>OW386544.1:28631341-31031341 GCA_936435175.1 Glyphotaelius pellucidus
GTTTAAATTTCTTTAATTTTCTTTAAAAGGCCCTGAAAAAAATACTTTCCCTTAAGGCCGATCCCTGGAGCCTTTTAAATTTCTTAATTCTTTTGAAAATGCCCTGAAAAAAATAATTTCCCTTAAGGCCGATCCCTGGAGCCTTTAAAATTTCTTAAATTCTTTTTAAAAGGCCCTGAAAAAAATAATTTTCCTTAAGGCCGATCCCTAGAGCCTTTTAAATTTCTTAAATTATTTTTAAAAGGCTCTTAAAAAAAATAAATTCCCTTAAGGCCGATCCCTGGAGCCTTTTAAATTTCTTAAATTCTTTTTAAAAGGCCCTGGAAAAAATAATTTCCCTTAAGGCCGATCCCTGGAGCCTTCTAAATTTCTTATATTCTCTTTTAAAGGCCCTGAAAAAAATAATTTACCATAAGGCCGATCCCTGGAGCCTTTTTAATTTCTTAAATTCTCTTTAAACGGCCCCGAAGGAATTAATTTCCCTGAAGGCCGATCCCTAGAGCCGTTTAAATTTCTTTAATTTTCTTTAAAAGGCCCTGAAAAAAATACTTTCCCTTAAGGCCGATCCCTAGAGCCTTTTAAATTTCTTAAATTATTTTTAAAAGGCTCTTAAAAAAAATAAATTCCCTTAAGGCCGATCCCTGGAGCCTTTTAAATTTCTTAAATTCTTTTTAAAAGACCCTGAAAAAAATAATTTCCCTTAAAGCCGATCCCTGGAGCCTTTTAAATTTCTTTAATTCTCTTTAAAAGGCCCTGAAAAAAATACTTTTCCTTAAGGCCGATCCCAGGAGCCTTTTAAATTTTTTAAATTCTTTTTTCAAGGACCTGAAAAAAATAATTTCCCTTAAGGCCGATCCCTGGAGCCTTTTAAATTTCTTAAATTCTTTTTAAAAGGCCCTGAAAAAAATAATTTCCCCTAAGGCCGATCCCTGGAGCCTTTTAAATTTCTTAAATTCTTTTTAAAAGGCCCTGGAAAAAATAATTTCCCTTAAGGCCGATCACTGGAGCCTTCTAAATTTCTTATATTCTCTTTTAAAGGCCCCTTAAAAAATAATTTACCATAAGGCCGATCCCTGGAGCCTTTTTAATTTCTTATATTCTCTTTAAACGGCCCCGAAGGAATTAATTTCCCTGTAGGCCGATCCCTAGAGCCGTTTAAATTTATTCAATTTTCTTTAAAAGGACCTGAAAAAAATAATTTCCCTTAAGGCCGATCCCTGGAGCCTTTTAAATTTCTTAAATTCTTTTTAAAAGGCCCTGAAAAAAATAATTTCCCCTAAGGCCGATCCCTGGAGCCTTTTAAATTTCTTAAATTCTTTTTAAAAGGCCCTGGAAAAAATAATTTCCCTTAAGGCCGATCCCTGGAGCCTTCTAAATTTCTTATATTCTCTTTTAAAGGCCCCTTAAAAAATAATTTACCATAAGGCCGATCCCTGGAGCCTTTTTAATTTCTTATATTCTCTTTAAACGGCCCCGAAGGAATTAATTTCCCTGTAGGCCGATCCCTAGAGCCGTTTAAATTTATTCAATTTTCTTTAAAAGGCCCTGAAAAAAATACTTTCCCTTAAGGCCGATCCCTGGAGCCTTTAAAATTTCTTAAATTCTTATGAAAATGCCCTGAAAAAAATAATTTTTCTTAAGGCCGATCCCTGGAGCCTTTAAATTTTCTTAAATTCTTTTTAAAAAGCCCTGAAAAAAATAATTTCCCTTAAGGCCGATCCCTGGAGCCTTCTGAATTTCTTATATTCTATTTTAAAGGCCCTGAAAAAAATAATTTACCATAAGGCCGATCCCTGGATCCTTTTAAATTTCTTAAATTCTTTTTAAACGGCCCCCAAGGAATTTATTTCCCTTAAGGCCGATCCCTAGGGCCGTTTAAATTTCTTTAATTCTCTTTAAAAGGCCCTGAAAAAAATACTTTCCCTTAAGGCCGATCCTTGGAGCCTTTTAAATTTCTTAAATTCTTTTTTAAAGGCCCTGAAAAAAATAATTTCCCTTAAGGCCGATCCCTGGATCCTTTCAAATTTCTTAAATTCTTTTTAAACGGCCCCGAAGGAATTTATTTCCCTTAAGGCCGATCCCTGGAGCCTTTTAAATTTATTTAATTCTATTTAAAAGGCCCTGAAAAAAATAATTTCCCAAAAGGCCGATCCCTGGATCCTTTTAAATTTCTTAAATTCCTTTTAAACGGCCCCGAAGGAATTTATTTCCCTTAAGGCCGATCCCTAGAGCCGTTTAAATTTCTTTAATTCTCTTTAAAAGGCCCTGAAAAAAATACTTTCCCTTAAGGCCGATCCCTGGAGCCTTTTAAATTTCTTAAATTCTTTTTAAAAGGCCCTGAAAAAAATAATTTCCCTTAAGGCTGATCCCTGGAGCCTTTTAAATTTCTTAAATTCTTTTTAAAAGGCCCTGAAAAATATACTTTCCCTTAAGGCCGATCCCTGGAGCCTTTTAAATTTCTTAAATTCTTTTTAAAAGACCCTGAAAAAAATAATTTCCCTTAAAGCCGATCCCTGGAGCCTTTTAAATTTCTTTAATTCTCTTTAAAAGGCCCTGAAAAAAATACTTTCCCTTAAGGCCGATCCCAGGAGCCTTTTAAATTTCTTAAATTCTTTTTAAAAGGACCTGAAAAAAATAATTTCCCTTAAGGCCGATCCCTGGAGCCTTTTAAATTTCTTTAATTCTTTTTAAAAGGCCCTGAAAAAAATAATTTCCCTTAAGGCCGATCCCTGGAGCCTTTTAAATTTCTTAAATTCTTTTTAAAAGGCCCTGAAAAAAATAATTTTGCTTAAGGCCGATCCCTGGAGCCTTTTAAATTTCTTAAATACTTTTTAAAAGGGCCTGAAAAAAATAATTTCCCTTAAGGCCAATCCCTGGAGCCTTCTGAATTTCTTATATTCTCTTTTAAAGGCCCTGAAAAAAATAATTTCCCATAAGGCCGATCCCTGGAGCCTTTTTAATTTCTTAAATTCTCTTTAAACGGCCCCGAAGGAATTAATTTCCCTGAAGGCCGATCCCTAGAGCCGTTTAAATTTCTAAAATTCTCTTTAAAAGGCCCTGAAAAAAATAATTTCCCATAAGGCCGATCCCTGGATCCTTTTAAATTTCTTAAATTCTTTTTAAACGGCCCCGAAGGAATTTATTTCCCTTAATGCCGATCCCTAGAGCCGTTTAAATTTCTTTAATTCTCTTTAAAAGGCCCTGAAAAAAATACTTTCCCTTAAGGCCGATCCCTAGAGCCTTTTAAATTTATTAAATTCTTTTTAAAAGGCCCTGAAAAAAATAATTTCCCTTAAGGCCGATCCCTAGAGCCTTTTAAATGTCTTAAATTATTTTTAAAAGGCTCTTAAAAAAAATAAATTCCCTTAAGGCCGATCCCTGGAGCCTTTTAAATTTCTTAAATTCTTTTTAAAAGGCCCTGGAAAAAATAATTTCCCTTAAGGCCGATCCCTGGAGCCTTCTAAATTTCTTATATTCTCTTTTAAAGGCCCTGAAAAAAATAATTTACCATAAGGCCGATCCCTGGAGCCTTTTTAATTTCTTAAATTCTCTTTAAACGGCCCCGAAGGAATAAATTTCCCTGAAGGCCGATCCCTAGAGCCGTTTAAATTTCTTTATCTTTCTTTAAAAGGCCCTGAAAAAAATACTTTCCCTTAAGGCCGATCCCTGGAGCCTTTTAAATTTCTTAAATTCTTTTGAAAATGCCCTGAAAAAAATAATTTCCCTTAAGGCCGATCCCTGGAGCCTTTAAAATTTCTTAAATTCTTTTTAAAAGGCCCTGAAAAAAATAATTTTCCTTAAGGCCGATCCCTAGAGCCTTTTAAATTTCTTAAATTATTTTTAAAAGGCTCTTAAAAAAAATAAATTCCCTTAAGGCCGATCCCTGGAGCCTTTTAAATTTCTTAAATTCTTTTTAAAAGGCCCTGGAAAAAATAATTTCCCTTAAGGCCGATCCCTGGAGCCTTCTAAATTTCTTATATTCTCTTTTAAAGGCCCTGAAAAAAATAATTTACCATAAGGCCGATCCCTGGAGCCTTTTTAATTTCTTAAATTCTCTTTAAACGGCCCCGAAGGAATTAATTTCCCTGAAGGCCGATCCCTAGAGCCGTTTAAATTTCTTTAATTTTCTTTAAAAGGCCCTGAAAAAAATACTTTCCCTTAAGGCCGATCCCTGGAGCCTTTAAAATTTCTTAAATTCTTTTGAAAATGCCCTGAAAAAAATAATTTCCCTTAAGGCCGATCCCTGGAGCCTTTAAAATTTCTTAAATTCTTTTTAAAAGGCCCTGAAAAAAATAATTTTCCTTAAGGCCGATCCCTGGAGACTTTTAAATTTCTTAAATTCTTTTTAAAAGGCCCTGAAAAAAATAATTTCCCATAAGGCCGATCCCTGGATCCTTTTAAATTTCTTAAATTCTTTTTAAACGGCCCCAAAGGAATTTATTTCCCTTAAGGCCGATCCCTAGAGCCGTTTAAATTTCTTTAATTCTCTTTAAAAGGCCCTGAAACAAATACTTTCCCTTAAGGCCGATCCTTGGAGCCTTTTAAATTTCTTAAATTCTTTTTTAAAGGCCCTGAAAAAAATTATTTCCCTTAAGGCCGATCCCTGGATCCTTTTAAATTTTTTAAATTCTTTTTAAACGGCCCTGAAGGAATTTATTTCCCTTAAGGCCGATCCCTAGAGCCGTTTAAATTTCTTTAATTTTCTTTAAAAGGCCCTGAAAAAAATACTTTCCCTAAAGGCCGATCCCTGGAGCCTTTTAAATTTCTTAAATTCTTTTGAAAATGCCCTGAAAAAAATAATTTCCCTTAAGGCCGATCCCTGGAGCCTTTAAAATTTCTTAAATTCTTTTAAAAAGGCCCTGAAAAAAATAATTTCCCTTAAGGCCGATCCCTGGAGCCTTTTAAATTTCTTAAATTCTTTTCAAAAGGCCCTGAAAAAAATAATTTCCCTTAAGGCCGATCCCTGGAGCCTTTTAAATTTCTTAAATTCTTTTTAAAAGGCCCTGAAAAAAATACTTTCTCTTAAGGCCGATCCCTGGAGCCTTTTAAATTTCTTAAATTCTTTTTAAACGGCCCCAAAGGAATTTATTTCCCTTAAGGCCGATCCCTAGAGCCGTTTAAATTTCTTTAATTTTCTTTAAAAGGCCCTGAAAAAAATACTTTCCCTTAAGGCCGATCCCTGGAGCCTTTTAAATTTCTTAAATTCTTTTGAAAATGCCCTGAAAAAAATAATTTCCCTTAAGGCCGATCCCTGGAGCCTTTAAAATTTCTTAAATTCTTTTTAAAAGGCCCTGAAAAAAATAATTTTCCTTAAGGCCGTTCCCTAGAGCCTTTTAAATTTCTTAAATTATTTTTAAAAGGCTCTTAAAAAAAATAAATTCCCTTAAGGCCGATCCCAGGAGCCTTTTAAATTTCTTAAATTCTTTTTAAAAGGCCCTGGAAAAAATAATTTCCCTTAAGGCCGATCCCTGGAGCCTTCTAAATTTCTTATATTCTCTTTTAAAGGCCCTGAAAAAAATAATTTACCATAAGGCCGATCCCTGGAGCCTTTTTAATTTCTTAAATTCTCTTTAAACGGCCCCGAAGGAATTAATTTCCCTGAAGGCCGATCCCTAGAGCCGTTTAAATTTCTTTAATTTTCTTTAAAAGGCCCTGAAAAAAATACTTTCCCTTAAGGCCGATCCCTGGAGCCTTTTAAATTTCTTAAATTCTTTTGAAAATGCCCTGAAAAAAATAATTTCCCTTAAGGCCGATCCCTGGAGCCTTTAAAATTTCTTAAATTCTTTTTAAAAGGCCCTGAAAAAAATAATTTTCCTTAAGGCCGATCCCTGGAGACTTTTAAATTTCTTAAATTCTTTTTAAAAGGCCCTGAAAAAAATAATTTCCCATAAGGCCGATCCCTGGATCCTTTTAAATTTCTTAAATTCTTTTTAAACGGCCCCAAAGGAATTTATTTCCCTTAAGGCCGATCCCTAGAGCCGTTTAAATTTCTTTAATTCTCTTTAAAAGGCCCTGAAAAAAATACTTTCCCTTAAGGCCGATCCTTGGAGCCTTTTAAATTTCTTAAATTCTTTTTTAAAGGCCCTGAAAAAAATTATTTCCCTTAAGGCCGATCCCTGGATCCTTTTAAATTTTTTAAATTCTTTTTAAACGGCCCTGAAGGAATTTATTTCCCTTAAGGCCGATCCCTAGAGCCGTTTTAATTTCTTTAATTTTCTTTAAAAGGCCCTGAAAAAAATACTTTCCCTTAAGGCCGATCCCTGGAGCCTTTTAAATTTCTTAAATTCTTTTGAAAATGCCCTGAAAAAAATAATTTCCCTTAAGGCCGATCCCTGGAGCCTTTAAAATTTCTTAAATTCTTTTAAAAAGGCCCTGAAAAAAATAATTTCCCTTAAGGCCGATCCCTGGAGCCTTTTAAATTTCTTAAATTCTTTTCAAAAGGCCCTGAAAAAAATAATTTCCCTTAAGGCCGATCCCTGGAGCCTTTTAAATTTCTTAAATTCTTTTTAAAAGGCCCTGAAAAAAATACTTTCTCTTAAGGCCGATCCCTGGAGCCTTTTAAATTTCTTAAATTCTTTTTGAAAGGCCCTGAAAAAAATACTTTCCCTTAAGGCCGATCCCTGGAGCCTTTTAAATTTCTTTAATTCTATTTTAAAGGCCCTGAAAAAAATAATTTCCCAAAAGGCCGATCCCTGGATCCTTTTAAATTTCTTAAATTCCTTTTAAACGGCCCCGAAGGAATTTATTTCCCTTAAGGCCGATCCCTAGAGCCGTTTAAATTTCTTTAATTCTCTTTAAAAGGCCCTGAAAAAGATACTTTCCCTTAAGGCCGATCCCTGGAGCCTTTTAAATTTCTTAAATTCTTTTTAAAAGGCCCTGAAAAAAATAATTTTCCTTAAGGCTGATCCCTGGAGCCTTTTAAATTTCTTAAATTCTTTTTAAAGGCCCTGAAAAAAATACTTTTTCTTAAGGCCGATCCCTGGAGCCTTTTAAATTTCTTAAATTCTTTTTAAAAGACCCTGAAAAAAATAATTTCCCTTAAAGCCGATCCCTGGAGCCTTTTAAATTTCTTTAATTCTCTTTAAAAGGCCCTGAAAAAAATACTTTTCCTTAAGGCCGATCCCAGGAGCCTTTTAAATTTTTTAAATTCTTTTTAAAAGGACCTGAAAAAAATAATTTCCCTTAAGGCCGATCCCTGGAGCCTTTTAAATTTCTTAAATTCTTTTTAAAAGGCCCTGAAAAAAATAATTTCCCCTAAGGCCGATCCCTGGAGCCTTTTAAATTTCTTAAATTCTTTTTAAAAGGCCCTGGAAAAAATAATTTCCCTTAAGGCCGATCCCTGGAGCCTTCTAAATTTCTTATATTCTCTTTTAAAGGCCCCTTAAAAAATAATTTACGTTAAGGCCGATCCCTGGAGCCTTTTTAATTTCTTATATTCTCTTTAAACGGCCCCGAAGGAATTAATTTCCCTGTAGGCCGATCCCTAGAGCCGTTTAAATTTATTCAATTTTCTTTAAAAGGCCCTGAAAAAAATACTTTCCCTTAAGGCCGATCCCTGGAGCCTTTAAAATTTCTTAAATTCTTATGAAAATGCTCTGAAAAAAATAATTTTTCTTAAGGCCGATCCCTGGAGCCTTTAAATTTTCTTAAATTCTTTTTAAAAAGCCCTGAAAAAAATAATTTCCCTTAAGGCCGATCCCTGGAGCCTTCTGAATTTCTTATATTCTCTTTTAAAGGCCCTGAAAAAAATAATTTACCATAAGGCCGATCCCTGGATCCTTTTAAATTTCTTAAATTCTTTTTAAACGGCCCCCAAGGAATTTATTTCCCTTAAGGTTGATCCCTAGGGCCGTTTAAATTTCTTTAATTCTCTTTAAAAGGCCCTGAAAAAAATACTTTCCCTTAAGGCCGATCCTTGGAGCCTTTTAAATTTCTTAAATTCTTTTTTAAAGGCCCTGAAAAAAATAATTTCCCTTAAGGCCGATCCCTGGATCCTTTCAAATTTCTTAAATTCTTTTTAAAAGGCCCTGAAAAAAATACTTTCCCTTAAGGCCGATCCCTGGAGCCTTTTAAATTTCTTAAATTCTTTTTAAAAGACCCTGAAAAAAATAATTTCCCTTAAAGCCGATCCCTGGAGCCTTTTAAATTTCTTTAATTCTCTTTAAAAGGCCCTGAAAAAAATACTTTCCCTTAAGGCCGATCCCAGGAGCCTTTTAAATTTCTTAAATTCTTTTTAAAAGGACCTGAAAAAAATAATTTCCCTTAAGGCCGATCCCTGGAGCCTTTTAAATTTCTTAAATTCTTTTTAAAAGGCCCTGAAAAAAATAATTTCCCTTAAGGCCGATCCCTGGAGCCTTTTAAATTTCTTTTATTCTTTTTAAAAGGCCCTGAAAAAAATAATTTTCCTTAAGGCCGATCCCTGGAGCCTTTTAAATTTCTTAAATACTTTTTAAAAGGCCCTGGAAAAAATAATTTCCCTTAAGGCCAATCCCTGGAGCCTTCTGAATTTCTTATATTCTCTTTTAAAGGCCCTGAAAAAAATAATTTCCCATAAGGCCGATCCCTGGAGCCTTTTTAATTTCTTAAATTCTCTTTAAACGGCCCCGAAGGAATTAATTTCCCTGAAGGCCGATCCCTAGAGCCGTTTAAATTTCTAAAATTCTCTTTAAAAGGCCCTGAAAAAAATAATTTCCCATTAGGCCGATCCCTGGATTCTTTTAAATTTCTTAAATTCTTTTTAAACGGCCCCGAAGGAATTTATTTCCCTTAATGCCGATCCCTAGAGCCGTTTAAATTTCTTTAATTCTCTTTAAAAGGCCCTGAAAAAAATACTTTCCCTTAAGGCCGATCCCTAGAGCCTTTTAAATTTCTTAAATTCTTTTTAAAAGGCCCTGAAAAAAATAATTTCCCTTAAGGCCGATCCCTAGAGCCTTTTAAATTTCTTAAATTATTTTTAAAAGGCTCTTAAAAAAAATAAATTCCCTTAAGGCCGATCCCTGGAGCCTTTTAAATTTCTTAAATTCTTTTTAAAAGGCCCTGGAAAAAATAATTTCCCTTAAGGCCGATCCCTGGAGCCTTCTAAATTTCTTATATTCTATTTTAAAGGCCCTGAAAAAAATAATTTACCATAAGGCCGATCCCTGGAGCCTTTTTAATTTCTTAAATTCTCTTTAAACGGCCCCGAAGGAATTAATTTCCCTGAAGGCCGATCCCTAGAGCCGTTTAAATTTCTTTAATTTTCTTTAAAAGGCCCTGAAAAAAATACTTTCCCTTAAGGCCGATCCCTGGAGCCTTTTAAATTTCTTAAATTCTTTTGAAAATGCCCTGAAAAAAATAATTTCCCTTAAGGCCGATCCCTGGAGCCTTTTAAATTTCTTAAATTCTTTTTAAAAGGCCCTGAAAAAAATAATTTTCCTTAAGGCCGATCCCTGGAGACTTTTAAATTTCTTAAATTCTTTTTAAAAGGCCCTGAAAAAAATAATTTCCCATAAGGCCGATCCCTGGATCCTTTTAAATTTCTTAAATTCTTTTTAAACGGCCCCAAAGGAATTTATTTCCCTTAAGGCCGATCCCTAGAGCCGTTTTAATTTCTTTAATTCTCTTTAAAAGGCCCTGAAAAAAATACTTTCCCTTAAGGCCGATCCTTGGAGCCTTTTAAATTTCTTAAATTCTTTTTTAAAGGCCCTGAAAAAAATTATTTCCCTTAAGGCCGATCCCTGGATCCTATTAAATTTTTTAAATTCTTTTTAAACGGCCCTGAAGGAATTTATTTCCCTTAAGGCCGATCCCTAGAGCCGTTTAAATTTCTTTAATTTTCTTTAAAAGGCCCTGAAAAAATACTTTCCCTTAAGGCCGATCCCTGGAGCCTTTTAAATTTCTTAAATTCTTTTGAAAATGCCCTGAAAAAAATAATTTCCCTTAAGGCCGATCCCTGGAGCCTTTAAAATTTCTTAAATTCTTTTAAAAAGGCCCTGAAAAAAATTATTTCCCTTAAGGCCGAACCCTGGAGCCTATTAAATTTCTTAAATTCTTTTTAAAAGGCCCTGAAAAAAATAATTTCCCATAAGGCCGATCCCTGGATCCTTTTAAATTTCTTAAATTCTTTTTAAACGGCCCCTAAGGAATTTATTTCCCTTAAGGCCGATCCCTAGAGCCGCTTAAATTTCTTTATTTCTCTTTAAAAGGCCCTGAAAAAAATACTTTCCCTTAAGGCCGATCCTTGGAGCCTTTTAAATTTCTTAAATTCTTTTTTAAAGGCCCTGAAAAAAATAATTTCCCTTAAGGCCGATCCCTAGAGCCTTTTAAATTTCTTAAATTCTTTTTAAAAGGCCCTGAAAAAAATAATTTCACTTAAGGCCGATCCCTGGAGCCTTTTTAATTTCTTAAATTCTTTTTAAAAGGCCCTGAAAAAAATAATTTCCCATAAGGCCGATCCCTGGATCCTTTAAAATTTCTTAAATTCTTTTTAAACGGCCCCGAAGGAATTTATTTCCCTTAAGGCCGATCCCTAGAGCCGTTTAAATTTCTTTAATTCTCTTTAAAAGGCCCTGAAAAAAATACTTTCCCTTAAGGCCGATCCCTGGAGCCTTTTAAATTTCTTAAATTCTTTTTAAAAGGCCCTGAAAAAAAATTATTTCCCTTAAGACCGATCCCTGGAGCCCTTTAAATTTCTTAATTTCTTTTTAAAAGGCCCTGAAAAAAATAATTTCCCTTAAGGCCGATCCCTGGAGCCTTTTTAATTTCTTAAATTCTTTTTAAAAGGCCCTGAACGAAATAATTTCCCTTAAGGCCGATCCCTGGAGCCTTTTAAATTTCTTAAATTCTTTTAAAAAGGCCCTGGAAAAAATAATTTCCCTTAAGGCCGATCCCTGGAGCCTTCTAAATTTCTTATATTCTCTTTTAAAGGCCCTGAAAAAAATAATTTACCATAAGGCCGATCCCTGGAGCCTTTTTAATTTCTTAAATTCTCTTTAAACGGCCCCGAAGGAATTAATTTCCCTGAAGGCCGATCCCTAGAGCCGTTTAAATTTCTTTAATTTTCTTTAAAAGGCCCTGAAAAAAATACTTTCCCTTAAGGCCGATCCCTGGAGCCTTTTAAATTTCTTAAATTCTTTTGAAAATGCCCTGAAAAAAATAATTTCCCTTAAGGCCGATCCCTGGAGCCTTTTAAATTTCTTAAATTCTTTTTAAAAGGCCCTGAAAAAAATAATTTTCCTTAAGGCCGATCCCTGGAGACTTTTAAATTTCTTAAATTCTTTTTAAAAGGCCCTGAAAATAATAATTTCCCTTAAGGCCGATCCCTGGAGCCTTATAAATTTCTTAAATTCTTTTTTAAAGCCCCTGAAAAAAATACTTTCCCTTAAGGCCGATCCCTGGAGCCTTTTAAATTTCTTAAATTCTTTTTAAAAGGCCCTGAAAAAATAATTTCCCTTTAGGCCGATCCCTGGAGCCTTTTAAATTTCTTTAATTCTCTTTAAACGGCCCCGAAGGAATAATTTCCCTGAAGGCCGATCCCCAGAGCTGTTTAAATTTCTAAAATTCTCTTAAAAAGGCCCTGAAAAAAATAATTTCCCATAAGGCCGATGCCTGGATCCTTTTAAATTTCTTAAATTCTTTTTAAACGGCCCCGAAGGAATTTATTTCGCTTAAGGCCGATCCCTAGAGCCGTTTAAATTTCTTAAATTCTCTTTAAAAGGCCCTGAAAAAAATACTTTCCCTAAAGGCCGATCCCTGGAGCCTTTTAAATTTCTTAAATTCTTTTTAAAAGGCCCTGAAAAAAATAATTTCCCTTAAGGCTGATCCCTGGAGCCTTTTAAATTTCATAAATTCTTTTTAAAAGGCCCTGAAAAAAATACTTTCCCTTAAGGCCGATCCCTGGAGCCTTTTAAATTTCTTAAATTCTTTTTAAAAGGCCCTGGAAAAAATAATTTCCCTTTAGGCCGATCCCTGGAGCCTTGTAAATTTCTTATATTCTCTTTTAAAGGCCCTGAAAAAACTAATTTACCATAAGGCCGATCCCTGGAGCCTTTTTAATTTCTTAAATTCTTTTTAAAAGGCCCTGAACGAAATAATTTCCCTTAAGGCCGATCCCTGGAGCCTTTTAAATTTCTTAAATTCTTTTAAAAAGGCCCTGGAAAAAATAATTTCCCTTAAGGCCGATCCCTGGAGCCTTCTAAATTTCTTATATTCTCTTTTAAAGGCCCTGAAAAAAATAATTTACCATAAGGCCGATCCCTGGAGCCTTTTTAATTTCTTAAATTCTCTTTAAACGGCCCCGAAGGAATTAATTTCCCTGAAGGCCGATCCCTAGAGCCGTTTAAATTTCTTTAATTTTCTTTAAAAGGCCCTGAAAAAAATACTTTCCCTTAAGGCCGATCCCTGGAGCCTTTTAAATTTCTTAAATTCTTTTGAAAATGCCCTGAAAAAAATAATTTCCCTTAAGGCCGATCCCTGGAGCCTTTTAAATTTCTTAAATTCTTTTTAAAAGGCCCTGAAAAAAATAATTTTCCTTAAGGCCGATCCCTGGAGACTTTTAAATTTCTTAAATTCTTTTTAAAAGGCCCTGAAAATAATAATTTCCCTTAAGGCCGATCCCTGGAGCCTTATAAATTTCTTAAATTCTTTTTAAAAGCCCCTGAAAAAAATACTTTCCCTTAAGGCCGATCCCTGGAGCCTTTTAAATTTCTTAAATTCTTTTTAAAAGGCCCTGAAAAAATAATTTCCCTTTAGGCCGATCCCTGGAGCCTTTTAAATTTCTTTAATTCTCTTTAAACGGCCCCGAAGGAATAATTTCCCTGAAGGCCGATCCCCAGAGCTGTTTAAATTTCTAAAATTCTCTTAAAAAGGCCCTGAAAAAAATAATTTCCCATAAGGCCGATGCCTGGATCCTTTTAAATTTCTTAAATTCTTTTTAAACGGCCCCGAAGGAATTTATTTCGCTTAAGGCCGATCCCTAGAGCCGTTTAAATTTCTTAAATTCTCTTTAAAAGGCCCTGAAAAAAATACTTTCCCTAAAGGCCGATCCCTGGAGCCTTTTAAATTTCTTAAATTCTTTTTAAAAGGCCCTGAAAAAAATAATTTCCCTTAAGGCTGATCCCTGGAGCCTTTTAAATTTCATAAATTCTTTTTAAAAGGCCCTGAAAAAAATACTTTCCCTTAAGGCCGATCCCTCGATTCTTTTAAATTTCTTAAATTCTTTTGAAAAGGCCCTGAAAAAACTAATTTCCCTTAAGGCCGATCCCTGCAGCCTTTTAAATTTCTTAAATTCTTTTTAAAAGGCCCTGAAAAAAATAATTTCCCTTAAGGCCGATCCCTGGAGCCTTTTTAATTTCTTAAATTCTCTTTAAACGGCCCCGATGGAATTAATTTCCCTTAAGGCCGATCCCTGGAGCCTTTTAAATTTCTTAAATTCTTTTTAAACGGCCCCGAAGGAATTTATTTCCCTTAAGGCCGATCCCTAGAGCCGTTTAAATTTCTTTTATTCTCTTATAAAGGCCCTGAAAAAAATACTTTCCCTTAAGGCCGATCCCTGGAGCCTTTTAAATTTCTTAAATTCTTTTTAAAAGGCCCTGAAAAAAATAATTTCCCTTAAGGCCGATCCCTGGAGCCTTTTAAATTTCTTAAATACTTTTTAAAAGGCCCTGGAAAAAATAATTTCCCTTAAGGCCGATCCCTGGAGCCTTTTAAATTTCTTAAATTCTTTTTAAAAGGCCCTGAAAAAAATAATTTTCCTTAAGGCTGATCCCTGGAGCCTTTTAAATTTCTTAAATTCTTTTTAAAAGGCCCTGAAAAAAATACTTTCCATTAAGGCCGATCCCTGGAGCCTTTTAAATTTCTTAAATTCTTTTTAAAGGCCCTGAAAAAAATAATTTCGCATAAAGCCGATCCCTGGATCCTTTTAAATTTCTTAAATTCTTTTTAAACGGCCATGAAGGAATTTATTTCCCTTGAGGCCGATCCCTAGAGCCGTTTAAATTTCTTTAATTCTCTTTAAAAGGCCCTGAAAAAAATACTTTCCCTTAAGGCCGATCCCTGGAGCCTTTTAAATTTCTTAAATTCTTCTTAAAAGGCCCTGAAAAAAATAATTTCCCTTAAGGCTGATCCCTGGAGCCTTTTTAATTTCTTAAATTCTTTTTAAAAGGCCCTGAAAAAAATACATTCCCTTAAGGCCGATCCCTGGAGCCTTTTAAATTTCTTAAATTCTTTTTAAAAGGCCCTGGAAAAAATAATTTCCCTTTAGGCCGATCCCTGTAGCCTTGTAAATTTCTTATATTCTCTTTTAAAGGCCCTGAAAAAACTAATTTACCATAAGGCCGATCCCTAGAACCGTTTAAATTTCTTAAATTCTCTTTAAAAGGCCCTGAAAAAAATACATTCCCTTAAGGCCGATCCCTGGAGCCTTTTAAATTTCTTAAATTCTTTTTAAAAGGCCCTGGAAAAAATAATTTCCCTTTAGGCCGATCCCTGGAGCCTTGTAAATTTCTTATATTCTCTTTTAAAGGCCCTGAAAAAACTAATTTACCATAAGGCCGATCCCTAGAGCCGTTTAAATTTCTTAAATTCTCTTTAAAAGGCCCTGAAAAAAATACTTTTCCTTAAGGCCGATCCCTGGAGCCTTTTTAATTTCATAAATTCTCTTTAAACGGCCCCGAAGAAATAATTTCCCTTAAGGCCGATCCCTAGAGCTGTTTAAATTTCTAAAATTCTCTTAAAAAGGCCCTGAAAAAAATAATTTCCCATAAGGCCGATCCCTGGATCCTTTAAAATTTTTTAAATTCTTTTTAAACGGCCCCGAAGGAATTTATTTCCCTTAAGGCCGATACCTAGAGCCGTTTAGATTTCTTTAATTCTCTTTAAAAGGCCCTGAAAAAAATACTTTCCCTTAAGGCCGATCCCTGGAGCCTTTTAAATTTCTTAAATTCTTTTTAAAAGGCCCTGAAAAAAATTATTTCCCTTAAGGCCGATCCCTGGAGCCTTTTAAATTTCTTAAATTCTTTTTAAAAGGCCCTGAAAAAAATAATTTCCCTTAAGGCCGATCCCTGGAGCCTTTTTAATTTCTTAAATTCTTTTTAAAAGGCCCTGAAAAAAATAATTTCCCTTAAGGCCGATCCCTGGTGCCTTTTTAATTTCTTAAATTCTTTTAAAAAGACCCTGGAAAAAATAATTTCCCTAAAGGCCGATCCCTGGAGCCTTTTTGATTTCTTAAATTCTCTTTAAACGGCCCCGAAGGAATTAATTTCCCTGAAAGCCGATCCCTAGAGCCGTTTAAATTTCTTTAATTTTCTTTAAAAGGCCCTGAAAAAAATACTTTCCCTTAAGGCCGATCCCTGGAGCCTTTTAAATTTCTTAAATTCTTTTGAAAATGCCCTGAAAAAAATAATTTCCCTTAAGGCCGATCCCTGGAGCCTTAAAAATTTCTTAAATTCTTTTTAAAAGGCCCTGAAAAAAATAATTTACCTTAAGGCCGATCCCTGGAGACTTTTAAATTTCTTAAATTCTTTTTAAAAGGTCCTGAAAAAAATAATTTCCCATAAGGCCGATCCCTGGATCCTTTTAAATTTCTTAAATTCTTTTTAAACGGCCCCAAAGGAATTTATTTCCCTTAAGGCCGATCCCTAGAGCCGTTTTAATTTCTTTAATTCTCTTTAAAAGGCCCTGAAAAAAATACTTTCCCTTAAGGCCGATCCTTGGAGCCTTTTAAATTTCTTAAATTCTTTTTTAAAGGCCCTGAAAAAAATAATTTCCCTTAAGGCCGATCCCTGGATCCTTTTAAATTTCTTAAATTCTTTTTAAACGGCCCCGAAGGAATTTATTTTCCTTAAGGCCGATCCCTAGAGCCGTTTAAATTTCTTTAATTTTCTTCAAAAGGCCCTGAAAAAAAATACTTTCCCTTAAGGCCGATCCCTGGAGCCTTTTAAATTTCTTAAATTCTTTTGAAAATGCCCTGAAAAAAATAATTTCCCTAAAGGCCGATCCCTGGAGCCTTTAAAATTTCTTAAATTCTTTTTAAAAGGCCCTGAAAAAAAAAATTTCCCTTAAGGCTGATCCCTGGAGCCTTTTAAATTTCTTAAATTCTTTTTAAAAGGCCCTGAAAAAAATAATTTCCCATAAGGCCGATCCCTGGATCCTTTTAAATTTCTTAAATTCTTTTTAAACGGCCCCGAAGGAATTTATTTCCCTTAAGGCCGATCCCTAGAGCCGTTTAAATTTCTTTAATTCTCTTTAAAAGGCCCTGAAAAAAATACTTTCCCTTAAGGCCGATCCTTGGAGCCTTTTAAATTTCTTAAATTCTTTTTTAAAGGCCCTGAAAAAAATAATTTCCCTTAAGGCCGATCCCTGGAGCCTTTTAAATTTCTTAAATTCTTTTTAAAAGGCCCTGAAAAAAATAATTTCCCTTAAGGCCGATCCCAGGAGCCTTTTGAATTTCTTAAATTCTTTTTAAAAGGCCCTGACAAAAATAATTTCCCATAAGGCCGATCCCTGGATCATTTAAAATTTCTTAAATTCTTTTTAAACGGCCCCGAAGGAATTTATTTCCCTTAAGGCCGATCCCTAGAGCCGTTTAAATTTCTTTAATTCTCTTTAAAAGGCCCTGAAAAAAATACTTTCCCTTAAGGCCGATCCCTGGAGCCTTTTAAATTTCTTAAATTCTTTTTAAAAGGCCCTGAAAAAAATTATTTCCCTTAAGGCCAATCCCTGGAGCCTTTTAAATTTCTTAAATTCTTTTTAAAAGGCCCTGAAAAAAATAATTTCCCTTAAGGCCGATCCCTGGAGCCTTTTTAATTTCTTAAATTCTTTTTAAAAGGCCCTGAAAAAAATAATTTCCCTTAAGGCCGATCCCTGGTGCCTTTTAAATTTCTTAAATTCTTTTAAAAAGACCCTGGAAAAAATAATTTCCCTTAAGGCCGATCCCTGGACCCTTCTAAATTTCTTATATTCTCTTTTAAAGTCCCTGAAAAAAATAATTTACCATAAGGCCGATCCCTGGAGCCTTTTTAATTTCTTAAATTCTCTTTAAACGGCCCCGAAAGAATTAATTTCCATGAAGGCCGTTCCCTAGAGCCGTTTAAATTTCTAAAATTCTCTTTAAAAGGCCCTGAAAAAAATAATTTCCCATAAGGCCGATCCCTGGATCCTTTTAAATTTCTTAAATTCTTTTTAAACGGCCCCGAAGGAATTTATTTCCCTTAAGGCCGATCCCTGGAGCCTTTTAAATTTCTATAATTCTCTTTAAAAGGCCCTGAAAAAAATACTTTCCCTTAAGGCCGATCCCAGGAGCCTTTTAAATTTCTTAAATTCTTTTTAAAAGGACCTGAAAAAAATAATTTCCCTTAAGGCCGATCCCTGGAGCCTTTTAAATTTCTTAAATTCTTTTTAAAAGGCCCTGAAAAAAATAATTTCCCTTAAGGCCCATCCCTGGAGCCTTTTAAATTTCTTAAATTCTTTTTAAAAGGCCCTGAAAAAAATAATTTTCCTTAAGGCCGATCCCTGGAGCCTTTTAAATTTCTTAAATACTTTTTAAAAGGCCCTGGAAAAAATAATTTCCCTTAAGGCCAATCCCTGGAGCCTTCTGAATTTCTGATATTCTCTTAAAGGCCCTGAAAAAAATAATTTACCATAAAGCCGATCCCTGGAGCCTTTTTAATTTCTTAAATTCTCTTTAAACGGCCCCGAAGGAATTAATTTCCCTGAAGGCCGATCCCTAGAGCCGTTTAAATTTCTAAAATTCTCTTTAAAAGGCCCTGAAAAAAATAATTTCCCATAAGGCCGATCCCTGGATCCTTTTAAATTTCTTAAATTCTTTTTAAACGGCCCCGAAGGAATTTATTTCCCTTAATGCCGATCCCTAGAGCCGTTTAAATTTCTTTAATTCTCTTTAAAAGGCCCTGAAAAAAATACTTTCCCTTAAGGCCGATCCCTAGAGCCTTTTAAATTTCTTAAATTCTTTTTAAAAGGCCCTGAAAAAAATAATTTCCCTTAAGGCCGATCCCTGGAGCCTTTTAAATTTCTTAAATTCTTTTTAAAAGGCCCTAAAAAAAATAAATTCCCTTAAGGCCGATCCCTGGAGCCTTTTAAAATTCTTAAATTCTTTTTAAAAGGCCCTGGTAAAAATAGTTTCCCTTAAGGCCGATGCCTGGAGCCTTCTAAATTTCTTATATTCTCTTTTAAAGGCCCTGAATAAAAAAATTTACCATAAGGCCGATCCCTAAAGCCTTTTTGATTTCTTAAATTCTCTTTAAACGGCCCCGAAGGAATTAATTTCCCTGAAGGCCGATCCCTAGAGCCGTTTAAATTTCTTTAATTTTCTTTAAAAGGCCCTGAAAAAAATACTTTCCCTTAAGGCCGATCCCTGGAGCCTTTTAAATTTCTTAAATTCTTTTGAAAATGCCCTGAAAAAAATAATTTCCCTTAAGGCCGATCCCTGGAGCCTTTAAAATTTCTTAAATTCTTTTTAAAAGGCCCTGGAAAAAATAATTTTCCTTAAGGCCGATCCCTGGAGACTTTTAAATTTCTTAAATTCTTTTTAAAAGGCCCTGAAAAAAATAATTTCCCATAAGGCCGATCCCTGGATCCTTTTAAATTTCTTAAATTCTTTTTAAACGGCCCCAAAGGAATTTATTTCCCTTAAGGCCGATCCCTAGAGCCGTTTTAATTTCTTTAATTCTCTTTAAAAGGCCCTGAAAAAAATACTTTCCCTTAAGGCCGATCCTTGGAGCCTTTTAAATTTCTTAAATTCTTTTTTAAAGGCCCTGAAAAAAATAATTTCCCTTAAGGCCGATCCCTGGATCCTTTTAAATTTCTTAAATTCTTTTTAAACGGCCCCGAAGGAATTTATTTCCCTTAAGGCCGATCCCTAGAGCCGTTTAAATTTCTTTAATTTTCTTCAAAAGGCCCTGAAAAAAATACTTTCCCTTAAGGCCGATCCCTGGAGCCTTTTAAATTTCTTAAATTCTTTTGAAAATGCCCTGAAAAAAATAATTTCCCTTAAGGCCGATCCCTGGAGCCTTTAAAATTTCTTAAATTCTTTTTAAAAGGCCCTGAAAAAAAAAATTTCCCTTAAGGCTGATCCCTGGAGCCTTTTAAATTTCTTAAATTCTTTTTAAAAGGCCCTGAAAAAAATAATTTCCCATAATGCCGATCCCTGGATCCTTTTAAATTTCTTAAATTCTTTTTAAACGGCCCCGAAGGAATTTATTTCCCTTAAGGCCGATCCCTAGAGCCGTTTAAATTTCTTTAATTCTCTTTAAAAGGCCCTGAAAAAAATACTTTCCCTTAAGGCCGATCCTTGGAGCCTTTTAAATTTCTTAAATTCTTTTTTAAAGGCCCTGAAAAAAATAATTTCCCTTAAGGCCGATCCCTGGAGCCTTTTAAATTTCTTAAATTCTTTTTAAAAGGCCCTGAAAAAAATAATTTCCCTTAAGGCCGATCCCAGGAGCCTTTTGAATTTCTTAAATTCTTTTTAAAAGGCCCTGAAAAAAATAATTTCCCATAAGGCCGATCCCTGGATCCTTTAAAATTTCTTAAATTCTTTTTAAACGGCCCCGAAGGAATTTATTTCCCTTAAGGCCGATCCCTAGAGCCGTTTAAATTTCTTTAATTCTCTTTAAAAGGCCCTGAATAAAATACTTTCCCTTAAGGCCGATCCCTGGAGCCTTTTAAATTTCTTAAATTCTTTTTAAAAGGCCCTGAAAAAAATAATTTCCCTTAAGGCCGATCCCTGGAGCCTTTTAAATTTCTTAAATTCTTTTTAAAAGGCCCTGAAAAAAATAATTTCCCTTAAGGCCGATCCCTGGAGCCTTTTTAATTTCTTAAATTCTCTTTAAAAGGCCCTGAAAAAAATAATTTCCCTTAAGGCCGATCCCTGGAGCCTTTTAAATTTCTTAAATTCTTTTTAAAGGCCCTGAAAAAAATAATTTCCCATAAAGCCGATCCCTGGATCCTTTTAAATTTCTTAAATTCTTTTTAAACGGCCATGAAGGAATTTATTTCCCTTGAGGCCGATCCCTAGAGCCGTTTAAATTTCTTTAATTCTCTTTAAAAGGCCCTGAAAAAAATACTTTCCCTTAAGGCCGATCCCTGGAGCCTTTTAAATTTCATAAATTCTTCTTAAAAGGCCCTGAAAAAAATAATTTCCCTTAAGGCTGATCCCTGGAGCCTTTTAAATTTCTTAAATTCTTATTAAAAGGCCCTGAAAAAAATACTTTCCCTTAAGGCCGATCCCTGGAGCCTTTTAAATTTCTTAAATTCTTTTTAAAAGGCCCTGGAAAAAATAATTTCCCTTTAGGCCGATCCCTGGAGCCTTTTAAATTTCTTATATTCTCTTTTAAAGGCCCTGAAAAAACTAATTTACCATAAGGCCGATCCCTAGAGCCGTTTAAATTTCTTGAATTCTCTTTAAAAGGCCCTGAAAAAAATACTTTTCCTTAAGGCCGATCCCTGGAGCCTTTTAAATTTCTTAAATTCTTTTTAAAAGGCCCTGAAAAAAATACTTTCCCTTAAGGCCGATCCCTGGAGCCTTTTAAATTTCTTAAATTCTTTTTAAAAGGTCCTGAAAAAAAAAATTTCCCTTAAGGCCAATCCCTGGAGCCTTTAAAATTTCTTAAATTCTTTTTAAAAGGCCCTGAAAAAAATAATTTTCCTTTAGGCCGATCCCTGGAGACTTTTAAATTTCTTAAATTCTATTTAAAAGGCCCTGAAAAAAATAATTTCCCATAAGGCCGATCCCTGGATCCTTTTAAATTTCTTAAATTCTTTTTAAACGGCCCCAAAGGAATTTATTTCCCTTTAGGCCGATCCGTAGAGCCCTTTAAATTTCTTTAATTCTCTTTAAAAGGCCCTGGAAAAAATACTTTCCCTTAAGGCCGATCCCTGGAGCCTTTTAAATTTCTTAAATTCTTTTGAAAATGCCCTGAAAAAAATAATTTCCCTTAAGGCCGATCCCTGGAGCCTTTAAAATTTTTTAAATTCTTTTTAAAAGGCCCTGAAAAAAATAATTTTCCTTAAGGCCGATCCCTGGAGACTTTTAAATTTCTTAAATTCTTTTTAAAAGGCCAGAAAAAAATAATTTCCCATAAGGCCGATCCCTGGATCCTTTTAAATTTCTTAAATTCTTTTTAAACGGCCCCAAAGGAATTTATTTCCCTTAAGGCCGATCCCTAGAGCCCTTTTACTTTCTTTAATTCTCTTTAAAAGGCCCTGAAAAAAATACTTTCCCTTAAGGTCGATCCTTGGAGCCTTTTAAATTTCTTAAATTCTTTTTTAAAGGCCCTGAAAAAAATAATTTCCCTTAAGGCCGATCCCTGGATCCTTTTAAATTTCTTAAATTCTTTTTAAACGGCCCCGAAGGAATTTATTTCCCTTAAGGCCGATCCCTAGAGCCGTTTAAATTTCTTTAATTTTCTTCAAAAGGCCCTGATAAAAATACTTTCCCTT
This sequence comes from Glyphotaelius pellucidus, assembly GCA_936435175.1. NCBI lineage: Eukaryota > Metazoa > Arthropoda > Insecta > Trichoptera > Limnephilidae > Glyphotaelius > Glyphotaelius pellucidus. Next base: position 28,652,774 of record OW386544.1, read on the forward strand.
AAGGCCGATCCCTGGAGCCTTTTAAATTTCTTAAATTCTTTTGAAAATGCCCTGAAAAAAATAATTTCCCTTAAGGCCGATCCCTGGAGCCTTTAAAATTTCTTAAATTCTTTTTAAAAGGCCCTGAAAAAAATAATTTTCCTTAAGGCCGATCCCTGGAGCCTTTTAAATTTCTTAAATTCTTTTTAAAAGGCCCTGAAAAAAATAATTTCCCTTAAGGCCGATCCCTGGAGCCTTTTGAATTTCTTAAATTCTTTTTAAAAAGCCCTGAAAAAAATAATTTCCCATAAGGCCGATCCCTGGATCCTTTAAAATTTCTTAAATTCTTTTTAAACGGCCCCGAAGGAATTTATTTCCCTTAAGGCCGATCCCTAGAGCCGTTTAAATTTCTTTAATTCTCTTTAAAAGGCCCTGAAAAAAATACTTTCCCTTAAGGCCGATCCCTGGAGCCTTTTAAATTTCTTAAATTCTTTTTAAACGGCCCCGAAGGAATTTATTTCCCTTAAGGCCGATCCCTAGAGCCGTTTAAATTTCTTTAATTCTCTTTAAAAGGCCCTGAAAAAAATACTTTCCCTTAAGGCCGATCCCTGGAGCCTTTTAAATTTCTTAAATTCTTTTTAAAAGGCCCTGAAAAAAATAATTTCCCTTAAGGCTGATCCCTGGAGACTTTTAAATTTCTTAAATTCTTTTTATAAGGCCCTAAAAAAAATAATTTCCCTTAAGGCCGATCCCTGGAGCCTTTAAAATTTCTTAAATTCTTTTTAAAAGGCCCTGAAAAAAATAATTTCCCATAAGGCCGATCCCTGGATCCTTTTAAATTTCTTAAATTCTTTTTTAACGGCCCCGAAGGAATTTATTTCCCTTAAGGCCGATCCCTAGAGCCGTTTAAATTTCTTTAATTTTCTTCAAAAGGCCCTGAAAAAAATACTTTCCCTTAAGGCCGATCCCTGGAGCCTTTTAAATTTCTTAAATTCTTTTGAAAATGCCCTGAAAAAAATAATTTCCCTTAAGGCCGATCCCTGGAGCCTTTAAAATTTCTTAAATTCTTTTTAAAAGGCCCTGAAAAAAAAAATTTCCCTTAAGGCTGATCCCTGGAGCCTTTTAAATTTCTTAAATTCTTTTTAAAAGGCCCTGAAAAAAATAATTTCCCATAATGCCGATCCCTGGATCCTTTTAAATTTCTTAAATTCTTTTTAAACGGCCCCGAAGGAATTTATTTCCCTTAAGGCCGATCCCTAGAGCCGTTTAAATTTCTTTAATTCTCTTTAAAAGGCCCTGAAAAAAATACTTTCCCTTAAGGCCGATCCTTGGAGCCTTTTAAATTTCTTAAATTCTTTTTTAAAGGCCCTGAAAAAAATAATTTCCCTTAAGGCCGATCCCTGGAGCCTTTTAAATTTCTTAAATTCTTTTTAAAAGGCCCTGAAAAAAATAATTTCCCTTAAGGCCGATCCCAGGAGCCTTTTGAATTTCTTAAATTCTTTTTAAAAGGCCCTGAAAAAAATAATTTCCCATAAGGCCGATCCCTGGATCCTTTAAAATTTCTTAAATTCTTTTTAAACGGCCCCGAAGGAATTTATTTCCCTTAAGGCCGATCCCTAGAGCCGTTTAAATTTCTTTTATTCTCTTTAAAAGGCCCTGAATAAAATACTTTCCCTTAAGGCCGATCCCTGGAGCCTTTTAAATTTCTTAAATTCTTTTTAAAAGGCCCTGAAAAAAATAATTTCCCTTAAGGCCGATCCCTGGAGCCTTTTAAATTTCTTAAATTCTTTTTAAAAGGCCCTGAAAAAAATAATTTCCCTTAAGGCCGATCCCTGGAGCCTTTTTAATTTCTTAAATTCTCTTTAAAAGGCCCTGAAAAAAATAATTTCCCTTAAGGCCGATCCCTGGAGCCTTTTAAATTTCTTAAATTCTTTTTAAAGGCCCTGAAAAAAATAATTTCCCATAAAGCCGATCCCTGGATCCTTTTAAATTTCTTAAATTCTTTTTAAACGGCCATGAAGGAATTTATTTCCCTTGAGGCCGATCCCTAGAGCCGTTTAAATTTCTTTAATTCTCTTTAAAAGGCCCTGAAAAAAATACTTTCCCTTAAGGCCGATCCCTGGAGCCTTTTAAATTTCATAAATTCTTCTTAAAAGGCCCTGAAAAAAATAATTTCCCTTAAGGCTGATCCCTGGAGCCTTTTAAATTTCTTAAATTCTTATTAAAAGGCCCTGAAAAAAATACTTTCCCTTAAGGCCGATCCCTGGAGCCTTTTAAATTTCTTAAATTCTTTTTAAAAGGCCCTGGAAAAAATAATTTCCCTTTAGGCCGATCCCTGGAGCCTTTTAAATTTCTTATATTCTCTTTTAAACGCCCTGAAAAAACTAATTTACCATAAGGCCGATCCCTAGAGCCGTTTAAATTTCTTGAATTCTCTTTAAAAGGCCCTGAAAAAAATACTTTTCCTTAAGGCCGATCCCTGGAGCCTTTTAAATTTCTTAAATTCTTTTTAAAAGGCCCTGAAAAAAATACTTTCCCTTAAGGCCGATCCCTGGAGCCTTTTAAATTTCTTAAATTCTTTTTAAAAGGTCCTGAAAAAAAAAATTTCCCTTAAGGCCAATCCCTGGAGCCTTTAAAATTTCTTAAATTCTTTTTAAAAGGCCCTGAAAAAAATAATTTTCCTTTAGGCCGATCCCTGGAGACTTTTAAATTTCTTAAATTCTATTTAAAAGGCCCTGAAAAAAATAATTTCCCATAAGGCCGATCCCTGGATCCTTTTAAATTTCTTAAATTCTTTTTAAACGGCCCCAAAGGAATTTATTTCCCTTTAGGCCGATCCGTAGAGCCCTTTAAATTTCTTTTATTCTCTTTAAAAGGCCCTGGAAAAAATACTTTCCCTTAAGGCCGATCCCTGGAGCCTTTTAAATTTCTTAAATTCTTTTGAAAATGCCCTGAAAAAAATAATTTCCCTTAAGGCCGATCCCTGGAGCCTTTAAAATTTTTTAAATTCTTTTTAAAAGGCCCTGAAAAAAATAATTTTCCTTAAGGCCGATCCCTGGAGACTTTTAAATTTCTTAAATTCTTTTTAAAAGGCCAGAAAAAAATAATTTCCCATAAGGCCGATCCCTGGATCCTTTTAAATTTCTTAAATTCTTTTTAAACGGCCCCAAAGGAATTTATTTCCCTTAAGGCCGATCCCTAGAGCCCTTTTACTTTCTTTAATTCTCTTTAAAAGGCCCTGAAAAAAATACTTTCCCTTAAGGTCGATCCTTGGAGCCTTTTAAATTTCTTAAATTCTTTTTTAAAGGCCCTGAAAAAAATAATTTCCCTTAAGGCCGATCCCTGGATCCTTTTAAATTTCTTAAATTCTTTTTAAACGGCCCCGAAGGAATTTATTTCCCTTAAGGCCGATCCCTAGAGCCGTTTAAATTTCTTTAATTTTCTTCAAAAGGCCCTGATAAAAATACTTTCCCTTAAGGCCGATCCCTGGAGCCTTTTAAATTTCTTAAATTCTTTTGAAAATGCCCTGAAAAAAATAATTTCCCTTAAGGCCGATCCCTGGAGCCTTTAAAATTTCTTAAATTCTTTTTAAAAGGCCCTGAAAAAAATAATTTTCCTTAAGGCCGATCCCTGGAGCCTTTTAAATTTCTTAAATTCTTTTTAAAAGGCCCTGAAAAAAATAATTTCCCTTAAGGCCGATCCCTGGAGCCTTTTGAATTTCTTAAATTCTTTTTAAAAAGCCCTGAAAAAAATAATTTCCCATAAGGCCGATCCCTGGATCCTTTAAAATTTCTTAAATTCTTTTTAAACGGCCCCGAAGGAATTTATTTCCCTTAAGGCCGATCCCTAGAGCCGTTTAAATTTCTTTAATTCTCTTTAAAAGGCCCTGAAAAAAATACTTTCCCTTAAGGCCGATCCCTGGAGCCTTTTAAATTTCTTAAATTCTTTTTAAACGGCCCCGAAGGAATTTATTTCCCTTAAGGCCGATCCCTAGAGCCGTTTAAATTTCTTTAATTCTCTTTAAAAGGCCCTGAAAAAAATACTTTCCCTTAAGGCCGATCCCTGGAGCCTTTTAAATTTCTTAAATTCTTTTTAAAAGGCCCTGAAAAAAATAATTTCCCTTAAGGCTGATCCCTGGAGACTTTTAAATTTCTTAAATTCTTTTTATAAGGCCCTAAAAAAAATAATTTCCCTTAAGGCCGATCCCTGGAGCCTTTAAAATTTCTTAAATTCTTTTTAAAAGGCCCTGAAAAAAATAATTTCCCATAAGGCCGATCCCTGGATCCTTTTAAATTTCTTAAATTCTTTTTTAACGGCCCCGAAGGAATTTATTTCCCTTAAGGCCGATCCCTAGAGCCGTTTAAATTTCTTTAATTCTCTTAAAAAGGCCCTGAAAAAAATACTTTCCCTTAAGGCCGATCCCTGGAGCCTTTTAAATTTCTTAAATTCTTTTTAAAAGGCCCTGAAAATAATAATTTCCCTTAAGGCCGATCCCTGGAGCCTTTTAAATTTCTTAAATTCTTTTTAAAAGCCCCTGATAAAAATACTTTCCCTTAAGGCCGATCCCTGGAGCCTTTTGAATTTCTTAAATTCTTTTTAAAAGGCCCTGAAAAAAAAAATTTTCCTTAAGGCCGATTCCTGGAGCCTTTTAAATTTCTTAAATTCTTTTTTAAAGGCCCTGAAAAAAATAATTTCCCTTAAGGCCGATCCCTAGAGCCTTTTAAATTTCTTAAATTCTTTTTAAAAGGCCCTGAAAAAATAATTTCCCTTTAGGCCAATCCCTGGAGCCTTTTAAATTTCTTTAATTCTTTTTAAAAGGCCCTGAAAAAAATAATTTCCCATAAGGCCGATCCCTGGATCCTTTTAAATTTCTTAAATTCTTTTTAAACGGCCCCGAAGGAATTTATTTCCCTTAAAACCGATCCCAAGAGCCGTTTAAATTTCTTTAATTCTCTTTAAAAGGCCCTGAAAAAAATACTCTTCCTTAAGGCCGAGCCCTGGAGCCTTTTTAATTTCTTTAATTCTTTTTTAAAGGCCCTGGAAAAAATTATTTCCCTAAAGGCCGATCCCTGGAGCTTTCTAAATTTCTTATATTCTCTTTAAAAGGCCCTGAAAAAAATAATTTACCATAAGGCCGATCCCTGGAGCCTTTTTAATTTCTTAAATTCTCTTTAAACGGCCCCGAAGGATTAATTTCCCTGAAGGCCGATCCCTAGAGCTGTTTAAATTTCTAAAATTCTCTTTAAAAGGCCCTGAAAAAATAATTTCCCATAAGGCCGATCCCTGGATCCTTTTAAATTTCTTAAATTCTTTTTAAAAGGCCCTGAAAAAAATAATTTCCCTTAAGGCTGATCCCTGGAGCCTTTTAAATTTCTAAAATTCTCTTTAAAAGGCCCTGAAAAAAAAAATTTCCCATAAGGCCGATCCCTGGATCCTTTTAAATTTCTTAAATTCTTTTTAAACGGCCACGAAGCAATTTATTTCGCTTAAGGCCGATCCCTAGAGCCGTTTAAATTTCTTAAATTCTCTTTAAAAGGCCCTGAAAAAAATACTTTCCCTTAAGGCCGATCCCTGGAGCCTTTTAAATTTCTTTAATTCTTTTTAAAAGGCCCTGAAAAAAATAATTTCCCATAAGGCCGATCCCTGCAGCCTTTTAAATTTCTTTAATTCTTTATTAAAGGCCCTGGAAAAAATTATTTCCCTTAAGGCCGATCCCTGGAGCCTTTTTAATTTCTTAAATTCTCTTTAAACGGCCCCGAAGGAATAATTTCCCTGAAGGCCGATCCCTAGAGCTGTTTAAATTTCTAAAATTCTCTTTAAAAGGCCCTGAAAAAAATAATTTCCCATAAGGCCGATCCCTGGATCCTTTTAAATTTCTTAAATTCTTTTTAAACGGCCCTGAAGGAATTTATTTCGCTTAAGGCCGATCCCTAGAGCCGTTTAAATTTCTTAAATTCTCTTTAAAAGGCCCTGAAAAAAATACTTTCCCTTAAGGCCGATCCCTGGAGCCTTTTAAATTTCTTAAATTCTTTTTAAAAGGCCCTGAAAAAAATAATTTCCCTTAAGGCCGATCCCTGGAGCCTTTTAAATTTCTTAAATTCTTTTTAAAAGGCCCTGAAGGAATTTATTTCCCTTAAAGCCGATCCCTAGAGCCGTTTAAATTTCTTTAATTCTCTTAAAAAGGCCCTGAAAAAAATACTTTCCCTTAAGGCCGATCCCTGGAGCCTTTTAAATTTATTAAATTCTTTTTAAAAGGCCCTGAAAAAAATACTTTCCCTTAAGGCCGATCCCTGGAGCCTTTTAAATTTCTTAAATTCTTTTTAAAAGGCCCTGAAAAAAATAATTTCCCTTAAGGCCGATCCCTGGAGCCTTTAAAATTTCTTAAATTCTTTTTAAAAGGCCCTGAAAAAAATAATTTCCCTTAAGGCCGATCCCTGGACCCTTTTAAATTTCTTATATTCTCTTTTAAAAGCCCTGAAAAAAAAAATTTACCATAAGGCCGATCCCTGGAGCCTTTTAAATTTCTTGTATTCTCTTTTAAAGGCCCTGAAAAAAATAATTTACCATAAGGCCGATTCCTGGAGCCTTTTAAATTTCTTATATTCTCTTTTAAAAGCCCTGAAAAAAAAAATTTACCATAAGGCCGATCCCTGGAGCCTTTTTAATTTCTTAAATTCTCTTTAAACGACCCCGAAGGAATTAATTTCCCTGAAGGCCGATCCCAAGAGCCGTTTAAATTTCTAAAATTCTCTTTAAAAGGCCCTGAAAAAAATAATTTCCCATAAGGCCGATCCCTGGATGCTTAAAAATTTCTTAAATTCTTTTTAAACGGCCCCGAAGGAATTTATTACCCTTAAGGCCGATCCCAAGAGCCGTTTAAATTTCTTTAATTCTCTTTAAAAGGCCCTGAAAAAAATACTTTCCCTTAAGGCCGATACCTGGAGCCTTTTAAATTTCTTAAATTCTTTTTAAAAGGCCCTGAAAAAAATAATTTCCCTTAAGGCCGATCCCTGGAGCCTTTTAAATTTATTAAATTCTTTTTAAACGGCCCCGAAGGAATTTATTTCCCTTAAGGCCGATCCCTAGAGCCGTTTAAATTTCTTTAATTCTCTTTAAAAGGCCCTGAAAAAAATACTTTCCCTTAAGGCCGATCCCTGGAGCCTTTTAAATTTCTTAAATTCTTTTTTAAAGGCCCTGAAAAAAATAATTTCCCTTAAGGCCGATCCCTGGACCCTTTAAAATTTCTTAAAATCTTTTTAAAAGGCCCTGAAAAAAACTAATTTCCCATAAGGCCGATCCCTGTATGCTTTAAAATTTCTTAAATTCTTTTTAAAAGGCCCTGAAAAAATAATTTCCCCTTAAGGCCGATCCCTGGAGCCTTTTAAATTTCTTAAATTCTTTTTAAAAGGCCCTGAAAAAAATAATTTCCCTTAAGACCGATCCCAAGAGCCGTTTAAATTTCTAAAATTCTCTTTAAAAGGCCCTGAAAAAAATAATTTCCCATAAGGCCGATCCCTGGATCCTTTTCAATTTCTTAAATTCTTTTTAAACGGCCCCGAAGGAATTTATTTCCCTTAAGGCCGATCCCAAGAGCCGTTTAAATTTCTTTAATTCTCTTTAAAAGGCCCCGAAAAAAATACTTTCCCCTAAGGCCGATCCCTGGAGCCTTTTAAATTTATTAAATTATTTTTAAAAGGCCCTGAAAAAAATACTTTCCCTTAAGGCCGATCCTTGGAGCCTTTTAAATTTCTTAAATTCTTTTTAAAAGGCCCTGAAAAAAATACTTTCCCTTAAGGCCGATCCCTGGACCCTTTAAAATTTCTTTAAATCTTTTTAAAAGGCCCTGAAAAAAACTAATTTCCCATAAAGCCGATCCTTGTATGCTTTAAAATTTCTTAAATTCTTTTTAAAAGGCCCTGAAAAAATAATTTCCCCTTAAGGCCGATCCCTGGAGCCTTTTAAATTTCTTAAATACTTTTTAAAAGGCCCTGGAAAAAATAATTTCCCTTAAGGCCGATCCTTGGAGCCTTCTAAATTTCTTATATTCTCTATTAAAGGCCCTGACAAAAATAATTTACCATAAGGCCGATCCCTGGAGCCTTTTAAATTTCTTAAATACTTTTTAAAAGGCCCTGGAAAAAATAATTTCCCTTAAGGCCGATCCTTGGAGCCTTCTAAATTTCTTATATTCTCTTTTAAAGGCCCTGAAAAAAATAATTTCCCTTAAGGGCGATCCCAAGAGCCTTTTAAATTTCTTAAATTCTTTTTAAAAGGCCCTGAAAAAAATAATTTCCCTTAAGACCGATCCCAAGAGCCGTTTAAATTTCTAAAATTCTCTTTAAAAGGCCCTGAAAAAAATAATTTCCCATAAGGCCGATCCCTGGATCCTTTTCAATTTCTTAAATTCTTTTTAAACGGCCCCGAAGGAATTTATTTCCCTTAAGTCCGATCCCAAGAGCCGTTTAAATTTCTTTAATTCTCTTTAAAAGGCCCCGAAAAAAATACTTTCCCCTAAGGCCGATCCATGGAGCCTTTTTAATTTCTTAAATTCTCTTCAAACGGCCCCGAAGGAATTAATTTCCCTGAAGGCCGATCCCTAGAGCCGTTTAAACTTCTAAAATTCTCTTTAAAAGGCCCTGAAAAAAATACTTTCCCTTAAGGCCGATCCCTGGAGCCTTTTAAATTTCTTAAATTCTTTTTAAAAGGCCCTGAAAAAAATAATTTCCTTTAAGGCCGATCCCTGGAGCCTTTTAAATTTCTTAAATTCTTTTTAAAAGGCCCTGAAAAAAATACTTTCCCTTAAGGCCGATCCCTGGACCCTTTAAAATTTCTTAAAATCTTTTTTAAAGGCCCTGAAAAAAACTAATTTCCCATAAGGCCGATCCCTGTATGCTTTAAAATTTCTTAAATTCTTTTTAAAAGGCCCTGAAAAAATAATTTCCCCTTAAGGCCGATCCCTGGAGCCTTTTAAATTTCTAAAATACTTTTTAAAAGGCCCTGGAAAAAATAATTTCCCTTAAGGCCGATCCTTGGAGCCTTCTAAATTTCTTATATTCTCTTTTAAAGGCCCTGACAAAAATAATTTACCATAAGGCCGATCCCTGGAGCCTTTTTAATTTCTTAAATTCTCTTTTAACGGCCCCGAAGGAATTAATTTCCCTGTAGGCCGAAACCTAGAGCCGTTTAAATTTCTAAAATTCTCTTTAAAAGGCCCTGAAAAAAATAATTTCCCATAAGGCCGATCCCTGGATCCTTTTAAATTTCTTAAATTTTTTTTTAACGGCCCCGAAGGAATTTATTACCCTTAAGGCCGATCCCTAGAGCCGTTTAAATTTCTTTAATTCTCTTTCAAAGGCCCTGAAAAAAATACTTTTCCTTAAGGCCGATCCCTGGAGCCTTTTAAATTTCTTAAATTCTTTTTAAAAGGCCCTGCAAAAAATAATTTCAATTAAGGCTGATCCCTGGAGCCTTTTAAATTTCTTAAATTTTTTTTAAAAGGCCCTGAAAAAAATACTTTTCCTTAAGGCCGATCCCTGGAGCCTTTTAAATTTCTTAAATTCTTTTTAAAAGGCCCTGAAAAAAATAATTTCCCTTAAGGCCGATCCCTGGAGCCTTTTAAATTTCTTAAATTCTTTTTAAAAGGCCCTGAAAAAAATAATTTCACTTAAGGCCGATCCCTGGAGCCTTTTCAATTTCTTAAATTCTTTTTAAAAGGCCCTGAAAAAAATAATTTCCCATAAGGCCGATCCCTGGATCCCTTTAAATTTCTTAAATTCTTTTTAAACGGCCCCGAAGGAATTTATTTCCCTTTAGGCCGATCCCTGGAGCCTTTTCATTTTCTTAAATTCTTTTTAAAAGGCCCTGAAAAAAATAATTTACCATAAGGCCGATCTCTGGAGCCTTTTTAATTTCTTAAATTCTCTTTAAACGGGCCCGAAAGAATTAATTTCCCTGAAGGCCGATCCCTAGAGCCGTTTAAATTTCTAAAATTCTCTTTAAAAAAAAGGCCCTGAAAAAAATAATTTCCCATAAGGCCGATCCCTGGATCCCTTTAAATTTCTTAAATTCTTTTTAAACGGCCCCGAAGGAATTTATTTCCCTTAAGGCCGATCCCTAGAGCCGTTTAAATTTCTTTAATTCTCTTTAAAAGGCCCTGAAAAAAATACTTTCCCTTAAGGCCGATCCCTGGAGCCTTTTAAATTTCTTAAATTCTTTTTTAAAGGCCCTGAAAAAAATAATTTCCCTTAAGGCTGATCCCTGGAGCCTTTTAAATTTCTTAAATTCTTTTTTAAAGGCCCTGAAAAAAATACTTTCACTTAAGGCCGATCCCTGGAGCCTTTTAAATTTCTTAAATTCTTTTTAAAATGCCCTGAAAAAAATAATTTCCATTAAGGCCGATCCCTGCAGCATTTTAAATTTCTTAAATTCTTTTTAAAAGGCCCTGAAAAAAATACTTTCCCTTTAGGCCGATCCCTGGAGCCTTTTAAATTTCTTATTTTCTTTTTAAAAGTCCCTGAAAAAAATAATTTCCCTTAAGGCCGATCCCTGGAGCCTTTTAAATTTCTTAAATACTTTTTAAAAGTCCCTGGAATAAATAATTTCCCTTAAAGCCGATCCCTGGAGCCTTCTTAATTTCTCAAATTCTCTTTAAAAGGCTCTGAAAAAAATAATTTCCCATAAGGCCGATCCCTGGATCCTTTTAAATTTCTTAAATTCTTTTAAAACGGCCCCGAAAGAATTTATTTCCCTTGAGGGCGATCCCTAGAGCCTTCTCAATTTCTTATATTCTCTTATAAAGGCCCTGAAAAAAATAATTTACCATAAGGCCGATCCCTGGAGCCTTTTTAATTTCTTAAATACTCTTTAAACGGCCCCGAAGGAATTAATTTCCCTGAAGGCCGATCCCTAGAGCCGTTTAAATTTCTAAAATTCTCTTTAAAAGGGACTGAAAAAAATAATTTCCCATAAGGCATATCCCTGGATCCTTTTAAATTTCTTAAATTCTTTTTTAACGGCCCCGAAGGAATTTATTTCCCTTAAGGCCGATCCCTAGAGCCTTTTAAATTTCTTTAATTCTCTTTAAAAGGCCCTGAAAAAAATACTTTCCCTTAAGGCCGATCCCTGGAGAATTTTAAATTTCTTAAATTATTTTTAAAGGCCCTGAAAAAAATACTTTCCCTTAAGGCCGATCCCTGGAGCCTTTTAAATTTCTTAAATTCTTTTTAAAAGGCCCTGAAAAAAATAATTTCCCTTAAGGCCGATCCCTGGAGCCTTCTAAATTTCTTATATTCTCTTTTAAAGGCCCTGAAAAAAATAATTTACCATAAGGCCGATCCCTTTAGCCTTTTTGATTCCTTAAATTCTTTTTAAAAGGCCCTGAAAAAAATACTTTCCCTTAAGGCCAATCCCTGGAGCCTTTCATATTTCTTAAATTCTTTTTAAAAGGCCCTGAAAAAAATAATTTCCGTTAAGGCTGGTCCCTGGAGCATTTTAAATTTCTTAAATTCTTTTTAAAAGGCCCTGAAAAAATAATTTACCATAAGGCCGATCCCTGGAGCCTTTTAAATTTCTTAAATTCTTTTTAAAAGGCCCTGAAAAAAATAATTTCCCTTAAGGCCGATCCCTGGAGCCTTCTTAATTTCTTATATTCTCTTTTAAAGGCCCTGAAAAAAATAATTTACCATAAGGCCGATCCCTTTAGCCTTTTTGATTCCTTAAATTCTTTTTAAAATGCCCTGAAAAAAATAATTTCCATTAAGGCCGATCCCTGCAGCATTTTAAATTTCTTAAATTCTTTTTAAAAGTCCCTGAAAAAAATAATTTCCCTTAAGGCCGATCCCTGGAGCCTTCTTAATTTCTCAAATTCTCTTTAAAAGGCCCTGAAAAAAATAATTTCCCATAAGGCCGATCCCTGGATCCTTTTAAATTTCTTAAATTCTTTTTAAACGGCCCGAAGGAATTTATTTCCCTTGAGGCCGATCCCTAGAGCCGTTAAAATTTCTTTAATTCTCTTTAAAAAGCCCTGAAAAAAATACTTTCCCTTAAGGCCGATCCCTGGAGCCTTTTAAATTTCTTAAATTCTTTTTAAAAGGCCCTGAAAAAAATAATTTCCCTTAAGGCCGATCCCTGGAGCCTTCTTAATTTCTTATATTCTCTTTTAAAGGCCCTGAAAAAAATAATTTACCATAAGGCCGATCTCTGGAGCTTTTTTAATTTCTTAAATTCTCTTTAAACGGGCCCGAAGGAATTAATTTCCCTGAAGGCCGATCCCTAGAGCCGTTTAAATTTCTAAAATTCTCTTTAAATAGCCCTGAAAAAAATAATTTCCCATAAGGCCGATCCCTGGATCCCTTTAAATTTCTTAAATTCTTTTTAAACCACCCCGAAGGAACTTATTTCCCTTAAGGCCGATCCCTAGAGCCGTTTAAATTTCTTTAATTCTCTTAAAAAGGCCCTGAAAAAAATACTTTCCCTTAAGGCCGATCCCTGGAGCCTTTTAAATTTCTTAAATTCTTTTTAAAAGGCCCTGAAAAAAATAATTTTGCTTTAGGCTGATCCCTGGAGCTTTTTAAATTTCTTAAATTCTTTTTTAAAGGCCCTGAAAAAAATACTTTCCCTTAAGGCCGATCCCTGGAGCCTTTTAAATTTCTTAAATTCTTTTTAAAATGCCCTGAAAAAAATAATTTCCCTTAAGGCCGATCCCTGGAGCATTTTAAATTTCTTAAATTCTTTTTAAAAGGCCCTGAAAAAAATACTTTCCCTTTAGGCCGATCCCTGGAGCCTTTAAAATTTCTGAAATTCTTTTTCTGCCTTGTCCCTGAAAAAAATAATTTCCCTTAAGGCCGATCCCTGGAGCCTTTTAAATTTCTTAAATACTTTTTAAAAGGTCCTGGAAAAAATAATTTCCCTTAAGGCCGATCCCTGGAGCCTTCTAAATTTCTAAAATTCTCTTTAAAAGGCCCTGAAAAAAATAATTTCCCGTAAGGCCGATCCCTGGATCCTTTTAAATTTCTTAAATTCTTTTTAAACGGCCCGAAGGAATTTATTTCCCTTGAGGCCGATCCCTAGAGCCGTTTAAATTTCTTTAATTCTCTTTAAAAAGCCCTGAAAAAAATAATTTCCCATAGGGCCGATCCCTGGATCCTTTTAGATTTCTTAAATTCTTTTTAAACGGCCCCGAAGGAATTTATTTCCCTTAAGGCCGATCCCTAGAGCCGTTTAAATTTCTTTAATTCTCTTTAAAAGGCCCTGAAAAAAATACTTTCCCTTAAGGCCGATCCCTGGAGCCTTTTTAATTTCTTAAATTCTCTTTAAACGGGCCCGAAGGAATTAATTTCCCTGAAGGCCGATCCCTAGAGCCGTTTAAATTTCTAAAATTCTCTTTAAATAGCCCTGAAAAAAATAATTTCCCATAAGGCCGATCCCTGGATCCCTTTAAATTTCTTAAATTCTTTTTAAACCGCCCCGAAGGAATTTATTTCCCTTAAGGCCGATCCCTAGAGCCGTTTAAATTTCTTTAATTCTCTTAAAAAGGCCCTGAAAAAAATACTTTCCCTTAAGGCCGATCCCTGGAGCCTTTTAAATTTCTTAAATTCTTTTTTAAAGGCCCTGAAAAAAATACTTTCCCTTAAGGCCGATCCCTGGAGCCTTTTAAATTTCTTAAATTCTTTTTAAAATGCCCTGAAAAAAATAATTTCCCTTAAGGCCGATCCCTGGAGCATTTTAAATTTCTTAAATTCTTTTTAAAAGGCCCTGAAAAAAATACTTTCCCTTTAGGCCGATCCCTGGAGCCTTTAAAATTTCTGAAATTCTTTTTAAAAGTCCCTGAAAAAAATAATTTCCCTTAAGGCCGATCCCTGGAGCCTTTTAAATTTCTTAAATACTTTTTAAAAGGTCCTGGAAAAAATAATTTCCCTTAAGGCCGATCCCTGGAGCCTTCTAAATTTCTAAAATTCTCTTTAAAAGGCCTTGAAAAAAATAATTTCCCATAAGGCCGATCCCTGGATCCTTTTAAATTTCTTAAATTCTTTTTAAACGGCCCGAAGGAATTTATTTCCCTTGAGGCCGATCCCAAGAGCCGTTTAAATTTCTTTAATTCTCTTTAAAAGGCCCTGAAAAAAATAATTTCCCATAAGGCCGATCCCTGGAGCCTTTTAAATTTCTTAAATTCTTTTTAAAAGGCCCTGAAAAAAATACTTTCCCTTAAGGCCGATCCCTGGAGCCTTTTTAATTTCTTAAATTCTTTTTAAAATGCCCTGAAAAAAATAATTTCCCTTAAGGCCGATCCCTGGAGCATTTTAAATTTCTTAAATTCTTTTTAAAAGGCCCTGAAAAAAATACTTTCCCTTTAGGCCTATCCCTGGAGCCTTTTAAATTTCTTATATTCTTTTTAAAAGTCCCTGAAAAAAATAATTTTTCTTAAGGCCGATCCCTGGAGCCTTTTAAATTTCTTAAATACTTTTTAAAAGGCCCTGGAAAAAATAATTTCCCTTAAGGCCGATCCCTGGAGCGTTCTAAATTTCTAAAATTCTCTTTAAAAGGCCCTGAAAAAAATAATTTCCCATAAGGCCGATCCCTGGATCCTATTAAATTTCTTAAATTCTTTTTAAACGGCCCCGAAGGAATTTATTTCCCTTGAGGCCGATCCCTAGAGCCGTTTATATTGCTTTAATTCTCTTAAAAAGGCCCTGAAAAAAATACTTTCCCTTAAGGCCGATCCCTGGAGCCTTTTAAATTTCTTAAATTCTTTTTAAAAGGCCCTGAAAAAAATAATTTCCCTTAAGGCCGATCCCTGGAGCCTTTTAAATTTCTTAAATTCTTTATAAAAGGCCCTGAAAAAAATAATTTCCCTTAAGGCCGATCCCTGGAGCCTTCTTAATTTCTTATATTCACTTTTAAGGGCCCTGAAAAAAATTATTTACCATAAGGCCGATCCCTGGAGCCTTTTTAATTTCTTAAATTCTTTTTAAAAGGCCCTGAAAAAAATACTTTCCCTTAAGACCGATCCCTGGAGCCTCTAATATTTCTTAAATTCTTTTTAAAAGGCCCTGAAAAAAATAATTTCCCTTAAGGCTGATCCCTGGAGCATTTTAAATTTCTTAAATTCTTTTTAAAAGGCCCTGAAAAAAATAATTTCCCTTAAGGCCGATCCCTGGAGCTTTTTAAATTTCTTAAATTCTTTTTAAAAGGCCCTGAAAAAAATAATTTCCCCTCAGGCCGATCCCTGGAGCCTTTTAAATTTCTTAAATACTTTTTAAAAAAAGGCCCTGGAAAAAATAATTTCCCTTAAGGCCGATCCCTGGAGCCTTTTAAATTTCTTATATTCTCTTAAAACGGCCCCGAAGGAATTAATTTCCCTGAAGGCCGATCCCTAGAGCCGTTTAAACTTCCAAAATTCTCTTTACAAGGCCCTGAAAAAAATAATTTCCCATAAGTACGATCCCTGGATCCTTTTAAATTTCTTAAAAACTTTTTTAAAGGCCCTGAAAAAAATAATTTCACTTAAGGCCGATCCCTGGAGCCTTCTTAATTTCTTATATTCTCTTTTAAAGGCCCTGAAAAAAATAATTTACCATAAGGCCGATCCCTGGAGCCTTTTTAATTTCTTAATTTCTTTTTAAAGGCCCTGAAAAAAATACTTTCCCTTAAGACCGATCCCTGGAGCCTTTAATATTTCTTAAATTCTTTTTAAAAGGCCCTGAAAAAAATAATTTCCCTTAAGGCTGATCCCTGGAGCATTTTAAATTTCTTAAATTCTTATTAAAAGGCCCTGAAAAAAATAATTTCCTTAAGGCCGATCTCTGGAGCCTTTTAAATTTCTTAAATACTCTTTTAAAGGCCCTGAATACAATAATTTACCATAAGGTCGATCCGTGGAGCCTTTTTAATTTCTTAAATTCTCTTTAAACGGCCCCGAAGGAATTTATTTCCCTGAAGGCCGATCCCTAGAGCCGTTTAAACTTCTAAAATTCTCTTTAAAAGCCCTGAAAAAAATAATTTCCAATAAGGCCGATCCCTGGATCCTTTTAAATTTCTTAAATTCTTTTTAAACGGCCCCGAAGGAATTAATTTCCCTTAAGGCCGATCCCTAGAGCCGTTTAAATTTCTGTTATTCTCTTTAAAAGGCCCTGAAAAAAATACTTTCCCTTTAGGCCGATGACTGCAGCCTTTTAAATTTCTTAAATTCTTTTTGAAAGGCCCTGAAAAAAATAATTTCCCTTAAGGCTGATCCCTGGAGCCTTTTAAATTTCTTAAATTCTTTTTTAAAGGATCTGAAAAAAATACTTTTCCTTAAGGCCGATCCCTGGAGCCTTTTTAATTTCTTAAATTCTTTTTAAAATGCCCTGAAAAAAATAATTTCCCTTAAGGCCGATCCCTGGAGCATTTTAAATTTCTTAAATTCTTTTTAAAAGGCCCTGAAAAAAATACTTTCCCTTTAGGCCGATCCCTGGAGCCTTTTAAATTTCTTAAATTCTTTTTAAAAGTCCCTGAAAAAAATAATTTCTTTTAAGGCCGATCCCTGGAGCCTTTTAAATTTCTTAAATACTTTTTAAAAGGCCATGGAAAAAATAATTTCCCTTAAGGCCGATCCCTGGAGCCTTCTAATATTCTAAAATTCTCTTTAAAAGGCCCTGAAAAAAATAATTTCCCATAAGGCCGATCCCTGGATCCTTTTAAATTTCTTAAATTCTTTTTAAACGGCCCCGAAGGAATTTATTTCCCTTGAGGCCGATCCCTAGAGCCTTCTAAATTTCTTATATTCTCTTATAAAGGCCCTGAAAAAAATAATTTCCCATAAAGCCGATCCCTGGAGCCTTTTTAATTTCTTAAATACTCTTTAAACGGCCCCGAAGGAATTAATTTCCCTGAAGGCCGATCCCTAGAGCCGTTTAAACTTCTAAAATTCTCTTCAAAAGCCCTGAAAAAAATAATTTCCAATAAGGCCGATCCCTGGATCCTTTTAAATTTCTTAAATTCTTTTTAAACGGCCCCGAAGGAATTAATTTCCCTTAAGGCCGATCCCTACAGCCGTTTAAATTTCTGTTATTCTCTTTAAAAGGCCCTGAAAAAAATACTTTCCCTTTAGGCCGATCACTGGAGCCTTTTAAATTTCTTAAATTCTTTTTAAAAGGCCCTGAAAAAAATAATTTCCCTTAAGGCTGATCCCTGGAGCCTTTTAAATTTCTTAAATTCTTTTTTAAAGGATCTGAAAAAAATACTTTTCCTTAAGGCCGATCCCTGGAGCCTTTTTAATTTCTTAAATTCTTTTTAAAATGCCCTGAAAAAAATAATTTCCCTTAAGGCCGATCCCTGGAGCATTTTAAATTTCTTAAATTCTTTTTAAAAGGCCCTGAAAAAAATACTTTCCCTTTAGGCCGATCCCTGGAGCCTTTTAAATTTCTTAAATTCTTTTTAAAAGTCCCTGAAAAAAATAATTTCTTTTAAGGCCGATCCCTGGAGCCTTTTAAATTTCTTAAATACTTTTTAAAAGGCCATGGAAAAAATAATTTCCCTTAAGGCCGATCCCTGGAGCCTTCTAAATTTCTAAAATTCTCTTTAAAAGGCCCTGAAAAAAATAATTTCCCATAAGGCCGATCCCTGGATCCTTTTAAATTTCTTAAATTCTTTTTAAACGGCCCCGAAGGAATTTATTTCCCTTGAGGCCGATCCCTAGAGCCTTCTAAATTTCTTATATTCTCTTATAAAGGCCCTGAAAAAAATAATTTCCCATAAAGCCGATCCCTGGAGCCTTTTTAATTTCTTAAATACTCTTTAAACGGCCCCGAAGGAATTAATTTCCCTGAAAGCCGATCCCCAGAGCCGTTTAAATTTCTAAAATTCTCTTTAAAAGGCCCTGAAAAAAATAATTTCCCTTAAGGCTGATCCCTGGAGCCTTTTAAATTTCTTAAATTCTTTTTAAAAGGCCCTGAAAAAAATATTTTCCCTTAAGGCCGATCCCTGGAGCCTTTTAAATTTTTTAAATTCTTTTTAAAATGCCCTGAAAAAAATAATTTTTCTTAAGGCCGATCCCTGGAGCCTTTTAAATTTCTTAAATTCATTTTAAAAGGCCCTGGAAAAAATAATTTCCTTTAAGGCCGATCCCTGGAGCCTTTTAAATTTCTTATATTCTCTTTAAACGGCCCCGAAGGAATTAATTTCCCTGAAGGCCGATCCCTAGAGCCGTTTAAATTTCTAAAATTCTCTTTAAAAGGCCCTGAAAAAAATAATTTCCCATAAGGCCGTTCCCTGGATCCTTTTAAATTTCTTAAATTCTTTTTAAACGGCCCCGAAGGAATTTATTTCCCTTAAGGCCGATCCCTAGAGCCGTTTAAATTTCTGTAATTCTTTTTAAAATGCCCTGAAAAAATACTTTCCCTTAAGGCCGATCCCTGGAGCGTTTTAGATTTCTTAAATTCTTTTTAAAAGGCCCTGAAAAAAATAATTTCCCTAAAGGCCGATCCCTGGAGCCTTTTAAATTTCTTAAATTCTTTTTAAAAGGCCATGAAAAAAATACTTTCCCTTAAGGCCGATCCCTGGAGCCTTTTAAATATCTTAAATTCTTTTTAAAAGGCCCTGAAAAAAATAATTTCCCTTAAGGCCGATCCCTGGAGACTTTTAAATTTCTTAAATTCTTTTTAAAAGGCCCTGAAAAAAATAATTTCCCTTAAGGCCGATCCCTGTACCCTTTTAAATTTCTTAAATTCTTTTTAAAAGGCCCTGAAAAAAATAATTTCCATTAAGGCCGATCCCTGGAGCCTTTTAAATTTCTTAAATTCTTTTTAAAAGGCCCTGAAAAAAATAATTTCCCTTAAGGCCGATCCCTGGAGCCTTTTAAATTTCTTAAATACTTTTTAAAAGGCCCTGGAAAAAATAATTTCCCTTAAGGCCGATCCCTGGAGCCTTCTAAATTTCTTATATTCTCTTTTAAAGGCCCTGAAAAAAATAATTTACCATAAGGCCGATCCCTGGAGCCTTTTTTTATTTCTTAATTTCTCTTTAAACGGCACCGAAGGAATTAATTTCCCTGAAGGCCGATCCCTAGAGCCGTTTAAATTTCTAAAATTCTCTTTAAAAGGCCCTGAAAAAAATAATTTCCCATAAGGCCGATCCCTGGATCCTTTTAAATTTCTTAAATTTTTTTTTAACGGCCCCGAAGGAATTTATTTCCCTTAAGGCCGATCCCTAGAGCCGTTTAAATTTCTTTAATTCTCTTTAAAAGGCCCTGAAAAAAAAAATTTCCCTTAAGGCCGATCCCTGGAGCCTTTTAAATTTCTTAAATTCTTTTTAAAAGGCCCTGAAAAAAATAATTTCCCTTAAGGCTGATCCCTGGAGCCTTTCAAATTTCTTAAATTCTTTTTAAAAGGCCCTGAAAAAAATACTTTCCCTTAAGGCCGATCCCTGGAGCCTTTTATATTTCTTAAATTCTTTTTAAAAGGGCCTGAAAAAAATAATTTCCCTTAAGGCCGATCCTTGGAGCCTTTTAAATTTCTTAAATTCTTTTGTAAAGGCCCTGAAAAAAATAATTTCACTTAAGGCCGATCCCTGGAGCCTTTTAAATTTCTAAAATTTTCTTTAAATGGCCCTGAAAAAAATAATTTCCCATAAGGCCTATCCCTGGATCCTTTTAAATTTCTTTAATTCTTTTTAAACGGCACCGAAGGAATTTATTTCCCTTAAGGCCGATCCCTAGAGCCTTCTAAATTTCTTATATTCTCTTTTAAAGGCCCTGAAAAAAATAATTTACCATAAGGCCGATCCCTGGAGCCTTTTTTATTTCTTAAATTCTCTTTAAACGGCCCTGAAAAAAATAATTCCCCATAAGGCCGATCCCTGGAGCCTTTTAAATTTCTTAAATTCTTTTTAAAAGGCCCTGAAAAAAATAATTTCCCTTAAGGCCGATCCCTGGAGCCTTTTAAATTTCTTAAATACTTTTTAAAAGGCCCTGGAAAAAATTATTTCCCTTAAAGCCGATCCCTGGAGCCTTCTAAATTTCTTATATTCTCTTTTAAAGGCCCTGAAAAAAATAATTTACCATAAGGCCGATCCCTGGAGCCTTTTTAATTTCTTAATTTCTCTTTAAACGGCCCCGAAGGAATTAATTTCCCTGAAGGCCGATCCCTAGAGCCGTTTAAATTTCTAAAATTCTCTTTAAAAGGCCCTGAAACAAATAATTTCACAAGGCCGATCCCTGGATCCTTTTAAATTTCTTAAATTTTTTTTTAACGGCCACGAAGGAATTTATTTCCCTTAAGGCCGATCCCAAGAGCCGTTTAAATTTCTTTAATTCTCTTTAAAAGGCCCTGAAAAAAATACTTTCCCTTAAGGCCGATCCCTGGAGCCTTTTAAATTTCTTAAATTCTTTTTAAAAGGCCCTGAAAAAAATAATTTCCTTTAAGGCCGATCCCTGGAGCCTGTTAAATTTCTTAAATACTTTTTAAAAGGCCCTGGAAAAAATAATTTCCTTTAAGGCCGATCCCTGGAGCCTTTTAAATTTCTTATATTCTCTTTAAACGGCCCCGAAGGAATTAATTTCCCTGAAGGCCGATCCCTAGAGCCGTTTAAATTTCTAAAATTCTCTTTAAAAGGCCCTGAAAAAAATAATTTCCCATAAGGCCGTTCCCTGGATCCTTTTAAATTTCTTAAATTCTTTTTAAACGGCCCCGAAGGAATTTATTTCCCTTAAGGCCGATCCCTAGAGCCGTTTAAATTTCTGTAATTCTCTTTAAAAGGACCTGAAAAAAATACTTTCCCTTTAGGCCGATCCCTGGAGCCTTGTAAATTTCTTAAATTCTTTTTAAAAGGCACTGAAAAAAATAATTTTCCTTAAGGCTGATCCCTGGAGCCTTTTAAATTTCTTAAATTCTTTTTTAAAGGCCCTGAAAAAAATACTTTTCCTTAAGGCCGATCCCTGGAGCCTTTTAAATTTCATAAATTCTTTTTAAAATGCCCTGAAAAAAATAATTACCCTTAAGGCCGATCCCTGGAGCATTTAAAATTTCTTAAATTCTTTTTAAAAGGCCCTGAAAAAAATACTTTCCCTTTAGGCCGATCCTTGGAGCCTTTTAAATTTCTTAAATTCTTTTTAAAAGTCCCTGAAAAAAATAATTTCCCTTAAGGCTGATCCCTGGAGCCTTTTAAATTTCTTAAATTGTTTTTAAAAGGCCCTGGAAAAAATAATTTCTTTTAAGGCCGATCCCTGGAGCCTTCTTAATTTCTAAAATTCTCTTTAAAAGGCCCTGAAAAAAATAATTTACCATAAGGCCGATCTCTGGAGCATTTTTAATTTCTTAAATTCTCTTTAAACGGCCCCGAAGGAATTAATTTCCCTGAAGGCCGATCCCTAGAGCCGTTTAAATTTCTTTAATTCTCTTTAATAGGCCCTGAAAAAAATAATTTCCCATAAAGCCGATCTCTGGATCCCTTTAAATTTCTTAAATTCTTTTTAAACGGCCCCGAAGGAATTTATTTCCCTTGAGGCCGATCCCTAGAGCCGTTTAAATTTCTTTAATTCTCTTTAAAAGGCCCTGAAAAAAATACTTTCCCTTAAGGCCGATCCCTGGAGCCTTTTAAATTTCTTAAATTCTTTTTAAAAGGCCTTGAAAAAAATAATTTCCCTTAAGGCTGATCCCTGGAGCATTTTAAATTTCTTAAATTCTTTTTAAAAGGCCCTGAAAAAAATACTTTCCCTTAAGGCCGATCCCTGGAGCCTTTTAAATTTCTTAAATTCTTTTTAAAAGGCCCTAAAAAAATAATTTCCCTTAAGGCCGATCCCTGAAGCCTTCTAAATTTCTTATATTCTCTTTTAAAGGCCCTGAAAAAAATAATTTACCATAAGGCCGATCCCTGGAGCATTTTAAATTTCTTAAATTCTTTTTAAAAGGCCCTGAAAAAAATACTTTCCCTTTGAGCCGATCCCTGGAGCCTTTTAAATTTCTTAAATTCTTTTTAAAAGTCCCTGAAAAAAATAATTTCCCTTAAGGCTGATCCCTGGAGCCTTTTAAATTTCTTAAATACTTTTTAAAAGGCCCTGGAAAAAATAATTTCTTTTAAGGCCGATCCCTGGAGCCTTCTAAATTTCTAAAATTCTCTTTAAAAGGCCCTGAAAAAAATAATTTACCATAAGGCCGATCTCTGGAGCATTTTTAATTTCTTAAATTCTCTTTAAACGGGCCCGAAGGAAATTATTTCCCTGAAGGCCGATCCCTAGAGCCGTTTAAATTTCTTTAATTCTCTTTAATAGACCCTGAAAAAAATAATTTCCCATAAAGCCGATCCCTGGATCCCTTTAAATTTCTTAAATTCTTTTTAAACGGCCCCGAAGGAATTTATTTCCCTTGAGGCCGATCCCTAGAGCCGTTAAAATTTCTTTAATTCTCTTTAAAAGGCCCTGAAAAAAATACTTTCCCTTAAGGCCGATCCCTGGAGCCTTTTAAATTTCTTCAATTCTTTTTAAAAGGCCCTGAAAAAAATACTTTCCCTTAAGACCGATCCCTGGAGCCTTTAATATTTCTTAAATTCTTTTTAAAAGGCCCTGAAAAAAATAATTTCCCTTAAGGCTGATCCCTGGAGCATTTTAAATTTCTTAAATTCTTTTTAAAAGGCCCTGAAAAAAAGAATTTCCCTTAAGGCCGATCCCTGGAGCCTTTTAAATTTCTTAAATTCTTTTTAAAAGGCCCTGAAAAAAATAATTTCCCTTAAGGCCGATCCCTGGAGCCTTTTAAATTTCTTAAATACTTTTTAAAAAAAGGCCCTGGAAAAAATAATTTCCCTTAAGGCCGATCCCTGGAGCCTTTTAAATTTCTTATATTCTCTTAAAACGGCCCCGAAGGAATTAATTTCCCTGAA
This sequence comes from Glyphotaelius pellucidus, assembly GCA_936435175.1. Lineage (NCBI taxonomy): Eukaryota > Metazoa > Arthropoda > Insecta > Trichoptera > Limnephilidae > Glyphotaelius > Glyphotaelius pellucidus. The sequence goes on from OW386544.1 coordinate 28,675,598, forward strand.
GGCCGATCCCTAGAGCCGTTTAAACTTCAAAATTCTCTTTACAAGGCCCTGAAAAAAATAATTTCCCATAAGGCCGATCCCTGGATCCTTTTAAATTTCTTAAATACTTTTTTAAAGGCCCTGAAAAAAATAATTTCACTTAAGGCCGATCCCTGGAGCCTTCTTAATTTCTTATAATCTCTTTTAAAGGCCCTGAAAAAAATAATTTACCATAAGGCCGATCCCTGGAGCCTTTTTAATTTCTTAATTTCTTTTTAAAGGCCCTGAAAAAAATACTTTCCCTTAAGACCGATCCCTGGAGCCTTTAATATTTCTTAAATTCTTTTTAAAAGGCCCTGAAAAAAATAATTTCCCTTAAGGCTGATCCCTGGAGCATTTTAAATTTCTTAAATTCTTATTAAAAGGCCCTGAAAAAAATAATTATCCTTAAGGCCGATCCCTGGAGCCTTTTAAATTTCTTAAATACTCTTTTAAAGGCCCTGAATAAAATAATTTACCATAAGGTCGATCCGTGGAGCCTTTTTACTTTCTTAAATTCTTTTTTAACGGCCCCGAAGGAATTAATTTCCCTTAAGGCCGATCCCTAGAGCCGTTTAAACTTCTAAAATTCTCTTTAAAAGGCCCTGAAAAAAATAATTTCCAATAAGGCCGATCCCTGGATCCTTTTAAATTTCTTAAATTCTTTTTAAACGTCCCCGAAGGAATTTATTTCCCTTAAGGCCGATCCCTAGAGCCGTTTAAATTTCTGTTATTCTCTTTAAAAGGCCTTGAAAAAAATACTTTCCCTTAAGGCCGATCCCTGGAGCCTTTTAAATTTCTTAAATTCTTTTTAAAAGGCCCTGAAAAAAATAATTTTCCTTAAGGCTGATCCCTGGAGCCTTTTAAATTTCTTAAATTCTTTTTAAAAGGCCCTGAAAAAAATACTTTCCCTTAAGGCCGATCCCTGGAGCCTTTTAAATTTCTTAAATTCTTTTTAAAAGGCCCTGAAAAAAATAATTTCCCATAAGGCCTATCCCTGGATCCTTTTAAATTTCTTAAATTCTTTTAAACGGCCCCGAAATAATTTATTCCCTAAAGGCCGATTTTTAGAGCCGTTTAAATTTCTTTAATTCTCTTTAAAAGGCCCTGAAAAAAATACTTTCCCTTAAGGCCGATCCCTGGAGCCTTTTAAATTTCTTAAATACTTTTTAAAAGGCCCTGGAAAAAATTATTTCCCTTAAGGCCGATCCCTGGAGCCTTCTAAATTTCTTTATTTCTCTTTAAAAGGCCCTGAAAAAAATAATTTACCATAAGGCCGATCCCTGGAGCCTTTTTTATTTCTTAAATTCTCTTTTAAAGGCCCTGAAAAAAATAATTTCCCTTAAGGCCGATCCCTGGAGCCTTTTAAATTTCTTAAATACTTTTTAAAAGGCCCTGGAAAAAATTATTTCCCTTAAGGCCGATCCCTGGAGCCTTCTAAATTTCTTATATTCTCTTTTAAAGGCCCTGAAAAAAATAATTTACCATAAGGCCGATCCCTGGAGCCTTTTTAATTTCTTAATTTCTCTTTAAACGGCCCCGAAGGAATTAATTTCCCTGAAAGCCGATCCCTAGAGCCGTTTAAATTTCTAAAATTCTCTTTAAAAGGCCCTGAAAAAAATAATTTCACATAAGGCCGATCCCTGGATCCTTTTAAATTTCTTAATTTTTTTTTTAACGGCCACGAAGGAATTTATTTCCCTTAAGGCCGATCCCAAGAGCCGTTTAAATTTCTTTAATTCTCTTTAAAAGGCCCTGAAAAAAATACTTTCCCTTAAGGCCGATCCCTGGAGCCTTTTAAATTTCTTAAATTCTTTTTAAAAGGCCCTGAAAAAAATAATTTCCCTTAAGGCCGATCCCTGGAGCCTGTTAAATTTCTTAAATACTTTTTAAAAGGCCCTGGAAAAAATAATTTCCTTTAAGGCCGATCCCTGGAGCCTTTTAAATTTCTTATATTCTCTTTTAAAGGCCCTGAATAAAATAATTTACCATAAGGCCGATCCCTGGAGCATTTTAAATTTCTTAAATTCTCTTTTAACGGCCCCGAAGGAATTAATTTCCCTGAAGGCTGATCCCTAGAGCCGTTTAAATTTCTAAAATTCTCTTTAAAAGGCCCTGAAAAAAAAAATTTCCCATAAGGCCGTTCCCTGGATCCTTTTAAATTTCTTAAATTCTTTTTAAACGGCCCCGAAGGAATTTATTTCCCTTAAGGCCGATCCCTAGAGCCGTTTAAATTTCTGTAATTCTCTTTAAAAGGACCTGAAAAAAATACTTTCCCTTTCGGCCGATCCCTGGAGCCTTTTAAATTTCTTAAATTCTTTTTAAAAGGCCCTGAAAAAAATAATTTCCCTTAAGGCTGATCCCTGGAGCCTTTTAAATTTCTTAAATTCTTTTTTAAAGGCCCTGAAAAAAATACTTTTCCTTAAGGCCGATCCCTGGAGCCTTTTAAATTTCTTAAATTCTTTTTAAAATGCCCTGAAAAAAATAATTTCCCTTAAGGCCGATCCCTGGAGCATTTTAAATTTCTTAAATTCTTTTTAAAAGGCCCTGAAAAAAATACTTTCCCTTTAGGCCGATCCCTGGAGCCTTTTAAATTTCTTAAATTCTTTTTAAAAGTCCCTGAAAAAAATAATTTCCCTTAAGGCTGATCCCTGGAGCCTTTTAAATTTCTTAAATACTTTTTAAAAGGCCCTGGAAAAATTAATTTCTTTTAAGGCCGATCCCTGGAGCCTTCTAAATTTCTAAAATTCTCTTTAAAAGGCCCTGAAAAAAATAATTTACCATAAGGCCGATCTCTGGAGCATTTTTAATTTCTTAAATTCTCTTTAAACGGGCCCGAAGGAATTAATTTCCCTGAAGGCCGATCCCTAGAGCCGTTTAAATTTCTTTAATTCTCTTTAATAGGCCCTGAAAAAAATAATTTCCCATAAAGCCGATCCCTGGATCCCTTTAAATTTCTTAAATTCTTTTTAAACGGCCCCGAAGGAATTTATTTCCCTTAAGGCCGATCCCTAGAGCCGTTTAAATTGTTTTAATTCTCTTTGAAAGGCCTTGAAAAAAATACTTTCCCTTAAGGCCGATCCCTGGAGCCTTTTAAATTTCTTAAATTCTTTTTAAAAGGCCCTGAAAAAAATAATTTCCCTTAAGGCTGATCCCTGGAGCCTTTTAAATTTCTTAAATTCTTTTTAAAAGGCCCTGAAAAAAATACTTTCCCTTAAGGCCGATCCCTGGAGCCTTTTTAATTTCTTAAATTCTTTTTAAAATGCCTTGAAAAAAATAATTTCCCTTAAGGCCGATCCCTGGAGCATTTTAAATTTCTTAAATTCTTTTTAAAAGGCCCTGAAAAAAATACTTTCCCTTTAGGCCTATCCTTGGAGCCTTTTAAATTTTTTATATTCTTTTTAAAAGTCCCTGAAAAAAATAATTTTTCTTAAGGCCGATCCCTGGAGCCTTTTAAATTTCTTAAATACTTTTTAAAAGGCCCTGGAAAAAATAATTTCCCTTAAGGTTGATCCCTGGAGCCTTCTGAATTTCTAAAATTCTCTTTAAAAGGCCCTGAAAAGAATAATTACCAATAAAGCCGATCCCTGGATCCTATTAAATTTCTTAAATTCTTTTTAAACGGCCCCGAAGGAATTTATTTCCCTTGAAGCCGATCCCTAGAGCCGTTTAAATTTCTTTAATTCTCTTTAAAAGGCCCTGAAAAAAATACTTTCCCTTAAGGCCGATCCCTGGAGCCTTTTAAATTTCTTAAATTCTTTTTAAAAGGCCCTGAAAAAAATAATTTCCCTTAAGGCCAATCCCTGGAGCCTTTTAAATTTCTTAAATTCTTTTTAAAAGGCCCTGAAAAAAATAATTTCCCTTAAGGCCGATCCCTGGAGCCTTCTTAATTTCTTATATTCACTTTTAAAGGCCCTGAAAAAAATAATTTACCATAAGGCCGATCCCTGGAGCCTTTTTAATTTCTTAAATTCTTTTTAAAAGGCCCTGAAAAAAATACTTTCCCTTAAGACCGATCCCTGGAGCCTTTAATATTTCTTAAATTCTTTATAAAAGGCCCTGAATAAAATAATTTCCCTTAAGGCTGATCCCTGGAGCATTTTAAAATTCTTAAATTCTATTTAAAAGGCCCTGAAAAAAATAATTTCCCTTAAGGCCGATCCCTGGAGCCTTTTAAATTTCTTAAATTCTTTTTAAAAGGCCCTGAAAAAAATAATTTTCCTTAAGGCCGATCCCTGGAGCCTTTTAAATTTCTTAAATACTTTTTAAAAAAAGGCCCTGGAAAAAATAATTTTCCTTAAGGCCGATCCCTGGAGCCTTTTAAATTTCTTATATTCTCTTAAAACGGCCCCGAAGGAATTAATTTCCCTGAAGGCCGATCCCTAGAGCCGTTTAAACTTCCAAAATTCTCTTTACAAGGCCCTGAAAAAAATAATTTCCCATAAGGCCGATCCCTGGATCCTTTTAAATTTCTTAAATACTTTTTTAAAGGCCCTGAAAAAAATAATTTCACTTAAGGCCGATCCCTGGAGCCTTCTTAATTTCTTATATTCTCTTTTAAAGGCCCTGAAAAAAATAATTTACCATAAGGCCGATCCCTGGAGCCTTTTAAATTTCTTAAATACTTTTTAAAAGGCCCTGGCAAAAATTATTTCCCTTAAGGCCGATCCCTGGATCCTTCTTAATTTCTTATATTCTCTTTTAAAGGCCCTGAAAAAAATAATTTCCCATAAGGCCGATCCCTGGATCCTTTTAAATTTCTTAAATTCTTTTTAAACGGCCCCGAAGGAGATTATTTCCCTTAAGGCCGATCCCTAAAGCCGTTTAAATTTCTTTAATTCTCTTTAAAAGGCCCAGAAAAAAATACTTACCCTTAAGGCCGATCCCTGAAGCCTTTTAAATTTCTTAAATTCTTTTTAAAAGGCCCTGAAAAAAATTATTTCCCTTAAGGCCGATCCCTGGAGCCTTTTAAATTTCTTAAATTCTTTTTAAAAGGCCCTGAAAAAAATGATTTCCCATAAGGCCGATCCCTGGATCCTTTTAAATTTCTTAAATTCTTTTTAAACGGCCCCGAAGTAATTTATTTCCCTTAAGGCCGATCCCTAGAGCCGTTTAAATTTCTTTAATTCTCTTTAAAAGGCCCAGAAAAAAATACTTTCCCTTAAGGCCGATCCCTGGAGCCTTTTAAATTTCTTAAATCCTTTTTAAACGGCCCCGAAGGAATTTATTTCCCTTAAGGCCGATCCCTAGAGCCGTTTAAATTTCTTTAATTCTCTTTAAAAGGCCCTGAAAAAAATACTTTCCCTTAAGGCCGATCCCTGGAGCCTTTTAAATTTCTTATATTCTCTTAAAACGGCCCCGAAGGAATTAATTTCCCTGAAGGCCGATCCCTAGAGCCGTTTAAACTTCCAAAATTCTCTTTACAAGGCCCTGAAAAAAATAATTTCCCATAAGGCCGATCCCTGGATCCTTTTAAATTTCTTAAATACTTTTTTAAAGGCCCTGGCAAAAATTATTTCCCTTAAGGCCGATCCCTGGATCCTTCTAAATTTCTTATATTCTCTTTTAAAGGCCCTGAAAAAAATAATTTCCCATAAGGCCGATCCCTGGATCCTTTTAAATTTCTTAAATTCTTTTTAAACGGCCCCGAAGGAGATTATTTCCCTTAAGGCCGATCCCTAAAGCCGTTTAAATTTCTTTAATTCTCATTAAAAGGCCCAGAAAAAAATACTTACCCTTAAGGCCGATCCCTGAAGCCTTTTAAATTTCTTAAATTCTTTTTAAAAGGCCCTGAAAAAAATTATTTCCCTTAAGGCCGATCCCTGGAGCCTTTTAAATTTCTTAAATTCTTTTTAAAAGGCCCTGAAAAAAATGATTTCCCATAAGGCCGATCCCTGGATCCTTTTAAATTTCTTAAATTCTTTTTAAACGGCCCCGAAGGAATTTATTTCCCTTAAGGCCGATCCCTAGAGCCGTTTAAATTTCTTTAATTCTCTTTAAAAGGCCCAGAAAAAAATACTTTCCCTTAAGGCCGATCCCTGGAGCCTTTTAAATTTCTTAAATCCTTTTTAAACGGCCCCGAAGGAATTTATTTCCCTTAAGGCCGATCCCTAGAGCCGTTTAAATTACTTTAATTCTCTTTAAAAGGCCCTGAAAAAAATACTTTCCCTTAAGGCCGATCCCTGGAGCCTTTTAAATTTCTTAAATTCTTTTTAAAAGGCCCTGAAAAAAATTATTTTACTTAAGGCCGATCCCTGGAGCCTTTTTAATTTCTTAAATTCTTTTTAAAAGGCCCTGAAAAAAATTATTTCCCATAAGGCCGATCCCTGGATCCTTTAAAATTTCTTAAATTCTTTTTAAACGGCCCCGAAGGAATTTATTTCCCTTAAGGCCGATCCCTAGAGCCGTTTTAATTTATTTAATTCTCTTTAAAAGGCCCTGAAAAAAATACTTTCCCTTAAGGCCGATCCCTGGAGCTTTTTAAATTTCTTAAATTCTTTTTAAAAGGCCCTGAATAAAATTATTTCATTTAAGGCCGATCCCTGGAGCCTTTTAAATTTCTTAAATTCTTTTTAAAAGGCCCTGAAAAAAATAATTTCCCATAAGGCCGATCCCTGGATCCTTTAAAATTTCATAAATTCTTTTTAAACGGCCCCGAAGGATATTATTTCCCTTAAGGCCGATCCCTAGAGCCGTTTAAATTTCTTCAATTCTCTTTAAAAGGCCCTGAAAAAAATACTTTCCCTTAAGGCCGATCCCTGGAGCCTTTTAAATTTCTTAAATTCTTTTTAAAAGGCCCAAAAAAAAAATTATTTCCCTTAAGGCCGATCCCTGGAGGGTTTTAAATTTCTTAAATTCTTTTTAAAAGGCCCTGAAAAAAATAATTTCCCATAAGGATTATCCCTGGATCCTTTTAAATTTCTTAAATTCTTTTTAAACGGCCCCGAAGGAATTTATTCCCTTAAGGCCGATTTTTAGAGCCGTTTAAATTTCTTTAATTCTCTTTAAAAGGCCCTGAAAAAAATACTTTCCCTTAAGGCGTATACCTGAAGCCTTTAAAATTTCTTAAATTCTTTTTAAAAGAACCTGAAAAAAATTATTTCCCTTAAGGCCGATCCCTGGAGCCTTTTAAATTTCTTAAATTCTTTTTAAAAGGCCCTGAAAAAAATAATTTACCATAAGGCCGATCCCTGGAGCCTTTTTAATTTCTTATATTCTCTTTAAACGGCCCCGAAGGAATTAATTTCTCTGAAGGCCGATCCCTAGAGCCGTTTAAATTTCTAAAATTCTCTTTAAAAGGCCCTGAAAAAAATAATTTCCCATAAGGCCGATCCCTGGATTCTTTTGAATTTCTTAAATTCTTTTTAAACGGCCCCGAAGGAATTTATTTCCCTAAAGGCCGATCCCTAGAGCCGTTTAAATTACTTTAATTCTCTTTAAGAGGCCCTGAAAAAAATACTTTACCTTAAGGCCGATCCCTGGAGCCTTTTAAATTTCTTAAATTCTTTTTCAAAGGCCCTGAAAAAAATAATTTCCCTTAAGGCCGATCCCTGGAGCCTTCTAAATTTCTTATATTCTCTTTTTAAGGCCCTGAAAAAAATAATTTACCATAAGGCCGATCCCTGGAGCATTTTTTATTTCTTAAATTCTCTTTAAACGGCCCCGAAGGAAATAATTTCTCTGAAGGCCGATCCCTAGAGCCGTTTAAATTTCTAAAATATTCTTTAAAAGGCCCTGAAAAAAATAATTTTCCATAAGGCCGATCCCTGGAGCCTTTTAAATTTCTTCAATTCTGTTTAAAAGGCCCTGAAAAAAATTATTTCCCTTAAGGCCGATCCCTGGAGCCTTTTAAATTTCTTAAATTCTTTTTAAAAGGCCCTGAAAAAAATAATTTCCCATAAGGCCGATCCCTGGATCCTTTTAAATTTCTTAAATTTTTTTTTAACGGCCACGAAGGAAATTATTTCCCTTAAGGCCGATCCCAAGAGCCGTTTAAATTTCTTTAATTCTCTTTAAAAGGCCCTGAAAAAAATACTTTCCCTTAAGGCCGATCCCTGGAGCCTTTTAAATTTCTTAAATTCTTTTTAAAAGGCCCTGAAAAAAATTATTTCCCTTAAGGCCGATCCCTGGAGCCTGTTAAATTTCTTAAATACTTTTTAAAAGGCCCTGGAAAAAATAATTTCCTTTGAGGCCGATCCCTGGAGCCTTTTAAATTTCTTATATTCTCTTTTAAAGGCCCTGAATAAAATAATTTACCATAAGGCCGATCCCTGGTGCCTTTTTAATTTCTTAAATTCTCTTTAAACGGCCCCGAAGGAATTAATTTCCCTGAAGGCCGATCCCTAGAGCCGTTTAAATTTCTAAAATTCTCTTTAAAAGGCCCTGAAAAAAATAATTTCCCATAAGGCCGTTCCCTGGATCCTTTTAAATTTCTTAAATTCTTTTTAAACGGCCCCGAAGGAATTTATTTCCCTTAAGGCCGATCCCTAGAGCCGTTTAAATTTCTGTAATTCTCTTTAAAAGGACCTGAAAAAAATACTTTCCCCTTAGGCCGATCCCTGGAGCCTTTTAAATTTCTTAAATTCTTTTTAAAAGGCCCTGAAAAAAATAATTTCCCTTAAGGCTGATCCCTGGAGCCTTTTAAATTTCTTAAATTCTTTTTTAAAGGCCCTGAAAAAAATACTTTTCCTTAAGGCCGATCCCTGGAGCCTTTTAAATTTCTTAAATTCTTTTTAAAATAACCTGAAAAAAATAATTTCCCTTAAGGCCGATCCCTGGAGCATTTTAAATTTCTTAAATTCTTTTTAAAAGGCCCTGAAAAAAATACTTTCCCTTTAGGCCGATCCCTGGAGCCTTTTAAATTTCTTAAATTCTTTTTTAAAGTCCCTGAAAAAAATAATTTCCCTTAAGGCTGATCCCTGGAGCCTTTTAAATTTCTTAAATACTTTTTAAAAGGCCCTGGAAAAAATAATTTCTTTTAAGGCCGATCCCTGGAGCCTTCTTAATTTCTAAAATTCTCTTTAAAAGGCCCTGAAAAAAATAATTTACCATAAGGCCGATCTCTGGAGCATTTTTAATTTCTTAAATTCTCTTTAAACGGGCCCGAAGGAATTAATTTCCCTGAAGGCCGATCCCTAGAGCCGTTTAAATTTCTTTAATTCTCTTTAATAGGCCCTGAAAAAAATAATATCCCATAAAGCCGATCCCTGGATCCCTTTAAATTTCTTAAATTCTTTTTAAACGGCCCCGAAGGAATTTATTTCCCTTAAGGTCGATCCCTAGAGCCGTTTAAATTGTTTTAATTCTCTTTAAAAGGCCTTGAAAAAAATACTTTCCCTTAAGGCCGATCCCTGGAGCCTTTTAAATTTCTTAAATTCTTTTTAAAAGGCCCTGAAAAAAATAATTTCCCTTAAGGCTGATCCCTGGAGCCTTTTAAATTTCTTAAATTCTTTTTAAAAGGCCCTGAAAAAAATACTTTCCCTTAAGGCCGATCCCTGGAGCCTTTTTAATTTCTTAAATTCTTTTTAAAATGCCTTGAAAAAAATAATTTCCCTTAAGGCCGATCCCTGGAGCATTTTAAATTTCTTAAATTCTTTTTAAAAGGCCCTGAAAAAAATACTTTCCCTTTAGGCCTATCCTTGGAGCCTTTTAAATTTCTTATATTCTTTTTAAAAGTCCCTGAAAAAAAAAATTTTTCTTAAGGCCGATCCCTGGAGCCTTTTAAATTTCTTAAATACTTTTTAAAAGGCCCTGGAAAAAATATTTTCCCTTAAGGCCGATCCCTGGAGCCTTCTAAATTTCTAAAATTCTCTTTAAAAGGCCCTGAAAAGAATAATTACCAATAAGGCCGATCCCTGGATCCTATTAAATTTCTTAAATTCTTTTTAAACGGCCCCGAAGGAATTTATTTCCCTTGAGGCCGATCCCTAGAGCCGTTTAAATTTCTTTATTTCTCTTTAAAAGGCCCTGAAAAAAATACTTTCCCTTAAGGCCGATCCCTGGAGCCTTTTAAATTTCTTAAATTCTTTTTAAAAGGCCCTGAAAAAAATAATTTCCCTTAAGGCCGATCCCTGGAGCCTTTTAAATTTCTTAAATTCTTTTTAAAAGGCCCTGAAAAAAATAATTTCCCTTAAGGCCGATCCCTGGAGCCTTCTTAATTTCTTATATTCACTTTTAAAGGCCCTGAAAAAAATAATTTACCATAAGGCCGATCCCTGGAGCCTTTTTAATTTCTTAAATTCTTTTTAAAAGGCCCTGAAAAAAATACTTTCCCTTAAGACCGATCCCTGGAGCCTTTAATATTTCTTAAATTCTTTTTAAAAGGCCCTGAAAAAAATAATTTCCCTTAAGGCTGATCCCTGGAGCATTTTAAATTTCTTAAATTCTTTTTAAAAGGCCCTGAAAAAAATAATTTCCCTTAAGGCCGATCCCTGGAGCCTTTTAAATTTCTTAAATTCTTTTTAAAAGGCCCTGAAAAAAATAATTTTCCTTAAGGCCGATCCCTGGAGCCTTTTAAATTTCTTAAATACTTTTTAAAAAAAGGCCCTGGAAAAAATAATTTCCCTTAAGGCCGATCCCTGGAGCCTTTTAAATTTCTTATATTCTCTTAAAACGGCCCCGAAGGAATTAATTTCCCTGAAGGCCGATCCCTAGAGCCGTTTAAACTTCCAAAATTCTCTTTACAAGGCCCTGAAAAAAATAATTTCCCATATGGCCGATCCCTGGATCCTTTTAAATTTCTTAAATACTTTTTTAAAGGCCCTGAAAAAAATAATTTCACTTAAGGCCGATCCCTGGAGCCTTCTTAATTTCTTTTATTCTCTTTTAAAGGCCCTGAAAAAAATAATTTACCATAAGGCCGATCCCTGGAGCCTTTTTAATTTCTTAATTTCTTTTTAAAGGCCCTGAAAAAAATACTTTCACTTAAGACCGATCCCTGGAGCCTTTAATATTTCTTAAATTCTTTTTAAAAGGCCCTGAAAAAAATAATTTCCCTTAAGGCTGATCCCTGGAGCATTTTAAATTTCTTAAATTCTTATTAAAAGGCCCTGAAAAAAATAATTTTTCTTAAGGCCGATCCCTGGAGTCTTTTAAATTTCTTAAATACTCTTTTAAAGGCCCTGAATAAAATAATTTACCATAAGGTCGATCCGTGGAGCCTTTTTAATTTCTTAAATTCTCTTTAAACGGCCCCGAAGGAATTAATTTCCCTGAAGGCCGATCCCTAGAGCCGTTTAAACTTCTAAAATTCTCTTTAAAAGGCCCTGAAAAAAATAATTTCCAATAAGGCCGATCCCTGGATCCTTTTAAATTTCTTAAATTCTTTTTAAACGTCCCCGAAGGAATTTATTTCCCTTAAGGCCGATCCCTAGAGCCGTTTAAATTTCTGTTATTCTCTTTAAAAGGCCCTGAAAAAAATAATTTCCCTTAAGGCCGATCCCTGGAGCCTTTTAAATTTCTTAAATTCTTTTTAAAAGGCCCTGAAAAAAATAATTTCCGTTAAGGCTGATCCCTGGAGCCTTTCAAATTTCTTAAATTCTTTTTAAAAGGCCCTGAAAAAAATACTTTCCCTTTAGGCCGATCACTGGAGCCTTTTAAATTTCTTAAATTCTTTTTAAAAGGCCCTGAAAAAAATAATTTCCCTTAAGGCTGATCCCTGGAGCCTTTTAAATTTCTTAAATTCTTTTTTAAAGGCTCTGAAAAAAATACTTTTCCTTAAGGCCGATCCCTGTTGCCTTTTAAATTTCTTAAATTCTTTTTAAAATGCCCTGAAAAAAATAATTTCCCTTAAGGCCGATCCCTGGAGCATTTTAAATTTCTTAAATTCTTTTTAAAAGGCCCTGAAAAAAATACTTTCTTTTTAGGCCGATCCCTGGAGCCTTTTAAATTTCTTAAATTCTTTTTAAAAGTCCCTGAAAAAAATAATTTCTTTTAAGGCCGATCCCTGGAGCCTTTTAAATTTCTTAAATACTTTTTTAAAGGCCCTGGAAAAAATAATTTCCCTTAAGGCCGATCCCTGGAGCCTTCTAAATTTCTAAAATTCTCTTTAAAAGGCCATGAAAAAAATAATTTCCCATAAGGCCGATCCCTGGATCCTTTTAAATTTCTTAAATTCTTTTTAAACTGCCCCGAAGGAATTTATTTCCCTTGAGGCCGATCCCTAGAGCCTTCTAAATTTCTTATATTCTCTTTTAAAGGCCCTGAAAAAAATAATTTCCCATAAAGCCGATCCCTGGAGCCTTTTTAATTTCTTAAATACTCTTTAAACGGCCCCGAAGGAATTAATTTCCCTGAAAGCCGATCCCCAGAGCCGTTTAAATTTCTAATATTCTCTTTAAAAGGCCCTGAAAAAAATAATTTCCCTTAAGTCTGATCCCTGGAGCCTTTTAAATTTCTTAAATTCTTTTTAAAAGGCCCTGAAAAAAATACTTTCCCTTAAGGCCGATCCCTGGAGCCTTTTAAATTTTTTAAATTCTTTTTAAAATGCCCTGAAAAAAATAATTTTTCTTAAGGCCGATCCCTGGAGCCTTTTAAATTTCTTAAATTCTTTTTAAAAGGCCCTGAAAAAATACTTTCCCTTAAGGCTGATCCCTGGAGCGTTTTAAATTTCTTAAATTCTTTTTAAAAGGCCCTGAAAAAAATAATTTCCCTTAAGGCCGATCCCTGGAGCCTTTTAAATTTCTTAAATTCTTTTTAAAAGGCCCTGAAAAAAATACTTTCCCTTAAGGCCGATCCCTGGAGCCTTTTAAATATCTTAAATTCTTTTTAAAAGGCCCTGAAAAAAATAATTTCCCTTAAGGCCGATCCCTGGAGCCTTTTAAATTTCTTAAATTCTTTTTAAAAGGCCCTGAAAATAATTATTTTCCTTAAGGCCGATCCCTGGAGCCTTTTAAATTTCTTAAATTCTTTTTAAAAGGCCCTGAAAAAAATAATTTCCCATAAGGCCGATCCCTGGATCCTTATAAATTTCTTAAATTCTTTTTAAACGGCCCCGAAGGAATTTATTTCCCTTAAGGCCGATCCCTAGAGCCGTTTAAATTTCTTTAATTCTCTTTAAAAGGCCCAGAAAAAAATACTTTCCCTTAAGGCCGATCCCTGGAGCCTTTTAAATTTCTTAAATCCTTTTTAAACGGCCCCGAAGGAATTTATTTCCCTTAAGGCCGATCCCTAGGGCCGTTTAAATTTCTTTAATTCTCTTTAAAAGGCCCTGAAAAAAATACTTTCCCTTAAGGCCGATACCTGGAGCCTTTTAAATTTCTTAAATTCTTTTTAAAAGGCCCTGAAAAAAATTATTTCCCTTAAGGCCGATCCCTGGAGCCTTTTAAATTTCTTAAATTCTTTTTAAAAGGCCCTGAAAAAAATAATTTCCCATAAGGCCGATCCCTGGATCCTTTTAAATTTCTTAAATTCTTTTTCAACGGCCCCGAAGGAATTTATTTCCCTTAAGGCTTATCCCTAGAGCCGTTTAAATTTCTTTAATTCTCTTTAAAAGGCCCTGAAAAAAATACTTTCCCTTAAGGCCGATCCCTGGAGCCTTTTAAATTTCTTAAATTCTTTTTAAAAGGCCCTGAAAAAAATAATTTCCCATAAGGCCGATCCCTGGATCCTTATAAATTTCTTAAATTCTTTTTAAACGGCCCTGAAGGAATTTATTTCCCTTAAGGCCGATCCCTAGATCCGTTTAAATTTCTTAAATTCTCTTTAAAAGAACGTGAAAAAAATACTTTCCCTTAAGGCCGATCCATGGAGCCTTTTAAATTTCTTAAATTCTTTTTTAAAGGCCCTGAAAAAAATTATTTCCCTTAAGGCCGATCCCTGGAGCCTTTTTAATTTCTTAAATTCTTTTTAAAAGGCCCTGAAAAAAATTATTTCCCTTAAGGCCGATCCCTGGATCCTTTTAAATTTCTTAAATTCTTTTTAAACGGCCCCGAAGGAATTTATTTCCCTTAAGGCCGATCCCTAGAGCCGTTTAAATTTCTTAATTCTCTTTAAAAGGCCCTGAAAAAAATACTTTCCCTTAAGGCCAATCCCTGGAGCCTTTTAAATTTCTTAAATTCTTTTTAAAAGGCCCTGAAAAAAATACTTTCCCTTAAGGCCGATCCCTGGAGCCTTTTAAATTTCTTAAATTCTTTTTAAACGGCCCCGAAGGAATTTATTTCCCTTAAGGCCGATCCCTAGAGCCGTTTAAATTTCTTAATTCTCTTTAAAAGGCCCTGAAAAAAATACTTTCCCTTAAGGCCGATCCCTGGAGCCTTTTAAATTTCTTAAATTCTTTTTAAAAGGCCCTGAAAAAAATTATTTCCCTTAAGGCCGATCCCTGGAGCCTTTTAAATTTCTTAAATTCTTTTTAAAAGGCCCTGAAAAAAATAATTTCCCATAAGGCCGATCCCTGGATCCTTTTAAATTTCTTAAATTCTTTTTAAACGGCCCCGAAGGAATTTATTTCCCTTAAGGCCGATCCCTAGAGCCGTTGAAATTTCTTTAATTCTCTTTAAAAGGCCCAGAAAAAAATACTTACCCTTAAGGCCGATCCCTGAAGCCTTTTAAATTTCTTAAATTCTTTTTAAAAGGCCCTGAAAAAATTATTTCCCTTAAGGCCGATCCCTGGAGCCTTTTAAATTTCTTAAATTCTTTTTAAAAGGCCCTGAAAAAAATAATTTCCCATAAGGCCGATCCCTGGATGCTTTTAAATTTCTTAAATTCTTTTTAAACGGCCCCGAAGGAATTTATTTCCCTTAAGGCCGATCCCTAGAGCCGTTTAAATTTCTTTAATTCTCTTTAAAAGGCCGTGAAAAAAATACTTTCCCTTAAGGCCGATCCCTGGAGCCTTTTAAATTTCTTAAATTCTTTTTTAAAGGCCCTGAAAAAAATTATTTCCCTTAAGGCCGATCCCTGGAGCCTTTTAAATTTCTTTAATTCTCTTTAAAAGGCCCAGAAAAAAATACTTTCCCTTAAGGCCGATCCCTGGAGCCTTTTAAATTTCTTAAATCCTTTTTAAACGGCCCCGAAGGAATTTATTTCCCTTAAGGCCGATCCCTAGGGCCGTTTAAATTTCTTTATTTCTCTTTAAAAGGCCCTGAAAAAAATACTTTCCCTTAAGGCCGATACCTGGAGCCTTTTAAATTTCTTAAATTCTTTTTAAAAGGCCCTGAAAAAAATAATTTCCCATAAGGCCGATCCCTGGAGCCTTTTAAATTTCTTAAATTCTTTTTAAAAGGCCCTGAAAAAAATAATTTCCCATAAGGCCGATCCCTGGATCCTTTTAAATTTCTTAAATTCTTTTTCAACGGCCCCGAAGGAATTTATTTCCCTTAAGGCTTATCCCTAGAGCCGTTTAAATTTCTTAAATTCTCTTTAAAAGGCCCTGAAAAAAATACTTTCCCTTAAGGCCGATCCCTGGAGCCTTTTAAATTTCTTAAATTCTTTTTAAAAGGCCCTGAAAAAAATTATTTCCCTTAAGGCCGATCCCTGGATCCTTTTAAATTTCTTAAATTCTTTTTAAACGGCCCCGAAGGAATTTATTTCCCTTAAGGCCGATCCCTAGATCCGTTTAAATTTCTTAAATTCTCTTTAAAAGAACGTGAAAAAAAATACTTTCCCTTAAGGCCGATCCATGGAGCCTTTTAAATTTCTTAAATTCTTTTTTAAAGGCCCTGAAAAAAATTATTTCCCTTAAGGCCGATCCCTGGAGCCTTTTAAATTTCTTAAATTCTTTTTAAAAGGCCCTGAAAAAAATTATTTCCCTTAAGGCCGATCCCTGGATCCTTTTAAATTTCTTAAATTCTTTTTAAACGGCCCCGAAGGAATTTATTTCCCTTAAGGCCGATCCCTAGAGCCGTTTAAATTTCTTAATTCTCTTTAAAAGGCCCTGAAAAAAATACTTTCCCTTAAGGCCGATCCCTGGAGCCTTTTAAATTTCTTAAATTCTTTTTAAAAGGCCCTGAAAAAAATTATTTCCCTTAAGGCCGATCCCTGGAGCCTTTTAAATTTCTTAAATTCTTTTTAAAAGGCCCTGAAAAAAATAATTTCCCATAAGGCCGATCCCTGGATCCTTTTAAATTTCTTTAATTCTTTTTAAACGGCCCCGAAGGAATTTATTTCCCTTAAGGCCGATCCCTAGAGCCGTTGAAATTTCTTTAATTCTCTTTAAAAGGCCCAGACAAAAATACTTACCCTTAAGGCCGATCCCTGAAGCCTTTTAAATTTCTTAAATTCTTTTTAAAAGGCCCTGAAAAAAATTATTTCCCTTAAGGCCGATCCCTGGAGCCTTTTAAATTTCTTAAATTCTTTTTAAAAGGCCCTGAAAAAAATAATTTCCCATAAGGCCGATCCCTGGATCCTTTTAAATTTCTTAAATTCTTTTTAAACGGCCCCGAAGGAATTTATTTCCCTTAAGGCCGATCCCTAGAGCCGTTTAAATTTCTTTAATTCTCTTTAAAAGGCCCAGAAAAAAATACTTTCCCTTAAGGCCGATCCCTGGAGCCTTTTAAATTTCTTAAATTCTGTTTAAAAGGCCCTGAAAAAAATTATTTCCCTTAAGGCCGATCCCTGAGGCCTTTTAAATTTCTTAAATTCTTTTTAAAAGGCCCTGAAAAAAATAATTTCCCATAAGGCCGATCCCTGGATCCTTTTAAATTTCTTAAATTCTTTTTAAACGGCCCCGAAGGAATTTATTTCCCTTAAGGCCGATCCCTAGAGCCGTTTAAATTTCTTTATTTCTCTTTAAAAGGCCCTGAAAAAAATACTTTCCCTTAAGGCCGATCCCTGGAGCCTTTTAAATTTCTAAAATTCTTTTTAAAAGGCCCTGAAAAAAATAATTTCCCATAAGGCCGATCCTTGGATCCTTTTTAATTTCTTAAATTCTTTTTAAACGGCCCCGAAGGAATTTATTTCCCTTAAGGCCGATCCCTAGAGCCGTTTAAATTTCTTTAATTCTCTTTAAAAGGCCGTGAAAAAAATACTTTCCCTTAAGGCCGATCCCTGGAGCCTTTTAAATTTCTTAAATTCTTTTTTAAAGGCCCTGAAAAAAATTATTTCCCTTAAGGCCGATCCCTGGAGCCTTTTAAATTTCTTAAATTCTTTTTAAACGGCCCCAAAGGAATTTATTTCCCTTAAGGCCGATCCCTAGAGCCGTTTAAATTTCTTTAATTCTCTTTTAAAGGCCCTGAAAAAAATAATTTACCATAAGGCCGATCCCTGGAGCCTTTAAAATTTCTTAAATTCTTTTTAAACGGCCCCGAAGGAATTTATTTCCCTTAAGGCCGATCCCTAGAGCCGTTTAAATTTCTTTAATTCTCTTTAAAAGGCCCTGAAAAAAATACTTTCCCTTAAGCCCGATCCCTGGAGCCTTTTAAATTTCTTAAATTCTTTTTAAAAGGCCCTGAAAAAAATACTTTCCCTTAAGGCCGATCCCTGGAGCTTTTTAAATTTCTTAAATTCTTTTTAAAAGGCCCTGAAAAATATTATTTCCCTTAATGCCGATCCCTGGAGCCTTTTAAATTTCTTAAATTCTTTTTAAAAGGCCCTGAAAAAAATAATTTTCCATAAGGCCGATCCCTGGATCCTTTTAAATTTCTTAAATTCTTTTTAAACGGCCCCAAAGGAATTTATTTCCCTTAAGGCCGATCCCTAGAGCCGTTTAAATTTCTTTAATTCTCTTTTAAAGGCCCTGAAAAAAATAATTTACCATAAGGCCGATCCCTGGAGCCTTTTAAATTTCTTAAATTCTTTTTAAACGGCCCCGAAGGAATTTATTTCCCTTAAGGCCGATCCCTGGAGCCTTTTAAATTTCTTTAATTCTTTTTAAAAGGCCCTGAAAAAAATAATTTCCCATAAGGCCGATCCCTGGATCCTTTTAAATTTCTTAAATTCTTTTTAAACGGCCCCGAAGGAATTTATTTCCCTTAAGGCCGATCCCTAGAGCCGTTTAAATTTCTTTAATTCTCTTTAAAAGGCCCTGAAAAAAATACTTTCCCTTAAGGCCGATCCCTGGAGCCTTTTCAATTTCTTAAATGCTTTTTAAAAGGCCCTGAAAAAAATTATTTCCCTTAAGGCCGATCCCTGGAGCCTTTTAAATTTCTTAAATTCTTTTTAAAAGGCCCGAAAAAAAATAATTTCCCATAAGGCCGTTCTCTGGATCCTTTTAAATTTCTTAAATTCTTTTTAAACGGCCCCGAAGGAATTTATTTCCCTAAAGGCCGATCCCTAGAGCCGTTTAAATTTCTTTAATTCTCTTTAAAAGGCCCTGAAAAAAATACTTTCCCTTAAGGCCGATCCCTGGAGCCTTTTAAATTTCTTAAATTCTTTTTAAAAGGCCCTGAAACAAATTATTTCCCTTAAGGCCGATCCCTGGAGCCTTATAAATTTCTTAAATTCTTTTTAAAAGGCCCTGAAAAAAATTCTTTCCCTTAAGGCCGATCCCTGGAGAGTTTTAAATTGCTTTAAATGAATTAAGAGCAGATAAAAACATGTACAAATATTTTAACATATAAATAGGTAAAAACATAAGAATATTATTTTACAAAAATAAAGATGAGAGAAATGCGCAATATCCCTACAAAAGTTTAAAAACTATATTTGCAGAAATTGAGATGGTAAGACAACAAGATAAAAATAATAACAAAATACATAAATAGATAAAAAATAATGTTATACAGGATTTAAAAGAAAAAAAGTTCTTAAAATTATAAACGAAGTATGATGTCTAACTTTGTTGTACTTTGTAGGAAAACAGCCTTCAATTTTCTACTAAAAGTACAGTATGTATCAAAAAATATGTCGGAATCCTTGAGGTTTTGATTTTGATTAAACGATTCGCACATTCTTCTGATTGGATCCCTGACACCAGCATTTGTACGCGTCCGGCTAATGTGGAATAAGTCATTAAATCTTGTTACTCTGGGTGGTATTTTGAAGTTTATTAGTTTCAGTAGGTCAGGACAGTCAATAACGTTGTTGCAGATTTTATATAGAGTCATGAGGTCAAGGTATGTTCGCCGGTTAGATAGAGTGGAGACGTTATAATTCAAGAGCATATTTATGTACCCTCGTTTAGGTGCGCTCATTCTGTAATTGAGGCATTGCAGAAATTTCTTTTGAATACTTTGAATGTCAAAGCCTTTCGAGTTGCATACGGTTCACGTGCCGTTATTTATAGATAGATCTAAATGTTCGGTTATTTGGGCTTTAAATTTCAAATTTAGAAATCTCTTAGTACAAATTCAACACCAAATGGAATGGAATATTCGATGTCATCATACATGATGTAAGAGAGACTGAAAGCTGTTTTTCATTGGCTCTCTCGGGGTTCTACATCGGTTTTCATACCAATATATTTGAACGTACGTGGGTATTAACTACTAAGTGTACATATACAGCTGCATTAGGAATTATAGCAGACATGCAATTTCATTTGAAAATTCTAGCAGGCAATAATTACAGCCACGGCGCGTGGAGACATTAAAGTGCACCCCCAAGGTGGGGAAAAGATGAGGAGATAACCTAACAGATAAAAAGATAACAAGAAATAAACATCGTTATAGCTAGATCTGGTAGACCCACTGATCAACGGTGCGGTAGCCTTTATTTATCCAGGTCTGTGTAAAAGGATCAATACATGCTTTCGTAAAATAAAACGTTATCTATAATAAAACATCCTAATTGTTTTGGAATGTAATCATCAATGAGGCAATTTTTTTCATTACCTTCACACAGAAGGCCCCGAGAAAAGCAATTTCCCTCAGGGCCTATGTAATATTTGGCGATGCTGTGTAGACGGTCTTTTTCGGAAAAGAAGTGAAGGAAATTCTGGGAAGGAAAAAGGAAAAGATTTGAGTAAGAATTTGTGGGTCAGTGTGTTCAGGAGTGACGCACGTATGAATCTATCCTTCCCATTGCAGTGCAAGGCGATGTTCCGAGAGAGTCCTGCTGGAGAGTTCATCTCCCTCAATTAGTCTCTCTAATTACAACTAAATATTTTTACATCAACAAATTGAAAATATTATTACAAAAACTATTAATAATTTTTTGAGAAAATACGATTAAAGTAATAAAAATAAAGATTAGTTAATAAATGATACAAAGGTTTGATAAAGCAAAACATAAATTTTAACAATAAGTAAAGTTATGCGGTGGTACCAGAGTATTTTAATTATTATTTTTTTTTATTTGTCGTAGTTTTCTTCCGATCGTATATCTAGGAATAATTTATTAAATAATTTTATACTCTTGAATAATATGGTGATGCTATGCTGTTGTGGTTTGTACTAGTGATACGGTTAGTCCTCCAACAGATATAATTCTTTTGCTAATATTTAATTGTGGTATGTTATTTTTATTGAAGAAATCTTTATGTTATTGTGGTTGTGCAATTTTGACATAAAGATCTGGACAAACCTCATCCCATGAACTAAATATATAATACTGCTATCAAATGGAGCGAACCACTTATGGCCTATGGTAGAGGTGCTGGTAATTCAATAAATGGTTCCCGGAGCGGCAGTTCTACCGTCTCCCAAATTGATGATCTTTAAGTAGGAAAGTGGGCCAGATCTGTTTCATTAGATTCTTCTAACTTTCAATTTTTATCTCTTCTCTCGTCCATTCACTTCAACCATACAAACATTGACGTTTAAAAGGAATCTCAAAGTTCCACTACTGCCGATGTATTTTTGGAAAATGAGCAAATTTAGGGCAGGACTTATTTATCTTGATTTATCTATGATGAGGTGCAGAAGATTAGAAAATGATATTTTTAATGTAATTTCTTTAAATGTCTCTCGAAGACACGTGTCATCTGCGCACGTGGATTATATTAAACATTAAGAAGGGGAAAAACCAGATGAGGAAAATACACACGACTAACCAGCCGGGGTCGCCCGTTCCGAAAGAATTCGTCGACTTAACGATTCGCGCTTATGCGGCAAATGTCAGACGCTTGTGGATGCTGGGCACGTGGGCGCGCCTAACATGTTGTGAAGTGATTCCAAATTGCTCTGCGTATGAACAGTGACACAACAAATATAAATACCTCGCTGCTTGATGTTAAGGCTTGCTGGATAGAATAAATCTTTCAAAGTAATTTTTAATTTGGGAGGCGGGTGTAAGTATCGCTGCCCCGGAAACCATTTATTGGATAACCAACAACTCTGCCACAGGTCACCGCAAGTGGTTTGCTACGTTTGGTGACTTAGCAGAGGTGGCCGGGTCTTTGATCTCTCCAGCCGGAATCCTTCGACCCACCGCCTTGAACACGGTTGAAGGGATGGATTCATACATCATGTCACTTCTGGACACACTGACCCCCAGTTTCCTACCCACCCCTCATACCTATTTCCTTCCGTACCGCAGTCCCTTAAGATGACATAGGCCCCGAGGGAAATTTTATATTAGCCCGTTGAGCTAATGCAAAAAAAAATCCCTTAAAAAAAGTGTGAAAATTGTCAAGGTTTTTAATTAAACGGAAACTGTAGTGCATAGATACCTATATCCCATAGGTGTGTACTTTTTTCTATGTGACACCTCACACGAGCCCTCCTGTACGTTGTAAAGGCATGGAACTATTGGTTCTGGTTGGGCAGCGTTGACAGGTGGGTTAAGGGAAAGGCTGTAGGAAGGGATTTATTAATGCGGGCCTTGAAGAGGACCGGATTATATAAAGGTGGACAAACAGATGCCGGTATTTTCAATATGCGAGTTGACTTCACGTGGATTTACGCTGGTTGATCTTTAGAGCAGGCTCGATTTAAACGCCCATAGAACCGACTCAGCATATCCACATTGCGTCTGTGAATTAGGAATGGCAATCGGTATGTTAACAACGGAATGTCAAGCAGTGTTTACTGCCTATATGTAATGGATGCTCTTATGTGTACCTTACTACCGATATTTTATACAATTTCACCGTGGTGTGGGTATCATTTTTCTGAAGTAGATAACTAAGCTGCAACTTACCTATAGTTGAGCTTTTATTAGCAAGCTATAAAGCTAGGTAAAAAAAAACCTTTCGAAATCACTGAACTACGATGCTGACGTCTATTCTTGTCAGATTCCAAGCAAAATAAAGAAGACGCAACTCGCTGAAAAAAAACCTCCGATGAGAATGGAGCTTAAGGCTCCATTCAATGAAGGTTATTAAGGGTAACTATTTATATACCTGTTTCTCCTCAATCACCGGATTCCTAGGGGATTCTTTCCCCCCGACCGGCTCACTCCCCCATCAAATATTTCCCTTATTAGCTGCAAGGGTTTGGGGCGCTCCCAAGTGATTTGTTTTTCAAAATTCTTTTCATTCTTTTATATCCTATGTAAAAATGTATTATGCTAAACATTTCACGAAAAATGTATTTTACTGCACAGTGAAAAGGGTTGCTCTATTTTTTTGACGCGGCATTACATAAAAATGATATTTTGGAAAAATAATGTGGTTATTTATTTATTTATTTATTCACGCCTTGAAGGCTTTTACATGTACAAGTTATTATAGATACATAAGTTATTCAGGAGTATAATAATGAGCGTTATAAAGAAATGAAAATTTCTTCAAAATTCGCAAATTCCCTTTGTGGCGTCATTATTAATTAAATGAAAACAAATAACTTTGTGTACACCACTATTTAATTAACAACATCAACATGTTTCGAAAACTATGTTTTCTTCGTCAGGATAATAAGTTAATAGAAAATAACAAAAGACAAACAAGTATAGACAAATTATAACAGTTTTGAACAGTACCTACACGCGACGATTTTACTGCTGCCAACACTTCGTGTTGGCGTGTAAGAGGGAGAACGCGGGAGCGGTCTCTAGCGGCGCGGCCAGTTTCAGCTGAGCTCTCTTGGGGAAGACACGGTGTTCGAGCCTTGCAGATTTGGTGTGACGGAGTCCGTGAGAATTATTCGTTTCTTGTTAGTCGATCATGTTTAATATTTTATAACATTTTGTTTAGTGAATTACCATGTTTCTATTAGTGTCTCATGCTTCACATGAGGATGGCACTCACAACCAGGTTTGATATTGTAGCTTTTCAAATATGTCGGTACATGTAACGATGACGCAGCAGATTCTAACATCTTTTAGATTCAAGTTTTCTAGAAGGCCACCCCTGAGTTAATCTTAATATATTTATTCATAGTCTGATCTCTCTATTAGAAATTCCTAATTAAGTAATAATTTTATAAATGAATTGCCCGCATACTTTATGAATAAATATTAATTGTTCTTAACAATGTGAGTGTTGATTTTAAATCTACCTTAGTTGCCTTTTCTCTTGAATATTTGCTTGATGGCGATCCTGGGACACCATTTGATCATTGTTTTAGGGTTCCAGCCTGAGCAGAGAAGTGATTTTGGTAGGTTGATATAAAAATAACAATTATCATTGTTACAAAATGGCGCCCAACGGCTTTCGAAATGTTCTTTTCTGCTGTGTCATAGTATCATAATGTACGTTATAGTTAATATTTTACAAACTAGATCGACTCTCAAGGCGGCTTATTCCCGCGGTTTCCGTTTCTGCAAGGCCCGAACACAGCTGCTTCTAGTAAATTCCAGTTTAATTTAAATTCATAATTTGTACATGATCTCAGCTGTTGCTCAAGACGTTTATCGTCTCTTATAATTGTTTTGATGCCCAGTTCGCTGGCATCACTCAGAATTTTTTTAATTTTGAACAGAATTCTGGATTGAACTGCATGGCTGAAATAATTTGTTACAAAATTTTTTTAGTTGCGTGTATTAATTTTTTTTCTACCTTCCTATTAGCTAGGGATGGAAGAACCGGTTGTCACAAGGAGCCAAGCGAAAGCTAAAGAAACAATGGCGAAGCAATGCGACAACAATCGACTTCTAAAATGGATTGTTCATCTTCACCGCCATTGGTTACACCGGTTCACAAATGGTACATATAGTACGATCAGCTGATAGGACGGGGTTTATTTTATGCAGATTCAATCAACTAGCATTTCAACTTTCTGATGGAAACTTAGTAAGTTCATTTTTAATTTTACAAGCTAATTTCATGTAACTATAGCTGAGCTAATTTTTTTAACCTTATATTTGATTTGATGGCATAAATCTTGGTTCCAATTATTTTGGCGGCAATATTTTATCTTATCTATTAATTTACCTCAACAATTTTGTTGTAATTATTTCACTGTGATTGTTAACAATGTTATCAAAACCCACATAAAAATTTCAGTATATGATCACATGTGATTAAAATTTTTTTTTTTTCTTTTCCTACCTTCTTTTAGGTTATCATTGCAAT
This sequence comes from Glyphotaelius pellucidus, assembly GCA_936435175.1. Taxonomy (NCBI): domain Eukaryota; kingdom Metazoa; phylum Arthropoda; class Insecta; order Trichoptera; family Limnephilidae; genus Glyphotaelius; species Glyphotaelius pellucidus. The sequence continues at coordinate 28,699,881 of OW386544.1, forward strand.
TCTAATGATTAAACTAATAAAATTTTTCAGTCTACCCAACTTTTTAAATATTATTACAAGGTGGTCTTTTACATTAATAATGAATTATTTCCCTTTATTTTTTGGTTCTCATTTATATTCAGATTTTATCTTTCAACTTTAATAAATATAACCAAACGTGCATTTCAGACTTCTTGGATTCTTCGGGTATTCTTCTGATCACATGACGTCGTGAACGGTTGGGTTCTGCAGATTTCCAGCTGACCTGATAATGCAAGGCAACTAAAGTTTGTTTTTCAATTTTCTTAAATTCTATAATTCATTGTCCGGGTTGTTTTGGGTTTATCGATGAATTTTTCTTGTGCATGTTTTTATTAAGAAAGATAAGTTCCTTGCTAAAGTCAATATCTTCTTTTGGGACAATATTTTATACAATTTTTTTTTCTCCTTTGATGGAATTTTTCAACTATTTCTGATTGCGTTTCATGAACAAGGACTTGAAAAGTTTTCATTATGGTGAATAACTTCCATCGAACATTTTGGGGTCTCCTAATTAAATTTAATATGTAATTGTTGCTGGGGTTTTCAAATTTTAATTTTCTTTGTTCTGGATTTTTCAAATATTACAATTTATTTTATTCGCTATAAAGTGGTACAACGTAGAAAGCACATATTATTTTATTTGATTTTATCAGGTTCGTAGTTTTTTTTAAGTTTTCATCTAATTGGGTATTTAACATTAATTTTCACATCTTAAATTTAATCATTTGCTAAATCTTTTAAAGTAAATATTTACGTCAATGCCATCTATTGGATTTTTCAAAACTAAATATTTTGGTTCCAGTCTTCGCTTATTATTACCTTCTTTTAATTATATTTTGGATAAACATTGATTATTGCCATCTTTTGGTTTTTTTTTTAACAGTTACACATTACGGTAAACTTAACAAATGGTTCCTTTTAATATCTCTATTCAGAATTGGTTGGAATCTTAGCTAGTGATCTATTGATTGAAGTGCAATTTAATGGGATTTATTTGAATTTCTTTATCAGGATTATTTAATGTCCGCAAGTTATTATAGGATATTTGTATTAGGGAACTCGGGTTAAACATTAAATTTTAGCTTTAATGCTCTGTGGTATGGTTTCACGAGATTTTCTTATTTGCTGCGTTTTCGGTATTTGAGCACGTTCCATGATTTCTTCCTGCTGGAAAATCCTCTGAGTTCGTTCGCTTTTCTTGTGTGTTTCCATGCCGGTACTTTTCCTGCCTCTGAGTTGCACACACAATTCTTCTGAATTGACCGTTGTATGTAAGCTCGGATGACGAGTTACTTTCAAGCGCAGGAGACGAAAGAACCCTTTGCTTAATCGATTTTTTCTTAAGAGGAGGGTAGATTCGTTTCTGTTGGCATATTATTAAGAATTTTGGATTCCATATTTTGGGTTTTTTTTTCACTTTGGGGAAGTTAAAATGTAGTTTTGTACCTATATGTGTAGGGAAAACTCTTGGTTTCATCTCTTTCAGAGGTTTTCAATGAATCTTGTTTTTAAAGGGGGGTTTTCTTTTCAAAATGTGATGAAGGATTTGTGTCTACTTCTGAAATTTTGTGGGGGTAGTTTTTTTGTGCAAACATGTCCACCACATGTTGCATAATTTTGTTTAGTCATTGTTCGTCTTACATGTTGTCTTGTCTTGTCATAGTATTATGTAGGGAATTAATGTGTAATTGATTTGTGTCATGTTCAACGCGGAAGGATGATTAACACTTGTCCTTGCGCATTGACGTAGTTGGATATTGTTGTATTTTCCTTGTTTCATATGAGTTGGGAGGTGCTTGTTCCTATCCTTGGGGAGCAATCACTTTTCAAACATTTTGTTTTCCTTGTTTTGTGTAAATTTATGGAATGAGTTTTTTTTAATGTGATAAGTGACGGTGTTTTGATCTACTTTCATTACTGATAATTTAAAAATTAGTTTGGTATCATTTATGTAAGTTGATTATGTTGGTTGTATAATTTCTAGGAATTTTAGCCAAGAGTTTTCACAAGAAAGTCTCAGGAGCTGTAAAATACCTATTACGATTTAGGAATCACCCTCTTGGTTAATTTTCATATTAAATGTCATTAATCTGGTTTTTGCTCTCTTACAATGTGCTATTTTACAGTTAATTTTATTAGATTGCATGTTTATTAATTCAGTACTATGGATATTAACTATATTAAGGTGTTTTCATATCTCTAGCTCTCCTTCGGGTGTTATTTTCATGATTGATGTGGTGGGAGCTGATCTTCGTATGTTCTTCAATTCCGGATAATTACATATTAACATTTTCGACTATAGACATGTTTCATAATCAATATTGTGACATCATTTAACTTGAGAATCTTGTCTTTTGAGCTCGAGGACATTTTTCTCGACTTATTTGATTTCTTAATATTGTTCAATTCTATTTTGTTTTACCTTGTGATCGTCAGAGGTGGCAAGGAAAAGATAATTATATTTTTTTTCATGATTACGCTATTTGATTTAATTAAATATTAAATATTGATTTTTATCTCTATTGATGTAGTTCACTGACACCTTCAGTCGGTTATTGCAAGTTCTTAGATTTTTTAGTATAAATCTTATTGGTTTGTGTCTGGGGTGGTTAGGCTTTCAGAGTTTTTCAAGAGATGTCTCAATTTTAAGTTTGTTAATTTTTAATTATATTTCAATTATTCTGTCATATTGAGTTTAGGTTTCAGTATTTTTTGTTAATTTTCAGTAGTTCAGTAATTTTTACAATTTTACAGCAGCACTATAAATTCTTAGCATCACTTGTTTTTTATATTGGTAATTCTATAGCTAGGCAGTAGATTAGTTTAGCGAATTTTCTCACAAGAAGAAGATGTGGACCTCCATGCAGTGGATTTTCAAGATCTCAAGAAATACAGAGTATTCGGGGTTAGTTATCACACCTCCTCCTCCCCGCGAGTATGTTACGCTAGCGCTTTTCAAGAGGCTCAAGATAGTTCCTGTTACAAACATTGTCTGCCAATTTCATTTCTGAAGAAGCTTCTGTTGTCGCTGGACTGTATTATTCAATTCTGGCTCAAGACTGAGATGGATGTCTTCTGATCACTCCTTCGGACCTGTCGGTGATTAGTGTTTTGGATCCAGTATTGCCAATCATCATACCCACTTGCAGCACCTGGTGAAGGAAGAGTTCGATTCAACGCTTCCTTTGAAATACTCAGAACAATTTGGTACTTTCATCTGGACACCTATCTTCTTGGAATTACCGCTACTGAGTGGAGCGTAGAAGAGGTCCGCTACAATTATACCTCACTACCGGAAGGCATTATTCCACCTGAGATGTTTTGGTGTTTATCATCATGACTCATCACTCTTCATCGGTCACGCTGCGTTTCCATGGACTACATTCTATAGAAGAATCTTTCAATCATTTTCTCCACCGTTTGGATCAACATTAGGCATGATCTGCAGAATGTCCATACTGGGTTTCAACGCCAGGAGGCGTCCGAAATTTTCTGATGAAAATTTCGCTTTTCGTGGGAGGGTAATATAACAGTTTTGAACAGTACCTACACGCGACGATTTTACTGCTGCCAACACTTCGTGTTGGCGTGTAAGAGGGAGAACGCGGGAGCGGTCTCTAGCGGCGCGGCCAGTTTCAGCTGAGCTCTCTTGGGGAAGACACGGTGTTCGAGCCTTGCAGATTTGGTGTGACGGAGTCCGTGAGAATTATTCGTTTCTTGTTAGTCGATCATGTTTAATATTTTATAACATTTTGTTTAGTGAATTACCATGTTTCTATTAGTGTCTCATGCTTCACATGAGGATGGCACTCACAACCAGGTTTGATATTGTAGCTTTTCAAATATGTCGGTACATGTAACGATGACGCAGCAGATTCTAACATCTTTTAGATTCAAGTTTTCTAGAAGGCCACCCCTGAGTTAATCTTAATATATTTATTCATAGTCTGATCTCTCTATTAGAAATTCCTAATTAAGTAATAATTTTATAAATGAATTGCCCGCATACTTTATGAATAAATATTAATTGTTCTTAACAATGTGAGTGTTGATTTTAAATCTACCTTAGTTGCCTTTTCTCTTGAATATTTGCTTGATGGCGATCCTGGGACACCATTTGATCATTGTTTTAGGGTTCCAGCCTGAGCAGAGAAGTGATTTTGGTAGGTTGATATAAAAATAACAATTATCATTGTTACAAAATTAGAACATAGACAAAATATTAGGAAGGAGAGGTGATTAATTACTTAAAATATCATAAAAACAATATTTTGTCTATGTTCTAATTTGTCTATACTTGTTTGTCTTTTCTTATTTTTTATTAACTTATTATCCTGACGAAGAAAACATAGTTTTCAAAACATGTTGATATTGTTAATTAAATAGTGGTGTACACAAAGTTATGTGTTTTCATTAAATTAATGTATAATCTTTTAATAAGTCGAAGGAAAAAGCAAAATAAAATTTATTGACAAGATGGCGACTTCTCAAAAAAAAAATCGTTTTTCGACCAAAATTTTGGCCTTAAATTGTTAAAAATGTCTAATATTGTTAATAATAATTAAAAATAACAAAAGACAAACAAGTATAGACAAATAAGAACAGACAAAATATAAGAAAGGAGAGGTGATTAATTACTTAAAATATCATAAAAAACAATTATTTAAAATAAAATAAAAAAATTATTTTAGGATGGGTAAAAAAAAATAACATTAACATAAAAAATATTTTAAAAATCTTTTAAAACAAAACAGGAAGTCTAAATAACAAAATAAATTATTATTAATATAAGTATTAATACGAAAATAAATTTAAAAGATGGCAATTTATAGCCAATAAATTTAAAAGATGGCTATTTATTTCTTTACTTCTATTTCTTTCTAATATTTTGTCTATGTTCTAATTTGTCTATACTTGTTTGTCTTTTGTTATTTTTTATTAACTTATTATCCTGACGAAGAACACATAGTTTTCGAAACATGTTGATATTGTTAATTAAATAGTGGTGTTCACAAAGTTATTTGTTTTCATTAAAAGAAATGAAATATTTGAATAATAATAATAAAATTTATGTTAGAATTTTAGAAATTTCTGATATAAATTTTGGTAAATAATATATGATAATATCAACGGAACTTAATTTATTAATGGTGTTGGTGGTTCAATCCCAACTCAGAATCAAGATCCAATCCATATCAGGGTTGTTACGGAAGCAAAATTTTGACATCCGCGGATGCGAATTATTAGAGGTTCACATCTGCGGATGCGGATGAAAATGTCTGAATTAATGCAAATATTCCGCATTTGCGGATGCGGATGCGAATATCCACCCCTGGTGCATACCTTCAGAAATTCATTTGAAATAGGTAGTTAATTAATTGGACAAACCAACCACGCAAGGAAAAACTAAATAATCTTGTAAAAATCGATATTTTATATAATTATTATCTTCTATACACATCGACCAACACAAGGTTGATGTTATCCCGAAAATAACATAGCCAATCGATTTTTTTTTAGGAATTCGGATAAATTATAATATTGAAGTTATCCTGGAAAAATCCCAAACATTACGTAATCTGCAGAAATTTAACATATAATTTCGTTATCTATTCGGTGACATTTTGCTATCAGTACGATTTTTGTCCGGACATGTAACTGTCAGATGAATATCCGATAACCTTTCGGACCAAAAATTAATTAATATACATTATAATGTTTAATATTAATTTGGTTTAATGATTCATTCAGGCTTTAAATGGTTTTCTCTACCAATGTTAGGTGTTACTAGCATGAGTACATAATAATTATTAAAAATACTAATTTCGGTTTCTGCCTCTACCAAGTCTCTACCTTCTGGAGAATAAAATGAACTGAAAGTAACTTTTTAAACAGTAAATTATTTCAAGGCATTTTCAAAATTGGAATTGATTTTTCGACAACTCAGATTATCCACGATTTTTCACAGGTCTGCGCTAGAACATTGATTTAACTGACACAAGTAAACCTGCTATTTTATAACAGCCTTCTAAACTGTTATTCGCGTTACGTACAAAACTTCTGTTTTACTTCCATTTTCCGTCATTATCTAAACTAAAACCGATCTAAAACGTATTATTCAGTTATGAAAATACTGTTTGCAATTAAAATTTTCATTAAACTTGTTTTACGAAAATTTAATTTTTTTTGTTCATTCGAAATATTTCTGAATCAAATAATTAGATTTAGCTTTATTATTACGAAAAGTGAGTATCATTGCTAGGGGAAATGTTAAAATACGCAAAAATATGCATTGAACAATTTTGATTTTGTTAAAATAAATTCACGGCGATTTATAAAGTGTTCTACTCAATATTTATATTCATATTTACATTACATTTCATAGACAATCAGTGCCGCCAATCATAGAAAAATTATTATTTCCATGTTAAACAGTAATTTGTCCATGTTATTCAGTGAATTCTTTATTTACAAAACAATAACACACCTAAAATTACACATGGGAAATCCAAGCAACCACCAAAAGAAATGAAATGTTAAGTTAAGTTCAAAACTATATACTAACAAACTGTCTGTAACAAAAATACATACTAAAATACTTGCAGAACTTGGTAATAAAATTATCAAATATAATTTTAATTAAATTTAAAAAAAATATTTTGTATGTTTGCAGTCCGATGACAATGGTTCTAGAGGCCTGTAGTTTTTAATCTCCTCGGTTTAACTGAGGCCATTAATTTTTTTACAAAGTATGTTTATTTATTTTATATATCCTTCAATTTAAAGCAATAATTACATTTTTAAAAACAATTTTTCAAAAGCAAAGCAGGTTAGAAAACTAAAAACCCACCAAGCTTGCTTACCCATTACGAAAAACAATCGTGGTTTGTTGATTCGCGGAGCAATCTGTTTAATATAGTATTCTCAGGCAGAGCTTGAATGCACGTCATCATGGAACATTCGAAAAGAACGAAGGTCGTAGCTTTCTTCTTATAATTGTAAAGGGTCTTAGCCCGGTTAAGCACCCTGCGAAGCTTGCATTAACACGTTTTGTGAAAAAATTCTGTTAAATGAATGAAAAAAGAAAATATTGATGGGTGATGTTGTAACTCTGGGATTGTTTCACAGCTCTTTAAATATCACTGCCGGATCAATAAAAACTAATTATTAGTGTTAGATAACAATGAGCCCTGGTGGTTATTCAGCGAGCGGTAGTAGTATGTGCCATCTACGGGTAACCTTTTAAACTTTTTTCTAGGATAGTTATGTGCCATCTATGGGTAAGTTCTAAAACAAATAGATGTCATAGATGACAGTGACCGTTATTCTATAATTAACGGGACATTTACAATAGAATATATTTATATTAAAACGTAGTAGGTATTAATAAGTACCTACAACCGGACACAAAACATTTTATTTGTTTGCAAATATTAATAAATAGATCAATCCAAATCCAAATAAAAAAAATCCGAGTTACCACTTAAAGATTTTATTTATTTATATACACTTGCATTTACTTATTCAATCGAAAATGCACGTCTTAAGAAATAATTATAGAAAGAAACAAATAAATTACACTTTATAAACAAAACACAAAAAGTTGGTTAAAACATTTCCACAAAAAGAAAACAGGAGATTTATTGATATGCAATATTATATTTTTCAGATGCTATAAAAATTGTAACGCTTAATTTCTTGGTTTTATTACCGTTAAATTACTACGAAATTTTAATTAGAAATGTTAAACGAGTTAAATGTTAAACTACAAATGAATCGTCTCGGACAGGAACTTACATAAGCTTTATAACTATAATAACGTTTATATCGTATTATTTTATCAGTAAAATTGTAAACGAATAAGAATATAATTAACTAGCAGACCCGGCCACAAGGTGCTGTGGCTAACAAAACACAACGCCATTACCCAACCTTTTAACCAACGCCATCTGTTAATTTGCATACATATCAAATCCAAACCGAATGCTTGTTTTTCTACACGCATGTAAACTAAACTATGTAAAGATATTAAATATATACCTCATCGTGTGCGAATTCTTTTACCATTGTGTACGTTTTACAAAATAAAGCATTTAATCTTTTTGCTTGTTTTTGTAACCGGCAATAACGTAATTATTGTTATACAATTCGAAAGACACATACGTTGGCGCAATGTCTATAGGAATATGTTCATAGATATTCTGGTATATTCTGTCTTTACTAAACCTTTATAACCAACACCATCTGTTGATTTGCATACATATCAAATCTACACCGCCCGCTTGCCAGCCCGCTGCCTGAATTGAATCTTTGAATTTATTGGCTTTTCTCTACTATAATATGCATGTATTTTACATATAAAATTCTAAATGATTTAGTTGATAGTCCGGTATTACTTGAATTGGTAACTTCCGAATTCCACTTCGTAATACTAGAAGTCAGGATTTATTTCAGTGCAGAAATTCTGGGACTAACTACCATGTGTATTCCTCTTTGCCCAGAATACTAATGGAGGGAAACAATTATACCAAGTCAGTGGACATCTTCAATTTATCTTTGAATAAATATAAAATATTGTTATTTAGGCAGTTCAGTTATGTACAATAAAATGTTTTTTCTAACTATGCTATATATGTAAAAGCCCCGAAAAAGGACGTTTATTAATAAATAAATAAATAAATATAAACCTTTCTCTTGAATCACTCTATCTATTGGTGAAAACTGCATGAAAATCCGATGTGTTGTTAAAAAGATCTAAGAGTACAGACAGCGGGAGCTACTTAATTTTAAACTATCTAAAGATATTAAATATATACATCATCGTGTACGAATTCTATTACCACTATGTACGTTTTACAAAATAAATCATTAAAATCTTTTTTGCTTGTTTTTAAAATAAAAAATAACGTAATTATTGTTATACAATTCGAAAGACACATACGTTGGCGCAGAGTCTATAAAAGCCCCGAAAAAGGGCGTTAATGAATAAAAAAATAAAAAAAGTTTTTTGATATTCTGGTATATTCTGTCTTTTTCGCTTTCGTACACGACGTGAAAAGGAACATTTTTATGGACGGCGTTTAGGACAATCGTCGATAACGTGCATACGATCTCTGCCTGAGGCTAATATACAATGGAAGCTTATATTTTAATGTCTTATTATAACTCCCCGGCCTGGTGCCAGCTCTCATTACAAGCTTTTATTATCTTTACCAAATTAAGTTAAAATGTTGGGATACCGCCAACCCATTTACGGTAGTTTTTGGCACATCTATCAACAATGGGAATTTCTACTCTGAACCGTATGAAAATTGTGCTTCGTTAATTTTGGCAGGCATGCTATAGATGATAGCATCACACAACACTGCCTTAAAGTAAATTTATTCATTCATCTATAAACACTCACTGTAAAATTATTTTGTCTTTGTAAATATTATGCAATTAAAATGTTTTTTTTTGTGAACATAATGTTTTCTGAACTTTTTTTAATAATTCTTTTGTTACATACATGGGTAAAAATTACGCTTTGAAAAATTTGGTAAAAATTCGGTAAAAATTTGCTTTTTATATAAACAATAAAAAAGGAAGGAAATTGCAATTATATAGATAAAAGATTTAGGGCCCCGTATCCGAGCACGAAAAGAAGAAGATGGAGAGATATGTAATTACGAATGTTGGAGAGAGCGCGCTAATATTTCAAACGATAAAAGTGAAGCGAAAATTGTGAAAATGTTTAATAAAACACGACTCGTTTAGAATAGAGCAAAAATGTCGTAGGGGTTGTCTAAAACAACGTTCAAAGAAACAGTGTGAATTTTTAAATACATATAACTTTTTAAATAATAGAGATAGGCTTGAAAATAAAAATTTTTGGAGCATACTTTGCGATTTTTTTCTATCAAGGAAATTTCATATAATTTGCGTTTCGGCGTGAGGATTGTGTAGTTATTATATTAAAAAATGACATATATTTTTTAAGAGCTTAAAAACTTCAAATGTTCAAGGGAGATATGCAAGAAATCGGTAGAAATTCGGATAGCGGCGGCTTAAGAATAAGAAAAAATAATGTAACTTTAGAGAAAACATATACATATATATATTAATATTATGTAATACATACTAAAAAATTCTAAAAATGTTAAATACACTAAAAAATACTAAAAATACCATAAAAAATCCCAATCGCCAGCTCGTTATAATTTATGCATGTATACATTATCTTTGAAGAAGATTAAAAAAATACCGAAAAAATCAGTATTTATGGAATTACAATTCCAAAGATTACAATTCGAAAGATTTTGATGCACAGCACATAACAGTAGAATGACATAAATTATTATTCATTCATCATTTTGTTTACTGTCCGGGTATTGTCGTCAGCTCGGGAAAGTTTATGTGGGTAGATAGGATAGGTAGAAACGTAAAGGTATATATGTATATAAAGGGAAGTATGTATATTGCGTCAACAAAGGGTGAAAGCCAAATATAAAGAACCTACAATTATACCAATGAGAAATGATTTGAGATTTTCACGACCCAAAGAATTATAATGATTTATTTTAGGGGTATCGTACCATGTTGATTTCCTTCGTTCTCCGACGTTTCGATTCCATTACACATCTGCCCTGATGAACAATGTAAAGCTTAACCCGGCGAGCGTTAGGTTCAAATTTGTAACGTCGAGCATAAGGTTGGGTAATTTTCACCCGAAATTCTTACTTAGATCGTTTTTTTAATTTTCGACTTATTACTATTTTTAATTCGATAGTATACCCATGTCACCTATTTCCTAAGTGCTTGATATTAAAAAAAAAAACTAGGGATAAAAGTGTTATAATTACAAATTTAATCACTTTTATTTGAATAAATATTTTTCTTAGAGAAGTCAACTTATGGCACTTAATTGTCCATTTTATATAAAACTAAATAAAATCGTAACAAATACAAATTAAAAAAGCTTTTTTTTTTCTTTTACACTTATCTGAGTAATTGTGAAAAATAGTAACATCGAGCGTTAGGTGGGTAAAACTCACCTGCCGACAATTTTGACGACGTTTAACTATCTGGCTAAGCGACGACTGATTAAATATTCTTTTTTTTTTCGTTCCTTACCTCCCCCCCGCGCAGCTACTGAAGGGCACGGAACAGTTGAGCGCGGCAAACTAAAATTATCGAGCATCATAAATTGTCTCGGGTAAATTTTACCCAACCTTACGTTTGCCGGGTTAAAGTAAGAAACGTTGGCTGAAAAAGGAATATTTTTTTTAACAGAATGGAATATTGTCTTAATTATTTCTACAAAAGATATTTAAAACGTATATACAAATTCGATATAACTTTGCCCTTTTCCAACATCCAATATTCTTGTATTATAATTATACTCTTCTAAGAAATTGTGACAAACTTCACAAGTATATATTTGGCTTTTCTATTATAGATACTTACAATAAATAATAGTGTAAACATTTCTCGGACGCCATATTATCAAATCAACACCTTCAGCCACACAAACATACCCCAATTGGGGATGCCATTGTCTCACTGGCTCCAGATGGGAGCGACTGGGACTATTATGAGGTATTCATATAAAAAAAGTAACAAAACTTCAATAGGTCTTCCATTGGTCTTAAACATTAACTTTGAAATTTGAAGAATTTTTCAAATTTTGTTAAATTGTGAACAGTGGAAGAGGAGAACGAACATGTAGTTTCATAGAAAGCTGAAATGCGACTAGAATCTGCTTATAACGGGTACATTTCTCACCGTCGAAAAAAAAATGGCGCTGAGTGGCCATTTGAAATACTGAGTGGCCATTTGACATGAAAATACTTAATTTGAATTTCTGTAAAACAACTGGGCCTTAGAGTACTTATCTCACAAATTTATTTAGAACGCACCGCAAAGACATACATTATATTCATATTTATTGTAAATAATAGAGTACGTTACAAATCACGTACATTAAATAAACCAACGGATTCGCGGCTGACGATCTCAAACGCGAGTTGTCAAATATATATATTTTTTTTTAAGTACAACTTTTATTTAACCTTAGCCCCACCCAGGAGGCCCCGAGCAAAATAATTCCCCATAACATTTTTTTTGGGGATGCTGGGCGGAGGGTCTTTTGTGCAAAGTAAGGAGACGAAGTTTTGGTGGACGCATGAATTCATCCCTGAGAGAGTCCTGTTGGAGAAGTCAAAAAGACTTCCCTCAACCAGTCTCTCCCGTTCCAGCACTCCACGCGGTGGGCCAGCCGCCTAGACCCGGACAAACCTCACCCTATGAACCCGGACAACCCTACCAAGTTTGAACATAGACTTGCAAACTGAGAAGTAAAACTGCCGTAAACATCGCCAAAAATCCATAAAAATAAGTGTTTCAGAATGAACATAAAAAGAACACGTGAAGATTAGACTTATTACTCAAGTCACGTCAAACGCTAAAAACTTAAAGCTCGGCACTAAATCTTCGGCAATGACTGCACAAGAGCTTACTCGTGTTGATTATTTGCCCTTTCAGTCAAATTTGCGTTACTCTGTCAACTTGGTTGTATTCAGATTGGATTGAGTAAATTCTCAACGACATAACAACCTTCAAGGCAGATCTTATCATCTTATGAGAAAACAGGTTTGCGTGCATTGATATGTGAACATTAACGGTAGCCTTCTAAATGTATTACAATGCACAAGTTTGCAGACTTCAGCGAAAACATTTAATAAACACATAATTACATTTGAAAAGGGGCTCTCAGTTTTGGCAAAATGCTGACTCTTACATAACTTACTTCTTCTTTGATTGCCGATTTTTTTTTACTTAAATCATTTAACGAAAACCTTACAAAACTGATTTTAAATCGATTAAAATATTTTAGTTCCATTCAAATCTTAATTATTCGTAAAAATCATTTACTTTGCTCCTTGCCACTATTATAAAAAAAGCATAAACTGGTTTTGAACGCTTTATTTTATCATATTTTTTTTATAGGCCCTGAGGAATATAATTTACCTCGGGGCCTTTGTCAAATTTGGGAATGCTGTATCTTTTTGAGGGAAGGAAGGAGTGAACCTGGGTCATGAAGAGACCCATGCTGTAGGTGAGAGGAAACATAGAGGCTGGTGAAACATTCTACAGCCAAGCTGTTCAACTCAAGAAGGACTATTGAGAACGATTAGCAGAAACGACTGTTTTTCATGTGGTAAATAAATATCAAGTGTATACAAATGTTCCTCGGAGCATTTTCTTTTAAATGCCGGTAGAACAAGGACAATCATTCCCTCCCAACACCTGTCCTCTAAAGATTGCAATACAATAGGAGAATCTATGAAACAGACCGCTCGTTTCCGCACGGAGAAATTTAAACAAATGTATGAAAGATGCGGAATAATCTGATTATTGTCGTCAGGAAAAGAGGATTTATACATTTCGTAAATTGTGTCCTACTTTTTTTATCTTCTCTAAGCAGAGAGCCATGGTTCAAAGGGTTTTTTTAAATTCTGTGTTCCAGAAATTCATTGTTAAGCGACAAGATTTGACCTACCGCGAACGGGCATCACGTTACATGTTGAAAATAGTTTCATATAATTGCTTTTACATAACTGCTGCAATAAACTTTAAGAAGTGGAGTTGTATTAACTCAGTTTAAGTATGTATTATAAGTAATTAGGCTAAATAAATACCATTGTTTTTATGATATCAAATTCTGGTCAGCATTTTAGAAACATCTTTTTCATTTGAAGATATTTCAAAAATTTAAGAATTTATTGGCGGTGGAGTGGTGGTGACATGGTTGCTTCTGTTTATGCGAAATTCGTGGTCTTTCAAAACCAAGCCAACTACAAATTTTATTCAAAACTTTTTTTTTAAATAATAAAAAAACACTTAAAATGCCTTATCCATAAAAATTTGGCTGCATTAACTTAAAAAGTAGCCGATGAACAAGGAACTAAAGCGAGAAAAAGTTGCGAAATAGAAACACTGTTGATGGCAAGATTTTAATGAAAAAAATAAAGGGAATTTCTGTTTTGTAATTAAAATGCATCGCAAAAGCGAACCTTTCGCATTTTATTTCAACGGAAATCATTTGTTTGTTCTAGATCTTACAATGTTTGTTTACAACATGTTGTCTTAACAAATGACAACACTTAAATGAGCTGTTCAAGTCGGCACAAAATGTATTCTCCTGAAGGCTTTAAATTAACAATCGCAACAGTTGTTTTTGGCATCAAAGCGATGAGGGTTTCAGACAACATTTAAAATGTTCAACATCACATTGTGATCCACGTTCTTACATTTAGCTAAAAAGCTTTGGGGTAATGGTTTATTTCTTTACTTAAAAAACCTTAATGCAAAATTGTTAACATTGTGAAAATTAAAATCTTTTGAGATAAAATAATTCAAAGTGAAAAAATAATCATTTATGAGCACGTCGCGAAAAATGTTAATGTATTTACTGAAAATCTTTAACTACTCGGGTCACGTAGTGCTGTATTTGTCATGACGCATTAAACGCCGTTGAGTCACGTTGTGCTGTATCTGTCATTAAACGACACGTCTTCACATTCTAAAAAAACTTGTTCTATCATATTTTCTTTTATGGTCAGACATACGAAGTAAACAGTTTTAGAAAGAGAGAATACCAAGCTTATTTTTTGGGTTTAAAAGTTTATCCAATATACAAAATAATTATAATAATATAAATACGTTCAAAAAATTCAAATTGAATGTCAAGCGGGGATATTAACAATATGATTTCGGATGCTGATGTATGTAACATTTTAAAAATCAAAAATATATAGGAAGTTCTTGTTTTTTTAGAAAATCAATTGCTCGGGGTTCAATTCTCGGCCGTGATAATTTTTTTATTATTTATTTCTAATTAGAAAAAACTATTTATGTATATTTTTGCTTTTATTAATTTACTAGCGAGTTCCCGGCATGCGTTGCTATATCACTTAATAAAAAAATTGTTTCTCCGTGCGTGTCCTTTCCCATTCGTCCTTTTCCCCTTCCGCCTCCCCTGTCATATCACCTTCCTTTCCCGCGTCCCCTTCCCCTCTCGCGTTCTCACTGCGCCTTCTCCGCCTTCCTTCTCCGCACTCCCCTTGCCCTCCCGAGTTCCCCTCCCTCATTCCATACATTCACAATCCCGGTACATTCAGTTTTCAAACAGCTCGCGTGCCACCTATTGCAATTTTTTATTCAAATTTCATAATGCCAGAGCTCACCAATATATATAAAAACTATCGCTGGCAGGCCCACATCAAATCCCAAAAGTTTCATCGCAATCGGATGAACTGTTAGCAACGCATAATTTCGTGATGCCAGAACTCACTATTGTATATAGTCAGAATTGCGAATATGCGCACATCAAATGGCCAAAGTTTCATCGCAATCGGATGAATGGTTAAGCAACGCATATCATATATACCTACGTATAACATAGAAAAACATATTTTCATATTTATATATATAGTTACAGTTTTATATCCCACGATTTTCAAGGGTCTGCGCCAGTTTCAAAATAAAACTCAAATCTGACAGATTCATAACTAACACGTTATTATTATTTTGCCTAGACTTGAGGGATTAATACAGTTAATACGATTTGTTATCGATGTGTTGCTACTAACAGCTGTTGTTGCTAATAAGAGAACAGATATTTTTCGTTTCGGACAAGAGAATTTTCCACACGCTTGAACAAAAATAAAAACACTGTACTGTACAGTCATACACGAGAGTTTTAATAACTTTTTTCAGTGGGGTTAGTGGGTTAAAACAAAAATGGTTTGTTGAGGTAAGATCGTCTAATATAAGGTCAGGTCGGCTTAGTTAGGAAAGGTTGCGGGTTTAATATGGTGGTCAAAAGGTCACGAAGTTGGAATTTATTTGTTTTGTTCTGAATGTTTTGCTTACATTTAGAATACATATATTGTGATTTTTTAAAGCCACGAGCTAAAGGAAATAAGGTAATTGCGCACAAAGAGATTCAATATTCCAGATGAAATAACTATTATATTTCAATTTGGGAGACAGGTATGGGTACCGTTGCGGGAACACCTCTGCCGTAGGTAACCCCAAGTGATTTGCTGTATTTAGTGACTTAGCAGAGGTGCCCGGGTTCATGGGGTGAGATTTGAGCGTCGGAAGCATCTGCCCTGATGCACAGTGGGCCAATTGAGTGAGCTGCTTTGACCTCCCTAGCCGGACTCGGTTGCCCATTGCCTTGCAATGCAGTCGGAGGAAAGGATTCACCAATGGACCCGCCGATACACAGATTCCTACCCGCCCCTCGTACCCTTTTCTTTCCTAGAATTTCCTCTTCTTCCTTTTTCTAAAAAGACCCCCCCGCAAATTATTCCCAAAGATGACATAAGCTTTGAGGGAAATTATTTTCCTCAGGGCCTCCTGTGTGGATTTGGTTGAGTAAAAAAAAAACAGTGCCCGTCAAAGCTATTTTGAGAAAAGATTTATTTCTGTTACATGCTTTTTTTAGTGTACGAATATGAAACGTGTAAAAATTTTAAAATAAAATAATTACAAAAATATCACAATTCTTATACACGGTGTCTCATTTTTCAGTAGAGTACCTCCCTATTTTCAACTTTCATCTTTCCCACCTCCTTCTCCCACCTATCACCTCATGAGCCTCACAACGTATCCCGTCTGGGGATGCCGTAAATTCACTGGCTCTATCTAGGCTGTTGGGGATCTTGTGCGGTATCTATTTACAGAAAATATTGTGTTATAAAAAATTAAAGCGAATTCTAAAATGATTAAGGATTTAGATATAACGTATGGAAATAGACAGTGAAATAGTTTGTTAAGCAGACGACACAGTTTTACTGTTTCATTCTAAAGATTGGAATAAAGTGTAAAACATGTATAGAATTTAGAAATCACGCGAGTGAAAACACGATTAGACACAAACACTAAACATATTGAAAATAAAATTCACAACGTACAGTGTAAACAGCACGGGACAGCCAAAAAAAATACAATCACCACAAAGATACACGAATGTATAAGTACCAACATCAACTAGAACAAAATAGACCAACTAAGTATCTAGGAATCATAATTGACTATAGTCTGAGATGGACACATCATACCAAAAAATCACAAATAAACTCCTTAAAACAATACATACTGTCATAAACATAAGAAACATATATGTATGTAAAATAAAACAATCGAAAACAATATATTTTTGACTTTGTCAATCAATAATAGAATATGGAATAATTGTTTGGGGAGGAGCAACTCAGCTATTGATCTATTAGAAATCGCACAGAAAACCATCTTAAAGGTAATACTTAAAAAACATAGACTGACTGATACAGTCCAAATATTCAACAGGTTTGACGTACTAGTTAAATCTACACCAAATATACGTTAAAACATTGCTAAAGTAAATTTTTGAACAAAATACAAATTTTACAAGCTATCACTAACAGACCAGTTAGGCAAGCGTTCAAAAGAAAAAATAAAAACTCCGACGGTAAACACAAGCTTTGTACAAACTTACCATAAATACCATGCACTAAAAGCATTCAAAAGTCTTTCACTTTTGTAACGTTTTAATTTTTTTACTTTATTTATTTATTTTTAATATATTTTTATTAAAAAGGTATAGTACATGGTCCTCCACGCTAGTAGGAGTTCATCTGTGTTGTGGAGGACATTTTTCAATTGTAAGTAGTAAAACGCACAGTGGACTTAATTACAGTATATAAAAAAGAGAAAAAATTAAAATCGACTTCTACATATTTTCAACAGTTTAGATGTGTCTTATAAGTTAAGAGTGAGGTAACAAAATTATAAATTGAAAGTTACAAGGATTGTAGCCAGTTCCATATGTGTTTTTTTGTATTTCATAAGATCTGATGTTTTATATTGTGTTAGAAGTGAATTGTATAGTTTTATAGCCTGGTGTCTGTAGTGTTTTTGTCCAAAGAATGTGTTTGTTTTTGGTATTTGTAGTTGGTGTGCATGTCCTGTTCTAGTATTGCGAGAATTTTGTGAAGTGTTCAATGTGTAAAAGTTATTTTAAAAGAAAGTTTGTATTTGTTTTAAATATAAGTTTTAGCTGGAATTTTTTTTTAATATGATTGAAGTGGGTGTTCGTATTGGTATTTTAAATATAACTTTTTTGAAGGTTTTTCTGAGATTTGAACTTTTTTACTGACCCAGTCCTAGGAAGTAATGCAGCATTCCATTATGAATTGTGCTATAGCGAGGTATATATTTTTTTATATCAGATACGTTTAGAATATTTCTCACGTTTTTGAAAAAGTAAATAAACTTGTTTTGTTTTCTATTACTGAATCTATATGTCTGTCTCATTTTACGCAACGGTCGAAGTATATACCAAGATTTATTAGTTATTGGGGGCGATTTCATAGGGTGTTCGCTGAGTTTCTAAAAACAATTTACTACCAACTTACTTTAGAGAAAAACTACAATAAAATAAAGATAATAACATATTAAAAAAAAGAAAAAAACACTAAATTGTTTAATGTGTAGAGAGATCCAAATGTATAGCTTAATTCCTGGCGAAATTAAATATATGTAGACAGTAGAATATTAAATATATGAGTTAAATTGTAAAATCCTACCTTTTTTATTTTGATGCATGAATTGGATCTATTTTAAGCCTAATAAATAAATAAAAAATATTTAAAAATCTTTATGTAAGTTTACGTGACAACGAACGAAATTCAAAAGCTCGTCAAATATTTGCCTTTTTACAATGGGGCACTTGTCACACCAAGGGAGAAGGGAGATTCCTCGCATGAAACAACACCAAGATATTTATCAAGGACAATGGATATGTATTTATTATTAAAAATACATCGCAGGCCTTTCCTCGGAACAATTCCTGGCAAAGAGCCGCCCGGCCTGGCGAATAATAGAGAATGGAAAATAATTACCACGCGAAGCTTTGAGTGGCATTCCCTTTGAGGACAGAAATACGGGCACCAAGAGATGGATTACACGATTTCTGCTGTCATTTTTTTTTGCAAATTTCTCGGGAATTTTCATAAAATATAAGTTACTTATTTTGATTGACGAAGAAGATAACAATAATAATCTAAACGAAAATATGAAAAAGAATAAGCTACAGAAAAATAGAAAAAGACAATGGTAGCAAATGGCGCCCAGACCTCTTGTCTAATCGGGACGTGCAGGCTAGTCAATTTTGCTATATTTCAAATTTTAGAATTAACAATATTATCTTCAACTAATTATTATTTTTTTTTCCATATTATGGGCCAACTACTCTTTTTATTGGAAACAATCGTTCTAAGAATTGGTTTGTAACATGGATAGCGTATCGGATAAATGTATCCGAGTCCCAGTTGCGACCATTGCCTTTTCTATTTTTCTGTGTCTTGTTCTCTTTCATATTTTAGTTTAGATTATTATTGTTATATTCTTCTTCAATTATATATTACTTTTATGGGAATAACCTTGAAAATTTATAAAAAAGAAAGTTTTTCTTATTAAAAAAATTGAATACTTATTTTGAATTTACGTTTGAGAAAATTAAGCAGATAGAAGAATTATCCATGGATCTCGAGAAAGATTATACAGATATTGACTTCGACACTTTATTTTAAGACGCAAAGTGGATTTCTAAGACAGGTGTGGTCCATTCTTCTATGACCTATTCTTTGTAGGAATGTATTGGTTCCATGACAGTTGATCCTTCAACATTGGAGGTTATCCACCACATACCCACCCTGGTATAAGTAACAGATGGTTACTCCTTCAGGGCTCTCGCAAGGACTCCAATTTTTTTTGAAAGAACGAAGCTACATTTAATTTAGAACGAATCTAGACCTCCAGTGTCCCTGCATACGTTGTTAGTAAGCAGTATGCAAGTGCTTAGCGGGACATAAAAGATACAATATGTGTTAGTATGATAAGATATAGACAAGACAATGGGACAGGTTGGTGACAGTCCACGAGGCGGCAAGCGCTGGGTGATTGCATCCAGCATATCCTACAAGCACCTTTATGAGGGAAAGACACAGTACACAAATAATAAGGACATGTCCAACGGGTGGGGGTCCTCTCCAATCGATTGGCAGTTCCAGCAAGAATGCACAAGACGTTCGGTCTAGCCGTAAACCACACTCAGCTTCCGCGTGATCCTTCAACATTGGAGGTTATCCACCACATACCCGCCCTGGTATAAGTAACAGATGGTTACTCCTTCAGGGCTCTCGCAAGGACTCTAATTTTTTTAAAGAACGAAGTTACATTTAATTTAGAACGAATCTAGACCTCCAATGTCCCTGCATACGTTGTTAGTAAGCAATATGCAAGTGCTTAGCAGGAAATACAAGATACAATATGTGTTAGTGTGATAAGATATAGACAAGACAATGGGACAGGTTGGTGACAATCCACGAGGCGGCAAGCGCTGGGTGATTGCATCCAGCATATCCTACAACCACCTGTGTGGGAGGAAGACACAGTACACAAATAATAAGGGCATGGCAAACGGATAGGAGTCCTCTCCAATCGATTGGCAGTTCCAGCAAGAATGCACAAGACGTTCGGTCTAGCCGTAAACCACACAGCTTCCGCGCCCCTTAGCCGGTTCCTCGGTGATGCCTCAAAGAAAAGTAAATGGGAGATTGGGGGAAAATGCCCGACGACCCTAGGGAATTCAGCGTCGAGTAGCCGGAGGCAAGGCGATCCTTCAACAGTTCTTATATTCAAACTTACACATTTACAATATGCAGTCAGTTTAATGAAAACACAGTGTACTTACTTAGACATAATATAACTCAGCGTTCCCGAATAGATGTGCAGAGAGGAGTTCCACCAAATAACAAAATTATTAAATATATTTTCATTCAAATCCGTCAAGAATATATACTATATACTGTGTAGCGTGTTTGTACAAAAAATCGACCATGAAAATAAATTTGTTGGATGTTCATACCAAAGTATTATTAAAGGTATTTTTGAAATCTATTTAAGTTTAGAAATCGGTAAATAATGCACAAAAAATTATAATTTTACAAAAAATATAAGGGGGTTCGTATTTGGGCATTTTCGCCAAAGTTAGTAGTGTTTTTTTTTATCATTATGCTTTTTATTGCGTTATTTTTACATTTTATTTTTAAGTTTATACCAATTCCGGGACTTACCACCGTAATATGTGCTTCTCTTTGCCCAGAGTACTAATGGAAGGTTACAATTTACCGGTCATTGGTTGAGTGGGCGTCGCGTTTGGGTCCCACCCGGGCGTCCCGTGTTCGAATCCTCGGCTGGCTAAGTCCTCCATCAGAACACAAGCAACATTTTCGGCTTTCTGTGGTGGTAGTAGGAGATTTTAAAACATTGTTGGGTTATTCCTAACCCGGGAATGTTTGTCTTTCTTTTAAAAAAAAGTGAAATATTCAGTGGGGGTGTTCAATGTATCACTTAATAAATACGAAAATTTGTTGCTGGGGCAGTTCAGTTATTTAAAAAAATAATAATTATGAAATGTGTTTAAAAGTAATAAAATTTTTTATAATTTTATAAACCATTTCTACCTAAAAGCCACTAAATATTTATTAATTTGTTTTGAAGTCCGGTTGCAAATATATATGTATGTCACAGTTTTAAGTCAGTAGTAATAAGTCTTAGTCGTAAGTCACTAGTTATATAAGTCTTAGATGTAAGTCACTAGTTATAATTTTAAATCTTAGTTGTAAGTCAATCGTATTAATTTTATTTTATTATGTGTTTATATGTACAGCGCCCTTGAGATGATTTTTTATGAAAATGGCGCTTTATAAATAAGCCAAATATTATTATTATTATTATTAAGTCAATTTCAAAGATTTTTTTTTCCACTGAATGAACTTTCCATGAATCCATCAAATATTTTATGTTAATTTTCACGTTCTGTGTAAGTTCTATTCAAGTTCTGTGATTATTTCAGTTTTGTGAAGCAGCTGTCCTATAACAATATAAAAACAGAACTTGAATAGAACCTATATAGAACGTGAAAATCAACTTCAAATATTTGATGAATCCATCAAATTTTTTGAAACAACCCATCCTTAGTGACGTGTGTTAATAGTGATGGTCTGTATAGTTATATTATAATTAGTAATAATAATATGTTAATATGTTTACCTTGTAACTGAACAAACATTGTAATTATGACGGCCTCCGTAACCAGATTGTTAGTAAGGGAGCCAATCCGAATCGATCAAATCCTGCAGTGGGCAAATAAATTTTACTCAATTGATTTGTGTTTTTTCACAATTAAATAAAAAATAAAATAACTAACGTGTGTTTGCGGTACGTTCCAGAGTAGAAGATACTCTCAATATCGCCCTGGTGTAAGATTATCATTCAGAATTTTAAATGCTCGAAAAGTTGAGCCGTGTTAAACAGATCTAAATAGACAGGTGCTTCCCAACCTTCCTCTTCCCCATGTCTTTGCCCTTTCCACTACCTTCAGCCTCACAACATACTCCAATTGGGGATGCTATAGTCTCACTGGCTCCAGACGGGAGCAGCTGGGAACCCTGTGAGATATTCACACAAAAAAATTTAACAAATATTGTAATTGTACAAAAAAAAACATAATTGTAAACATTTAAATTGAACATTAACATCCTGTTAACAAACTGCTTAACGGGATTGTACTTTGAAACACAATTAAAAAAAATAAGATGTTACCGTTATACCATTTTAAATACAATGTGATGCAATTTCAGAAAAATAGATTGGAATGAGTGCCATCAAAATACATGATAGAATGCATTGTTGTCGACAAGAATTTTCCTGCGGAATTTCAGATCGATCGGTTGTCGGGAACAGAGTTAATTTCCACTTCCAAGATTCCATTTCATTCATTCATTAATTTAATCAAGAAAACGAAATCAAAATTCAAATAGATGTAATTAAAAATACGTAATTTTCCAATATTACTTGTGACGATACACCCTGCCTACGTGCACCAAATCGTGATAAATCTACCCTGGCTACGCTGTATCAAATATGTTGAGATTCTACCCCTATGTACGATCACGGCACCGAATGCGCTGTGTCGCGCCTACCCTCGTAGCTTCAATTTTCGTAGCTTTCTATCATGATGTACCTAACCTATCATTTAGGGTATTTCTAGTCTAACTTTAAATCATTCGCACTTTTGCGAAGACCTCTTCTCTCAACCTATTTTTCAAACTTCTACATTTTCCTGAGCTAATCTAAACCCTATTTTTCGCAATCCCTGTGATAATTTCACACAGTAATCAAGATTTTTGAATTTTTGTTTACATTATCTCCGTATCCTGCGTTGTGTAATTTTTTTGTTTTAGGATTTACACCCATACGCGTAATAAAACGCATACAAATTTAAAGAGTATAATGTATGGTTTTGTGGTAACTTTGGTTCTTTTAGAGTTAGAGTGAAAGAATTCTAAATTGATTGGTTTAAATATCTTCTAACGCGTTTGATAAACTAACCCCGTCCTAGATTTTGTCTATACCTGATATTCGTTTTGTTTATTTCCTCCCTAACACAGCTATATTTAAAATACAAATAAAAGAGAATAACAGTTATCAATTTATAACAAACATTTCATGAAAAGGTATTTATTTTACCTGCGTAATATGACCTAATTCTAGGTCTCAGTTTTTCACCTGAAGTCTGCAAATCTCCACCTAACATGAGTTTTATTTTCATGGTTAGTAAACACTAGATTGTTCGGGGGAAGGGATGTGTGTAGGGATTGGGTCAAGGATAAAAAAAATTGTTTTCTGCAAAGGTTGGCTCCTCCACTAACCAAATAGATTTTGGTGACCGACTTCCGAAAAGGCCTTTGTCAATGCACGGCTACACATACCTAAAGACCGGATTTTACCCTCTTCTGCGGGATTCCTTGCTTCGATAGGAGCTTTACGTACCAGAGATAAGTACCAGGTCTTCCATCGTATCCCAGAACTATCCCAACCTCCTCACCTCCAGGTAGTTTAACTCGACTGATTCTAGAAGGGGTATTTCATTGCATCCCTTATCACGACTCTACTCGCGTTGAATGTGGTGTGCGACTGTTTTTGTCGTATCCATCTCCCACGTGATCCGACAGAATCGCACTCCTGCCACCTCTTAGAGCTGCTGCGATTGCGCCAAGGGAGCGTTCCAGTTGGCTCGCATCAAATCTAAGGTCGACAAGACTGTGATATGCAAATGACTTAGAGTTTTCTTTAAGCGCCGCGCCAGCGTATTCCTCGCATACGTCTCCTACTGCCTCCGCATGCCTCCGCCTTGGCAATACCGTCACAGGGCCTAAAGTTTCTCTCTCCCTTGGGGAACGTTTCTCACTAACCTTCCTCAGAGACACATAATTGCATACAACAATCCGGAAGTCTACATGCGTGGGTAAAGTTTTTGGATTTGGACTGTATGTCTTCATTCACTACCAGTGCTTTTTAATGTGGTCACTGAGTCCACGTGTTTAGGTATGAAAGGATAGGGGATACCTATCCTATTAGGTAGGTATAAATGGAAAAGTGAGTTTTTGGTTTGGCTTTATTTTTATTGAGGGAGCCCTCCTCATGAAGTAGTGGTTATTCTCCTAGATAACTAGAAGGGCACTGTCATGCACAAAGTTCTAATTTCAATTTTGATAAAATTAAATTTTAAATTTTCAGACCATAATTGATAAACTTGTCCCTTGATTTTATGCTTGTGGTCTATTGCTTTAAAATTGCACATATTAATTTTCACACATCAACTGAAAGTTCTTTGTCACAAACTATAACTAATTAACTTGTCCCCAAACACGCTGCTGCCCAACTCGTTCTAAATAAACAAAATAAAAGAATGTCAATGTTTTGTTTATAATAAACCATGTGTTTGCTGGATGTCCTACTGCCCTAGAATACGTGATTTTTCTAAAAGATTCTTAGATACTTCGATTAAGGAACAAGTTATTTAAATTCAAATATGAAAGATAGATAGTTCTGTGTATATACTCGTCGTTGCAAACTCGAAGGTCGTAGTTAACAAACTAAGTCATGTTATGTCTGATGGGATTGACCTAACTCCTTGGATAGATATTTATTTCATAATTCCTACGCACAGCTAAGTATTTTGTTGTTATTAAAATTGTTAATTATCGACATGCTCCGTTCGCCAATTTATAAATGATTGTGACTGCTTGCTCTGCATCGTCTCCAAGAACCTGTAAATAGTTTAATGATAAAAGACTTACCAAAATTCTGCAAGTTACCTTTTTGGTGTTTAAAATTTTAATCACAATCCTTCAAACTAGATTTTTCCATTATAAAAAGAATCGATACTAAAAAAAACTTTTACTTGGGATTTTCGACTATGTCTAAAACCTTCTCTTACGATTGTTGAATTATAAAAACAATTCTATTTAAAATTTCACTTGAGTATTATTAGATTATGTTAAAACCCTTTGATCCTCTCCCTCTTTTAGTTTTAATCATTTTAATCGCCCATAATAAATCCGTTATTATTATTTATTTATCTCATTGATGTTATTTTAATTGTTTTAAAACCAAAGTTTTAATTGTTTAATATTTCGTCGATACTCTATAATTTATTTCAGCAGGACTTCTTGGTCGTAATCAAAACTTTATTTTAGATATAAAATTCGAAATTTTATTATTATTATTTTTTCTTTGTAAACTCATAGTGAAATTAAATTATTTTTCAATTATATGTCGCGTATCTCATGATTATTATCGTCTCACTAATGTAATTTAAATTGTAGTAAATCGGATTTCTAAAGTTTTAATTATGGTATTATTATTCCGAAATCATATTTATTTTTTTTAGACACTAAATTTTTATGTGTTTAAAGACCACTCTCCAATTATCTTTAAGTCATACAGAAACATCGAACATAAATTCACTGGATTTTACACTTTGATTTAAGTTATAATTAGGCACCGAATTGTTCAACCGTCTCAGCCGCCCACCGTTCTCTAAACTCCAGACCATCTCTGCCACTAACTGTAACCCAACTAACGACAAGGGCCGGATTATTTCCCTTCAAACTTGTTAAACGCCTTCTTATGTTTAAAATATTTTGAAATAAATCTTCATTAATTGAATTCTGTTTATATTAGAATTTTTACGTACTTGGTTATAATTCAATTTTAATGGCCGCACTGTCAAATATAATCGGGTTTCTCTAAAGTAAACTTCTATGTCTGATGTGTTAAACCAAACATGTACTTACGCCTTAATTTTTTTGTTTTGATTAGACTAACGGCGCCTAAAGAAACTCATGTTTCCAATGTCACTTATATAAACACTCTTCAGGGCCAATAAACATTCATTTCTTTGTCTTTGATTCTGTTTAAAATAAAGTTCGTTCAACTTTAATTCCTGTGGGAACGAAAATGAAGGTCGCCCATCGTGATAAAAGTTCACGTGTCTCTTGTTTTGATTATTAGGCGTTATTGGATGTACCCATAATTTACACGATATTAAGAAAAAAACTTCGCAGGCACTCTTGAACGTGAAAATGTTTTTCCTCCGATAGCGTAGGTGTAGGTAGGCATTACGATTCATCACAGTTGGCGAAAATGCCCATTTATGAGACCTATCCTGTGTACAACTTTACTGATGCTGACCGACACGCAAGACTGACAACCCTACTGACATACTACATTACTGATAATGCATACGTAAATCAGTCGTTCGTAATTTAAATTTCATCCCATCAAAGTGCTTTCAGAATACTTTTTATTTTATATTTCATCATCGACTGAACAGTCCTGTTTTTACTCGTGCCCAGCGATAAATAATTAGTATCGGCACACGACAGGATAATGGATATTTTTTTGAAATGTGAAGTGGTTATTAATTAAGTTAGTAGGTATTCAAGTACTAACTTAAAAATCCGGTGATATCTGAGAAAATTTTGGTTTTGATTATAAAATTAAATGAGAAAAAATTAAACAATTTAACATTTTTTTTGGACGCTATGTCTACTTTAACTATCGGTCTAAATATTAACAAAACTACTTGAGGCTTACTAAAAAACGTAGTGAAAATTTTATTCTATTGATAAACGACCGTGGATGTGAATTAAAAAAAATGACAAAAAATTGTAAATGGAAAAATATATATATTGCTTTCATAACCAGAATGGGGTTGTTTATCTACTGTACACGTGTATGCTTGGTTTATAAATCGTTTCCTGATTTTTCTGTTTTCCGATTTTCTATTGAGTTTCGCTAATTTTGTCTTTTTTTACTTAAATATTACAATTTGAGGTTTTACTCATTTAAAAATAAAAATAAATATTCATCCTAGACTTGCAAAGAACAATAGATGTCGCATATTAAAAATAAAAATGGATAAAAATTTAGCCAAGACACTATCAGACAGCATTTAGTTTGGGTTTGAATCTTGCAATCATATAAAAAATAGACCAATAAAAAATGTACGTTATATTATGAATACAGTTAAAAATGACCGAATCGGATAAGGACACATTAGCTCAGTTCCCCGAAGGCGAAGGTCCTTGATTCGAGTCCCAGATACGACCGTTTCTTTTTCAAATTTTGCTGTTTTCAGATTTTCATTTGAGTTTCGCTAATATTGTCTTCATTTAATTAAATAAATAAAACAGATTACACGAAATTTTCGGTCACTTTTCTTGGGTATTTTATAATCACTTTTCTTGGGTATTTTGGCCTCAAATCCAAAATTAACATCGTGCAGCCATTCCCCATAAATTGTTTTTTATATTTCTTGATTTGAAAAATGAAGAATACAATTTTTTTTCTTGGGCATTTAGTAGGTAACAATTTGTAGCCAGTTTGTTCTCAATAGTGTATATTCTAATGTAGTTACATTACTTTCACTAAATAAATGCAATAAACCTTTTCAACACAAATATGTACTTCTAACTTTTACATAAAAGGCAATGGTTCCATTTTAGTAAGCTCCAACCGCACTCCGTCTGTCTCTTATCGTTAAAACCTGCACTTTTACTGTCCCGTTATCTATTTGATTGTCAAGTCTCGCCGCCCGCCACCTCGGGCCAGAAGTGGTGTGGAGTGTGAAGTGTGAAGCGTGGAGTGGCCAGGTGTGATAGTGTCAAGTGTTAAGTGTCACGCTCCCGAGGAGCACTCCTGATATTACAGGTAGTGTAGTGGGTATATTACACGGATAGATTAGCGCCCGTGCCGCTCATGCAAAGGGGACTGGCACTGGGCTTTAACTTTTTGTACGCGGATGTCACAACAATTGGGTTGCGAGCGGTCGTGCCCCTTACGCGAACGTCACAACAATTGTTGTCTTGCTAAAATGTCGCAATGAAAAGGTGCCACGTACAGGAGCACCCAGCATCGAAATGGCACGTGTTTGGTTCCGTAATAAGCGTTCAAAAAGAAGAAGATGGTGTGAAAGGGAGATATTCTGCTAATGCGAATGTTAGGGAATTGCAGGGAAATTCATCTATCGAGGGAATTTCATTGATTAATTTTTTGTTCAGCAAACGTAGAGAGATTAACGATAAAAATCTTGGAAAATAGCATTGTATTAATATTAAAATATAAATTTGGAAAGTAGGGTCTTAAATCTAAAATTCAAACATTAAGGGGCAGATCTTTGGTAGGCCGTAATATTGGAGATCGTCACAAACCGATAATTTTTTTTCTATTTTACCGGAAAATTTTTCAATTACCAAAGTCTGTTCTACCGAATGATTAAGAACAACTTTGGCGAGAAAGGATTTTTTTTGGCTTTAAGAAGTGTGATTTTTACCGATGTAAAGAAAACGACACTGTACCTGAACCCAAAAAATATATAAATTGGATTATCTGATCAAGAAAGAATTTTGACCGGTGACTGAAAAAAACCCTTTTTCAGTAACTGCGGTATCTGCATACCGCACAAGAGTCCCAACTGCACCCGTATGAAGCACGTGAGAATATCACATCTCACTCACAGCATCACCAATTGGGTATGTTGTGAGGCTGAAGGTAGTGGGGAGGGGAAGACATATATTTTTATGAACGCCGGCCGCATTCACAAAAAAGCATGACTTATTGTCACGTTGTCAATGAGCCGGGCGTGCAAGCGAGGGCGCGGAACAAGCGTTCGGCCTAATCTTTCGGCGAGAGCGCAGAACAAACGATAGAGAGGCACGATCGACTTAAGCGTTCGGTTCGTGACGTTATCACGTAAAATTATCGTCCCTAAACCGACTTTACAGACAATCAATTTTTTTTTTAAAATTGAGGACACAGGAGGCCCTGAGGAAAATAATTTCCCTCAGGGCCTACGTCATCTGATTTGCTGTGTGGTGGATCTTTTTGAGGAGAGGAAGGAATAAATATTGGTCTTGAAGAGACCCGTGTTGTAGGAAGGAGGAAACACAAAGGCCGGCAAAAAAGGAATATGGGACTACTCAGGGCCGCATTTACGCGCAGGATATCAAGGCGGCAGCCTATGAGCTCACACCACGAAGCGGTCGGTCGGAACCACAAATTGTTTAAACATATAACATTTGAATTGTTATTATATTATGCAATCTAAATATGACTGCGATGATACGGACAAGGGCTTATTGTGGTGGTGGAAAGACCTCCAATAAGTATAAACAAAAAACAATATAAAAACCAATTGCGCTAAAAATTAAATTTGATGTCGTCACTACATAAAAATTGTTTTGCGTGTAAAGAAAAATATGCAATGTTTTTGCATATTATCGTACTATTTCGCAGTGTGATAATTATTTAATTGAAGTCAATAATATCAACCACGTAGTAAAATAAATACTAACTCCGACAACTCATAACGCTACCAAACCAATTCGGTGTTTTTCATTGCACGCATCTGTATCCCCTCTGCCGTGTTGATAGGATAATTAAAAAAATGATCTCATCATTTCATCATAAATAGGTGTCTAGGACTATTCACGTACAGGCGATAGCTACCGCTGTGTTCGCTGTGGATAGCAAAAACCGAGTGGGTATACGGTATTCTTTGTACATCTTTTTTCATCTTTCTGCATATTCAAGGCATCGTTTACCCGCTCAAAAAGTCCCCGAAAAAGTACGCAAAATGAAAGAAACATGAAATTTTCAATACAGATTCCTTTTATTAAGAAAATTTGTAATAAAACTGTCACTTTATATTTTATCACATTCATAAAATCTTATTTTTAAATTAAGTGTTTGTTACGTCAAAATTGGCGCAAAATAAAATCGTGACTTTTTTATTTATTTTTTGTTTTTTTATTTTTTATTTTACAATAATAATTACATTTATAATATTATTACCTAGGTTTACGTAATAATTAATTTTATGGTTCTACTACTCCATAAGTTGAGCTCTAGGAGCTCCTGTTTATGGGAGGAGTATTTACATGCACGAAAAAAACATAATGTTCTGAAAAGTATGTATACAATAATCAAAGACTTAAATGTCTTGAATGAAATAAATATACAAATACTTTTTGTCATAGATATAAAAAACAATAACAATAATAAATTTTTCTATTAGATGTTAATTAATTAAGGGTATAATATATCATTATCCAATTTCAAGGACTTAATTTGCGTTTTAAATTGTTCATGTTTCATTGTTTCTGTTACATTTATTTTGTTTTTGGTTAATAACATATTGTACCATCTCACAACTAAATATAAATAGTGGTGTTGAGCCGTGGTCGTTCTAAGCATAGGAATGGCTATTAAGCCATTGGTTTTGAATCTATTGCTTATGCTATCTGAGGGATGAATTTTTTGGATGAAATATTCTTTGTAGATTTGATATAATGCGTTTCTCTTACACAATTCTGTGATAGATGGCACATTAAATTCCCGAAATATCTCTAAAGTAGGGAAGTCGTATGGTTTCCTAAGGATGATTTTAATAATTATTCTTTGTATTATAATTATGAGCTGTAAGGAAATCTTAAAGGCCCCTCCCCAGCCAATAATGCCGTACTGTAATAAGGACTGAATTAATGCATAATAGACAATTTTGATAGTTTTCTTGTTTAAAATGTTTCGTATGTTATAGAATACATAGATAAGTTTTCTTATTCTTTCCACAGTGAGATCTATATGATCTTTCCATTTAACATTTTTATCTATTAAGATTCCAAGATATTTTACATTAGATTTATGATTTAGCTTAGCGCAGTCCGTATTACATGTACCATCATTTGCACAATTTTTGGAATGGATTTGATTAGGTTTGTAAAATTTCTGACCAATATAGCTCGTATATTCCTAACGCTTTAAGAAACATTATTTCTTTCGCTTTCTAACATAAAAGAAATCACAAATGTTTGCATAAATCAACTTTTAATAATGCACGGTCGCTCTGGGACAATCTAGGTCTCCTGTTATTATATGATGTTTTGGGACAACTTGGGTCTCCTGTGATTAGACAGGTTAATACAACATGACAATCATGTCACTAATGGACCAGCCCAACATTTTTACATGAATAGAATATAATCGTATTTACGACCAAAAAAACTAGTGCAGTTCACACGCGGTAGAAGTGAAACCTTCACAACATTAAAAAGTAAGCTCATAATCAAAACATTCTACCTTATTCTCTCACAGGCTAAATCCTATAGATGTATGTGTTTGTATCTTTTTACCTCTTTCCGTTTCATTGAGTTTCAAATCACAACGGTACTGAAGAAGTTTCACTTCAAAAACCTTTCATTAAACGAGTGTATATTTCAGACGCCAAAATGGTTCGAATTTTAAGAAAATGATGTATTTTACCCTCATACAAATTAATCTAGTTTCATCTATTAAATTAAATTTATTTATTAAATTAAACTAGGTTTATCTGAAATAATTTACAAAATTACCTGGTGTAATTTTCTTCACGATTGGCTCATCACTCGGAAAAACAATCGGACACGTGTTGAGGCCATGAGATTTCCTGAGCAGTCAGAGGATATTTGTGTGAATCAATGTATTTACTGCCTTTAATTCCGCTGGCAATCAACGGGACCAATTTCCTCTGCGAGCTGATTGGCACCACATTACTTGTAAATAACAAAGAGAATGTATATACATTTATATACTTTAAGTATATACTTGAAGCTCACAATCCCTTGAAAACGATGACTTGAATGATATGATTCTGACTTTAAAGTAATGATTGTTGGATTTAAGAACAATGCCGTGTCACGTGGTGGGAGATTTTTTTTAAATTCTCATCAAACTTGATGCTGAAACTGTGTCTTATGTAGAAACTAACAAAATATAACCCGTTTATAAAACACTAGCTGGTTACCGGCATGCGTTGCAATGCCATATTCAAAGAAATAAATTGTTTCTACCTGCATGTCCCGTGCGTCCCCTTCCCCTCCCATGTACCCCTTCCACCTTCCCCGCTTTCCCTTTCACCGCTCCCGCTTTCCCGTCCCGCCACCCCCATCCCGCGTTCCATATATTTAGTCTAAACAGCTCGCGTTCCACCTTTTACATTTTTTTTAATTCAAATTTTAATTTTTCATATTTAACAAATATTCATTTTTCGTTTTATTCTTATAACATACAAATTTTTTTAAAGTCTTATAACATGCAAAGGTTGTTCATACAATCAAATATTGTAAGAACAATCAATCAAATTTGGTACCTAACGTAGGTACCTATTTAAAATATCTTTAATTCTTGATTCGATTCAGATTATTATGTTAGTACTTCCAATTAATTCATTAATTAAAAGAGTTTTGAATTTTGATTTAACAATAATTGTTTTGCAAAATGTCAGTCGCAGATTTTTGACAGTATCGCAAGAATTTTTGTGATGATTAAAAACTTTTCAGATGTATTTTTAAGTGTTTGTAATAATCCAGAAACCTTTGCCGGGGCTTAAGGAAAGTATTTTGAAAGTTTCAAACATATTATATAGATATTTCACTAATCCCCAAACACTTTTTGATTTTTATTGTATGTATATAGAAAATATAAATGATAACTATATGCTGTTATTGAAACTAATACTTGAAAAATTCGTCTAATTTCAAAGTTGAAATTAAAGTTCTGTTATTATTTATTCACGTTCTGGTTACTTCACAGCACTTTGAAAATAAAAGACTTTCACAAAACCGGCACATTTTAACAAATCATTAAAAATTTTGCAGTTAATTTTCATTTTCTGTGTATTTTTTATGTTCTTTGCAAGCTCTATTGTTTTATCATTAAATGCCATGAATAATGCCATAATAAAACTGAAATAATCGGAGAACTTGAATGGAATTCGAATTTTTTTTAATATATGATGCGATATATTATGATGACGAATGTGTGTGATAAAAGAAATCGAGGACGCCCGAGGATGTCATGGCACGATCGCGTGAATAAATAGATACTCGAGTTGGGTCATTACAAGTTAGAATAACAGAAGAGTATGTGTGAGACGATGTATGAATGTGAATGAAGCAATGAGTGTGCCACGAAATAGAAAAAAGTATAGTAATAGATATTGGAAAAGTGATATGTTATTAACTAGCGTCACTGATTCTTCCGGCATCCGTGCATAGTCGGGAAATACGCGCCCAACATAATATTATTGTCGACATTTGTCACATTTACGACTCGTTCTCAAGTTTGACAGCTCGGCTGGTCAGGGCCTTTAGGGCTTCCTGTGTGGAGTAAATATTTTCCTCAGTTTTATGTCGTCTTTGTGGATGCACGTGGAGGGTCTTTTGGAGGAGATAAAGGAGTGAATACGAGTGTTTGAAACGGCGTGATGGTTAGTTAGTCAGATATAATTATTTTCTAAAACGCTTAGAATCATCCTTTTTCCATCGTTATTAGATTTTTTTTTAGCTGGGAATACCCAATGTAAGAAACACAATACATGACACACATCTATTATAAAGTCAATATTTTCCTACGTCAGTAAATTTCGTTCTTGACTATTACTTGACTAGTATTAAATTATTAAAACTTGAGAACGTGCAGCAAAACAATTTATTAAAGGCAACATAACAATCATGAATTCATCGCCAACTCGCGAAGTTTCCGCACTCCAGAAGGTGGGAAACATCCTCGGGTCCTAGCGGGGGGAGGGGTGAGTTAGCAGGGAAGCTCTAGGAGAGGAGTCGGGGGAAGAGGTGGGGAAAACACGTCCCTCCGGCCCTTTCATAGAAACGTTTCAGTCGAATTCAAACCTCCGAGCTGATAGCATCGACATTCGCTCCCGATAGCCAATCAACACAGCCAGCGCGAGACACCCAATCAGATAAACGCGTTTAAATTCACCGCCGCGTTCCAAATTGAATAAATCAAACGGTGGAAAATTCGTAAAATTCTCCCCCTGGAAAATGTTTTGCCCAATTCAACGTGAAAACGTTTCGAATGAGAATTTCAAGTAGTGGACGTTGTTAGTCTGTTTATTTCGTGGTTAACTTTGTGTTGTTGTTTGTAGAGCAGTGTGACTTTGTTTCTTGTTGTTTCAAAGTGGATGGATATTGAATTTTTAACCAGCACAGTTCATGGGAATTAGGTAAGTTAAAAATTATAAATTTTAAACTTTAAAAAATTCCTGATATTCCTCACATGCTGATGACATTTTTTTGTAAAATTTCTTACGATATGTGCCAACACTTTTAAAATTTAAAACAATGTATTTTTGCAAATATATAGCCACACTTTTTATTATTCGGCTTGTGTATGTAATAAGCCAATGAGATTTTAGACATTTCGATTGAAGTTGTTTCGATTGAACCATGATAAATTTTATGAAAAGCTTTTTTTAATAAAATATTTATATTCGTACCTTAGACGATGAAAGATGTTCAATTTGTTATAATATAAAACATTAACAATTGGTGACTGGTGATCTGAGAGAATTTTCGATGATGAATGCAACAGCGAGCGTTAAAACCTAGAACATTCCGGTTCCTAACAAACTTGTCTATTATTTGTTTTGTTTACTTTTGTTATTCGTGAAGTATCTATTTTCTATGATAAAGTTTTTGGCGATGAGCTTATCGAAAGCTCTGAATTGATTCACTTAAATAAGAGCATTATTATTATTAATTTCTTTATAAAACATATTATAAGTCACTAAGCCAAAATTTGATTTTTTAGTTTCATTTGGGGTTATTGTGTTTATTTATAAAATTCCATTTATTTATTTTTAAATTTAATGTAAAACAAATGAAATAATGATGTTTTTAAGTTCTGTCAGTATTTTAGTTAAAATATGCAATTGTCGTAATTTTATTTGCCATTTTTAATAGCATACTTTGTATCCAGATGAAGAAACCATTAGTATCGAAACATATTAATATTTATTATTAAATAATGGTTAACAAAGTATTTTACTATCTTATACCAAACAAACACTTTGTACCATGGAAACTGTTACATTGCACATCATGCTTCATCAGTAAAATTTTCAAAGAAATAAAGATAGACAATCGTACAACAATTTAATATATTAATTTTTTCTTTGCTCTACGATTGCTTTTTATTCATTTTAATTTAACATTAAAGTTACTTTATTTTCTAGTTTGTAAGAACCACGTTGTTATTATAACTTGAACAAAAACTTAAAGTATAAACCATTTTCGTTCTTCGTACCGTCCTGATTCCATTTGCCCTGAGCCAATGACATTCATAATTTGAGGAAGGTTGCGAGGGTTGTTGTCAAGGGTTAAGACTATCGACTACAATCCGAAGATCGCGGGTATGAATACCGGCACGCGCAATAAAATATTATTTTATTAAGTTGTGTCACTTCACAATTTATTCATTGGTATATGGTGTATTTTCGGTACGTTCTAGAGTTGAAAATACTTTCAGTTGCGCCCTGGTGTGAGACAAACATTTAAAATTGAAATATTACTTGAAATTGATTTAGCCATGTTTGGTGACCAGATCTTATTAGGTAGGTACTTCTCCACCTTTCACCCATTTAATTACCCTCTCCTCTACCTTCAGTCCCACAGCGTATAGTAATTGGGAATGTCGTATAACACTGACTTCAGATGGTTGGGAGCAGTTGGGACTCTTGTGCGGTTTTGATATAAAAATAGAGAAAGAGAAGAATAAGGGTTGAAAATGGTATAAAAGAAAGATGGGATTACTAAATATTTCAACCTTTTCAAGCAATGTCTGTATCGATTTTGAATTATGTTTTTATCATCCGAACGTTACTGAAAGATTACTTCTACCCTTAAACACGTATAAACATATCTTTCACACATAAATTTAAAATACTATTTAAACGTTTTATATACAATTTAGTTTCGATTAACTCCTCACCGGGGTTCTAAGCCGCAACGTCTGGTCTCAGATCCAATGAATTTAATGCTCTGCAACTGAGTTTGTCCACAAAAATAATTAAAACAAAAAAATATATCATTTCTTCTGTAAAACAACAACTTGGTAAACACCACTTTTATTTTTATAATTAATGCCGAACAGGTTTCGCTACGAAAGTAGCTTCTTCAGGGCAGTACAACATTCAACTAAAATCTAAAATCTACAAGTAGCATGTATTATAAATATATCATGCTTTCACAGTGGGTTGCAAAAAATGGGCCGAAGTTCAGTGGAAGAAGTAGGGGTAGGTGGAGGATTGAATGATGATTGAAAGGATTGATTGTGGAGGAAGGCAATGCTTCAGTCGATAGGGAACAATTCAGATATCTGGTTGACTGGCATAGATACCGCCGCGCAAGGAACAATTTATTGATACTACTAATCTACAAGTAACACAAATTACTTAGATTATAGATTTTAGTTGAGTATTGTACAGCCCTGAAGAAGCTACTTTTGGAGCCATACCCGGTATTTTATCTTTATTTTTTAAATACTTTTTTAATTATAATTTTATTTTTTTACATTAGTTTTGAGGAAAATAATCTCCCTCAGGACGACTTGTGTTGAGTTAATGTACAAAAATAATAAAAAAATACCGGGTTTTTCTACAAAAGTAGCTTTTTCAGGGCAGTACGATACTCAACCAAAATCTAAAATCAAGCAGTCATCTTAAAGGATGCTTTGTGGATGTTTTTTTTAAGGAAATGAATTAGAATAAGTTCTGGGAAGGAAATAGGTATGAGGGGTGGTTAGGAATCTGGAGGTCAGTGTGTCCAGGAGTGACAGACATATAAATCCATCCCTCCAACCGCTCTGCAGGGTGATGGGTCGAGGAACCTGGCTGGGGGGATCCACCAGTCTCTCTTGATCCGGCCCGCCGTGCAGGAGGAGAGCAGACGCATCGGCCCCCAAGACCTGAACAAACCTCAACCCGTGAACCCCTGCTAAGTCACCAAGCGTAGCGAACCACTTGTATTCATTAAGTATATAAATAAATAGGGTATTGACGAAGTTACTATTTTATTTTAAACTAGCAGACCCACCCGGCCACACGTTGCTGTGGCTAACGAAGAACAATGCCGTTACCCAACCTTATAACCAACGCCATATATTAATTTGCATACAGCGCCCTGCCTGAATTGAATCTTTGAATTTCTCGGCTTTTTTCTACTATAATATGATTGTATTATACATATAAACCTTCCTCTTAAATCACTCTTATCTATTGGTCAAAACCGCATGAAAATCCGTTTTTCCTATGTAAAGATTATAATGTCACATCACACAGTATCTGCTTCAAATGAACAAATATAATTTCTTCTTCTTGTACTTCTTTAAAAGCCTTCTGGCTTCAGTTTTGGACACGGTCTCTAAAATTTTTTTCAGATTAACTGATACTTGGTTGCGATTTCCCGTCTGAAACCTTCGGTTCTCTTCGGGTCGTCATCCAATTACACTATGGGTGACCTCTATTTCACTTTTTCATCATCTTTGACATCGTCCTAAAAACCAACCGCTTGAAATTTTCATCATTGAATCCCATTTTAAGATGAAGCTATACGTGAAATCCGATTTAGATAATATTTAGATTCATCTTTTACATTAGCAAAAAATATAAGCGTAAACCACTAAAAAAAATGTTTTTTCATGACTTAACTATGGAGTAATATAAGAAACATTTTTTTTTAAATACCCCTTAATGGCAATGACTATTTTTGAGGTTTTGCATGTTCTCACAAAACCTCAAAAATACCTCTTAATGGTTAAGACCATTTTTGAGGTTTTGCATGTTTGCATTTTTTTCACTCTTGTAAAATTATGCACAAAATAAATAAAAGCCACTCTTTCGCTTACTTGCCTCGTGCAAATACGACGCGCGATTTTAAATTTAGTATGGCATGGAAATCGAAATATTTCTAGCGTTTATATTCCTCTTAACTACACTAGTGGTAAAATAGAGACCCGAACCCAGCTAGTGTGATAGTAAAGGTGTGTTAAAATTCACTTTTGACATTTCTAAATATCATTTTACTGTTTTTTTATAACCCAAAGTTACTCTTTTTGAAGTACCGTCAAAAAGATACGGAAGAAAATTGTCATTAGTCTACCTGGAGACCTCTGTAACTCTGGGGCAGGTGGGAAGGGTAGAAACTGCGAGATTTGAATTTACGAGACGAGAAAATATGACAACGTAGTAACCGTAGAGGCTCAACGCCACCAACCCCCACCCCGACCCCTTTTAAGCGCCTTTCTTAGTTCATTTTTCAGAATAAGTGTTGAAATACCGGCGCGTCCCGAACGTAATTTTCAAAAAAATATCTCGGGAAACATTTTTCAGGATCTATGAACTATTCGGGATGAAATAATGCGAACAGTTTTGTATTGTAATAAATATAAGAAAAAAGTGAAAATTCTGTAATTTTTCAATTTGGCAGGCGGGTACGGATACCGCCGCCCCGAAAACCATTAATTGAATAACCAACTCCCCTGCCATTGATCATCCTAAGTGGTTCGCTACATTTGATGGCTTAGCCCGGGTTCGTGGGGTAAGGTATGCTTAGGTCTTGGCAGAGGATGCGTTTGCCCACTAAATTGCAGATTCCTACCCACCCCTTATACCTTTAATTTCCAGAATGTTCTCTCCTTCCTTTCTCTAAAAAGACCCCCACACAGCATCCTCAAAGGTGAAAAAGGCTCCGTAGGAAATCGTTTTCCTCAGGGCCTCCTGAGTGGAGCTAATGTAATAAAGGAATTAAACTATTTAAAAGATTGCTTCACAGGAGGCCCTGAGAAAAATAATTACCCTCAGGACTACGTTATCCTTGGGGATGCTGAGTGGGGGATATTTTCAGTAAAAAAAGGAGAGGAAGTTCTGTGAAGGAAAAGGGTATAGGGGTGGGTAGGAATCTGGGGATCACGTAGGCATGTTTAGGTGTGACGGACGTATGAATCCATTCCTCCCACTGTGTTGCATTTCGACCTTCCGAGAGAGTTCTGCTTGAGATGTCAAAGGTCTACCTCATCCAGTGTTTTCAGATCCGGCCTGCCACGCAGTTGGTGGTACCCATCTCCACCGCCCAAATCGAATTTAGGATTAATTAATAATAAAAAAAAAATTATAAAAAACATCTTTATAGATGTTTATACAGCTTGTACTCTTACTTTTGGAGAGAATGCGACATCTGTTGTTATCTGGGGTCACCACGAATGATGTCATCAACTCGCGCCGTTCCGTTCTGCCTGAAGCCTGCGCCGTTCCGCTTTTTGTGAGCCAGCTGTGTTTGTCTTTCAGCTTCGTTACAGCGACGAACCCATCGTCTAGCAATGCTGACATTCACTGTTGCATCATGGTACACAATTTTCAGTCTTTCATGAATGCGCGTTTCACCTTCCACAGTCAAGAATCAATCACAGAACGCTGTTTATTACGAACATCGATGTCGGTCATTTTGCAAGCGACTGCAGTGCTACGACTTGTTGACGCAAAAAGTTACAATTGCAGTAAATTGTAAAAGAAGGTTTGAGGAATAGCACCAAATTCAAAATTTTCACTTAACTAACTTTGTTTAAGTAGAAAAAAATAGGAGGTATTACTTTTTGACTGACGCTCGTACAATGTCCTATGTTTGAATGATTGTATTAGAGTTTTTATTGTATTTTATTCCGTTGATATATTGCGTGTTAACAGATAAAAGTGTTAGCTCCAAGCAAACAGGGAAATTAATATATCTCGTTACCACAAACACATTTACATTAATATCCTTTGTTCCATGCTCAAAGAGCTTTAGCTGGAAAACTTTATATTTCATTATGAAAGGTGATAGGCAATTTTGAATATTGGGTGAAAGAGTAGGTACAGAGTACCCACCAAACAGGAATTATAAACTGTGTGTTTTCGGTAGATATCTTCCAAAACAAAACTGTCGTATTTTATAAATCAACTAGTGCAACCCCATGAAATAACACGGGATATTATAATTGTAGGTTATGTGTGAAGGGTTCCAAGGTTTGGTCTCCAGACAGCGTGCTGTCAGTAGTAAGGTGAGCTGTTTTGTTGACTGCCTTTGTTTTACAAACCCAAGGGAATCCGTACAGAGAGAGGTTATGGTGGTGGGTATATTTTCTTAGTAAAACACTTGTTGTTTTGACTGAAAATTGTTGTAAATGAATATTTATTCAGATGAACACCAATTTTACAATGATTTGATTCTTATCTGAGCACTTCGGCTTTAATTTGAAAAATGATTTGCAAGAAATAATTTTTTTTTTTTTTAAATTATTTATTAATACAAAAATATCCTCAGTTTTCAAAAGTTTATTGTTATCAAGCTTCATATGTAGAACTGTATTTTAATTGTTTTTAATATTTTATAACATTATTTTTTTTTAATAAAAACAAACTTTTTTATAAATAAATTCTGCTGTGAAATTATTATTACCAACGGCAGCTATTTCGCCTTCTAAATGCATCATTAAACTGTGTTGAGGCCCTTTTTTTTACATAAACTCCACACAGAAGGCCCTGAGGAAAATAATTTCCCTCATGGGCTATGTCGCCTTTAAAGTTGCTGTGTGGAGGGTCTTTTTGAGGAGAGAAAGGAGTGAACATGGGTCTTGAAGAGACCCATGTTGACTCCTATGTTCCATAAACGAGCTGTTAAACTCAAGAACGAGTCGTAGAAACAACCCGTTCTCACGTGACAAATGTCAACCGTGTAGCCATATTTTGGGCGCGTGTTTGGCGTGTTTCTCGACTATGCACCGGTGCTGAGGGGATCAATGACGCTAGTTCCTCGAAGCATCTTCCATTGTAATACCCTTAGAACTAGGACAGCATTCCCCCTGACACCTGTGCTCTAAAGATTGCAATTGTTTGTTAAGTTAGCAGTCTATCAAACGGACCGCCCATTTCTGCACAGAGTCGAGGGCTTTTTTTAGGTATTTCGGGGCTCCAGACCAGAGGTGGTTGCCAAATTCAACCGTGGGGCGCTCTTGCGATTTGTACAGGGTTAGCAGTTGTGTACTATTAAAGTATCTGCGGGCCTTGTGCAGTACGCCCAGTTTCTGAGAAGCTTACTTAACTCTGGCTTCGATGGAGCCCCATACCTGAGCTGGTCACTTAGAGTTACACCAAGCATATCAATGGAACGATTATACGATTACTTAGAGATGTCACGGGTAATAATAATTACATAACAGAACTTGTCATACAAATTGTTTTTTTTTTTAATTATTTAATTTCATTTTTTAACTAATAATACATCATATTATTAAATGTAAAACATTTTAAAATATGGAAATCGATTTAAAATGACATTATTCGTGATTAGTTATTTGACTGAAACAGATCTGAAAATCTAAGTACTCCCTTTCTTCCCTCTTTACACCTACTCAATTCAGCTTCAAAACAGTGACCGAACAA
Organism: Glyphotaelius pellucidus; assembly: GCA_936435175.1. Taxonomy (NCBI): domain Eukaryota; kingdom Metazoa; phylum Arthropoda; class Insecta; order Trichoptera; family Limnephilidae; genus Glyphotaelius; species Glyphotaelius pellucidus. Next base: position 28,741,654 of record OW386544.1, read on the forward strand.
CTCGAAACCATCTCAGATAAGTCGTTTAAAGTGATAAAAATATATGTATTTAAAAAAATTGGTTAAACAGGTTACGTTAGGTTAGGGTTATCGGTTAATTAAAAAAAAAAAAATTGAAGCTTTTAATGACTTTTAAAGGAGGTGTTGAGTTGACTTTATTCTCAGTTGGCATGGAACCCTTCAAAACATACCCCAATGGAGATGCTATAGTCTCACTGTTTTCGGGCGGTTGGTACTGTTGTCTGGTATTTGCATAAAAATAACTTAGGATCTCACCAATCTGTCATTGAAATAGATAATTATTATGATGTTGTAAAAAAATCCATTATCACTGCATAATAACGTCGTCAACGTTATGACCATTCCGACATTTTTAATATCTGTCATTTCTCACAGGTCGTGGCTTGCGTGCCGGTTAGTATCAAATATTAATGTACTTATTTAATCAGGTCAGTTACTATTTCATATTCCAGATATCACGTTGGACATGCAATAACGCAAAATACATTACCCCCAGTGGTAATGCCAAATGGAATTCATAACACCCTTAACATAACCTATTCATTGCAATAATATTATATTATGACTTGTTATTTTAACAATCTGGGTAGTGGTAGAACTTCTATAAATAGCTTGAGCACGCGATGTACAGGCAGAACTTAACCCCTGAGGCCTCGAACATATTCTGTCAGAAGTTAGCAGTATTTCCGTTTTGCAATAAGTTAATTAATTGGTGTTCTCTTAACAAACTTTTTCTGAACGTAAATAAATGTTATTCAATAAGATTTTACAGAATAAGACAACCAATTATTCATCCGTATATACTTAATAACTCTACCCTTACCTCTGTCGAAGAAATTAATGACCTGGGCATATCTTTCGACACTAAATTAAACTTTATATCCCATATAAACACAATCGGTAATAAAGGAATGAAAACGCTTGGCTTCGAAATTCCAGAGTTTTTAGGAATATTTCAACACTAAAAATTTTGTATAGATCTCTGGTACGTAGTCAAGTCGAATATAACTTCTTGATCTGGTCCCCCCATTCAAAAATACATTCAGATTCAATCGAGAAAATTCAACATAAATTTCTAAGACACATTAATTTTAAACTCAATTTTGGAGGCGGGAATGGGTACCGCCGCCCCGGGAACCTTTATTGGATAACCAACACGTCTGCCATAGGTCACCCCAAGTGGTTCGCTACGTTTGGTGATTCAGCAGGAGTGCCCGGGTTCATGGAGGGAGGTTTGTCTAGGCGGATGACCAGGACATACTGAATCCCAGATTCCTACCCACCCCTTAAACCATTTTCCTTCCCAGAACTCTCCCTCTCCTTCCTTTCCTCAAAAAAAACCCTCCACACAGCATCCTTAAAGATGACATAGGCCCTGAGGGAAATTATTTTTTCTCTTTTCTGTGTGAAGCTCATGTAAAAAAAAACTTGTTATTCCTATTGAAAAAATAAACTATAATTACTTGATGAAAGAATTAAATTTATTAAGATTGTCAGATCGAAGAATTATTTCCGACTTAATATTTATAAGAAACATAAAAAGTTTAAAAACAGCGCAAAGTTTTTTCTGGCTAAATTAAACAGAATAAACTAAAAACAACACATTATTATTAGACAAATGTATTATGAACGTTATTGTCAGCTCACTTTTTGTTATTTCATGTAATAATAATTAGTAAAAATTTCAAAAAGTTTCTTTCAATTATTCTCAAATTGCTTTCGGTTTGATATATGTGTACATGATAAATCTCTTGTGGTTAACTTTTGGCTTTGAATATCAACCGTGGTGTTAACTCATTCTACACCATGACATTAAGGGAGACACGACTATTTCTTTGAGATCTATATAAGCTGTTTCCCAAAGCGAACAAATTAGCCTGATGGGTTAATAGAACAGAACTTGCTACTAACAAAACAAACCCCTTTAAACATTTCTCTTAAGAGTCACTTGTCAACTTATAATCCTGTTTTAGTAGTTAACGTTGAAATTATCGCAAATTATTTTAATGTCTGAGAAAACGAGTATGCGTTTGAATACAGCCACGATTAAAAAAATTTATGGTATTGCATGCAATGGCGGCCATTGTCAGCAATTTAAATTAATGGTAGATGTTTTTTCATTACTTTTTACTTTTAACAGGGCTTCTACGGAGGCAATGTATAAATTATCCCTAGAAATGCGATTATTGTCGAGGCAACTGAATAGACTATCCCTAGAAATGCGATCATTGTCGGTTTGAAAGGAAACTGATGTCATCAATTTACACAAGACCTTTTGACTCCTGGGCCTCAAATAGAAGACAGACAGTCAATTTGGAAGGCGGGTATGTGTCCCGCCGCTCCAGGAACCATTTATTGAATAACCAAAACCTCTGCCATAGGTCACCCAAAGTGGTTCGCTACATTTGGTGACTTAGCAGTTGTGCTGAGTTTCACGGGGTGAAGTTCGTTTGAGGCTTGGCGGCGTGGCAGGCCAGATCGGGAGAGACTGGTTGAGTAGGTCTTTTTGGCCTCTTCAGCAGGAGCAGCTAGGAACGGTGACCGGATGACTCGGAATGAAACCAACTCAGAACCATTTCAGATAAATTATTTAGATTGATAAAAAAATATATATAAAAAGTTGTTTAAATAAGTAACGTTAGGTTAGGGTTATCGGCCAATTTAAAATTATCGTTCTCATTGCTTTTAATGACTTTTCAAGGAGGTGTTGAGTTGTCTTTATTCTCAGTTGGCATGGAACCGCTAGGAACATCGTCTTGCACCGTAGTGGGAGGAATGGATTCATACGTCCATCACTTCTGGACACACTAACCCCCAGATTCTCACCGCTCCCTTATACCTTTTTCCTTCCGAGAACCTTTCCATTCTTTCTTGAGATGACAGCATCCCCAATGATGACGTAGGCCCTGAGGAGATTTTTTTTCCTCGGGACCTTCTATGTGGAGCCGATGAAAAAAAATACAGAAGAATTTCGATATTTTAAAAGCATTTAGTTTTTTGAAACTCTCCCATTTTACTCACATCATCTTTTGATATTTGAAAGCTGACCTCAGTTACACCTACTCTGGCTTGTTCCAAAAATTGAAATAAATTGTTTTTTTGGCCTTTAGGGAAATATTTTTTCTATTTTCGTTCATGACAAACTAAAAAACTCATTTTGTTGGGTGGTCTTGTTCACCCCGTGTGTTAAAACTAGGCTAGTGTTTTTTACAAAATAACTCTAAAATGAAAACTATATATTATGCTGCCAATAATTCCTTATTCGACCCATGCTCAATGCTGGTAAAACCCCCCTCAATGCTGGTAAAACTAAATTCTTAACCTTCAGTCTATCTGCTGCAACCCAACCTTCTATCAATCAGAAAATAACAATTCACTCCTGTCCAAGTCCCTACTCTTCCTGTACTTGCCCAAATTTGGAAAAAGTATCTCATATAAAATACCTGGGGGTCCTAATTGATCACCATCTTCGTTGGGATCAGCACTTAGCCAGTCTAACTCCCCGAATTCGCAAGCTCTCTTATGTTTTTCGAACTCTAAGAAATATACTTACTCCTATAACACTAAAAACGGTTTACTATGCTCTCTGCCAATCCCAGTAAGCATATGGCATCATAATTTGGGGCGGCTGTGCTCTTAATTTTATTGATCCTCTGCAAAAAGCCCAAAAAACGATTTTACGTGCTATCAACAAGCGACCAACAAGATATTCCTCCAATAGACTCTTCACAGAATATAATGTCTTAAACATACGGCAACTTCATCTAAAATTTACACTAACACATTTCATGTTCAAATACAAGAAAAAAACTCTTTTACATCACAGTTACACCACCAGAACAATAACCAAACGACACTACAATGTTCCTACACTACGCACCACATCAGCTCAAAGACATTTCATGTACCTAGCTCCTAAAATGTTTAACCTTCTCCCCGAGAACCTAAAATCCGAAACCCAACCCCATATCTTTAAAAAAAAATTATCAAAATGGATCCTTACATTCAGTAACGATGATGAGTAAAAATTTGCTATTTTAATTGAATTGTAATATAATTGATACAACTTGTAACATAAATTAATTTAATGTGTTAATTAAATTACTAACTTAATTTGTTACTAAATATGTTACTTAACCTACTTAAATGAATTGCATAAGTTAATAGCTGTACACTGTACCTACACAATCTGTAAACTTCATCCGCCATAACACAGGGACATCCCTAGCATGGCGGATGAATTAACACAATTTTTTGTTCATTGTATAAACTTCTTTTAATAAATAAATAAATAAATAAATTATAATTTTCAACTCCAACACAATTAAAAAATCCAGTATTGCGAGGCCAGCCGTAATATAATACGCATTGACGGCTCTCTAGCTAATACCGCCGCCGAAAAGGCTAACTTATTAGGCAAAATGTTCGCGGAAAACTCGACCCTCGATGATCAAGATGCTACATACCTACACATTGAACCTGCTTATATCCTAAATGTCTAGTTTATTACGCTACATACTAAATGAATTTACTCTGAATAACCCCATGCATCTTTAAAAACGTGATATTGTAAAAGCCTTCAAGGCGTGAATAAATAAATAAAATAATTAAATGTCTTTAGCCACGTTTGGTGCTTCCACTTCCCCACCTTGCACATACCGTCACTCTCACAACTATTGGGGATATATAAAGAAATACAGATATACATTCTACGGCAAACCCAATCATAATCTCACTGGCTCCAGAGGTTTGGAGCAGTTGGAATTTGTGTGCCGTATTCACATAAAATATTGTTGAGTTAAAGAAAAAGGAATAAAACATTTCTGTTTGGTTTTACGCAAGACGCAATGCCATTGTACCTTAAATGGTGCGAAAGGTAAGATAGTTTAGGTGTACACTCTGCATAAGAGTATCTATTTTAGGACACCGTCTAGACGAGGTGCTAAACTGTGATAACCGGCACCTACCTCGTCAGATTATTCACGACTTATCTTCGATTATAGTTTAGTACCGTCAGCAAGGATTAAATAGCTCTGAGTAAGGCCAAAATTATTAAATAATTATTAATTATTAAACATATTTGAATAAATTTTTCAAACCCAACTAGCGTAAGGTCACTTGCATCTCATTTAAAAAACATCTAGACTTGGGCATGAATTCCAAGGTTTTTCTAATTCATTTTCTAAACATTTTTTTTCTTGATTTTTAAACCGTTGCGATTTGATGAAAATTTCAATTCGCGAAAGCATACCACATTTTTAATTTCTCCGAAAAAATAGAACCAATTTTTTTATTGATGCAAAAAAAAAATTATGTGCAAAACGCCATGTAACGCTATTGTAATTGTAAAATGTTTGAAATTCACATCATAATATTAGTCAAAATGAAGTGAAACACGGTGTCAAAAGAAAAACTATATTAAAGAAATATTAATTAAAAAAAATAATCTTTGAAGAATTTTATAAAAAAAAAAACTAAAAAAAATCGTAGAACGAACGTAATATGGTAACGTCAAAAGCTAGGGTTTTCTTGAGTAACTTTTTAGAAATCTTAGTAGAACGAATTTTTTCAGATAAATTTTTTTTCACACAATTTTTTCTTTATAAAAAGTCATTCAAGTCTTTATAAAATGCATGCAAATGGCCTATTCCACTTGTTACTCGTAACCATTTGTTTTGGAGGCTTTTTCTGGAAAGCTATTTATTTCTAAAATCATAAATCTTCTTAAATCGCAGTAATGGCACAGAATTCAGAACGAAAAATTGTTGGAATAAACAAAAGCTTATTTAAATATTTATACCTAAACAGAATATTTATGCTAATATTTTGCAGACGAAAAACCAGATTTCTTAAAGCATATTTTATAATCTGAGAGATTGTACATATAAATTTGACGGGAAACGGGAAAACCCTAAACCCTAAAACGGGAAATCTCCTAGTTGGACAGTTAAAGCTTTTTTACAATGTATTTGTATTGTTTGTTCAAATAAAAAATAAAAAATAAATATATATATATACATTTAATTTCGACGGAAAGTGGATGTTACTCTCAATATGGCCCTGGTGTAAGATCACCATTCAAAATTGAAATGTTTCTTGAAATGGTCTTAGCCGTGTTCGGTTACCAGATCTGAATAACCAGGTACTTCCACACCTTCTTCTTTCCCTCCTCCTTACCTTCGACCTCACAACGTACGTAAATTGGGGACGCCATAATTTCACTGGCTCAGTAGGACCCAATTAAAACTCTTGTGCAAAAAATCAAGATGAAAAATGGCGTATAATTGGCTGGGCTACACAATTTTGATCCTTGAGGGAAAACTAAAAAAAATAAAGAAAAAAATAATATATTTAAAGAAAGGAAGAAACGTGGAAATAATACGATGATGGACGATTAAATATTTCCACTTTTTTTGCTTTAATTTTTACTGGCTAAACGTATAAATTTCTTTTTTGATGCCTTTGTTCAATTAGTAAGTAAATACGATGGCGGTTGTGGTGTTTTATTTTCAACACGAATGCACTTGGATTTTAGTAACTCATGAAAACCAAACCTTAAAACCACTTTTTTGCATCCACTAACTAAGCTGGTTAAGTAACGCCATTTTTGTATATTTCTTAGAAAGCTAGAAAATATTAAAAGTAGAGCAGTTAACAAATGAATTTACCGGTGGGTCGGAAAAGGTTAATATTTGTAGTAAAAATGGTGTACAAAGAAAATAATTGACGTAGAATATTAAAATTAACAGGTGGGAAAAAAATAATTTATAATAACATGGGATGATCCGATGCTCTGTAGGGTAGGGAACCCGCTTGCACAGCGCCGATGTTAAGAGGAAACCCGGTGGCGTTTTGTCTATACTCCCCAATCGAATGTATTCCCCAAGTTCCTCTCTGGATTTTGACACTACTGCAAATACTTTTTAACATAATATTAAAGATATTGACCACCAGCAAGTCGGTACGTTTTTCTTTTTTTGAAAAGTTACTTCTTGTAGGAGTCAAGACCCTCCAAAAATCGTTAAAATTTCCTGGTTTGAACGCCATCAACGGACGTTTAATATACGTACGACCATGTATTTTTAAAAAGGAAAACGTACAAACATAGAGAATTTTCTTCTATAGAATCAAAAATTAAATCGGTCCAGTTTTGGAGGAAAACATGGAAAATACAAAACCTCGATTTTGATGGTTTTCTTCAGGTAGGTATTATCGGCCTGGAGTGCAGTTGTCCCTTTCGCTCAGTATTCGAGAGAGTAAAAGCGAAAGTGAGGTTATGAGTTTCGCTCCAAAATTATTTTGAATGTTTTTTTATTCAACATTACTCATATTTTTTTACATTAGCTCCACACATGAGGCACTGATGAAAATAATTCCCCCTCAGGGCTGACGTTTTTCTATGGGGATGCTGTGTGGAGGGACGTATTAGGAAGAAAAGAGGATGTTCTGGAAATGAAAAAGGTACGAGGGGTGGGGAGGAATCTGAGCATCAGTGGTTCAAGAGTTCAGTTGAACCCACTCCTTCCACTGTCGTGCAAGGCCAAATGATCCGAGAGAATCATACTGAAGAGGTCAAATGGTCCCTCTCAATCAGTCTCTCCTGATCCGGCGTGCCATGATGCATTTTAGTGACCCGGACAAATCTCATCCCATGAACCCGGGCACCTCTGCTAAATCGCCAAACGTATCGAAACACTTGGAGTGATCTACGGCAGAGATGTTGGTTATCCAATGATTGGCGACAATACCCATATCTGCCTCCCAAAGTTCGGAGGCAGATATGGTTCGTCATAGACAATAAAAATTTTCTTGACATTAAAATAATAATAATTTTTTATTCCAGGATGTGGGGAGGATAGTGCAATCCCACATGTTCCATATAATCATACATATTTAAACGTTTACACAGTAGAGAAACAAGAACATAATTAGAAAAAAATACAAAAATAATAACAAATCCATTATTATGCAGGGCGTGATTTTGAGTAAGCTCGGGCCCAACGCTCACTCAGGAATAGAGCTTGGTGCTGGAAAGCTGCGGTCACCACCGTGTTGTCGGAGGACATTAGCCGCATCCTGGCTCCAGTGACCCGGTGTCTAATCAGGCTGGCGAATCCATGAAGTCCTAATTCCGTGAATATTGCTGATGCGCTGCTATAGCTTCTGCACCCAAATATGATTCTGCATGCATTATTTTGGATCCGGAGACGTTCCATCGAGCTGCTCGGTATTGACACCATGTTTCACACGTATACAGGCTAGTGAAAAATGCGTTGAACAATGTTTTTTTTAACAATATTGCTGCATTGGAAGAATCTTCGTGCAATCATATTTGACAAAACAATGATACTTCTCCTCACTGAACTTCTCATACATCTCATTTTTAAACTTCTATAGTGGAATAATTCATCGTTTCACATCGCCTGTTTAGTACATTATATACACAGGAGTTGATTGTTTTAGTAAAGTGTCGTGTGGAGGAAACATGTCCCATAATACCACCCTGCGAGGCAGGAGGGGGGTCGCCACCCGTCCGGTACAGAAACAAGGGTAGTAAGTACTCAACTAGCGTGATACTACGTGCGGTCTACACTATTTTTACTGTATTTTCCACTTTATTGCCGCGAGAGCCTTTTTGTTTAGCTACTGCGAAAAGTGTAACACCGATTCGATATAACACTTTTGTTGCCAATAGGTAAGCTAGGAATAACTTTACCGAATTAAAAAAAAAGTGTAATGTTTCGCCCTTGTAATGAAAGCAATCAATTGTTTTATTATAGCGACCTTCTAAAACAATGCATAATTTTAACGCAAAGTATTTAAATTTTACACACAAAATTACAAATATTTATTATTACAGAATAGAAATTATCATATAATACATAATCAATATATGATTAAAGAAAGTGCAATGTGCGTTCCGCTAAAACCAAAAACTAGTCCTTGTACGATCAAGGGAGTTATATGGTGTGGTAGCCCTATGTCTCCCATCCATGAAGAAGGTTCCTGTTTTTACCTGAATGGCGTGCTTTTAAAGATATGAGGGCTGGATGTTTCACCCTCTTGAAATTTCTAGACCAACCCAAAACATTCGAGAGTATGCGAGAGCATTTCACAACATTCCAGAATATCCTGGAACATTCTGGAACATTCAGGAATAGTCTGGAACATCCCAGAACATCTGAAACATCTCGGAATATCCCAGATCTTGCGGAACATTCCAGAACACTCTCGAATGTTGTGGAATGTTCTGGAACATAGTTGATCATTCGAAGCTTTTTTTGTATGGGTGGGGCTACCCATTGGTAGAGGTATTTAAAGCAAAATCCATCGTGGGTTCGAACATCAGTTCATTGTCATATCAACTCCCTGAGCGAAGCCATGTACTCCAGCTAGTAAATAATAAATATACTAATTAATACAATAGGGATATACAAATAAACAAAGTTCGTGCGCGATTAAGATCAGTTGGAAGCAGATTGTATAAACAATTTTTTTGTTCCTCTCTGCACACCTCGAATAATTTATTTATCTCTAGCTGAATCTGTTTTAAGGTATGGAGTAACAGCTTGGAGATTTTCCTGTAAAACAAATATCGACCATGTTCCATCAGTGCAAAATTCATGGGTTAAATTATTAGCTGAAAAAAAATTATACAAAGAAAGGCGTATTATTCCATCCTTTTTTTTCTCAAAATTCTTTCAGTGAGAGCAATTCTTTATACAAATATTATTACAAAATTATATTTCAGCACTTAAATAACCCTTTATATATAAACAGGCTGGAACGCAACCATAATACTCGCTTTAACTTCAATGAAGGACTTATTGTACCTATGCATACAAAAAAATATGTAGAAAGAACGTTAAAAATTACATGATTCCCAGTTGTTTAAATGTGTTACCTGCAGAAATTAAAAATTACATGATTCCCAGTTGTTTAAGTGTGTTACCTGCAGAAATTAAAAATTACATGATTCCCAGTTGTTTAAATGTGTTACCTGCAGAAATTAAAAATTACATGATTCCCAGTTGTTTAAATGTGTTACCTGCAGAAATTAAAAATTACATGATTCCCAGTTGTTTAAATGTGTTACCTGCAGAAATTAAAAATTACATGATTCCCAGTTGTTTAAATGTGTTACCTGCAGAAATTAAAAATTACATGATTCCCAGTTGTTTAAATGTGTTACCTGCAGAAATTAAAAATTACATGATTCCCAGTTGTTTAAATGTGTTACCTGCAGAAATTAAAAACTGTGCCCAAAACAAACAATTGGTGAATTTACTGAAGACTTGGCTTACTGAAAGGATTTATTTGTATTAGCCTACAATGACAAATTATTCTAGACTTTAAAATGGTTATTTATGTTTTCATAATTTTTCTTTTCTCTACATATCTGTAAATTTTTTAATTTTTATTTTATAAAATTGTAATAATGTAACTATTAACTAACTATAATAAGATTTTTAGATATAAAGAACCCGTTAGACAAACTGCTAAAAAGCATTTTGTCTTATATTTGTAAAGTGTGTAAAATAAAAAAAATAAAAATGAAAAAAAGAATTAGTGAAGAATAGAGCGGTGATAAAATAAAATAAAATGTTTTACATATTTAACGCTTGAACTACGGTGGCTTGAGTGAAATTCTCCGTGTATGGTGACGACCTGGACAAGAATGTTTTCCGATCTCCAGTAGCGTTGACACGTCCCGGCTACTCTATGGGCATCAAAGTAGCGAACATCTGCGAGGCGCTGCATCGCCAAGGGAGGCCGTACAGCGCACTGCTTGCGTGGTTGTAACAGTATGAGTACAGACTCGAAATGTGTTTATGATTCCTTGTGCGTAACTTGTCCATAGTTCGTTAGTGTAAAACTTCACGCTGTATGTCTGGAATAGATGTTTCTTTTTCGGAGGACTTTACCTGTTGAATCTCCCAGCGAGCAAGTTTCTGACACGCTCAGTACTCTTCTTTGGCGTGTTATGTAGTTTTTATCATAGTCAACAGTGACGACATGCCTCAAATATTTTATTTTACTGCAGTTTTTGATATCGGCTCCGCCGAGACGTATGGGTGATGTTTTTTGTTAGCATTGTACGTCAGCCCATTACTCAAAGAATGCTTCGCAAATGGCCAGAAGTTGGAACCAGTATGACCATGTCGTCTGCATAGCTAATATTAGTAATATTGTTCATACATATCCTGACAATTTGGCATCCGATCCTTGTTTTGTTCAGTGTGTTACTAAGCTCCTCCATATATACGTTGAACAGCACATAGGACATTGGAACTCCTTGTCTAACAGTGCATATTAATTTAGCTGAAATGATAGGTTATCATTCCACCAGACAGTTTTCCTGTTGGTTGTTCCACAAAGAAGACTGTGCTATTTGAATTGCAATTCCATTGCGCTATCCAAAAAAACACCGAAATGTTGGACTTAAATAAATATAAAAGATCGTCTCAGTCTGGAAGACACATAGAATAAAGAAGAACACAAGATATACGATTTGGGCACATTCCGTGATACAAAAGTCAGACCATTTCCTTGCTTAAATTTCATGTACAAAACTTCAATTTCGATCAAATGGGATGGCGACACTCGAGTAAGACATTAAAAGAGGCAGCAGAGCGTATGCTAAATGAGCTAGAACCAAATTTTACTAAATCAGAGCAATATTGGTTTTCATTAAAATAATACATGGAAGGCATTTCTAACGCCTCATTTCCAATTCAGTGTAATTTTCGTTTTCATGTTGTAAGTAAGACTCATCATTTTTAAATAAAAATGAACGGTGTAAATTTTAATGTTCAATGTATCATCTTTGGGGCTGCTGGATAAAGGATAGGAATAAGGATCAACCTATCGGAGATGACGAAATTACACAATACGCAAGTGCGGCAAGTCATCCGGCTTTCGAGTTGCAAAAAAGTAGAAATGGTTCCCCTTTCATGCCATGTTTCAACCACGTGCGGAATGTTAGACGTTTTTCTTCATTTACTCAATTTCTACCTGCTTCACAACATTTCCAAATACTGGTTCCTTACATAAAATTGGTTCCTAGCAGTTGATATATTGAATAACAAAAGTACGACGACAGCATAATTTGTCACATATTATAATGTATAATATATATTATATATGTACATTTAGGGTTCAACACCCCAAAATGGCCCTGAAAATCGCTTTGTAGTCTGCTAACAACACAAGCAATATTATAAAGGATTTATCTGTAAATTCGAAAAATTTAAATGGAAAATGTTTAAGGTTTTCAGTGACAAATCGTCGCTAGTTCGTATTTGTCCAACAGACCGTTAGAAAATTTTACAAGAGGAGAAAGTTTTCTTTCATTATTTCAATAAAACATTATGGTAGGTGTTTAAGATAAAGCTATTTTCGTAAAGGTAAAGATCTCATTAGTTTAAATAATTCGTAGTGAAGAGATAAACTATCATTTTTTTATACTGTATTTTTAATTTTAAAGTGGAGATTGAACAAAAACCATGGTCTGTTGGACAAATAAGAACTAAGGCAACGAAATATTCTCAAACTGCATTATTTTAAATTCTATGAAATCATATCCAAAACATGATAATTTCATAGAATATAAAATAATGCAGTTGAGAATTTTTCATTCAATATGAACTCAAATTTTCTTTGAATGAAGTGTCATTTTAGAAATTTGAACTTATTTTGTGAACCTTCTTATAATACAGATTTTATAAGAAGAAAATTATTTGCTATGTGTATTTCTTTTGTATAAATTTATTTGGGTTAATATTGTTAAGGAAAATTATATTTCGTGATTTTTCAGGAGTGCGCTCCTTTTCCATTTTCAAGAAAGCCTTATTAATTAAGTAGCGAACTAGAGTTTCGAAAGCTAAATTTTCTGATGTCTTTCTAATTTGTCAATATTATCATAATTTTATTGTAAAGATAATTGAAATTATTAATTTTTGAAATCGCGGGGCAAATATTTTTTTGATACTTGGCAAATTCTACAATAATCATCATATTCTAATTTATTCAATTTTTGAGGCGGGTATGGTTACCGCCACCCTTGAAACCATTATTTATTGGACAACCAACACCTCTGCCGGTGGTTCGCTATGTTTCGTGATTTAGCAGGGGTGCCCGGGTTCATTGGGTCAGGTTTGTCAGGACCGGTCAATGACTGAGTTAGCATCGCGTTTGAGTCCCACCCAGACGTTGCGTGTTCGATTTCTCGGCTGGCTAAGTTCTCCATCACAACACAAGCAAAATTTTCCGCTTACTGTGGTGGTAATAGGAGATTTTCATATATCAAGTAACCCTACTTTACATTAGTTTTAGTAAAATTGTTAAACAATATTGTTTTAGTCAATAGAGTTTTTACAATAATCACAATTATAATTGTATACTTTAAAAAAAATATATTTTTACTTATATTTTTTAATCTTGGCCGGCGGATGTGTCTGCCCACCAACAGAATGGCAGGCCATATCGGGAGAGACTGGTTGAGGGAGATATTTTGACCTCTCCAACAGGAGGACTCTTTCGGAACATTGCCTTGTACCTCAGTGGAAAGGATTCATTCATTCGTCCGTCACTCCTGGACAGACTCCCAGGTTCCTACCCACCCCTCATATATTTTTCTTTCCCAGAACTTCCTCTCCTTCCTTTCTCTAAAAAGACCCTACTCACAGCATCCCCAAAGATGACATAGGCCCTGAGTGTAATTATTTTCTTAAGGGCCTCCTGTGTGGAGCTAATGTAAAAAAAACCCTGAGATTTTTCACGGGTCTGCGTAAATACATACTACACATCAATGCGCAGTATAAAAAAAATCGGTGAAGGCTTTTTCAAACTTTTCACCTATTAGTCAAGCACGTATTTCACAAAAGTTTTAAATTTCTTAAAGGTTAAAGTCTAAGAAGTTTCCTTACTGCCCCATAAAAAATGCACAGGTAAATCGTCTGTTATGTTTCTTATGTTAGTAGAATATAAGGTGTGTATTTTTGTGGGTTTTCCATGAAACAGCTCCCAACAAAATGCATTGACTCTGTCTTTTTTGACTAAATTGATTAAAATAATTTCTTATTTAATTATTGAACCATTTCATTAACTAATATTTCGATAATCAACAGTTGAATTTTAAAATTTTTTGCACTATAACAAAAATACAACCAATTCTTGATTTCCTCCTTGTGTTAAGAACGGCCGGCGTGGTCTAGCGGTAAGGCTCTTGACTAGCAATCTGAAGGTCGCGGGATCGAATCCCGCGAAAATGCTTGGCAAATAAATTTTATTTTATTGATTGGTGTTAATTAAATCATTTAAAATGATTAATTAACAAAATTAAAATATACAGTATATATATATATTTTTTTGTATAAGGCAATTCACTAAAGTATATTTGCGGCACGTTCCAGAGTGGAAGATACGCAATATCGCCCTAGTGTAGGACCACCATTCAGAATTGAAAGTTGCTTGAAATGTCTTTAGCCGTGTTTGGTGACCAGGTACTTCCCCACCTTCCTCTTCCCCATCTCCTTCCCTTCCCCACTACCTTCAACCTCACAACATACCCCAGTTGGGGATGCCATAGTCTCACTGGTTCCAGACCGGAGCAGTTGTGACTCGCGTATAACAGAAAAAAACTACAATATTATGACGCAATAACGATGTTTATAAAGCAAATTAAATTTATAACTGTAGTGGATATGAATATATACGTAAGTTCAATGTCTTTCAACAGATGTCATTATTATAGGTACTACCTTTTGAAGGAACAACTAAAAAATTTTATTCCTTACAAGCCATAAAACTAATATACGTATCTCTAGTTAGAAGCCTAATCGAATATAACTCAGTAGTTTGGTCCCCAACCTACAAAATTCACATTGATAACATTGAGCGAATTCAAAAAAATTTCTGCGTTTTATCAATTTTAAATTAAAAATCCCAGTAGAAGACTTGAAATACGATTTCTTATTAAATATTCTAAAACTACATACATTAGAAGACAGACGTAAAATAAACGACTTAACATTTTTATTCAAAATACTTAGCTCTAAATTCGACTGTTGTGAACTCTTGCAACTCATTAACTTACGAATACCCACAATAACAACACGACAAAATACAATATTCTATAGCAGCACTCATAAGCGTAACTACATTGCCCACTCTCCGATACAACGACTTCACACCATGGGGAATAAGTACTTGGGTGATGTTGACATTTTCAATATTAACTTGGCGAGTTTTGTGGATCATGTAAAAAATTTATTTCAACACTATCACTAAACACATCTTGTAAACAAATAAAATAAATGTATTTCTCTATTTATGTTTATGTGTTTGTATGACTTGTTGTATGACTTTTATCTAATGTAGTTTTATTTGTATTATTTCCTTAGTTTCAAAGTATCTGTCAAATTAAAATTACACTACAAATCATGTAAAAGCCCTCTGGGCGTCAAATAAATAAATAAAAAAAAATAATAAATACTACATAAGTAGTTTTAATGTGTCTCGGCAGAGGTTATTAAAGTTGTTCTATGTGAGAGAGACAACACTATCTATAACCATCCGGGTCTAAAACCCGATGATAGTCGGTGATATCTGATCGTCAGGTGACTGACTTCAGTGACCATTTCTCTTGAAGCAGATCTACGCTGAGCATTTTTTAGAACGGACGTTAAGTCCAGTAAATATTCAATGTAAATAAGATAAATAAAGACGACTCGTAACCGGATGAACCGAAGTATCATTGAAATTCCCGATCATCGGAGTTGTATTGTTCATCAGAGAAAACTAAAGTACACCACAATAATACAAACAACTACAGAAAAGTTACTCTTGAAATGTCAGAAAACGCTGTTTTATGGACAATACATGTTACAATTTATTAAAATTCTCTCGACTACCATGCTATGCTCTTAAACGTAACATCGTATTGTAGTTACTATAACTCTATGCAGAAAATAAAACGTGTTAGTTATAAAAAAATAAAAGTTAATTTGAGTGATTAACATAGGTATTTTATAGAAAATGATAATTAAAATAAGAACTGACTGATTAACATACAGTTCTGTTTATCAAATAACAGTAGAAAAATAGGAAGGCGCCACTGTTGATCAGATGGCAATGTTAAAATATAACTCATGGTGGTAATGTGAAGCTGTGTAACCTAAATTTGTATAAAAAAATTAAAAAGGCATAAAAGTGAAAAAATATTTTTCATTGCAATCTCTACCCACTGATCTCAAAATTAGAATTGCAAGTAGGTATATTATATCTTTGCAATTTTGTGTTGACATAATGTAGAAAATCGATTTTTTATAAAATAAAAAGTACAGTATAGAAATTCTCACATTTATTTAATACTAGCTTAAGTACATAGCGTTGCCCGGGCTTTAGATCACGTCTCTAATTTAAGATCTGAATATATTTTACTCATTCAGATCTAAAAGTATTGTAACTAAACTCACCATTAGTGGTTCTTCCTTTCTACCCACTGTTAAAATTAAATTTATGTTAAATTAAATACAAGCAAATTACTTTGTAAAAATATCATTCAATCAATTTTTTGTCATTAAGTAGGTACCTGCACATCAGTGCTTCTTCGAATTTAATTTTTTTCTTTAAAAACAAAAAAAAAATTAAATTTGATTTACAGTGTTCTATATTTCCAGTGTCATTGCGCTTTGAAAAAATATTTGACAGTTGAGTTGGTGTTGCCAGCCTACAATTTCGTAGTTCCATTTTTAATATTTTCTACTCTTAATTGACAGACGATACATAGGTTTTATAAAGAAAATGGAAATTAAAAATATTTAAAAAAGGCAGATTTAAATACATGCACAAGTGTACCTATTACATTAGGTATATAAGATAAAAATTAATTGTAAAATTACAACCGAGGTTAATTATGGTGAGTACCATAAATGTCATCTTAAACAAGTAATAATTCTTCTAGATAAATATCTTATGGCTGTCTCGATACAGTTTTTTTAGTGTCAGGAACTCTTCTCACCCCATTCAAATATTCAAAGTTGAACACGGATTTTGAAAAGAAATATAGTTATTTTTTGAGTTAAATTAATTTAGAGTCAACTACTTGCAGTGCGCAGTTGCAGTATAGCAGAGGGTGCATTGTAAGGACCTCTTGGCCTCCTTGAATCTACTGCCTCTCATTAAGAGGAGAGTCCAAATGACCAAGCCACTAGTTGGTGGTTACAGCACTAACGAGAAAAGCCCTCGATGATTTCACATTATTAGGTACGGTAATTACACTCTGAGGTTTTGGCTGCGAACTTTAATGTTTCCCACATATTTTATTGCCGTTAATTATATGTAGAAACGCGATATTTCAAAATTTTGTGTTTATAAAATTACTCAACAATTCTAAGGTTTCAAAATTGGTTAAGTCCAGACTAAGTCACACGACGCACCGAACCGCTTCCAACTAGTAAAATAAAAAAATAAATTAAGCTTTTTTTAACCCTCTAGTTGCCAATTTTTTATTTTTTTATTGTTTATTGTTATCAAGTTTAATTTGTAGAACTCCATTTTAATTTTTTATTTCTTTTATATATTTAATAATATTATTATTCAATTTATAAAAACAGTAACAATAATATTATTAAACATATAAAAGAAATAAAAAAAAAAATAAAAAAAAGCCAAAAAAATTGAAAAAAGTTTATAAAAATAAAATAGAAATGCTCAGTTCGTAAAAAAATAAGTTTCTTGGGTTTTCCGTGTTTTTTTAAATTAAATTTTTTTTTTATACATGAATTCCGCACAAGAGTCCCAACTGCTCCCGTCTGGAGCCAGTGAGACTATGGCATCCCCAATTGGGGTATGTTGTGAGGCTGAAGGTAGTGGGGAGGGGAAGGAGATGGGGAAGAGGAAGGTGGGAAGTACCTGGCTATTCAGATCTAGTCACCAAACACGGCTAAAGCCATTTCAAGCAACGTTTCAACTCTGAAAGGTGGTCTTACACCAGGGCGATACTGAGAGTATCTTCCACTCTGGAAGGTGGCGCAAATATACTTTATATTAAATTAAATGAATAAATTGAGAAATAACACAAATTAATCAAATAAAATTTATTTACCACGCCGGGATTCGATCCCGCGACCTTCGGAATGCTAGTCAAGAGCCTTACCGCTGGACTACGCCGGCCGTCATATTCCGGGTGATGTAGATTCAAATCTTTTCCTCTTTTACTACGAGTTTCTGGATACCGTATATAAACTTCCCATGCATAGGTTACTTCGACTTATTATTCCGACACTTAATATGATTGAGCCGCCTCGAGCGCTTAGTTTACTGGTTCAGGACACGTCTTCCTGGGACATTACCGACTCGCTTAAGATAGATGGATTGTCATAGTGGGTATTCAAATGTTATTCAAGTGGTTATTCAAGTTCTAACCCTTGGCAATGGATTGAACGCACCAGCTTTTCGCGTTTACTTTTGTCTATTAAAAGTAGGATAAGTGTAAGTAACAGATAGATTTTGTTGCAATTTCCCTATTTATGAGTCAAAGACAAACCGAGTTCTTTGTAGATCTACAAAAAGCATACAACCGACTCGACAGGAAAAAGCTATGGAAGGTCTTGTCCAAGCATGGAGTGAATACAAATCTCATACAGGCAATTGCGTCTCTGTTCAGGGAAGCGTTGGTTACGGTGGTTTTACGGGGTGGTTTGACATCACAAAAGGTATTAAGCAAGTCTGCGTAATATCACCATGGTTATTCAATCTATTCATGGAAGTATTGTATGCAAGAAAAGTGGTGGGATTGAGCGTGAAATTGAGTAATCTGAAAGTATGTTGCCTGTTATATGCTGATGATGCGGTGCTGATTTCTAACACTATGGAAGATCTACAGTCCAGGAGTCCAGTCAAGATCTGGTGTCCAGGATGAACAAAGTATGTATGAAGAATGAGTTAATGATAAATGTAAGTAAGTCTAAAGTCATGGTGTTTGAAAGAGAGAGTACGAAAACAGTGTGCAATGTAGATATAAATGACAAATACTTGGAGTAGGTGGATGAGTTTGTGTATCTGCGCCGTACGCGCCGCGTCTGTGTACGTGAAATTTCAAACAAAGCTAACGCTGTAATTTGGTTTCGAATTCAAGAATTCGTTAAAGGCTGGCGCCACTTCCATTAGCAGGTCGCATGAGAACGTGCCTCCCCTAGGTATAAGTACTACAATTTTGTAAATTTGAGTATATCTCCCTATATAGAAAGATTGACGGTAATACTTAGGATGGGTTGTTTCAATAAATTTGACGAATTCGTCAAATATTTGACGTTAATTTTCACGTTCTGTGTAAGTTCTATTCAAGTTCTGTGATGATTTCAGTTTTGTGAAGCAGCTGGCCTATGATGATAAAAAAACAGAACTCGAAAAGAACTTACACAGAACCTGAAAATTAACTTCAAATATTTGATGAACTCATCAATTTTTTTGAAACAACCCGTCCTTAGTTGTGTCATGCGGTTATATATTACATATGACGTCATTGCCTATCCTTGTTACTTTTCCCGGTGACTATTTATCACTGGATCACAGTGGATCCGAGGAACGGGCTATTTTTGTAACGTTGCTTGATTCAGAATTGAAACGTTGCTTGAAATGGCTTTAGCCGTGTTTAGAAACCAGATCTGAATAGCCAGGTACTTCCCCACCTTCCTCTTCCCTATCTTCTTCCCCTCCCCACTACCTTCAGCCTCACAACATACCCCGATTGGGGATGCCATAGTCTCACTGGCTCCAGACGGGAGCAGTTGGGACTCTTGTGCGGTATTAACTGTAAAAAAAAAAAAAAAAACAGTTCCCATCGGATTTATAAAATCACCAACACTCTAACTGGGCGAAGCCGAACTAAGAGCCACCCACAGCGTGAGTTTTTAACTGCTAGTTTGAATTATTATGAAAATTATTTTTTAAAGTCATTGTAGGATTGATTATTGCATGAAAATTACAGCAAAAAAGCGCAGACCCTCAAATATCACAAAAACTGACTTGACCATTCGTCAAGTTTAACTCTAATAAGTTTTAACAAAAAAAAGCAATCGACGGCCTCCGTGGTCAAGGTGAAATGCTCTCGACTAGTAATTCGAAGGTGGTGGATTAAAATCATGGCTTGCCCAAATATTATATATGACACCTGGGTTCAAATCAAATGTTTTGTATCACTCGGATAACTAACTAACTCGCACATAATAGGTAACATTGTATTTGTGGTAATGGATACCACGCGTTTACTAGCAAGTAGGTATTTTATTCATTAACGATATCGGTGTTATTTTATTTTATTTTTATTTATTTTTATTTTTATTTATTTTGGAAAATCAACAGATATTTTACACTTATAATAATAAGCTTAATAATATACATAATATCCAATGATAGATTTTCACATAATTAAAATTATAATTAAAAAGTAAAACAAAAAAGTAAGGGTCCTGTACCCGTAAGAACTTAACAAAAATATAAAAATTATTCAAAAAAAATATATAAACACAATATTAACTATAATAACCTGCTTACTAAATTTCAACATGAAGTATTCTAACTCCACAACAGCAATAATAATAATATGTACATTGTACACACCTACAACTCAATAGTTAAGTCGAATGACAAGTATGCAACTGGAAAGGATTCACAGCAATAACATGGTAACTTGCAACACGGTCAAAAAATTATTTAATGTTGGCTATGACATACTTTTTTAAGGTACTTAAATTACATGAGAATATGTCTATATTATTAAAATTCTTATCAAATACATTGCATGTTCTGAATATAAAAGCATTTTGTCTAAGATTAGCAGAACATTTTTGAAGATGAAAAAGTGATTTTTCTCTGGTTCTAACACCTGGGACTCTAAAATTAATCTCAGCCAAAAGGGGCGAATAATCAATAAAACCATTGATAATTTTATGAAGATATATTATATCTGCAGAGTCTCTTCTAATTTTTAATGGTTTAAGTCCATAAAGGTCCAACGAGCTGTTTATGTCACGATAACCAATATTAAACTTGAAATTTAAATGATAAACAAATTTTCTTTGTATGGCGTCAATGCGTTTAATATAAATATTATATTGAGGATTCCATATCTGAGAAGCAAATTCAAGATGACTGCGAACATATGAAAAATACAATATTTTAAGAGTTTGAATGTTCTTGAATTCTTTTCCAATACGGAATAAGAATCCTAACATTCTAAGGGCTTTCTTCACAATCATGTTAATATGTGCCTCAAATGTGAGTTTACTATCAAGTAGAACACCTAGATCACGAATTTGAGTAACCCTTTTGAATGATTGGTTCGCTATAAGGTAGTTATGGTCAAATTTAATTTTATTTCTAGTGAAGGTAATCACATAACATTTAGAAGTGTTCATGTTGAGATGAATTTTTTGATGAATGTTCTTGGTATCAATTATAATATGCGACATCCTGCTGCGAAACAAGCGGAGTGACACAATAATTCTGTAAGGCTTTGGAAGATGATGGTAACATCACATCAACTTCCGCATGTAATGTAATAACGTGGGGAGAACGTGGAGGCTTCTGTGCAACGGAAATGCCAGTTCACCTTGCAAAGGCTGTTTTCCGGAAATGACGCTGTTGTTCAAAGCCTCTGTTCTTGTCAGTTACAAACCGATGCCTTTAGACATGTAGAACCTGCCTTGAATGAAAGCTTTACGTAGGATTTTCCTGTTGATACGCCATTGAAATATTAACTCAACGGCGCAATTAATTTTCCCAGATATAATTACGAAGTACGCCGGAGCTTCAATGTAGAGAATGAAATAATGTTTGTCCGCCTTTTGTAAAAACCTTCAAATTATGAAATTCCGTGGCGTAGAAAATCTTACAAAGCTTTTAGAAAATTATACCTAGTTAAAAATTAACAAGAATTTCTGAAGCGCTATCAAGGCAAAAAGGATGCTTTACAAAACTTAAAAATTATATTATTACTATGCTTACCGTTATCGTAAATGAAACAAAAACAATTACTTGGTTTAAGACCACGTTGTTGTTATAATACCGACCGGTTTCGCTTAAGATAAGTATCATCAGGGTATAAAATTAAACCTAAATAATTTTATCATCGATAAGCCTTAAAATGCCTCTTCTCGCTAAAACCTCACGAGACATCCCCCTTGCTATTAAGTGTGTTTTAAATTTTGCACAACTAATAAACAACCATTTATCATACATTGAATTAATAATTATGTATCAGGTGTAAAGTTTGTAACACATAAGTGTATTTTTAAGGCCCTGATGATATGTTTGATAACTATAAAAGTTTTGCTGCAAGTTTTTTGGTCAGAAAAAATAATAAAAAATGTTTTTTTTTTATTTTCCAAGGTAACTTAGCAATTTGTTCCAAAGTTTCCATTGCAAACAAAAACTATATTCCCTAAAAGAGTGTGTTTAATGAAACTAGTTTTTTTCATGATAAAAGCATTTTTTTTATTTTCATTACGTCTTGGAAAAAGCATCAAATTCAAAATAATGTCTTAATAATAATTTATCTTTAGTTGAAGGCAATAGTTGCATTTATCAAAATCCATTACGGTATTTTTTTGAATAAGCATGGATTTTTAAACATGTTTAATTTGTCAACTGTCGCCGCAACTAAAGTGCAGAGTACTACAATGAGTGATTCACTAATTTTTAAATGAAAATTTTTTTTATGAAAAAATAAAGGATTTTAACATTCATTGCAAGTTTCATGGAAAATATACGTAAAATAATCTACGAACCTCGACGCATTGGTATCTACACAAAAAGAAAATTCAAAAATTGTGAAATTTATGTGATTCGGCAAATAATGGAAGTAGGTTTTTAAACAACCACTACAAACCCGTGAAAAATTCCGGGAGAAGACTGGCCAATTCTAATTTTGAAAATGCCACATTCAAAGAAATAAATTGTTTCTCCCTACATGTCCTTTCTCGTGCGTCCTTGTTCCCTTTCCTCGTCCCCTTCTCCTCCCGCGTTCCCCTTCCACCTTACCCGCCTTCACTCTTCCCTCTCCCGCTCCCCCATCCCTCTAACCCCCCTCCCGCGCTCGTTGTGTTCAGTCCCAGTACAATCAGTTTTCAAACAGCTCGCGTGCCACCTTTTACAATTTTCATTTTTACATATATTACAAATATTAATTTTTGTGTATTATAAGTACAATCAAATTTGGTACCTAAAATAGGAACCTATTAAAATAATCTATAATTCTTGATTCTATTTAAATTATTATGTTAGTACTTTAAATTAATTAATTCATTTAAGGCACTAGCCCACTGTGAAAAAAAAATCATTTTTTTAAATTTCATTTTTTAAAATTTCATTTTTTAAAATTTCATTTTTTTGACGGAGATTTTATGTGAAACCGTTTGAAACAGTATTGAGTAGGGCAGATACCGCCTTACTCATAATCGCAGAATAAGATAATAAATACCACGGTAATACAAAAGGGTTAGGTGAAATTTGTCCTACAATTTCTCCTAACCCACTCGTATTACCGTGGTATTATCTTATTCTGCGATTATGAATAAGACGGAAAAAGAATACAATATAAAACAGGGGAAAACGTGTTTTTCGGTTGCAAATTTTAATATTTTCTAAAAATTCAACATGTTTTAAAATCCCGTAGAAAAGGTACGTCTTTTCAGAGTGCTTGAATTTAGCCTTAGCTATTCTCGCTACCCCACCCTATCTAATCACAGCGCGAGATGGATAGGCCCGTGTGATCCATCAGCCCTGTCAGATAATAGTGCGGAACGAAGGGATGGAGTTATTATATCACTTGTGTTATTTCCATTAGTTTCCATTAGCAAAATAACTCCGGGAAAAATCCGCCATCGTAAAAAAATTGTTATGATGATGGAAAACGATAATGATTAACTCGTCTCAGTCAGGAATATGTGTTCAAGCAAACAAAAAAACACTGTGTTTGTATATATTACAAACACACCTGTTAAAAAACCTAACCTGAAATAACCTAACATAACTTTTCTTCCATTGCTAAATTTATTAGTAATCTTATTTTGTACTTCTGGTGAAATTGACAAAAACATTGTGTGAAACTTAAAGTTTATTCTAAATTAAGTTTAATGTAAATAAAGCTCTATGAAAATTAAGGTTTTAGTAAATTAAGTCTTACGCCATGTCAATTAAGTTTTATACCAATTAAGTGGTATGTGTTAAATATTACATTAATTAGATTTTACGTAGATTAGGTTTTATGTAAATTATATTATAAGCAAACTTAATATTATGTAATTAAATTTTAGTTAAATGAAATTTTATGTAAAATACGTTTTATCTGAATTAAGTTATTCTTACTTCTTTTAAGTTTTATGTCAATTACATTAATTATGTTTTAAATAAATTAAGTTTTATGTAAATTAAGTTTTGTGTCCATTAAGTTGTTTGTTTTAAGTTGTATTTAATTTTGGTTTTACGTAAATTTGGACTTAAGTAAATAAAGTTTTATGTAAATTAAGTTTTATGTACATTTGCTACATCAATTCCCTTCACATTGCACTTCTGGAATTATCTGTTCTCTGATCGTAACTATCTCGCAAATTGCATGCACTCCCATCTCTTGTGAACGGACCCTTTCACAGTAAATGATTCTCGAACCATGGAGTTATAACGGAACTATGTACTAGGTACTATAGTTGCACTAACTAACAAAAGAGCACTGTTCGGGATTACACGATGAATGACGTGCATTTCATCAACACCCGATGTATGAATGAAAACCTAATCAGACTCCTTCCAATCTTGTCAGTACCATACATTGAGTGTGCATGTTATCTTGTTTACCTCGCAAATTCGACGTATTTTACGACAGTCTCCAACCTTTCGGTTCCAAATATTTTGGTAACATTAATCTTTCTAATTTATTTGTTACATTTCACAAACAAATTCACCTCAAATATTGACGTAAGTTTACCACTATTTAAAATACCTGAATGTATATTTTGATGGTTAAGGAGCATCGCAATAGAGCTATTGCACATATTTGTGTATTATTTATATATATCCTGTAAATTTTCTATTACAAACCTGCACTGATTATTATATCTATGAAATCTGCAACTTAAAAACTTTCTCTTTTTTCTAATACATTATTTTTACTTACTCAATCGAAAATCTGGAAACAGAAAAATCAGAAAAAGATATTGGCACCTCTGGGACTCGAACCCAGAACCTCCCTTCTTTCCGGGTTGGGCGCTCTTATCCACTGAGCTAAGGTGTCGATATCCAATTCGGTCACTTTTAACTGTACCATACTTCGACTAAGAACCACCCATATTATCTTCATTTCCTGGGTTCGAGTCCTGGGTTCTGGGTCCTGGGTTCCTGGGTTCGAGTCCCAGAGGTGCCAATATCTTTTTCTGATTTTTCTGTTTCCAGATTTTCGATTGAGTTTCGCTCATAATGTCTTCATTTAATTAAATATTACAGTTTGAGATTTTACTCATAAAGTTAAAATAATAAATAATAATATTCATCCCAGACTTGCAGAAGAGTCATAGATGTCGCACATTAAATAAAATGGATAATAATTTATCCAGACACCATCTAGATTGCATTTAGTTCGAGTTGAATCTTGCAATCATTCATAAAGATGGCAGCCAATAAAAATATGCGTTAAGAAAAATGAAGATAATATGGGTGGTTCTTAGTCGAAGTATGGTACAGTTAAAAGTGACCGAATTGGATATCGACACCTTAGCTCAGTGGATAAGAGCGCTCAACCCGGAAAGTAGGGAGGTCCTGGGTTCGAGTCCCAGAGGTGCCAATATCTTTTTCTGATTTTTCTGTTTCCAGATTTTCGATTGAGTTTCGCTCATAATGTCTTCATTTAATTTGATATTTATTTATTGAAGTTCATCTTTTTTTTTAAAAACTGTGTCTCTGTATTATACACAATTCGTGTAAAAGCCCATCAGGGCGTTGAAATTAATAAAAAAAAATTTTTTTCAGTGTTGCGTTGAATGACATTGTCAACACCAAGATTATATTTAAGTGCCAACTGCTCTCAACTGTCAGTGATAATAAGGTATCTCGAATTGGGGTGTGTTGCAAGGCTGAAGGTTATGATGAAGGAAAGTAGATGGCGTAAAGCAAGGTTGAAAATACCTGGCTTTTCAGATTTAATGTTTTACGCCCTCCCCCCACTAAAAATGTACCCTTGTAAAAGGTTCGAAATTAATTGACATGATTAAAATTTAAAAAATAAAGCGCTTTAAATTAAAAAGTAAGCCAACTGATCAAGTACCGACGTGTTTCGATGCAATTTAGCACGTTTTGCCGCAGACCACAGGTCGTTATTTTTTTTTTGTAGTAGTGGGTCTGCAATACGAAAATATTATTTTGGAAATTATTAGACACCCTCTTGCACATATTTAATTTTTTAAGACAAATTAATAAAATAATATTTTTTTTTATTAGAAACACTATATATATTATACGAATAACATTTTTTTACGTTCAAATGTTTTGAAACTGCTCTTCCATGGAAGCATTAGCTTGTGGTTTTTAGAGAAGTGCTAAGTATTGTATTGTAGAAATTTGAAAGTAATTAATAATTTTATGGTTACATGTATTTTGTATACTGTATTAAATAAATTACAGTGAGAAAGAAGAAAATAATATACTGTGGGTTGATAAGTGTCACACAATTGTAAGTATTATACTATGAGCAAACTATTGTACTACTAGCGTAACTAAAAATAAATAACAATAATATAAAAATACTGCAATTAGTAATTATTCACTAACTAACTAACTAACTAACTAACTAACTAACTAACTAACCATCACGCCGTTTCCCCGCAGGGGTAGGCAGAGAGGACGGACCGCCAAACAACTCGATCTTGGCACACACTCCTTGCTTCGTTCACATTCATACATCGTCTCATACATGCTCTTCTGTTATTCTGACTCTTGACATCGCCCGACTCAAGTATCTGATTCACTTGGTCGTGCCATGTCTTCCTCGGGCGTCCCCGACTTCGTCTACCATTCACATTTGCGTCATATATTCTCCTTACACTCCTTTCCTCATTCATTCGCTCTACATGCCCAAACCATCTGAGCGTCCCTTTCTTAATCTTATTCATTACGCTTACATCAGCCTTGCATTCTTTGCGGATCTCCACATTTCTCACACGATCATACATGGTTTTACCACACATACGTCTCAGGAATCTCATTTCTACAGCATTCAGTCTACTTTCATCCTTTCTCTGCCAGTTCCATGCCTCACTGCCATACATCAGGGTAGGTACCAGCACTCCATTATGGACGGCTAGCTTCGCTTCTTTTGACAATTTTTTGTTGCTGCCAACGGCGTTCAGACCTCCATTAATGGAGTTACCGGCATTTACCCTTCTTTCGATATCTCTATCAGTCTTCCCATCTCTCGTAAACATACTTCCCAAATACACAAACTCATCCACCTGCTCCAAGTATTCGTCGTAAAGTAATTATTCAATGTGTATTATAAAAGAACAAAAGTGTGCGTTCCGCTAAAACTCAGAAACGAGTCCCGGTACGATCAAGGGAGGTTATATGGTATGGTAGCCCCTTTTCCCCATCTATGAAGATGATCCCCGTTTTTACCTAAAGGGCGTGCTTTTGAAGATGTAAGGGCTGGAAGTTTCGCTCTCTAGAAATTTCTAGAACAGTCCAGAACATTCGAGAGTAATCAAGAGCATTCAACAACAATGCAGAACATTCCGGAACATTCTGGAAAGTTGTGGAATGTTCGGAATAGGGAATTGGGAACATCATTGTGGAATGTTCCAGAACACTCTCGAATGTTGTGATATGTTCTGGAACATTGTGGACCGTTCGAAGCCTTTTTTTGTAAGGGTGGGGCTACCCATTGATACAGCAAGATCCGTCGTGGGTTCGAATGTCAGTTCAATCTCGTTCAAACTCCCTGAGCGAAGCCGGGTACCTCAGCCAGTAATAAAACAAAATTTATTTGAAGAAGGAAACTAAAGAAAACTCATTAAATAACTTAAAAACTCAAAAACTAAATAAATACAAGCTTCGATCAACATTACCCCATTCGAGATCCCTTCGAATATATGTACAAATTTTATTTTATTTTATTTTTTACATTAACACCACTCAGGAGGCCCTGAGGAAAATAATTTCTATCATGGTCTGTGTCATCTTAGAAGATGATGTGTGGAAGGTCTTTTGGAAACCTGTGTTCACTCCTTCATCTCTATTCGACCCTATGCAAAAATCCTCCGTTGCGATGATTTTTGCATAGGGTCGAATAGAGTCGAATAGAGGGTCGCTCCGTTGCGATGTAAAAGAAAACAAATAAACAAACAAACACACCATCGCCTTTATAATAATAGTTGGGATTCACTGATTTTTCCTGGTAAGGCTTCATCAATTAAGCTTTCCTTTCCATTTGCTTATTTGAAACCTCTTGAAGTGATGCATAGCGTAAATCTTTCCGTGTGACAATATGTGTTTGGTTTTTGTTTTAAAATTAGTTCCACACAAGATGCCTTGAGCGAAAAAAATCCCTTAAGCCCTATGTCAACTTAGGGGATGCTGTTTGGAAGATACTTTCAAGGAAAAGAAGGAGAGGAAGTTCTGGGAAGGAAAAGGTGTAAGAAGTGGGTAGGAAGCTAGGGGTCAGGAGTGACGGAAGTATGAGTCCATCTCTCCCACTGAAACCAAAACCGCATCCGCATTTCGTCGCTAAGACCTTGACAAAGCTCACGCCATGAATCCAAACACCCCTACTACGTCACTTAACGTAGCGAACCACTTGGAGTGACCTACAACAAAGGCGTTGGTTAACCCATAAATGGCGGCGGTGTATATTATAATCGTAAGATTTGTGAAGCAGTATTTAAAAAAATTATAATTTGCCTCAGATTTATTGCCCTTCGAGCGTTAGCAAGCCTGAAAAATTATGACATATGTCAAATATTTAAACAAAAGAAAATATTTTCAAATACAGAATAAATAATTAGTTTTAAAAAAATTTGCGTACTTTATCGCTCTTTTAAAGTGATTTATCTATCAGTTCCAATTATGAATGAAATGAGAATGAAAAGTTTTTTGAAATTGAATAATTTTAGGCACAAAAATACGCAATATTTCACGCACGCCTCTACAACCGAAATAATTACACAGTTTATTTCACTTCGATATTGTTTGCACTTCTAGAAAAATTACGATCAGCGCTTGCATCCCACTGTTCTCTACAAACATAATATTTGTGTTGCATTAAAAAAGATGCTGTCAGAAACCACAATGGATAATAGGACATAAGAATGGCTTCGTCGAATGAAAAGTAAATATATATTTTTAGATTTTTTATCAAACGAGGAAAATGGTTTCACGAAATAAGTTTGGGTAGTTTTAAATCGGAGATGAGTATCGCGGGCACGCATAAGCTGGTAAAAGTGTATGTGATCAGTTACTGGAGGAATCCGGAAAGAAAGAGAAAAAGCCTTAAAGCAAAATCCTTTAAGGCAGTGCATCGCAACCTTTTCGCTCACTCACCATCAAAGGTATTGATTAACAGTAATTCGCTTCACACAAAAAAAATACTTTTGTTCATTTCCATTCAGAGAAAACACTTTATTTTTATTTTTTAATGTCTTTTTGCGCATTTTTTTATTTGTTTTCGACTCAATTTAAGAACATTACTTTATTCAGTAAATAATTAATTCTTGCTATGCCAGTGATTTAAAACAGTATTTTTTTATAAAAATATGTATCTTTTAACGGCAGGCCTCCCAAGCTGCAAAGAAATACATAAAAGGTTTGTGAATCTGTTCTCCCTTGAGATTTGTCGGATCGCCATTTTTTGTGATACAGTGTCCACGCAAGATCCATAATCAGATTTTATTTAGTATTAAGCTCAGAGAGTTCTGGGGTCATTTACACACCCCAGGCTCGCAAATTATAATACAATAGGATTGGTTTTTCAAAATCTTACAGACGGTATATTTCTCTTGTTTGGAAAGTCAAGTGTGCAAAATTTCATCAAAATCGGAATTAAACTGTTGAATTGTATAAAAATCAAAACCACGTCACCACCACAGAAAAAACATTATTTTTGTATTAACAAAATTAATTTAAAGGTACATAAATATTAACACGTGATTTTTTTATCCTTGAGGCAAAGCGCTGCGATAAACCTTGATACCTCCTACGATCTCGAACTGGTTACCGAGCACTGTCTAAACCTAAAAGATCCTGTTTTCTCTTTACTCAAGTCTCTATTGCGTTTTTTTTTTTTTTGCTAAAAGACCTTCAATCTTTCTCAAATACTTCGAACGCCGAGAGTCTTACTTCGACAAAAATATTGAAAAAGGAAAAGCTGACAATAAAAAAACACGTATTTGTGTAAGGAATTTTGTGATATGAACTTTATTCAAGCATCGTCGGTTGATAAAATAAAAGAAAAATGAAGCGTTAGCATGTTTACCGTGTCAAGGACTTTCTACGAAAAGCGTTGGTTATATTTACGAGCTTCCAGAACAAATAAACGTTTCATTAAATATTAATAAATACGCTTTATTGTGGGCAATGTGCGTGGCTTCAAAATACCCCAAAATTTACTGGAATTAACCAGTGTTCTGGAATCCATGTTTTAAGCTGTAAGGGCATGGGGTTGCGGAGACAGATGCGTGCAACAGTTGTGGGCATAAAAATCCATTAGGTATATGGAGGTGCGCACACGAGACCTTTTACTTGGGAGACTTTTTTAATTTGTATGAATAGTAATAGGAATTTTGGAATTGTTTTACAACTGTCGCCGCGACTAAAGTCTTTTGACTGCGGGAACATAAACAAACAAGTGGGTTACTGGTAACACAATGTGCTACTTGTCTAGTGAAAGTTTTATGGCGTGAGCTCTGTTATATTCAGATACCATTTCAGTAAACATCGCTTTAGGTGAAAAAGTAGAAAGTTATACTAACTGAGAACTCACAGAGGCCTTCTGTAGTTACAGTTTTTGTTGTTGTTTTGGAACTTTTAATTCGTGGTAGAATTCCATTTTGATATGATTAAAACTCTTTTAAAATCTTCCTCTATTATTTTTTTTTTTTTTTTACGTGAGCTCTACACAGGAGGCCATGAGGAAAATAATTTCCCTCAAGGCCTATGTCATCTTTGGGGATGCTGTGTGGAGGGTTTTTTTAGGAAAGGAAGGAGAGGAGAGTTCAGGGAAGGAAAGGGGTTTAAGGGGTGGGTAGGACTCTGGGATTCAGTGTGTCCTGTCATCCGCCTCCAAGACCTAGACAAACCTCACCCCATGAACCCGGGCACCCCTGCTAAATCACCAGATTATACATAACCAGACCGCTTTCGCCATACAACGGACATTTTTATTTTGTTCTTCTTCTTTGTGTGCCCTTTCAGTTCCCCCCGTCGACGTTGCCGATCACAATGGAAAATGTATATTTATCTTGCGCTGCCCGGAATAGCTCCTCCACACTTCTGATACCGGTCCACTCTTGTACATTTTGCAGCCAAGACATTTGTCTTGCCAGGCCCTCGGCGACCCTCTATCTTGCCTTTTAATATTAATTGGACCAAGTGATACTTCTCCCCACGAAGTATGTGTCCAAGATATGTAATTTTCCTGACTTTATCTAATGTGAGTAGTTCTCTTTCGGCTCTAGCCCGCCTGAGAATTTTTGGTGATCATGTCAGTCCACGGGACTTTAAGCATTCTCCGGCGAAACCACATTTCGAAAGCCTCTAAACTATTCACGGTACTTACTTTCAATGTCAATGTCTCACATCCATACAGCAAGACCGACCACACATGACCTTTTAACATTCTCTGCCCTAGTTTTAAATTGATATTGTCATTGCAGAAGAGGGATTTCATTTTACTGAAGGAGTTCGTAATTTAATAATATTTTTGGTTTAATGTAACCAATTTGGGAATATGATAACTTCAATTTGGGAGGCGAGTACGCGTACCACCGCCCCGGGAACCATTTATCGGATAACCAATACCCCAGCCATAGGTCATCTCAAGTGGTTTGTTACGTTTGGTGACTTAGCAAGGATTGCCCGGCTTCATGGGGTGAGGTTTGTCTAGGTCTTGGTAGCGGTTACGTTTGCACACCTACTGCGTGGCGGGCTGGATTGGTTGACCTGATTGAGCTTTTGACCTTTGATCTCTCCAGACCTTTTGATCTCTCCAGACTCTCTCGACCCATCGCCTCGTTACGCAGTGGGAGGGATGAATTCATGCGACCGTCATTCATGGAAACATTTATACCTTATATAGGAAGTTCAATCTACCCCTCCTCCCTCTATATTCCCATCCTTAGCCTCTTAGTCCTAATCCTATATTTCTCCTCACCGCCCTTTTCACAAATTGTTACTAAAAAATAAACCAGTTAAGAAAACACCTTTATAATGTCACACTTTATCATTAGCTTTGATCAGTGGAAAGTTCATAATTGGCATAATTTACTATATTATCATTGTATAACTTATGATTTGCTGTCAACTTTTCAAAAAAATAAATAATAAAAATAAAAAATCCCAAGATTCCTACCCACTCGTCATACCTTTTTCCTTACCAGATTTTTCACTCCTTCCCTTCCCTAAAAGAATAACAGAGGTGAGGAGCTTAATGTAAAAAAAAAACTAAAATAAAATTCGTACATTATTCTCGATTTTAAATCTTTTTTTCTGTAGAAGTAACCAAAAGTGATTTGATATCACATTTATATAAAAAAATAGCTTCTTATTCTAGAAAACTATAAACAAAATTGGTTTTGAACTTCAAATTCTCCTTTTGTTTGTAAGATGTCTTTTTCTCATTCTTTTATTCCGAAATCAGCATTTTACGTGGATGGATGGATATTTTGGTTTAAAAAGTAATAAAATTTCAAGTATTCCACCCTTCTTGAGTTTTCAGCAAAATTTTATTATAACTATTGCCTGGTTTTGCCTCCAATATGACGAGCGAGAAATGACTGAGGTTTATATTTTGGCCTAGATATTCCAAGAACTGATTATATTTTTCCGTATATATTCACATTATAGCAAGAAAAGTATTCACAAAAATTGTAATAATGTAAAGGGTTTATTCTTTATATGGTACAATATTATTTTATGTTCGTAAATTGAATACGAAGTGAACTGATATGGCTTCCTTTGATATGTTTGGAGCCTTACAATAATGTTATGTATTCGTAGCATTGTAGCGAAGATTTCATTTATCTAATAAATTATTTACATACCTAAGTAGGCAGCCTTTGAAAAAGTATTGAGATAAAATAATAGTGTTTGCGCTGTGTTCCATGCGATTTTGAATTTTTCTTTGAAATGTATCTGAGTAACAATACACGGCACCTACGAAATACGTTTAGCGTTCACGTTAAGTCGATCCCCTAGTCCTGGACTCATTCGGAATTGGGCGGAGCAAGCGACTCTAGCGTTGACCAATCAATAGCCAACAACGGTGTTTTGTTATTTTGCTAGTACATTTTTATAGAACAAAGCGACGCGAAGAGCAAAGCCCCGAAATCCGGGTGGGTACTGAGTGGGACAATGCGACGTGCTTTCGTTCCTTCTGCGGATTGTAGAAGGGTGAAATTTGCAGTTGGGTAACGCCTCTTTTAATTTCCTATAAAAGAATCAGAATTCAGGCATAAATATAATTTTTTTTTTTTGCAATTATTATAAAACAAAACTGAGTTTGCCACATTATACAATAAAACCAAACCCGAAAAGGGGTTTAAAAGTAAGAGAATTTGCACTTGAAAGTGTTTTTTTATAGATCTAATACTTAATTTTTTTCTAGGTTTATTAAAGGAAAATGATCGATATTTTCTAATACCGAGATGTGTTCTTTTTTTTTTACATTAACTCCATACATGAGGCCCTGAGGAAAATAATTTCCCTCAGGGACTATGTCATCTGGGATGCTGTGTGGAGGGTCTTTTTGAGGAGAGAAAGGAATGAACATTGGTCTTGAAGAGACCCATGTTTTAGGAGCGAGGAAACACAGATGCCGGCAAATCGTTCCACAGCCAAGCTGTTGAACTCAAGAACGTTCTGCTCGCAGTGTCTAATTGAAGCATCTATAATTGGTATTTTTTTTAAATTGTTTCATATTACTTCATAGTTAAGTAATGAAAAACATTTTTTCTAGTGGTTTGCGCTTATGTGTTTTGTTATGTAAATAATAATTTTATTGTAATTCCAATACAAAGAAAAGCAAGTAAAAGCTTCAATTTATCCGTAGCATATTTTTTGATGTTCATATTGTAAACCGATTTGTCGTAAAAATGAATCTAAATAGTATCTAAATAGGATTTCACGTATAGCTTCAAAAAAATAATTCGTTTCAAGTGTCGGATATTTCTGAGCGTCCGATTTGGAAATTTCCCGCCCTCACCAAAAAACCATATGTTCAAATTTTACTATGGAGACAATTTTTTTATTTATTTAATTTTATTTTTTTATTATTCTTTAAATTTTAACATTGTTACTGTAATAAACATAATACAATGGCAAAAAAAAAAGAAAAACACATTTTCAAGGATTTCTACGCCAACTAAGAGAGCTCGCTCTTGAGCTTGGTGTAGGAGTTATATCATAAATTACATAAAAGAGCGTACAATAAATATAATCTTAAGTACTAGGATGCTGTAACGTTAAAAATTATAATTCAATTTATATGTATATAAAATTATATTAAAAACTGCTTACATTGTTAGAAAGACATTGAAGGCACCAATTTTTAACCGTTTATCCCGTATTTTTAGGATTCGTAAATAATATATGTAAATTTGTAAATCGGTAAATTTATTAACACTTTAAATTTGCGAACGTAGTACTTACCTATTTAGAGAATATTAGGTAATATGACATCTATATTTTAGCCTAGTTGAAAATCACACATGTAAATTTAAATTCGAACAAGCATTGTTTTATGTTACATGATCAGTGAGTTGTAAACAAATATATTTCAATAATTTCTGTTCATCTGCTGCAAAGACCTAGACAAACCTCACCTGACGCCTCTACTGAGTCACGAGACGTAGCAGATAATATGGGTCAACCTACGGCAGGGTTTTTGGTTATCCAATAAATGGTCCCAGGATGGCGATATCTATCCTCGCCCCCCAAATTAATAAAATCAATATATATTATAAAAGAAAGTCCTAAAAACGTGCAGACCGCAAAAACTTTACCTAAAGGGCGTGCTTTTGAAGATATGAGAGCTTGAAGTTTCGTCCTATTGAAATTTCTAGAACAGTCTTCCGGAAAGTTCTAGAAGGTTCGATAGAGCTCTAAAAAATTCTGGAAGGAGTGGCGGGGTACGTCATGGAATGTTCGGGAATAGGGAATCGGAAACATTCCAGAACACTCTCGAATGTTGTCCTGAGCGAAGCCGGGTAACTTGGCTAGTTAAGTAATAAATATAAGGGGTATGAGTAAGAATATACGCAGCTCTATTTTCAGAAATAACTTCTAAGGCACTCAACAAAAGACGAAAATAGCTAAAAACCAATTTTTCTACTGAAATTTTTTTCTCTCAAATCATTTTTGAAGAATGCGCTGCGATGAATGATGAATGCAGAAGCGCTTTTAATCCTCGTAAAAACTCAACTAGTTTTACTTGCAATAGATTCAAGGCTCTCATTTGAATTGCATTTTCAGATTTGAATATGGAAGCTCTCAAAAAGTAGCCGTATAAATGTCACTGGCTGTTAAACTCCTAATTAATTATCCGGTTGATTATGTACCTGCCTGAAAGCACCGGCGATGAACGAGTGGATGCAATGTAACAGTGTGCTGAAATGCAGCGGGTTTTATTAGCAGCTCACAGAATAGGAGAAATGGGAAATAAAATGACGTACGCTTGCGGTAGTTAGTATGTGGCTCACAATTAAACAATGTGTGGATAGTAGATAGGCATTTTGGCGAAAGTTTGTACAATGCGTTTTTTGCGTGTCCAACGATTTTATTTAAAAAAAATTTTTTTTTACTTTATCTCCTACGGGACGAAAACAATTTCCCTCAGGGCTGTTGTCATCTTTGGGGATGCTGTGTGGAAAGTCTTTTTAGGGAAAGGGTTTGCACGCCGTTGTAAAAAGTAGATGCTAGTAATTAGTAAGGCCTTGATGACATTGAGTTTACAAGCTACTATTTGGGAAATTCACCATCTGTTAGTAAACTCGCTCAGTGTCATAGTATTACTTGCTAACTAGCAGATTGTGAACAATCTACGAAAAAAGTTGAAAGTCAACTTAACTCGCTACTCGCTCAAAATAGCGGCCTACAAACAGCAGATTTCGTAACTGTCAGAATTAGTTCGCGCGGGAGCCGTAATTCTCGTTACTGGCTAGCGTGTGGCGAAAGCCGCGAGCTCAAGTTTTTTACAAAATGTCGATCGAGTTGGTTCGCGCGAGAGTCGTAATTTTAGCTGCTACTGTCGCTACATAGCGAGTAGGCAGTTTTGTGTGTCATCATGACAATCTCACTCGTCGATTCACCCGCTTTTAACTTGCCGGCTAGTAGCTTGTAAACTCGCTCTTTGCAATCGAGACTTAAGCAGATTTTATTTCCAAGGACTGAACAGTGATATTACAATACGATTTGCCCGTGTACACTGTCGGATTAATTTATTGACAAATTTTTTAGTTTTCTTCGCAATAAATAAAAATTTAATTAATATCTATTAATTTAACGCAACGTGGTAGCGAGCAAGGACTGTGTACGTTATGTATTATCTCCACAGAGGAGGCCCTGAGTAAAATTATACACCAGGGCCTATGTCATCTTTGGGGATGTTGTGTGGGGGATTTTTTTAGGGAAAGGAAGGCGAGAAAGTTCTGGGAAGGAAAAAGGCATGAGGGCGGGAAGGAATATGGGGGTCAGTTAATCCATTCCTGCCACTGCGGTGCAAGGCGATGGGTCGAGTTACTTATATGATCATTTAAATACAACTGCAGATCCGGTGAATTTAATTATTAGTGTACATCAAAAGTACATGTGTTTTTACCATGTCCGTTTTCTACATTTAATGAAACAAAGTCTGATTTAGAATTTAATTTTAGATGTATAAGATTAATTTTTCGGAGTCTTAAATAGCATAATTTATTTTTAGAAAATAAACAATAATTTGGTACTTTGGGACTTGTTCACTAAAGCTAGTGCCTTAGATGTTTTGGTACCAGAAAGATTTTTGTCGGTCTTTACAGAAACAAACACAGAATAATTTCATTCATTTCATACATCTAAATCATGGACTCTGCCAAAATCTTCTCCGGGATTTGACGTGAATATTCTCTCTACCACCACAACACGGGCATGTGCCTAGCATGGTGGTAAAAAAATTCTAAAATTTATGTAACAAACAATTCAATGAATAAAAAAAACTTAAAAAAATAAAAGTGTAAATATATACCTATATGTAGCAATGTCATATTATGATTCATTCACGAATATTTGAAATGCTGTAAAGACAAAGTTCAGAAGAACGGAAAGAAAGGTTTTTTTTTTTAATCATATCTCCTGCTTTTGTAGACTAATTATGGATTTTTAATTAAAAAAATTACATTAAATAGATCTTTCAGAATAATAAATAAACATTTTTTGTTAATTTTTTTAAAAACAGTATTCAATTTTTCAGAAAAAAAAACCTCTTAAAATGCACGTCGTAAACGATGCACATATTTTCCTAGAATTTCGACGACTTAGATCGAAAGAGAAAAAGAAAACGACATATTTAACAAATTTTAAGTTTGTCTGTTACATCATTTCAAATTTCCGCTCTCGATAAATTACGTATGTACTGTTCCTTTTGTTAACTTATTTTCTCATTTCTTGTTATTATTTTGTATGTTTTGTCAATAGTCGTCTAGTTTAAAATGTATAAATAAATTTGTCATACTTACCCCCTACTTAAATAGTAGATATTATGTACTGTAATACATACATAAATGGGACACAGATATAAATTGGGTACAAGTATCATTGTTTTACTTTGATAATTGGAATAGTTATCGCAGTTCAAAAGCGGCCAGGATATGCACCGAAATTCGAGGGGTTGTTATTTTAGTTGCCAATATTGTATTTTAGTTAGAGGTTTTCAGTATTTCAGCAGTTCCACCGGCATTTTAGCGCAGTGGGGGGATTATACCACATAATGTTGTTCTCCGCATGCAACAGGGTGGTTTTCACCGTGTGCCAAATTGTACAGTTACATCTGTACACTGTACAATTTTATGAATGCAAACGTACGTAGGCAAGTAAAGGATGTGCCAGTAAAAACATTGACAGTTTCTCGGAAAAGCTTTACGATTTCTAGAATTCATTCGAAGAACTAAGTTGTATTTGATTAACTATCAAACCATTATATTATGCCATTTCTCCGCAGGGGTGGGCAGAGAGGATGGACCGTCAAACAACTCTCTTAGTATTAGCACACACTCCTTGTTTCACTTACATTCATTTGTCTCGTACACACCCTTCTGTTACACTTGATCGTGCCTTGTCTTTCTCCGGCGTCCCCGACTTCTTCTATCATTCACATTCGGGTCATATATTATTTTTTTCACTCTTTTCTTCATTCGTTCGCTCTCCATGCCTAATACCATCTAAGCCTCCCTTTCTTAATTTTACTTTTACATCAGCCTCGCATTTTTTGCAAATCTCCACATTTCTCATATGATCATGCATGGTTTTACCACACGTACGCCCCAGGGATCTCATTTGTACATCTCTGATCTCGGATCATTGCCAGCTCCATGCCTTACTGTCATTTGTTATTGCTCAGTGTTACAAACATGCAGAAATGAATAGAGTTAATAATAATTTTGTTTTTAAAAATAAAATAAATTTATTAAATAGAATTCATCTTTCCATAAAATAATCACAAAATTCATAGATCCTGTGTTTGATCGTAGACCTTGAGACGACAATATACCCTAAAATATATTCAGAATCTTAACGACGCGACGTAAGTAAAGAAGCCATGTATACAAATTGCGACTCGCGACCTGTGTATTAACCTGGACCTACTGTCGAATTTGCCCTATCAAAGAAAAGAAGAATAAGAAAAATAATGTGGGAATCTTAACGACGTAAGTAAAAAAAGCGTGTAAACAAATATACCCCCGCGGTACGGCGTGTTGACGAAAGTTCGGTCGAATTCATCCTAGCTGGTCTGGAGATTCGACCTTTCCGCCGCGTTCATTTTAATTAATTCTGAAGAACGTGTTACAAATATTTAAGATGTTTCTAAATGAATACCTCCCGAAGTTATTAATTCATCGTCTAGAAAAATAATATCTGGTGCTTACCGACAACTTTATAGTTGAAAAAGTGGTTATAAAGTTTTAAAATCGTTGCACGTAAAATATTTTAATGGCAAGGTATTGTTTTTATTAATTTTAATATACAGAACTTACATACCCACGGGTCTGTTGGAATAAAAAGTTATTATTAAAAAATTCGCCGAAAATGATCAAAATGTGAGTTTTGAGCAAACAAAAATTGTTAGGGTTGTGTACCGCCTTCAACATTGGGATATCGATTCGCCGTCCTTCACGATCGTCGGCCATTCAAACGAAGTTATTCGGAGAAGCACTAAAGATCTTATTAAATTTATTTAATTTCATTGTTGCTCCACACACCATACCAAGAAGCATTGAAGAAAATAATTCCCCTCAGGGCATATTTTATCTTTGGGGATACTGTGTGGAGGGAATTTTGAGGAAAGGAAGGAGATTAAATTCTGGGAAGGAGAAGGTAAGAGCGGTAGGTAGTAATCTAGGGGAGTGTCTCCAGAAGTGACGGACGTATGCATCCATCCCTGCGGTGCAAGGCGAAGTTCCGAGAATCTCCCTAAACCAATCTCTCCCGATCCGGCCTGCCACACAGCGGGTGGGCAGATGCATCCACCGCCCAGATCCGTTACCCTATGCAAACGGGCACCAAGTCACCAAACTTCAAACCACTTGGGATTATCTACGGCAGACGTGCTGGTTATCCAATAAATGGTTCCAGGGATGACGGTATAAATAATAACAATTATAAGCCTTTAATTTCAAATAGCCTTTTTGAAAATAGGTATGTTACAGAGTTATAAAAACTATAGTTAATGCTATTTATTAACAATCTTGTTGATATCTTAAATTATTCGTAAGCAAGAGCCCCTCTCTCAGGCGAAGGTGAAGGCCTCCTATAAAGAAAACGTTGTCGGTATAAATACAGGCTCCCAAATTTAAAAAAAAAGAAAAACACCACGTTTACACTATTCAATTGAATTTCACTTTGTTCTTGGGATTACCCATAATATTGTGCAACCTTAATATACGTGTGCAACCATGAGCGTGCGTTTGCGAACCCCGCGTTCCTTCGCTGAATTTAATTACGATCTGTGTACACACTACCAGTCAAGTCGCAGAGATGAGGAAAGTCAAAGCTGAACTTAATTTACTTTGCCATGTTGACATGAAATGTGGGATGAGTATTTGTACGTACAGTAATTACCTACTCGTACGTGATTCCTTATATTGTAGCATGTATTTACTTCGTAGTTAAGCCGGGTAAACCTTGTAATATTATGATGTAATACAGCGTTTTCCAAACTTATTTGGCTCACCACCCCGTTGCTCCATCTATTTTTGATAGTTTTTTGTTTATTATTAATTATTAAAAAATATTTAAATAATGTTCTTATTAAGTCCTGTAAATATTTTAGTATTGTTACAGCTGTTTCGGCGTTCAAGACCATTTTAAAACTGTGGTTAGGCCACGTTGAAACGATTTATTTACGTGATTTTATTTATCCTTCCCAATTAAAATTTTTATCATGCCTAAAATGATTTATTACCGATCAAACCAATTTACTGAAAAAATAATGACAATGTTTTCCGTATTTAATGGTCATGTTTTCTGAATTGCTTAATAATGACTTGACTGCTATTGATTTATTTAAATGTTTATTTTGGGAAATAAATTATTTTTCTTACTTTATTTTTAATATTATATTAGGTTCATTCGTTCGTTTATTGATTTTCAATTGTTCAAATCAATTTAATTTAAAAACCTTTCTTTCTGTATGTAAGGCTTTAGACTCATTGTTGTCAAGCCATATTATTATTATTATTTGATCTATCAATCTATAAAATATATACATAAAGAAGAGGGGGGTTTTGTTTTTTCAAACTTTGGCCTTATTTTTTTGTGAATTCTGCTAACAAATCTCTCCAGCTAGTGAGACTGTGGCATTCCCAAAAGGGGGATATTGTGAGACTAAAGGTAGCGGAGAGAGGAAAGAGATGGGGAGAGGAATATGTGGAAGATCCTGGCTATTCAGATGAACATGGCTGAAGTCAATATAAGCAAAGTTTCACTTCTGAAAGGTAGTCTTATACCAGGGCGATAATGACAAGTGCTTCCAATCTAATGTTCTATTCCGAAGTTAATGAAAATTTTCACACTTGACCTTTAAAAAAAAGAGAAGGTCGTTTTATACAAGATATTTCAAAAACAACCACATCCCCCTTTT
Organism: Glyphotaelius pellucidus; assembly: GCA_936435175.1. Lineage (NCBI taxonomy): Eukaryota > Metazoa > Arthropoda > Insecta > Trichoptera > Limnephilidae > Glyphotaelius > Glyphotaelius pellucidus. The sequence continues at coordinate 28,783,265 of OW386544.1, forward strand.
CCAGAATTTGATACTTCTTAATGAAATTTTGCACCCTTGACTTTCAAAATGAGAGGAAAATTGCTGTAGTTTGTTGTTATCAAGTTTAATTCTTCGAACTCCATCTTATTATTTATCTGATTTCGAACAACACTGTAATTTAATTTTAATTTTATAATGTTGTTACCAATAATAAATTATAAAATTAGCTTTCACAGTTTTTCTAAGCTTTTGATTTTCTCTTCTGTGAAAGCGAGCGCTTTTGTTTAAAAGAAAAGCGAGATTCGGAATAATGAATATTAATAAAAAAAGGTTTAAAATTAATTTTAATTAGAAGATGACTTCATCATTTTGTTATTTCTACGTTGAATTGCTCTGTAACCGCATTTAGTTGGCATTTATCTTCGATTTTTCTGGATTTTTGGGTAGGCTGTTGAAGTATTTTTCCTTAGATATGGAAATGTAAAATATGCTATTTAAGTTAAATAGAGCTCACGCAAAATAATATATGCTAACATTGATGATTATTTTTGAGGTATGTTATTATAGCCTTCTTATAACTTTATTCCGTGCAAAAAAAAGTTTCGTTGTTCTCCGTTTCTAAGTATTATTGAATGCATCTAAGATCATAATAAAAAAGGAGATGGAACCAGTTTTATGAGAAAGTATCGTTTGGTGACAGACAGAGCACTACATGTCCCGACTGGCTAAACATGTCCCTTGCACCGATTCATTTTAGTTATTATTTCAACGTCTTTGCCCTTTCCACCCACTTACTTTCTTCAATGCTCCCCTCCCATTGCTGAAATCACCACGCTACTCCCTTCTGGGTCTTTTCAGCGCCCCCGGGGTGTTATTTTGCAACCTTTGGGAATCACAGCTTTAACGTATAATGTACATTATACATTTCACACGGTTCCATGCCAACTGGGAATAATTTCAACTCAACACCTCCTTGAAAAGTCATTAAAATCTATGAAAAATATAATTTTAAATTAGCCGATAACCCTAATCTAACATAACCTATTTAACCAATTTTTTATATATATGTTATTTTATTACTCTATATGACTTATCTGAGATAGTTCTGAGTTGGTTTCATTCCGAGTTGGCCGGTCACCATTTCACACGACGGTAAACTTTGAATGATATTTCAATTTGGGAGGCGTCTATGGGTACTACCGCCTAGGGAACCATTTATTGAATAACCAACACCTCTTCCGTAGGTCACCCGGTGGGGGGGTAACCGGGTACATTGGATGAGGTTTGTTCAGGTCTTGATGTCGGATGTGTCTGCCGGTTGAGGAAGACTCCAGCCGGATTCTCTAGACACATCGCCTTGCACCACAGTGGGAGGGATGGATTCATATGTCTATCACTCCTGGACACACTGACATAAAATGTCACCGGAGAACAAAATTTCATTTACATTTTTGACACAAATAATGTAAGGAATCACTGGTTAAAGCAAGTCAAGTACATCCCTTAACACCCTACACATATGTTCCAAAGTTAAATGCTTGGAATATTCTTTCTATGCCAGAATTTTAAACTAGGTAATCTGAACGCAGGACCCATGACATATATTTTAAAATAGATCCAGGAAAGGTTTTCATAGTCCAGTGAAAAGTAAAACCACAGGCCCTCTGTGTTAACCCTAAAATATGAAATTGCATTTTTTTTGTCGTGTTCTGATTTGCTACAGCTTTAAAATATACTGCATTTGTGTTAAAAACTTTTTGGTACAATTTTAAATAGCACTCTAATTATATTCCGTTCTTAAAATCTATGAAAAAACCCCTAAAGGACTTAATAATGTTTACTTTACGAGAGATCTTACAAGGTTATGGAACTCTTTTAAGTATCACCTTAAATCCACTTTAAAAAATTAAAGACAAGATTTCAGTTAGGTGCGCGAGTTGACAGCTGAAAAGCGCATTATATATTTGGGGTGTTAAGGAATGTACTTGACTTAATTGATCTACCTAATTAATTAACCTAACCTAACCTTACCAATTATTCTTAATGTTATTTGAAGTAAAAAATGTAAATGAAATTTTGGTCTCCGACACTTTTTTTTCAACCAAAATATTAAAATAAAACAGTAGGTATTGGACAGTTAAAGGCGGGATCGGGTCATTGGTTGGTTACTCGGGCGAGTGACCAGTTGACATGCAAAAGAATTTTTTTTGTTTGATTTTGAAGAAAATTTGAAAAAAAAGATATCCAAAAAGTCACCGGAGATCAACATATCAGTTGTTTTAACTCCAAATTATTTCAAAAATCACTGGTTAATAAAGCAAGTCAAGTACGTCAAGCCTTAACCCCACGTATGGTCAAATAAAATTCATGCCTAAGGCTTATTATAAAATAGTAAGAGAGAAATAATTTTTAGATTTGATACATCTGATATTGAATCGATTTCTTCAATAGGTTAATCACCCGCTAACGAAGAGATTAGTGATTACAAAAGAAGTATATTTTTCTTCATTTTCGAACAAAACGTGCTGAGTTTATTCTAAGCTTTTGTATCCGAGAGATTGAACTTCCGCGAAGTTGGGGATAATGAGCATTGTTTACTTTAATGATTGATAACAATCGAGGATGTTAGAAATAAACGGAGGCCATTAAAATGTTATTCTTATTTTCCTTTTGATGCTATTTATACATATTTATATATTATTTATGTAAATCATTATACAGCTATCACACGATCACTTTGGCACTAATAAGGTGGAAAATAGTCAGCGGAAGGCTGTGACGTTTTAATGTGTTGTCATTTTCCTAAACTTAAATTGTTTTAATATCTATTTGGGTCGTATATGAATAAAAGTGTAGTTTGGAGTATGGTCGATGTATATTTAAACTTATTACAGCTGATCGAACAAAGAAAGCGTGAAATATGTGCCTCTCAAGCGGGGTCTCCTCCGACCGTGAACATGAACATTTGCTTACACGTTTACTTGAACATTACTGTAAACATTGAAAAAGGGGGCGTGGCCTTTCAAATTTTTGTTTGCGTCTGCAGTAACGCCACACCCCCATTACCAATGTTTATAGTAATGTTCAAGCAAATGTTCATGTTCACAGTCGGAGGAAACTCGGCTTTATGTTAACGTAAATTTTGAATTCTGAGCTATCATTTTTCTCACTAACTAACGCATTATGGCTGAACAACCTTAAAACATTACTGAAGATAAATTTTACCGACTGGTATCCCTGAGAGTCGCTCTCCGGTCCTCGCGTCCGTTCAGTTTGGCTGTTTTACATTCCCTCTCGTGTCACTCTAGTTTTTACGATTTTAATTTTGAATCAAGTGTATTATAAATATCAAGAGTTCTAATTGGCAAATTTCCCCTACACACGCATCTCAGTTTGCAGTGCTCGGAAAGGCTGTAAGCTGCAAATCCAAATCAGGATAAAAATACATAATTCACCACCTTTCCAAAGCATGTTGCAGAAAGAGAATATGCAACTGAACTCTCAGTTGGAGAATCAAAAGCAATGTTTATTTAACTTTCCATACATTAAAGCTTACCCGAAGGATTTAACAAGCAATTTCTGAGCATATTTGGAGTACAAAAGCAGAGGTCGTTTTGCTGTCCGATGATATTTTTTTGTAAAAAAAAACATTCAATCACACCTTGCCACTGATCGTATAAGCGCGCTGTTTCGTGTATTATCGTGCTGCTAGAACCAGACGGAGTCCTTACCTCATGACGCCGCCAGGCTATACCCGACTACTCAGTTGCGACATGGGATAGAAAAATATTTTTATTGTTTTTAATTGAAAAAAAAATCATCGGAAGGCAGAGCGACATCTACAATTTTTACTCCAAATGTGCTCAGGCATCGCTGGTTAAAATCCTTCAGGTACATGTTGTTACTCTGTATATATAAAGTAAAATAAATAATAAGAATTATTCTTATTTCACGCCCGGTTGGTCTAGTACAGGGGTCGGTAGACCACGGCACGCGAGCCGCGTGTGGCTCTTTTCATAAACATTTGCGGCTCTTCACCTCCAAGTTTTGCCTTCACAAATTAGAAAAGCGCGTTACAGGGCCGCCGAACAAACAAACAATGGCACGATTGCAATGCAAATTCTCTATTTGCGTGCTCGCCCAGTTACTGCGTAAAAATATAACTAGCCATTGGAAATAAAAACTATTCAGTTATATGTTAGCAGTCTTGGATTTATACGATTTTGGCGATTGTACGCCGTCATTCGATGCAATACCATTCAAAGAAAGACATTGTTTTCCACTGTGTGTCCTTTTCCATGCGTCCCCGTTATGTACGAAATACACACGTTTTACAAACAAATCGCTCGCCACCTTTGGAATTATTTTATACAAAAATTCATAACGCCATTTCATTCATTATCTATAGAAAACTTCGAGGGCGTGCGCACAACAAATCACCAAATTATCATAGAAAACGCGTGAATGCTATAGGAAATAATTTCATTGTGCCAGAGCTCGCAATCATATACAGAAACCTTCGCGAGCGGGCGTATAATGAATTACCAAAGTTTCATCGCAATTGGATGAATGATTTAGGAAATAATAAAGTAAAACAAATAAACATTCATTTTTGTATAATACTCGCGTGTAAAACATATGGATTATCAGTACCAATATTATTCTAACGTACCGCGCCGTCATATATTTCAATATATATATATATACAGGGTTTTCCAATAAAAGGTGTTATTTTGATATTCAAAAAAAAAAAAAATTTAATATAAATGATCGAATGTTTATTTCATTATAAAGAAGAAGGTATGCCGTTAATAGTGGAAAATAACATCAGGTAAATGACCACCACGACCACGCTTACAGGACCATATCCTTTTCATGAAATTTTTCATAACCAAATCGTAAAGTGGCTGCCCTATGTCCTCGATAGCCTCACGAATTCCATCTTTGAGGTCTTGAATCCACGCTGGGCTGTGGGCGTAGACCTCTTCTTTTACGTGGCCCCAAAGGAAGACATTTTTAGGTGTTAAATAACAAGATCTCGGTGGCCAATTGTGATCACCTCTTCGAGAGATAACACGGTCCGGAAACTTTTCCCATAAAAGATCAATGGTTTCGTTACTTGTGTGGCACGTAGCGCCGTCAAGTTGAAAGTAAACGTTGTCCAGATCAATACCATCCCATTCCGACCATGAAAAATCATTAATCATCTCTCGATAGCGCAATCCATTCACGGTACCATTCAAAATAACACCTCTCATTGGAAAACCCTTTATATATGCATTTCTTTGGTGGTCTTAGTGACAGTGAAAATTAATGTTTTTGCTCTACGAACATGTTGGGATTCTGTTTACTTATTTGGCTCTTCTTTTTAGAAAGTCTGTCGACCCCTGATTTAGTCGGGTAAGCTTTGTTTACCGAGCACTGCTTCTACATTCTCCGTGCACAACATTTTCTGTGGTATCTCTGGATTAAATGTAATGAAATTTTTGAATTATTACGTGGGCGAGAGGAGTTATGAGGAATGTGACTTTATATGGGATAACTCCTGATTTTGATAGGTGGGACAGAGGCTGGAATGTTGATCGATATCTTGGAGAAGATTGAAATATTGTGTGAGATGGTGTGTCTTGTGATTTTTTGAAAGGTGTACATTCCGGGAACTTAATTGAATTGATATCGTCAAGCTGATGTTCTATTTCAAAGCAATTGACTTAAAATACAATGGATTGGAAATATCTATTGACCATTATCTGGTAAGCGCCTGTTGGAAAAAAACATCCAATATAAAAAAAACACAAAGCCCAAAATAAAACTAATGGCACGGAGAATATTACGAACAATTTCAGATTAGTTGTGATATTTTTCGACCTGTTGAAGAATTTCAGTAAACTAGCTGAAGTTCCCGGCGTTGACCGCAAAGTTTTTTAAAATCAGATGTAGGCAGGAATTTTCTTATTTTGAATATCAAGTGTGCTAAATTTCATCAAGAAGCATCAACATTCTGCTTTAAGGGATAGGAAAAGGAGATAGGGGCAGTTTTTCAAAACCTCATTTAGACAGTGACCTTCCTCTCAAAAAAGGTCAAGTGTGCAAATTTCACTAATCTCGTAGATTCATTTAAAAAACAAACCCACACCGAGACATTCTTCTTTATATATTTAGTAGTCCTTATATATATGTCAGTTGTTTCTTCAAAATTATCAACTATATTATTGACTCACCTTCATTATTACAACTCATTTCATTCAATATACCTTCTCGTAGACTCAGAAATAAAAAAACTGCTCTTCCTCAATCAACACTCGACTAATTATGGTTATAATTCACCTCTATCCAGAATGTGTAGAATGGTCAAGAGACTTGACACTTCTATTTTCTTATGTTTTATCTGTTTGTCTTTGCTTTCATATACCATCCTTTATTCTTGTAATGTAAATTTCCAAAATTTCGTGTTACTCGGTTGTAAATTGGACGCTAGTTCGTTAAAAAATAAATAAATATATTTAAGATTTAATATGTTTTGAACAACCCTGAGGCGTTCTAAATGAACGGTATTCATTTTCATGTAACTAAATAATTGATGTTGTGGGTAGCACAGGTCACAAACAAACAGCTGGTGCTATAACAAGTAAGTGATGGTACTTAACGAGGATAGACAGCTCCTGAATAATACAAAACAAGGAGTCGTAGTCGGACATTTGCCATAGAGCATCAAGTGCTAAAAACAGCCGGAAAATGAATACTGGAAGGCTGAAAGTTTATAAAATGTAGATGAATTATTGATCTCAATTTATTTAGGTGTAAAATAATCAAAATAAGTTAAAAATCAAAGGGCTTTTGTGTTTATTGATCTAGTTGGTTAATAAATAACGGTTTTTTGAAAATGTGAAAACGCATACCCTTGAAAAATTAACCTTAAGATTTTAAACAAAAGAAATGCACATTTTTAGCTGACCCGTAAAAAATCACAAATTCAATCACAAACATCAATTCACATTTTGAAAACGACAATTAAAATAGTTTTCTATTAAAATAATACATTATTATAAGTAGGTACTGCGTCGTTTCTCTGAATTCTTCATACATTCAGTTCCAAATTTGAAAATTCCACTTAAATTCAAAGCAAATTTGAGTTAATTGAACCAGTTTTACACCAACAGACACACAACTGAAGTTAATATTTTTATTAACTGTTAGGTCATAAACAAAAAATATGGTATTTTAAATACATTGCTTCTTAAAAAAGACATCAATAACCAAGAGAAGCGATGCCAAATGTTATTAAGAGCTAGCTCTAAAGAAAGTGTATTGTAACAACAGCTTTCCCGAGTAGACTTGTCCATGTAGTCTGAAGGTTGAACGATTAGAGTATTCAATCCTCGCGTCGTCTTTAAAAATGTCAATATGCGGCTTGACGGTCTAAAAAAGTAAGCAAGCACTTTGTATGTTAAAAGGATTCACATGTACCATAGTGAAATCGCATAATTTGTTTGTAGACTTTTCACGCCTGAGTAAAAAGTGCCTCTTATGTACCGTATGTATACACGTGTACGTGTATTGTATCCTAGCTTCGGTATTCAACATTAAACAGGAGAATATTTTTGCTGTTCGCAAGAAGAATTCCTGCGTCTTTTTACGTCTATTTTTAAGATATTATTTGCTGCTTTTATAATTTCTATGGTTCCGGCACCACAACGGCACAAAAGCATAAAATGGAAGTTTATTTGCTGCTCTCAGTATTCCCGCGGAAGCGGCACGGTGACAGAATGGCTCGCGCCATTTCATTTCTTTAGTACAAGTAATACTTTTCTTTCCTCTCCCTCACTTGTAGTAAAGAAATGAGATGCCGCGAGCCATAATCGTCACCGTGCCGTTCCCGCGGGAATTATAAAAGCAGCCTTTGTCACAATAATACCGTATCTCTTTCTTATACATTAAACAATAGTGTGACAAACAATATTCGTATTATTACGTATCTCGACTCTGTGCAGAAACGGGCGGTCCGTTTGATAGATTCTCCCATCTTAACGAACGGATTGCAATCTTTAGAGCATAGGTGTCGGGTGGGAATGCTATCCATGTTCTACCGGTATTTCAATAGAAGATGCTCTGAGGAACTAGCGTCATTGATCCCTTCGGCACCGGTGCATAGTCGGGAGACACGCCAAACGCGCGCCCAACATATGTACACGGTTGACATTTGTCACATGAGAACGGGTCGTTTTTTCGACTCGTTCTTGAGTTCAACAGCTCGGCTATGGAACGATTTGCCGGCATCTGTGTTTCCTCCCTCCTACAACATGGGTCTCAAAAAAAGACCCTCCACACAGCATCCCAGATGACATAGGCCCTGAGGGAAATTATTTTCCTCAGGGCCTCCTGTGTGGAGTTAATGTAAAAAAAAAAACATTTGCCTACCACATAGGAATTCATGCAATCATTATCATACATCCTCCTCACACGTACTAAATAAATGAGACACCATTACGACGGAATCGGCACGCGGTATCTCACTTCTTTTACGAACGAGGGAGATGCAAGAAAATTGTTTTTGTTTTTTCAATTACAGGAAGCAGACCTATGCACAATGTTTGCCTTACTATTATTAAGTGTGAATAGTAGTAAAAAAAGAGTTGCAGCATTATTGTGATGAGAAACGAACGTTTATTGCTTTTTATGCGGTCGCTGTGCCGTAACCGTGTGAATTATAAAAAAGCCAATCACTAACTACTTATCATGCACGTTTTCATCGTTACACAATTTTTAAACCCGAAAAACCATGTTGTAAATGTAAACGGCTTAGTGTAGGTAGTTTAACGAATAAGTAGCTGTTTACAAAGACTGAGTGTTCCTAATATATTCGACATCAACTGTTGTTTGTACTTTAGCGATCTGCAGTTGTTCTGGGGAACGATAAAAAGTTACCCAAAGTTATCCTATCAATCCTTATCGATCGACTGTGTTTGGGGGCTGTTAATTACATAATTACGCTTTTGACGAATCTCTAGCGACCTCCACGTTTCCGTAACTCCCTGATTGTAATGATAGATGATAACGATCTAATTTAGTGCTTTCTGGGGCCAAATTACTTATTCCTATGAAGCACGCACGTCGAAACCCCCAAAGAAGAGACTTAGAGATTTTTTTTACTAAGTTCATAAAAATCATATGAAGGTTCCAACGCAAGAAGGTTGAATGGCACAATTTTTTTTCAATTTATGAATGCCATTTGACAGATTAGTTTGAGGAGTAACTTTGTAAATTTCTAAAATATTCAATTTCGCTCACAGTGCCGAGAAAAATAACCTTTTCTAAAAGTGAAACACGACTAGAATGCTGATTGTCACAAATGAATGAGGGCAATCATCGTTATCGAATGTGCAACAACGTGGACAACTGTCGTGTTAAGGTTTTTGTGAGGGTCCTTTTCTTCATTTATAAGTAAAATTTACAAAATTTTAAGAAAACCCGACACAAAAATGAGCTGATAACCTTGAAACGCCTGAACAGATTTTCATGAATTGTAACCAAGAACCATCTCGACTACGTCAGCTTTCAAACAAAAAAAAACTGCATCGTAATCGGTCCACTCGTTTAGGAGCTACGATGCCACAGACAGACAGACAGACAGACACTGAGACACTTCAAACTAATAACACATCTTTGCATCGGGGGTTAAAAATACTCTGATAATTTTCAATAAGTTAATGTATTACCGTCTTTTTAGGTTAAACATGATTAAAACACTTCAATTTTTATACAGCCCGGTTCCCCGTTCTCCGGTTAAAAAAGGCTAAAACAGCCTTGTTGTGATTTGTCAATAAATATGGACAAATAAACTGGACAAATAGACTGGCAATAACCCTTTTATATCAAAATAAGCTAACTCCTACCAAAACAAAAAAAACTGCTCTGTCATTTCAAACAAAAAAGACGTTAGAGCCATCTGGCCGGGCTGTAGTAATCTGCGTTACCGACACACTACTTGTAGGTAATCAACTTAGATTAAAAAAAACTGCACGTCGTCACCTCAGTTCTTAATTGTCCAAACGACCATTTTAGTTTTTGTTCAATCTTCATTTTAAAATTTAAATAAAATATAAAAAAAATTATAGTTTTTCATTTAACTAAGAACTTAAAAAGAAACAAATGAGACCTTTGCCTTTATGGTAGTAGCTTTATCTTAAACACCTATCATAATGTTTCATTGAAATAATGAAAGAAAACTTACTCCTCCTGTAAAATTGTCTAATGGTCGTTTGGACAATTAAGAACTAAGGCAACGAGGTGTCAGTGACTGCACTAATTAACAGCTTCCAAAAGATCTTTCTGGAATATTAAATGGACAATCATCGATCTAGAATATCCATCAATGTGGTCAATGACCGTTCTTGAAGAATAAATTGATGAAAATTGTTCGCAATGCAGACAATAAACATTTTGCAATCGAAAACATAAAAGTTACATGACAATATTTTTATTGGGTAGATAATGTAACGTATTAAGTAAAATGTTTTTGTTGTTACCAGTACATTACGACATGTATATTATTTTAAAAAATATGCATCATTTACTTTTCAACACCTGGGTTTTTTTTTACAGGTTTAAAAAATATTGCAGATATCTCAAAATCACTTTCCACGGACATTCAATGCATGTATTTTGAATGCACAAGATAATATAATTGTATTTTATTAAGACACTCGCGATTTGCGTGTTCAGAACACATATCATTATGTCATATCGTTTATTTCCATAATTTGCAGCTGGTTGAAATTTTTATTTAAGTGCCACTTTATTATTGAAAAATAAGTTTTTGCTTTCTAAAAAGTCTAACGGTATTAAGTTCGCATTTTTCCATTGTTATCGTTATCTCTAGTTTCAGAAAAAGGACTTATCATTTTCTTCATTTTTTATATTTCTGAAAGGTGTTTCGCGAATAACACTTTTTTGCTTGTTTTTTATAGATCCATTCAAATAGATCTTTTGATTTGTTTTTCTTCTTTATTATTAAAAAAAGAAAACAATACCTATAAGAACCGTTTTGATAATATTAAAACTGAAATAGAATAACATAAGAATTGAAAATAGAAATATAGAATAGAAAAAAAATGGTTTAGGAGCCCTATGGATTTAAACCAAAATATACCGCATAACCGGGCGGTTGTGTTCCCAATTAAACCCTGTCACCTCTAGTCTAAATAAGAATAATTGGATAATTTGTAGAGCGCCCTTTTTGTGAAAAATTACCTCAAGGACCTATAACGCGGACGACTGAGATAATTTGAATGTTACGTATTATCATTTCGTAATTCATTAATACCGAACACGGCTCAGCGGTAGGTATTTGTTTTGGGTTCAAGTCCAAATAATTTCTCCAAAACCTTTTTCGAAGCCTACTTTCCCATTTCGTTGTATTCATCATATATTAAATTACCTTTTAATACATAAAACATGGTTTATTTATAAACAAGTTCTGATGTGCAGTACGCAAGATATGATTTTAGATTTTCATGGCCAAAAGAAATACCCCAAAAATAAATCACGATAAGTCTAATACAAATATGCTGTGTGTTACACATTACGATCAGAACTTTTTTATAAACAAAAGTATAAATTGAATTTTTTTTTTAATAAATTCTTGAGTAAAACCTCAAATGCGTTATATTTAATCGTCGAAGACAATATTAACGACTTAAACGAAAATTTGAATAAGATATTTTTATCTGTTTGAAGCCTTCATTTGAGAGTTACTATAGCATACCTACTATAAAACTTACTGAAATATTCCACGAACTCATTTAAAATCATTCAAAATCATTTAAAATGCGGCACGTTTCAGAGTGGAAAGTACTCTCAGTATCACCCTGGTTTAAGACCACCATTCACAATTGAAAAGTGGCTTGAAATGGCTTTAGCCGTGTTTGGTGACCAGATCTGAGTAGCCAGATCCTTCCCTACCTTCCTCTTCCCCACCTTCCTCTTCCCCACCTTCCTCTTCCCCATCTCCTTTCCCTCCCCACTACCTTCAGCCTCACAACATACCCCAATTGGGGATGACATGGTCTCACTGGCTCCAGACGAGAGCATTTGGGACTCTTGTGCGGTGTTCATATAAAAAAAACTAACCAAATTGATATTTGCATTATAACAACATTGCTGCCCTAGAACAGGCTACCTCAATAAGAATTCATTTTTCTTTTTGTAATTTGTAGACTAGTAAATAAATAAATTTAACACAAAGCTTACAGGAATAAAACATCCAGGGCTATCTGTTTCAACGCTTGCTGGAGTAAAAAATGTTAAATTTCACCAAAATGCGCTTTTATATAATGTCACCTGTTTTACGACAATTCTAACTTTTGTTTTTACTTTCCGAAAACCGACAGTTACTCCGCCATTTTGACACGTTTGACTGTTCTGTTAAAGGTAAATAGTGAAATTATTAATCGAGATTAATATTATAGAAGATAAATTCCTCATCCAAGACGTCTTGCAGCGAAAACCAAAGATATTCCTAATATGGTTATTTGGGTTGATACCGAATTTTTGGTGCGGTATCGCATGTCGAAAGATCTCGTAAAATTAGTGACACATTAAATTCAAGAAGATATAACTACTACTGGAAGGTAAATTATATACTTCCCGTGTAAAATCGAATACTTTATAATACATCGTCATTTGTGTTTAAATACCCTCACAAATATTTTTATAGTAACAAAATTGTCAGTTCCTAAAACGACACGAAAAAAATACAGCGGGATGTTTAGACATCTGAGGCACTCATTGTCTGGGCAATATTCATTTTAAAGTTCCTAATAGACGCAATTTAAGGAATCATAAAATATTCCATCTTGAATTATTTAATAACAATATTGCATACTCCAACCCGCTGTGTCGAATGTGTCGTCTGTATAATAGCATTGAATGTGACCATATAGATATCAACGCAAACAATCTCACATTTTTCAAAAAAACAAATTATCAAACCTTGACACTTGTGGAAAACAGTTAGTAGCTGCTTTATTGTCATACCCTCTATTTCCTTCTTTCTTTTTTCTCTTTCTTTACAGGTTATGTATTGAATTTGACACTACTATGTTTTATATTCCATTTTGATCATCATTATTTCTGTTATCACCACAAGCATTTCCGTCTAGTAACAACTAAACATCGATTACTGATGCTGTGAACGTTTCTAATTGGAGTGTTAATATGTACGTACACCCCAACGCCAATTATATTATTGTAAAAATTGTTAAAACTTGTAAATGTTTCAAACTAATAAATAAATAAATCTTTTATGGTTTCAAATTTAATTTTCGGTGTGGCAGCACTAAAAAAATAATGCGGAGCGTTTTTTCACATTTCGAGGAATATTTTGCTTTTTGGAATGCCCACAATGATACTTTAGCAAATGTACCTACACTATTTAATATCCTTGTTACTTTATCTAACGATAAAATTTAAATTTATTTATTATCTATACCTCCAAAATATTCCAGGCGGAATATTTTTTTCTACAACAATAACTTCGCTATGAATTCTGTGTTAGAAAGAATACATAGGTTGGGCAATGAACTAACTGATGTCGCTGACATATTTAATTTAAACTTCGAGACATTTAAAGTCAAATTAGTCAACCATTTTTAACATGTAAATAATGAATAAATTTATTTTATTTCTATTTTCTTTTGTTTGTTTTTTTTTTATTGTTCGTATTCTAGATGCAAACAACGAGTAATTAAGTAAAAAATTAATGTGTTTAATTTTTTATTATGTTTTCGTGGCTTGTAGGTATATGAATTGTGCCTACAAGTTCTCTTAAGTCATCCATGTAGATTTGGCATTAGATATATTCTTATTTATTATATTGAGTTTATGCTTTATTTATAAATTTTGTAATCTTTTTTATTTATGTTATGCTGTTGTTATAAATGGGATTTGTATTCGATATTTAAAAGCCCAATAGGGCGTCAATAAATAAATAATTAAATAAATTACCCTCGATTTAGCTTTCTGTTAAAACAGACGGCAACCACTTTATTTAGAAAACCTTTCATTACTTGAGAATCCGTGTATTTATATTACATTATTAACAAAACATAACAGATATAGGTGCTTATCGACTTAAATATAAAAAAATAATCATTTTATGGTACACATCATAGGAGGAAGTCATGATCTACTTCCTTTTTCTTGACCATTTCAAAGAAGTGTGAGTGTGTTGCCGGGTCCAGGTAATGTCCTCTCACTGCGGGGAACTGTTTCATGTGCTCCATCCACGTGTTCTGAAATAATATAAAACTTATTATAATTTGACAAACACCTACAAAGAGGCAGAGCATGACCTGGCTAGTCAACATTTTAACATTAAACTTGAGTCCAAATATCAAACATTTTTCAAAAAATAGAATGCGGAATGATAGGATGGAGTTCAACATCATCAAATCACATAAAACGACCAAATATTAGTCAGAAATGCACCATAAATACCTTTTTAAAGGTTTCATAAGGACGTCAACAACAGAAATCCTTTAGTTGAATTTAAGGTCACTTTCCAAATTTTAACCGTTTGTTTGAAGAGTTCAGACAAGCGATAAAGTACCTACCTAGCATTCTACATTTTTAACAAAATTATTTTAATTATCTTTTTTCTAAATTTGAACCGATTTCTCAAGAATTTTTCTGTGCTAGTTTCACATATAAAAGTGGTCAACTTTACATAGCATGTAAATCTAAGGCATTAACCCGGCGAGAGAGTGGTGAAAAAATGAAACAAGAAATATGTTGCAGGGTATGACACACCCGTTTACAAAAAAATTGACTGTAAAACTTGATTCTTAAGAAAATGCCTTATAATAATTATTTTTTATTATAGCAAAACTATATTATAACGTATTGGAAATAAAAAAATTTGCGCCATTTTAACAATTTTTATATTTTACTTAAAAGACACTATGAATTTTCAACAAAAATTTTCACTCTGAAAAAATCTACAAAGGAACTAAAGAAAACAGGTTTTATGAAAAAAAATCTTAAAAATATGTAGAACATGAAACAAGTTGTGAGCTAAAAAAAATAACAAAAATTTTTAGGAACATCTTAGGAACTGGACCTCAAATCAAATGCAGTTTTTACTTTTCTTAGGAACATCTTAGGAACTGGACCTCAAATCAAATCAGTGCAGTTTTTACTTAAAAAATACTTCTTCTAGCATTGACCAAAGTCGGGTTTCTTCACTGTCAACGTCCATTTTCTATTAAAATCTAAAATGCAACAAAGAAAGTAAGTGAAAATAGCAGAAAAAATTATGTTAGTTTTTGTCACGAAATATATACACCAGCTGTGTGGTAGGGTATCACATACCCCAACGCAGTTTGCAAGTGTATAACTCGAGCGCAGGCTGCCGCGACACTGCGACTACGCCACTATCCCCTCCCACACCCCTTAAACTCCAGCTACTCAAAGCAACAACAGGTTTGAAATTCACAAACAAAAAATACACGCAAATAAGTAACGCTGTGGGTATGACATACCCTACCACACTCTCGCCTGGTTAACAACTTATTGTGTAGGTACTTACCAAGCTTTGATACTCCGATTTGTTGATTCCGAAACGATAATCCAACTTCTCTAAACTGGCGAATCGCTCGCACCACGGCCAGATCATGTAGTCCACCATGCCCGGGTTCTTTCCTCCCAAGAACTTCGTCTCCGAACATCTTTTAATGATTTCCTTCTGAAGGGCGTCGATTCCTTTAAAAAAACTAGTGATTGTTGCCTCGTTCACCTCGTCGGGACTCAACAGGCCTTTGTAGTAACCGGATATTACCTGAAAGAAATGTAATTATATGAATCAACGGTATCAAAAGACTGACCATGATTGATGGATGGGGAAAAAAATACAATGCTGGGATGCTACAAAACATAGAAAAGTGAAGGAAAATCTAACTTTGGTGTTACTTTACGTTATTTCCCCTTAGTTCGAAGTCAGATAGAAGTTTTAATTTTGTGTAGATGGAAGCTCTTTTGAATAACTTATATATTCTCACCAGGACCGGTTTCATCCTTCTACGGACATTTTCAGACTAGTAGTGGAAATTCTTACGCTACGGCATTTATACAAACTTAGGCAGAGGTACACAACATTGTCTGTATATAATGAATGTTTCTATTTTGTTAATTTAAGGTACATATGGTTAATTATAAAGTTTATTCTTAAAATTATGAATGATGTTACGTAGTAAATAGATATATTTAATTCACATGAATACATTTGAATTTATATGATTGAAAAGGTTTGTGATTACTGATATTTTATTTTGGTAATGTTGGGATATTCCCTCCTTGTTGCTTAGGGCTTCATTGACAAATATTGGTAGGACTATGGTAATTATCATTATTAGGGTTCTCCGTATATTTGGGTTATTACATTTTTAAATTCCATACTTAAATTACACCACTGATCTCTGAAGTAAAATTATTCTAAGTGAATTATAATGGGTATATTAATGGTGATTGAGCATTACGTTCCAACTGTTAAAACATAATGCTAAATCACCATTAATATACCCATTATAAAGGGGCAACCCTGCTAAGTCACCAAATGCAGCGAACCTATTGGGGTGACTATCGCAGAGGTGTTGGTTGTCCAGGTCAATGGCTGCCAGGGCGGCGGTAGCCACACTCGCCTCCCAAATTGATTAACGATCAAAACACTTTTTTGACCTGTACAATTGTAGAGGAATTTTATGATATTTTAGGTACCTAATCAATTTTATCAGAAAAATCAGAAAAAATATCTTTTGAAGATAAGAAGACCCACTCAATCATTTATTTACTTGTGTAACAAGTGTTGTTTTATCGTGAAATTTTCTGATTAGAAAGGTGAATAACTTAATGTGTTTTTCAAACAGAAATTTATATTTACGTTGGATAACAAATCTGTGAATTTGCACGCCGCAGAAAATTATATTTATAAAAAGTTAAAACTAGGATTGCAGAGCTAGCTAACTTTCTAATACAAATTTCTTTTAGCCACTTTTGGGCAATTTTTGGGTCTCATTTTAATTCTTGGCGGAATTTATCTTACGTTGTACAGCACTCTTGGGGCCATGTTTTATGATAATTCTACTTAAAACATGTTTTAAATTACCCACATACTTTCAATAAATTTTAAAAGAACTGATAATCTCAATTATTTTGTTAACTTCAAATAAATTTGGTGAATATCTTTTTTTTTTAAATCCATTAAAAAAATTAAATATTAGGATTTTCTTTTTACAATCGAATGTATGGTTCGACAGCATTTTTGAATTTTTTGTATGTTTAAAAATGGCATGAAAAACAATGGATATGTGTTTCTTTCGTAAATAATATAAACACATGGATATATATCCATTATTTATTTTATTTTATTTTATTTTTTTATTTTTTTTATTTATTTTTTTTTCTTACCCATTTTTTTTTTTTGATTTTCGAGTTGATTAATTCATCAAAATCAATACTAAAATTTCTTGAATTGGTTGAAGAGCATAAGTGCTAATAAAAAATTAAAAAAAACACTTTTTTATTTTTCTTTTGGAATGTTCTTGTTATTTCTCTTCTCTATATTTTATTTTCTATTGATAAATATATAATTTACACTTATAAGTAACTTCTTGTATCTACCATCAAAACCTTAATATTATTTATCAAATGTTATATTTAAGTTTAAGACAATATTATAGTCAACACACTATTAACATGTAAAATATCTGTTCATTTTGACTGTTCTAAAACGGGCAAATTGCCTAGTTGGACAGCCAAAGCTCATTATAACAATGTAATATGTAATGTTTCTCAAAATAAATAAATAAAAAAAAATAAAAAAAAATATGGCATGGAAACGAGCTGACTGTCAAATAATGAAAAATTGAATTTTTAATGGCCTGTATTTTATAATTTAAAACACAAATTAATAAGGTAGTACATTATCCGTACTAGATATTTGCTATACCTTTTGAATAAAAAAAATAATTTTTCAGTTTGATAGAATCAAAGTTTGATAGAACAAATCCAAAATTAAGTTTTATATGAAAAAAGTCGTGCAGTGTACTTTCTCTCTAGTGGGAGAAGAATGCGCAAGAGGGGCGATGAAAAAAAATAATATTAATAAGTGTGACGTTTACCGTATTGAAGTTTTCCACGATCAGCTTGTCTTGAGCTTTCCTCAAAGGATCCGAGGAGACCAGCTGCGGGAGGGGGTATTTATCATCGAGATATTCACACGTGATCAGACTCTCGTAAATGCAGACGTTCTCCTGGATCTCGAGCGCGGGGACCTTACCTGCGACGCATAAATAATTTTCCAATTAACAATGTCATGCATTTATTTCACAAAGCACCCAATTAAGTTATAATGCTGAATTGAATTTTCACCTCGAATGGAATGTCACAGAAGTTTTCAATCGTGAATTTGCACAAATATTCATCACAGACCACAATACTTCGAAATTAATTAATACCTAACATCATTGCTTTATCGTGCACAGATATAATTCTAGTACATAAACCAAGTTTACAGGTTGTTCCAGGCTTTTGAATAAGTTTTGTCTGAATGATGACTAACATATTGCTTTGAGAAATTGTATATCGAGATATTAATTTGAGAGATTAATTTGTAACCCCTATCTCTTGAATTGATTTGGTAAACAAATTTGTATACGTTTTTGTGATCAAATAACTGATAAATAAATACATCTATTCACAGCGCACACATTTCAAACACTTCATACAGTGAATTCGATTTATTTAACTCAGCACCTTTCAAATCCAAAACATTTTTTTTTTTTTTTAAATTTATTTATTTCATCCAAAAAATATCATGAATATATAATGTAATATCATATTAGCACATGGTCGTGTATTGGTTATATTTTGAGAAAATTTTCCCTTTTTACTTTTTATTTTCGTCCGTTCCTTTTACACAATATTAATAATAACATATTTTAATGACAAAAACATTCAATTATAAAGTTAACAACATAAGGTAATAATTCATTAGTAAGTTGATAGGATAATAACAATAACATTGTTATAAGAATAATGTTAAAATAATTGATGTCATTAGAGCAGTCTCTAATAGGAGAAAAAATAATAATATATGTAAGAACGGTTATATAGAAGTAGCATAATATACTATATTTTAAGTTGTGCAACGCTTGCTTCACTAGGCGAACCTGTATTGAGACAGTATCTGTAAATAACATTCACACAATAAACAATATTAATCTACGCAAACTAGATTCATCCCCATCCCTTGCTACCGTCATCCCTTCCCCTTATGCTATTATAACCTATTTTTTTGGAATCCTCGTCAATAATAATAAAGAAGCGAGTGAAAACCTATTCTTGGTGAAAAAATGTATGAGGGTGGGTAAGAATCTGGGGGCCAATATGTCCAAGAGTTACGGACGTATGAATCCATTCCTCCCATTGCGGTTCAAGGGTCGAGAGAGTCCGGCTAAAGAGGTCAAAAGGTCTCCCTTTATCAGTCTCTCCCGACCCGTCCCGCCACGCATCCGCCGCCAAGACCTAAACAAACCTCACCCCATGCACTCAGGCACCCCTGTTAAGTCACCAAACGTAGCGAACCACTTAGGGAGACCTATGGCAGCGGTATTGGTGATCTAATAAACGACTCCCGGAGCGGCAGTACCGATACGCGCCTTACAAATTGAAATTGTTGTTGATACTCGTTGTTATTGCTGATTTGTGTGTTGTTTTGCCGCAATCATACTTAAAAAACAGGCACAATTTTTAAAAATAAAACAATAACTTTTATTAGAGTATTATACGGTCCCGAAGAAGCTACGGTTGTAGCTAAACCCGGTTGGCATTAAGTATATAAATAATGAAAATGGTATTTACTAAGTTATTGTTTTCTTTTAAATTATAATGTCACATCAAAAATATCTGCTTCGTGTAAATAAAGATAACAGCAAAGTTCACTTAGCGACGGTATCTATTGACGTTCAGTTGGCCTTGAGAATGAGAGACACGTTATCTGAAGGTTAGGTATAGTTAAATACTATATTTACCGAGGGGGCTCTTGCTAGTGAGCCACTCTGGCTTGTCGGAAATGTTGACGTTGACCACTTCGTAGGGAATCTTCTTGGCGTTGAGCACGAGGATGGTGCGCTGCGCGTACGGACAGAAACGCATGCTGTACACGCGAAGCTTGCCATTGAAGGGAGGGAGCTGCGACCCTGGAAAAAGTATTACATTCTTTAAGCATAGTAGATTGTATTGACCGAGTAATCCATCGTGTTCCCACCCAGGTGTCGTGTATTCAATCCTCTTCTAGTAGAGTTCTCTATCATATCTGTTAATCCCAAAGATTAATGCTACTTAAAATGTATTGGAATACTCCCAAACAAAGTTCGAGGTTAGTTGTGATTACAGTACATTTATTTACGTTATCGTAAAGATTACAATGAATATGAAACTGATCTACACGTTCTTACTTTGGTAGGCTCTAGAAAGTATTTCCGAGGCTTCGAGTCACCAGACTGACGGTATTTGCTTAATTACCCGATGCCTTCGGCTATCATCCGAAGCGTTCGTTCAATAGACACGAACGACGATAGATCGTACATTCTGATATAACACTTAACTAACAGTTACGTTAATGACCTATAAACTACAATTACACAAGCAACAATATCCGCTAATATTTATGGTAGTAAAAGGAATTAAAATATTATCGGGCTATTCGTAATCTGGGAGTATTTTTATAAAGGGAAATTTTAAAAAGTATAAGGCTTCGAAGGAAGCGGTCAGCATAAAGAAAAAGAAGGTGGTTTGAAAGAGAGATATGTGAATTCGAATGTTAAAGGGAGCGCGCTAATATAAAAAAAAAACGATTGTAAATAATAGGCGTTAGCGAAAATATTTAAAAAAACATGACCTCCTTAAAATAAAGCAAATATCTACCGATAAATTTTTAAAGTAGCATTTAAAGAAACACGTTTAATTTTTTTTATACGTATAACATGTTAAACGTCATATTTAAGAGGCAATTTGGGAAATTGTTTGCGAGTAAATGATAAATTTTAAACAAAATAATTTTACTATATTTTTATGAAAGTATAATGAAATTTAAAACAAAAAATAAATGTTATTAAAAGAAAGCATTTTGATGGGTATAAATTAAAAGAATTACAATTACCCTGTTATTTTGGAACAATCATTTTTCATTTTATTAACACAATAAAGAAGGCAATTAATATTTTTTAATAATTATATTCATCTGGCAAAAAAATTCGAAGTTGTCGCCAAAATTAATCAAAATTGAATTCTTCAATAAATTACGGGTGTAGTTTAATTTAAAAAAAATAAATAAAAATAAAATAGCACATATCCATATAAGATGTTTTATAAAACTGTTATTAAAAATAATTATTCAGTTAGATCGGGTATTTTGGCCTCAAATTCAAAATTAACATTTGTATGAAACGGTTCGAAATAGGTGCAGCCGCTCCTCTTAAGAGCTTGAAACATGAAATTATTGGAATTATACGGTGTGTTATGGTGTGTGTTAACTCTCTTTCCCCCTCTTGAAGAAGGTTCTCTTTTTTACCTGAAGGGCGTGCTTTTGAGGATACAAGGTCTGGAAGTTTCACCCTCTAGAATTTTCTACAACATTCCAGAACATTCAAGAGTGTTTGAGGGCATTCCATGACATTCCAAAACATCTCGGAACATTCTTGTTCGTTGTGGAATGTTCTGAAATAGTCTGGAACGTTTGAGAACATCCCGGAACATCCCAGATCATTGTGGAACATTGTGGACCATTTAAAGCCTTTTTCGTATGTGAAGGGCTACCCGTTGGTAGGGATATATAAAGCAAGATCCGACGTGGGTTCGAACGTCAGTTCAATTTCATATCAACTCCCTGAGTAAAGCCGGGTACACCAGCTATTCTTATGTTATAAATCAGTAAAAATCCGGGATGCGGGGTTTTATTAGGAATCCACATTATTGCAAATATGAAAACATCCTTGAAAAAGTTTAGTCTTTTTCTGCTATCTTTCAAATTTGGTCTACGTGATAATTTTATACCTAAATTTGACGTATGTTTTGAATGTATCAACATTAAAACACTTCAAATGTAAAGGTAATTGATTGATTAAATATGGTTGTCTCGATACTAAATAATGTTATCGAAATAAAAATTGTGGAATTCTTATTTTCTATGACGCCACGGCATATTATTTCACCAGAATATGTAAATTTTTAAATAGTATTGGCTCTTGTAGCCCTATGTTTCAATCGTTGTGTCGATTGTTTGCTATGTGTATGGTCTTTTTAATGAAAGGAAGCAGAATAAGATCTGGGAAGGTAAAAGGTATGAAGGGTGCATAGAAATTTGAGGGTCGGTGTGTCCAGCACTGATGGACGTATGAATCCATTCCTTCAATTGCAGTGCAAGGCAATAGATCGAGAGTATGAGTAAGAACCCAGTATAAGTATGGTACTAAAACTTAAATTATGAAAAATCACTTTGTATTCACCACATATTATTATTAATAAGGGGTGTATAGCTTATACAAAGTGATTTGTTTTCATTTAATTAAAAGACGCCACAAAGTGAATTTGCGATTGTTGAAGACGTTGTTTACTTTTATTTTATTACTAGACGAGGTTTCTACGGCTCGAAACCAGTGGGACTATGGCATGCCTAATTAAAGAGTTAAATGGGAGATGGGAAATGACTTAGAGATAAATGAAGGCATGAGAAAAACTGAATATTGTGAAACAAACCTCTTCTAAAAACTCCACTCCACTAAAATAGAGTCAGGCAAAATAATTGTACACTTTAAGAAAAGGTAGCTGTCTAAGTAAGATGTTTCATGTAACGTTTAACGTAACCCACAATTTACGCTTTCACAGTTGGCGCCAATTTGATTATTTTAGAAAAAAAACTCTTTTACAATTTATGTTTCAAAACATTAAAGGGTTATAATACATCTAGAATATTCAAGAAATCGATTTTTTATTTCATTATCGTAATGTAAGTAAATGTTTTTTTTATTTCATTATCGTTATGTATATTTAAGTACACATACAGAAAATTTCAATTCAATTTGGCTATTATTTTCTAAATTACAAGCATATTTGTAAAGACGTGTCAGAGCATTTGAAAGTAGGAGGCAAATTTTAAACGCATTTTTCTCAAAACTGTGTTTTTAAAGTCGGTGACCAAGATGTCTTGGAAACGGCTGAACAGATCAGTCTCAAATTTTAACACAAGCTTCTTAAGTATATTTTTTAGTTATTAATCGAAGGTTATAAATAATTTAAGGCCAAAATTTTGGGTCAAAAATCGATTTTTTTTGAGAAGCCGCCAGTTTGTCAAAAAAATTGGTTTTGCTTCGTCCTTCGACTAATTAGAAGATTATATATTATTTTAACGAAATCATTCTGGTTTTTTCATTTTAAATGATCCAGTCTAGAGATATAGTGGTCACAGCAAGGTACCTTTTTTGAGAGGAGCTTCTGGAGATCAGCTATAGCAGCTTTCAAAATGATTATTTTTACAAATAAAAAAATGTTTAAATACATTTAAAAATCACCGTAATATGTGTACAAATTTTTACTAAAATAAATTTAAAGGTATTCTCAGAAAAAAAATCTTGAATAATTTGCTTTTTTTGTGCCTCCTAACTGTATATAACCCCTGAAGATAAATAATTTGTTTGCGATCGTATAAACGCAAAATAAATATGAATAAATAAATAGATACGAATAAAGAGATTTGTCGACAAACTCAATTCTTTCGAGAAAGGAATACAAATACAATATTGGGTTGAACCAACAATGCAATGATATATTTGTATGCCTTAGAAGAATCAAACACAAACCTATTTATATTCATGTTCATATTGATATGTAAGCAAATAATTCACATTACTATTTTAAAGCATAATATGAAATTTTTTTTTTCTAAAATAATTAAATTAGTGCCACCTAAAGGAGCATCTCTTAAGGAGGGGGGGGGGGTAAGGTTTTAAAACTAATTTTTAGTTTTTTTTCTAAATAAACAACATGTCGAGAGTATTGTGTCAAAATTTCAAGTAAATCGGAGCAAAACTAACGAAGATACAGCATTTCAAGCGACCGGCTCTCTTACTGGATCCAAGTATATTTCGAGTATAAAAAAACTTTAAATCGATTTTCTGGCAAATATTTATTTTAAGTCCGTGAACATCATAACTCAAAATCTACTTGACCGATTTTTTTGAAATTTTGTACACTATTTATATACATACATCAACAGGTAGTGCCAAAGAGTTTTTTTTACCATTTTTTTCCATGTAAATAACAACAAACAATCCATAACAAATTCACCGAAAATTTTAGCAAAAATCGCATTTTCGACTTCAACATGCTGCAAAAAAAAAACAAAAAAATTAAAACGCTTCTTCACTACCTGACAAAACATATAACCTTTAAAACCCATTTCAATTTGTTTGTTTCAAATGATTTGTTAACGAGTTATAATGTTCACCGCTAAACACCTTTTTTTCGAGGCGCCTCCGGAGATTCGCTCTCACAGACTTATTTATTATTTTTTATAATTTTTTTTTTCAAAGATATTTCAGATGTCATACTATAACGTGTTTATAAAAAAATAAGCCAACATTATTCATGTCTCCAAAAAAAAAATCAAAAATCGAAATCGAAAAGGATCGAAAATCAAATAAAGAATTAAATTAAATGCATTTCACCAGGTATTAGATAACATGATGACATTAATTTATACTTTCCTGATAATTAAATCACGACTTCTGAAATTTAATCCAAGGGGATTATTGCGATTAAATCAAAAGTTAAACGACATATGATATATTATATTTTTTTCTTGTACCACTCGTACATAAATTATGTCTGAATAAAAATGTGGCTGAAAGAAGTCAATGTAAAACACTAATGAAGACACTAAAAACGACAAAGAAGACAAAAACAACTTAAATCCGCCTATGCACATGACTCTCTAGTCAGTAGGACCTAGAAATACAATTTCTGTACTTAATTTCACCATTATATTTTGTATATACAATTATTTTTATATAGCTGGTTCACGGCATGCGTTGCTATGCCTTTCAATGAAATAAATTGACTCTCCCTTCGTATCCTTTCCCATGCGTCCCCGTTCCCTTCCAACTCCCCCGCCTTCCCCCTCTCTCGTCTCTTCCCACTCCATGAACCCCATCTTCCCCCTACCTTTCCTCCCTCCTGCAAAAATATATGAAATACACATATTTTCATTTATACAAATTTCATAACGCCAGAACTTACCATTATACACGCCTACCTATGTTACTCGCTGATGATGTAGCTTTCTATTGAAAAAAGAATTTTAAAAATCGGTTCAGTATCGGCCGTTTGACGGCCTCCGTGGTCCCGAGGTAGGACTCTGGACTCACAACCCAAAGGTCGCGGGTTCGAACCCGGCGTGCGCAAATAAATTTTATTTGATTAATTTGTGTTATTTCACAATTTATTCATTTAAAAATAATATATAGTATATTTGCGGCACGTTCCAGAGTGGAAGATACTATCAGTATCGCCCTGGTGTAAGACCACCATTCAGAATTGAAACGTTGCTCGAAATGGCATTAACCGTGTTTAGTGACCAGATCTGAATAGCCAGGTACTTTCTCACCTTCCTCTTCCCTATCTCATTCCCCTCCTCACTACCTTCAGCCACACAACATACCCCAATTGGAGATGCCATAGTCTCACTGGCTCCAGAGGGGAGCAGTTGGGACTCTTGTGCGGTATTTCACATATAAAAAAAGTAGTTTCGGAGCCTATTAGAACAAATGTGTTTTTTAAAAATATTTTTCCGATCATACTTGCGTTTTTTTTCTGCAGAGGGAATTTCAAGAAATTGCTTTTTCGACTCGCAAATGTACAGGGATTATTTTAAAAACTAACACATTTTCTGAGCTTGTTACCTTAAAATATTCAAGGGAACGTATGTATAGATCGGAAGAAATTAGGAATCCACATTACTGCAAAAATGAAAACATCGCTGAATAAGTCCAGTAAGTTTGGTCTACGTGACCATCTTAGATCTATATATGACGTACGTCTTGAATACTTCAATTTTAATACACTTAAAACTAGAAGATAATAATCAATTATTGATTGATTAAATGTGTTAACAAAAAATAATTCATGGTTATCTTCATATTACATTATTTCTAGTACGGGTCGTTTCTACGACTCGTTTTTGAGTTCAACAGCTTGGTTTTGGAACGACTTGCCGGCCTCTGTGTTTTCTACCTCCTACAACATGAGTCTTGTTCACTCCTTCCTCTCCTCAAATACATCCTCCACACAATATCTTCAAAGATGACATAAGCCCTGTGGGATTTCCTAAGGGCCCCCTGTGTGAACTTAATGTAAAAAAATATATATAAATAAATTAACGCCACCCATGAAAGTGCAAATTACAAATTATTTAAGGTAATCATTAAAAAATGCCTGCTCATTCAAATATTATTATTATAAAATAATACATTATATTAATTTCAACAACGTTTTAGTTTCGCAAGCCCGATAAGGTGTAATGTTATAATCCTTTGGGATGGATTGAAAATCAAATAAAGCATTAAAATTGTTCATGCATTTGATATGCATACTTGATAACATCAATTTTTACTTTCCCGGAATTTAAAGCACGACTTCTGTAATTTAATCCAAGAGGATTATTGCGATTATTTCAAAATTAAAATGATTTATATGTTTTATTTTATTTTTTTCTTGTACTATTCTTATGTAAGAAGTACATTAGAGTACGACTCCGTGATTTGGTTCCCACAATACTCAATTCATAGCAGTAAATTGGAGTGCGTTCAAAACAAGTACGTAAGAATACTAGTTTACAATTTGAAGTAGATCGGAATCTAGATAATACGCTGAATATATTACTCAATCTAGAGAAGTCTTACTCGCCAAAAGATAACATATATCAGATAAAATTTCTCTTTTTAAAGTGGTAAATAACATGTATGATTCATTTTTGTTTAATCAAATTAATCTTTAAAGTTAATTATAAGGCCGAAATTTAAGAGAATTCAATGAAAACTTTTGGATCGATGCTTATCGTAGTAACATAAGTTTTTTAAACCAAGCAATGTCGAGAATACTCGGTCATATAATAAACACGAAGCTTGGATATATTTTTGTATCTCAAAGTATTAGTATTTCAGAGTACGACTCCGTGATTTGGTCCCCACAATACGCAATTCATAGCAGTAAAGTGGACCCTAATCAAAACAAGTTCATAAGAATGCCATCTTACAAATTTGAAGTACATCGGAATTTAGGAATTTATTCTGAAAGACTTAACTCACTTTAGAGAAGTCTCACTCGCCAAATGATAACATACTCGTATATCAGATATAATTTCTCTTTTTAAAGTGATATGTATGACTCATCTTAATATAAGACAGAAATTTATGAGAAATCCTGAAAAATTTTGGATCGATACTTATTTTAGTAATTTAAGTTTTTTAAACCAAGCAACGTCAAGAATGTCTAGGTCATAAAATAAACACTGCGATCGTGAAGACTGGATATATTTTCGAATTCAAACACCACCTTCAAAAGGAACTCATACTTGCATATACCTGATTATCTCCTCACTTAGAGCCATTTCGTAATTATTAGCTATAATATTTGTATATATGTATATGTATGGGCGTGTGCGTATGTACACATCTACATACATACATAGTGTATACCGTGTACACAGGTATGCATATCATCTTTGATTGATGTTCTTGTAATTTAAACAAACTTGCTATAACCATGTTGATAATGTTAATTACTGTAATAATAATACGATATATTCTGTTGGCGAGCCAAGAAAAAAATAATGAATGAACGCAATATAGCGATTTTTTCTTGAGATAATTTAATGCACATTTTAGATCAATTTATTTGCGTAACCTGTCAATGAAATAATTAATTGGTTTTATTTTTATCTTTTAGGTAAGCTTAAAGGATTTAGTATTAACACTGCAACACTGCAACACACCCAGTGCTCGGAACAACATAATCGTTCGTTTGGTAAGCAATGTATTTATAGATATTATTTCGTAGTTTTAAATAATAAAAAAATAAAGTTATCTGAAACGTTCTTCGCAATCACTGATGAGACACACTGATAGAAATATGGTGTAAGATGTCACTGTGCTCGAAATAAGCTATTTTTTTCCTTAACCTTTTCGTCCCGGAACGAAAAAAATCACATATGACCCGAAGGGGGTTCACTCGGGGACCCCAATTTGTTTGGCTTATTAAAGGGTGTTAGTAACATATTGTTTTGTTATTTGTTATGATAATAATTAGAGGGAAGTATATTTATCGTATTTCAGTAGTCATTTTCAAAATCGTTTGATAAGTAATGTCATAATTAATATTCTAATGAATTTAGACCATAACGTGTATTTTTCCATAGAAAACAGAGAAGACGGGCCGATAACCAACATAACACCTTGTTTCCAAATCTCGACTGGCGATTGGCGTTCACCGAAAACGTCTCAGACCGAATGATCTTTGACCGGCAAGCGAACATTATAGCATTGTAAAAAGAGCAAACGAGACGCGCAGTGTAAACGAACGCAATCTAGTCCTTTCCACTAACAACTTAGAAATTACTTGCTATCGCTTAGAATTATCCCGATACATTCAGCAGATCGGGACGGGGTACAACCGAAAAGAGGGGAAGGGGGGCGGGTGGCACAGATTATTCGCCGGAATCTGTTATAAACTATTTAATTTTAATAAAAGTAGTAATGCGATATTAATTTTTTTAATGCAAATCGATAAACAAATAGTTTTTCTAAGATTACCCAAATTATTGAGTATGTGGTTTAAAAAACAACTTAGATACAGCGTAAAACTCTCGTTAGTGTGAGTGCGTTCCCCCGGTCCGGTAAGGAAGTGTTAAGGTGCAATCACTATTAGAGCGACCACGATCGATATTAAGAAAATCAACTTTCCGTAAACATTTTAAGTTTTAAGCTTTTAAAAAATATGAAATGTTATTTTTAAAAATAATCTCTATTGAAATGTCGAGTTGAAAAACATTTAAATAAAATTCTCACAATAAATGAAAAATCACAAAGTATGGTCAGAAAATTATAAAAAACGAATTAAAAGTGTGCAGTTCATACGCGGTTGAAGTGAAATCTTCAGAAAACTAAAGTAGACAAGAGTGGCGAGACTACAGCACTGCACAAAGAGGAAAACGATTGTTCTATCTCATTCTCTCGCAAGCTAAATCCTGTAGATTTATGTGTTTATCTCTTTTAAGTGTTGTTTTTCTTTTCATCGAGTTTCAAATCACGGTTTCAAACAGCGCTTAAGAATTTTTCACTTCAAAAGTATGGTTCCGTTATTTAACGTGTTGTAAGTATAAAAAAATCACATCGTTTCTTTAAATGCTACTCAACTCAAATGTCAAGAGAATTTTGCTCTATTTTCAAAGCGTCGTGTTGTATGAAATATTTAAACAATCTCTTACGCCTGTTCATTCTAATCTTGTATTTTAAATGTTATCGCGCTCCCCCTGTCATTTATATTTATGCATTATTTGTCTTTCAGCCTGTTGAACGTGGGATGACATTTAAAAAACCGCGCGAAAATTAGCTTGATTAATTCTGGTTAAATATCGTTATAAAAATAAATCAATTGTTTTTTGCGATTGTTTTCTGTTTACCTGATAATAAATTTTATTATTCGTGTATATTATAAGATAATGTCGGAAGAACTTTTTCCAGAACCACAGTTGACAAACATCTCACAGTCGATCCCTTTGTATTAAGCCCCAAGACTGTCCCTATTTCAGTCTCACTACATACTCTAATTGGGGTATTTGAAACAATTAGGGCATAAGTTGAAAATTTAAAAATATTTCCGCAATAATAATGGCACAAATTCTAAATTTGCCCTGTATACCTAAAAAATGGGAGAAATTTTAAAAATTCATATATGTAATGAAATTTCATAACGGTTACCCAAATTTTGTAAAAGAATGTTTTTTGATTTGTTAATAAACTGATTTAATATACTCAAACGAAATTTTCAAACTGCTCTTCTGAAAAAAGAGGTTTTTTGAGTTATGCCGTTGTTATCCCCGGGTGCGAACTGATTCTATGAATTAAGATCATAGAATTCCAAAGACAGTCGCAAAAACAGAGGAACAACTCGAAACCGGCATAAAGTTCGCTCACTTATGCCTTTTTATGTTTAATGTATTCCGCAGTAACAATGGCACAATGATTATTGTGCCTCTATTTTCGCCTGAATTTGAGTAAAATATTATAATTTAGCAGTGATATTTTCGTTTTTAAAGCCACTTTAATATTTTTAAGAATTATGCCATTTTTTTCGAGGATAAAAAAGATATCCAGGAACATTTCTGCATACTTAACTAAAAAATGCCATTTTTGGACTTGTGCCATTGTTATCCCCCGGGTGCGATTTGGTAAAATAATGGCTTCTAAAAATATTCTTGGTTTTTTTTATTGCACCTGAAAAAACACTTACAATTCATACTTCTAGACTAGAATACCCCCTTAACATCATCACACAATCAAAAAATTCAACAAGGAGGTTGCGAGACATTATCCATGTAAGCCTACCACACAAATACAGGATATTATTAAGATTTCTCCCCGGTACCGCAACATTTAGAAAAATTAACACTATATATCATGCCATATTTAGTGACCACTTTAAACCCCTTAAAAATATACTTTACCATCAATCATATCAAGCTGATATTGCGGTGTAAGGTGTAACCCTTTATTATAAGTCGTAAGACATATTGTACCTTAATAAATCCGCACCGTGCCGTACCGTAATAAATCAATATACCATCAGCACATGTGCCAATAATATGTGACCGGACAACTCGGAATGAAACCAACTCAGAACCATCTCAGATAAGTCATTTAGAGTGATAAAAAAAAATATATATATGTTTATATAAAAAATTGGTTAAATAGGTTACGTTAGGTTAGGTTAGGAACTTAGGTTAGGTTAGGAAAGGTTAGGTTAGGTTAGGTTAGGAACCGTCCACTGAATTGTTATAATTATTTTCCTTTATTAGTATTCTCGGCAAGGAGGAATACTTATGGTAGTTAGATCTAAAATTTCTGTACTGAAATAAATTCCGATTTCTGGTATTATGTGGTGTAATCCGAAAGCTTAGCCATCAATTCTGGACTAATAACTACATCATTTGATATTTTATATAGAAATGCTAAGTCAGTGAAAAACTTCTGTCTGTCAATTTAAGCAAGTTCACATCATAAGAGAGTTGTAGTTCAACAATTGCTAGAAAACCCATTTTAAAATTTAGAAAACGTAAGAATTTATTTTATACTGTATTAAATAAAATAAAAATAAATAACAAAAACCATCCAACACTTATGTGTTTTGATTTCAACAGAATTGGCAGAATAATAAAACGGCTCAGTTTGTGTAGAAAATCAAGCAATGTCTGATATCGTAGTTCTCAATGCGCATTGTAATAAAATCATTTTAATAAATAAGTGCTGTTATAAAATAATTAAGTGATAAGTTTTATTACCTTTTCCGAGGTGATGAGAACTCATCTTGAACGTTTTGCTTCAGTCGCGGTATCCACTCTACTGAAGAACAAATCAGTGTTGGTATCGCCTAATCGATCTTATCGATAAATCGATACATTACCAAACGTCATAACTCTAATATAGATATCTCTATTCGGTGAGACATAATCCGTTATCGCATTACTCCGAATCTATCGCTCGATGACGAGTCTGTCCCTCTAGGAAAGTTATTCCATCCAGATTTATAGACAACTAGCTGAATTCCCCGGCTTTGTCCGGGCGTTATACCGAGTTTTTGGAATTCAGATGGAGACTGTAATGATTTTCTTATTTTGACTGTCAAGAGTCAAATTTTCATCACGATATATCAATATTCTGCTTTAAGGGGTGGAAAATATGGATAGGATGATTTTTCGAAATCTCATTTAGACACATCCTCTTGTTTTAAAGGTCAAGTGTGCAAAATTTCGCCAACCTCGGAATAAGACCGTAGATTTTTATACAAATCCGTTTGCCCGCCAACCCACCATCCCGCCTGCCACAAACAGACAATCGACTTTGTATATTAGGTAATAGATATTTCTATATGGTGACCGGACAACTCGGAATGAAACCAACTTAGAACCATCTCAGATAAGTCATTTAGAGTGATAAAAGAATATATATAAAAAATGGTTAAATAGGTTACGTTAGGTTAGGGTTATGGACTAATTTAAAATTATTTTTTTCATAGCTTTTAGAGTTGACTATATTCTCAGTTGGCATGGAACTGTATGAAAGAGTATGAGTGCAAGCGAGATGGTATGCTTGCACGAATCCTATGTAAGGGAATGCATGCGTGATATTTGCTCTCTTTTGCTACAAGCAGCTCCTCAATAAATACCAGTACAACATAACGTATATCTATTACTGTGTATTATCCGACACGCCCCAATAAAAGGCCGACACACTACACACCGACACGCATACATTACATTTGGCGCAGCCATTGCATTTGACGCGTACACTACAGGGTAGCTATTCTCCAAGCCCTCGTCGCTCGCAATCGCCATCGAAAGTACGTACATTGGTCGACGCGGTTATTCTTGAGCCAGTCGACGGAACATTTTTAGACGCCAAACGCCTAAAGTCATTCGCCACAACAACGAGTGGGGTAGACCAGTAGAAACGGAGAAGCGAGTGGTTGTTTATTTGCGTGTCTATACTGTCTATGCAATTGGCTGTCAACATCTAGTATTATCGTTTTCCCGCGCGAACTTTTGCACCCGCAAGACGTCGAATATTGTTATAAAGTCGTTTTAAGGTTACATATTACAATGGCTAATTTTCCGCTCATTATTGTTGATCAGAACTTACTAGTTCTATGAGCAGTTGCTTTTGATTATTAGTTATATGGCCATTTCGAAAATTATCAACCGACCCAACAAACTTACCGTTTCACTGTTTGACGTTTGACATTTCAAAGTTACACCATAGAAATCTCAAAAACATCAGGAACATAGACAATATTTACAGGGCTACAAATATAATCATCCTTGCGACCGCTCGCCGTTCAAGAATGCGTAAATATGAAACATTCGAAAAAGTTGGTCGCGACGACGAGGAATTTTTCGCTCGCAGCGAAATAACGATTAGGCGAGTAACGATTGATCGTTGCTCGGGAATAGCTACCCAGGAAACCAAGCAATGTCTGAGATCTTAATTCTCAATGTTATAATGGCGAATCTAAAGGCTTTTTTTCCTAGAGAATAATCGTATTAAGCGTGTCCAGCGATTTCGAAAGTTTTCCGAGTATTGGCTTTTGATTGATCTGCATGATCTCTGATAATGATTATAGAAGATGTGACTTTCCGATGTCATTTTTTTCTATTTGCTGTTTATCATTTTAACCGATTTAAATCAAGAAAAATCAGCAATGATACCCTTAATGTTAATCACTTTCTTATCGTATCGTCATCTCATCAGTGTAATAGGTAGCTAACGTCAATATTCATACAAAAACAATATTTTCCAGTGTAAATAAATTGCATTTAATCATTGATTGTAATACAGATAAAACACATTAAAATGTAATTATGGAATATTTGATCACAAGCGACATTATCCAGACGTCATCTACTGCAATTTTGGGTTAATATTATATAGGTTTGCAATCAAAACGTAAAAAATAGTTTATATTTTAAGGCGGTATAAAACTCTAATATTGGGAATTTGCTTAAGGCTAACATTTTAATAAATTCCAACAAATTCCTAAATATATCTAATAACTTTTTTTTCAAACCGCGACCCGGGGATCTAAGTTATTTATATTAAAGATCAATAAAAATAATACCTCACCATTAATATATTTTACGTAGAACTGTTTAAATCTAAATCTGTTAACATTTTATTTCCAGTATAAAACTAAAAATTTAGCGGTGAGCACCAGATTTTATTTTTCTAGACGATGAATTAATAACTTCGGCAGGGATTTACTTAGAAACATCTTAAATATTAGTAACAAGTTCTTCAGAATTAATTAAAATGAACCAGCTTTCTTCACTTATGTCGTTAAGATTCCCACATTATTTTTATTCTTTTCTTTGATAGGGCAAATTCGACAGTAGGTCCGTCCAATACACGGGTCGCGAGTCGCGATTTATATACACGGCTTCTTTACTTACGTCGTTAAGATTCTGAATATATTTTAGGGCATTGTGTCGTCTTAAAGATATGTGAGGAATTGGCTATTCAAGGTGAGTAGGGAAAACTAGACAATCATTACTCACCCAACTAGTAATTGCCCGCCCCCACTTTGACTGTCCTTATTATTTTTTTTTTGTGTGAATACCGCACAAGAGTCCCACTGCTGCCGTCTGGAGTGAGTGAGACTATGCCATCCCCATTTGGAGTATGTTCTGAGGCTGAAGGTAGTGTGAAGGAAAACGAGATGGAGAAGAGAAAGGTGGGGAAGTACCTGACTATTCAGATCTGATCACCAAACATGGCTAAAGCCATTTCAAGCAACGTTTTAATTCTGAATGGTGGTCTTTCACCAGGGCGATACTGAGAGCATCTTCTTCATATATTATTTTTAATGAATTAATTGTGATATACCACAGACCAATCAAATAAAATTTATTTGCACACGCCGGGCTCGAACCCGCGAACCTCGGATTGGGAGTCGAAAGTTTTACTTCGGGACTACGGAGGCCGTCATTAAAGTATACAATCAGAAAATAGTATTTGAATACTTATAAGTTATCCGATTAAAATAAGAATATTACGAACATTTCTGTATATGTCTTTGTCTATAAAACTTATCAAATCAAATAAATTATGTAAAGTTGCCTCGTAAAAATAGATTTACAGATAAACTTCTCCAAACTCCTTTTGTTAAAACCACCCTTGGATAAAGAATACGTAGCTTGCAAACTACACAATGCGTTACCAGCTAATGCCAGATAAATAGAAACAATGACTTAATTCAAACACGAAATAATGAATTGGTTTGCTAAAATACGATATACCACTATTAAAAACATTGTAAAACAAATCACGATGTGAATAACAATTTGCAACAACTTGCAACTTCATCATTTGAAGTGATTTAAAAAATTTGTTAAATCGGTTACGTTAGGGTAGGTAAAGGGCCATTTTTTCTATTTTTTTCATTACTTTTAATGTCTTTTCAAAAGTTTGTTAAAATGCCACTTTGTTGAGTTGTGGAAACCAATTTTCTTACCACCTAACCTAAGCAAAATAATATCTTGTCAAGCCTAATTTCCGTATTAATTATTACAATATCTATTTTATTTCATCTTTTCTTTCTACACTTGTTAGATTATTCTCTTTACAGGATTGCTACACTTTATATTACCTTTCTTCTTGATTTAATAGGAATATTATTCTATCAACCCCAAAGAAAGAATGTTAATATCTATTCATCCTTCGAAATTATGTATTTTTATGTATGTATGTTTGTACGCATTTATGTACCTCCTGCGTCTGTCTCATTACATATATATCCTAGTGAGACAGGAAAAACATCGATAAAAGCCTATAGTCAAACTTTTTATTTAACTTATTTATAGAGATAAATAAATAATTAAAAATTAAAAAAACTCCAAGAGAATTTGTATGACCTATAAAAAGTAGGTTTTCACGTGTCTTTGTCACGTGCACTTTGTGGATATAAATAATTATACTTAATAATGAAAACAAAATTTTCAACCTACCGGTTTCGGCTAGACCTGAACCTTCGTCAGGGGAGAATAAAATATATTAAATAAAATACAGTGTTACAATGTATAAGTAGAAAAGGGAGAGAGAATATCAACTTTGGGGGAAGCGAGGGGGAGGTACTGAAGAGGGTGGGGGGTAAAAGTAGGCGTGGGAAAAGGAAATATGCTAAAAATGGGGCTGTTTGACAAATCCAACTGTTACTAAATTGGTTTTATATATTTCAAATTAATTTCTTATTTCAAGAACTTCTACCATCTTTTCCCAAGATTTATTAAATGAGTGATCTTTATCTATTAGGTGCGTTGTGAATTCTGAAAAATCTACACTATTTAGGCACCTCAAGTGTGCAACCACCCTTGTTTGAAAATTTCTAGCCATTTTACCTGCGTAAAATGCTGGGCAATCATTACATTGAAGTTTATAGAAGCCAGAATGACTAAAATTATTTTCCGTATCCTTAGAATTAGAATTAGAATTATCAAAAGATAGATTTTAAACAGTTAGATTTGTCAAACAGACCCATTTTTAACATACTTTCCCTCTCCACGCCTACTTTTACCCCCGATTTACCCTATCTCTTTTCTACTTTTCGCATATTTAAATACTCTGTAACTTTGTACTTTATTTAATATATTTTATTCTCCCTTATGAAGGTTAAGGTCGAACCGAAATCGAATGATTTAGGATATATGATAAAGTGAAATTATTAGAAAATTATTTAATTGTGATTATAATGTAAAAAGTAAGGTTATCTATGGTTTTCCGATTTTGCGAATTATGTAAAAGTATATTTGAATGTTTCTCATGAGTTTGTATCGACTGGAATGCTATCTAAATAATTTTAGAACAACTGTAGTAAAATAATCATAAAATCAATGTAATCAATTGAACTGAGAAATCTAAAGTCTAGATAAAATAATGTGCACTCGTGTGTACTAATTAATTGCCGGCATTTTCTTTTGATGCACTTGTGAACGCATTATAGATAATGCAAATAAGTAAAAGATTGCACGTAATGTGTGTATCGAAAGATAAAGTAATTTAAAATATCCAAACAAAGGTTTTGTTACATAGGTATTTTAATATCAACCTATCATTTCATTTTATTTTGAGTTCAGTACGAAAAACAATTTCGGTACCTATTGTGGTGTACTCGGTGTACTGTTGATTCCTCTAATAATCTTATGTATAAAAAATAATTTTTGTTTGTTTGTTCGTATTTTATGCGCTGCCATACCGTTCATCCGATTGCGATGAAACTTTGGTGGTTTGTTGTGC
The DNA here is from genome assembly GCA_936435175.1 of Glyphotaelius pellucidus. Taxonomy (NCBI): domain Eukaryota; kingdom Metazoa; phylum Arthropoda; class Insecta; order Trichoptera; family Limnephilidae; genus Glyphotaelius; species Glyphotaelius pellucidus. The sequence continues at coordinate 28,820,392 of OW386544.1, forward strand.
GCAAGCCCGTGAAGGTTATAGGGTGGGGTATAAAATGGTAAGATCTGGCATTATGAAATTTGTGGCAATGAAAATGTGCATACAGTGGTACCTCGAGATACGAGTGCCCTTACATACGGGAGATTTGAGATACGAGCCGTCTGGAAAAACTGGCATAAAATATATTTTACATCGAGCAAAATTGGAAAAACTATAATATTACTAGCTTCATACACAGTATTTCGCTGTCACCGTGGAAATAAAAATTCCGGTTTGATATCAATTGGCTTGGCTTCGATGGTAATTATTGCCATTAGGTACAGCAGAAACAAATTATTGAATCAAGCATGTTCATAATGGTTCCATGCCAAGTGAGAATAAAGTCAACTCAACACCTCCTTGAAAAGTCATTAAAAGCTATGAAAAAAATAATTTTTATTTAGCCGATAACCCTAACCTAACTTAACCTATTTAACCAATTTTTTATAAATATTTTTTATCACTCTAAATGATTATCTGATATGGTTCTGAGTTGGTTTCATTCCGAGTTGGCCGGTCACCGTTCATAATTCAACTTCTAAAATTCAATATCTTGCTTTATATATGAACTTGTCAAAACAATTAGGAAATGTGTTTAGATATATATTTATAAGACTTAAAAATATTCTAAGCCTAGAAAACCTAAAAAGAGTGCAAAATGCAATTGTTCAATCTATATTACAATACGGTATTACAGGATGGGGAGGAACTTATGACATTATTTTAAATCCTCCCAAAATATTTTTGTTATTGTTTTTGGGGTGTTATGCCGTGTTTCGCTACCTCCTTCTTTAGCCAACGTTTCGGACAGCGTTACAGTGTCCATCATCAGGGCAGATGAGTGAACTCATCTTGGCATCATCGTTGGCTAAAGAAGGAGGTAGCGAAACACGGCATAACACCCCAAAAACAATTACAAAAATACTTTTTGGCCGTGAAAACCTAAAAACATACCCTCCCAAAATAATTCAAAGATTGATAATTAAGGTTATCCTGAAAAAAAAACCTCTACATTTTCTACTGAAAAAATCTTTTCAATGTTCAAAGTACCTACAATAGACAATATATATAAAAAAAATTCAATTCGACAAAATTCTACAAACTTTCAAAGAAATAGAGCTAAATATTTTAAATTTCAATATATCAGCAAGATATCAAAACAATATTAAAATCCCACAATTTAACACCAAGCACATTCAAAATACCTATCTGTATCTAAGTAAAAATAATTTCAATAACCTCACAACTAAAAATTATCGAAAATAAACAAGAATTCCAAATTACATTGAAAAATTACCTTAATCTACTGTGGGAGCTCATTTCTATTATTAATATTTCATTTAAACATTGAAATATATTTATTCATATAGTATCTTGAGTTTTTCTTACATTGCTTCTGTTATTACATAGTTGCAATATTATTATTTTCTTACTCAAATGATTACAAATACTTGAGCATGAATTCCCTCGCCAAACACAAGAACCTTGTCTTTTTATGGTGAGAAATGGCTTTAATTTTATTTATTGTACAACTCTGTTTAACATGTAAAAAAAATGTATACTTATTGTTAAAACATATAAATATTAAATTTAAAAAAATAAAAAAACTGCCTGCCACAAGGAAACCAGAGTAAATCAACTATCCAAGGCGAAATAGGTCGTCCTAGAATGAGATGGATAAATTAATTAAATGAATTGACAGCTTTGTTTTTTTTGCTTTAGTTGCCTACAGGAGGCCTTGACTGAAATAACTTCCCTCATGGCCTGTCATGGAATCAGGAATTACGTATGAATCCATACCTCCCACTATGGTGCAAGGCGTTGGGTTGAGACATTTCGGCTGGAGAGGTCAAAGGATCTTCCAGCCTCTTGAGATCCGGCCAGCCATGCAGCTGTTGGACAGACGCATCCACCACCAAGACCTGTACAAACCCCACACACATATCCGGGTACCAAACAGTGTTTGCCACTTGGGGTTGCCTATGGAAGAGGTGTTGCTTATTTGATAAATGGTAATGGTTAAAACCCACCAATAATCATCAAAACTGGAGATTTTTTGGTTGTTTGGTTGTCTTTGAGTTCAAATAGGTTTAAATATACGAGAAAATTTTATTATGATTGCTCCTTCTATATTTAAAAAAAATTGATATGAAAGAAAGATCCACACCACTCCCTTACTTCTAAACGTGTTTTAAATTTTGCAAAACTGATACGCAATCAATTATGTAGAGTAATAGTTGTTATCAAACATGTAAAATATATATTTAAAAAGTTCATTAGTAAAGAGCCTTGTATTTTTTTTATAGATTACACGTACGCCTGTAGTTCAATTCTTCTAAATGGGACAGATTATTGTGCAAGCATTAACATTCGACATACAATATTATATCTAATCATTAAAAACACAAAATGTTTATTATAAAATCAATCATAACTATCGATGTTTGCTTGCTCGAATTATCAATTTACTATTCATAACATCTGTATTCCAAGATATTATCTAAGGCAGAACGCACCTAGATATAACTTGTTATTTCCTGGACATTCCTAAGCAAGTACTTATTTCAATTTAAGATTTTTATCAAATTATTTTATAACATCGTATTTAATTATTTGCAGAAATAAAGAAAAAATCATGTTGATAAGCAATTACTACACAAACCGTAGAGTTTTACTCATTACGTATAAGATATTAAATACAGTGTACTATTTCATATCTAATCTTTATTCTATTTATGTAGATACGAGTTAAAATCAAACACGTTTTTCGTTGCCATGAATTGCTTAGAAAGTAGATATTTAAGATTAGATAACTTTTTATATTTTTCTAGTGAGTTCCAAAGAAGAACAAATTTTATATTATTTAATCAAGTAATTTGATAAATTTTGAAAATATGTTAATTTTTTAAACGATGATATTATAATACACCGTAGAACTCTTGTGGTAAATGTAAAAGTATACACCAACCGATCAATTGATTGATTTATACACATTACTAGCTGTGAATTTGAATGAGTTTTGTGGAGCAATTTTTTGCGTGCGTACTATTGAAATTTAGGTAGAAATGAATGTATTTTTTTTTTTTTTTTTTTTTTAAGTTTTCTTTATTCATTGAAATGTTGGTTACATAAATTTTAGAATTTTTCGACCACCACGCTAGGCACATGCCCGTGTTGTGGTGGTCGAATTATGTATGAATTATAGTCTATTGATCGCGTATTTCATTTTAATGCAAAAAACCTTCGTTAGTTCAATACGTTCATTAAATAAGCCATTTATTTTGATTAACGAACGACATAATTCAAATAAATGCATTTATTGCCAGCTAACCGAAACTTATCTGATACTATGAAATCCGGGCTAAAATTTGTCAATCGTCGGTTGGAATTTCTCTTACCAATTGTTGACCTTGATCGCAAATATTGCTAACTGACCATAGATCACGGATTTGGGCAATATCGGATTATATCGATCGACCATGCTAGGTACCCCGGTTAGAGAGCGCTGCAAATCTTTTTCTTCACGTATGGTGGAAAGATTAGGCGCTTTTAGTATTCTCACGTTTACGAAACGCAAAGAAAAAAGGAATAAACTTGCACATTCCTTATCGCAATAATGCTGCAGCTCTTTCTTAAGTATTAAATAATGGTGAGACAAAAGATGAGACACACAATTTACGTATGTCTGTTTCCTCCAAAGTACTACTTTTTCATATGAAGGAAGCGGACATGCGTGCATTGTGTGTTTCATCATTTGTCTCATCATTATTTAATGTGTAAGAAAGAGCTACAGCATTATTGTGATAAGAAACGTACGTTTATTGCCTTTTTTACCGTCGCCGCTCCGTAAAGTAGGAATACTTAAGCGCCTACTGAGTGAAAGAGTCTGGATACAGAACACTTAAATTCTTCTTCTTCTCATATGGTGGAAAGATTGAGTGAAGTAATCTGGATACAGAAAGCTTCAATACTTTTTCTTCTTCTAATATGAAAGGTTGAGTGAAACAAGCTAATATCTGGTTACAAAGCGCATCAATTCTTTTTCTCTTATAAGGTGGAAAGATTGAGTGAAAGATTCTGGATATAAAACGCTTCATTTCTTCTTCTTCTCGTATGATGGAAAGGTTGAGTGAAAAAAGCAGTTTCTGCATGTCGAACGCTTTGTCTCCTCCACAAGCCGTTACCTTTTTGAAAATCTTCAGTCCTCTAGTGTTTAATTGTAAAAAAAATGTAAAAAGCATCAACAGAAAAACTGTGAATTTTATATTTTATCAGTATTACAGTTCCAGGGGCAATTATTAGTCAGTCACTGGTACCTACGCATTAAATTGCAAGGAAATATAACAAGATGGAAAGAACTTGATAAGTAGGACGTGTGGGCATCGTAGTTAACTGTAAGAGGAATTTCGATATGACGTAGGCGAAACACAGAACTAACAAGGTAGTGTAACTTGATATGCGGCTTGAAAGAAAACTATCACAATGAAGAATAGAAGAACTGTATATCATTGCCACATATCATATCACTCAATTTATTGCAGGTGAAATTCTGTTATTTCTTCAATAATAGCAAATTCTTTTATGTTATTTATTAATTTTGGGAGTGCAGACCTGTATGATGATGACGCCACGCCTGTCAAAGTAAAAGTGTAACTACCTTCCATTATCATCATCATCATCGGTATTTTAATACGTGAAGCAAAAACTTTGTACCCCTTTTTAGGAAAATTGCACGGACGGAGGAGTATGAAATTTCGCACACTTATAGTTTATATAAAGAAGGAGTGCAGAATGCTATTTTTTTTAAATTATGCATAAAAAGTAATTAAAGCAATAAAAAAAATTACAATTATGGTCGAATTTCGACCATTGGGCGATCAGTAGTTTTTATAAATCGGCAATGTTGCATGGAAGGATTTCTGAATTAGAATTCTTCAAACAGAAGTTTTAACGATTGTGTAATTGATTTAAGAAGATTTGTTAAAATACTCATTTTAATGTAGTGTAAAAAGGTTGTATTTGTTTGTGTATTTAAATCTACCTTGATGTATTGTCTTACACTTACAAAATATGTATTAAGAACCCACATATTATTAATTTATATTATATCTTTTGCCATCTGTCCAATCCAATCCAAAAACCGTTTTTATTTTCTTTATCATTTTTTTTGTAGGTACTGTTAAAATGCAATTTTTCATCTGGATACACGCTTAATACCCACTTTTATAATATTTTTCGTTTTCTTAACCACTTCGGTCTATCGCTTTTGTACACTTTTGTCTTAAACAATTTTTCGATCAGATTTTTATAAAAAGTTTGTGTCATTTCCGCTTCGCAATTAAAGCTCAATAAATTAAATATTTCTGAACATAGCCAAATATTAAAAACTGTTTTTGAAAGGTGATAAAATACGCTTTCAAACTGTTTTATAACAAATAAATATTTGAATTTTTAAATATTAAAATTAAGAATACAAATATAAAAAATTGTAAAAATAACTCAAGGGATGTTTTTTTACGTAAAAACAGTACCAAAATCACGCTTAACGTAAAAATAAACACTTATTTTATTAGACAAATCTACAACAAACAATTTTATTACCTAATTTTTTTACCATTTCATACAAAAATATTTATAAGAAAAACGGCGCTTACGCGTTTTGGCGGGTGAAAACTGTTTCCACAAAATTAGTATTTCTTATCTATTTCTATGGATAACTTTGAAGATAGATGAGAAGCGTGGTTTATTATAGATATTATCTATTTTGTTTTAAGGTTGTCACTAGAACAAGTTATAACCATTTCTGTGGGAACACGCGCGTTAGCTTGAAAACAAGCTATTGACTGCTATTGATATATTGTCTTGAAAGCAAGTTTAGGGGTCGGAGTGGTTAACCTTTAAAACTGTTGTTGTAACCCATAAGCACTTAATCACAGAAAATGTAATAACATACAAAAGTCCAAAAGGCGTAATGATTAATAAAATACAATATAAAAATAAGAAGTGCTATGACGTAACAATAATAATATAATAATGTAATCATTTATTATGTAAGGGCAGCTAATATCTCAGTGTAAGGGCAGCTAATATCTCACAATTCTCATCCTTCAAACCTATACTAATAAGTAGCAATGTCACTTGGGAATATCCGTCTCCTTTTCATCTGAATTCAGCTTCCCCGGTCCTTTGTTGCGCTTCCGTCTCTGGAACTGTGCATTGCCGGCAGCTGGTACCCAGATGGCACCCAGAGGCGAATTGGCAATCGAAATCTGTCCGATATTAGGATAAAACTGTCCGATACTACAACAAAATAATTTTAAAAATAATAATTTCGATGGTGTGTCTCTGTTTCGATGCGTAACTCGGGTTCAATGAACTCCAAGACTGGGATTTGCTTTGATTTGATTTAAAATTAATTTTTGTTATTCAACATTTGAAATTTGTATTAATTTTGTTTTAATTTTTGACAGATATCGCAATTTTTCAAGTTTACTAACAGTGTTATGGAAAATTGGAAGGAATATTGTGAACTTGTTTCGAAACGCAATGATCCTGTGACAATTATTTTTTTGTAAATGCTTTCAGCTTCACAAATCCAAAAATAATACTGTTCCGTGATTTTTCACGGGGGTGCGCTAGTTCTTTTTTTACTTTAACTTCACCACAGGAGGCTCTAAGAAAAAAATTCCCTCAGAGCCTAAATCATCTTTAGGAATGCTGTGTGGGGTTCTTTTGAGGAAAGGAAGGAGATGAAGGTCTGAAAAAGGAAAAAGGTATGAGAGGAGGTAGGAATCTAGGGTCAGTATCTCCAGAAGTGACGTACGTATGAATCCATCCCTCCCACTGCGGTGTAATGTGATGTTCCGAGAGAGTCCTGCTGGAAAGGTCAAAAAGTTTCCCTCAACCAGTCTTTCCCAATCCGGCCTGCCACACATCGGGCAGATGCATCCACCGACAAGACCCGTACAAATCTCATCCCATGAACCCGGGCACTTCTTTTAAGTCACCAAACTTAGCGAACCACTTGGAGTGATCTATGACAGAATTTTTGGTTAGCCAACAAATGGTTTCGGGGCGGCGGTACCCATTCCCGCTTCCCAAATTGAAGTGAACCACTTGTGGTGACCTCTGGCAGGGGTGTTGGTTATCCAAAAAAATGTTAACCATACCCGCCGTCCAAATTAAAAACCAATCCTTAATTTATGTGTATGATACTGCCGCCAAGGGTCGACCCACAGTGCTCTTCTTGACGATATCAAGGAGGATACGGTGTTTCTACATATGTCGACAGAATAGCACTTAATCCCAAACATGGGAACAACTCAGCACAGGTTCGCCTAGTGAGGTGTTCACAAAATACTACGACTAACCTATTTACATACAGTTTTACGGATCATTAACATTTTTTTTCTCTTATTACTAAACTTATTATCTATGATAACCATGTAATAATTTGTAAAGTGCATGTTCAAGAATAGAAATAAATAAATAAAAATTGAATGAGAGAGTTAATCAAAATGCAAATAAGTGGAATATTTCTGAAGATATTTCAAAAATAAAAACTGTTTTTGAAAAGTGATAGAATACGCTTTCAAATTTTATAATTTAAAACTTTATTATTTAAAATTTTATAATTTAAACAAATTTTATAATAACAAATTTTATAATTTAAAACTGGGCGTACTGTACAGGGCACGCAGATACTTTAATAGTACACAACTGCTAGCCCTGTACAAATCGCAAGTGCGCCCCACGGTTGAATTTGGCAGCCACCTCTGGTCTGGAGCCCCGAAATACCTGAAAAAACCCTTGACTGTGCAGAAACGATAGTTTGATAGATTCTCCAAATTTAACAAACGGATTGCAATCTTTAGAGCACAGGCGCCAGGTGGGAATGCTGTCCTTGTTCTACCGGTATTACAATGGAAGATGCTCCGAGGAACTAGCGTCATTGATCCCCTCGGCACCGGTGCATAGTCGGGAAACACGCCAAACGCGCGCTCAACATTTGTACACGGTTGACATTAGTCACATGAGAACGGGTCGTTTCTACGACTCGTTCTTGAGTTCAACAGCTCGGCTGTGAAACGATTTGCCGGCCTCTGGGTTTCCTCCCTCCTACAACATGGGTCTCTTCAAGACCCATGTTCATTCCTTCCTCTCCTCAAAAATACCCTCCACACAGCGTTTTCAACGATGACATAGGTCCTGATGGAAATTATTTTCTTCAGGGCCCTCCTTTGTGGAGTTAATTTAAAAAATAAAAATATAAAAATTGAATGAGAGAGTCATTCTACCCGTTTCAAAAAAGATATTGTATAATATGCGGTTAAAGTACACCATGTACTTTGTTTAATAAAATCTCAATACCACATCCTTATTTGGAAGATATAAGATAAAATTCCGGTAACCCATTGGGGCCAGATTGAAGTGTGACGCGCCCCTGACGAGGACGCCCCGGGGCCGGCGGCGGTTCTATCTCGTTCAGCAGGAGTATTCTACCGCTCGCTCTCCGCCGTCACAAAGGAACCACTATAATTAGATTGCCTGGAAGATGTCATATGTTTGATCTCGTTAGGACCGAGTTATATGGCACGTGCGGAGAAATGCGTTTCTCTAAGAAAATTGTGTAATAAAAGAGCAGTGGTATATATATATATTTGGACACACAATATATTATGGCGATACAGGAGTATACAAAGGTGGGTCATTTTACAAAAAATGTTATTTTTAAATTCTAAGAGCGATAAAAGAGTGCCGAATGGGTTCAAAACGACAAGTTTAAAATTTTTCAAATTTTTGATACGATCTTCTTCCTCCGGATTCACTTCAAAGTTTTGAAAATTTTAATATTTAAAAAAATATATATATATATTTTAAAATATAAATTTTTTTACCCATCTATACTTTTTATAATCTTTCATAGCAAATGTAGTATATTTTGACGAAATCATTTACAAAAAGTCCCAGAATTGAGTCTCGCAAAATAATGCCGAAATTTCAGAGTAAAAAGGATTTTGCTGGTATTTGAATACACTGCCTTGAGATAATTTAAATTATATTCAAATATATTTTTTAATAAATAAATGAAAATATACCCTCTGTTTCATGTCTTATTAAAAATAATTCATTTTTATTGGTTTATCTAACACTTAAACAAGGGCGGGTTTTTCTCTATTATGTGAAATTTCAAAGTCAATCCGGAGGAAGAAGATGATATCCAAATATTTTTTTAAAAATTACGTGATTTTGTACCGTCATTTCACACCATTTATCACTATTAGACAAATCACAACAAGAAAAAAAAATCCCCATTCAGTCGTGACCCACCCTGGTATACATACTGGTAGTTTTGTGAACAGGGTCGACTTCGCGTATAAAAAAATATTGTTTCTAATTTTCTTTCATAATGTATATTAAATCAAGATTTTTTAGTAAGTACTCAAACGTCAGCTTACTTATTTATAGACCGTTATTATTTTACGTAACGTTTTTAAACATTTAGAATAAGGAATTACAATAGACGTATATGTCTATGGGAATTATACAATTTGTCCAAAGAAACGTCTCCATCGCATCCATTCCTTTTTTCAAAAATTACAGAAACTCCACACAACCTTATGGAAAATAGGAATCTAGGGGTCAGTGTATCCAGGAATGATGAAGTACAAATCCATCCTTCCCGCTGCGGCGTAAGACGATGGGTCGAGAGAGTCCAGCCGTAGAGGTCAAAAGGTCTTCCTAAACCATAATGTTGATTATTTAGATTCCACAGCGAATAGTATGATGCAAATACTGTCGGTATAAAAGGGTACTGACCGACACGGCTACCCCCTTGAACCGGAACTGGTAACCGGAACGTAACCAAAAAATTTACGGACTGATGAAATGCTAAACGTTCGAGTTAAAATAGGACTTCAATCTGCGAACTCCCAAGGAGATACGCCAAGAGCCACTCCTGATGTATATAAAGTAGTCTCAGTGCATGGCGGGTGGAGCGGCGACCGGATATATTTTTACCGGATATTGTGTAAGAGGAAGGTAACTGTTTACACCTGATGTCGAAAAATTCTGAGTACAACCCGGGCAACGCCGGGGAGTTATATAAATATTTTAGTATTTACCCAATTCAGTCTGATGAGATGTACGATAATTTTGCAAGGGAAGCACACATGCATTTTCGATTTATGGCGATTTATATCAAATCTTCTACTAAATTTTAGAATTCCATTTTAGAACACTTTTATGAGAATTTAGTTCAAAGTCCACAATGCCCGTTTTGACTTGCTTTATAAATTTTAATGATCCTTTTACAAAACAAGATATAATATAGAAAGTTGATTCGATAGCGACTTTACTGTGTTTAGTGCCCGATCTGAATAATCTAGCGGTAAGGCTCTTGACTCGCAATCCGAAGGTCGCGGGATCGAATTCCGGCGTGACAAATAATAAATTTTATTTGATGTATTTGTGTTATATCACAATTAATTCATATAAAAATAATATATAGCATATTTGCGGCACGTTCCAGAGTGGAAGATACTCATTGACCTGGTGTAAGACCACCATTCAGAATTAAAACGTTGATGAAATGGCTTTAGCTGTGTTTGGTGACCAGATCTGAATTGCCAGAAACTTTCCCACCTTCTTATTCCTCATCTCCTTCCCCTCCCCACTATCTTTAGCCTCACAATGGGGATGCTATAGTCTCACTGGCTCCAGACGGGAGCAGTTGGTACTCGTGTGTGGTATTCACGTAAAAAAAAAGTCAGATGTACCCAAACTAAGCTTTTTCTTCTAAAACGTCCTCTCTCATAATTTGCCAAAACTTTGTGCTGGTCATTTAACGGTGAACTTACGAAATCGCCAGTCCTGCAGTAATAATTTGGAAGGAGGCCTTACGCTGTAGCTGTTCCTTGCTGGCGTAAGGCATCCTAGAACTTCAGGACCTTATATTACTTTGTTTTTAGGAACTTATGATAACGAACTAGCTAACTAACCATTACGCCGTTTCTCCGCAAGGGTAGGAAGAGAGGACGGACGAAACTTCCTTCCTTTCATAAAAATACCCTCCACACAGCATCCCCGATGATGACACAGGCACTGAGGGGAATTATTTTTATTTGTGTGCCTGTTGTAAAAAAAACATGTCTACTGAATGATAAAATTTTTATGGAAGTTTTACCTTAATTTTTGTTTTAAGTAAATTTTGCTGAATCAAATTTTCTTTATTTACTAGGGTTACGAAATGGGATCATATAAGGCACTCGACGATCCGAAACGATTTAAACATTGAACTATTGCTACTCTTCATAGAAAAATCGTAACTAAGGTGGCTTAGGCATATACTAAGAATGCCTGATGAATTCCGAGGAAGATATTAAGTGCTATTCCAGAGGGTAGACGTCCACCTCAGACACAGCTGGGCGAGGCAACTCCATAAACTGTGTGAGGAGAGGATGGGACTGCCATGGGCGGAGGCCGAATGGTCAGCACAAGACAGGGACGTATGGAAGAGCCTTGTCGATGCAATGGGTCCCCGACCCGAATAGGATAAGGGATGAAGATGATGATGATGACATTTTCTTTACATATTTCAAAAGCTGAGTGTATCTAAGTAGCCAGTAAAAACCCATGAACATAATTTTTGATGTTATGCAAAATGTGTGATATGAAATTTCTAGTTTAATTCAACTGTTTTCAGTCCGCACTGTCTTTTCCAGCAAGAGATGTCAATGTGCTTCGAAACATCCATTTAACTACTGTAATAAAGTGAAACAACGCCAGAATTTTTCTTTGACATGCATAATATTATTCAATTGTTCAGTTAGAAGAGAAGAAATCAAAAGAATAGCTTTGAAATTCACAGAGAGACAAAATAAATTGTTTGATTAGAAATTCAAAGAACACATGGAGAACATTTTTTATTTGATTGTGTTGAGACCGCCTTTGACTGTGCGACGAAACAAATTATTTGCAAGAGAGAAAAATGTTGGAAGAATAGTTATTCTCGCGTAGGAGTACAGAGTTGTTTTAAAGAAATATAAACTTGGCATAAAAAAATATACAAGAATTTTTACACCAAGTAGTAACATTCCATGAACATTCTAAAAAAAAGTATTAAAATATTTTTAAACAATTTTATTTACCATCTTGTCAGAGTTGTGGATACTCTCATTATCTCTCTCTCTAACAAAAGACCACCATTCAGAGTCGTAATGTTAATTGAAACAGCCTTTATCGTGTTTGGTGACCAGAGCTGATCAGCCACGTACTTCAAACTTCCATTGTCTCCTTCCCTCTCCAATCCCCAAAGCCTTACAACATACCCCAATACCATAGTCCCACTGACTCCAGACAATATGAGATGTCCAGTTGTATTCGTCCAGTTGTATTGGTCGTATTCGGATAAAAATGTTTGTATTAAAAAAGCTAATTTTATTGATTGATGATGTTGTTGGGGTGTTTTCTTTTTTTAAATTTTATTTATACGTATATTTTTTGTGAATATCTCAAAAGAGTCCCAGCAGCTCCCGTCTGGAGATAGTGGCACTATGGCATCCCTAAGTTGTGATGCTGAAGATAGTGGAGAGGGGAAGGAAAAGGTGAGAAAGTACCTGGCTATTCAGATCTCTGGATCGTTCCGCAAATATACTTTTTATTATTTTGAATTTATTAGTTACTAGCTGGTTCCTGGCATGCGTTGCTATGCCATTCAAAGAAATAAATTGACTCTCCCTTCTTAACCTGCGTCCACATTCCCTTCCACCTTCCCCGCCTTCCCCCTCCCTCGTCTCTTCCCTCTCCACGAACCCCACCTTCTCCCTACCTTTCCTCCCTCCTGCAAGAATACATGAAATACACACATTTTCATTTATACAAATTTCATAACGCCAGAGCTTACCATTACATACAGCCTATGTTACTCGCTGATAATGTAGCTTTATATTGGTGAAAGAATTTTTAAAATCGGTTCAGTAGTTTCGGAGCCTATTCAATGCAAATAAACAAAATCAAATCTTTCCTCTTTATAATATTAGTATAGATGAAATAACACAAATTAATCAAATAAAATTTATTCGCTCACGCCGGAATTCGATCCCACGCCCTTCGGATTGCGAGTCAAGAGGATTACCCTCGACCACGGAGGCTGACGAAATGGTTAAAAATAATTTTAAAAATGTCAAAAATTCCCTTTTTGTATGAAGATTTTTCAGTTAGATGGGGATGTCTCGACCTAACTGAAAGAATTAAAATTTTGAAAAAAATAAAAATCGTTTTCTGCTACAACATTAGTAAAGTTGAACGTTGTACCAACTTAGCTCCTCTGCAGCTCAATAAACGCGCTCCTCACCATCCGATTAACACCACTGCTTGCAGGACTGAATGCAGAACCCCAAACCTAATTATTACAATTCCGATGTCCCGACACTGAGAATAATATCAAATCTGCTGGCGGTTCTTATTACAAGAACACTAATTTGCAGAGACCCTGCATGCAGTCCTGCAACCAGTGCTTTAAATCGGATGGTAATTATTAAAAATTACTTAATTTCACATTTATTGTCCATCAGTCTATGTAAATATATATATATTTTTTTAAATTTACTCCATACGAAATTAAATTTACTCCATACGTAATTAAATTATATTTACGCCTATGTCATCTTTGAAGAGGCTGTGTGGAGGGTGTTGTTGAGGAGAGGAAGGAGTGAACATCGGTCTTGAAAAAACCCATGTTGTAGGAGGGAGGAAACACAGAGGCCGGCAAATCGTTCCACAGCCGAGCTGTTGAACTCAGTAACGAGTCGTAGAAACGACTCGTTCTCATGTGACTAATGTCAACCGTGAAAAATGTTGGGCGCGCGTTTGGCGTGTTTCCCGACTATGCACCGGTGCCGAGGGGATCAATGACGCTAGTTCCTCGGAGCATCTTCCATTGTAACCGGTAGAACAAGGACAGAATTCCCACCTGACGCCTGTGGTCTAAAGATTGCAATTTGTTTGTTAAGTTAGGAGAGTCTATCAAACGGACCGCCCGTTTCTGCACAGAGTCGAGGGTTTTTTAGGTATTTTGGGGCTCCAGACCAGAGGTGGCTGCCAAATTCAACCGTGGGGCGCACTTGCGATTTGTACAGAGTTAGGGTTAGCAGTCGTGTACTATTAAAGTATCTGCGGGCCCTGTATAGTACGCTCAGTTTCTGAGAGGCTAGCTTAATTCTGGCTTCGATGGAGCTCCCATACCTGAGCTGGTCACTTAGAGTTACACCAAGCATATCGATGGAGGTCCTGTTCGGAAGATTAAGAAGAGACTAAGAATAAGAAGTAACTTACTTTGTAATTGTATTTACACTGAGACTGGCAGTTCAAACACCACCCAAAGCTAAAAAATCCACGTGTTTCCAACCTTAAGTTAAATTCGAGCACCATTACCCAATAAAGGCCGCTTTTAAATTACCGAAATCTGTTACATTATACGGGTATAAGGGCAGGGTCATTCCTGCTGCCGGATAGTCCAATCTCGCACTGAGGCATTTCAATGGCGCCTGTTTATTTGAAATTGGAGCTTTTTATTTTATTGCAGTTTTAGCGCGGCTTTATCCGACATAAACAGTGGAGGTGGACATTAGCAACACTGGTAAGGTTTAATATTTGCTCGAATCTGCTTTTCCTGTGTTTGTTTGCTCCCATTATATAATATGGTTCTGTTTGGCGGAATACCCACCGCGGATTATTCACCATATAACTAGGCAGAGTTATGACGCCATGAATTTTGATTACAATATGAAGGTGGATGAGTTTGTGTATTTGGGAAGTATATTTACGAGAGATGGGAAGACTAATAGAGATATCGAAATAAGGGTGAAGGCCGGTAACTCCATCAATGGAGGACTGAACGCCGTTGGCGGCAACAAAAGACTGTCAAAAGAAGCGAAGCTAGCCGTCCATAATGGAGTGCTGGTACCTACCCTGATGTATGGCAGTGAGGCATGAAGCTGGCAGAGAAAGGATGAAAGTAGACTGAAAGCTGTAGAAATGAGATCCCTGAGTCGTATGTGTGGTAAAACCATGTATGATCGTGTGAGAAATGTGGAGATCCGCAAAGAATGCAAGGCGGATGTAAGCGTAATGAATAAGATTAAGAAAGGGACGCTAAGATGGTTTGGGCATGTAGAGCGAATGAATGAGGAAAGGAGTGTAAGGAGAATATATGACGCAAATGTGAATGGTAGACGAAGTCGGGGACGCCCGAGGAAGACATGGCACCACCAAAAGAATCAGATACTTGAGTCGGGCCATGTCAAGAGTCAGAATAATAGAAGAGCATGTATGAGACGATGTATGAATGTGAACGAAGCAAAGAGTGTGTGCCAAGATCGAGTTATTTGGCGGTCCGTCCTCTCTGCCTACCCCTGCGGGGAAACGTCGTGATGGTTAGTTAGTTAGTTTTATATGATATTGTTAATTTTATGAAGTTTTAAAAATATGTTAAACAAGGTAGTCAAAGGTTCTCCTAATTTATTTACCATTGAATTGTTGGAGAGAGCGCGGTAATGTTTAAAAACGATTATTATTAAGGAAAAGTGTGAACATCTACATAAACTAATATTATAAATGCAAAACTGCGTGTTTGTTTGTTACGCTTTCATCCAAGACATTTAAGTCTTTGATCATTGTATTCACACTTTTCAGAACAATATGTTTTTTTTATGCGTGTAAATACTCCTCCCATAACACGAGTTCCTAGAGCTCAATTTATGGAGTAGTAGAACCATAAAATTAATTCTTATGTACACCTAGGTAATTATATTATAAATGTAATTATTATTGTAAAAAAAAATAAAAATAAAAAATAAAAAAATAAAAAAAAAAATAATAAAATAAACCAATAAACCGATTTTTAAAATTCTTTCACCGATAGAAATTATATGCGAGTAATATATGCTGTATATAAATTCTTTATTTATTGATCAACGCCCTTTTTCAGGGCTTTTACATATTAACGGTAATAAATACAATATTTATTGTACATAACTGAACTGCTTCAGTAACAATATTTTATATTTGTTTAAAGATAAACTGAAGATGTCCACGGACTTGGTGTAATTGTTTCCTTCCATTAGTATTCTGGGTAAAGAGGAATACATATGGTAGCTAGTCTCAGAATTTCTGCACTGAAATAAATCCTGACTTCTTGTATTACGATGTGGAATCCGGAAGCTTATCAATTCAAGCAATAATAATGGTAAGAACTGGCGTTAAGAAATAATAAATATTAATATATTATATTAAGTATACGTTTTCTGTCGCTAACAGAAGCGAGTTATTGCAAACGTCAGAAATAAATCGTTGTCGTTGAAACGATGTTGAAATATTTTCGGGAAATCGTAGTTAATACCTACATATCAATATAAATAAAAATGAATCTTCAAAATTTTTGTACGCGCATAACTTCCGAACGACTGCACCAAATTGGATAATTCTTTTTTTTACTACTGTTGAGCTCTGGGATTATGAAATTTAGGTGGCACGCGAGCTGTTTGAAAACTGAATGTACCGGGAATGAACGTATGGAATGCGGGAGAGGGAAGGGGGAGTGGTAGTGAGGGAGAAGGGGCGGTTGGGGGGGGAGGAGGGGGGGAATAATTGACAAATGCAAGCGCTACAGTAATTTCCTCCTAATACCGTGCGAGCAAAGCCGCTGGTAAAAGCTAGTATTTAATAAAACACAACTCTTTTAAAGTAGAGCAAAAATCTATTTACAAATATCTAAGTTGCATATAAAGAAGCATGATTTTTTTTATACTTATAACATGTTTGATAACACAAAAAAATGTGTTTCAATAATTTTTGGAGCATGTTTTGGGATTTTTATCTTTCGAGGGAATTATCGTCCCAGTTCTACAAATGTAAAGGTGTTTGTTATCTTAAAAAAATAACATATTTATTTTTAGGAACTTAAAAACTTTATGTGTTGAAGAGAAATATGTTATAAATCTGTAGAAATTCCGAATGCAGGGGCTTAAGGGGGTGTTATGTGTAATTTTATTAACAGCACTTTGGCTCCTTGGCGTCTTGGCAAGTCGGCGTCAGGAGCGGACTGCTCCAATTGCGCCTGCACAGGACCGGCCCTGGGTGGCAAGTTCGTTTAAAAGTTAATGAAATTCTTTACGGTTAACGAGATTTATCTGTATTAAAACACGAAAGGTAATAAAACAGAAATCAGCAATGGTAATAAAGAACTGCTTATCAAATAGCGCCGTTTTTTTTAATTTGCAGTGCTTTAATAATTTTAATTCCCAATAAAACATAGCTGTCGAAAACGTGGTCTGCTGGATTTAGTTATATGATATCATAAGTTTAATTCTCTTTACAGTCTTCGTAATGCAATAATGGTTTATTGGTGTCACGCGATAAGGATTCATTAACATTAACTAACAAATTGCAGCTTAGTGGCTTTCATAAAATTAATATTATTGCGGAGTTATTTGATGTGTTCATTATCGTTAGTTGAACGGTGCCGTTATCTCAAATGCATTTTAAATCACAAAGTTCTGTTGGTATAATTTTTGATAAGTTGTCTTGTCATTTATATGGAAATTATTTTTGGGTTGGTTTAACCCGGCGAGAGTGTGGTAAAATTTTTTTAACAAGTATGTGGTAGGGTATGACACACCCGTTTACAAATTTGACTGTAAAACTTGACGCTTAAGAAAAAACATTTTATCATTGTTTTTTTATTAAAGCAAGACTATATTATAACGTATTGAAAATAAAACATGTGCGCCATTTTAAAAATTTTAATATTTGACTTAAATGGAATCAAGTCACTATTTTAAATAATTTTCAACACAAATTTTCACTCTCAAAAAAAAAAACTACAAGGGAACTAAAGAAAACAAGTTTAAAAAAAAAACTTAAAGACATGATAGAACATGAAACAAGTAACTAAATTAACAAACAAAAAAATAACAAAAAATATTAGGAACATCTTAGGAACTGGAATTCAAATCAGTGCAGTTTTTACTTAGAAAATAATACTTCTAATACTTCTTCCAGCATTGACGGACGTCGGGTTTCTTCACTGTCAACGTCTATTTTCTATTAAAATCTATAATGCAACAAAGAAAGTAAGTTAAAATAGCAGAAAAAGTAATATTAGTTTTCGTCACGAAATATATACACCACAGTCGCAGGGTATCACATACCCGAACGCAGTTTGCGAGAGTATAACTCGAGCGCAGGTTGCCGCGACACTGCGATCATGCCACTATCCCCTCCCGCACCCCTTTAATTCCAACTACTCAAAGCAATAACAGGTTTGAAGGTCACAAATTAAAAAATACACGCAAATAATGGTGGGTATGACATACCGTGCCACATTCTCGCCGGGTTAATACAATACACAAAGTGGAAGGAAGAAGACATGTGTTTCTAGAATGCATATCTTTTCACGTCATAACGTGCAAGGGAATGGTGGAAAATTCAAAGGAGTAAAAATAACGGAAAATGTGTTTAAAGTGATGCTTTCAATTTGGATGAAGCAAGGAGAGTGTATGCCAAGACAGAATTGTGTTTGTTGGTTAGAATGCGTAATCAATAATTAATCCCGAGAACATTGTTTAGCATTCCTTTACACGACACTTAATAGTTCGACTGTTATTAATTTAATCAGTCTCACAAAGTCACTGAATCCTCTTTAGATAACATACGCACAAAATACGACAGGCAGGTTTGTGTCTATATTTGTATATTTGGGGGAGAACGATAAGGAATATCGAAAATGCGATGCATGAGTAGCCTCCTTTACGTAGTTTTAGCAGGAGGTTTTCAATATTGTTGGTACCTAGCCTTTCGATAGCAACGGCTAGCGAAGCAAAATATATTGTGATGTTTGTTTTTATTTCGCAGTATCGGCGCTGTCAGTCTGGTATGTTGATTTTGAAGTTTTGAGCTGAAGTAAAGCTGGGTCTATCCTTCATTGCATATGACCCGGGTCATGGCAAAGACTCACTGGCAAAGTGATTGGATTAAGAGTACCCATTCTTTGATCGAGTATTTTTACACATGGAAAAGGCCATGGAGTAGAAAAGAGAGAACGGTACTCACGCCGATCGCCGGCGGTCGGCATAATCGTCGTACCCATAACCCGAATACCCATACACCGATCTTTGATCGGGTACTTTCGCGGGACGCAGGTAGATAATAGGTAAATGATAGCGAATTTTATGATTTAGATCAGGTATCTAACGTCTCTAATTGTCGCGTCAGGAGAACGAGAATCGAAATGCCTGGTTCTATCGCCACACCATCCATCACGGAACACGGGTACTGATAATCGATATTTGTTTTTAAAGCAACCCGATCGCTCATTCGTGGATCGTGTGAGTGGGTTATAAAGATCGGGTAGTGCAAAATCGACCCGGGACTAACCTGAACTGTTTGAGTAAAAGCTTATCGCTGATTCCCAGATATGAAATATTGATCTCAGTTCCCCAGAGTGGAAAAAAACTTCCGTATCAATCTGTTGAGAGACCATAAATCAGAATCGCTTGCTCGTAGGTTTATTTGCCAGAAACACTGCAGCCTTCCTCTTTCTCGCCTCATTCCACTTCGAATAAATTCCGAAATTGAGTTACTGTCATAGTCCAACTGGTCTGTTGAGGCCAACATTATAATAAAAAAGCATATTTAAATTATAAACTAAACAAACGCTTAGTTTTAACCACTAAAACTTTGATTAAAACTTTGCTTACTTTTTAATTACAATATTGCACAAAGTTTGCTGTGTTTGAAGAAGCAAACTTTTAATTATTACCTTTGACTGTTCGCCCAAGAAGCTTTATGATTAACGAGTGCCATGAGTATCTATCCATGGTTCTGTTATAAAATTATTATGCGGTACTTTGAGCAAATGCTCCAACAGTGTAGTCTCCTTCAACGGAAGCAAAATTCCCAATAAGCGTTCCTGTGCTTGGTCTAACTCCAAGTGACCAGCTCAGAAAGGCTATTCCCTAAAATTTGTGATAAGAGATCGTTCTCCCGCAAGAAGTGCCGTCAGATGTGTGATTTTCTACGGCTGTTATTTGCTTTTTCTACCAGCCGATGTCAAAATTTCAGCTGTGAGCTGTCACGTATTTTAGTTTGGGTCGTTTTAAACACGATTCCTGCAAGTATGTATAATTATTTATTCATTTAACAGCTGTAGAAAATCACACAAATCTGATAGGACATCTCGCGGGAGAACGATCTCTTACCACAAATTTTAGGGAATAGCTTTTCAGGCATGGAGGTTCCACCGAAGCCAGTGTAAAGTTAGCCTCTCAGAAGCTGGGCTTACTGTACAGGGGCCGCAGATTATTTAATAGTACTTACACAACTACTATCCTCGCATAAATCGCTAGTGCAGCCACTGTTCAATTTGGCAGCAACCTCTGATCGGAAGCCTTAAAATACTGCAAAAAAACTCTTTACTATGTAGAAACTAGCAGTCCATTTGATAGATTCTCCTATCTTAACAAACGGATTGCAATCTTTAGAGCACAGGCATCAGGTGTGATTGCTGTTAATGCGAATGGTGCATAGTCAAGAAACACGCCAAACGCGCGCACAAAATTTGTACACGGTTTGTTATATGAGAACGACTTGTTCTGAGTTCAACAGCTCGGTCATAGAAGCCGACCCCTTTGTTTCCTCCCTCGTACAAAACGAATTTCCTAAGATCCTTGATTACTCCGTTCTCTCGTCAAAAAGACATCATTCCCAAAGACTGCATAGGCCCTGAGGGATTCTTTCCCGGTGTCTCTTGTGTTGAATTAATATATACACAGAAAATTACTCTGAGGTGTTTAATTTTAATCTCGTACGTTTTCAAAAGCAATTTCTAAAAGAATCCGCACTTTTTTGCTAAGTAGTCGAACTGAATGACTTCTTTTCTATCGCACAAATTTTATTAGCAACTAGCTAGACTTGTGAGGCTTCTCAGGAAATGAGACAATGAATGTAGATTGTAAGAGAATCCTCACCAAAGTACCCGGTACTTCTATCATATGGGCGGAGAGTCATTTCTCAGCCACTCGTCATTAAGAGATGTTGACTATCGATTTCTTAGACATTGTTAAAAGTAGACGTAGTGAGAAGACAAGCGGCAAAGGTATATGCGAAGTAAGATCCTCAACAAAAGGTTCATGGCTAGTTCCGCATTTGAGAATATAATATTTACGACTTATGAACTAGGTAGGTATATTGGCAAACTAGTTAAAGATGGCGGATATTTTTTGAGATCTGTCATCTGTCATCGATTTGCGCAAGTATATTGAAATGTTGCATGTTTATTTCGTTTTATATTTAAAATATTGATAAAAATACTACACCAGGTATTCATTATTGATTGTGAACGTTCGGTGTTGTGAATATCTTATGTTTCGATAATTTGTGACGGCAACGGCAAAAGCGAACGACGGATGCTTTCATGTTATCTATGGTTATATTCAAGGTATGCCCATTTTTTTACGATCTAGTACCGCCGAAATATTTAATTGAAATTAATATTAATGTAATTTTCAAAACATTAATATTTTCTTCTCGAAGGTAACCTTCGTATGTAATCCTAAGTAAGAAAATAATGATCGTGTAAAGCAAAGATTTTTTATTTGAGTTCTGAAACAATTTCCATAATATGGGGATCGGTTTAACTCCTCAGGATAATTTGTTCACTCTTTGGAACAACTCATAATTTTCGTAGAAATCGTTGTGTATCCCTCACTATCATAGTACTAAATATGATGTAAACAGAAGTAGAAAGAAAAAATACCATACTTTATATTCAAATCTAAAAGTCAACCAAATAAGAAGTAAAATGTTTACTAAACTGTTTAAAAAACACCTTTATGAAACCAAAGGTTCGGACCACAATTTGAAAAAAAATTAAATATTTTTACACGGAACGACAAAAAAGTGAGGTGACAATATTGTTTATAATGCTTTTGTCTAATAAAATATGTAAGTGGTTTTTTAATCATCAGTAATTTTAGCTAGAAAAAATGTAAGGTGGGTCATTTTGAAAACTTTTTTATGTTTGCATGCAAAATTTTTATACATCAAAAAATTATATATTTATTTCGATTCATAACATTAGAAAGCACACTTTCAAAAACAGTTTTAAGATTTTGGATACGTTCAGCAATTTTCCATTTATTTGGATTTTATTATAAAGCTAAAATATTTTGACACTCTAAAAATATGGTCGAGACCTGAGGGGTTGTTAAACAAAGCATTGTGTAAAACTTCTATTAGGCTCGTGGCACAATCAAAAATTCAACACATAAGAAAAAAATTGTTGTCACGTTCAGAATTATAACATTTTACATTATAATCTTACATTAAATATTTTATCTTTCCAGTGTGGAAGAACATAATATTAAAAGCGTTAATAATAAATACCCTAACAAATCTTACAACTTATAACCGCTGTTTTAAGTCCTTATGAAGCATATTATGACGTCCGAAATTGTTTTTCCTATTTGTTTTGTCAAATTTTTAATAATTATTTATTTATTATTTACATTTGTGCAATTTAAATTGGTAATACCATACATTTGTGTTTCGATGATTATAATTTCCTTTGGAGAAATCTTAACGAGTTTAGGCTCAAATTTTAACATTCAATAATTGAAGACAATATCAGCGACTCTCAAATGCTTTAATTCTTAATTTTTTTTTACACTCAGTTACTAAAACTTAATTTTTACATTTTAGAAGATATTTTCAAATATAAAATTGATGTAGATTATTTTCATAGTCTTCACTACAAGGAGATCATGTGCTGAAAAGGATTGTTATTTTGGATAAGTTTCATAGACTTTTATGATACAACCTATTGATTTAGGTAAGATTTTTTTCAGAAACTTTTGTGACGATGTTCTTAATATACTATTAAGTTCATTTTCCGATAGTTCTTAAAGCCAAGATTCGATATGCTTAACAAAGTTATTTTTTGTTTTAATTTGTTTGACACTTGTGTGGTTGTTTGTTATATAATTTTGCTGCTAAAAATTCAGAGGTTCTTTGTCCAAAGGCAGAATTTACGTATAGGTGTATTTAGTATGTCTATTTTGTTTGGCTCTGGTTTTATAGTTGTGTGAGATGTTTTCCTTTGTGTCTTTTTGAGATGATGAACCAGATTATTGTTAACATAGATTTTTGTATACTTGGAAGATCAAAGAGTTTTAAAAAATTCTTTTAACGGCCTTTTACCTCTTGGAAGAGAGAAAAAAATCTGTTTTAGTTTAAAATTAAAGTTTAGGTTTCATCAGTTCTATTTTAAAAATATTCGCGATTCAAAGCTTTTGATTGCAAAATATGCACATACCAATTTACTCAGCTTCATACTGTTGTATTTTTTTGGATTATGAAAACTGACGAGCATTTTTTGAAAATGTTTGTTCTATTTAGAAAACGAATCAGTTCATCTTTTAAGTAATTCAAATAGGTACGTACCTTCATCTAAAACCAAAATATTTTGAAAAGTATCTGTAGGCGCGTGGATGGTAATAAAGTTATTTTATTTAGATTAGTCTAATTGGATTATACAATTACCACTTTTAGAGATCAATAAATACTCGATTATTATTGGATGTAACTGACCAAATTCAAAACCAGTCTTGGAAATTTTGTATTTTCCGGATTTGATTAAACATGATGCGCGTGATTTACGTTGGTTGGAAAATTTCGATGTAATTTGACTGGAGAATTCGTATCGATAGTCATACAATCATTAAATTTAAAGATAATTTAATAACTTTAATATCGTAACTTCGCTGCCCTCTGAATGATTTTATTGAAATTATTATTTATGAAATTTTGTCATTGAACAAAAAATATAATATCATTTTAATTAGCCAGAGATTTTTTTGATTCTCCATTGGAATTTAAAAATAATTACTTTTTATGTTAAGTACGATTATATTTACATTTTATTGGCATTGCGGTTTTGCTTACACAAGAGTTTTGATAAGGTTATTTTATTTACTAAAAAAATATTTGAAAATTCCATGATTTTTATTGAGAAATTAAATCAGCAAACAACTTTACCTAAGTAAGGTATTTTAAATAATTCATAAACAAATAATCCATTTATAATTTTCCTTTGAATACTAAGAAAAAAAGTTTTTAACATCAACAAAACACCACACAAATAAAACGTTTTTATTTAATGTTATTACTGTTATCAAGTTTAATTTTTAGAACTCCATTTTAAATTAAATATGTAATAATATTAAAGTAGAAATAAACATTTTTTGAATCTATGAAAAGAGGGAAAAGAAACTCTCCCACAGCTTACATACTTTATTTTTTCTACGTTTTACAGTTGTTAGGTGTAGGTACCTAAATAAAGTTTTAATATTCATTTCATTGTGCTGAAGAACTCAAGAACTATAATTTATTGACAAAGATAATAATTGGATAAAAAAACATTGTGAACCCATACTGAAGTAACCATACTTTTCTAAAGTACAAATTTTTGATGACCTTTAAAAAACCGTCTCGTTCGACGAGGTTATTACAAAAAACCATTGGGGTGTAAATTCTATAAATGACCAAAAAACAATGCATCCATGTTAAAAACCATGCATCTGGCAACACCACTAGGTAGGAAAATGTTGTGAACCACGGAGACCGGACAACTCGGAATGAAACCAAATCAGAACCATCTCAGATAAGTCATTTAGAGTGATAAAAAAATATTTATAAAAAATTGTTTAAATATGTTACGTTAAATTAGGGTTATCGGCTTATTTAAAATTATTTTTTTAATAGCTTTTAATGACTTTTCAAGGAGGCGTTGAGTTGACTTTATTCTCAGTTGGCATGGAACCATGTACCACAGAGGTCAAAGATGTTTCACACAAGAGCCCCTGAGGAAAACAATTTCCCTCGGGGTCTATGTTATCCTTGGGGATGCTGTGTGGGGAATCTTTTAGATAAAGAAGGAGAGCAATTTCTGGGAAAGAAAAAGGTATGAAGGGTGGTGAAAGGTATGAAAGGTATAAGGGGTCGCTGTGTCCGGGAGTGACGGACGTATATATCCATTCCTCCCGCTGCGGTGCAAGGGCATTGGTCGAGAGAGTTCGGATGGAAAAATAAAAAGGTCTCCCGCAACCAATCTCACCCAATCCAGCCCACGTAGTAGGTGGACAAACGCATCTACCGCTAAGACCTAGACAAACCTCGCCCTATCAACCCGGGCACCAATGCTCAGTCATCAAACAAAGCAAACCCCTTGGATTTCTTTTAAGGATAAGTCAAACTTTCAGGATTTTTTTTCAGTACCCATAAACTAAACTACCTACCCCCCAATTTATTCACGCTAGAACATTTAAAAAGATGAATTTTTATTACTGTGAAAACATTACGGAAAACCCTCTACTAAAAAAAGTTACACAAAGCGTATTATTTTGCGTTCTTAAAGTTTTAAAGCATATTTTTTTACGATGAAAGGTAACGCAGGTATTAATTTTTAACAAAACAAAACGAACTGCTTTGAACAATGCTATCATTAAATATTATGCAGAACAATAGGACCTAAATAAATCTCACTTTCGGAGAGGCAGATTGTTCTGCTCTTTGTTTTCTCTTCTAACCAGCTTTGTTATTTTTATGACATTAGAAGGAAATTAATAGGTAAATATAATTTTTTAGATTTATTTTTTAAAGGTTTTTTTAGAGTTTATGTTATTACTCATCCAATCAATATAAATTGGAAAAGCATTTAAAGTCGTATCAATCTCAGATATTTGTAAAAACAAATTATCAAACTACTACGAAAACACTTCGTGGAGAACAGTTATGTAGCTGCTTTATTGTCATACGCTATCTTCCTTTTTTCTCTTTCTCTGCAGTATGTATTATATTTGACACTACTATGTTGTTTATTTCATTTTGATTATCATTATTTCTGTTATCACTACATTTCTGTCTAGTTACAACTATATATTTAAAATTGTTAACACTCTGTAAATGTTTCAAACAATAAATATATAAATAAATAAGTCATTTTTATTTTAACTTTATGGGTAAACCTCAAGTTGTAATACTTAATTAAATGAAGACAATATTATTGAAACTCAATTGAAAATCTGTAAACAGAAAAATCAGAAAAAGGTATTGGCACCTCTGGGACTCGAACCCAGGACCTCTCCGGTTCCGGGCGAACGCGCTAACCACTGCGCCAAGATGTCGATATCCAATTCGGTCATTTTTAACTGTATCATACTTTGACTAAGAACCACCCATACTATCCTCATGTATATTATTTAAACAAATACCAGGATTATAACATGTGTTCCATAATTGGGAATGGTTCCATAATTTTTTTATTTTTTTTTATTAGTATCTATAGCAAAATTTGTACATAATGTATTTATAAATTGTATTATATTAAGGTTTTTTTTTCAGTCCTCACTAGGGTATCCTACCATATTTTTACTTTTGTTTTAAATTTATTTATTTCTGTTATTTTTTTTTGTTTGAGTTGGTAGAGCGTTGTATAGTTTTGCCGCATTGAATTTCATATTTCTTTGTCCAAAAGATGTTTTCAAACTGGCTGTAGCTAGAATATTTTGGTTTATTGCCCTGGTTGTGTATCTATGTTGGACAGTGGAGTATTCTGTTATGTTTTTTTTAATTTTAAATAAAATATTTTTTGCATAAACTTTTTGTATGTTGTAGACTTGAATGCTTTGAAACAATTCTTCTGTCGGAGTTCTAACAGGTAATTTCAAAATTGTCTTTAGTACTCCTTTTTGGGCTATATTGAGCCGGTCCATGTGAGTGCTCAAGGCAGATCCCCATCCAGTTATCCCGTACACTTTCTTAATGTCGTTTCTGTTGAGGATGTTACGGATGGCTCTAAAGAAGTAAATGTACCTGGTGAGTTTTTTGTGATTACTTCAATGTGTCCGTTCCATCGGAGATTATCATCAATTTCAATACGAAGATTTTTGATACTTGAGTGTGCTATGGTAAGACAGTGACATGATAAGCCTTGATTTTGATAGTTAATTGGAACACTTGTTATTTGTTATCCTATATTTGCGAACTGAATCCAAATTTTTCTAATAAACAATAAACAGTGTAAATCTCAATTGACCTTCCAGGTGTGTATAGTGTATAGGACTTTAATATAAACAAAGAATACTATGTTTAAATCTTTGTACAGCATCACGTTCATTAGTCAAATGCATTTTACATTTAGTTTTGAATTAGTGATTTTAGTAACCGGTGGATGCTTTTGGGAAGAAGAATATGTGTACCGCCGCCCGTGAACCATTTATTGGATAACCAACACCTCTGTTATAGATCACCCTACGTGGTTAGCCATGTGGCGGGCCGGATCGGCGGAGACCGGTTTAGGGAGACCCTTTGACCACTTCAATTGGTTCCTCTCGACCCATGAGTGTTGGCCCAGCACAGAATGAAACGTAATGTAGTCCCGCAAAATTGATATCTTCGATTTAAACACTGAAAGTTTCAAGAGATGTGGAAATAACGTAAGCTTCTCAATTCGTGATATTCTGGTTAATCTTGTTGGCGTCCAGCGTGGGTGCTGACGCTAACGGCAGGGTTGGAGAAAGCTCTCACATATTTAATACAATTAGCTGCTGTATCTGCCCCAAATAATAACTAGCTCAAGGATTTGGCACAAGCAGGATTCCTCGTAACCTCAGGGCTAGTGCTTGTGGTTCGGAACTTCACGTTTCTCCATTGTCCCAGGGCCTCCCTCGTCAAGCAAAACACGGTAGGTTATCACATAAACAGTTTATTCAATTCTAGGAGACACAATAATACATAAGGAACGATCCTAGCTGAAAGTTAGTTTGAATGTCCGTCTCTCTTCTCTATCACGCGTGGCTAGGGTTAATACATTTAATTGCACACAAGGGATAACATGGTAATTGACTCACGTTTGGTTTTGGGCCAACAGCGGCTTCACGCGCTTGATTCTATCAAGCTACGCAGCGTCCATCGGAGACCGGAAGCGCACACGGCGAAACTGAACTGGTGTCGCCCATGTTCGGGCGGTACGTGGGCCCTGTAAGCCGGCTTGCTGGAGACTGAGGGCTTACCGGTCCGAGAGCGGCAGCTCGGATTGTCGCTCGCGGGAGGGGTTTGATGCGCGCGGGAGGGGATGGTGCGCGCGCATCTATATTGGCGGTGTATTTGTAACGTAACACTTCCCCCCTCGCCGCAATAAAAGCGACGTGGTAATGGAGCTGTAGGACTAATAAATCCTCTTACCTTTTCAGCACTTGTGCCAAAAATATTTAAGAGAAACGAGGAGAGAGAGAGAGAGATATTCCTAGCTGGAGAATAGTTATGAACAGAACACAAAAGAGAAGATACATGGTGTAACAAGGAATTGTCAATAAAAGTATATAAAGGCAGTGGCATACATAAATACAGTTGCAAAGAACAAGGATCTGTTGAAGAAAGGTACAAGGGTTATGCAGTGATAGAAAAAAAAACTCTAAAATTGTATCATTGGTCTGTGAGCTAATGTTTGCGAACGTGGTTTGCGTAGGATGTCTGGGGTGGTTGAACGTTTCACTGAAGTTACAAGGTTACTTTGTCACAGTAACCTGGCCCATTTGAGATTACACTCAAGGGACACTAGGGCCTTTAAGAAAATACGAGGAAGAGAACACATGATGAGGCTTCTAGGTGGTGTGGAGAGTTCTACCTGTCACAGAGGTCGAAAGGGTAACTGCTTCCGGATCCTGTGGGTGAGCCAGTACGAAACCATTGAAGTACTGGAGAGTGGAATCGCAATTGGTGGCTGGTACACTGGCTTTTGTATGTAGTGGGATTGTTTTGTGAACAATCGTTGGTATTGTCACTTGCGCAAGGGCACAGGAGCATCAGCACAATGGCAGTAGGGCATTTGCATTATGCAGCAGGAACATTTGCATAATGGCAGCAGAAACATTTGCACAAGGGCAACAGGAACATTTGTATTATGCAGCAGGAATATTTGCATAATGGCAGCAGAGCATTTGCACAAGGGCAACAGGAACATTTGTATTATGCAGCAGGAATATTTGCATAATGGCAGCAGAGCATTTGCACAAGGGCAACAGGAACATTTGTATTATGCAGCAGGAATATTTGCATAATGGCAGCAGAGCATTTGCACAGGGGCAACAGGAACAGGAACCAACCTAGAGCTGGCGTGCTCGGGTTTGTTTTGAGTGTCGGTTCTTTGTGGTGATACGATTCGCAACTACACGCACGACTCACACTAGGTTATGTTAGATGCGGTCGGGTGCTTTTGGTACGCAGGGATTGAAGGCAAGGGACCTCCGTGACGGTAGCGAGGGCAGCATGAAGAGGCGCAGATGTAGATAGGGTGCAGAGCTGCTGGTTTTCTTTTTAAAATCCGGCAAAAATTATTATTAGAACAAAATTCTTGAAGTTTACCTGCCTAGTAGACCAATGATGAAAAAAGTTTGGAGAGAAACAAGTGTGCATGTTGAGAAAAAAGTTGGATTTGTTTGGCGTGTAGAGAGAGAGACGGAGAGAGAGCTAACTAAATGTGGCTAATTCCTAATACATGTTACAAAGGTACGTATTCAAGGACAGGTTCTGTGTAACCCCTTTTGGTTTTTTTTCTTTACCAAATATATTTCCAAGAATACGTGGTTGAGGGATTGTACGTATAACAAAATTCCCATTCGAAAGAAGTTGGTCTTCCATGACCTATGCTCACGTCTATACGGTAGCATTTTTTCTACTTTCGAAAAACAAAACATTGCGTACAAGATTAGTTATAACAAAGTGGGAAAGGAGTAGGAAGTTGAAAGGATCCGCGTATGAAGATTGTCCCATTTGACAAACGAAACGCCAAGTGCGTAACGCATATATCCCCATTCACGGATAATTTCGAGGAAGGGGAAGGGTGATAATTGGGAACATTTGAACGAAGAAAACTGCTGGGGACTCGGCTATTTCCGAAATTCGACCTCTGGGTGGAGGTGAAACAAGGTCTACAGCAGTCATCCTGGCACATTACAATAATATTTGGTAGTGTTGGACAAAAGAATACACTGACATAAAAGTCTAATCCTCTACGTGTATTGGGCAGAAGATTAGGGGTCGTTTTATTCTCCTACTTGTTTGCGAGAAATGACAGACCCTTGCTCAAATCTCACAAACCTGGGGATTTTCTTTGTTCGTCTCCCAGACAACGAGTTAGGTGTGTTTGTGTCCATCAACTTAACTCCCACGACACGATGCCCCATAATCATGCGTGAAGCGTATGATTAGTCCTTTTGAGATAGTAGATAGTTCCTGGGTTCTTGTGACAGGAAGTCCACGGGCATATTAATGATTACAAAAAAAGGGGTGTGGACTACATTGAGTAGTTCACACATAAAGGTTTGATATTATTTCGTTCGCACGATTCATGGTGAGTATTGTAACGTCTTCACGTATAGCGTACAAGATTGCAAAATCAAAAGATTTGCAAGTAAGTTTTATAACGTCTTCACGGATAACAATGAACGAATTACAACTGGGTTGCCCAGTATTGAAGGGAGGTGCAAAAGACTAGGTGTTTATGACATTTCTGACAAAAACCCACAGAGTAATTATAACGGGCTCCCCGTATCGCATTTAGTAGATATTCTGAGATTCCCATCTATGACGGCAGATTTTATAAGGTTCCCACCTATGATGGCAACAAAAGGTTAACGTTCATATAAAAGTACCTATTCAATACAGACGGCGAGACATACTGATGTACTTAGTACAACAATACCGTAGCATAATAAATCCATATTAGCGTACGTTAAAGACTTGCACAAAGGCAAAAACATATTTGAAGATCTGGCCAAGATTTTATACTTCAACAATTAAGGGACGAAAAATTCTGGCGTGCTGATGGAATGTGAATTTCATCTAAGCTTACCGCAAAAGAGATCCTTTGTGGTACAACCCTTTTGGTTACGCACAGAGTATCGTATCGTGATGGTACAACTTTTGTTGTACTTACACGTACGATGGTAGCAACAATACAAGACATGCGCTTATCGTTGTTTGACAAGGCAAATTATTTACAAAGGTCCGATTTGAGTGTTTAAGACCTTCTAGGTTTTACTTACTTAAACAGACTGCGATGGACACACCTTGGTGTTATGAAAATTATAATAATGGGATGGGTTGTTCGCAGGGTGTTCACTTGGAGACCTGGCTTCTTGTTGTGACCTCGTACTTTGCACGTGATAAGTCACAACAAGGCAACCCCAAAATTTCAGTTTGAACAGTTGAGACCCAGGGTGACTCAATGTTGCTGAAATGTTGTAAAAAAAAAATTTATCGTTAATGAAGAGGCACGTTAAAAGTTGTCCCTTTTATAACGATACTTTCCAGACTCCACATTCAGTTCTGGGGAGAGCTAGAGCAATTAGGGTTATTTATTGAGCGCCATTCTATTTTCTTAAAAAACAGAAAAAAAACTTAGAACTGGTAGCAAACATCTGATACCGCCGTGGGTTTACACAGGTTTGCTTACCTAATTTAATTACATATGACATAAGGGTTAGATGCACTTTGGCGAGGACCCGATATTTAATGTACAAAAAGATTTTCTAATATTTAGAAAGGGGTGACGAGGTATGACATGATGATGTGAAAATATGATGCTGCGAGTTGTGACGATGCACAAAACCTTGGGCACGTAGTCTCTGACTACTTGCAGTAAGCCACAGGGAATTCCTTTCTCCGAAGTGATCAATTTCAGGTAGAGGTGTGCATGCTTAGAAAAAACGATGTTTCCAAGGTTTGACACCTGGGGCAGCAATTAGAGGCGAATGACTGATGATGACGAGATATTTATACAAACAAAAATAAAATAAAATGAAACGAAACCACAAGGGAGAATTATATTTTCTTCCATGACTTTGGCTACAGTTGACAACACTGTGCCAGAGCTAGAAAGGGTTTCGTTTGAGTGTCCCAATGAGTGACAATCGTTTACGAGAGGCCGCTCATTAGTGACGAAACAAAAGGGTTGACTTCCATAGTGATCCATGTCACGGTGTAGACGAATGGTTGCTAGGAGTCGAGGAGTAACCGTTGGGGTTATACGGGCGTGGCAATGGAGTTTGTTTCCATGTTCCCACTTTTTACAATGTCCTTTATGTGGTAGTTACCTATGTGTTTACCAGAGATGTCGGACAATCGGTAAACCAGGTCTGAGATTTTCTTTAGGACTTTCGTCTTTACAAAACGGGGTGCCAATTTGGCAGAGAAGTACAGCGCACCTTGTGACAGAGTGTTGTTTCTCCTCCAGACGATGTCTTCTTCCTTGAATGTGACGTGCCTCCTGCGAAGGTTATACCTGTCGGCGCTCTTTTGGTGGGCCAATAGTAGAGCGTCTGTTACTTCACTATAGATAGCGGAGAGTTCCTCCAAGCGGTGGGCGTAATTTGCTGCGGGGTCTGCTGTGGAGGAAGGGACGGGTGGAAGGCAATTGTCAGGGTGTAGTGAACCGTGAACTACTTGTTCCATGCCGTGTTTGAGAAAAAATGGTGTATAGCCTGTAGCGAGGTTCACCGTGTTGTTCATGGCTGCTTGTATTTTGTCTAATTTTTTGCACCATGTGCGTTGGTCTTTGCCAACCAAAATTGCCAGGGCCGTGTTTATGGTTTGGTTGTATCGTTCAACGGTGTTGTTCTGTGGGGTGTAAAGGGTGTTATAGAATACATCCTTTATACCATATTTAGACAAAAACTCCTTAAATTCCAGAGCTATAAATTGTTTACCATTGTCGCATATTATAGTACGAGGGGTACCGTAGGGTATGAAAATATGTTTTTCCAATAGATTGGTTATTGCTGCTGCAGTTGCCCTTTTCAGAGGAAACAACCAGCAGTATTTGGAAAAGATGTCCACTACGCTGAGTATATGCATGTAACCGGCGTAGCTTCTAGGGAAGGGTCCAATGAGGTCCATAGAAAAGGATTGAAGTGGTCTATCGGCACGCTTGGGGTTGCCCATTAGACCAGACGGTGGTGCCGTACTGTGCTTGTATGCCTTACAGATGTCGCACTTGGAGATGTATAAACGTACTTGTTTGAATAGACCCGGCCAATAATATCTTAAAGATATTTTTTTGAATGTTTTGAAGGTTCCAGGGTGTATGGAGTCTACGGCACTGTGGTTATCAATAATAACTTGTTCTCTATTTTCGAGAGGGACTACCTTTTTCCAGGCATAGTCCTCTAAGATTGACAGTGGAGGCTTGCAGTTGCGATATAGTTGTCCGTCCTTAATCATAAAATTCGGGAACTTCTGTGGGTTGTCACTGCATCCTCTAAAGGTTTTTTGGTAC
The DNA here is from genome assembly GCA_936435175.1 of Glyphotaelius pellucidus. NCBI lineage: Eukaryota > Metazoa > Arthropoda > Insecta > Trichoptera > Limnephilidae > Glyphotaelius > Glyphotaelius pellucidus. Next base: position 28,853,801 of record OW386544.1, read on the forward strand.
CATACGTCTTTTGTGGGGAGACTAGAATTGGGCAATTCGGCATTTAATGTTGCTATCTCGATCCTAGAAAGGGCATCCGGGACGATATTATCGGCGCCTTTACGGTGGATGACATCGAAAGTATATTGAGATAGGCGGGACGACCAGCGAGCCAATCTCCCAGAGGGGTTGTCTAGCGAGATCAGCCATTTTAGGCTGCTATGGTCTGTGACGACGGTAAACTTACTGCCCTCAATGTATCCGCGGAAATGTTGAATGGATTCCATGACTGCTAATAATTCTCTCTCGGTAATCCCGTAGTTTTTTTCGTGTTTATTTAGGGTACGAGAGAAGTATGCCACGGGGTGTTCGCCGTCCGTAAAATTTTGAGTGAGGACTCCTCCGATTCCGACGTTTGATGCGTCCGAATGGATCGTAAAGGGAAGATTGAAGTCGGGGCAATTCAGTACTGGGGCTGATTGAAGAGCCTCTTTCAGGGAGTTGAATGCTGACTCAGTCTCCGCAGACCAGGAAAAGTTACTGGTACCTTTACGGATTCCCGTGATTTTGTTGAGCGGCGCCGCGAGAGTTGAGAAGTTTTTTATGAATCTTCTGTAGTAACCGGTGAGTCCGAGGAAGGCTTTTACCTCTTTTGCATTTGTAGGTCGGGGAAAATTTGTCATAGCCGCTACTTTTGTGGGGTCTGTTCTTAGGCCTTCTTCGTCTACTATGAAACCCAAGTATCGTAGGCGGTGCCTGCAGAATTCCGATTTCTTCAGGTTGATAGTCAAACCGGCCTGTTTGAGTTGTTGAAAAACCTTCTCTAGAATAAGTATATGTTTTTCAAAGGTATCGCTAATGATGATCAGGTCATCCAGGTAGCAAAATAAATTGTTATCAAACTCTGGGCCAAACAATTTATCCATGAGTCTTTGTAGTTCTGCTGGGCTGTTTTTTAGACCGAAGGGTAGTCTTTTGAAATGGAACATACCCCTGCCAGGCACCACGAAGGCAGTCTTTTCGCAGGAGCTGGGATCCAAAGGTATCTGCCAGAATGCTTTGCTTAAGTCTATGGATGAGATGTATTTAGCGTTTCGAAGTCTGTCCAGGATGGAGTTGACCAAGGGGAGCGGGTAGGCGTCTGATATTGTACATGCGTTGAGGCGTCTGCTGTCGAGGCAGAAACGGGCTGAGCCGTCTTTCTTTGAAACTAATAAGGTGGGGTTGGTCCATGCACTGCGGCTGGGTACCACCACTCCCAGTCTTAGCATATCGTCCAATTCTTTTTCCAGCGTTTTCAATTTTTGTGGAGCTAGGTTGTAATACCTTTGTTTGATTGGGGGGCCTGTTGTTTTTATATGGTGTTGTACTAGGTTGGTTAAGCCTAAACCGCACCTTTCGAAGGAGATGGATTCATACTTGTTGATCATTTGATTTAATTGTATTGTTTGTAAGGGGTTCAAGTTTTCGTAGGGTATTACCGTACGGATTTCGTTTACTTGGGGAGTGACGGAGGGGTTGTTAAACAGTTGCGGGGCAATTTTGAAAGCCATCCAAAAATCCACTCCCAAGATGAATTTCTGTGTGATTGTAGGTACAACTAGAAACTTGATCCAAACTGTTTTTTGGTCACAATTGATCGGCAGGGTTAGAGAACCGATGACGAGTTGTGAAGTGTTGTCTGCCGTGGTAACATGTGAAGAATGTTTTCCCATTTTAAAACCACAGTTTGTGAATAAGGTGTGGGCGTTGTCGCCCAGGCAGCTGACAGAGGCGCCGCTGTCTAGGAGACCTGAAAAAACCACGTTGTTTATGGAAAAATGCGCGAAGGGTCTACCGTCTATTGCCTGTTTGCAGCAAACTGTAGAGAGGGGTAAGGCCTGTTTAAAAAATTTGACGTGTTCCAACCACTCCGACCATTCCTTTGGCCTATGGGAGGGATGGCCCGGGGGGTTGGGGTCTAGTTTTTTGTCTTCCTGGCTGTCCAATTGGGAGGGGGTCTGGAGAAATCCATAGGGGGTTTGATGAATCTGAGATCCGGGATGGACGTTTCGGTATTGTCTTGGCGTGGTCTTTTGCCAAACTTCCTCCCTTCATCTCTTCTTGGAGAACGATCGACGGATCGCCTTTTGTTAGAGTGGGTGTCTTTGGAGGATAAAAGTTTTGCTTGTTTAAAGCAGGCGGCTTGGGAGTGACCAATCTTGTGGCAAAAGGAGCAGGATTTCTTCTCGTTGTGCTCTGGTTTTATGCCGGACGAAGTGCTTGGGCGAAAGTTTTCTTTGGGGAATCTTTCGTCTTTCTTCCGATCCTGGTATGCCTCTAGTAGCTGGCAGACATCTTTCAGTTGCTCCAGTGTGGCAATTTTCTGAGAAGTAATGATGTTTTCGTATCTGGGGAGAAGACCGTCGATTAAAACCGGGAGAAGTTCCGCTTCAGGGACAGGTTGGGTGAGCTTAATATTGATGGCCTCTGCCCTCTGTGTGAATCTAGCAACAGGCTCTCCGGAGTGCTGCTTGATAGCGAGTAGGGATAACCTGACTCTATGTTGGGCCTTTTTTTCTCCGAAACTGGATAAAAGTGCCACCTTGAGTTCCCTCCATGAGTTTGTTTTTCTCTTATGTATCCTGTGCCAGGTAAGCATTTCAGGAGCGATGAGGTCTATGAAGTTCCTGTGCAGAATACTTTCGGGGATTCCTCTGACTTGGGCTGTTTCTTCTATTCTGTTGATGAAATCCTCCACATCCGTGAGTCCGTTGTATTTCGTCTTCCAGGTTGTCAAATCGTATATTTTCGTCTGTTCCTGGGCTTGTACCACCAAGGGTTTTGCTTCGGAGACTGTGAGGGAGGTAGAGATGATTTCTGAGGTGTCTTCCTGTTGGAACTGCAACTTCCTGATGTACTTTTTATTGTAGAAAGAAGCATATTGAATAAGGCATTTTTTGGATTTATTCCTGGGAGAAATCTTTCTACTTCTCAGGGCCTGTAGTAGTTCTTCCTTTTTTGACGTAGAAATGTGGGGGATTATACCCAGCGTGACTTGAGGGACTTCCATAGTGTATAGGGTCGTGTCAGGGTGACCTTACGTTGGGAGAAAAACGAGAACTCGACTCTTTATCCGTAATTGGAAAGAAATTTTTGCCAGGGATTGACCACTGGGGACGTATATATATATTTTTTTTTAAAAAAAATGCTTCTGCGAAAAAACGCGTATTTGTAAGTGTTTGGGTTATTTGAAAATTTGGGCAGAGGTTTGCCTCTGGCCGCGTGCTTTTTAGGAAAAATCCAGGCGTTTTGAAAAAAAATTTTCGAAAATTTAAAAAAATCGAAAAAAGGAAAAATCGGAAAAATTTTCAGAGTCCGAAAACTGGAGAAAATTTGCGCAGCGATTTTCCTCTGGCAATGCGTTTTTAAGAAAAACTCCAAGCGTTTGGGAAAAAAAAATATTTCGAAAATTAAAAAAATCGAAAAAAGGAAAAAATCGGAAAAATTTTCAGAGTCCGAAAACTGGAGAAAATTTGCGCAGCGATTTTCCTCTGGCAATGCGTTTTTAAGAAAAACTCCAAGCGTTTGGAAAAAAAAATATTTCGAAAATTAAAAAAATCGAAAAAAAGGAAAAAATCGGAAAAATTTTCAGAGTCCGAAAACTGGAGAAAATTTGCGCAGCGATTTTCCTCTGGCAATGCGTTTTTAAGAAAAACTCCAAGCGTTTTTGGAAAAAAAAATATTTCGAAAATTTAAAAAAAATCGAAAATAGGAAAAATCGGAAAAATTTTCAGAGTCCGAAAACTGGAGAAAATTTGCGCAGCGATTTTCCTCTGGCAATGCGTTTTTAAGAAAAACTCCAAGCGTTTGGAAAAAAAATATTTCGAAAATTAAAAAAAATCGAAAAAAGGAAAAATCGGAAAAATTTTCAGAGTCCGAAAACTGGAGAAAATTTGCGCAGCGATTTTCCTCTGGCAATGCGTTTTTAAGAAAAACTCCAAGCGTTTGGAAAAAAAATATTTCGAAAATTAAAAAAATCGAAAAAAGGAAAAAATCGGAAAAATTTTCAGAGTCCGAAAACTGGAGAAAATTTGCGCAGCGATTTTCCTCTGGCAATGCGTTTTTAAGAAAAACTCCAAGCGTTTGGAAAAAAAATATTTCGAAAATTAAAAAAATCGAAAAAAGGAAAAATCGGAAAAATTTTCAGAGTCCGAAAACTGGAGAAAATTTGCGCAGCGATTTTCCTCTGGCAATGCGTTTTTAAGAAAAACTCCAAGCGTTTGGAAAAAAAAATATTTCGAAAATTAAAAAAAATCGAAAATAGGAAAAATCGGAAAAATTTTCAGAGTCCGAAAACTGGAGAAAATTTGCGCAGCGATTTTCCTCTGGCAATGCGTTTTTAAGAAAAACTCCAAGCGTTTGGAAAAAAAAATATTTCGAAAATTAAAAAAAATCGAAAATAGGAAAAATCGGAAAAATTTTCAGAGTCCGAAAACTGGAGAAAATTTGCGCAGCGATTTTCCTCTGGCAATGCGTTTTTAAGAAAAACTCCAAGCGTTTTTGGAAAAAAAAATATTTCGAAAATTTAAAAAAAATCGAAAAAAAATTTTCACAAGTTTTCGTGGAAGTAATTTGTTTGAGAATTCAACAATATCTTGGGGGCATGGTTTCATTACGCGGCTTCCTATAGCCTGGCTTTAAACAGCACCAATTTTTTGGTATTTACCCGCGAATTCCCTTCGTCTTTTCGACAAGATATTACCTTCATTGTCAATTGACAAGGTATTATAGTGTCAGATGTCAAGGAATCCACGTCAACGCGAATTTAGTATTTTTTGCAATATTCGAATGTGATTTTGGCATGGCATGGCATGATCCGGTTTCATCAGACGACAGAGTCAAAAATACTTAATTGTCAAATGACAGAAAGAATTTAAATCCACTTGTTCCCTAGGTGTCAGCAAGTGTCTCGTTTAAAGAAACGTACCAGCGAGCTGCAAACTAGTATATTATTAAAAATATTTAGCACTTTCGAGACCAAGCGGATGATTTGTTTATCATGTACATGATTTTAATTGTTGAATAAATTCTTCTTTAATTTGTGTTTATTTCCACTATTCACTTGTATTGAAAATAGCAATTTTAATCGGCCGACACTTTGTAATCACTGTATTATTCGCAGCGACAACTTCCTAGGTTGGGCACCTTGCGTTGGAATACCGGTAATATTTTGTCGAGTGACGAGTCACAAATGATAAAATCGCGTCCGTAATAATTTAAATTGTGATTCGAAATTATGTTCGCGCCGAGATTCCTGTTGGAAGTGCTAGACAATTGGGAATAAACAATACATCATAATAACATTTCAGAGTTTACAATTGTTGCTTGGGAACGAGGCCGTGGTAGAACAGAAAAAATTTAAATGGCCCCACGTTTAGCGCCAGTGTTGGCGTCCAGCGTGGGTGCTGACGCTAACGGCAGGGTTGGAGAAAGCTCTCACATATTTAATACAATTAGCTGCTGTATCTGCCCCAAATAATAACTAGCTCAAGGATTTGGCACAAGCAGGATTCCTCGTAACCTCAGGGCTAGTGCTTGTGGTTCGGAACTTCACGTTTCTCCATTGTCCCAGGGCCTCCCTCGTCAAGCAAAACACGGTAGGTTATCACATAAACAGTTTATTCAATTCTAGGAGACACAATAATACATAAGGAACGATCCTAGCTGAAAGTTAGTTTGAATGTCCGTCTCTCTTCTCTATCACGCGTGGCTAGGGTTAATACATTTAATTGCACACAAGGGATAACATGGTAATTGACTCACGTTTGGTTTTGGGCCAACAGCGGCTTCACGCGCTTGATTCTATCAAGCTACGCAGCGTCCATCGGAGACCGGAAGCGCACACGGCGAAACTGAACTGGTGTCGCCCATGTTCGGGCGGTACGTGGGCCCTGTAAGCCGGCTTGCTGGAGACTGAGGGCTTACCGGTCCGAGAGCGGCAGCTCGGATTGTCGCTCGCGGGAGGGGTTTGATGCGCGCGGGAGGGGATGGTGCGCGCGCATCTATATTGGCGGTGTATTTGTAACGTAACAATCTTTTATGTTGAAAAAAGACATTACTGTATTTTTGTTGGTACAACATAGTAAGTTGACGAAGCCTTTAAGGTGGCACTCTTCGGCGGAAAAAGAAGAAGATGGAGAGATGGATGTAATTACGAATGTTGGACAGAGCGCGTTAATATTTTAAGTCATAAAATCGCAGCGAAAATTGCGAAAAAGCTTAATAAAACATGACTCGTTTAAAATAGAGCAAAAATCTCGTGGAACGTATCTTAAGTATCATTTAAAGAAACATTGTGAATTTTTCACAAATACACCTTGTAAAATAAAAGAAATAGACTTGTTTTAAATAATTTTCGAAGCATACTTTGCGATTTTTTTCTATCGAGGGAATTTCATATAATTTGCGTTTCGGCGTGGAACGTATGGAACGGCGGCTTATGGGGTCCACTATTCGAAATTCGAATAGTGGACCCCATAAGCCGCCGCTATCCGAATTTTTACCGATTTCTTGCATATCTCCCTTGAACATTTGAAGTTTTTAAGCTCTTAAAAAAATATATGTTATTTTTGAAGATAATATCTATACAATCCCCAAGCCGAAACGCAAAATTCCCTCGATAGAAAAAAATAGCAAAGTATGCTCCGAAAATTTTTATTTTCAAGCCTGTCTCTATTATTTAAAAAATTCAGTGTTTCTTTGAACGTTGTTTTAGACAACCCCTACGAGATTTTTCCTCTATTCTAAACGAGTCGTGTTTTATTAAACATTTTCATTGTTTTCGCTCCTTTTTTATCGTTTGAAATATTAGTGCGCTCTCTCCAACATTCGTAGTTACAAACCTCTCCATTTTCTTCTTTTTGAGCGGAGTAGCGCCGCCTTAATTATAAGGCCGAAATTTACGAGAAATTCTGAAAATTTTTGGATCGACCCTTGTCGTACTAATTAATATAAGTTTTTTAAACCAATCATCGTCAATAATGATTCGGTCATTTTTTTTCACTTTTAACGTTTAAAATATTAGCGCGCTCTCTCCAACATTCGTAATTACATATCTCCTCATCTTCTTCTTTTTGTGCCCGGATACGGGGCCTTAAACAAGTTTAATATATAAATTTCACTCCTAGCTGTCTGGAGTTTCTAAGTGAACGAATTTTCAATAAGCTACAAGTAATTTTTATCGTAATCTATGAAGCTTAAAAAAACACTGTAACTACAAAAACCAATAGAACAACAGTCAATTCAAATTGTAAACCTTGTTTCAAAAAAGAAACAATGTTTTACCAAAGCAAAAAGTGTTGAAATCGCTCCGAAAAGCCGGGCAATATTTCGTAAATCTATGATCCCATGGATCCAATCCATGAAATATCCAAATAAATTATATTTTTTTAGTAATCATTTGCAAGAGAAACACGTCTGATAAATTGATATAATTTAACAGCCTATTAGGAATCCCATAAACGCTATTACGTCCAATTTATGAGTTACGATATTTTTTATTAAGTACGAGATGAGAGAAGCTGGACCTTGTTATTACTACAAATAAAAATCGAGTTGAAAGAAAACGATTAAACGAAATTTATTGTTCTCCACACCAGCGACCAAATTCTTGTAAAAGTAAAACGAATCTGCTATAAACCTATCTAACCTAATCTAACTGAACCCTACTTATCTATCGTTAACCTAACCTAACCAACCTTAAAAAATACATTTTTCAATCGATTTACTTGTTTTGAACTCTACTAGACCGTGTATGCATAACACGAGATCGAATAAATAAGTTATAAAACCACATTCGGACAAAGAAACTAAACATACTTTGAAACAAAACTCTATAAAATCCTTCCTCAAGACATAAAACTAATAAAAAATTCTAATAAGTACAAATCAAGAATAAAATCATGGCTGAAAGCGGTCAATGAAAAAACCCTAATGAAGACACTAAAAACGACATAGAAGATATATAAACTATATGTAATTAACTTTAGTCCGCCTCGGCAAATGATCTCCTAGTGAGGAGGACTAAGAAATACAATATTTATACTTAAATTCACAATTTTATTTTGTATATACCATTATTTTATATAGTAATATATTATTTATAAATAAAAAAAAATAATTTAAAAAAACTTATGGACTTTCGCTAAACACTCAAAAACTACTGGACTGATTTCGCTGAAAATTTCAGAGTTACTTCTTATCAAATGGTCAAAGCCGTTGACGCGCGAGAAGACACGGATAAAACAACATAAGCCGTGTTATTAATAACCATATTACATTACGGTATTATAGACTGGGGAAGGAAAATATGATATTATTTAAAATCCTCTAAAAATAGTTCTAAGATTGATAATTAAGGTTATCCTGAAAAAACTATCTGCACTTTTTACTGAAAAAATCTCTTCAATATTCAAAACAATAAACAAAGTATATAAAAAAATTTCAATATTACAAACATACAAAGAAATAAAGCTGAGGGACAGCCTGGTTTCTTATTACCTCGTAAAATCTGATCTGCCATCAATAAGATAATGTGCTCTCACAACCGCTCTGCCCACATAATGCACAGATGGGGCCTTAAAGAGCCGGCGATGTGTGAATACGGTGCGGTGCAGACCACCGAACATGATGTGGTCAACGATTGCCCGCTCCACTCCATTCCCGGCGGGACAAATGATGTGCACAGGGCGACGCCTGAAGCCCTGGACTGCCTGGAAGATCTAGATATCCCTTTCTGACCTCCCCATTATATGAAAGAAGAAGAATACAGAGAAGCTTTGCCTGGTCCGCTAGCAATTTATAAAATAAAACATGCATATTGAAAGAAAAACGCGAAAAAAGTTTTGAAAAATGAGGAAAACAATAATCGAACGCCACCATAAATAAAATATTATTCGTGTGTGTCTGATGTACAGATAGAATCTTAATTTATAAAAATTTATGTTTCTTTGATTGTCCCTTATGCGGTCCCTAAACCATTCATCCGATTGGGATGGAACTTTGGTGAGTTGTTGTGCGCACGCCCGCAATGGTTTCTGTACGCTGAAAGCATGGAACGCGGGAGCGGGGTTAGCGGGACGGGGGAAGTAGGAGAGGGGAGAGGGAAGGCTGGAAGGATGGAGAGGGAACGCTTAAGGGGAAGGGGACGAGGGAGGAGAAGGGGAACGGGACGAATGGGAAAAAACAGGGAGAAACAATTTTTTTATTAAGTGGCATTACCACCATGCCTGGATCTCTATAAAATAACACCGGGAGGAATAAGGGTCCGGTACATTATAATGACATTTTGAAATATCCTACTAGTTACTCAGAAAACATATTTTTTAATCACTACATTTTTTTTCCCATCATGATAGATTTTGTGGTATTTTTAAGTAATATGAGTTTTGTACCAGAGGACAGCGGTCGGGGAACTTTTTTAACCATTACTCCAAAATATTTTTGCGTAAGTCGATATTACCCCTTCCCCCCATTTTGAAAAGAAGACAATCAAAGTTTATTTAAATAAAAATTATTAATTGAATTAATTTACAAGGAAAATAAAAAAAAGTTACATGAAAATAGTAAGTATGTAATAGACAAACAATATAAAATTCTCAAATTCGATCAAACAAAAATTCAGATATTCAGGTTTCCCTTTCAGTTTTTGAAGAAATAATGTTGCTTCATGTTTGATACATTTACTTCAAAATTGGGACTTTTTGATGTAAGAGCAATTGAAAAATACAATCTTCGGAGTTTAATCGATTTCTGTTCTTCGTTTTTATGTTCGTTAGAGTGTAAAAGCCTTGTTCACAAAGATAGGTTGTTCCAAATGGCAGCAACTTTTTTACCGCTTCCTCATGTGCAATTTTGAAAGCCTTCATAGCTTCGTAGCACACACACAACGCGCGTCTCTTACTTCTCAAGCACACATCTGAATTGATTAAGTTTGTAAAAATACTAACACGTTTATGAAATAAAAATTTCCTTGCTAACCAAAAAAAACATTTTTACCCCATTTGGGATAATTTACCCCGGTTCCCCGATCGCTGAGATAGGGGGTACCTTTTACAAATAACTGCACACTCAACCCAAATTTCGATTTTTCGAAGATGTCTGACTAATCAACCGAACGATAGGAATATATAGGAATATTAAAATTTGTAAAGAAATCCGTCACCTCCTATAATATAAATATTTTTGTTCATCAGTAATTTTTTTAATTTTCAGAAAAATTGCGCAGCAACTCACAGTAAAATAAAATTTATTTTTTGTGTGTAAAAAACAAAATCTCGAAACTTTCGACCGAAATAAAAATCTTACACAAAAGTTTTTTTTGTTCGATAGAAATATTTTATGCGAAACTTTTCCAGTATTCGAATTCCTAGAGGTTTATTTTGGGACCGAGAAATCGTACTAATACATAAAAAAATGCTTAGGTGAACTTTGATATATTGAACATTGATACGCAAGTTAGGGCTTTTCTTGGGGAAACGGTTCAGTTACATTTATTCGTCATTCATGTGTAGAGCTAAACAATCCATTTTCCTTTTCTTTCCTTCGGGTTTTGCCCTAAACTAATCTCAAGCAAAGGTCAGTTTTTTACGGATCACGACGTCAAAAAAAGAAAGAAATAAAGAAAACCCACCAAATACGGCAGCGAGCACAACATTCGAATTGTAGCCAGAAAAAAACATTGAAATGTGAAAACCTTTTATCGCGTTAGCTTTAGGTTATGGAGTCGCGCCGAACAAAACAAATTGAGGTAAAGGTAAAATACTCAAGAAGATATATTTTATACCAAATTTGGCATAGATTTGCTTTACACAAAGGAAATAAAAGCTTTCCCTTGATTGATTGAGGCTTAAATAGAAATCAAATCATTGTGTTTTGCGTTATTAAATTGAATTTCTTTCCGAACCAAAACGTCTGTTTTGTCTGTCTGTCAGCAGTATTGTTCACATTGTGACAATCAGAAACTAAAAATTTCACTTTTCTTTTCAATTTAATCTGTCAAATAAGAGTAGAAAACATAGGAGGGCTAATAAAGATACCAGGGCTAATAAAGATACAATTTAATCTGTCAAATAAGAGTAGAAAACATAGGAGGGCTAATAAAGATACCCTCTGATCTCAAAATTAGAATACAGGTATATTTTTATTTTACCTTTGCAACATAACGAAGAATAACGATTTTGTAATACAATATAATGTAAATAAATATATGGCTTTAAATAATGTCTCTAATTTTAGATCTGGATATATTAACTCACTCAGATCTAAAAGTAGTTTAACTAATAATAATAATAATAATAAGCATTTTTATTCTGAACTTCTGTTAGGTATGAATTTTGGCATGTTCTTATTTTTTATAATATATCCCGAAGCTCAGTTTGCCTCTTGGCATAGGCCTCCTCTAACATTTTCCACTTGGACCTGTCACGCGCTACTCTTCTCCAATGATGTCCAGCCGTGAGTTTTAGGTCGTCTTCCCATCTTATTTGTTGGCGTCCTCTACTTCTCTTGCCGTCTCTGGGATACCAGTCAGTGACATTTTTACACCATTTCTCTTGTGGATCGCGGATCATGTGACCTGTCCATCTCCACTTTTGTTGGTCTATTCGGGTAACTATATCAGCAACTTTAGTTTTCTCTCTTATAATGCTACATCTCACTCTGTTCTGTTTCCTTATTCCTGACAAACTTCTCTCCATGGCTCTCTGGCAGCGTTCCAACTTTTCTCTGTGGCGTTTGGTGAGTGCTCAAGTTTCACATCCATAAGTGATGAATGGAAGTGTCATGTGTTGAACACATATGTTATTTGTGGCGCGACGCGTACGGCGTGGCATCAACATGCACTCGAAACTGGGTTCTGAAATTCAATCACGCAGACATTACCGTTTTAATACTGTTCAATATGTAAACCTCTGGAAGAGGTATAATTCCTACTTAGTGAGGTCTACATAATAAAAATAATTTGTATCTCTTTTCAATGTAAAAAAAATTGATTTCGTAAAATAGTTAAATGTTCGCACCCCTGCGCCCTGGTCTGGAATTTGCATTTTTGAATTAAGAGGAATTTTTGGAAACATTTTTGGTTAAACGCAAGTTATACAAGTCAAACGATAGGCGAAAAGAATATTTAAAAACAATATTTTGTTATGTCTTCATACCTAGTCCTAGACTGAACAAAGTTTTTCGGCAAAGTTCCACGACACAGCACTTGATTGGACAGCATTATGATTGAAAAGACCAAACAGGCACTTTTTGTTGGCAAGAAAACAAAACTTTGTCGACAATATTTACTTTGACGACAAACTTTCCCCATTCGATTATTATCGAGAGGATTCGCTGGAAGAGTGATTGGAAATTGGAACGATCGAGCTGATTGAGTTATCGAGTGAACTTCATCTCGCGTGGTAAATCAATCGCCATCTTGTCGAAGAATGGCGAAATGTGTCAATTTAGTCAATTATCCACATATGATTTATAGGGTCAATTTTTCATTGGTGAAATTCAATTTATTTTTATAAAATGAAATAAAAATATTTTTTGTGATTTATGATTCTTGCAGAACGATATTATTATTATTTTTTTGTTCATTTTAGTAACATGGCGTTTTCCATGTTCGGTTGTAGAATAAATCAAAATTTATTTTATTTTACTGTACAGTTACTAAACGCCCATTAACCAGCGGCCGAGAATTCAAAATTCGTCGAAAGATGGTCTTGCAATCGTTCCCTTGCAATACAGGGTTAGAAAGATTGATTATTCACATATATTCTAAAACTCAATATCGATTTTATTTCATTAAAAAATTGCTTTAATATACATCTACATTCAAGTTAGCAATAAAAATGCTCAAACGCGTGATGATAAAATTTTTTATTATTTTTAATTATTTTTTATCATAAGTATTTATAATTTTTCAAAAATTTCTAAGCAAAAGAACTGAAATACATTAGTTTGTAAGACCGTAAATAAATAAAGAAACTGAAGACTTTCGCCGCAAAACACGTGCGCAGATTTTTTTAAATGATTTTTTGAAACTCATCATCATTTTCATCCCCTTATCCTATTCAGGTTGCATTGACAAGACTCCTCCATACGTCCCTGTCTTGAGTTGACTGTTTGGCCTCCGTCCTTGGCAGTCCCATCTTCTCCTCACACAGTTTCTGGAGTTGCCTCGACCAGCTGTGTCTGGGGCGGCCCACTGGACCTCTACCCTCTGGAATCGCACTTGGTATCTTCCTCGAAATTCGGTCATCAGGCATTCTTAGTACATACCCAAGCCACCAAAGTCGCGAATTTTTTTTTTACCAAAATTAAAATTTTGAAATGTAGCCTTCCTAGATAATTTGTTCATTTATCTTACTACATGATAATAATTTTTGAAATGTGTGTCGTACAATACAAAATTTTGTTTAAAAATTTAACAAATCTGGCAGCGACCAAAGGTACAACCTTGTTATAATAAAAATAAACATATATTTCAAAATTTAAAACATAATCTTTCGAAATCAATTAGTATTTTTTTGTTAAAAAGTGTCATTACGTCTAGAATTTAATTTAAAAATGATATTTCCTGTTGTGTCTGGATATTACTTCTAAATATAAAAAGAGTAACTACCAGTATACTATAGCATCTTCGTGGTAAGTTCCGGAGTGGTAAATACTTATAATATCGTCCTGGTGAAAGAACACCTATCGACGTTTTTATCGTGATTTATTTTTGGGGCCTTTTGCCGTAATGCGCTTCCTCCTTCCCATTTCCGTCCATCGCATGCGGACGGGCCCGAACCGCCGCGAAATACCTCTAATGCTTGTGAACCTTAAGAGAAACGAAGCTGCCAAAAAAATATTCACGGACCTAACCCAAATCCTCCATTTAAAAATTACAGTAGAGCCCCAACGAAGAAGATTGTCGGTAGGCCAATGCCACCGATGCCAGACACACGGCCATTCCTCATCCTGTTGCAACGCAACTCCCCGCTGCGTCAAATGTGGTGACAATCACCCAACCAGCGTTTGCACCAAAACCCCGGAAACCCCTGCCAAATGCGCACTTTGCGCAGGCCCCCACCCGGCCAATTACAAAGGTTGCCCCGAACGCCCTATCCCTCGATTTTCAAATAGATTCCGCTACGTTGACTCCCAAAATATCCGGCCTTTGATGCAATACCAAATACGCAAACCCAACGCCTGGCCTCAGCCAAATTTTACTAATTTTAACTCCCAGCAATATCGCCTAGAACGGCCTCCCATCACCCAAAACGAACCGCAATCACAGACAAACCCCCCCGCATCTCAAACCTCACCCTCCAGCCCCCCGCCCGTCACCACCACTTCTTTCCCGCCTCTACCCCAACCCCCCACCCCACCCCAAACCGCACCGATCGCCCCGCCACCATCGTCTCAAACGGCCCTAACTCCAAAACTCATCTCGGCACTAAAAAGTGCCGTTTCCCAACTTATAACCGCCAAGGAGATGAATGACAGACTCTTGGCTAACGTTCAAACACTCCTCGATTCTATTAATCAGCAATAAAATACATTAATTTTAAAATCAATTAACTTCTTCTCCAACAACCACCAAAATCATTAGAAATGGCTAGACAAATAAGACAACCATCAAATCTCCAAGCTGCATATTGGAATGCAGATGGGAGAGTAAAAGATTTCCGAGGGGAAATCCTCCAATTCCTGATGGATTTTAACCTCGATGTTCTTCTTATTAATGAAACCTGGCTAAAACCCAGTGTAAAAATTAAATTTCCGAATTACATAACTTACCGTACCGACCGCACCCATACTTCCGGCGGTGGCACCGCGATTATCGTAAAATACTCCATCGACCACTGTTTAGTAAATTGTCCCTCAAATGAAAAGATCGAAACCACTGCAATAGTTATAAATACCTTAAATAATGGCCCACTTAAACTCATATCAGCTTATAGTCCCCCCAAAAGAAAATTAACGGCCCCGGACCTCGATAAACTTCTAGATAGTCGCCTACCCACAATAATAGCAGGCGACCTAAACTCTAAACACGGCTCTTGGCACTCCCGGACCACTAACAACAAGGGTACGTTTCTTTTTAATTATGTCGCAGATAAATCTCTCATTGTAAATGCCCCCGACATTCCCACTCTATTCCCCAAAAACGCGAATCACAATCCCGACGTCCTAGATATAATAATTTTGAAAAACTGCCCCCTTGTCTACACCCTCCAACCTGTTAAAAAATTATCCTCGGACCACGACCCAGTTCTCCTATTTTTATCAGACGGCTCCCTACCTTCAGTACCACCTCACCGAACCACACGTAAAAAAATTCTATGGCAAAAGCTCCCTAAACTCCTAGAGTCAGTAAAAATACAAACCTCAATTACTAGCGAAGATAGTCTTAATTTAGCAACGAAAAATTTTACCAACGACATTATATCAGCCGTAAACCTTGCCACCGTCGAAGTCGCAAATGATAAATACAGACCCGACCTACCCGCAGAATTGAAAGAACTTATAAGAGAGAAAAACTTTGCCCGTAAGGAGTGGCAAAGATTCTCAAACCCGATCGATCGCATTCGTATGAACCGCCTCTCACACCAGGTTAAAGTCGAACTTCAAAAGTACAGAAACGAACAGTGGCATGATTTTATCTCCACTCTAGAAGACGACAAAACAGCCTTCTGGAAACTTTCAAAAACCCTTAGAAAACCCTCCACCAAAATAAGTCCCCTTACGGGCCCAAAAGGCACAGTTTATTCCTCTAGAGACAAAGCCGAGACTTTTGCAGACAGCCTCGAAGATCAATTTTCCCCGTCTACGGCCTACGACGACCCCCAATTCGTTTCCACCGTTGACTCAAAAGTCGAGGCCATCATGGCCGAAATCCCTACAGATAATCCAATCCCATTCACAACCCCTCAAGAAATCACAAACATTATTAAAACGCTCAAAACAAAAAAATGTCCTGGTCCCGACTCAATCTCAAATAAAATTTTAAAATGTCTCCCTTCCAAAGCCGTCTGCTCTCTTACAGCCATCAGCAATGCGTCATTTAGACTTCGTAAATTCCCACAAGACTTTAAAACAGCAGACGTTATTCTCATCCCTAAACCTGGTAAAGATCCCCTTCTGGCCCAAAACCACAGACCCATCAGCCTCCTTCCCTGCGCAGGAAAAGTTCTAGAAAAACTTATCCTCGTCAGGCTTAAAAAATCAGTTGACGAACTTAAGCTCATCCCCGACTTTCAACACGGCTTTCGATCGGGCCACTCCACTCTCCACCAACTCTTGCGAATGGTCGAAGAAATAACTAACGGTTTTAATTATCGCCAACACACGGTAGTCCTCTCCCTAGACGTCTGCAAAGCATTCGACAAAGTATGGCTCAGAGGTCTCATTTATAAAATGAACTTCCTAGGTATTCCCCTCTCAATGACTCAACTCTTAGCACACTTCATAAAAGATCGTAAATTCAGAATAAAACTAGATGGTATCTTCTCTTCAGTGAGATTGATAAGAGCCGGTGTCCCTCAAGGTTCTATTCTCTCACCAGCTCTGTTCAACATTTATTTAAGCGACATCCCCCGCCCCGGTAGTCAAGACATTCACACTAAAATAGGAAACTTTGCAGACGATACCGACGTCATGTCAACCTCGGTAAGCGAAAATAAAGCTACCCGTAAAGTTCAATCCCACGTATCCAAACTAGAAACTTTCTTTAAACAATGGCGACTAAGTATAAATCCCCTTAAAAGCGCCGCTTGCGTTTTCTCACGTAGACGTCCCAAAAGGCCACCTAATATTCATTTGTTCGGAGAAAACGTCCCGTGGAAAAAAAGCATTAAATATCTCGGAGTAACCCTAGACAGTAGATTAACTTGGAAAAAGCACATAGATGAAACTCTAGCCTCAGCAAATAAAATCCTTGCAGCCCTTTACCCCATGTTAAGCAAAAAAAATAAAAAACTCTCAACTAAAAATAAACTCCTTATTTATAAATCAACTATAAGGCCAAAACTAACATATGCAAGCCTCATCTGGGCCCACGCTTCAGAGTCTCTTTTGAAAAAACTCCAAACATTCCAGAACAAAGCCATACGCATAGCCCTGGGCGCCCCCAAATGAATGAGGGTAGCCCAACTACATAAAGACTCTGAAATCCCCTTATTAAAAAATCACATCTTAAGTCTCGCGAAAACCTTTTATGCGGGAATTCCCACCCATGAAAACGCGTCCATAAATTGCCTCGCCCGGTACGACGAAAACGTACGTACCACACATAAAAAACCTAAACAAATCCTCCGTAAAGCTTAACCTCCCCATATTGCAGCCATGTACCTTTGCAAAAATTTTTTTAACAAACAACTAAAAAAAAAAATCAATTTTCCAACAACCACTAATATAAATTCATGATGAAAGAGAAAGGGGCCTTTTTGGCCCGGAGCTCTGTATGCCAATATTTCAAAAAGTCAAAAAGTCAAAAGCTTCCTCCTTCCTTAACCAACGTTTCGGACATTGGAGGTTATCCACCATTTACCCGCCCTGGTATAAGTAAGATGGTTACTCCTTCAAGGCTCTCGCAAGATTTTAATTTTTTTGTTAAACGAAGCTACATTTATTTATTTTGAACGAATCTTGACCTTGCGTACGTTATTAGAAAGCAGTATGAAAGTGCTCAACAGGAAAAAAAAACCTAATGCAACAAATCCAATACAAGCAAAAATAATAGTTAAAGCAAAATAAAACTGCATTACGGTATCCATAATCAGGATACATCTGAAAATTTCAAATCATTCCTTACAATGGTGTCAATTTACGTTGCTTGAAACCCAGCGGATTTTGTGATCAAATCAAAGTAGCCAGGTAATTTTTCTCTTCCCATCTTTTTCTACTTCTCACCCCCTTTAGCCCCACAACAAACCCCACTTGGGGACTCCATAGTCCCACTGGCCCCGAGCAGTTATGCGGTATTTAGATTAAAAAAACATATCGAGAAAACAACCGTTGGTAAACAAAAAAAATAAGCAAAATACTGGTAAAATTTAGGTAAAACAGACAAGAAATTCTCGCAAGATATTTTTTTGTTTAGTAGATGAAATGAAATGCGTCAGGAGTTAATATGGGCCTAGTTATTAGCCCTGGGCCTTAATTAAGTTCGTAGTTGGTGTACAAGGTAACCTTTTTTTACACGGACTGCCAAAACATATAATATTTTTTTTGTGTACCGTAGAATTGTTGTACAATTTAACAATTAACTGTTTTATTTTGCATTAACGTTTTTGTATCGGACGTGGCTGAAAAATATCTTATTAATTCTATTAACTGTAAAACTGTAAAATTTATATTACAAATAAACAGTCAGGGTGTAGGCGAGCGCGCAGAGGGATTTTTGTCGCCACCGGGCGCTTTTACCGAATTCTCGGAATTCGGAAACCCCGGTGGCAAATGGCTTCACCGAATTCTTCGAACCCTGGCATAGCAACGGCACAGCAACGACCGGGTGCTACCTGGGCCACTGTGAACACCGTTGCTAATAAATAGGGTCTACTGTCCCTCCAGGGGCAGTTCTCTAACAAAACTCACGTCAACAACATCTCTCTCTGTCCGCCCGCTCGACTACGCTCTGCCTAGCTTCAATCCGCCTCTTTTCTTTTCTGACCACCGCCTTACCCCTGGACCTCGGACATTCTACGCTCTACAGACCAGTACGGCTACCAGAAAGAACTACGAGCCTTTGATCACTGTCGTCAGACTAGCTCTCCAAGCGGGCAACACTGAAACGCTCTCCCAACATCTTCACGTCTTCGTGGATCGGAACCACCGCCCTGATCTACAGTCTTGTGTGCCTCATCCTGTGTGGTACAGTATTTATATCACAAAGATTTATTAATATCACACAAACTTGAAGTATTATTACACAAACACGTGAAATTTAGATAAAAAAATAGTGTAAATTACACAACTTTAATGCGATATACAATTCGGGAGGCGGTTATGGCCGCCCCTGGAACCATTTATTGGAAAATCAACACCTCTGCCATAGGTTCGCTACGTTTGGTGATTTAGCAGGGTGCCCGGGTAGTCATGTTTGTCCGGTTCTTGTCTGCGGATGCGTCTGTCCACCAACTGCGGGCTGACCGGATCGAGAGAGACTGATTGAGCGAGAGCTTTGACGTCTCCAGCAGGACTCTCAGCAGGATTTGTACCGCAGTGGAAGGAATGGATTAATTCGTCCGTCACTTCTGGACGCACTGACCCTCGGATTCCTACCCATCCATCATAAATGTTTTTCCAAATCCATCCAAAAATTATTTACCTCAGGGCCTCCTGTGAGGAGCTAATGTAAAAAAATATATATCCGTTTTGTAAATGTTGTGGAATTGGAGCGAAGATGCTACTGAAAAATTATTTATTTATGCTGCTGTTAATCTCTTTTCGGATCCATAGTTTATTAGTTTCTTCTTACTAATTAATTCTTCCACCTCTTCTAAAATTTTACCACTTCTAAGCATACAATGTGCGTACAGCGTATTTACTTTGATGAAAACAAATAACTTTGTGTACACCACTATTTAATTAACAATATCAACATGTTTCGAAAATTATGTTTTCTTCGTCAGGAAAAGTGTTAATAGTAAATTAAATATTATTAATAACCAAAAGTTTCTTAAAAATAGCCATCTTTTAAATTTATTTTCGTATTAAAACTTATATTTATAATAATTTATTTTGTTATTTAGACTTCTTGTTTTGTTTTAAAAGATTTTTTATTATGTTAATGTAATTTTTTAACCATACTAAAATATTTTTTTTTATTTCTTTTATATATTTAATAATATTATTATTCAATTTATAAAAACAGTTTATTTATAAACAAGTTCTGCTAGGTAATTATTTTTACACGTGACAGCTGTTTCGCCTTCTGAAGGCATTATCAAGTTCTGCTAGGTAATTATTTTTACACGTGACAGCTGTTTCGCCTTCTGAAGGCATTATCAAACTGTTTGATAATGCCTTCAGAAGGCGAAACAGCTGTCACGTGTAAAAATAATTACCTAGCAGAACTTGTTTATAAATAAACTGTTTTTATAAATTGAATAATAATATTATTAAATATATAAAAGAAATAAAAAAAATTAAAATGGAGT
The DNA here is from genome assembly GCA_936435175.1 of Glyphotaelius pellucidus. Classification (NCBI taxonomy): domain Eukaryota; kingdom Metazoa; phylum Arthropoda; class Insecta; order Trichoptera; family Limnephilidae; genus Glyphotaelius; species Glyphotaelius pellucidus. The sequence continues at coordinate 28,873,960 of OW386544.1, forward strand.
TCTACAAATTAAACTTGATAACAATAAATACTAAAATAATTTTTATATTTTATTTTATATAATTGTTTTTTATGATATTTTAAGTAATTAATCACCACTCCTTTCTAATATTTTGTCTATGTTCTAATTTGTCTATACTTGTTTGTCTTTTGTTACTTTTTATTAACTTATTATCCTGACGAAGAAAACATAGTTTTCGAAACATGTTGATATTGTTAATTAAATAGTGGTGTACACAAAGTTATTTGTTTTCATTAAATTAAAAATGACGCCACAAAGTGAATTTGAGAATTTTGAAGAAAAAAGTATTTACTTTGTTTTGTAGCAGCCCGTCATCCGCCGTCATCTTGCAACGGGCGGCGGGCAATAATGATTTTCAGTGAGTCAAGTAGCAAATATACTCGCTACTTAACTTACTACTTGATCAATGAGAACAAGCCTTTAAGCTAAGGACCTCGATAAGCCTCTATAATATTTTCAGTTTAATAAATTCACACTCTGAATTCGGTCAAAGAAGTCCCTATAAGTTGGTGGAAGTCTTTATACCTGTAACGGCTTACATGGACAATATATAATATATATTTAACGTTAAGTTGTGCAACTTTCCTTTGGATTTTATGGCACCTGTATCAATTCTTGTAGGGTTTGTTCTTTGACTTTGTTCCCAACTTTCAGGATTCGGCCGTCCGAATTCGCAAAAGTCCCGGAAACTTGGGAACTTTGCGTAATTTTATGGTATTTTATCGATAGTCAGCATATTTTCATTGAGGGTTTGCGGACAACTTTTCCAATATGGCGATAGCCAAAATACAGGTAGAAACTTAGCAAATAAATTGTTAATGTTAGCGAATTTTGGACATTTGTGGTTAGGGATTTTAATTTTAGATAAAAACTTTGATATTTCCATTTTATCAAGTTGGAATTATACGACCTACAGGAAATAATAAATTTAGTGTGGTGAGATTTTTACTGCTAAAAACATTTAACTTACACAAGGAGTACCCGGAGCGCGTTGCAATTGTTTTTTTTTTATGTGAATACCTCACAAGAGTCTCAGCTGCTCCCGTCTGGAGAGGCAGTGAGATTATGGCATCCCCAATTGGGGAATGTTGTGAGGCTGAAGGTAGTGGGAAAGGTAAGAGAAAGGTGGGGTACCTGGCTATTCAGATCCGGTCACCAAACCCAGCTAAATCCATTTCAAGCAACGTTTCAATTCTGATTGCTGGTCTTACACCAGGGCGATATTGGGAATATCTTTCTCTCTGGAACGTGCCGCAAATATACTATATATTATTTTAACTGTAATAATTGTGAAATAACACAAATTAATAAAATAAAAAAAATATTTGCCCACGCAGGGATTCGATCTCGCGACCTCCAATTGCGAATCAAGCCTTACCGCTCGACCACGCCGGCCGTCGATACAAATATATATGTTAGAAAACTCAATCGTTAACAGATATTCGAAAGATTTGTACGAAAAAATATTTTGTAGAAATTGTGAACATTTTGGTATTTCAGTTGATATGAATAATACGATACATGCGTTTGATATTTACACATTTATACCAGTGCAATTTTAGAAAATGAAGTTAGAGAGGCTTATAAATTAACCTTCATATCAAGCATTTTTTTTTTCAATGTTTCACAAATCTCATTTTAAATGTCATCATAAGCTTTTATTAATTTGAATTTCGTCCCAGGAAGAAAACGTTTATTTTAGCCTATCAATTTTATGAACGACTAATAAAAACTAAGAATTTCCACGATGTTAACAGTTGACTGACAGTTTGCAAAACCCTGAAACTTTAAAGTGTTTGCTCTTCGTCAACGCCCTCTCGATGTAAAGACTCTCGTTTTAAATACCGATTAAGATCGTAGTGAAAGAAGAACAAAACTATTAGTTTTGTGTGTTTTAAAAAATAGATTCAACAACTTAAAAAAACGTTATTATTTTTTACTACGACAAACTAACAACCTACATTTATTTTATTTATACGCCGTGAAGGCTTTTACAATATCGTCTTATTAAAGAAACATAGGTTGTTTAAGAGTTTAAGCATCTAGTACATAGCATAATAAACTGGACATTTAGGATACAAGCAGGTTAAATATATAGGTATGAAGTGACATTATAATGAAAAGTTGTACAAATGAGTTAATTAGTTTAGTATAAAATGGCAAAGCAGAAAACTTAAGGTACTATGAAATTTGTTATAGAGGAATGTAAATTTACAATATTAATTTTGTTATTAACTTAAACATGAATGTTTTAAAGCAGTTTTAGAGAACAATGAAAAATTAACAGAGCGATAAATAGTTCATATGGAAAAATAAAAAAAAATGAGTTCATTATCGTAAAAAGTTATACAATTCGATAAATTTATTAAAAAATATATAGTTCAAAAGAGAGAGAGTGCAGAAAAGTAAGTACTTAGATAATCTTTACATAATTATTAAATTTTGTTATTATTGTATTGATCTTGAAGAAATCATCGAATATAATTTAATCAGTTATATATCATAATAGCAAGATTATTTATGTGATGTTCTGTGGTTTTCTCTGACGAACAATATTTTTCAGATGATCTGGAGTTTCAATAAGTCTCGGTTTGATAGATTACGAATCGTGATTACAGTTATCGTTTGATTTACATTATGTAAATTTTTGGTTTACATTTGGTTAACAGAGACTATTAAACTTTTTGAAGTAAAACTTCTTCACGCGCGCTTGACTCGGGGAGTAAGCTGGTGAATGCGTGACGAGAGCGTTACGAAAAGTGTCGGGCGAGGCGAACGGAAGTTAAGAGGGAGATATAAATTGGTGCAGATAGAAAGAGAGAGAATTACGTTTCGTATATTACTGTAGGGGAAAGAGAGAGAGAAATATGCGAGCGCATATTTTCTTTCTCTCTTTCTCTCATAGCCAGTTATGTTTCGTATATCTAAGACACAGTGCAAGCCTATTGTCTGTATCACATTGTAGGAGCAAGAGAGAGCACGTGCGCGCGCACATTTTCTTTCTCTTTTCCTCTCATAAAAGTTTTAATTCAGTCGTGTGGTCTAAAGCACACTTGTATTTTTTTTACGTTAGCCTCACAAAGGAGTCCTTGAGGAAAATAATTTCCTTCAGGATCCATGTCATCTTAGGGGATGGTGTGTGGAGGGTTTTTTTTATGGAAGGAGACAAATTTCTGGGAAGATATGGTATGAGGGGTGGATAATAATCTGGGGGTCAGTGTGTCCAGGAGTGACGGACGTATGAATCCATCCCTCCAACTGCGGTCGGGAGAGTCCGGTTGGAAAGGTCGAAAGGCATAACTCAACCAGTCTCTCTCGATCCGGCCCGCCACGCAGCAGGTGGCCAGACGCATCCGCCACCAAGACCTAGACGAACCTCACCCATATACCCGGACACCCCTGCTCCAATCACCAAACGTAGTGAACCACTTAGGGTGACCTATGGCAGAGGTGTTGGTTATCCAATCCAAAGTGGTTCCCGGTCGGCGGTATCCATACGCGCCTCCCAAATTGAAACTGGACCAGATGTCCGTTATAATGGATGCTCTGTGTATTTCTGAAGCAAGGGAACTCGGTACTGAAGTGCCCAGATGTCGATCGGCTATTTCCGTAACCGTTCGGATATTAGATACCAACAGGTGACAGTTAACACTCTCTTGTAGTACTAATTTACTGATTCCTCAAAACTACATATAACTACCTAAACTAAAAACATTTTTGAGACACTTCAAAACTACATATAACTATCTATATTAACGACGACTGTTGAAGGACATTGAGACGACATACATATTCCCATTCACTACAATTATTTAGTTCGATGAACCTTACCTAAAAAATCAAATTGGTGTGTAACAAATAGCGACAGTTTACCGTTGTATAATTTAACCCAAGTAGGTAGGTGATCATTTATAATGTTAAAAAATTTCAAATAACGGAAAAGAATTTGCGCCTTTTTGATATCAATAATACCTGAGCAAAATACAGTCCATAGGGTATTCAAAATACAAAATACACCTCCAATAAAAAAGGAGTTAATAAAATATTCGAGGAGTAAAATGGAAATGTTTTCAAATTTATAAGGAAAAACATTTATTCCGTCCAAAAAAAACGTCGTTTATATTCACAATACAGATAGGTTGTTCTCTACGTCAACGGAGTATGCGCATCTTTTTAGTTTTCCTTGCATAATATTACTACCCGTTTTTCCTTAAAACGATAATAACAAAATAAACAAGAATGCTTATTCTTTAGGGTTTAGGGGTTCAACGTAAGCAATTATTCGTAAGCTATTTTTTTTTTTTAAATAAAGTTGCTTAAGTAATAAATAACACACACGTACCAGTAATTAATACGATCATAACCGTCTGTACCTGTTCCGGTCTATCAATAAAAAGTAGAACAAAATAAAATAATGTTTAATTTATTTCATTATTTTTGTGAATGGTTCTTAATATAAATACCGCCTTCACAACAAATTACGTGTTTTTTTTTATTTAGACTTAAACTCTTACTCGCAGGTGAAGAGTGCATAAGAAAGACTAATCTACGCTGTCTTAGGCTCTTAGAAGCTCTCTGATGCTCGAATTACGACTGCTAGCCCACCTCGGTTCAAAACATGGAGGGACAAACCTGTAGGTATACTAACAACCTGTAGGTTCAAGTCATGGAGGGGCAAACCTGTAAGATATCTCTGAAGATCCCTATAAACTTAAGGCGGAACACAACCCTAATAATTTTTGTTTGCTCAAAACTGACATTTAAATCATTTCCGGCGAATTCGTAACTATAATAACTTTTTTACTCCAACAGACACCTGGGGATGTAAGTTTTTTTTAATTTAAAATAAATAAAAACAATACCTTACCATTAATATATTTTACGTACAACTATTTTAAAACTTTATAACCAGTTTTTCAACTATAAAGTTAGCGGTATAAAGTTAGAGAGTTATAAAGTTTCAACTATAAAGTTAGAGGTTTTCATTTAGAAACATCTTAAATATTTGAAACACGTTACTCAGAATTAATTAAAATGAACGTGGCGGAAAGGTCGAATCTCCTGGCCTGCTAGGGCGAATTCGTCTAATACGCCGTACCGCGGGCGTATATTTGTTTACACGCTTTCTTCACTTACGTCGTTAAGATTCCCTTATTATTTGTCTTCTTCTTCTTTTCTTTGATAGGGCAAATTCGACAGTAGGTCCATCCAACACAAGGGTCGCGAGTCGCAATTTGTGTACACGGCTTCTTTACCTGTGTCGTTGAAATTCTGAATATATTTTAGGGTACATTGTCGTCTTAATGTACTAGAGTCATCTACGCTTCGTAGTTCTAAGTATCGAATTACGAAATACTCGAATTACAATAGAATTAAGCAACAAGAATAGTACCTGCAATGGTAGAACCACACCTATTACATTTTGGTACCATCTCAAAATCGGCAGAGCTTGGTATAATTCTTCCTTCCTTTATATTAAGCTCATCGGGCAAATAGCTGCATTAACTTGCTTCTCCAAGAACTAGGTCATGCTAATATTCGGCGTAAATGAAACATAAAACAAGGTTTACACGAAACCTCAACACACAAACAAACATAACAAGATTTACACAGAACCTTCTAGAATGTACCGGAAATTCGAACAAACTAAACTATCTTCCGTAAAAGGCCTCATTGCATGGCAATAAAGGATAACATAACACAAAACATACGCGGAAATGAACAATTTATCCCACAAAAATTATAAATCATCTTACAACATTCTTCTCACAAGGCAAAGCTTTTAATGAATACTACCTACATATCATGACTGGTCAGTGGTTGAGTGGGCATCGCGTTTGGGTTCCACCTGGGCGTCCCGTGTTCGATTCCTCGGCTGGCTTAGTCCTCCATCACAACACAAGCAACATTTTCGGCTTTCTGTGGTGGTAGTAGGAGATTTTCAAACATTGTTGGGTTATTCGTAACCCGGGAATGTTTGTTTTTCTTTGATTAAAAAATGTTAAAAAAAAATGTAATGACACTCACAAACGTATAACATTTTCTACAGGATGTTAAGCCGCCGCTATCCGAAATTCTACCGATTTCTTGCATATATCTCCCTTGAACATTTGAAGTTTTTAAGCTCTTAAAAAAATATAAATATATTATTTTTGAAGATAATATCTATACAATCCCCACGCCGAAACGCAGATTATATGAAACTAATCTCGTGGGGAGATTTCACGAGATTTTTGCTCTCTAAACGAGTCGTGTTTTATTAAGCATTTTCACCATTTTTGCTTCACTTTTATCGTTTGAAATTTTAGTATATTATATACTCTCCAACATTCGTAATTACATATCTCTCCATCTTCTTCTTTTCGTGCTCGGATACGGGGCCTTAAGTGGAACGTTTGCGCGGCCCTTTTCGGCCGGTTTCATACTAATCTTAAATTTGGGATCAAAGTACCCAACCAAACTGAAAAATTATTTTTGTAATGAATAGGTATATCAAATATCTAATACGGATGTGAGCTACTTTATTTATTTTTGCTTTAAATTATAAGGTAGAGGCCATTAAAGATTTTAGTGTTTCATGATTTTAGAGGCAACTTGGGCAACTATTTGTGAGGTAATGAAAAACAATAAAAAATAATTGTATCATATGTATCGTTAGAAATATAATGAAATATAAAATAAAAAAATTTAACATACAAATTACCAATTTACGGCGGAACAAAAGTTTGCCGTTTAAACAAAAATTACTACATGAAAATGCATTTTGAACGATGTTTTATCTTTTATATTATTCGTCATTGTATTTGTAAAATAAATAAAGCCATTTTTTTTGTTTTTCATTTACTCACATATAATTGCCCAAGTTGCCTCTAAAATAATGGAACACTAAAATCTTTAATGGACTATATCTTATAATTTGAAGCAAAAATAAATAAAGTAGCGCATATCCGTACTAAATATTTGATATACCTTTTCATTACAAAAATTATTTTTCAGTTTAGTTGGGTATTTTGATCTCAAATTCAAATTTAAGATTTGCATGAAACGGGCCGAAAAGGGCCGCGCAAACGTTCCTCTTAAGGGACGTACTTGACTTTCTTTAACCAGTAATTCCTGACGTTATTTGAATAAAAAAATATTAATGAGATTTTTGGCTTCGGTGACATTTTTGTGTTTTTTTTTCAACTTGAAACTTTATAAACAATATAATAGTTAGGGACGGGTGAGTATCAGTCCTTTCTTCAAACACACCAAGTTTTTTTTTTTTTACATGAGCTCCACACAGGAGGCCCTGAGAAAAATAATTTCCCTCAGGGCCTATGTCATCTTTGGGGATGCTGTGTGGGGGGATTTTTTTTTTTTTTTTGAGGAAGGGGAGGGAGAATTCTGGGAAGGAAAAGGGTTTAAGGGGTGGATAGGAATCTAGGGTTCAGTATGTCCTGGTCATCCGCCGAGACAAACCTCCTGCCATGAACCCGGGCACCCCTGCTAAATCACCAAACGTAGCGAACCACTTGGGGTGACCTATGGCAGGGGTGTTGGTTATCCAATAAAGGTTCGCGGGGCGGCGGTACCCATTCCCGCCTCCAAAATTGTGAAACCAAGTATTGAAATAATGTCGTAAATTAGTATGTGGTAAATTTGCGGCACGTTCCAGAGTGGAAGATACTCTCAATATCGCACTGGCGCAAGACCAATATTTAGAATTTAAACGTTGCTTGAAATGGTTTTAGCTTTGTTTGGTGACGAGATTTAAATAGCCAAGTAATTCCCTACCTTTCTATTCGTCATCTTCTTTCAGCCTCACAACATACCCCAATCGGGGGGTGCCTTAGTTTCAATGGCTTCAGGGCGGTTGGGAGCTGTTGGGATTCTTGTGCGGTATTCACATAAAAAAAAACTAAGTTATTATTTTTGTGGGTTATTGTTGAAAAACATTCAAAATCATTAAAGTGATATGCGTGTCATAAAACATTCGTAAAATCACAACAAATAATTAAAAGTCCTACCTTTATGTAATATTTTTTATAGCGGCCATAAGGCTTTTCGTCTTTGTAAGGACAGTGACAATGCGTTTTATGCTCTTCCACGTGATTTAAAGGTCCATATAATAAAGGACACGAAATGGTTTTCGGTTCACGAAATGTAGTGAAAATAAGGCCCTTGTCCGAATTCAAATAAAGTAATAAAGATTTACTGAAAATGTGGGTATTGAGTATGTTGAAAGACCTAAGCCTGTTTTATGATCTTCCTAGAAAATCTATTCTTTACAAACAAAAATATATTTTCCGATATATTTGTACGTTTTTTTTCATTTTTGAGAAATTCAGTATGGATTTTGTGATGTTCGCGGTTTTTTTAGAGACTTACTTATTAACTAGCTAATTATTTTTTTCAATCTTAATATTCATTTATGAGGGAAACAAAAAACACATATATTTCACGTCTGTAATATCAGAAGTACAAAGATTTACGTTTCTTTTGAGAGCCTAATTTCTTTACAAGAAGTCGGTTAAAACTAAGTACCTATACTGAATAAAGCTATATATCCCTTTGGCGTACTTTATAATTGTCTTATTTATTGATTAACTAGCGAGTTCCCTGCGTGCGTTGCAATGCCACTTAAATAAGTATGTTGTTTTTTTTTTGCTTGTCCTTTTACATTCGTTCACGGTTCACGTCCCGCGTTCCCCCCGCATTCACTTTGCTCGCCTTCTTCCGTCCCTTGACCTTCCTCCCGTTTAGATAAGCTCTTTACAAGAGGCCCTGAGGAAAATAATTTCCCTCAGGGCCTATGTCATCTTAGGGAATGCTATGTGGAGGTTTTTTTAAGGAATGGAATAAAGGGAATTTCTTGGAAGGAAATAGGTATGCGGGGTGGGTAGGAATCTGGGGGTCAGTGTGTCCAGGAATGACGAACGTATGAATTCATCCCTTCAATTGCGGTCCAAGGCGATGGGTCGAGGGATTCTGACTGGAGAGGTAAAAAAACCTCCTCAACCAGTCTCTCTCGATCCGGCCCGCCACGCAGTAGGTGGACAGATAAACAAGACAGATTTCTGTCTTAGAAAGTTGTTTTTGTATTTTGTTAACGTTCTTCAGAAAAATGGTTGCGTTAAGTTAGTTTTTGAGTTTGGAATGTGCATAGAATAGTTTGATAACACTATGATTTGATATTATAACGTGTCGATTAGGAAAAGCGAATAATGATTATCCATATCTTTTGATTAGTGCCATGTTTGGTGGATTACTAAAATATTGATTAATCCTGACGACTGGTGACAGACTACCTCACCGGCAAGGGCGGGTACTTACCTTGGTGTACAGCGTCCGATCGATAATTCCTTTATGGGTTTATATCCATTTGTGTCTGTTGTATGTTTAGATTCTACTATGTCTTAATCTCTCAGGCCTCGATAATATTTTTTCGGAGGGCCAAATATTTTCGCTCTGCAATAAAATCCAAATAATTGGAATATTTCTACACGTATCCAAATATTAAAATCGATTCCGAAAGGTATAAAATAGGCTTTAAAAATTTATAAATCAAAACAAAAATATATTTTTTTAAATATATAAACTTTTTGCACATACAAAGATAAAAAGTATTAAAAATGGCTCACCTTCACCAAGCTTCAGGTGGGAATGCTATCCTTGTTTTACCGGTATAACAATGGAAGATGCTCCGAGGAACTAGCGTCATTGATCCCCTCGGCACCGGTGTATAGTCGGGAAACACGACAAACACGCACCCAATATTTTTAAACGGTTGACATTAGTCACATGAGAACGGATCGTTTCTATACCTCGTTCTTGAGTTCAACAACTCGGCCGTGGAACGGTTTGCCAGCCTCTGTGTTTCCTCCCTTCTACAACATGGGTCTCTTCAAGACCCATGTTCACTCCTTCCTCTCCTCAAAAACACCTTCCACACAGCATCTTCAAAGATGACAAAGGCCCTGATGGAAATTATTTTCCTCAGGGCCTCCCGTATGGAGTTAATGTAAAAAAAAAAAACTTTCGTTTTTAACAAAAATAAAACGCATTCTTATTTTATTAGACAAATGTACGTAACGTTATATATAACGTTGCACTCACTTGTTTGTCGTTCCATGTAAAAATAATCAATAAAAAATTCCCAAAGTTTTATAATTTTTTTCAAGTTGCGGTACGAAATTTTGGTTTTATAAAGGTGTACATTTTACTGCTTTTGTGGTTAACTTTTAGATTTGTCTTTCTAAATACCATTTATATCATATTTCTCACTTCGATAGTAAGGAAGACACGACAAATCAAATTAGCCTGAGGAGTTAACTCTTCTGCCTCAAGATACATGTAAATAATATTCTTAAACATATTTTATTTGGAATAAATTAATGAGTAAAACTTCAAAACATAATATTTAATCATTAAAGACAATATTAGTGACTCTTAAACCTACAATTAGAAAAACATTTATTCGCATCTATGAATTGAACTTTGCACAACTTACATTTAAAATGTCTTAACACACAAAGACAGCAGCCAATAAAAATACACGTTAAAAAATGAAGATAAAATTAGCAGTTCTACGTCGTATAATTCAGTTAAATATGACACAAGAGGAAAGGGTCGAATTGGCTCAGTGGTAGGGCAGAGCCACGGCAAGTCTGTCGTCCTGGGTTCATTTCCTAGATGCAACCACATTTTTTCTGTTTAAAATTTTCGTTTGAGAGCAACTAATATTGTATTCAACAGTGATTAAATTTTAGAGGATTATACCATGGCCATTCATTCTTTGGCCAACGTTTTGGACAGAGTTATAGTGTTTATTATTAGGGCAGATGTACCGTGAAAGACAAGAAAAAAAAGTAAATACATAATTTCTCGACATTATTAAATGTCTATATATTTATTTGTATATTAATTTTTACTCCTCTCCCTTGGCTCTCGGTATTTGCAAACATTACCCCGCCAAATATTAGGCGACAGATTGAAACATTAAGGGAATACAAGAAGGCGCTGCAAAAAAAAGCTATATCTTTGCACGATCATGTCGTCTCTCACCCGGCATGCCGCTTGAAGTCTCGAAAACCCTTCTGAAAGGCTATTCCCTAAAATTTGTGATAAGAGATCGTTCTCCCGCGAGAAATGCTGTCAGATTTGTGTGACTTTCTACGGCTGCTATTTGCATTTTTCTATCGGCCGATGTCAAAATTTCAGCCGTGAGCTGTCACATATTTTAGTTTGGGTCGTTTTAAACACGAATTTCTACAAGTATGCATGATTATTTATTCCTTTAACAGCTGTAGAAAATCACTTAAATCTGACAGCACTTCTCGCGGGAGACCGATCTATTATAACAAATTTTAGGGAATAGCCTTTCTGGACAGAAGGAGAAAGACTTCTCCAATCACTTCTCACCCCAGAAGACAGGTGGAAGCTTGAGTGGCAATCGGCCAACATGAAAAATGCCCATCTCATGCAGAGACAGCCTGGGTTGAGCCATTGAGAGACAGCCTGGGTTCTTATTGCCTCGCAAACTCTGGTCCACCATCAATAAGTTAAGGTGCTCCCATAGTCGAAGTACCCATGTGATGTATAGATGGGGCCTTAAAGAGTCGGAGATGTGTGAATGGGATGCGGTGCAGATCACCGAACGTTTGGTCAACGAATGCCCGCTCCAGTCATTCATTACCCGGCGGGATTGATGAGGTCCATAGGGCAACGCCTGAGGCCCTAGACTGGCTCGCAGACCTAGGTGTCCCCTTCTGACCCCCCCCCCCCCCACCATACGAAAGAGGAAGAAGAATTAATTATGTTTTATTTTCATCCAGCAAACACGTCGATTGGGCTAAACAGACCCTCAGATATATTATTTTAATAACATTTTTGACTCGACGCGTGATACGTAAAAGCAATATGTATGTACTCTTGTAATAAATAATTCCCTTTTATATTCGGTTGCCTAGTTGGTAGGGGTATACTCTTTTCACACGAATGAACGCACATTCTACAGTTGAAAATAAGAAATACACGCTTGGAAGGGCATCACATATCGATATTTAAAATATTCCATGCAAAATGTCGTGATCTACCCTTTTGCATCAGAAATCGATTTCTCTTTCATCCCCTGGGATTACGCGATGTCACAAATGGAAAAGGGCTTATTGATATTCTCATTCGTATTCATTGTTAACTCGATACTAAAATTCTAAATTCTACATGCTTATTGTGAATTTTAGGTATGGTAGGATGTTAATATTCTTGCGTGTATTATACTCGTGTATAAATATGTTCATGTACCTATAACAGTCATGTTATCACAAGATATTATTGTGTTGACAAGAATTTTAATGTGATAGCAAAATAAACCATTTTAAAATAAAGTTACCAAAGGGATTGTTAAGGTAGGTAGGAAGGTAAGTACCTACCTAAAAATCCCTTTGGTTACACGCGTTCCTAAACCATTCTTTTGGGATTTGATGTGCCCGTGCCCACGATGGTTCCTGTATATAATGACGAGCTCTGGCGTTATGAAATTATTTCCCTATATATTCGTCCGATTGAAATGAAACTTTTGTGACTTTTTGTGCACACACCCGCGAAAGTTTCTATATGTACAGGTGAGCTCTGGCGATATGAAATTTGTTTAAAAAATTGCAATATTGAACAGGGACGAATGGGAAAGGACACGCAAGGAGAAACGATTTCTTTATTTAGTGGGTTTGCAACTCATGCCGGGAACCCGCTAGTAACCAATAAATAGATACTAAATACAAATTCAAAATATTAAAAATAATATATGAATTTTCTTGCATGTTTCGGTTAGTTTTTAGTCAGGCATGGTTTTTGCCTTGGCTTTTGAAGTTTTTTTTTATTATTTAGGTACCTACTTTAAATTTTGTAATTCATTGCTTTGCACTACTCCTTCATTTCTGGAACAATTTTGTATTACAAATTGGATAAGTATGCAGAAAATAGAGATACGCTTAATACACACATTTTGTTTTAAAAACATTTTTTTTTAAAAACATTTTATTTTAAAAACAATTTATTTTAAAAACATTTTATATCAGTTAGATAATATTTAAAAATAAGGTATTGCAGTTTTCGGAAATATAAAATAGCTATTTTGTCAAATATTGGATAATTTGACTTTTTCACGCCATGTTCACGACATGATAATATTAAAATGGTATTTTTGGGTTATTTTTTTTCTTCTTAATAAACCTATGCTAATAGTCTAAGAACCTTTTTATAGATCATGGGTTCATATTTTGGGTTAAATAAAAGAAGAAAAAAAATATCCTTAAATATCAATTACAATAGCCGAAAAGTGACCAAAATATTTTAATTTTAACGAAATAACCATTATAATGCATATTTTCAATATCCAATAACTGAAATACCTACTTTTCATTACTTTTTTACTACTGCCAAGTATTTAAAAATAAAATATGCGTACCAAAATTTAAGGCGTAAGGTAATCTTGAATGATAATTTTTTTTTAAATCAAAATTTTCTTTGTTTTAACCACTTATAATTTTAAAAAAACCGACATATTTCAAGAGCAATGCTATCTTCCTCAGGGTTTACTAAAAACTTATTATTATTATATTCTTATTATAATTATAAATAAACCTCATGGTTTCAAAGAAAAGGTAAGATGGGAAGGGGGAAAGAGAATTAACTAATCAAAGGAACAGATTCAATAATTCAATACTTTCTGAGTGTTTATAATATTTAGATTTGAATTTACGCTCTTTATAATTTCTAATATTTCAAATTTATCCATCTGAACGCCATTAAAATTACAATATAATAATTCGATTCCACTATTTAAGTGTGACTAGTCTCCAACAAATAATTGGCAAACTCCGACAAACTAATCGTTTAAATAATTAATTGTTTTTTTATTCTTATTTCAAAGTTTCTCGAAGTTTTACCTATATAAAAGAAACCACAATCATTGCAATTCAATTTGTAGATCCAGTTTTTTTTCATTTTTGAATCTCTAGTATATAACAGTATAAACTATCAATTATAAAATAACGAGTATAAAATATCAATTTTCTTATTATTACCAGCAGAAACATGTCTCGTGCAACCAGCAGAAGTTAGTGCACGTCTTTCTAGTGCTGCCCGTTCATTACGTGCTAGAGAATTGTGTTATCTGCTTCGTGTGGTCGGTAATGCGGAAATACAATTCTTAGGTGAAGGTAAGACACTACAAAATAACTTAAACGAGACAATCGTATTTTTCACGGGTCATCACGAAATTTACTTTACATTGTGCTTATCAAAATAAAGTGATGAAAACAAAGTTATTTGTTTTTTAATGATACAGATAAATAGTTAGAACAACCATTCTACGAAAAATAAAACAATTATAGTTGTCTGTTTTTATTCCTAATTCTTTATTTAATTCTTTATCTAAGCGATTAAAAAATCGCTTACAGGTTTCGGAAAAAACTTTCCATTCACAGAACATCACATTTTAATGTTTGAATTTACTAAAACATTTTATTTGTGGTTCACATTATTTGATTTTGCAACTGTTTAAAATAATAAATTGTTAGAAAACGTACCTAAACATCACGCATACAATTCCTAGAAAATGCAATTAAGATTTATAGCAAATAATCGATTTTTTCTATCAGTTTGGGAGCAGTTTATTAAACTAGCTCAACCCTATAGAAATTATTCAATAATTCATAGTAAAAATTACATTAAAAAAAACCTCCAGTATTTTCCCACTGAACGCATATTGGAAGAATTTTAAATTCCTACATTTAAAAAATTATTTATGAAAAATCGTTATTAACGTTCTGAACCCGGTAAACTAACGCGGGAAGATTGAGAAAACTGTATCCTCACGTCATGTAATGTTCTTTGACTCTAAGAACGTTATTCTGAGTCCCTTAATTATTTATTTCATCCATATCTAAATATTGTCCTTTATGTTAAAATGTAAGATGCATCAGACTTTTTATTATATTATTGAATACTATTGCCCATTTACTTATGTTCATATATACACTGTTGTCTCCTTCCCCCTAATTGATATTAATCGTACCTCTGTAAAATTAATTTGCTCCCGTCTAATTATGTTCTTTTGTATTATAATTTATCTTTTTCTGTATAATGTAACTTGTTGTCTCCCTCCCACTAATTGTTTACCCTTTGTATCCCTCGCATATTAATTTTGTCTCTGTCTAATTATTTTCTTTTGTGATTTTCTTTCTCCCTCTGTCATTCCACTTATATATAACCGATATCTCTGCCTTAGTAGTTAGTTATTATTATATTATATCCTGATGAAGCTTGGTCGAAGCGAAACCGGTAGATATACAAAATAATAAATTCGTGGTTTAAATACAAAGTGTTTTAATTCTTTTAAATATAATGTCTAACCACAAAGTAATTGCTTCTTACGAAAAAAAAAAAAAAATAAAAATAACACAAATTAATCAAAATTAGTTAAGCTTTATCCTACACTACAGAATATTTAGAGTTTCGAATAGGTACGAATATGCCTTCTTCTGGGTATTTAAACAAGTAATATCTACGTGTATTTTGTTATTCTGCTGAGAAAGGTGAGATTTTGCACCAACTGATTTTTGTAAAATGTTAAGGCGGCGCTACTCGAATTTCTACCGATTTCTTACATATCTCCCTTAAACATTTAAAGTTTTTAAGCTCTTAAAAAACTATATATTATTTTTGAAGATAATATCTAGATACGTTCCACGCCGAAACGCAAATTATATGAAATTCCCTCGATAGAAAAAAGTCGCAAAGTATGCTCCGAAAATTATTTAAAACAAGTCTATTTCTATTATTTTACAAGTTATATTTGTGAAAAAATTCACAATGTTTCTTTAAATGATACTTAAGATATGTTCCACGAGATTTTTGCTCTATTTTAAGCGAGTCATGTTTTATTAAGCTTTTTCGCCATTTTCGCTGCGATTTCATCACTTAAAATATTAGCGCGCTCTGTCCAACATTCGTAATTACACATCTCTCCATCTTCTTCTTTTTCAGCCGAATAGCGCCGCCTTAAGCAATTTTTGCAAAGCTTCTGCAATCTAATAAACACCGCACCATGAAGCAGTAGTTATTTTTAGGTTTATTATGTTACTGCCAATATGATGGTACTATCTGCTCTAGAATTTATGTGAGTAGATTTAACTAATGTCATCAGTTTCATATTATTCGAAATTCATAGAAGTTTTAATGAAATTGTCTATTTTCCCAGTAAAACCAACCTCGAAACCCACGCATTATTTCCAACCGAGCAGAGTTATTTGCTTGAAATAGCATCAAACTATCTACATACGAGGATGAATCAATAAGTATGTGAGTTAGGAATAAAGATGCAAGTAAAAAAATTTTTTTTTTCAAACTCTTTTTTTAATCGTTATACTTTTCCCAACGTTTCTGCCATCTCTCCCCTCCAAAAATACGATTTGTCAAACTCTTCGAAATGCGCTTCTGTTTCAGCGATAACCTCCTCTTTTAATCTGATTTTTTTCTTTCAAGCCATGTTTTGATGTTGGAAAAATAAGTCACAGGGAACCAGATCAGGCAAATACGGTGGATGGCAGCAATTTGTAGCGTAATTCATGCAATTTGGCCACGACGATTCCGGATGAATGTGCTGGTGCATCATCCGCTCGTTGAGCAATCAGGGCAACTATCGAGTCGACACCTTTCTCACACATAACTTATCAGAAAAGTATTAATTGCCGTTCCTACGTCACGCCTACGCCCTCTGCTACTTCGCAGACTTAGTTCGGTGATCAGCAAGAAGCATGTCATGGACCTTTTCAACGATTTCCTCGGCAACCACGTCTGCTGGATGGCCTGGCTGCTCCTCATCGAAAACAGAAGTACGACCACTTTTAAATTCGTTAAACCAATATCTCACTGTTGTCATTAAGAGTGAAGAGCCCTTAGAGGCAGCATCCAACTTTGCTTTTATTTCTTCGTATGTTTTTCCATCCAAAAATAAAAAAGCGAATTACACATGAAAAACAAGAATCACGTGTGATACAACTGGCTGCCAATTAAAAACTCCATGAATCAGTCTGAAATTTAGTATGGTGTCGTTTGACAGATGGCAGTACATGACGGTAATTAACAAATGTACAAAACTAATCAACTTCCCTCAGCGAAGCCGACCGTCTTCATACACGGGTACTTATTGATCGACCCTCATATATAATGATTCAATGCAGTTATTATAGAGTTTTAATCACGTTTTTATTTTTTATTTTTGCATTTCAACCTTCCTTCAGACCTTTACGAATTTTCTTCGTTAATCAAAGATCAATAAGAAGTTATGGAGCAATATTCAATAGTGAAGCCAACATGTTTTTGTTGTACCCCGCCACTCCTTCCAGAATTTTCTAGAATTCTATCGAACCTTCTAGAACTTTCCGGAAGACTGTTCTAGAAATTTCAATAAAGCGAAACTTCCAGCTCTCATATCTTCAAAAACACGCCCTTTAGGTAAAAACGGGACCCTTCATCCTGGAGGGGGGATAGAGATCTACCACACTTTAAAAGTTTTCAACATACGTATTTTACATGGTGCTTACCTTCTCATCTTCACGAAAATGTCGAGATTATACCGCAATTGTTAAATTAATGAAACGTTAAAGCGTATTTTGAAAAGTGAAAACAATCAACTAATGCAGCAAGATTAAATACGTTTCAAGTGTCATTTGTTTAGAATGTATGGGCCTCTTCAAACAAGCTATATTTAACGGATACCTACAGAAACGGATAAGTCACATTTTTTAACCTCAAGTATAACTATGGTGGTTGTGGGGAACGACTAAGGCCATCCGCTCTTGGAGAAACTGAAAAAAAAAAACAGTTGGCGACGTAATCGCTATCCACAGGAAAGGAAATTGTGAATTTTATTGGCGGTCCGCACACAAGTCGTGAGCCGCTACCATGGCAACATGCCAACAAGGCAACTGAAACGCGACGGCCGCGGCAACTAGCAGTGCTGGTCGCCTTGTTGACAGGTTGCCACGGAAGAGACTCACGACTTGTCAAGTTTTCGAATAATCAGCGATATGTCATATCAGAAACATATCGATTTTGATCCGGAGGTTGATTGCGATTGCGCCTCTAACTGGTAATTTTTTCAGTTTCTTCATGAGCGAATGGCCTAACATGTGATGACTTTGGGGTTAGAGTATCATTGAAAGGCGTCCTAACTTTGGAAATATAAGGTTTGACTTTGTTACAGAGGAGAAGAGCTGATTTTAATAGAACTATGGAAATCGGAATGGTCTTACTTAAACTTTTTTTTAGTGGGTATAATAATGTCCAAAGCTGGTAAAGAACCAATTATCGCAAAAGAGTTTAATCTGCCGGAACCAGTGAACTACAGAATCGTAAAACTCTTAACAGTTTTGAGGCTGAAGAAATTGAGGGAAGGGGAAATAAGGGATGTACCTTCCTGCTAATCAGATCTGGTCACTGAAGATTAAACATTGCGTAAGCCAATTCAAGTAACGTTTTAATCATTCTCAGTGGTATTTTGTTTTGCCGAATCAGCCCACGTAGGAATGTAAATAGAGTTATATAAACATTGCTACCTACAGAGCGTAGAAATACTTCCAACCCTTTTAAATACTTCCTAAAAACTTCTTTTGAAGTGCCCGAGTCCTTGAGAGTCTCAAAATCTCTCGGCGCCTACAAGTGAGTCACGTAAAAAGGTTGGTCATTGAAAAGAGGTAAGGTGCTGAAGAACAAAAAATATACTTGTATTTATACTCATCGATGGGACTAAACCAGTTCTCAATGAAGTTTCTGTAAAAAACGTTCACAGAGGCGACACAATTTTACGAAACGACTTTAAGGAAAATTTTCTTGTTTGGAACGTGCCTTTTGAGAGCTGGCTATTTCTGAAGTACGTCTGAATTCAGAAAACCTTGATTTTTCAATTGAAGTCGCTATTTTTATCATTTTAAAGAAAGTTGATCACTTGAACGAATTCTGGAATATTTAATCATTTATTACAATCCCTAGTGGGCTTTTACTTTCTATTTTACAAGTTGTTTATTTCACTATTACTGTAATTAAATAACTACTAAAAATTAAAGCAATAAAGAAAATTTTAACATAATGAAAAAAGTAAACAACAAAAACATTAAAAAAACATATGTCCTATCTCCTACAACTTGGGTCTCTTCAAGACACAGATTCGCTTCTTACTTTTCACAAACAAAAAGTCCACACAGTTTCCATAAAAATGACACAGGCCTTGAGAGAAATTATTTTTCCTGGGGCCTCCTGTGGGGAGATGTAAAAAAAAGTGCATTTAACTACTGTATATTCTATTACAATTAAATACGCTCGTCTATTTACACTCTTTAGTGTTTTCTATCATAATATTGAATTAGAATTATTGCTAGCGAACTGTTTAAGAAATAGATTTATTGGTGTATACATATATTTTTTTACATTTACTCCATACAGGAAGGCCTGAGAAAAATAATTTCCCTCTGGGCGTATGTCATCTTTGAAGATGCTGTGTGGGGGATCTTTTTGAGTAAAGGAAAAGTTGAACGGTTTTGAAGAGACCCATTATATAGGAGGGAGGAAATACAGAGGCCATCAAATCGTTATAGAGCCGAGTAGTTTTTTATGTATCTTCTCAGAATTTCACTTTCACTAATTTATTTAGGTGTTCTAATTGTTTTATTAAGG
This sequence comes from Glyphotaelius pellucidus, assembly GCA_936435175.1. Lineage (NCBI taxonomy): Eukaryota > Metazoa > Arthropoda > Insecta > Trichoptera > Limnephilidae > Glyphotaelius > Glyphotaelius pellucidus. The sequence continues at coordinate 28,893,697 of OW386544.1, forward strand.
TATTTTCCTCGATTGCTCGAGATTTCCAGAAGATCATTTTTTAAATTTTTCGCCACCATTAAAAAAATCATACCTTTGAATTTCAATATGGAAATATTAAAAATAATTATAGTGCTATATACTGAATAAATTAACCTGTATTTAACCGTTAATCTCGTATATGTAGGATTTATAAAAAATATATTTAACCGTTAAGTTTATAACCGCGCGAATCCTGCGTGCTTATTACTTTGAAACTCCATGAGAGGTACTTATTCGAGTCAACATAGAATATTTGCGATTTGTGTATGTTATCTGTACCTATACTTGATGATGAAAGGTGCATTTCTTTGGAAAAAGGACTTAATTTTAACCGTAAACAGCTGATCAGAAAGTTCTAATTTGCAACATCTATGGTCATAATAGATAAAACATTTCAAAAATTTCGTTTTAAAATTAATGGCTGGCTATAGAAATGTTTTAAGTCATTACAATAAATGTTTTACAAATGTTAGGAAAATTTGATCGAATTTCGGACCGCTATCAATCGCAGAAAAATTAAATTGGTCCATTTTTCGACCATAATCGCTTCAGTGCTACATCCGATGCATGCTGTTTGAATGTTTATTTAAATGACTGGATGCCTTTCATTATGATGATGCGTGTTAATTGACAACTCGATAATAACCACTTCTTGGCAAGATGTTTTCATTCTCTGAAAATCGTTATCAGAAATCTTGACAAAAGTAGGCAGGTGCGTAAGATTTAGACATTTGAGACACCTTATATTTTATTAACTTCCAATTCTGAGACGCTATTATTTTATTCTGGAAATCATTACCTCTTCGTTGACACAAGTAGCTACGCCGAATCTAAAGTTTGTCGGGAAATTTTTCATTAAATTCACTTGAAAATTCGCAACTTTCTGTTTGTGTAAAAAATATTACCTCAACGTTCTGATGACAAATTCAAAATGTTCTAAATTAACCTCGCTCTCGAAATAAAATCACGCGACTTGAAAATAATATATTATTTGAACGCTTCTATCATAAAATTTTCAGGTTTTATGCAGCAGGAAAAGTGTTTTAAATTTAGCCTCGTTCATTATAAATTTTTGTGATGCCGCACCAGAACTCCATCTGCTCGGAGTCAATAGATCTTTGGCATTAAATGTATTACGGAAAAGTGTAGCCTGAAATAAGAAGGGGGAAGGGAGGTGAAGGAGAGAAAGAGTGATGATTAGCCTATTCTATTACCTAATAAAATATAATTTCAGATAAAATTTGGCTTTATGGTAATTGAGTTAATTTTCATTTGTCCTGGCTGAGGTTAAGCCTTTTAGTATAGGTAAAATAGGACCAAAATGGACTAAATAGAAACATTCGTTATGAAACTTTTGTCATGCTTTCATCTTGGCAGTATAAATATAGTTCTGCTGAGTCCATCTCTAAAAAAAGTAATGGAACAATCCTCTAGGGGGTGCGAGGAAGGATAATTTTTGAAAATACCCGTTCACAAACTAGATCAATTTGTGTGGCGTATATGTGTACCGCCGCCCCAGAAACCATTTATCGGATAACCAACACTATTACAATAGGCGGACGAGATGGGAGACCTTTTTGCTTCTCCAGCCGGACTCTTACGCCCAACATCGCCTTGCAACGCAGTGGGGGGGATGGATTCACACGTTTATCACTCCTGGACTCACTGACCCCCAAATTCCCACCCACCCCTCATACCTTTTCCTTCCCAGAACTTCCTCTCCCTCCTACTCCTTAACATTAGGGATTTTTTCTCTGGCCCTCTAGTGCGGAGCAAATGTAAAAAAAAATACCAAGCGAGGTAACGTTAACTGTGTTTTTATTTGTGCTGAATCAAATGAAACCACTCCCAAGTAAATGTTACCAATATTTGACGAGATAAGATAGGTTTTTAGTATTGAAACTCTGAGTAAAGCCATTGTAACGCCGGGGACATCAGCTAGTATTATGCAAGGAAGAGCGTCTGTTGGTTTGTGTATTATACAAATCTACAATTTTATTCGGAGATTGATTGTTATGGGGGGCACATTATGCGACTGATTTTAAAGTGTTGGGGCGCCATCCTGCCTATTTCAGCAGAAACAAAAAATAAACAATGAGAACTGCTCACCTCAGGTCGTGTACCCAATGTACAGGCAATTTGAATGGAATAGCAACAGGGAATGACGGTGTTACAAATTCATGATTCAATTCAGAATCAAAGTTGTAAATCAGCAATAAAAGGGTTATATTGTAAGATAAACATGTTACACATAGAACACCCTACATCTTAATCTGTATCGCTTTACCAAAGAGGCTTTTCTTGTCACTTGTAGCAAACAGGATCGGTCCAACGATCCTTCGAGATCCAATTGATTCTTGAAAAAATATAATTCAGATGATCGATTCAAACGTTATTATCGATCATTAATTCAAACGCGATCCATGTTTCCATATTATAGTGTTGTAAGGACCTTGGGTGAGACCTGCAACTCTCCTTCAAGTATGGTGCATTCACACCAGGCAGCAAAACAGCTCACAATCCAATTCAGATTTGAGGTGAGGTTGAAAGGAATTCAAAATACGACATTTGTTTTGAGTTTGTGAGATTGTTAACACAATCTGGGAGAAAATTGCCTCGCCAGGCTTCCGATTACACCGGATTAAATCACATCTTGTACTCCAGATTGATTCGTTGGCAAAACCCAGGCAAGAGCTCTAATCGTTCCGTGTTTTGACAAAGAATGACGTTTTTGTTATTCTTCACTAACATCTCCATAGACAAAACTAGTGATACCAGTGCGTACAAACACAAAAACAATTTACTGCCTGTGAATGTAGGTACCCCTTCATGTTGCATAATTTATATGTAACATTATCAAAATGTTCACATTTGACCTTTAAAACAATATGTAGGTCACCGTCTACATGAGATTTTGAATAACCACCCCATCCCCAATTTTCCACCCTTAAATCGGGAAAAGTTCTTGCAAGGCTCGGTGTTTGTATACTTTAAATTTCTTTAAGAATCATTTTTAAAATGATCAAAACTGAAGCATTCTATTCATCTGAATCGTGTTTTTGGAGTAGGTACGAGGTACATAGAATTATAATGATGAAATGGATATTCCTCGTTAAGGCTGAGATAAAGTATAATTGGAAATAGGCATTCACCGAAATTGTGTTGAAAGAAACATTTTGATTTGTTATTTAAAAAAAGAAACGTTTCTTTTTCACCGATGAATACCAATTACGGAGAATTGTGTTTTCAACGGAGCTTTGAAAGGCATGCCATTATTTCATATTCCATCTTAATACATAATTTTAATTGAATTTACCAAAAATATTAATAGAATTAGAACCTTGGAGGAAAATAATATTAATTCTTAAGGCCCCCTAGCGTTCTAAAAGAAGAAGAAGATTCTTGGAAAGGGAGATATTAAAATACGATTATTGGAGGGAGCGCGCTAATGTTAAAAAACGATTATAATTAAGCGAAAATTGTGAAAATATTCAATAAAACACGGCGCGTTGAAAATACAGCAAAATTTCTCGACAAATGTCCAAAGTAGCATTTAAAGAGGGACCGTTTTGACTCGGAATATAAAGAGAAATTATCTTAAACAATAACATTTATTTTATTTTTATTCTTTATTTATTTAACTTAAAGTGTATAAGAGAAATTATGCCTTGCTAAACCGTTCATCCGATTGCCAAGAGACTTTGGTGAGTTGTTGTCATCACGCCCGCAAAAGTTTCTATGTACTCGTATCCTGGTGAGTTTTGGCATTATGAAATTTGTATAAAAAAATTGCAATAGGTGGCACGCGAGCTATTTGAAAACTGAATGTACTGGGACTGAACGTATGGAATTCGGGAGGCGAGAGGGGAACTTGGGAGGGGGGGTAAGTTTGATACAGTTTAAAATGACCGAATCGGATATAGACACATTAGCTCAGTTTTTCTGATTTTTCTTTCCCCAGATTTTCGATTGAGTTTCGCTAATATTATCTTCATTTAATTAAGTATTAATATGTTAACTATATTTTGATGGATGCAATAAAACTCTCCATTCTCATGCACAATCATTTCTAATAAACGAGCGCAATATAACTTATTCCCTCCTGATACACAAAATTCTCCATTACTCCACACTGTGGTTTTATTGATCTTCGTTCACTTTGGTGCAGAACAAGTTTTTACATTTTGTGGAAATTCAATTAAATCTCTTCAATTTCAGAACAAACAATGGTGTAGTACAATTATTAAACTCTGTTTCACATAACAGTAACAATTTGTCCCATATAACAGTAACACACATGTTACGATTACCAACGTACTTACCAGTGCATTAGAAATCTTTCCCTCTTAACAAATATCATTCTGGCGTACAACAAACTTTATTCGACATTCTTGTGAAATAGCATCCACTCTCTCCTATTACATGACTAACTCCAACATTCTGCCCCCGCTAAGACGAACAAAAAATATCTCGGCAATAATAAATAAAATATATTCATAGCTGTCAGTTTCATCTGGGATGTCATGTGAGGCTTGAAGTCAGCAATATAAGAAAAAATTGAAACGAATAAAATTTGAAAGGGCACTTAAAAGATCCTTCCGAGACGTCATTATTTATAATAAATTTGGAAATGCTTTAGCAAGGACTAAAGCGTAACGAGACGTTTTAAAGATACGCCATTTACTTCCTCGGATTTCTCTCTACGAAAAGAATAAATCTCAAATGGAAGATCAACAAAAAATTTCCCAGAAGGCTTGACGCTCGAATTTTCCGGGCCAGCGATATAAAATAATGCCTTTTTGGACTATTTTGATAATAAGTACACGCCAGAAAATATTTCCGGGGATCGTCCGTTCATCCAAATTAATTTTCGTTTTCATTTAAACGCGTTTGAATTGTCTTCCAGAATTTGGCTTCCGCCGGAATCATAGCTGAGATTATCAAAGTATTTCAACAGATTTTTTTTTGACAAAATCTCGACATTATTTTCGATTGGCTGAGGGTCGGATGCCCAGTTTACTTGGAATTATAATATTTTGTGATGGGTATGTAAGGCTCGTGGCAACGTTGAAATCATTTTACGATTTACGGCCTCCGCGGTCAAGGGGTTTAGCTCTTGACTCGCAACCCGAAGGTCGCGGGATCGAATTCCAGCTTGGCAAATAAATTTTATGCGATTAATTTGTGTTATTTCACAATTAATTTACTTAAAAAAATACATGGTATATTTGCGTCACGTTCCAGAGCGGAAAATGCTCTCAAGTATCGCCATGGTGTAAGATCACCATTCAGAACTGAAACGTTGCTTGAAATACTTTTAGCCGTGTTTAGTGACCAGATTTGAATAGCCAGGTACTTTACCACCTTACTCTTCCCATTTTTTCCTTCCCATCTCCTTCCCCTCTCTACTACCTACAGCCTCACAACTTACCCCAAGTGGGGGTGTCATAGTCATCACTGTCGATTTCCCGAAAATGAATAAATTAAATGAAGTAAAGATTTGTTATTTTATTCTTTGTTGGGTAAACATATTTTACAACTGGCATTAGATCTTTCGTTGTTAATTGAAAAAATAAATTAATGATTTCTAGTAATTAAACAAGGATGACTTTCCATGTTTAAGTAAGCCTAAGAGAAGTCCGTTTCAACCCTTCCAAACCATTTGTACTGTAACTTAAATTAAATGGTTTTTTCTAAAATACTTAAACTGATGATTTGATACTAAGTATCGATTAAATAAAAAAATCTTTTATTCTCTTTTCGTCTTAACTGGGTCTTTAGTACTTAATGTAGTATTCTTTTCTTATCTTCTCACTACGTGGTGTCCATATAATAATTCTGACTTAATGTATTAATACTGCCACCATGGATGGAACTACAGGGTCCTCTTTGAGATGGCAAAAATAACATCTTATCTAAAACATGCGAACACCTCAGCACAGGTTCTCCTGATGAGGTGTCAACAAAACACTACACCATTTGCAAGCAATCACTGATTATTAAATTTTTTTTGTATTATCGTAGTTATTATCTAAAACTGTAAATATACATATCTGAACTATATAATACGGTACTAGAAAACGGTACGGTAATAGAAATAAATAAAAATGATGTGAATTCCTTCCCATCATTGACAAGAAACTTCGCCCTTTCCATCGGTCAACTAGTCCATTGCTTCGTGTCATTTTTGTATTGCTTATTATTCGTGGTTTTCTTACAGAAGTCGTCTGATGATATCATGATATGTAATGTGAATGATGATGTAATCACCACGATGTAATACCGTATTTGCAACCTTTTTGCAGATATTTGGAGAAGATGTCATCGATCGTCATCTGCAATGTTTGTTAAATTATTCTTGACTAGCTTTTCCCCGCGGCTTCGCTCGCATGGTATTACGGGAAATTACTGTAGCGGTTGAACTTATCAATTATTCCCCCTTCTCCTCACCCCCACCCCCTCCCGCATTCCATACATTCATTCCCTTACATTCAGTTTTCAAACATCTCGCCTGCCACCTAAATTTCATAAAGCTATAGCTCAAATAAAAAAAGAATTATCCAATTTTGTTAATTCGTTCGGAATTTATGCGCTCACAAACATTTCGGATGTTTATTTTTAATTAAATATTTGGAAGCTTGTTAATATAATTAAAAAATTACACTATTTATTATTCAATCGTTACGAATTATATTTTTAATGTAGGAACTCTTATCTGACATTTATTGCAAAACAGAAGCTTGTCCAAAAAAAAAACGAATTCTGATATTTGAATTTTCTTCAGTAGTAGCTGACCAGTAGACTGAGTATCTACCAGCATAGAGCCCAAAAATATATCAACATTGTTTCCATAGAAAAGATTTTTTTCTGACGTTAGCAAAAACTCGCTTTTGTTAGCGACAGAAAACGTATAACAAATATAATATATTAATATTTATAATTTCATAACGCCAGAGCTTACCATCATATACAACCTGTAGTCTGCGCATATAATTTAGCTTTATATTGGTGAAAGAATTATTAAAGTCTTTATATTGTGTTATGCGTGAAAAGGTCATAAACGAACTCGAGCAGTTTCGCATTTATAATATTAGTATGGATTAATACTTAGCATTTGAGAATAGACTATCGCAGATCCTTGAAAAATCACAGGATATCGTAATTGTAGGATTTAAGAAGCTGAAAGTATTGATAAAACAATTGTTTTCCTCAAACCTTTGGTCAAAATGAAAAAAAAAATTACATCTTGAATGTTTTAAAATTTTTTTTTTTTTTTAATATATAATCAATATATATATATTATATGAATACCTTACAAGAGACCCACCTGCTTCCGTCTAGAGCCAGTGAGACTATGGAATCCCCAATTGGGATACGTTGTGAGGCTGAAGATAGTTGGGAGGGGAAGGAGATGGGAAGAGGAAGGTGGGGAAGTACCTGGCTATTCAGATCTGGTCACCAAACACGGCTGAATCCATTTCAAGCAACGTTTCAATTCTGAATGGTGTTCTTACACCAGGGCTATTCTGAGAGTATCTTCCACTCGGGAACGTGCCGCAAATAAACTATGTATTATTTTTAATGAATCAATTTTGAAACTTTAAAAATCTTTGAAGCATCTGCTAAATATTTAAACAAAAAAATACACATAAAATAAAGTCTTGTTTTCTAATGAAATAATATGCATCGGTTGTCTTTACGATTTTTACGCTTACCGGATTCAATTTTGAAAATTAAAAATTCATTGAATTTGAATAATTTTATGCATTATGCAGGATGACAATTTCAAAACACGCACCAACGCACCGACAATCGAAATTAGTAGAAATGTTTGTAATTATTGCTACGAAATTCTATTTTATCTTAAGTTTCCCGACTTCGAGAAATATTTATTAAGCAGGTACCTACTTCCTTTTTAGAAAACCGCCTGCCTTTCGTATTCGTTTTGCAAAGTGGTCATAAAACTAAAATCTAGTGATTTACATTCAAATAAAAAATAATATTAAAATTCTCCTAAAACATCGTTCATCCTTTGTACTTTTTCGTGCAACCGTGCAAACACCGCTATCCTTGTATGGGTACTTCACGATTCCGCTGTAATCCTCAGTTCCACGGATGCAAATATTTGTGGAATTCATATTTGAGTGGAATTCCACATCGTAGTATTCTTCTCGTAGAGCGCGAACCTCGACCGTTGTTGACGAAGGGAGGATTTTATGGTATTTACTCGAAATTTAGACACAGAGATTTGTTCTCGTTTTGTACGGGCTTGCGGGGGTGGACCACACCAACCTACCTAAACCACCCTCATGATGGAGGGTTTTTTTGGAAATTTATGCGTGAACGCCTTTATAAAAGTGTGAATTATGCTAACTTTATCTTTGCGTTCTCATTCATAAAGACGAGGACTTCCACTTTTGTAGGCCATAAAGAGAGCAGTGTTGTATGCTTAAATGGGGCTTGCTTGATTTGAGGTAGCTACCTACAATGGGTGACCCGACAGTTGATTCCCCGAAATAACACTATTTTTTTTGCATTTTTTACCAATTTAAAACTTTAAAACGACCTCAAAAATACCTTTAATAATAATTAGTTATGGAAACCAAACAAATTTATTTACAATATCGATTTTTTGTACTTTTACGCTGGTATATACAGTACACACAGAAAAATAGTTTGATCCTTGAAGCATTTGAATGAAAATACGTTTTTTACTTTTGTTTTTGGCGCTAAATCCTCTCTGGGGACACTTAGTTATATTTTGTGTAAGTAGGTATACCGTAACTTTTCCAAACTGACAGCGTATTGTATTTACTCTATTGTATATTATCTATTTTTTCAATGTGAATACCTCACAAAAATCCCAGCTGCACATCTGATATGGCATCCCCACTTGGGGTATGTTGTAAGGCTGAGAAGATAGTGAGGAGTGGAAGAAGGTGAGGGAGAGAAAGGTTTACAAGTACCGGACTATTTAGATCTGGTCACCAAACACGGCTAAAGCCATTTTTAAACAACGTTTTAATTCTGAATGGTGGACTTACACCAGGGCGATATTGAGAGTAGGTATCTTCCACTCTGGAATATGCCGCAAATATACTATATTTATTTTTAAAGAATTTTTTGTGAAATAACACAAATTAAGCAATTTTTTTTTTCTCGCGCCAGGATTCGGGTTTCTGGTAAAAAGTCCTCGACCACAGAGGCCGTGATCGAGGGGTAAGGTATGTATAAGTACGCCGGGGGGCCAACTGATATAGATTTCAAAAAATGTTGAATGCTGTATTACAGCCTATTGAAATATATCTTATTTTTATACAGGTACATAAAAAAATTATTACCCTTAAATACCTACAAATGAAAAATACGAAACAGAAGATTTAATTAGAAATGCTTTCTATTAAAAGGTTTGCCCAAACTGTTGAAATAATTTCGATTTCATCCTTATTTTTATTAATTCTACTAATATTATGGCGAAAAAGGAATTTCGATTCCTCTTGGGTTTAACTGATTGGTAAAATATTATTGACTCGACGATCCTAACTACGAAGTTAAAATCAATATCGTTAATAGGCAACATTGCCAGTTGACATTATTTATTCATAAATTCTAGTATATTTAAATTAATCATTGATTAATTAAAGTTCAAAAATTCTTAATCAAGCTCCTTTAATTAATTATGCACTAATAACATGTTAATGTGGTTTACTACTTACAGTACCTACTTAACACTACCGGACCAGGGGAACGCACTTACACTAACGAGAGTTTTACGCTGTATCTAAGTTGGTTTTTAAACCACATACTCAATAATTTAGGTAATCCTAGAAAATATATTTGGTTATCGATCTGCATTAAAAAAATTAATATCGCATTACTACTTTTCTTAAAATTAAATAGTTTATAACAAATTCCGGCGAATAATCTGTGCCACCCGCCCCCTTTCCCCTCTGTTCGGGCGTACCCCGTTCCTATCTGCTGAATGTATAGGGATAATTCTAAGCGATAGCAAGTAATTTCTAAGTTGTTAGTGGAAAGGACTAGATCGCGTTCGTTTACACTGCGCATCTCGTTTGCTCTTTTTACAATGCTATAATGTTCGCTTGCCTTTCAAAGATCATTCGGTCTGAATCGTTTCCGGTGAACGCCAATCGCCAGTCGAGATTCGGAAACAAGGTGTTATGCTGGCTATCGGCCCGCCTTCTCTGTTTTCTATGGAAAAATACACGCTATGGTCTAAATTCATTAGAATATTAATTATGACTTTATTTATCAAACGATTTTTAAAATGACTACTGAAATACGATGAATATACTTCCCTCTAATTATTATCATAACAAATTACAAAAAAATATGTCATTAACACCCTTTAATAAGCAAAACAAATTGGGGTCCCCGAGTGACCCCCTTCGGGTCATGTGTGATTTTTTTCGTTCCGGGACGAAAAGGTTAAGTAGGCAATGAATATGTTGCATTCAGTATAATGATGATGTTTAGTGAAGGTCAGTTACAAGTGGTAGATACTCTTAGTATCGCCTCGGTGAGAGACTAACTTCAGAATTGAAAGATTTCTTGAAATGACGCTAGCCGTGTATTTCTTTCACCTCCCCACACCCTTGAGCCTCACAATATACCCCAGTTATGGGAATGCCATAGACCCGGTTTATCCTTGCTATGTACGACATTCCTTGCTCCAATTTAAGCGGGCTAAATCTAACGCTCAAGCTGTGCTAAGCAGCAAAACAGTTCCTATTTTAGACGCCGAGGTGCTTACAGTCATATGCCAAATGTGACATTTACGTAAATAATATTTGAAAAATTCTCACCGAAATGTATGTAATTTGTATAATTTTACAAATATGTGACTGCTATAATAATATACTATCATTAAAATACTATTTTATTCATCGAGCGATGAGGAATGACGATTGTATTAATTGATAATCAATCAAAAATAGTCTGATTAGGAATTTTAAAAGAGTCAACGTCAGGACAGTTTGTTTTCAGCTGTTAAATTCATTAATAGACTCTAGTAACACTAATATCAATTAAAATTAGAGTTCTTGCATATAGCACCATGCTGATTAAAGTGAGGAACTTCATTAAAAATTAGCTCGTAAATTAAACCAGCCTTTTCCCAAAACGTCTCTATGCCCAGCGATTTCCCGGCGCATAGAGACGTTTCGGTGAAAATTACAATAGAGAGCATATATGTACCACTCATGTAGACAGTAAATTTGTTTTTCAAAGAAAAAGAAACACGTTCTTCTCTTAAATTTATAGACAATATCCTTTTTATTGGTGACATCCAGACTTTCGACCTATATACAGATTATGTTCCAAGCTGTGCTAAACTCGATATTCCAAGCAAGCCGAGCGTATAACCAACCGATATACCGGGCCATATTCTCACTGGCTCAGGTTAGCAGGGAACAATTTTATTGGGACTCCTGGGCGGTATTTACATAATAAATTAGATGGATAACTTTAACAACTTTAAACTACCCTATAATTATGCCATGATACGAGAATAATACGTTACGACACGACAACGTCACTATGTGGTTAAAATTTTCTTCAATTGCTTTGTAAATTTTAATGACCATCATTTTGTGTGAACTACCAACTACCATAGTTTTTTTTTTAAAATTATTATTCAAGGTGAGTTTTTGTTGAGATATTTTTTTTCCTTCTTATTAGGGGTCCTGTGTCTATTTTTTGTTTTTTTTTGTGTTTGTATATTTTACGAGCATCGATTCCACAATATTTTTATTTTTGCTCATGCTAACTAACTTCAACGTGTTTGTTTTGGCTCCTGCACATACTCCATCATATCTGTTTCAGCTTATACTCATTTTCCATCATGTTTGTGTAGGCCCATGCTCAAACTCCTTCATATTTGTTTTGTTCATGCTAATATTCGTCATGTTACTATTTTATTTGTTTTTCTATTATATCATCATATTCGTTTTTCTATTTTTCATTCTTTATCTTCCGTCATGTTTGTTTATGGTAATGCTCAAACTTCACCATGTTTGATTTTGCTCATGCTTATATATCATAATGCTTGTTTTTGCTCATGTACATACTCCATATGTTTGTTTTGTCTCACATCCATACATCATAATATTTGTTTTTGTTATTGTATACACTCCATCATGTTTGTTTCGTCTCATACCCATATTCGTCATGCTTGCTTTACCAATGCACACACTCCATCATGTTTGTTATGTCTCAAACTCATATTTCAAAATGCTTGTTTTTGTTCACGTACACACTCCACCATATTTGTTTTGGCTAATATTCCATCACGAATGTTTTTACTCACGCACACACTCTATCATGTTTGTTTGGTCTCATACTCATATTTCATAATTCATGTATCGTATTTTTTTTGGCTCAAACTCATTCACCATGTTTGTTTTTGCTCATGCTCAATAATTCCGTTATGTTTTTTTCGCTCACACTCGTACTCACTCGGACTCGTACTCACTCGGACTCGGACACACCATCATGTTTGTTTTGGCTATTGTTCATACTCCTTCATATTTGGGATGTTTAAAAACATAATTTATTTACCTGGGATGGGCTAGGCATACTTTGGCATGCTCGAAATAACAATTTTCGAGTCCGAAAAGATGTTTTACATTGGTAGACATTTCTCCAGAAAGATTTTATAATGTTATGTCGTTAATAAAGGTACATGAACAATGGGAATAAAGCTTGATGTATTTATAAAACCTTTACAAATAACTCAAAATTATATTATTAAAGTTATGTTTAATAGAAACAGAACATTTTCGACAGATGCATTATACAAAGAAGCTAAACTATTCAATCTCCGTAAACTATTTATTATGCAAACTATGAAATATATCTTTAAAAACAAAAACAAATTCGAAAAAAATGAAAATAGAATCAACATTAGAAATAATAATGTTTTTTATACCCCCCAAACGAATACCAAACAAATGCAAACTCACAGCAGTTTCATTGGACCTCGTACATTCAATCTTCTACCGAAAAATATTCAAATGATAACTAAACTTCCTCAATACACAAAGGAATTGAAGTCATGGCTTGACAATGTAGATATTGAAACGTTGTTTGTTTAACTTGTATGACTTTATGTTTTTTTCACACTTATCCACACTTATTATTACACTATGCACTTATTGTTCCACTATTCCACTATTATTACACTACTTCACTTAATATGCAATTACTATTATACTCAATATTATACTATACACTTACTGTTGCACTGTTTGTATGCTCATTTTGTGCATAGCTATTTAAACAAATTCTAATCATGTTTTTGCTTAATATGCCCATTGTTTGTTCCTTCAAGGTACAATAATAAATTATATTGAACTATATTACCCACGCACAGGCTGCGCCTTAGTGGGTTCCCATTGTTCTTATTATGTCATAATATTGTATACATCAATTGTAAAATTTGGGAAAATAAAGGAAAAAAAAAAAAAAAAAAAAAAAAAGAATTTATCGATTATAAAGTGCATTACCATTATGATAAAGAATATACTTGTTATTTAGCCCACAATATTATTTTACGGGATGTAGATATAATAGGAGTTTGATATATAATTGGAATTGTCACAAACAAATTAACTTGTGCTGCCCGGTCATTTAGTTAATTATTATTTCCGTAAAACAACACAAACATTATCCATTATTACGAAACATAAACATGTTCGTCAATAATTAATTTCGTTGTCACGTACGATATTATCTTATTTAAATAGTAACCCCAATATACAAACATATTAATTTTGTACGAATGTAAGCAATTACAATACCTACTTATTTATTTACCTAGAACACCAACCTGTAAACGCAATATCAGGCTGTATTGAGAAATAAATTAAATTTGATTGAAATTTTGATTTTGAATAAATTTGTTTGAATTTATTCATATAAATCGTCCATTGCTTTGGTGTTCAATTTCACGAAAGGTTATTTTTTATAACGTGGTGAAAAATTGTTTTTGAAGGTTTGATACCCACCATGCAAATATCAAAACATACTGAAATATAAATGTTAAAATTTCTGTGTGCATTCAAAGCCGTGATATATAAACATCCATGGGTTAAGGCTCCGTGGTAAGCATTCAAAAATAAAAGCGAGCAAAATATCAAACTGGTTGGATCGCCGACGAACTTACTCGCCGCGCCAGTTTTAAATTTCGCGTACTTAGGTTGACACATGGGCGAAAAAGGTCGTCGAGCTTTAAGGGGAACAAACTGCGGGTCTTTTTCATACAAAATTTAAATTCGAATTTGAGGCCAAAACACTCAACCAAACAGAATAATATTTTTTCAATTAAAGAGTAAAGTAAATTATAATATCGAGTGCAAATATGTACCACTTTAATTTTTTGTGTTTTGAATTATGATATTAGGAAGGGTGTTAAGGGACGTACTTTATCCATTGTTCCTGAAATTATTTGAAATAAAAGATGTTAATGAAACTTTGGTTTCTGGTGACATTTTTGATCTTTATTTTGCTGTTTTTCAACTGAAAACTTTAAAAAATCTGTAGGTATTCGACAGTTGCGGTTACTCGCCTGAGTGATGACGTGTGAAAGGTTTTTTTTTTAATTTTGAAGAAAAAAAATACATCAAACAAGTCATCGGGGACTAAAATTTAATTTCAATTTTTAACTTGCTTTTTCAGTAATGTTTTTTTTTTTATTTTATAAGTGTAGTAATTAGAGCATTTCATCATATTTGTTCAGTAAACATAGCAAATTATTATTTTTTTAAATAAATATAATAAAAAGTTGACCCCAAAAACGTGTAAAATCTATCTTTTTAATGGCCTTTATTTCATAATTTAAAACACAAATGAAAAAAGTAGCACATATTCGTACATTTTAGGTAATTGCTATTGCTTTTGATTAAAAAAAATAATTTTTCAGGGCAGATGTGTAGAGGTAGATGGTGGACACTGTAACGCTGTCCGAAACGTTGGTTCATAACACCCCAAAAATAAAATAACGGAAATACTTTTGGCCGTGAAAATCTAAAAACGTATCTGATTAAATCTACTTTTTTAATGGAAAGTATTCATATAATTAATTTGTTCTGCAAATTAATAAGTAAAATGTCAACAAATACGGTGAAATAACAATAGAGGGTCACTGGACCATTTGAAAAGGCCAAGTACAAACACAACAAAACATTGTAAATATTGTGTGCCGTTTGGGAAATACAGTCATTATTTTAATTGCTATTTTATTCTGAAGCATTCGTAACCCCATTACCTAATTTTGATTCAAACGACGAAGTAAGCATTACGTCAAACAAATTTCATCATTTTGTTTTAAACTCCATCAGACCTGAAATAAAATTGGCAGTTATAGAACATATTTGATGCTTGACAACAATTGGAGTTATTTGAATTTTTATTGTGTGCGTGTATTTTTTCTCAATGGTTTTGGAGTTATTGTAACTTTAGTTTGAAAGAACACTAGATCCCAGATGACGTGATTTATGTAAAATGACAAATCGTAGACTGTGAACCAAAAATGTATCATTTTAATAAATTTAAAAAAAAAAAAAAAAACAATAAAATTAAACATAAAAAAAAACATCCGACAGCTACATTTTTTATTCCAAATATGCTCAGGCAGTGGTAGTTCTTCACAGGGGGATAGTGGAGACAGTCTCCACCAGTTACATCCAAAACTTACTAAAGAAAATAACAGTCGATACTTTGTCTTCACCAAAATGAATGAATTCTTTAAACATAAAAGCAATTAACATTTGCAGAAATAAAATACAAAAATATATTCCGGATCATTCATCGAAACCAGGCGACCACTGACGCCGACCGGCGAGAGCGGAATGATAGCCGGTCAGCGGACCAGCGCACAAACTATCTCACTCAGTCCATTTCTCAGTGCGCAGAACCTACTGCGCACTGAGAAATGGGGGACAATCCAAGTTATCCCCCAAAGCAATTTGATATTCTTTGCGTTGCTTTCTCGGTCATAGAGGCAATCCAAGAACTGCGCAGGCGCACTCATATGTGAATTTCAAATACCTTGGGGAAAATCTTATTTATTCCCTTGTGACAGAATTGTAAGTACCTAAATAGAGCTATATTAAAAAAAAATTGTTCCTGTTGAAAAGATGGATTCAACAAGCTATAATTGGTAGAGAAACATCTTTTTGGTAATTTTAAAATCATATTATCACAAAATTGGCATAAAAGTAACATTGCTTCCGTTTTAACTCAGCTTAGCAATATTATAGTCTTTATTTATTTATTTATTGTAATTCGTACAAATGAAGGACTTAGCCTCACCTTATGAGAAGTGCAAACAGATTAAAATACAACTAGATTGGTTTGTGAATTAGGTAGGCAGACGGAATTCTCTGGATGTAAAAGGTTTGTCCAAGCAGTGTCTTTTTAAGCGTGTAATGAGCTTTGTTAACATTTTTTTTAAACAACGGTATTTCCTCACTTTAAGTCGACTTAAAAGGTGTAACGCCACGTAACTTTGCTCTGGAGCTGTAATTTATGATTAGAAAACACCTTCATAATTTATTGTTGACCAAATTTGATTTTATACCCCTAAAAATTAATGCAATTCTAGGGCACTTATAATATCTACACGGAACTATTTTATTTAATATAATGGTACAGAGGTTACATGTTTTTTATAAATAAAATAAAGTTTTTCTTTAAAATAATACATTAATTAATAAGTATTACACCTTTTTTAAGAGCAGAGCTCGAGTTAAAAAGGCGAAGAAAACGAATGTAAAGCACAATTTAACAAAGAAAAAATGGTAGTTTTTTTTATGTGTAAAACAAAAGATAGGTATTTAACAGTGAAACAAGAAAAAAGTCAAATATGTAAGTATACACATACACACACGTAGATATACACACATACCTACATATATATACATATACAAAATGTTATCGCTATGTGTACAAACATAAAAACATATGCATATGTGTACACATACATATATAAAAATATACATTTATGAATATAACAGAAATGAAGTTGGGGAGGTAAAAAAAAAGAAAGGAGAAAAATAAAGAAAAAAAAGAATATCCGTTATTATAATTGTGTTGAGAAGTATAGTATCATAAGATGTAGTCATAGTTATGTGTTTTCATTGATTTTTTGAATTTTTTATAATTCCAATCTTAGATTAACTGGTAATTGGTTAAACCATTTCACTCCAGTATATTTACAAAATTGTTGGGTTGTGGTGGTGTTACAACGTGGGACAGTCATAGCTGCAAGAATATTTGTTCAATTGCTGTTTGAAAAATGAGTAAGGCTCTCATTATTGAAGCAATCTTTGTGTATTTGTAAAATTTTAATTTTTTTATAGACAATGTGAAGTGAGGGTACTTTAAAATCTTGAAATAGTTTAATGGTTTGGTAATCGTATGACTTTTTAAAAATTATTTTTATTATTATTTGATTGATTTTTTAATTGATTTGATATTTATTAGGGTTAAAGAAATATACATATTTGGCTTTCTTACCACACGATTTAAAGCTTTTATCATAAATCTATAAATATAAAAATCAAAATGTGCTTGCTTGGGGATGTATAAGTGAAATGTCTATTTATTGCTAAATTAGGCTTACGTTTGAAACTTTCAAATACCTTCTTTGAACCCCCGCGAAGGTTTCTTGATTATTACAACCACATAACAAAACATCTGAAAAGATTTTTAATCATTACAAAAACTCTTGTGATACTGTCAAAAAATTCAAAACTTGAGAATGACTTTTTGCAAAACAATGATTGTTAAATCAAAATTCAATTTTCGAATCTCTTTAAATTAATGAATTTATTTGAATTACTCGCCCAATACTAAGAATCTAATCAAGAATTATAGATTTTTTAAATAGGTTCCTATGTTAAGAACCAAATTTTGCTGATTGTTTTTGTGTCCTTGTATATGATTAGGTATATTTACCTATATCTTCTACAGTATTATTACGCCAGCGTTATACGGTTAAAATTTAAGAAGTCGCCTTCGAGTTCACCTCCGACGCCGCGCCTTGTGCAAAACCATTTTCGTACGTGGACTTTGTTACAAAGCTACTACTGTCGTGTAGGCCTGCAGGCAGCAAAAACACGCGAAGTGGGTTTTTCATTGCTATAATATGATGCTCTATATTACAATACTAATTTGCGAACACAGTTGTGTTGATGCATTTCTGTTTTATTGATTACGTTCAGATACAATTATATTTGAATACACATATGGATAGTTTTATACCTTTTAGGAGACCTTGTCTGTTATTCCGACTAATAAAATGTTTAAAATTTTCACATGGTTTACCACAAATGTTCCTCAGATTTATCAGCACAGTCAACTTTCGTCAACACGGTCAACCTCCAATTTTATGCCTCACTGCTTTATATATCACTATTGGTTGCGCAAATCAATTCACTTTCGTTCGCAGGCGGGTGCGGTGCGAATCTAAAACAACAATTACTGAAAAAACTACTCAAAGGAAAAGATAGGTATAGCCAAGACTTACCGAGTTCATTTTTGAATGGTTATTTGCCGCTAGTTCTGTGGTTCTTTTGACAATTCAGTAGTCTTTAAAACAGTTCAAATACTGGCGGTTAAATGCCGTTTATTGGTCACACATTGACCGGCAATTGTACTTTGTAGCAAGATAAATTATAGTTCACACGCGACACGGCATGACGAGTGGTTTCGGAATACAAAACTAACAAACACGGTTACATCTGCAGCCGCGGCGGGTATAAAAATAAGTTCCCAAATTGAACTTATTGCATTACTTCAAATCAAGTAAGATGCACAAATTTCACCGAACACTCGAATCGGGTGCGTTTTCAACAAGTGAAGAAAAACAAAGTAAATGCGGAAATCGAACGTTTTATTTTGTTTTGTCTTGGCGTGGGATGGGTAGGTACTTGGTGGAAAGGTAGAAAGGTGGGTACTTGGTAGTAGGAACTGGGTAAAGGAATAAGCAGTTTTCCAGTTCTAAATCTTAAACAAAAAAAAGAACTTTGATTGGCGCAAACAACTATTAATATCAGAATCTCACTGTTGACTCCTGATCGTTTAAAATTATACTAAATTCCGGCCTTTAAAATAGTTTCAAATTCATCATTTTTATTAAAACATGAATATTATTTCCACATTGACATTCAACGCGGCCCTTAGCATGTTCATACCAGTCCATCATTTAAGCAAAATGTCACACGACTCACGTCCCATATGTACGGCCCGTTAAGCCCTGCATAATTTTATTACGCACTTCATCCCTTACATATACAATTACGCCTCAAAGCCACCCCCAGCAGTTTCTACCCCACTGCCTACAATAAAGGAAACATAGGGGATACTTGTGGAAGGCACTGCTAAAAAACAACCAAAGAAAGAGACGCAATTAAAAATAACGAAACATTTAACAGAATACTAAAGTTAAACGATGTTTTGAAGGTAGAAGCTCTTTCGTTTGTATGTTATAAAAAGCATTTGAATAATGAAATGGACTCGTGGAAAGCTATTAATTGCAGATGAGGTTGTTGAAAGAGATGAAAGATAACTAAACATGAAGATGAGAGGATTATAATTTAGAAAATGTGTGTGCTTTGTAGGGTACTTACAGTAGCACAGTGCACATGTTAATATTTGCGCAATAAGTGGAGTAATCAGTGAAAAATTCTAAAAAAAATCATACAGATGATTATTATAAATCTTATATCGTCGCTCACGTTATAACACCGCGTATCTCAAAACATTCGAATTTTTTTTTCGAATTTCTCTTAAAACTACGCATGCGCCATGGTTTGAATCGACGAACAAATGTTTTAAACAATACCGCTTCTTTTATTCAAAATTTGGTAACAAAATAATTGGAACGTGTCCCATGATTGGCGGTAAATGTTTGTACAAAAGAAGAAGAAATTATTATAATTTTTTGATGGCCTTGTAATTATTTTTGTTTTATTATTTGAAGACAGTTGAACAGGATATTATGTATTTCTCGCGTAAGAACAAGGCGTCTCTCATTATTTTTCAGCGTTTTGTAATGTGTTACACGAGGTTTGTCATTTAAAATACTTAGCTAATAAAAAAAATATTTTTTTTTTACAATAGTTTCACACAGGAGGCCACGAAAAAAATAAACCCTATCAGGGTCTATATCATTTTTGGCAACACTATGTAGAGTAGTGTGGGCCGCAACTGTATGGCAGAAAAAAAGATCTTATTTCCTTATGCGCTAGTAATAAAAAGTTGTCTTTGCATCTAAAACATCAAAAAAATTTAGTTTTAAAAAAATCAAAAAATGTCTTTAAGCTCCGCGAGTCCTTTAAAGTTTGAGAAAATATCGAAATATTTCCATTTTTTCAGCCTTTGTACAAAATATTCTGAAAGAGTTAAAAGATATTCATTTATGAGCTCTTGATAAATAAAGTCTATAGCTTCGATGTATAAAACCACCATTTATTATTTAAATTACATTTATTAAGACAACTTTTTATTAACCACGCTAAAAGGAATTCGGAAGAAAAAAAAATCGGCCCACACTAATGTAGAGGGTATTTTTAGGAAAGGAAGGAGAGGAAGTTCTGGGAAGAAAAGGGGTATGAGAGGTGGGTAGGAATCTGGGAGTCAGTGTGTCCAGGAGTGACGGACGTATGAATCCATCACTCCCACTGCGGTGCAAAGCGATATTCCGAAGGAGTACGGCTGGAGATGTTAAACAGACTCCCTCAACCTTTCCCTCTCGATCCGACCAGCCATGCAGCTGGCAGACACATCCGCCGCCAAGACCCGAACAAACATCACACCGTGAACCCAGGCACCTCTGCTAAATCACCACTCGTAGTGAACCACTTGGGGTGACCTACGGCAGAGATGTCTGTTATCCAATAAACGGTTCCCGGGGCGGCGGTACCCATACCCGCCTCCCAAATTTATTGAAAAAAAAACTCTCCAAATAACTGATACCTTAATGTTAGTTAACCCTTTTTTTTAAAGATGTGCTATTTTTATGTAAAAAAACCAAACGGTTTGTTGTTCCTACTGAAGGGGTCCGTGGACCAAAAGAGTTTGGCAACCACTGGGTTAGAGTAAGTCAAGGACGTCCCTTAACACCTTTATATTATTATGCAAATAGTCACGTTTAACATTAAGATGATGTGTTGTTTTTATTGTTTATTAATAAGAGAGTCAAATTCTAAATGACATTCTACTTAATACAGTTCTAAGTGTTCTATGGAGCATTCGAATTAAGTCCATCTCATTCGATTATCTATTGTGTTATTGTGTCAAGCGGATAAGTAGACAAGGGAAGGACAGTTCCTACATAGTTTGTGTCGTTGTTGCGGGTTTCTGTAACTTTAATCTTGAACAGTTAACGATAAGGTGTAACGGCTATCAAAGTTCTTGTACCACAGGTTAGTTGGTACAGGTTATCTGTTAGCAAGTGTCACTCCAAGCTCATTGGTCTTATCGGACTAAGAGCTTTACCGAACTTTCATTTTCGCATTATTAAATTATCGTGAAAAATGTGGAACTTTATCTTCTTTTGGAATAAAATATGTTCGACCGATAAATGGCTTTGTTGGCGTCGCGTTAGGATCCCACCCATTTCGTCGTATGTTCAATTCTTCGGTTTGTTTCATCATGACAGAAGCAACATTTTGGCCTTACTATGGTGATAGTAGGAGATTTTCAAATGTTGTAGATTTTTTGCGACCCGGGAATGTTTGTCTTTCTTTGAAATTAAAAAAAAAATGTTTCAATCAATATTAGTACAAATATTCTAGGCATAGATATAATTCTAATTTTTTCACAAGTTTTGAAATATTTTCCCCATTATTTTTACAAAAATAAAAATAAATAATACTAAAAAAACGTCGTGAAAATTGTATTCAATTGATAAACCGTGACCGTTGACCGTGGATGTAAAAACATTAAAATTATAAAAAATAGTTCATGGAAAGATAATACATACAAATATACATTGCTTATTGGCCAAGGAGGGTAATTTATTTAATAATAATTTCTGAACAAGTTTTGAAATTTTGCCAACATATTTTAAACTTTCTATTTATTTCTTATTTTTAAAAATATCGTAAAAACCAACAGCATTTTAGAAAATAGGTTAAATTAATTATTAGATTTTTCTATTTGCAATAGACTTCGGCGTTTGAAAATTGCCGTATGCAAGTTTCAAACACGAAAAAAATTGGAAAAAATTGCTTACCACAAACATTTCACATCAAAGAGTCAAAATTAAAAAAAAAAATCCTTTTGAAATCAAAAAAATAAAGTACTTTTATTATTGCATGCAAATTGTCACCTAGCTTTTTCCTTGCATAGAATAAAAATATATTAAAAAAATTTGAATTTGCTTTAAGTCCCCAAAAAATAAATATAATTTCGAATTGCACGGTCTTTGTACAAAGTGTAACTAAAATACCGTTTAACGGAAGGGTAATGATTTTTTTGAATAAGGCTGAATATATATAAAACAAAATAATGTACTGGAAACCCACAGAGACACTCTCTGTGTATATTATAGGACCAATTAAGTTATAATTTACTAGTTCTAATGTATATAAATAGAGTTTAAGTAAGCTAGGTTGAAATACACTGGTAATTTTTTATGTGAATACCGCGAACAAGACAAGGGTCTCAAATGCTCTGTCTGGAGCCTGTGAGACTATGGCCTCCCCAATCGAGGTATGTTGTGAGGATGAATGTAGTGGGGAAGGCAAAGAGAGGGGGAAGTATCTGGATATTTATATCTGGCTACCAAACACGGCTAAAGCCATTTCAAGCAACGTTTTAATTCTGATTGGTGGTCATACACCAGGACGATAATGAGAGTATCTTCCACTTGGAACGTGCCGCAAATATACTAAATATTAAATGAATTCATTACAAAATAACACAAATCAATCGATAAAACTGGAAACGCAAAATAGGCGTAATAAAAGTACAAATTTGTGATTGTAATAGTCAATTCTTTGTCACATTCTTTCGATGTATTGTCGTTTTGGGAATCCGATTAGGTATAATGATAAAACCCACCCTTTATATGTGATATATATTCATAAATACCATTTAAATAATACCTACTCAATTAAACCCCTCAAGCTAATTTGTTTGTTTTTGGGCACAGCTTAGAAATCGTTTTCTCCCTTACTATCATGGTGAGAAATATGATCTAAACGCTGTAAACACAACTCTTTAATTTCACATCTAAAATATAACCACAGAAGAAACATTTCTATGCAACCAAACTTTTCGATCGCAATTTAAGAAAAGTTTATGAAAATTTGTGATTTTCTTATTAATTATTTTGACATACAATATGTGTTTTTTTAATTTTATTTTTATTTTTTTATCAGTAATTTTGGTTTGAAATGTTGGAAAACATATTTATCACCTTTTGAAAGATTTTTTAGTTTTTGAATATGTTTCTTAAGTACTCCATTATTTGGATTTTATTGCTAAGCGGAATTATTCTGACCTTCTGAATAAGCTCGGGGCCTGAGGGCGTTAACTGACCATTAATTCTTTTAAATTTTCCCAGTAACAGCTGTTACTGGGAAAAAGTTTTTAATTTGCTCCTCAAAAATCATTAACAAATGTAGATTGTTAATGTTGAAATAGTGTTTTTAGTGAGTGCCAACTAAGTCTTTTACCAAAATAAAGTGTGAAATTAGTAGCTTTGTAATTGCTTCATGTGACCAGCGCATAATAAGTAATTTTGAGTATCTAGCGTAACTTTATTATTTTAGTATGTTTTTGAGATAGTACAAATTATCATTATATGAAAAAAAAATTAAAAAATATATATTGCGCGATTCAAACTTGGGGCATTCGTTTTTAATTCTTACAGCAATCTACATATATAAAAATTTAGGTTCCTTATCTTTGCGTTCGCAAATCTCGAAAAGTAATCGATAGATTGACTGCATTTTTTTACCGAACATCATTTTAGCAGAAGAGTGTTTCTACATATAATGGTCAGCTCTGGCGTTATCAATTTTGTATATATCGATCTGTATATAAAAAATCGCCTTGCTACTGAAAAAAATTAAAGTTGTTAAAGTAAACCGTGAATTCATCACAAAATTAAAGTTAATTTGATATATTAATATTAATATTCATTAAACACAGAAAACGTGATACATTTCATTCAGATACATTTTTAAAAGTCTCAATGAATTCTAAACTTAAAGAAAAAATACGTTTTGAAAAATCGTTACTTCAATATTTTTATTACACTTAAACACAAGTTAAATAGTTATGATAATCACCTGACTTCCTAGATTCTATCATAAAAATTCGGAAAAACACAGTAGTTATAATTGAATTATCGCGATGACGTGCACACGTCGACCCGCAGAGAGACCCAAACTCGATAGGCATAAAATTACTCGTTCGCGTTTCTAAGTAGTGAGTATTTGCGATGGTGCCATACATCGCAAGCAGCTAAAATATTTGTTTTTTTTTAATTCTAAAAATATTAGACATTGAGGTATCCAATTAAAATAAAATGAAATCCAGAAAGAAACCTTGGGTTTTATAATAAAGTTACCTCAAATTATTAACTCTAGATACCTCAAATTATTAACCGTGCGGCGCTTGAAATATTTTTACAAATTGGTTAAGGCCGTTAAGTTAACACCGAATTTTCCACTAGTTTTCTTAGAAATACGTTAAGCGATACATTTAGCATAATTTTCACGCAAATCAGGTAATACCCGTAAAAATGTAACGTATTTTGAAGGCGACTAAGAGCTTTCTTTCAGATTTTGTCGGCAATCTAGATTAATTATTCTAATACCCATGCCCTGGTCGCGAGTAACCGAGAATAAACTATGATTGATGTTACGCAACACAACACCGTCGGAAATATACCTGAATCAATTTGCTGTGCTTTTTCTACCGTTTTCAGTAAGCTCGCATGTCGGTAAACTTTGGCAGGCCGTAAATCATATTTTCAAAACTATTTGGCTAATGTATGTACGCTATTACTTTTTGTTCGAGATCATGGCAAATTGATTCACGTAAACAGTTCTAAGCATTTGGTTGGACAGGATAAAAATAGTTGAATTCTGTTTTGTTTTCTAGAAACCTAATAATCCCATCGGGCTTATTTTTTCGCTTTTGGAAACAGCACAAATGGGTCTCATAGAAATCGTCGTAACTCCCTTACTAACTGTCATGGTGAGAAATGTTATCTAAATAGTGTTAAAAAGTGAAAACCACACGCTTTGTTTTAGAATCTAGAAGTAAACCACAGAAAAAATAAAATATGCACCTATATATAAAACCAAAGTTTCTGACCGCAGTTTCAAAAAAAAATATGAAACTTCATGAATTTTTTATTAATAATTTTTTTATGAACCACTAAAAAGTTAAGTGGTAATAGCGTTTAAAATGTATTTGTATAATTAAATATCTGTGTTTCTTTTTGTTAACAGTAATTTTAGCTAGAAAAAAGGATAGTGAGACATTTTAAGAACGTTCTATGTTTACATTCATAATTTAAAAAACATGTATATTATTTCTAATTATAGAATTTTAAAGCGTATTTCATTACCTTTCAAAACAATTTTGGTTTTTGAAATGATACGTTAAAGTTATTATTAAATCAAAAATAAATCCTGTGTCATTTCAATGCATTTCAAAAAATATCAACTTTTCTTTTTTCGCAATATGGTATGTGATGTTAATATTATGTATTTGCGTCTAAGGCCAATTCATTAATAGAACACAGAATATGCCATTTACTACAGTGTTTAATGTGTTTGATTGAAGGAAACACGCTAAACCGAATTCTTCCCGATAAGTTTTTCAAGATTTTCTCATCACTGAGCGAATGCTGAAAAAGTTCAATAGAATAGTACATACGAGTAGGTACATACATTCTAGTGTAAGTCCTAAAAGATTCGTTGGATTTTCTCCTTAAAACTAACTCCTTTCCTTTAACTGTTCTTTTCGAGAGCCCAACGTTCTAAGCCAGTAATGGTCAACATTTTTAGTCAGAGAGCCAATTTATTCATTTCCAATTTGTTCGGGGGCCGCAGAAGGTAGGGTACCTACATAAAGACATTGTTAAATTTGCAGTCGGTGTTATTGTCGGCTATTTGTATAATATATATAAACTTCAAGGGAAAACCATTAAATGCTATCTATGTTTATCATTCTGATATGGGTTATACGCAGTTAGAAGACCGAAAAAATAAAAAAATAGAAATAATTATTCGAAATCTTAGTCATTCGGACAATACCTGAGAAATATATCTGAAAAGGTTGGGTTGAAATTACAAACCGATTGGTTGAGCCTTTTATCGGTTGAGTTTTTTTTAGGAATCTTGGTCATCGACTTGGAAAACATAGTTTTCAGAAAAACCGTTTAAAGTTTCGGAAGAAGTTTACACATTACTATTTGAAATGATGTTCAACAAAAAAAAAACTCGATTTAGTCTTCAGGTATAAAATGAACCCTTCATAAGGTCATTTATACCCAGGAGTACAAAGAAATAAAAGAGCAACTGCTACTCCGGACTGTACTCCGCCTACTTTCGAACATTCCGCGGCGTCTTTACAAATATGCGTGTATCTCGGAAAATACTTATCGGATCGATTTGAAATTTTCAGGGACAATTATCAGTTAAATATGAATTCCGGAAATGCAAAAAAAAAAGAATTTTCAAAAAATCTAACTGCGTATCACCCCTTGGGTCTTAAAAACCTAAAAAAAATTTTTGCAACTGTTAATTTTTATGGATCAACAAGATGAATTTGTAATGCACAAAAACACGATATAATGATTTTATTAGAATACGTAAGAAAAATCATATTATTTCATCTGATTCAAAACAAAACAGCAAAAACCGTTGAATACGCGAATTTTTATTTAAATATTTAATAAATTTAGCCAAACGGTAAGTAACAAAGGCTTGCGGGCCATATGAAATGGGCTAGCAGGTTGCTCATCACTGCTCTAAGCCATCGCTAAGCATTGGCCTGGTTATCTAAGTATTTTATAGAGTTTAGATTAAGTAACTACTTATCGAGAATAGTTAAAAATAGCTTCAATAAAACATCTCCTGGTAAATCTGCCTTTATAATTCTGTTTTCAAGTCTTATGATAGAAATCGTAAACAATTTTTTCTGACATATATTCGAAGACTTCTTTCTGAATTTATTTCTATTGAAAATGAAAATAAACCTATCAAGAAAGGAAAATACTTCAAACTGAAAACTTTGCGTCTCGTTTTATAGAAATAAATCAAATATTATTTTGAAAGAAAAAGCCTTTTCAATATCAGTAGGTAGTGTAAATATTTTTAGCATTACCCACTCTCTTGTGTTGTTTTTTATACAAACAAACACATTGTTTGGTTTGTTCTTTCGAGTTCTGTGTAAACAAACCTACGGGATGTTTTCAAAATTACGCAAAGAAAGAAAACTTGTATAAAATAATGCTCCTTTGTGATTATTACGTGAGAGTTTTTTCACACAGTTGTTTGGAGCCAGAGGCAATCACACAAACTTCCTACTTTTTTGTTCATTAGAACTTTTAAGGAAACCGACTTATTACGATGAAACTACTGATGCAGACGAAATGGAAATCAGTTTTACTGCTGTAAAGTTTTATTTTTCAAAAATTTGAATATTTTGATTTTTATTTTGGGTAAAAATGTATAAGCCCACCTCACGAATAATACAGAATTTTCCGTATTATCCGTTCCATATTATCGGTACACGGATAATACGGAAAATTCATTTTTTTCATTAAAAGACAATCAAATATAACATTTGTCGGAAGTACCAACCTTATAAAATAAATTCTCATCAAAATAAAAACAAAAAAGTACCTACTTCGAATTATTTTTAGTACTACTGGGTTGATGTTCAAGCTGAGAAAGTTGCATGTCATCCATCAATACCATCCCAGGTTTTAAATGGTTTGTTTGGCAAGCAAGGTTTGTCTATTTGGACAATTTGGCACAATTTGGGAGGCGGGAATGGGTACCGCCGCCCCGGGAACCTTTATTGGATTACCAACACCTCTGCCACCTCAGGTCACCCCAAGTAGTTCGCTACGTTTGGTGATTTAGCAGGGGTGCTCGGGTTCATGGGGTGAGGTTTGTCTAGGTCTTGGAGGCGGATGACCAGGACACACTGAACCCCAGATTCCTACATACCCCTTAAGCCCTTTTCCTTCCCAGAACTCTCCTCCCCTTCCTTTCCTTAAAAAAAACCCTCCACACGACATCGCCAAAGATGATATAGGCCCTGAGGGAAATTATTTTCCTGAAGGCCTCCTGTGGAGAGCTCATGTAAAAAAAAAAATGTTATAATGCTAATCTAGTTTCTTTTCTGTTACAAATTCAAGTACAAACTTGTCTATAATTATTGATACATCAATGCATTATAATGCATTCACTTTATAACACGAGTAAATTATTGTTTCATATGGCGATAATATTTTTTCCATGATTGGCAGCGTAGATGACAATTATAAACGTTTTATTCAGAAACAACATTTTTTGATCCGTATGAATAATTTTTTTTAAGCCATAATATATTTTACTGGAGTTCAGTGTTCCACGACTTTAGAGCCTACCATTAGTACACCTACACTACAATTTTTTTTTTTTTACATGATTACCGCGCAAGAGTCCCAACTGCTCCCGTCTGGAGCCAGTGAGACTATGGCATCCCCAATTGGGGTATGTTGTGAGGCTGAAGGTAGTGGGGAGGGGAAGGAGGTGGTGAAGAGGTAAGTGGGAAGTACCTGGCTATTCAGATCTGGTCACTAAACACGGCTAAAGCCATTTCAAGCAACGTTTCAATTCTGAACGGTAGTCTTACACCAGGGCGATTCTGAGAGTATCTTCCACTCTGGAACGTGCCGCAAATATACTATATATTATTTTAAATGAATAAATTGTGAAATAACACAAATTAATCAATTTTTTATGAGAAAAACTCTCTTTTTATAACTTTTGAAGGTTATTCCCACCATATATATTCACATATAATATATATTTTCTTTCATATTTTCATTTAGATTATAAGTGTTATCTTCTTCTTCAATGACAAATTAATCAAATAAAATTTATTTGCCACGCCGGGATTCAATCCCGCGACCTTCGGAATGCGAGCCAAGAGCCTTACTACCGCTGGGCTACGCCGGCCGTCGATGATGTAGATAGTAAACCTGTATTTCGTACCCGAATTCGCCCGTACATTGGGAGTGTTTTATTCAAAAATTTTCATCTGCCAGGACTTAAAAAAATGTGTTTGGATTACTCCAAAATCACAAGAATGTACAATTTAACTGAAAATAAAAAGCTAATGCAAACAGTTTTTTTAATATTTCATTTTAAAGGCTTGTTTATTTGGCTTTACCAGAGTTTACAAAAATATATTTTAATTTATCCACTCCCAAAACCAACTTCTACGAATTTAGCTTTACCTTTCTAAACTTGTAAATTTATTTTGCAACCTTCTTGAAACTGCTTTATTTGTAAAGTTCTGTGTTTTAATACTGTTTTTTTTTTGTTTCAGGTGAGAAAACAAATCAACCATCTTCATTTTACTATTAACGGTAATTATTATACTTTTATCATCAATTATAAACTTACTAAAATCGGCTCTGGGTCTGTCTGTGAGTGATTGCATTTCTGTTTCAATGAACTCAGATTTTTAAAAATTTAAGGCTCTCTTGATCAGTGCTACAGTTATGGTTGAATTGCCAAAAAGATGGAAAGATTTAGATACCTCGGCAGTATTCTCATGGAGGCTCTTGACCCAGATGTAGAAGTCAAGTGCAGAATTGAAGTAGAAAGAACTGCATTCAGTAAAATGAAATTCCTCTTCTGCAATGCCAACATCAATTTAAAACTAAGGCAGAGAATATTAAAATGTTATGTGTGGTCCGTCTTGCTGTATGGATGTGAGACTGTCTCAGTCACTGAGACATGGACCTTGAAAGTAAATACCATGAGCAGGTTAGAGGTTTTTGCAATGTGGCTTCACCGGAGTAAGCTCAAAGTTACATGGACCAACATGGTCACCAACACAGAAATTCTCAGGCGGGTTAAAGCAGATAGAGAACTGCTCACATTAATAAAAGTCAGGAAAATTTCATATCTTGGTCACATACTTTGAGGGGAGAATTATCACTTGCTCCAATTAATATTGAAAAGCAAGATAGAGGGTCGCTGGGGACCTGGTAGGAGACAAACTTGGCTGCGAAATGTATGAGAGTGGACCGGTATTAGAAGCGTGGAGGAGCCATTCCGGGAAACGCAAGATAGAAATACATATTCCAGAGTGATCGTTAACTTCGGGGGGACCTGATAGGGTACACGAAGAAGAAGAAGTCATCTTCAAAATTTGAAAGGATTGTGACAAGAATTCAGACGAGTGGTAGACCTTTGACACAATATTTTAACAGGATATTTTTTTTAAATTTGTCAAAATTCAGACAAATTTTGATACCTTACATAACATTGCATTATTTCAGCTATCTTTTAGTACAAGAGAGTTAAAAAAATATATTTTGAATTTCTGCTTTACAAATCCTACAATAATTGTAATATCCAGTGATTTTTCACAGATCTATTCTAGTACCTGTGTCATAAAATACGAAGGCTTAGCCGGAAGCAGGCTTCGTTTCAAAGGATTTACCCTCTTGCCTTTTCTACATCAAATTACCGGTAAATTATGCAAAACGAAGAACTAAATGTCTTCATCCCTGCTTGATATGAAATTCTTCTACTTACTTTATTTTTGGATAAAATTACTGTACCAACATATGAAGATTAAAATGTTCTCTAAGCCGGTTCTGAGTAGGCTATTTATAAACTACAATATTTTTCTTTAGAATATTATTCCTCAATCATGCACTCGTAACTGCAATACTATCTCCTCTCCTCTTTCCTTCTGTTTTAACTTTCTCTCCTTTTTAAATACTAGGGTCAGCCAAAAAGTAATGACTCCTATTTTTTTTCTTCTTTAATTGTCAAGAAATCAAAAAATTCAATTACATAGGTTGAAAACCACATTATTGTCGAATAATTTGTTACTTTTCAATATAATATCCGTTCATTTTCACAGCTTTGGTCCATCTTTTAACAAGGGCATGTATCACAGTGTTGTAAAAAGCACAATCACATCCAAAACATCATCGCCATAACTTACTCCGCCGATCACACAGTTTTGAAATTTTTTGTCCTTGGTGAGTTTGTGTGATGTCATTTCATCGACTGCCTCTTTGATTCAGGAAAAAAAATGAACCCATATTTCATCTCCGGTCACAAATTTTTCCAGAAGTCAAGCGCTGCAACTGTTGTGAGGCTATTGTTTTTCTTGTTTCTTTATTCTGGTCGGTTAACTTTCTTGGTACCCACCTTGCACAAACTTTTGTTGAATAATCAGTTGTCGAATAATTATTATCACACTGACTTTACTGAGGAAGAGAAAGCGACATTTGTTTGATCAACTCTCTGGGTATCAACTGTCGAAGATCACGCGCCATGAAATCCTAATGAACAAATGTATTGCGGATAATATTAAAATGATTTAGTTTTGAGAGATACAAATGTTTGTAAAATACTCTATGCCTCTGCCTTCACAAAATATGTTAATAAGTATATTCTTAAGAACAGCTTTCCTTTGAACACTTTATTAAAAAGCATAGTTAGACCGAAGCGCGACGTGTCTTTTGTGGAATAGGTATATGAAATTGGGTCACGAAACATATCAAAGCGGCTTTGCAACGAATCCAGATCAAAAGAATTCACACCCTCGCTGTTATTTGATTGACGTGATAATCGAGATTAAATTTAAGATTGATCAAAATAATTCCCTTTTTTACGGTGCGTTATTATCTCAAAACCTCTTCAACGTATTTTTCAAAGAAAAATAATTCTCGACGGGGTATAAACACTTTCCGGAAAAAATTCGAGTATTTCGACCTTCCCAAAAATGGTTTATGTTTGGAAAATAAATACAGAAAAGCCTACCTAGACATAATAAAACTTTTTTAATTCGCTATCGGCTTATAAGGCAGGTGCTTCCCCCTCAGCATGGGATCTCCTAGTGAAGAGGACTAAAAAAATAGTGTACATCTCTTTATAATCATTTTTATTATTTTCGGAGATGGGGAGATTAGTGCAATACAACTTGCCGCATTTAGTAATACAAATTTATAGGATAAAAGGTATGTGAATAGAATAAATTTTGTGAAATACAGAAAATCAAAAAATAATTAAAAATAGAATTTTTGCCGGTTTTGGTCTTGAGTGAGCTCACTTAAGTGGAACGTTTGCGCGGCCTTTTCCGGCCCGTCTCATACAAATCTTAAATTTGGATTTGAGTGCAAAATACCCAACTAAACTGAAAAATCATTTTTGTAATCATAAGGTATATTTATATCTAGTACGAATGTAAGCTACTTTATTTATTTTTGCTTCAAATTATGATATGGGCCATTAAAGATTTTAGTGTATCATAATTTTAGAGGCAACTTGGGCAATTATTTGTGAGTTTGTTTGTGCGGCAATCACACACAAAGCATTCTACTGATATTCTGAAAAATTAAAGCAATTATCAGTGCGATTGATTTCGATCACTGGGTAGGAAGGTCCAAATCTCAATCAAACCAAAAAAAAGACATAGGCAAATAGATGTATTTTAGTGAAAAAACTTTTTCTTTTAAGGGTGGATTTTTTAATTGATGATGAGCCATGATAAAATATTGAAAGAAACATTATAAAATAAGTACTACGTATCAATAGAAATATACGGGAAAAGTAAAACTTTTCGTGGCTTTAATAAGTTCCTAATAAAAAGACGTCATCTGTAAAAGATGAAATATAGGGCGTGTATTTACAATTGTTATTAAAAAAGAACCTGATTCGTGAAATTTCATTCCCTCGATGCACTCGACAAACAGTCTTCTGCAATATGGCGCTGTTTTATGCCACCTCCTTTCCTCAACCCTTTGGCTGCTGCTTTTTATACTTTTCTATATAATTTTCCACACAGGAGGCTTTGAGAGAAAAAATCCCCCAGTTAAACAAAAATGTATTGCGGATAATATTAAAACGATTTAGTTTCGAGAGACACCAATGTTCCTAAAATACTCTTTGCTTTTGCCTTCACAAAATATGTTTAATGCTATATTCTTGAGAACAGATTTTCTTTGAACACTTGTCACTTTGAACTATGTCATCTATGTGGAGGATCTTTTTAGGGAGAGGAAGGAGTGGAAGTTCTGGGAAGAAAAAGGTATAGGGGTCGGTAGAAATTTGGGTCGTTGTGTTCAGGAGTGACGGATGCCCGAATCTATCTCTCCCAATGCGGTGCAAGTTGATGGGTCGAGAGAGTCCAAATGGAGAGGTACAGACCAGTCTCTCCTTATCTGGCCGAGCATGCAATATATGGGCAAACGCACTCTAGACCTATAGACCAGGCTATGAAACCGGGCACTCTTTCTAAATCACCAAACGTTGCGAACCATAGCGAAAATAATTTGGAGTGACATTTGGCAGGAACGTAGGTTATCCAATAAATGGTTCCAAGGCCGGCGGTACCCATACCTCCTAAATTAAATGAAGGTAAACAATCCATATAAAGAATAACTTGAAAATATTAGAAAACTATTTTATTGTAGAATTACAGAGGAATTAGCTAGCAGAGGACTTGAACCCACGACCCCAGAAAACCTTTAAATCATATACATAAATAAACTGGCTGAAGTCCCAGGCGTTGCCTGCGCTTTAAGGGATTTTTTTTTCAAAATCAGATGTGGACAGTAATTTTCCTCTTCTTGAACGTCAAGTGTATAACATTTCTTCAAGAAGTATCAACATTCTGTTTTAAGAGATGGTTGATCGGGGGTGGTTCTTCGAAATCTTAGAGTCACTTTTAATAGTGAAATCTCAGAAATGTATTTATTACTTTCAGAACTGTTGTGTTCGTATTTATAGAGTATGAGAGTTTTTTTTAGTTAATCTGGGATTTATTAATACTTCGCATATTACAAGTTGTGACTGCGAGTAGTCTACCTAACTAGAACTAATCCTGCTGCCATCTTGCGTACTCTCGGGAAAGCTCTTATTACTGCCATCTATTTGCGGAGCTTGGAAGCTTTTAGATATCTCACAAGAATTTTCAGAAATTTGTAGAGAGTGACTTTCCTTCTTACTTACTCTTCTTCATTTCCTTAAAAATACCCTCTAGACATAGATGATGGTACATTGTACCATCTATGTCTAGAGGGATTTTTTTTTCTCGGGGCCTGCCGTGTGTAGCTAAATTAAAATTAAAATAATTTCTATATCAGAAAACCTTGTAAATTTTTTGTAAACCCAATATGTCTACCAAAATATAAAGAATCTTGTACAAAGTAAAATGGGAAAAAACCATTATGCTTCGCGGTGTCCGCGCCCACATGAACCTAAGTTTAGGATTCCAACTCTACGCTTATTATGAAAAATACATTTTTAAGGAGTTAAATAGGTTTCGAAGGCTATAAAAAGCATATTTTCTAATTTTTATTTATTTAATAAATGTATTAAATTATTTAAGTTTTTAAGCTTATAAAAGTGCAACATATAAACAATATTTCATAAAATTTTCACCTAAAAATTTGAAAAATTCAACAGGTGAGACCTGGTTTCCAGAGAAAAAAAGTGTCCTTGCTGTGGACCGGATAACAACTCGTGATAGCTTCATTTTAAATAGTACAGCTCGTGATTGATCGAAGGATTTAAAAAAAAATTAAACCCCTGTAAACCCTTAAAGGTTAGCAATGTTCACCCTCACCACATATAATAGTATGAATATTACATTTTAAAATTTAAAAAAATTAAAAAAAAAAAAAATTTTGTTTGTATTTATTTATTTTATTTATTAGTAATTTAAAAAAAAATTAACTTCGTTTTAGAACAGAATGTGTCCTTACTGAGGTACCCCGTTCTAAGGTAACGTTAAACATGTTTTTGTGTTTGTAAAGCATTAAACTTTATTTGGTTTCAAAATTGTATCTTGGTTCTTCCTTCCCATATCCATAATCCATATCTTAATTCTTCTTTTAAAGTCGTTAATTTTTTTAACGGTTTTTATTGCAAGAGGGGGTATATTAAATAATTTTAGAGAGAAGTATTGCA
Organism: Glyphotaelius pellucidus; assembly: GCA_936435175.1. Classification (NCBI taxonomy): domain Eukaryota; kingdom Metazoa; phylum Arthropoda; class Insecta; order Trichoptera; family Limnephilidae; genus Glyphotaelius; species Glyphotaelius pellucidus. The sequence goes on from OW386544.1 coordinate 28,928,928, forward strand.
AATTTCTTTGTCCAAAAGTCGTTTTAGTAGTTGGTTGGTGGAATGCATGTTGTGATGTGGATCTTGTGAATCGGTCCGAGTTTGTCTGTGAAAAGTTATCCTGGTTATGGAATGCGTAAATTAGAATATCTTTTGCATACATTCGTTTCAGTAACATTAAATTCAGTGCTTTAAAAACATAGTCTGTGGGAGTTCTGATGGGGACTCTAAGTATAATTTTCAAAATTGCCCTTTGTGCTGTGAGAACCGGTTTTATAGTGAAATCGAACGAGCTTATTTATTACTAGCGCATTATTCCACTAAGTACCTAAAAGTTTATTATTTAAACTGCTTGCAAATATTCATAATACGAACCGCTTCTATAATTATTTCCCAATCCGCGCCCGAATATATGTAGTTAATTTAAGTCCCGTTGTGTTAATCATGCAATTCGCAACAAAATTAACAACTAACCTAACAATAATATTAATATATTGCCGAGGTAAAACTTTCGCAGCAACAGCAGCCAAAGGCTTAAACGTATTTCGTAAGAGCTTTATGAGAAGTGAGTCGCGGAAACCCTTTTGGCGGGAGAGGCCGGAAAGTGGGAAGAGAATTTCCCACAGGCTCAGTAAGAAAGGGAAGAGGGTAGTTGAAAATGGGGGATGGTACGGCAAGCCAATGAGGGGAGTAAAGTAAGAAAAGGGAAGTTAAAAAAGAAGGTAATGGAAGGAAAGATTTTTGTTAGTCGGAAGATCTTCCTCTGATTCTCCCTTCCACATCAGAACTAGTTGAACAATGCTTTGAATTTTGCATGACGTTTAAACGTACATTGAGTTGCATAAACTTTTACTTTTTTAAAACGTTATTGTCTGCGGTAAATGCTTTTTTGCTTTTCCATTCCCTGCAGGCTTTTGTGCGGATATTGAATACACAATATTGTAATGGTTGCAAACTGGTTTGGTTATTATTTTACGTTAATGGAATATTTTCTAATACAAAGACTGCTATCATATTCAGGCGCAAAATTGTAAATATTCTTGTGAAAATATATTCAAAAACAAAAATATTGACAGGAAAGTATTTCTAATTTGATTAATACTCCGATGTTGTTGATATCATTTAGTTCATCGATTTTTATATATAAGCATACCCTATTGAAGTTTTTTTCATCAAGTGGGGGATATCTTGATAAAGCTATTTAAATTGACTAACACATCAACAGTATTTTATCGGCTGAAAGAAAATAGACTATTTTGGATTTTTATGTTTTGTACCTACGTACTGTGTGGATCAAATTCAATTATTTTTTTTTTACTTTATATTTATTTTTGAGCAAAGGTTTTAAACAGTCGTTTCCTGCACTATTTACGAGTACAATTTCGTAAATATTGTTATATACATGTAAAAGTCTAAATAGGCGTAAATAAATAAATAAATATTATATTATTAAAAGACAAATAACTTTGTACAAATCACTTTATTTGATACACACTCAACATGTTTCATGAACAATGTCTAAATCTCTTCACAAGTTAAACTCTTTAGTTTGTGATAAGGATCTTTTTTTTTAAATAATTCTTTACTTGACAACTTGTTAAATAGTTATTAACAAGTTGTCCTCTCCTAAACACAAGCATCTGCTTTCTTAGGAGAGTGTATAAAATATGTAAGCTTTATTATGTTATATTATGAAAATATAAATGAAACCATTATTAATAAAAAGATTTAAAAAAATGTTCAGGAGTTAACGTATACTGAAGTTTCATAATTTTATATAGATCATAGATTAAATACAAGGCTAGGGGTAAAAGGGAGGGGGAGGGATAAGAGCGGGGGAAGTTTATTGGAATTTGAGATTACAATATCATTAGAAGGGAAAGACCGGTTAAGTGAGAAAATATTCAAAAGTGGGTTCATAAAAATTATTTGCTTGTTTATTATGTCAGTTTTGGTATTTACATTTTTCCTTATTTCTAAGATTTCAAAACCATTTATCTGTGTTGCCTTGTAACCCGTATGTAAAATTTTAAGACCTAAGTTTACATCAAACGTATGATCGGACTCTCTCAACCCATCGCCTTGCACCGCAGTGGGAGGGATGATTCATAAGTCCGCCACTCATGGACACATTGACTCTAGATTCCTAAACTCCTCATACTTTTTTCTTTCCCAAAACTTTCTCTTCTTACTTTCCCTTAAAAGTTCCATCCCCAAAGATGACATAGAACCTGAAGGATTTTTTCTCAGGACCTCTTATGTGGAGTTAACGTATAAAAAAAATCATTACAATTTTCAAAACAATATCATCGTTTTCCACGAAAATACGGTTGAATTAAGTTTTATTTTTATTAATGCTAGCAGACCCAGCCACACATTGCTGTGGCGAACGAAACACAACGCCATTATCCAACCTTTATAACCAACGCCATCTTTTAATTTGCATACATATCAAATCCAACCGCCCGCTTGCCAGCCCGCTACCCGCTGCCTGAATTGAATCTTGAAATTTCTCGGCTTTTCTCTACTATAATGTGCACGTATTATACATATGTACCATACAACCTTCCTCTGGAATCACTCTATCTAATCCTTTGCGTATTTTAAAAGACCTAAGCGTACAGCCAGCGAGAGCGACTTCATTTAATACTATGTAATGATTTGAACAATCACGTCCATCTTCTACAGCTTTGATTGAAAATATTGCACATATTTATACTTACTTTTTCTACTACTAATCAACAAACGAAGTAAAAATACCATAGTTTTTAGTAGCAGTCTGAAGATGAACACACTTATTCGAAACCGGTCCGGTCGTCGAGCGCGGAGTTAAGAAAAAAATTAAAATATTGGTTTAATTATACTTTGTTTATACGGTCCAGTTCCACAAGCAGTCAAAATTGAAAAAAAAAATTCATTTTATTTAACTAAACCTACCTTCATAACGCCACGAATAAACAACTTAAAAAGTTTTAACTTTATGTGCCGTCTAAATAATAAACTAAGGCAATAAGGTATGCACCCTTTTCCCTTAAAATAAATAAATTTGTCCTTCCGACGAAAACTCCAGGAAAAGGTGTCAAAACTCTCGAAAAGGGCGTGATAAGCCACCCCAATAGCAACCTTTTTTTCCTTTCGCTAGATACATTATTTCCTGGACTGAGCGACCCAGAATTAGATTGCAATTTAAAGGTAACATTGTTTGAAACGTCGACTTAAAAATGTAGCTATTTTTTGTGCAGTTTTTCATCGGAAAAATATGATTTGAATTGTTACAGGGTGTTGAGGGTTTTTTTTTTCTAATATTATTTGGAGTAAAAAATGTAAATGATATTTTGGTCTTCGGTGACTTGTTGATGTTTTTTATTCAACTTTTAAGAAAAAATCACTAGGGGTTGGACAGGTCGCTTGCTGAGGATTGGTTTGTACTATGTCTATAAAAACTCGTAGGGAAAAATAAAAGTTTTTGAGTTTCAAAAAATTATATTTTTGTTTCATTTATTTCAAACTAATTGCTATACATATTTAAAAAAAAAAAAAAAAGTACGTCTACCTATAAGTAAAAGAACAACGCATTTGGTTGAATTTTGAACGAACTAACATATACTTCAATTCACAGCTTAAAAAAAACCTAAAAATACAGGAGTACAAACCAATCCTCAGCAAGCGACGTGAGACCTTTTTGAAAACCTTCATGGTTAGGGGGTAAGGTTCTCCACTGGCAATCCAAGGTTCATGGGTTCGAATCCCAATGTGTGCAAATAAATTTTAAATGATTGATTTGTGTCATTTAACAATTGAATAATTTAAAATAATCAGAATCTAAACTTAAAATGGCTTTGCCCGTGTTTGGTGACTTCTCCACCTTCGTATTCCCATTTCCTCCCCCTCCTCACTACCTTCAGCTTCACAAAATACCCCTATTGTGGATGCTATAGTCTCACTGGCTCCAGGCAGGAGCATTTGGGATTCGTGTGCAGTATTCACATAAAAAATCAAGTAAGGTACTCCCTTTTTACTGCATTCACTCACGGGGCAACTAAAAATAGACCAGTTTGCAAATAAAGTCGCTGGCGTGTGTATTTCAATAGTGGTCCGCACACTACGCAACTTCTTAAAGACCAGTTGTCAACGGCAACGTAACCAGTCACTCGCAACTTGCCGTGTTAGTCACCAACGCGTTTCAGTTGCCTCGTGAGTTGCGAGAAATTTGGGGAAAATATCGGTCCTGTATAGGAGATCGATAAATTACCTTGCATTTATGACAACAGGCCTTCTTATTATGCACGAGAGATAATATTAATAATTTTAGTAATTGTAAAGTTTAATTATCAACTATTTAGTTTGTAACTTCATTGCCATATAATATTGTGAGTTTTATATTAGCGCAAGTATAACCACCATACATATTATAATATTTACTATTTTAAGATAAATACTTAGAATAGATTGGAGCAAAGTGAGTTATTTGAAAATCTCGTTATCGTATTGAAATTTTCATGAATTGTACTGGTTTACCCAAGAACGACTTGTTTACCCAACAACGATTCCGCCTTCATTTAAAATAATAATAAAGAATGGCATATTCACAGTCACTCTGTAGGCATTCATGAATGCAATATGACAATGACAGGTGATAACTGAAGCGTTATTCTTCATTCTGGCTGACAAGCTGAGATAAAGACTGAAATCATAAATTCAGTTGCGCAGTGAGAGAAACTTGATGCCAACCAGTTTGCAACCTGCCATTGCCAACTTGTTCGGTTTCTCTATGAGCGAAGATCCTTTCTGTTGCACTACTTATGACTTATGTTTATATATTAACATGTTTTAAAACTATGAAAAAAATGTATGTAAAGGGAAGAAATTAAGAACAATATAATATATTGTCTTTATATTTTTTTATACATATTATGTAAAGGGTAAAAATTGACTTTTTTTATATGAATACCGCACAAGAGTCCCAATTGCTCCCGTCTGGAGCCAGTGGGACTATGGCATCCCCAATTGGGGTATGTTGTGAGGCTGAATGTAGTGGGGAGGGGAAGGAGATAGGGAAGAGGAAGGTGGGGAAGTACCTGGCTATTCAGATCTGGTCACTAAACACGGCTAAAGCCATTTCAAGCGACGTTTCCATTCTGAATGGTGGTCTTACACCAGGGCGTTACTAATAGTATCTTCCACTCTGGAACGTGCTGCAAATAAACTATTATTATTTCAAATGAATAAATTGTGAAATAACACAAATTAATCAAATTAAATTTATTTGCTACGCCGGGATTCGATCCCGCGACCAAGAATGCTAGTCAAGAGCCTTACCGCTAGACTACGCCGGCCGTCACTTACTTTAACTGGTGATTTCTAACATTATTTAGAGTAAAAATGTAAATGAATAACTATAATTATAAAAGTTAGATCAATTTGAATAGAACTATGCGTTTTTTACTAAACAATAACATTTTTATTGACACACAAAATTAAGGATTCCGCTGATGTCAACAAACAAACCTAAAAATAGATATAATATTTATTCCCTTGGTTTGACATAATTTGAGGGAAAAATTCACAAAAATCACGTTGCCCAATGAATAGATAATTTTCTTCCAACTAAACCAATAAACTGCGTTGCTTGCAAAATTGACAAACAATTGAGCCACCGTGTAGAAGGATGGTTTTAATTTAGTATTCGGGCGGCGTTTAGTCACAGCGTTGACCAATTAGGGTAGCTCGGTAGGGGCAGGCAGATTCTGCGAGGAAGTTGTGACCCGAGCAGCAGCGCCGGTCTGAATACCTAATTGAAGGCTGCTACTCACTTAGACACTGTCAGGGCTCTGCCGCTCGCTAAAGAGCCTCAATTTATCATAAATTTGTCGGTATTACTCGTCATAACGGTAAGTACAACGTTTTTACGATTTACCAATAGAGTTCGGTTTTTACCAATTTTTTCCTATGGCTGTTTCCAACAGTATTTATCTCTGAAATGCCGGGTACCTGCAGCCTGCTTGCTTTCTGGCAGAATTGGATTCTATATCCTGGATAATTTCACTGGATATGAATCTGTTCTTATCAGCATTATTATTGTTATATAATTTAATGATAAAACATAAAATGAAATATTTTTATAAATGAATGAATGGCGGGTATGCTGGTCCTTGTAAATATGGTCAAATTACGAGAAAATGAGTCCTCGTAGATATTTGAATAGATTCCCTTGAGTTTTTTTGCATGAAAACTGCGCTACATAAATCATCCAACAACTGATTAGAACTACTGATGAAATATCGGGAAAGCGAATAAAATGTGAGTTTTTTACGGGGCAGGCAGATTCGTATTGTAATGCAAAAATATTAGGAATTTCACGCAGATGCATTTTGTCATCACGATAAAATATTCGTAAATTAATAATAGTTTATTAGGAAATCCTTATAATTCGCTTCCTACCGTTTATTAGGCAACCCGTCCTGTTAATTCATTCGTACGGCCTGCAATCCCGTTTTTAACCGGAATTACGAATAATTTGAAAAGAATTCCTAATAAATTAGCAATGCCTTTTTCTCCGTGTAGAAAGATTTAATAGGTTAATACCGCCTCGCATGTTGATATTTGCCGCGTATCCTACAATTTATTTAAGTACGAAGAATTATTATTCTTCTATGGCCATCCGTTCATGGAGAAACTGAAAAAAAACAGTTGGAATGAAATTGTAGATTTGCATGCAAATCAAATCCACATCGCCAACCCACCCGCCACAGACTTTCTTCTTTATATAATTACTCGAGCGATGGCTACCCAAATTTAGGTAGGCAATTTTTAAAAATTAACGAAATTGCTATCTACAGGAAAGGAACTTGCGAATTTCATTGGCAGTTCGCACACAGGCTGTGAGCCACGGCAATCTGTCAATAAGGCAACTGAAACGCGACGGCTATGCCGCGGCGACCAGCAGTGCTAGTTTATGAATGTATGCGGGGATATTTGGAGGTCTAGTTTCGTTCATTTATATATAATCTTTCGAATATATGTATAGAATCGTTCTTTAAAAAAATAATAGAGTCCTTGCGAGAGCCTTGAAGGAGTAACCATAAGTTACTTATACCAGGGCGGAAAAGTGGTGGAGCCTTCCAAATAGTCGCGGCGGCAGTCGCGTTTCAGTTGCCTTGTTGTCAGGTTGCCATGGTAGCGGTCCACGACCTGTCAAGTTTTGTCATATTTTGACACGTCAGATCAGAAAAATATCGATTTTGTTCAGGAGGTTGATTGCGAAGCGTCGCCAACTGCTTTTTTGTAAATTTCTTCACCACTTTTGCAATGTATTAATTTTTACACTATTTTTGCAAAATTAATAAATAAACATTTAAGAATGCCTTCAAACTTAACTAACCTAGACTTCTCCGGACTTCACGAATGCCTTGCTCCGAATTGGGAGGAATTAATTCATACGACCGTCCCTTCTGGACACTTCATTCTCTTTTCCTTCCCACTTGTCATTCTCTTTTCCTTCCCAAAACTGTCTTTTCTCCTTTTTTTCTAAAATACCCTCCACACAGCGTCCCCAAATATGACGTGAGGGATACCTTAGTGCCTCCTATGTGGAGTTAATGTAAAAAAAACAGGCACACATATTTTTCAAATTGTTTGGAAAGTATTTAGCCTGTTTATACCGTAAATTATGCACTGGTACGCCAAATTCATATCATAGTCTCAGTAGAATGTAAAAGGTTTGAAGTGCCTGGACATGATCACTAACGACGAATAAACCCATTTTAAGTAACGCCAAAGTATCCATTCTAGAGTGGTTTAACAGCACCGTGATAATCTCGTATGAGGTGGGCAAGTATACTCAATGTATTGCAAATTCAATTCCATTAAAACTGGATTTGCGGTCCACTATCATTGGAAATAAGAATGAAAGTATCAAACTGTAATTGTAACGTAATCCACACGTCTGCCAATTCTAATCAAGTCTGTTCACAGCAGATGGCGCCAACTGCTTTCGAACTACCCTAGTTTTTAATCGAGTACAGGTAGGCAATGTTTGACATTATCTGTATTCTGTATCGGAAAAGGTCAACACATCCTGAAGCGAATTTTAGTCAAAATATTCACAAAATTTGTTTTTTTTTAAATTATTTTTAATATTAGCTCCACACAGAAGGCCTTGAGAAAAATAATTACCCTCAGAGTTTGTCTTCTTTGGGGATGCTGTAAAGAGGGTATTTTTAAGGAAAGATTGGGGAGGAAGTTCTGGGAAGGAAAAATGTATGAGGAGTGGGCAGGCATCTAGGGTTCGGTGAGTCCAGGTCATCCGCCGCCAAAATCTCGGCAAACCTCACCCCAAGAACCAGGGCACCCCTGCTAAGTCACCAAACGTAACGAACCACTTGGAAGTATGACAAAGGTGATGGTTCCCGGAGCGGCGCGGGCGGTACCAATTTCCGCCTCCCAAATTGTATCGAAGTTGTTGTAAACAATTAATAATAAGCATGCATAAAAACACTTTTTTATGCCTGCTTATTATTAATAATAGTCTGAAAGGTTGCCACATTAAATTCCATTTTTTTATATCAAAGCAAATCGCAGTTCTAGAGTTCATTGAATCCTCTCCGCAGGTTTTTGCTGCTAGACCGTGCGGGTGGCTGTTGGTTCGGCTTCGCCCAGTTAAAGTGTTTTTTTTTTTTTTACATAATCATGTTTTTTTTAAATTTATTTATTAAAAATACAAAGATATACAATATGACGGCAAAAAAATAAAAAAAATTATACAGAAAAAAGAAAAGTCCCAATAAACTACTTTTTAGCAGTTTGTCGATGGGTACTTTTACTTTAGAGATATAAATAAACTTATTTTACTTTATTACGCAGTTAGAATTTTTGTGTTAGTCTAATACAAATTATTTCTTTCGGAAAGCCAATTTTTCAACATAATGTTTGTTTTATCATTTGTACATTTTTTAATTTCGGCAGGTAACATATTTAAGCAATTAGGTATCACGTAGTCCAGCGTTTTTTGTCCATATTTGTTTAAGGGCTTAGGTACAATTAGTCCTTCATTTAACGTTAAACGAGTATTGTAAGTGTGGTCCAGTTTATTTTGTATATGGGGCTATTCATATGCTGAAATATAATTTTATACCACAAAATTGCTCTTACTGAGAGAATTTTGAGATTTTGGTAAAAGTACGGAACATTATGCCTTTGTTTATATAAACATTTATGAGCTAAACATTTAACTAATGAATTTTGAACTGATTGAACACGATTTACATTTGTTTTACAGGAAAGTCCCCAAGCTGTAATTCCATATCTTATAATAGATCCAGCTTATGATAAATAAATTATTCGAAGTGTGCAAATTGGAACATTAAATTTTAATTTATATAATCTGCTAACAACAGATCTGAGTCGTTCACAAACTTTATTTATTTGTAAGTCCCATTTGAAAAAGCAATCAATAATTACACCTAAATAAACATATTCTTTGACTAGTTCAACATTTTAACAAGTACACAAAGCAGATACCGACGTGTAAGCAATCTGAAGTATGTGTTTTTATTTCAGGTGTAATAATATTTGCCTTGGCATTGGGTGATCTTATATGTAACAATTTAGATTTTTTTGCATTTATGAGTAAACCAGAGTCATGAGACCATTTCAAAAGTTCAATGTAATCTTTTTGTAAGAGTTCAATACATAATTGAAAATCACTGCGTGAAATTACCAAAGTAACCGCGACAGGCAATGACGTCATATAAAATATGTAGAGGCATAGTAAAAATCACAACGTGGTTTTATTACTCACAACTGCTAGTTACAATAATGATCATACTATCCATCCCTCCATACCCGGAGAGATTTACGTAGGTACGAATCCAATAGTACCTACTTACGCCTGCCAGCCGACGCTGCTCTCGATAGCTGTTATCTTCTATAATGAAAGTCGATTTGAAACAAACTCCACGTACGAAAACGTTTTGCGTAAGGCGCGGCGTCAGAGTTGTATTCGGAGTCGGATCCTTAAATTTCAACCGTACGGTCGCTGGCGTAATAAATAACGTCAGATTGAATAATTGTTCTTAATCAGTAAAAATCAATAAAATGTTTTTTTTTTTTATAATTTAACGGGTAAATCAAAAATAAAAGTAACATTAATTTTTTCCGAGAAATATATCTTTTCCGCTTATCACATTTTAATCTAAGAACGCAGAAATAATAGGCTCAGGTAAAATATACAAGGCAACAAAAGGTTGTTTTAGTTTCTGTTAAAATTCAAAGTTTATTTAAAGTCTGATCCAACCATACGTTAAACGAGCGTTTTCCAGGAAAGTTGCGAGAATTTCCAATCGGTCGCAAAACTTTACGACAACTCGTAATGCTCGTATTATTGCATTCCATGCAAAACGAAGGTTTTTACTGACTAAAAAACGTAGGTCGCGTTCAGGAAGTTTTGTCAGCGCAATTCGCAGGGGTTATTGTGTGAATGCAGCGCGGGGGCGGCTGGTTTATTCCGAGGGATGACAACTTTACTAGGCGGGAGCGGGATATTTTACTAGTTTTTATTTTCTTTTCTACGATCAAATGCTTCACTTTTAATAATGCATTCCGGTGCTGTTATAGTGGTGAAGTTACGCGACCTTTGTACTTTCTGATTATGCTGTTCCATTTTTGTAATGTGATACCGTGTAAATAGTAACCCAACTGCCTGTAAAAAGTGGAATCGTGTCACCCCCAACAAGATAATGTTTGTGAGGCTTAAAGAAGATAAAAGAAAGAAGAAAAACTTTATAAATAATTCACTAAAGCTTATAAACTCACGCTACAGCCATTAAACTTTCCTATTTGGACCATTGTTACACGTGCATGGCTTTGGGACCGCGTTTTTGTATAACGACTAAAAAATTACGTATTGAGAAAAATTTGATTTTTTTTGTTTATGTTACAACAAAAAACTTGGCTACCTACTGTAGTTAAATATCACCATCTTATGGGGGGGGGGAAATCATTTTAAAATATTTAGATTAAAAAATAATTCATTTTAAAATATTTAGATTTTTATTGTAATTTAGATAGCAGTATATTCTCAACTATATTTTTATAATTTTTTTTTTATATTTACTCCACACAGGAGGACATAGGCCTATGTCATCTGGAATGCTGTGTGGAGGGTCTTTTTGAGGAGAGGAAGGGATGAATATTGGTCTTGAAGAGATCCATGTTGTCGGAAGGAGAAAACACAAAGGCCGGCAAATCGTTCCACAACCGAGCTGTTGAACACAAGAACGAGTCGAAGAAGCGTGAGCAAGAATGTGACAAATTTCAACCGTGTACACATGTTGTGCACGCGTTTGGCGTGTTTCCCGACTATGCACCGGTGCCAAAGGGATCAATGACGGTAGTTCCTCAGAGCATCTTCCATTGAATACCGGTAAAACAAGTATAGCATTCCCACCCGACGCCTGTGTTCTAAAGATTGCAATCCGTTTGTTAAGTTAGGAGAATCTATCAATAGGATCGCCCGTTTCCGCACAGAGTCGAGGGTATTTTTCAGATATTTTGAGGCTCCACACCAGAGGTGGCTGCCAAATTCAACCGTGGAGCGCACTTTCGATTTTGTAAGAGTTAGCAGCTGTGTACTATTAAAGTGTCTGCGGGTCCTGTACAGTACACCCAGTTTTTGAGAGGCTAACTTTACTCTGGCTTCGAGGGATCTTAATTAGAGCAAATAAAAATAACAAAAATATATTATTAATTAGTAATATTTCAAAATACTTGCACTTATTATTATCATCTGATTTTCTTAACTGCTTCAATGATTTCTCTTAATTTAGTATCCTTTTTTCTTCCCACTAATTGTGACTGCATAATAATTATGATGTATTTAACGTAATATGAAATTCTGCCCCTATGGATCGAACCACAGTGTCCTTTTTGAGATTCTCGAGAAGGATGTAGTGTTTTTACATCCAAACACCTTAACGCAGGTTCTCCTAGCGAGGTGTTCACAAACTACTACTAATCTATTTATGTATAGTCTGTGCTTATTCACATTTTTGTATTATCTGTAAACTGAGATCATCTGTAAAATGTATATGCAAGAATAGAAATAAATGAAACTAATAATTTACTTTAAAGTTCTACAAGTTTGTTCCTTACTTGTCTAACTGAAGCTAATGTGCATACAATGCTAGGTTAAAACAATGCGACGATTCATTTCGATTCTGAAAGTGAAACATGTAAACTTTTTTCTTTAGTTTATTTGACAAATAGTCTAATTTAATAGTAACATATATACGGCATATCTATTTTACTAGTTAAAAATAAATATTTGAAGTGGTTTTCTGAAGTTTAACCCTAGACAAATTATCTACTTTTGCGACGTAAGAGATTCACAAGAATCGCTCCCTTTTTTTTATTTATTTCGCAACTTAGCGCACTATCTCAGTTAGCTCAGTCGCCGAACAGGGCTTGCGCGGGGCGGCACTATCACCACGGTAAGTACAATAATTAAGGAGAAATACATATACCATACGTCCGAAAGACGTATGATTATCTTTTGTGTAATTTTTGGACTTGTTTGGATAAATGTGATTTAACGAACAAAAAAAATCTTTTAAGGTTAATTAATTTGATTTTGTTTGTACAAAACACTAAACTAATTATTCAACTATTATTAAACAGTGTAAGTATAATAATAAGACAAATATACAATTTTTAGCTTCAGTACGTCTTTAAGACGTGTCATTATTCTTAACGTAAGTAAAAGTATGTTAATCTTTCTAGAGTTAAATAGCAAAAATTCTCAAATTTATAGCAGTGAACTGTAAAATATAGCTTGTTAAATGGCAGGTTGCGGTTTGTAGCCCTCAAACCATTCACCTACTTTTCGTCAGTAAAATAGTGTTTTTTGCATGTTAGCTCCACACAGGAGGTCCTGAGAAAAACATTTTTCCTCGGTACTTGTGTCAACATTGGGGATGCTGTGTACAGGGTTTTTTTAGGGAAAGGAAGAAGAGGAACGAATACTCGTATGAATGGAATAATTCACTAACCCAGGGTGAATACTCGTAACTTCTTTGTTAAAAGGTTTAACGAGCGGTTGAGGGAACGGTTAGTTTCCTGTAGGTTATTTATTGTTAACGTACCCACAGAGTTATAGTATTGTTTTACTTTTATAGAACTGTGTTATTATAGCAATGATGTAATGCTTGCAAATTGATTGTACCTACTTCAAATAAAGACTAATTGAGTTTACCGTAAAATAATTGAGTTTACCGTAAAATAATTGAGTTTACCGTAAAATAATTGTTCTTACCGTAAAATAGTTGAGCTTACCGTAAAATAGGTGAGTTTACCGTAAAATAATTGAGTTTACCGTAAAATAATTGAGTTTACCGTAAAATAATTGAGTTTACCGTAAAATAATTGAGTGTACCTTAAAATAATTGAGTTTACTGTAAAATAATTGTTCTTACCGTAAAATAATTGAGTTTATCGTAAAATAAATGTTTTTACCGTAAAATAAATGTTTTGACGGTAAAAGAATTGAGTTTACCGTAAAAAAATGTTTTTACCCTAAAATAATTGTTCTTACCGTAAAATAATTGAGTTTATCGTAAAATAAATGTTTTTACCGTAAAATAAATGTTTTGACGGTAAAAGAATTGAGTTTACCGTAAAAAAATGTTTTTACCCTAAAATAATTGTTCTTACCGTAAAATAATTGAGTTTACCGTACAATAAATGTTTTTACCGTAAAATAAACATTTTTCCCGTAAAATTATTGAGTTTACCGTAAAATAATTTCATTTCATTTACATTTACCGTTTTGTAGGTTTTACACGATCTTTTTGTTTAGCCCGATCCCCGTTGAGACCAAAAACAAAATGTTTGCTTTACGCGATATCTATTTTCGTATCTACGATTTCAGTTGGCATCACAGCAAACAACATGGTTCATGTGTTGTTGCAAAAAAGGCCTTGGGTCGAGAGAGTCTTGCTGGAGAGATGAAAAGTGTTCCACAACCAGTCTCTTTGGATCCGGCCCGCCACGCCAGCCTAGAAAAACCTCACACAATGAACGCGGGCACCCCTGCTAGGTCACCAAACGAAGCGAACCACTTGAAGTGACCTGTGTTAGGAGTGTTGATTATCCAATAAATGGTTACCTGGACGGGGGTACCCACACCTTTTTAACAAACGGATTGCAATCTTTAGAGCGAAGGCGTCAGGTGGGAATACTGTCCTTGTTCTACCGGTTTAACAATGGAAGATGCTCCGAGGAACCAGTGTCATTGATCCCCTCGGCACCGGTGAATAATCGGGAAATACGCTAAACACGCAGCCAATATTAAATATCAAATTTTTTACATGGTTGACATTAGTCACATGAGAACAGGTCGTTTCTACGCTTCGTTCTTGAGTTCAACAGCTCGGCTGTGGAACGATTAACCGGCCTCTGTATTTCCCCCTCCTATAACATGTGTCTCTTCAAGACACAAACAAGACCCTCCACAAAGCATCTTCAAAGATGACACAGACCCTGAGCGCACAGAGTTAATGTAAAAAAAGGAGAGGGATTTCTGGGAAGGAAAAAGGTAAGGGAAGGAATCGTGTCCAGGAGTGACGGAGGTATGAATCCATCCGTCCCACTGCGGTACAAAGGCGATGGGTCGAGAGAGTCTTTCTGGAGAAGTTAAATGTTTCCAGTAACCAGTCTCTGCCGATCTAGCTCGCCAATAGGTGGGCAAACGCGTGTGTCGCCAAGGCCCAGACAAACCTCACCCTATGAACCCGGGCACTCTTGCTAAGTCAGAAATGAGCAAATGATATATTTTTTTTTTTACCCAACTGCTCCCATCTGGAGCCAGTGAGAATATGGCAGCCCTAATTGGGGTATGTTGTGAGGCTGAAGGTAGCGAGGAGGGAAAGGAGATGGGAAAGAGGAAGGTGGGAAGAACCTGGCTATTCAGATCTAGTCACCAAACAAGGTTAAAGCCGTTTCAAGCAACGTTTCAATTCTGAATGGTGGTGTTACACCAGGGCGATATTGAGAGTGTCTTCCACTCTGGAACGTGCCACATATATACTATATATTATTTTAAGAATAAATTGTGAAATAACACAAATTAATCAAATAATTTTTTTTTGCCACGCCGGGATTCGATCCTGCGACCTTCGAGGAAGCAAGTACTGTATTCTTAAGTAATCTAAAGCTTTCTTAAGTCATGCATTCTTCTGAGATTTTGATCAAGATTTAAGCTTAAAATCTTTAATTAACAACATAATTGTAAATTAACTGAATCTAATAGATTTGTTAATGGATGGAAACTGATTAATTTGTAATAGATGTCTACTTATCAACTCCACGCAAACATTGTTAACGCTAGAAGCCCTATCTAAAAAGCCCAATCGTAGGTCAAATTTACCTACATTAATAAATACACGTGTACCATAGTTAATTCTGTGTAATTTATTATTTTGTTATCATTATTTGTTCGTATTAACTATTTAAGAAATGAAAAAACGCATAATTAGAATAATATTTATTTATTAGACTTTAAAAAAACAATTATTACTAATTAATACACACATTTGCTACAAAAGGAGAACCTTTCGGTTTGCTTCTTTTAAACTAAAAATATTACAAAAAAAACTAAAGAAAATCATCTTTTTTCTACTAACCAATTAATGTTTTATAACAATTTAATATAATTTTTTCTTTATAAACACTTTTCACACACATGTAAAAATTACAAAAAGCCTAAATGTATGTCAAATAGACCTACAACAGTACGATAAACCAATGTGTGACCCACCCTATTGTACATTATTTATTTTATAAATTGCGACTGCATAAACACAAGAGTTCCTGGTGAGACTTCTCTAACTGCAATAGAAATAATGAAGATTAATTATAAAATTTCGACGGCCCCCGTCGTCGAGGGACAAGGGTCCCGACCAGCAAATTCCGAGGTCACGGGTTCAAATCCCGGCGGGCGCAAAATAAATTTGATAGATTTATTTGTGTTTTCACAATTTAATCATATAAATTAAATAAAGAATATTTGCGACACTTTTCAGAGTGGAAGATACTCTCAGTATCATCTGGTGTAAGACCACCATTCAAAATTGAAACATGTTTGAAATGGCTTTAGCCGTGTTTGGTGACCAGATTTGAATAGCCAGGTACTTCTCCCTTCCTCTTCCCATCTCCTTCTCCGCCCCACATGCCTAACAACTAACCTCACTGGCTCCAGGTGGTTGGTAGCAGTTGGGACTCTAAAATAAATAAAAATACATATTTTTTTAAAATCTTATTCGCTTTTTTAGGCTGTATGCATAAATACAATTAGATATAGTAGAGAACACTTTTAAACAAAAAACGCAACTGTATGATGTCTTATAACATTTAAAATGATTATTCAGCAACAACAAGAAACAAATTTTATTTTGTTTTTATTGCAATGAAACCGAATTAAAACTTTATTAAAAGTCCGCAAAAGAAAAAAAAAAAAAATTAAAGTTTGTCCAATTTTCAGCTTTCAGCATCCGCCCCGATGCCATTCACCCTTACTTCCTTACATTTAATTCACCACGGAGATAGTTTGACTGTTAATAATGTACGTCTTTTAATATTCCAGTCAAATACTAAAGTTCAAATAGTTAATTAAATTACCGTGTTAACAAAGCGCGGTGCATGTTTAATATTTGTAGGCAACCTGACGCTCCTTGATAATTAATAAATGTATTCATATGTCGCACCGCAGCGAGCACATATCATATTTCAAGGAAGTTTATCGTCGAGAGTTCAACCCCGACCACTAAAAATAATTAATAATATTCAACCTGTGAAGAGAGAAAACGCCTTCGCGGGAACACGATTGCAGATATTCGTATTCACGTGAAAGATAGATACTCTAAATGTCACCCATGTAAAAGACACCGTGCATACTTTGGACATTGTTTGAAATAACAAAGTGACCATATCTTAATAGCCAGCTATCGTCGAACAGATACCAAGTGGTGTGGAAATATGTGCATATTATATGGAATGTTACTTCTTCAACTTTTAGAATCACTATAATATCTCAGAATTGCTTAAAAATATCGGCGACACCAGGAAGCACAGTCCCACCTAGTAAAAACTGCCGATAGCCCATCTCCTTATATATCAATATTTTGTTTATGTCCGTATCATAGTATTTGTAAAGAATTTATGTTCTGAAATACGTATATGTAGAAAGAAGTACAAATTATGTGAGTACACAGGTTTGAGGGTTTTTAACTAGTAATATGTTGTTTCCTTGTTTTACAAAGCATCTTTTTCGCTTAAACATTGCCTTATTTTAATCAAGTTCTGGACTTCAGTTTTTGACATAAATTTAGTCTTCGGCTCTGTGCTTCCGTTCTGGACATTAATTCTCGACTATATTTCTCGACTTCCATTCTTGATTTTAATTGTTAACTTGAATTCTTGACTGTATGACTTGACTTGACTGATCCCGATTTCAATTCTCAACTTCAGTTTTCGATTTCAATTGTGTGATCAGTTGAACATCTAAGGAGTTCATTTTAGTTCTGGACTTGATTGACATTAGTTTAGGACTTCAGCGCTTGGCATCAGTGTTGGACTTTAGTATGGAGTTCCCGACTGCATTTCTAGAATTCTATTCTCGTCTCAATTCTTGACTACATTTCTCGACTTAAATTCACGAATTTAGTTCTGGACATCATTTCTGGACTTCCGATAAAGTTATATAAAATTGTTCCTCGACCACAAAGTTCTTAATTTGGGGGACGGCTTTGGGTACTTTCGCCCCGGAAACCATTTATTCAATAAATGAAATAGGTCATCTCAAGAAATAGGTCATCCCAAATGTGTGCTACATTTGCTGACTAAGCAGGGGTGCTTGAGTTCACGGGGTGAAGTGTGTCTGGTTCTTGGCGGCGGATGCATTTACGATCGAGAGAGTGGTTGAGGAAGACCTTTTGAACCTTCCAGCTGGACTCTGTCGACCCATCGCCTTGCATCGCAGTGGATGGGCGTCCGTCACTCTTGGACATACTGACCATCAGATTTAAAACCACCACTCACAACTTTTTCATTCCCAGAACGTCCTATCCTTCCCTTCCCTAAAAATACCCACCACATAGCAGATGACGTATGAGGGATTGTTTTTCATCTAGTGTAAAAAAACCGTTTCACCATTTGTAATAGAAGGTGACCGGACAACTCAGAATGAAACCAACTCAGAACCACCTCAGAAAAGTCATTGAGAGTGATTAAAAAAAAAAAAAAAATTGGTTAAATAGATTAAGTTAGGATAGGGTTATGGGCTTTTTAAAAATTATTTTTTTCATAGTTTGAATGACTTTTCAAAGAGGTGTTGAGTTGACTTTGTTCTTAGTTGGCATGCAACCGTGATAGGAGAAGTATTACGGCATAATAGTCCAGTCCAGTAGTTTCTAGGTTTACCGAAATATTTTTACGAATTACATGTTCTAGGTAATAGTTCTGGGCTCTAGTTATATAAAATCCTTCCTCTGCCACAGAGGCTTTCCATCAAACGGTTGAAGGCACGTTAAAGTAGTCCAGTCCAGTAGTTTCCAGGATAATCATCATGTTTTTACGATTTACGTGTGGATTTATAGATTATCGACGGGCATAAACCGGTGCAGCTCACCAGCTTATCGCCAAACGCAAGAGTATTTAAGGGCAGCCATAACTCCAGCAAATAACGGCCTCCTATAAACTTTGACTAGACTTTATGAGAATATAAAGGTTTGATTACCATTATTGCGAAGGCGCACCCAGAAGACCGATGACGGACGGTGTAAATACGAGTACAACCGATTCCTAACTTCTTTGTTCGGATATTAATGACCCACCCAATCTCGTTGAAAATTTCGTAAAATTCAAATTTGATAAAAAAAATTGTTTGATTTGATAATTCTTTTTAATGCAGTTGTTAACTGAATAGTTTTTCTAATATCATGAAAGTATTTGATGTAAAAAACTTATAAATCGCAGAAATCTCTCGTTCGGGAATGAATATTACCCACTACTGTTCGGGGGGGGAGGGGTTAATCGGAATGCTAATTGCTAATGTGATCCGATTTAGGTACTGGGCACAAACACATTGTCTCTATTTCTATCTCGCGAGAACGAGATTTAAGACGCCGCCGTGTCAAGATAAAAAAATATCAATACAACATCAAAATAGCAAAATTTAATACCAAACTAATGCAAAAAAATGTATCCATTTAGGAATAAAGTATTTCAACAACCTTCCGATTGAAATAAAAAAAAAATAAAAGATATTAACAAACTAAAACTCAAACTGAAATTATACTTGTCAGAAATAATTAACTAAATATTTGTCTGTTTTTCTCTTTCTTTACATTCATTATCAGTCTACATTCATCTCAATTTTATTTAGATGTTTCTAATTACTCTTTTAAGTGCTCAATATTTTAGTATGCAACCGAATCCTATAAACGTGTACTTACACTTATAGATGATCCAGAAGTTTCAATTGTTCCTTTTATATATTTATGTACTTACCTATTTCATAACGTTATCCTATTTTTCTTATAATTAGTGTAACTCGCTCACCAAGCACAAGAACCAGTTTCTTCCTTGGTGAGATTGAGATTATAAATATATTTTGTACCGATAATTAATTTATACAACACCACTGTACCCACTTTTATCTGTATTAAATAAATAAAAAAAATATTTTAAAATTTTGTGTACTATTATAATCTTTGTCTTTTTCACTATATTGTCTCTTCTCTTCTCTCTGTTTATTTTATTTTGTTGTTTATATTGCTTTTATGTTGTATTTCTTATATTTCTTTTAAATTATTTTCTGCTTACTTATATATACTTTCATCAATATTTTTACACTACATGCAATATAAATTTGTTCTATTGGTCACCATGAAACAAGCAGCCGCGTAGTATGGTAATTTAATGTTTTGTTAATGTCTTGTAATTAAATACCACAAATTTTATAAATAAATTATCAAAAATTCATAAAATATTCCTTTAGTTCAGCACTAAACATATCTCTTGAAGCATTCATGGCAAAGTTAACAAATTTTCTACCTCTCAAAAATATCATACAGCGGGCAATACTGCATTCCATTTGCTTGAACATGTGCAGTGTAGGTACCTAAGCCCTAAAGGCATTTATCAAGTTAGTTCGCGAGTACTTTTTGAACCTCGGTTCCACAAATTGCACAACTATGTGTGCTCAGTTGGCCGCTTCGAGCGACGCGCGTTCCACCGTACCGCCTGCACCCACACTGGTACTAAGCTCAAAGCTCTAAGCAGTATTCAAAAGCCAGGAAATTATTTCCGCAATAGCGTTTACGACTTCACTTCAAGATGTGTGAAACGAAGTGCCTTATTTCGCAGCCCTCCAGACGTTCCATTGATATAATTAGCTTAGTGTTCTCAGAATAGGGGTTCGCCAGAAATGCAAGCAAGCATCGGGTTCTCAGATTAGGTATTTGTCAGAAATTCAAGCAAGAAAAGGTGTGCATTGTGTTCTCAGAATAAGAGTTTGTCGCATTCAAGAAAATGTGTGTATTATGTTCTCAGAATAGGGGTTCGCCAGGAAAGCAAGCAAGAAAATGTGTTTATTGTGTTCTCAGATCAGAGGTTTGCCAGAAATGCAAACAAGAAAAAGTGTGTTTTGTGTTCTTTGAATAGGGGTTCGCCAGAAATGCAAGCTAGAAAAAGTGTGCTTTGTGTTCCCAGAATCGGGGTTTCCCAGAAATGCAAGCTAGAAAAAGTGTGCTTTGTGTTCTCAGAATAGGGGTTCGCCAGAAATGCAAGCTAGAAAAGGTGAGCTTTGTGTTCTCAGAATAGGGGATTGCAAAATATGCAAGCAAGAAAAGGTGTGCTTTGACACTTTTACTTGACATTATTCTGATTTGTATTTAAACAATTAAATAAATAGTGTGGATGAAAAGTAGTAATATTTTGTTATCTTTCGAGCAATTTGCACCACCGACTGCACTGAAAAAAAATATTTTATGTCAAAGTAGAATAATATCATGTTTCAAGAAAAATCATTGAAGACCATATTAGCGACTCCCAAACGAAAATTTGAAACACATAATCAGAAATGATAAGGACGCACGACCTAAGCCTTGCCGAAGCTCTGCTCTAACAGAGGGTTCAATTCCTAGAAGCGTCCTTATCTTTTTCTGATTTTCTCTTTCAAAGTTCGTTTGAGAGTCACCTTTGTGGTATTAAATGATTGAATATTACAATTTGGGGTTATACTCATTTTACTAAAAAATTAAAATAAATATCTTTACATAGTATAAAATGAAGTCGCTCCCGCTGTCTGAACGCTTAGATCTTTTGAACTACTCAATGGATTTTCATGCGGTTTTCACTAATAGATAGAGTGATTCATGAGGAAGATTTTGTGCAAATTGGTTGTAATATATAATTAAAGGAAGTGGGCTGGCAAGCAGGCAGCGGGCAGTGGGCAGCGGGCTGGCAAGCCGGCGGTGTGGATTTGATACGCATACAAATTAACAGAAGGCGTTGGTTTTAAAGGTTGTGTAATGGCGTTCTGTTTCATTATCCACAGCAACGTGTGGCCGGGTCTGCTAGTCTGTATATAAAAATAATCACATCAGAAATTTTCATTTTAAACTCTATAAATAAATGAATCGAAGAGGTTCTTCTTATTTCGGTGGATATCTCTAACACTAAACAAAAATTATTTGACATCGATAAATGGCAACATCAAACAACACATTCACATGGCAGCGAAAGTTTGTCGTTGTTGTTCGAATATACAGGAGCTTCCAAGTTTTGTAGACGCTTTCTTTGCTGTGGTACTTTGCTGTAGTCGTGTTACTGTAATAAAATTTAAGTCGACCGTGGTACAATTAAAACGGAGAGAAGCAAATGTCTTCCGGCAGCCAAGCTTGTCGCAATGTGCCCAGAATAATCTTCCACCACAGAATTGGACGTGGATTTTCACATTTACAAAATACCATTAGCAGATAGAGTAACCAAATTTAGAATTTTTTTTTTAAATGGACAGCGGTTTGTTGAATTGTACAATGTATAAAAAGGATGAGAGAAATATGTGATAGTTTACCATGACGTCGCACTTCATTGTTTAGAAATAAACATGACTGTTAGTAGAGTTTTTCCGAGCTGCTGCCTGCAGGGTTGAGATTGTCCTGATGATGATCACCCTTCGATAAAGTAGTATTCATGGAAACACCAAAGTCTAATAGATGTAATACATTATTTCTAGTGTCCGACCGAAACAGGACTTTCTACCGAAACCGAACCTTCGGTGTCTGTCTCAGTTTCGACCGAAACCGAAACCGAAACCGAAACCAAAACTGAAACTTTTTTAGACATGTTAAAAATCTATTGTTTACTGAAATTAGATTTATTTCTTACACGTATACAGACAGTTGACACGTGATAAATGAAATTTAAAAAAATAATAATTTAAGTATGTGAAAAAATTATTATTATGTTGTTGACGTTACTGCTAAACAACAAACAAAAATTAATAAAACATGTTAACTACTTCTTGGAACAAAAAATTGTCAAAAATCAACACTTACATTATATAGGAAGGACCCTTCGACTTTATTGATCGATGGAAGGACCCCATTAATTGAGTATTTTAATTTTTATTGCGTTTTCAATCACAACGTTCTTATTACACACGTTAAATGAAATAAAAAGCGTTATTATTTTTTTTATTTTAACTTTTATGTGTAAAATTGGATATCGAAACCTTAGCTCAGTGGTCAAGAGCACTCGGCCGGAAAGAAGAGAGGTCCTGGATTCGAGTTCCAGAGTCATGTAGCAATCTTTATACACGATCTCACAATCTTTATACACAATCTTACAATCTTTATACACATCCATCTCTTTACACACGGTTTTCCACAACAATAGTTTTGAATGGCCTTTTAAATGTTTTTACAACCTTAATTTTAATGAAAACGACTTAAAAAACCGAAAAATAGAATAGTTATGAAACCAGCACCTTTTTTTAAAAAATGTATTTAAGTAGGTACTTAAAATTGACAGATACGTAAAAAAAATTGTTTTAAAAACGTTCCGATTCAGTTTTTCCTTCAAAGTTAATTCATTTATTACAAAAAGTTTTACACTTTCATTCCACAGATAAAGTTTTCCATTATTTTTTTTAACTAAACTATTAAAAGTTTATTTTGGCTGAAAAATATTCAGTAAAAAAACTATCGTGATTCAGGTTTTGGTAGGAATTTTTCCGAGTCAAAGTTAAACACATTTTATATTGCAAAAGTTTGACTTAACCAATCTTACTGAGAAGAAATATTTAAGAATGTAGGAGGCGGGTTTGGGTACCACCGCCCCGGGAACCGTTTATTTAATAATCAACATCTATGCCACAGGTCACCACAATTGGTTCTCTTACTTTGGTGAGTTAGCAGGGGTGACCGGGGTGCAGTTTGCTTGGATCTTGGCAGTGTATGCATATGCCCATTAACTGTGTGGCGGGCCGGATCGGGAGAGGCCGGTTTGGGAAGACCTTTGATCTCTCCAGCCATTCTCTCTCGACCCATCGTCTTGCACCGCAGTGGCAGGGATGCATTCAGATGCCCGTCACTCCTGGAGTCACTGAACCTTAGTTTCTTATCCATCCCTCATACCTTTTTTCCATTTCATAACTTCCTCTCCTTCCTTTCCTTAAAAAGATCCTACACATAGCATTTTCAAAGATGAAGGAAAGAAATTATTTTCTTCAGAGCCTCCAGAAATGTTCAATAATTTTTAACGAATTATTAAATACTTAAGAAACGAAAAACAATATTAAACAGAAAATATTATTGCTAATTATTGTTTCCTTTTAAAAATATGACTTAGGTAGGTACTTGAATTTAATAAATGACCATCTGGTTCAATTTCGACGGTCGGTTCTTTAAATCGTTGTCGTTGTGAATGAAACACGACTTACAGACGTAATTTTTGATTTTACAAACGACGAACCTGCATGAGCTTTTACACCGGCGAACTATGGACAAAATACACACAAGGCATCGTGAACACACTCCGAGTACAATACAACCACGTATACAGAGCTCGGTTCGGCCTACCTTGGCGATGCAGTGCCTCGCAGATAACCGCAGAAGGAAGGGTACGTGGTACGCTGCTCTGATGCGCCACAGAATAGCCGGGGCGAGTCAGCGCTTCCAAAGATCGGAAAACATTTTCATCCAGGCCGTGGCCCAGTGGCAGGGCGCGCCCCTTCACCAAACATGGAGAATTCATCCAAAACCTTCGTAGTATACAAGTACTACATGTGAATTTTATTTTATTTTAACTCTCTTTCATTTTGTTTAATTTTATCTTGTTAATCTATTTAATGCATTATTTTATATGGCTGACACAGTATTGCACTCACCGCTTTGTTCGGCCGAAATAAACAACTTATTATTATTATTAAATAAGGAACTCCAGTGAAAGCTATTATGGCTTTAAAAAAATATGTTCATATAGACCAATATACGCTGATTCTGAATATATAAGTTTTATTACACAATATTTAACGTAGAGTTTTTAAAAAATATTAAAAAGTCCATTTTAAAACGTGTCATTAAAACACCCTCTCAAGTTGAAATTGCTGGATTTTGGCGGCGTGACGTCACCGCGCCGCGTCACCTGGGTCAAAGTTACATAGAAATCAATAGAAATGTAAGACGCAAGCCGTTCGACATTCCGTGTCATTGGTTTATAGAGATTTGGACATATAATAGTTTTTGTTTTTATTGAATTATTATTTAGAACTAAATAATTCAGTATCAAAAATAAAGTATCTCTATTAGTTTATCTATATTATTTAAAATATTCAAAAACTCTAACTGTACAAAAAACGATCATAATGCCCAATAAAACGCTCCAATGCTAAAATTCAAAATGGCGGGAGTCGAACAGCTGATTCCACTTCCCTACAAAATTCATACTTCGGTTGGTCATGATGACGTCACACTAGATTCGGTGGTTTTCGGGGAATCTCGAAAAATTAAAACTTTGACATTTATTTTAACTATTAAAACTAACTATAAAAATAAAAATAAATTTGCAGTTATTTAAGTTAGAAGGTCATTAATTATTCATAAAAAAAAATAAAAAAATTGGACTGGAGTTCTCTATTCAATTCCCGAGCGAAATCGGTGGGTATAACAAAAGTTAATGATAGCAGAATTTCGAATGCACCAATTATTTGTGCAATCTGCATAATATTAATTATGACGCAGTTCGCTCCCAAATAGCCATTCTCCATGAATATGATATGATGTCTTGCATAATCTTAACCACAAGATGCCAAACAGGTTGCTATGTGCAGCGCGGTTAACCGAATATGGTTAAACCCAGCGAAATAGAATACGCAAGTTGGATATTTGCGCTTTAAAAGTGGGTTACATTAAAATTTTGGTAAACTTTTGAAATTTATTAAAACTACACAAATTTACATTAAAAAACGGTACTCCTAAGATTAAAAAATATTTGGTCATCAAAAGACATGACACGCTTTTGACAAGCAACTTGAAGAGTATGTTATCTTAGTAATAGGTTTTCTGTTTCTGTTTTTTTTTCTTTTTTTTTTATTTATTTTTTTTTTATTTTATCAAAAGTATACAATACAGAATATAGTATATTATATAAAGCATTGTACTCCCAGGAGTTAATAAACTCATCTTCATCATTTCAATTTTTTTGTTTTCTTAATCTGTCTTTCTTTTTTGTCATTTTTAATTTTTTCGTTTGCTTCATTTGATTTTCTTCTATTTCTTATTATTTTGATTTTTTTATTTGTTATTCTCCTACATCATTTACATCTCCTACTTTATTTCTATTATTTTGACTTCTCATTTGTTATTCTCCTACAATATTTAAGTTCTTTGGTTCTCTTCATTGTTTTTCTACTAAATTGTCTTTATTATTTTGTTTTTTTTTATTTGTTTTTCTTCTTTCTTACTTTTATTCTATTGTTTTTTTCCTTTGTTTTTCTTGTTCATCATTCTTATTCTTTTGTTTTATTCGTCTGTTTTCTTCTTCATATTTTTATTCTTTCGTTTTCTTAATTTGTTTTTCTTCTTCATTATTTTTATTCTTTTGTTTCCTTCATTTGTCTATTTTCTTCATCTTTTCATTCTTTTGTTTTCTTCGTTTGTTTTTCTAGTTTATCATTTTTATTCTGTAGTTTTCTTGATTTGTTTTTCTACTTTATAATGTTTATTCTAGTTTTTGTTCTTGTTTTCTTCATTTGTTTTTCTACTTAATCGTCTTTATTATTTTGTTTTCTTTATTTGTTTTCTATTTTATCATTTCTCTTCTTTTGTTTTTGTTCTTCATTATTTTTAATTCTTTTTTTTCTTCGTTTGTTTTTCTTCTTTATCATTTTTATTTTTTGTTTGCTTCATTTATTTTTTCCTTTGTCGTTTTTATATTTTTTTGTTTTCTTCGTTTGCTTTCTTCTTCACAATCTTATCATTTTCCTTTTATTTTTTCTTTATTTATTCTTATACTATTTGTATTTTGACTGTTAATAACTATCTTGTAAGTAAATGGCGCTTTTGCCGTTAATTCTATTTAAATAAATAAACAATCACCTCCGGCTGCTATATAATTCACTAAGTAGTATTTAACGAATAAAATAATTCTTAATTATGGTATCTCTAATAAGGCGGGTATATGAGTATATTGCCATTTAGATCTTAACACCCGACACGGCTAAACTCATTTAAATCAAAGTTAATATTCTCTATGGTGGTCTTTCGCCAGTGCGATTCTGACTATCACTCTGGAACATGCCGCAAAAAAAACTTGACATGTATTGTATGATTTTAGCTTTTCACGGCCAAAGTATTTTCGTTATTTATTTTTGGGATGTTATGCCGTGTTGCGCTACCTCCTTCTTTGGCTAAAGAAGGAAGTAGCGCAACACGGCACAACACCCGACAAATAAATAACGAAAACTGGCACGTATTATTTTATAAATTAAATGCAAAACATTACAAATTAATAAGATTAAATATATTTTGCGCATTCCGGGATTTAAACCTGCAACCTCTAGCTTCGCAGACGAGGATATTAACCCTTTGATCACAAAAGTCGTCCGTTATTAGGGATTAAGGCTGCTGTCATTTCACTACATTTATTTATTATCACCTGCCTTTCAAAATGATAAATTATATTTGAGAAATCTTTTGCTAAGAAAATAAAAAAATTATATTACAAGAAGGTAATCGTAAAAATATATCATTAATAATCCAAATAACATTGGTTCGCCTAGGTTATAATAGACCAATAAAATAGATTCGTCACAATATTTCCTAAGGCTTCTTTTGTATGAATGTGGGGATTCTACGCAGAGAATATTTTGAGTAGAAGCTAGAGTGAACCCGAGAAGACCCATTAAGAGCCAAATGTACGCCATTAGCGATCAGCCCTTCCGGCAAATTTACGTTTATTGAGTGGTTTGATAAGCAGACTGTTTTACATTATCGGACGTTTTCATGGAACTGTAAGGAGTTAAATTTAACGTTTACGGGTGGGTTTAATAATTAAATACTTGCCATCGTATGTAATTCACTGCTAAATACGACAATAACTTTAACTACGGTTGTAGATTATTGCACCAAAGTCAGTTTTCATAACTTATTTATTTATTATGAATTAACGCCGATTAACGGCTTTTACATGGGAATTACAATAATTTGAAATGGATACAGAATATGCATAGTTAAGAAAAAATATTCATATGCCAAAAAATTAAAAAGTACATATTGAGGTGACAGCATAAAGTAGGAAAAGAAAACCTCATAATCATGTACATCTACAAGATATTTTGAACTAAAAAAAAAACTAAGTAAAGTACGTAACAAAAATAAATTTAGAAATCCAAATCCAAAACAATAATTAATTTAAAAAAGAAGTAAACATAGATGAAGAATGTAAACATTCAAAGTATATTTGATTATAATCCAACTGAGAAGCGCTGACAAACAGCTATAATTAAATAATGTTTGTATGTTGATAATCTTTCAATATTTATCACATCACTAACAACATATTTATTACCAAGCATACGCAGGCGATTTATTATTGAATATAATTCAGCATTAGATCCTATATTATTACAATGATAAGGTAATTTGTGGTGAACTGATCTACTCGGTACATGAAAACATATCAACGAAAGAAGTTCAGGGGAGTTCAACAAATTATTAACAATTTTAAATAAATAAAATAAGTCAGAACAAATTCTTCTTTCTTTTAATGCATTGAGTCCCAGTAGTTGCAACAGAGAGAAGTAATTAATGTTTTCAATCAATGATATTACGTTTATCATATCAACGAATTACACGCCTTTTTTGTTATTTGAAAAGCTGAGCTTTCTTTCAAAGATATAAATCAGGTTACAACACCATTTTAAAAACGTATTAATATTTTTTCTCTGTATTTTCTATCTCGCTTTCTAGTCCCTTTTTTTTCGTTTTCAAACAAGATACATGAAAAGGAAGAGGAGGAGAGGACGAGAGAGGATGTCGAAAACATCCGTACAAGTTCTTGCTGGGACTAGTTTTCAACTTATATTGACTAAACCTGTTTATTTGGTAATTTATTCAATGTTCGCGAACCAAAAATTTGTGTTGAATTAAAAAATTGTACTTTTGCAGATACGCCTTTTACCTACTTCGCAGGTATGCCTCAAGGATCAATTTTTGGGTCACTTCAATTAATTCAAGTTCATAAATAACACGAAAATATCTCTTTTTAGCGATGTACGCATTTTGCACATGATGTTCAACTATTCCAAAAAATATTGTAAATGTTAACAATAAAAGCTGCCTCAAATCTACTACATTTAAATGATGTCTATTAGTTTTCAAAATAGCGTGATGCGTTAACTAGTTATGTGAGGACAATTTGCTAACCTACGGTCTTGGAAGAAATTAAGTTGCTTCTTTTGTATTTAGTTGAAAAAATGCGCCAGTCAGCAATTAAAATTTGTACTCCAGATGGTTGGATGTTTCGGTACGCCGATATTCTGTGAGTATCAAATTACATTAAGGAGTGAGTTGGCTTTTTGGAAACCTGAAGTGGAGTTCCACCTCCTAATAGAAAGGGTTAAAAAAGGTTTTTGGATTTCTTGAAACATGGGTACAGAGTACATCTACATATAATACCCAAAGCTTTGCCCTACTTTCTTTTCTCATGCTCAGATTTCATCATTAGAACATTTTGTTTGCTTCTGGGTTATTTCAAGAATGTTTGTTGTTAATAAAATATAAGATAAAATATTATTTTTTTTCAAAAGAACCAAACACATTGTGACTTGACATTTTAAATAAATAAAAATAAAAACTTAGTGTTAAGTCACTTTATTGATATTTTATTAGTCTACCGGTTTCGGTACCTCCGTACTATCATCAGGACAGTAAAAATACTAACAAAAACAGAAGTGCACATACTTATAAACATATTGTTAAGAAAGAAAGAGACATCATAATAGAGTGGGACAGTGCGTCATTGTGGGAGTGAGGAAGAGGAGGGTAGTGTGGGAAAAGTGGAGTAAGAGGAAACATACTTATAATAGGACTGAAGGTTAAATTTTATTGATTACTAATTATTTCAAATTTTGAATTTACTGAATTTCTTTTCTAAAGCTTCTAAATTGTTAAGTATTAAACCTACTCCTTTTTGTGTAGGACTTTAATTCCCGTATCACGGTCAAATGTGTGATTTTTATCAACCAAATGTTCCGTGAACTCTGAAAAACCTGAACTAGTTTAGGCATCTTAACTGTTATTTTACTCTAGTTTCTACAATACGTGATGTTTGTCCTGTTTAGAAGGCTGGACAATCATTACAACTTAGTTTATAAATGCCCGAGTGGCTTAAAATATATTTTTATCTTTAGCGTTTATTAATTTATTTCTAAGTTGTTATTAGTATAAAAGGCTGGTTTAATTTCTGGTGGGAATTTGACTGTGCATGAAGAGGAAATTTATTAAAATATAAAATCGTTCGCCATTGGTGGTTAATTCATTATTGTTAAAATGTGGTGGACTATTGAAAATGTATTTATTAATGGAAATAAATCTTATTACAGTCTTTATAACAGTTTTTATAACAGTCCTGATGGTAGTGCGGAGGTAGATAGTAATGGTGGAAACCAGTAGACTAATAAAATATCATAAAGTGTTATAAGTAAGAATTTTCGACTTATTTATTTTAATTCATTCTTATATTAAAGATTGCCTGCCAGTGACTTTACCACATTGACATTGACAATTTATCATGATGCAGTTAACCCGTACAAATTTGTTTTCAATAAAAACATTACCCATTACTTTTTTAATAAGAGCTCCTAATGTCTAGAGTCAGTGAGACTATGGCATCCCATTGATTTGGTTGATCGATGACACATCATGTTATCTAAAAATTCACCTAATCCATTTGCCACGTGGTTTTTAACGAAACAATAAGGAAATTACATATATTTGAACCCATTTCCTCAGGATTCGCAATCAAGAATCGTAATCTTCTACCCACCGAGGCTGTCGTATGGTAACATATCCTTACTTATTAATATCGTGAACTTTAAATAAAATTTCAAACCGGGATTTTTCAATACCATTAAAAAGTGTTTGTTCGCTTTTTATATTCACAAAAAGCTGTAAGGGATGACGGAATAATAATAATCTTATATTACCACTTAAGTATTCAAATGGTTTCCGGGAAATTAAAAGGTTTTCACAGCTTCCCTTTGAGATCATAAAACCTAAGATCTGCGGGTGGGTGGTAAGCAAAGTGGTAAGTTTGCTATATTAGATATAATATAAATCAAACCCCTTTGAAGAATTTGTCAGCAGAGTATGTACTAATTACATGGATCTATTAATTAACGACCGCATTAATTGAGCCGTGTAATGTTTGGGGCTGGTTTGGATTTATCACGAGTTCACATGTTATGTTCTGATTAGGGCCCTGTTTCCGACCCCTATCTGAACAGAACATCTGAACACATGTCATGTTTCACTACAACGTATGTAAGAATATATAGGTAGCTAATACATTAGATTACGTACTCTGTTATTAATCCGAACCTCAAACCTACATGTGAATGTCAAAAGATCTGTACCTAATAGTATGTAATATATTTGTATCACTGTAATTGAGAATTATAAGTTAGATAATATTCGAGCATAGGCAAGGATTTATTACACCATAGGCTGTATGTATAGGTGTAGACCAAATAATTTTATTTTATTTCATTTGAAAAACCAACAGACGTAATATTTTAGAACGTTTGTTTAAATAATGTGTAAATTACTAAGCAATAATAGGTTTTCACTGATTTATCTTATTTATTTTGTGAAAATCAAAACAATAAACAATTTTTTATAAGAAAAACTCTCTTTTTATAACTTTTGAAGGTTATTCCCATCAACGTAATATATCATTGAAGAAGCAGATAACATTTATAATCTAAATGAAAATTTGAAAGAAAACAAGACACAGAAAAATAGAAAAAGACAATGGTCGCAACTGGGACTCGAACCCAGACCTCTCGTCTAACCGGGGCGTGCGCGTTATCCAATTTCGTTATTGCCACCTTCTGTCAAACCGTCATATTTGTCAATCTCATATTTCAAATATTTAGAATCAACAATATTATCTTCAACTAGTTCTTTTTTCCATATTATAGGCAACTACTCTTTTTATTGGAAATAATCATTCTAAGAATTGGTTTGTAACCTGAATAGCGTCGAGAAGAGAGGTCTGGGTTCGAGTCCCAGTTGCGACCATAGTCTTTTTCTATTTTTCTGTGTCTTGATTTCTTTCATATTTTCATTTAGATTATAAGTGTTTTCTTCTTCAATGATTCAAAACAATAGTACTTGAAAGCACAATAAAAATACAAAACAGTACGTTAATATGATAGCAATCGACACAGAAAGCACGCAATCTAAACAACACATTTTTTTTACAAAAGAAATAGATGACTATTCATCACAAAAAACAAATCACAAATGATAATCTCCTCAAAAAAACACACGTTTTTCCTAAACAATGACAAACCTAAAGAGCGACAAACAATATTAATGTAAAATAATAATAGGTATACTCAATACATATTACAATACACACGTCATTATACACACCCACGCAATATTTTGCGACTTTTTTTTTCATTTATTGTTGTATTTTATTATCTTTTGATTTAATATTTCATATCATATTTTTATAGTACAGGTAAAGCACCCAGTGAAGCCCACATCAACAAATAATGTTTTAAAATATGTAAAATATGTAAGTATAAACATATATTGAATTCACAATTGTAAAATTGTAAAATTGTAAAATTTATTAATGCTTGTTTTAGTCTTTAAATCGACTCTATCAATTAGATACGGTTATGTACAATGAACAAGATCATGCCACCGCCCCAGGAGCCTTTATTGGATAACCAACACCTCTGCTATAGGTCACCCCAAGAGGTTCGCTACGTTTGGTGATTTAGCAGGGGTGCCCGGGTTCATGGGGTGAAATTTGTCTAGGTCTTGGAGGCGGATGACCAGGACATACTGAACCCAAGATTCCTAACCACCCCTTAAACCTTTTCCCTTTCCAGAACTCTCCACCCCTTCTTTTCCTTAAAAAAAACCTCCACACAGCATCCCCAAAGATGACATAGGCCCTGAGGAAAATAATTTTCTTTTTTTTTCTCCTGTGTGGAGCTCATGTAAAAAAAAAAAGTCTTTTTAAACTTGGACAAACTGCCTAATTTAAAATATTAAAAAAAAGCTAGCTGGTTCCCGGCATGCGTTGCAATGTTATATTGAAAGAAATAAGCTATTTCTCCTTGCATGTGCGTCCCCGTTACAAGTATTCATTTTTGTATATTATACGAACAATTAATCCAATTTGGTCCCTAACATAGGTAACCTTTTAAAATATCTATAATTCTTGATTCAATTCAAAGTATTAGGCGAATACTTCAATTGAATTCATTAATTTATTTTTAGAGTTTCAAAAAATGAATTTTGATTAAACAATCAATGTTTAACAAAATTTCATTCTCAAATATTGACATTTTTGAGAGTTTCGATAGAGTTTTTGTAATGATTAAAAAACTTTTCAGTTGTATTGTTGTCATGTGGTTGTAATTATCCAGAAACCTTCGCGGGGGCTTAAAAAAGATATTTTGAAAGTTTCAAACTTTCCTATGCTTAATATAGCAATACATGGACAACTCGTAAGTCATATACGTGTTTATCCCCAAGCAACCAAATTTTGATTTTTATAAAAACACAGATACCTTTATTTTTAAAATATAGAAGAAACTTTAAAAAATATTTGAAAATAATGTTTATTTAATATTTATTTATTTATCCACGCCTTGAAGGCTTTTACATGTACACGTTATTATAGATACATACGTTATTCAGGAGTATAATAATAAGTGTATAGTATATAACATTGTATTAAAAAAATATTAGCAGAATTAAAAAGAAATGACAATATTAGAATAATAATAATAACATTTATGTCAGAATTTTAAAAATTTCTGATATAAATTTGGTAAACAATAAATGAAAATATCAACGGAACTGAATTTATTTCCAAGCCTATGTAGTCTTTGGATTGGGGATTTAATGAAATAGTTAGTTTTTGGCGGATAAACAAAGAACAGTTCAGGAAGTCTCGTGTCACGATTTGGTATTCGGAATTTTATTAGTTTTGTTAAGTCAGGTGCGTCAAGTGATCCATGAACTAATTTGTATAAAAGTACCAGATCGCTCTTGGTTCTTCTACACGATAGTTAAATTAAGTAGTTTCATTAAATTATCATAACTAATTTGTTCAATGGGTATAGAGTTTGAAATTAATGAATCTTAAAAATTTATGTTGAACTCTCTCTATTTTAAATTGATGTGTTTTATAGTATGGGGACCAAATTGTTGAATTGTATTCTATATTACTTCTAAGTAAAGCAGTGAAGAAAATTTTAAACGAATAAAGTGTAATAAATGTAACGTATTTATATAATTAGAGCCCTCTTGCTATTAATACAACTTATGGCTACGTAATAATTCAGCAATAAGATAATCGAAATAAATGCACTCAATATAAAGTAATTTACAAATAGTATAGTTTTAATGAGAATATTAAAAAAAATGTAATACACCACCAGTGGTTCATTGAGAATTTTGATCATGGTAAGGACCAGAACGATATAAATATCAAAGATTTAAATCTGGAGATACCATTTTAATTTAATAACATGCAAAGTTAAATTGTAAAAATATTATTTACTAGCTTTTCCCCGCGGCTTCGCTCGCATGGTATTACGGGAAATTACTGTAGCGCTTGCACTTATCAATTATCTCCCCCCCTCCCCCCCTCCCCCCCCCCCACCCCACCCCCATCCCCTCCCGCATTCCATATATTCATTCCCTTACATTCAGTTTTCAAACATCTCGCCTACCACCTAAATTTCATAATGCTATAGCTCAAAGAAAAAAAGAATTACTTATCCAATTTTGTTCATTCGTTCGGAATTTATGCGCTTACAAACATTTCGGATGTTTATTTTTATTTAAATATTTGGAAGTTCGTTAATATAATAAAAAAATACTCTATTTATCATTCAGTCTTTATAATCGTTACGAATTATATTTTTAATACAGGAACTCAAATCTGACATTTATTCCAAGCTTGTCCAAAAAAAAAACGAATTCTAATATTTAAATTTTTTGCAGTAGTAGCTGATCAGTAGACTGAGTGCCTACCAACATAGAGCCCAAAAATATATCAACATTGTTTCCATGGAAACGATTTTTTTCTGACGTTAGCAAAAACTCGCTTTTGTTAGCGACAGAAAACGTATAACAAATATAATATATTAATATTTATAATTTCATAACGCCAGAGCTTACCATCATATACAACCTGTAGTCTGGGCATATAATTTAGCTTTCTATTGGTGAATGAATTTTTAAAGTCTTTTTGTTGGTTAATGCGTGAAAGAGTCATAAACGAACTCGAGCAGTTTCGCATTTATAATATTATTATTATATTATTATATATTATTATATTATTATTATTTTTATATAAAATTCTAAATGATTTAGTTGATAGTCCGGTATTACTTGAATTGATAAGCTTCCGAATTCCACTTCGCAATACTAGAAGTCAGGATTTATTTCAGAGCAGAAATTCTGGGACTAACTACCATATGTATTCCTCTTTGCCCAGAATACTAATGGAGGGAAACAATTATACCAAGTCAGTGGACATCTTCAATTTATCTTTGAATAAATATAAAATATTGTTATTGAGGCAGTTCAGTTATGTACAATAATTTTTTTTTTCTATGCTATATATGTAAAAGCCCCGAAAAAGGGCGTTTATTTATAAATAAATAAATAAATAAAATATTATTAAATTAATTATTAATTATTAATATTATTAATTATTAATTATGAATTATGGATATGGATTTGGATATGGATTATGGATTATGGATATTATGGATATGGATTTGGATATGGATTATGGATATTATGGATATGGATTTGGATATGGATTATGGATTATGGATATTATGGATATGGATTTGGATATGGATTATGGATATTATGGATATGGATTTGGATATGGATTATGGATTATGGATATTATAGATATGGATTTGGATATGGATTATGGATATTATGGATATGGATTTGGATATGGATTATGGATTATGGATTATGGATTATGGATATTATGGATATGGATTTGGATATGGATTATGGATTATGGATATTATGGATATGGATTTGGATATGGATTATGGATTATGGATATTATGGATATGGATATGGATTTGGATATGGATTATGGATTATGGATATTATTGATATGGATTTGGATATGGATTATGGATATTATGGATATGGATTTGGATATGGATTATGGATTATGGATATTATAGATATGGATTTGGATATGGATTATGGATTATGGATTATGGATTATGGATTATGGATTATGGATTATGGATATTATGGATATGGATATGGATTTGGATATGGATTATGGATTATGGATATTATGGATATGGATTTGGATATGGATTATGGATTATAGATATTATGGATATGGATTTGGATATGGATTATGGATTATGGATATTATGGATATGGATTTGGATATGGATTATGGATTATGGATATTATAGATATGGATTTGGATATTGATTATGGATTATGGATATTAAAGATATGGATTTGGATATGGATTATGGATTATGGATATTATGGATATGGTTTGGATATGGATTATGGATTATGGATATTATGGATATGGATTTGGAAATGGATTATGGATATTATGGATATGGATTTGGATATGGATTATGGATTATGGATATTATGGATATGGATTTGGATATGGATTATGGATTATGGATATTATGGATATGGATTTGGATATGGATTATGGATATTATAGATATGGATTTGGATATGGATTATGGATTATGGATATTATAGATATGGATTTGGATATGGATTATGGATATTATGGATATGGATTTGGATTTGGATATGGATTATGGATTATGGATATTATGGATATGGATTTGGAAATGGATTATGGATATTATGGATATGGATTTGGATATGGATTACGGATATTATGGATATGGATTTGGATATGGATTATGGATTATGGATATTATAGATATGGATTTGGATATGGATTATGGATATTATAGATATGGATTTGGATATGGATTATGGGTTATGGATATTATGGATATGGATTTGGATATGGATTATTGATTATGGATATTATGGATATGGATTTGGATCTGGATATGGATTATGGATTATGGATATTATGGATATGGATTTGGATATGGATTATGGATTATGGATATTATAGATATGGATTTGGATATGGATTATGGATTATGGATATTATAGATATGGATTTGGATTTGGATATGGATTTGGATATGGATTATGGATATTATGGATATGGATTTGGATATGGATTATGGATATTATGGATATGGATTTGGATATGGATTATGGATTATGGATATTATGGATATGGATTATGGATTATGGATTATGGATATTATGGATATGGATTTGGAAATGGATTATGGATATTATGGATATGGATTTGGATATGGACTATGGATTATGGATATTATGGATATGGATTTGGATATGGATTATGGATTATGGATATTATAGATATGGATTTGGATTTGGATATGGATTTGGATATGGATTATGGATATTATGGATATGGATTTGGATATGGATTATGGATTATGGATATTATGGATATGGATTTGGATATGGATTATGGATTATGGATATTATGGATATGGATTATGGATTATGGATTATGGATTATGGATTATGGATTATGGATATTATGGATATGGATTTGGAAATGGATTATGGATATTATGGATATGGATTTGGATATGGATTATGGATTATGGATTATGGATTATGGATATTATGGATATGGATTTGGATATGGATTATGGATTATGGATATTATAGATATGGATTTGGATATGGATTATGGATTATGGATATTATGGAAATGGATTTGGATATGGATTATGGATTATGGATATTATGGATATGGATATGGATTAAACAATATTCTCTTTTATTTCACGCTTCGTGCCTCGCGTTAGGTAATTTTTTTTTTTTTACAATACGTGGATTCGTTTTTTTAAGTCAGGCACCCAGAGAAAAAATATTTCAGATAAAAATCTTATATTTTCTTTCATTTGCCTTTTCATTTCAACACAACCGTTCGAAAATGTGAGTGCCTGTTTTATTTTCAATTCCAACTGGTAGAGCAATTTGTTATCGATATCATAGTTTACCCATTTATTTTCTCCATACAATCGGCTTTAATATTTATTTCAAGAAGAATATTAAGTTCTTTTGAGTGCTTGCAAATAAGTCTTAAATTGACCGTTAAAAATCTTTTGTATGTTAAGATATTAGAATTCCTTAAAAGAAATATAAAACGTTTGAAAGAAAAATGGTTGGAGAGTCTCGTAATAAACGTATGGCGGATGCGTCTACCCACCAACTGTGAGGCCGGATCGGGAGAGACTGGTTGAGGGAGATCTTTTGACCTCTCCAGCAGGAGTCTCCTGGAATATCGCCTTACACTACAACGTGAGGGAAAGATTTTTATGTCTGTCACTCCTGGTCACATTGACCACCCAGAATCCTGTCTACCCCTGATACCCTTTTCCTTCCCATAATTTCCTCTCCTTCCTTTTTGAAAATGAAAAACAACACAGCATCCCCAAAGATAAAATAGGTCCCGAGAAGAATTATTTTCCTCGGGGCCGCCTGTCTGGAGCTAATTTTAAAAATAAACAAATGACCACTCAAATGACGAAAAAGTGGTTGATTCATAGAAAAAGTTTTTTTCAATATATCTTATACTAGCGAGTTCCCGGCATGCGTTGCAACGCCTCTAACAAAGAAATTGTTTCTCCCAGGGTGTCTTTTCCCATTCAACCCGTTCCCCCCACGCGTTTCCCCTCCATCTTACCCGCCTTCCCTCACCCTTCTCCCACGAACTCCCCTCCCGCGATCCCCTCCCCTTACCCTTGTTCAACATGAATATGTAGACTGAATGTCCCGGTACTTTCAGATTTTTGAACAGCTCACGTGTTACCTATTGCAAATTATTTTTACAATTTTTTTTCGTATATCACAAACATTCATTTTTGTATTTTATGAGAACTATCAATCAAATTTGGTAATTTACATAAGTACCTATTTAAAATAAACGTAATTTTTATGTAGATTCATAGTATTTGATTTTGGTTAGTACAAAAGGTGAGTACTTTGATTAAATTCAATAATCAAAAAAGGTTCGAAAATTGAAATTTGATTTAACAATCGATAGCTTGCAGTGTCATTCTCAAATAGTGATATTTTTGACAGTTTAGTAAGAGTTTTCGGAATGAGTTAAAAAACTTTTCAGATGTATTGTCATGTTGTTGTAATAATTTAGAAACCTTTGTGATGGTAGGAAGAAGATATTTTGAAAATTTCAAACATTTCGTATGCTTAATATAGCAATGCTTAGACAACTCACATAGAAACATATATTGATTTTTATATGTACAGTAAAAGGATTGTTTCGGAGCGTAGCTAACTGTGTACTTATTTAAAAATCGAAATAATAAATTTTCTTTTTATATTAACTCCACATAGGAGGCCCTGAGGGAAATAATTTCCCTCAGGGCCTATGTCATCTTTGAAGATGCTGTGTGGAGGGTGCTGTTGAGGAGAGGAAGGAGTGAACATGGGTCTTGAAGAGACCCATGTTGTAGGAGGGAGGAAACACATTAGCCGGCAAATCGTTCCACAGCCGGGCTGTTGAACTCAAGAACGAGTCGTAGAAACGACCCGTTCTCATGTGACTAGTGTCAACCGTGTACAAATGTTGAGCGCGTATTTGGCGTGTTTCCCGACGATGCACCGGTGCCGAGGGGATCAGTGACGCTAGTTCCTCGGAGCATCTTCCATTGTAATACCGGTAGAACAAGGACAGCATTCCCACCTGACGCCTGTGCTCTAAAGATTGCAGTCCGTTTGTTAAGTTAGGAGAATCTATCAAACGGACCGCCCGTTTCTGCACAGATTCGAAATAAACATAATGATTCAAATTTATAACTGAAATGGGAAATGGAAGGATCATTAAATATGAAATTACTTTTTACAGTAACTTAAACTTAATTTTCTTTTTAAAGTAACCTTTTCAATTACTTTTTTGTACAAATGTGCGATTACTCTTGTTGTATCCTAGACAGCCCTAGTCAGCTTAACAACAGCAGACTAACCCACCTCCGAGCAACAAACCACTTCACTAGATACCACTTACTCGAGAATAGATAATAATCCTCGGTTGGTCCTGAGGCAGCAATAGAGCCTCTAGTTCTAAAGGTTGCCACAGCCTGGATCTAACTACAAA
Organism: Glyphotaelius pellucidus; assembly: GCA_936435175.1. Taxonomy (NCBI): domain Eukaryota; kingdom Metazoa; phylum Arthropoda; class Insecta; order Trichoptera; family Limnephilidae; genus Glyphotaelius; species Glyphotaelius pellucidus. Next base: position 28,968,987 of record OW386544.1, read on the forward strand.
GGGCGTTTAGGCCCTTTAGGGCGTTTGAGCGTTTAGTCCTAATCCATTTGATTTATCAAGATATTACGCCCTGTGCCTAATATGTGAAAACTCGGAGCACAGCGCTAAAGGGACACATATTATATCAATTTAAATTTGAAAATAAGCGTTGCGAGTTCCTGTTTCAACACGACCGTTTTGCATTTCGTCTGTTCATAAATTTGTTTTTTCGTTCCGTTTTCGTTTCAGGATATTTATATGCCGTATTGTGAAAAACATAAGCTGCTTAAAAAATTCTTGAGAGGCGTATTATTGTCACAAAATCTTAATCTGTTAAAATACTTGTTTCAGCTTTTATAAAAAGAACGACAAATGTTTCCAGGTTAAGAACGTGACAATTTTTTTTAAAAACAAGCCAAGTCTGATTGAGAACCCAGCCGTTTGTTCACCGGTCTAATAACTTTTGATTCACTTACTGTTCATTCAATGATAAGCATGCAGTAGACGGCCGGTGTAGTCCAGCGGTAAGGCTCTTGATTCGCATTCCGAAGATCGCGGGATCAAATCCCGGCGTGGCAAAATTTTTTTATTTGATTAATTTGTGTTATTTCACAATTTATTCATTTAAAATAGTAAATAGTATATTTGCGGCGCGTTCCAGTGTAGAAGATACTCCCAGTATCGCCCTGGTGTAAGACCACCGTTCAGAATTGAAACGTTGCTTGAAATGGCTTAAGCCGTGTTTGGGAACCAGATCTGAATAGCCAGGTACTTCCCACCTTCCTCTTCTCATCTCCTTCCCTGCCCCACTACCTTCAGCCTCTCAACACACCCCAATTGGGGATGTCATAGTCTCACTGGCTCCAGACGGGAGCAGTTACGACTCTTGTCCGATATTCATATTTAAAAAAAAAGAAAAATGCTTTGTTTTTCCCCGGACCATGATTTAAATTTAGCTAATATTGATACTCAGCTGAAACACCTGGATCAAAGTTGCGGTGATCCAGATAATATAACACCTACTTTCTTAAAGAATGGCGCCACTATTCTTGCATATTCAATAAATTTTCTTATTTACCAGTCGTTATATTGTTTTCTGAAAAATGGAAAAGCTGTTTGCTTACATAGATATTTAATCATCTCCCGTGAAATTGAGACGGAATCACCATTATATAATCACGTTCGCCGTACACAGAATTTGGATAATGATTGTAAGGGCGTCGTTGACATCATCACTCAACATAAACAGGTCTTTGTAGAATTTATATCGGGAAGCAGAACAACAAATATATTTAAATAAACTGCCTAGGTTTGATTCGACTTACTTCATTTATTTATATTCCCAATATGCTATTTTTCCATCAGGCATGGTGAAATATTTTGTTTTTGTGAAATTATGCTCTTTGTGTTAAAAATAATAAACGTATAAAGGACCAGCTGGGCGTGATTCGAAAAAATAAATTTAACAGTTTCATAATAGACGTAGGTACGTAAAAAGCACTTGCACAAAATTATAGTTTAGTTAATAAAGAGTTTCACAAAATTATAGTTAAATTTTGTGAAACTCTTTGTTTTATCTACAATATAATAAACAAACAAATATTACAAAGCTTTAAAAAAAACAGAATTTTTGTCTCACCCCTATAGCGTTTAATGAATAATTATTGAAGAAAAGTAATTACGAAAATTTACAATTAAAGTGGTAGTACACCATGGATCTGTCCTCAGCCTCTTGCTATTCAAAATGGTCATGAATTATCTAACGATTCAAGAAATGAACAGTATTCTCAAGATTATGCCATTTGCAGATGATGTGGTACTGATGGCAAATAATCATGGTAACTTACAGAATAGCCTGGAAAGGTGGAGAAAGATCCTGGAGAAAAATGGCCTAAAAATTACCCGGAAAAAGACTTTGTACATGCCATTTGAAGACACAAATGCTGTAACTCCTTTGATGCAACTAGATGGAGTAAGATTAGCCAACTATGACTCATTTAAGTATCTGGGCTCACTCATTCACAGTGACGAAGGATGTGCGGCGGATGTCGACTATAGAATAGGTGTGGGATGGATGAAATTTAGATCCGTAGCAGGAATCTTGTGTGACCAGAAAATGCCTACAAACTTAAAGGAAAGATATACCAGACTTTTTTTTTTTACAGTTAATACCGCACAAGAGTCCCAACTGCTCCCGTCTGGAGCCAGTGAGACCATGGCATCCCCAATCGGGGTATGTTGTGAGGCTGAAGGTAGCGGGGGGGGGGGAGGAGATATGGAAGAGGAAGGTTGGGAAGTACCTGGCTATTCAGATCTGGTCACTAAACACGGCTAAAGCCATTTCAAGCAACGTTTCAATTCTGAATGGTGGTATTACACCAGGGCGATACTGATAGTATCTTCCACTCTGGAACGTGCCGCAAATATACTATATATTATTTTAAATGAATGAATTGTGAAATAACACAAATTAATCAAATAAAATGCGCACGCCGGGTTCGAACCCGCGACCTTCGGATTGTGAGTCGAGAGTCTTGCCTCGGGACCACGGAGGCCGTCAGTTATTGTTAGACCCACGATAATGTATGGCTTCGAATGCTGGACTATGTACAACTCCTAATCTAGGCAACTCGGAACAGAAGAAATGCGAACGCTTAGTTGGCAGGAGTATTACTAAAAGATGGATTAAAAGTTCACACATTCGTGGCAGCCTGGGTGTCACGGACACAAACAGTAAGCTGGAAGAACGACAGTTGAGATGGTACGTTTGAGATGGTACATAAGACGGAGACCACCAGACCATACAGTGAAGCAGGTAATGTCTGTGGAGTTTCATTAACAGTCATCGAGAGGAATACCGAACTCTTGGATGACTCAATGCTCCAATATATTGCAGAGAAACGGCCTTGATGAAAGCAATTCCCAGAACCGAAAAAGATACAGCCTGAGAATGAGTAAAACCGACCCCACCAACAGCCTACCTAAGCATTGGGTTGGGACAGTGCAAGGAAGAAAAAAAAGAAAATCCTCATTTTGGAAGAGGATATTTTTATTACATTTATTTATTTTATGTACACAATTGGCAGAGGTTTGACGTAAAATAAATTACAAAGAAATACCAAATTCATAAACACCAAAGTCCAATAACGGAATTCAACAACAAATATGTAAAACAACACTGACACAAAAAAACGAAATATGTTGTGGCTTATGTGTAAAGGAATAAGGAAAGTTTTGGGGTCTCTTTGTAGACGATGATTGATTTTGAGGGTTGTTCTGATGAATGGATTTTACTCTAGTAACAAATTTATTTTTTATTTTAAGAACTTAATAATAATAAAATCGTGCAAAGGAAGGCAGCTTGAGGGTTTTTATACGAAAGTATTACTAAATGATTTGCCTCTTGCCATTTAAATGTTGAACACAGTTTTTGTTTTGATAATAACAATTTGTACGTATTAATAATAACAATTTGTATTTTCGTAATAATAACAATTTGTATTTTCGTAACTTTCTCAATATTTTAATTTATAATAAGCATATTTTCTTCTTTTAAGCTTATTTGGAATTTCGTAGAATTTATTTTGGAAATTTATATTCGTGGGAATTAATTTTACACGTTGGTAAAGTGGATACATTTAATACAAGAGTATCCACGTAACAGAACAGTGTTATTATGCCACGGAGGTCGCTTATATTGAAAACAGTATCTTAAATAGACGAATCCAAGAGTCGTTCTCCCTCAGATTTTTCTCAAACTTTCGTATTCACCAGTGGCTTACAGTTCAAATAGGCTAAAAATGACCATATTAACATAAATCTTAATAAATAATATTGCAATTTATTGTCAGTACCAAATCTTAATAGTCCATTTAAGGAACAAGATTTTTTTATTTATTTAACATTTTTAACATTTGTGAAGAAAGGTTAACATTTATACAAAAGTTTTAAGGTTAATAAGTGGTTATTACGTACTATTTTAGAAATTTCCTTCAGTAGAACCATCTCTCTTGTCATGCCAAGCTGTGCTAGAACATCTGTACTGCCGTGTGGTATCTTGAACATCTTTTTGTTGTGGTGACGACTGAGAAACCCTGTAAGGGTTAGTTATGCGTATTTTATAGCCACCCTTCATGTGAAATTAAAAACATGGAAATAATGTATTTACATTGGTCGACAGTTCTTTAGCACCGTTATGACGTGAAACTCGAAGAAACGGAAGCGAGCGACACTAAAAAGAGACAAACACGAGCATTTTTAGGATTTAGCCTGCGAGAGTATGAGATAGCAATAAAATACTTAATTATTTCTCGATTACTCGGTTCCAATACAATACGATAAATCCACGGTCCCACGCAAGTCTCCTTTAATCTAGTGGTATAAAGTGCCCGACGAACCTTAGTGATCAGACATTCAGGGAAACCAAAGATCGAAACCTACGAAATCCAAAAGAAAAATATTATTTTTGTAAAATCTTCAAACCACTCAACCCCTCAATCCCCAAACCACTCCAAAATGAAAAGGCAAACGAATCACAAAATCAAACGATATCTAGCGACTCCAAAGAAGAAAACACTAATATTAATAGGATGACCCAATGCTAAGGAAAAAATGCACTGGAATTCGACGACAAAAATATGGGAAAAAATCATAGATAAAAAAAGTGCTTCGTAGTCACCCCATTCTGTCTACTTTAGTTTTATGAAGATTTCGCTTCTATCGTGTGTGAATTTTTATTTTATTAATTTAAACTACAAATATTTTGTTTTTAGTAAAAGATGTATATTGTCCCTTGAACGACATTTTTCTAGGATGAGAGTGTCGAAGACTTTTAAGAGAAACGTGAAAGAAAAAATGTTTAAATGACGACCGACAGAGTCATTCTAAAATCTGTGCCCTTTAAGGGTGAGATTATTCCGGAAAATAGTAAACTTTTTTCGATTTGCCCTAATTTGCATCCTTATTGCTTTCCCCTGAGCCAGGTCCCTTGCCTCGCGGCACCTGCCCTCGCCCCCGCTGCCACTCTTGCCGCCGCGACACTGTGATACCTTTACCTAAATAAATTAAACACGTGTACCAACAGATTCAGCTCTCGACTGAGGCTTATTGCCTCACTGTAAACTGTTTAAATATATTTGATATTACGTAATATAATATAGTGTTTACGATTAGTTGAATCAACAATCGAATCTCATATCGCAATGACAGTTTAATAACAAACGAGCATAGTTTGTTTGTTGTTGGTTTACGGGTCTTGGAAACAGTATAAGCCAAATTGACAGTATAAATACCAAACCCAATAAATAAATTTGTAAACAGAAATAATTTGTATATTCTCTCTTTACATCCACAATATAAAAACTTGTTCTTACAATGAGGGGAGGAAGGTGGGGATGTACCTGGCATTTCAGATCTGGTCTCCAAACATGACTAAAGCTATTTGAAGCACAGTTTCAATTCTTAATTATGGTATTACACCAGAGCAATACTGAAAGTATCTTCCACTCTGGAATGAGCCGCAAGTACACTATATTATTTTTAATTAATAAATTGTAATATAACATAATTTAATCAAATAAAATTTAAGATAAAAAAGGCTTATTGAGTTAATTCAGAATAATACGACAACTCAGAATCATGTAGCTTCAACACTACTCTGAAAAATCATCAAAATTTATATAAAAAATTGAAAAATAACCCATAACCTAACCTAACGTAAACTATTTAACCAGGTATATTTGTTTTTTTCGTTACTTTTAATGAACTTTCAAAGGAGATGTTGAAGTTGCATCGTTACGAGTTGTCCAGTCACCGATATTATGACGTACAAGATGTTGAAATTCAAAGTGAAAGATATTCCAGGAATAAATGGCTTCGTAATATCCATTGAATCGAACGTATCAATATCTTTATTAAAAAAAGAAATGGATGAATCGTAAATTGTAACCCTTACTGTTGTCATGGAAAAGGAAAGAAATAAACAAATTGGAAACGATTCAGTAATAGACACCGATAACTTAAAACTTTTCTACTTTTTGATATACTATACCTAAACCTACCAATAAGGCTGCTCGAACGAAAGCTTACATAATAATTAATTAAATATCAACATTTGTTCCGAGTTGATTATTATAGGAAAGACATTATCATGTGAATAATGTAATTCCCAAGAAGGAAATATCTTTTTTACCTACATAAATTTGGGAAAATTTATGAATTAGTAAAAAAGCATCATGAATATAATATAATAAAATAAACAAAAGGGTCGCATTTTAATTTTATTCAAATAGATAGATTTTAATAGGTAATTATGGCTAATTATTAAACGCATCCGCCAGCAATACCTAGACAAAACTCACCCCACGAACCCGGGCTCCCCTGCTTAGTCACCAAACGTAGCGAGCTAATCGGGGTGACCTACGGAAGGGGTGAATGTTTCCTGGGGTGGCTGTACCCATAACCGCCTCTCAAATTGTTATTTGTTTGAATAAACATATTTTCTATGTGGTGTTAAGTAATATAGAAATACGTTTTTTGTTTAAATGAACGATAAAATTAGTATAAATAATTGAAGTTTTCGTGCGATAAATATGGTATTGTTTGTAAAATGTGAAAGTTTTTCAGAAAATTAAAAAAAAATTTGTTCGTTATTAAAAACATATTTATCACACTTGCTTCAGCTCTCTATAAATACAATTTGGAGATTTGATGTGTTTTTTCAGCCGAAAAGTTTTTTCGTACGTAATGTTCTATCGAATGTTTTGACTGAGTTTTATCTGCGACCTCCGTGGAAATTTTAGCGCCTTGTTAGAACAAGGCGTAATCTGTTTTTTTTCTAAAGATATCGGAAGGACCTCGGGCATTAGCAGGATCAACAGGAAACTTAATATTAATTGGATAGATATAATCGCAAACAAGATCCAGGACTTATGTAATTACCCATTTCTTAACGGAATAATAAAATAATGTTTTTAGGTAAACAAAATATTTGTTAACCTTTTCCACGTTTTTTTATGCCAGCAAACAGCCGCCCCGTAACCATTTCCTGATCAATCAACACCTCTGCCAAAGGTCACCCCAAGTGGTTCGCTATGTTTGTTGACTTAGCAGGAATGTCCGGGTTCATGGGGTGAGGTTTCTATGGATCTTTGTTATCTCTAGTATGATAAAATTTAAGAAATTTTAATTGAGGTATTTTATTGGGTTCCATGCCAATTGGGAACAAAGTCAACTCAACACCTCCTTGAAAAGTCAAAAAGCTGTGAAAGCTGTGAAAAAACTAATTTTAAATTAGCCGATAATCCTAACCTAACTTAACCTATTTAACCAATTTTTAATATATATTTTTTTTATCACTCTAAATTACTTATCTGAGATGGTTCTGAGTTGGTTTCATTCCGAGTTGTCCGGTCACCATTATATTGGTAAAAAAAAAAGACCATATATATTTTTATGTGAATACCGCACAAAAGTTCCAACTGCTCCCGTCTGGAGTCAGTGAGACTACGGCATCCCCAATTGGGGTATATGTGAGGCTGAAGATAGTGTGGAGGTGAAGGAGATGGTGAAGACGGAGGTAATTAAGTACCTGGCTATTCATATCTGTTATTTAAGCTATTCATATTTCAAGCATCGTTTCAATTCTGAATGGCGGTCTTGTAACAAGGAGATACTGAGAGTATCTTCCATTCTTAAAAGTGCCAAAAATTCACTGCATATTGTTGTAAATGAATGATTTGTGAATTAACACAATCAAACTCATAAAATTAAATTTATTTGGGCTCGTCGGAATTTAGTAAGATTTGTTAATCGCTTGGAGTTGAGGGAAATGACTATTGCAACTGTGAAACCTTATTAACAACATTTATGATAGCTTCTTACGCGATATTATATTACGCGGGCCTCCGTGGTCCCGAGGTAAGACTCTGGACTCACAATCCGAAGGTCGCGGGTTCGAACCCGGCGTGCGCAAATAAATTTTATTTGATATTTGTGTTATTTCACAATTTATTCATTTAAAATAATATGTAGTATATTTTGCGGCACGTTCCAGAGTGGAAGATACTATCAGTATCGCCCTGGTGTAAGACCACCATTCAGAATTGAAACGTTGCTTGAAAATGGCTTTAGCCGTGTTTAGTGACCAGATCTGAATAGCCAGGTACTTCCCCACCTTCCTCTTCCCTATCTCCTTCCCCTCCCCACTACCTTCAGCCTCACAACATACCCCGATTGGGGATGCCATAGTCTCACTGGCTCCAGACGGGAGCAGTTGGGACTCTTGTGCGGTATTAACTATAAAAAAAAAAAAAAAATTATGAAGATTCAACTGGGTTACCCAGTATTTTGTTTGATGCTTTTTTGAAAACGAAAAAAAAAATACCACAAATTGTAAGTCGATTTTCCACGTAATATGTATTAAATCGGTAACATTTTGACACTGACCCCAGGAAGGGGTATTTTCTTTAAAAGCAGGCCAAGTTTATAATTGTTTCCTCTGAGAAGGGAGGCATTTTAAACTTATCAAAAAATAAAGTATTTCAGGAATTTAAAACCATATTCCCTTTTAAAAATGAAATAAAATTTTACGAGATTAACCTTTTGGTTTTTAACACAACGTGGAATGGTTATTTAATGGTATATCTCTTTCCAGTCTCTTTTCCCTCCCCACTACCTTCAGCCTCATAATGTAACCAAAATTTTAACTCTCTCACTGACTCTTGACTGACAGGAGCAGATTACCGCACAGGATTTGCTGCAGCAGACAGCAGCAAATCCTGTGCGGTATTCAAATTTAAAAAAAAGTCTTTAGGGCTATTTCAGTAGAGTAACTTATTGAATTAAAGTGGTTTTCGGCATTTAGTTTTGGTGTAGTCGTCAAAAACCGGATACCAAGAATTATTACGCTTAGCTCCGTGGCAAAAGCGCAAGTCCCGGTTAGACGAGAGGTTCTGGATTCGAATCCCATTGCGACCGTTATCTTTTACAATTTTTTTGTGTCTTGTTCTCTTTCATATTTTCGTTTACATTATTAGTGTAATCTTCTTCAATTATATATTTCGTTGATGGGAATAACCTCCAAAGTTATAAAAAGAGAGTTTCTCATGTAAAAAATTATTAAATTATTTTTGACATTGTGTCAATTTTTTTTGATGTTGGGCCAGATATTTTTTTTGATGTTGGGCCAGATATTTTTTTTGATGTTGGGCCAGATATTTTTTTTTATGTTGGGCCAGATATTTTTTTTGATGTTGGGCCAGATATTTTTTTTGATGTTGGGCCAGATATTTTTTTTGATGTTGGGCCAGATATTTTTTTTGATGTTGGGCCAGATATTTTTTTTGATGTTGGGCCAGATATTTTTTTTGATGTTGGGCCAGATATTTTTTTTGATGTTGGGCCAGATATTTTTTTTATGTGTAGGAAAAGCAATCGATTATTAGTATTATTACTCACGACAGCCAGCCGCCCCGTTAGTCAATAATTAAATTCCTAATCGAATTGATAACGAACTAATTGGATTATAATCCTCTTAATATCGACTTTAAAAAGCTTTATAATAAGTAATTATAATTAAATTATTTCCCGAAAACTGTCAAACAATTGGGTAGCATTTTGCAAAAAGAAGCTAGTCTATAAAATAAATCTTATTCATATCCTGAAAATGTGCTTCCAGAAATTAAGGACACAGAATTTGATGAACTGTTTAAATTCTTTGAAACGACCTGTCAAACAGATTTTATGATCAGATTATTTAATATTGCGTGTTATTTAATATACGGTCATTGAATCAAAAAACGTGTGGTGGTATGCGACATGGGCGTAGAATTGTTCCCATATTGTTTTAAATTTGTTTGATTTTTCTCCTTAATATCTTTGAATAAATATAAAATATTGTTATTGAGGCAGTTCAGTTATGTACAATAAAATGTTTTTTCTATGCTATATATGTAAAAGCCCCGAAAAAGGGCGTTTATTTATAAATAATGATAAAAAATTATAACGTGGAATAATTTTGCATCTTAAAATCTGAACATTTATCAATATATTGTACTAGCTTAGGTAGAAATACCACTGATTAATTCACTCACTCACCCACTCACTCTCCGCGAAACCCACCTTCTCCCTGCCTTTCCTCCCTGTCGCTAAAATATATGAAATACAAACATTTTCATTCATACAAATTTCATAAGAGCTTACCATTATATACAGCCTATGTTACTCGCTAATAATGTAGCTTTCTATTGATAAAAGAATTTTTAAAATCGCTTTCGTGGTTTAGGCATGAAAGCATAACAAACAAACAAACTCAGTTTCGCATTTATAATATTAGTATAGATTAACAACACGTATAAAATTAAAATAAACAAAAAAGATAATGAGAAATGTTTATAATACGGTCAAAATTTTAATATATATTTCAGAACCTTTTAGGTGGTTGGTTTCGTGTCTACGTCTCAAATTAGGTATTGCCTTAACAACAATGTATTTTCAATGACCTCTTTTAAAATTGGAAAAATTTGATTTGAAATTATGTGTTGTGGCTTCATTTTGTGTAACGTCGTGCAATTGATCGGTTTAGTTGAAATTATTTACTGATTTTTTTTCAAGGATAAAACGGATAAAGTCAATAATAAGTCCACCACAACCAATGAATAAATAATAAAACTGCCTTTAGAGGATGAAGATTTCGCCTTCCGAAGTAACGCGAGCAATGTTATTATTGTATCAAATATAATTCGCTTACATTGAGAATGCTACAATATGTTATATCAACATAAAAGAGGAGATATAAGCTATTATTAGAGCATTTTACAATGATCATCTTCATATTAACCAAAATCTGTTCGCTCTTCGAACAGTGAAATCGAACCTAAACCCTCGTTAAAATTTTCTTTGACTGTTCGGTTCACAGTTATTTTTATCCACCAATTAATGTAAAAAAGCAAAAACTGAAATGAACCTCGTTTTTGTTGCCTTTTCTACACAGAGAGTTTCTGCTATCTTCGGTCCCTAACATGGTGGCCACATTTTAGAACAAACATGTTAGATTTTACTTCACATTGACAAAAAACTGACGTCACCATTTATGTAAGATATTTCGATTCCTAGGTCCTACACATATGTGTTAAATGCATTAACGATAAGGAAAAAATCGATATTTGAATATTTTTTTATCAATTTCACGATTGTTAGAAAAATTTTACTTTACCTCGGGCAAACCAGTTAAGCCCAAGTCAACTTTTCGTATAGTGTTACAGTGTCCGTCATCGGGGCAGATGACAACTTATGAAACATTGTTATAAATAGTGAAGTGTGAGTTTATTTATGCAGAATTATTACCGTGTTGCACGCGGTAATCCTCTTGGAACCGGTATTTAAGTACAACAATAAATTAAATAAATGTGGTTTTCAGCGTTCAGTTTTGGTTTTAGTGTTGATCTTGACTAGCAATCCGAAGGTCACGGGTGCGAAAATAAACTCTATTTGATTAATTTATGTTATTACACAATTAACCATTTAAAAATAATATAAAGTATGTTTGCGGCAAGTTCAAGAGTGGAAAATACTTTCAGTATCACCCTGGTATCTTATCTGAATAACCAGGTACTCCCCACCTTCCTCTTCTTCGTCTCCTTCCCTTCCCCACTACCCTCAGTATCACAAAATACCACGATTGGGGATGCCATACTCTCACTGGCTCCAGACGGAAGCAGCCGGTACTGTTATGCGGTATTCACATACATGTTTTTTAAAAATATATCTGCAACGGTGACCCAACAGTTGATCCCGACAATTGATCCCCCTAAATGATATTGTTTAATATATATATATAAAATTATAATTTTTGGTCATTATTTACCAATTTCAAACGTAAAAAATATTCAGTTTGACTTCAAAAATGCCCTTAATGATAAGTTGAAATGAATATCAAATGAATTTATATTTATACCCAGTATCGATTTTTTTGTAATTATGCCCTGGCACATACAATAAACAGAGAAGCAAATTTTTCTTTGATGCATTTGAATGAAAATATGTTTTATTTTTTTGATATTCGGCTGTAAATCCTCTCTGCATATCCTTACGGGGTCACTTAGTTATATTTTGTGTAATTATGCATAAAGTTTTTCCCCTAAGGTGACTGCACTTTGTATATAAATACGCCGGAGGACGAATTGTTGAAGAAAGAATTGTCATGGAACCATCTGCAACATTTCCTTTGGCTCAAGCATTCATTCTCACGCTGAATAACGCTGAAAGCATATTTTTATAGTTGGCGGTGTTAATATTATTGGAATAATTTCTTCAAGCCCCCTTACTGCCCCCACCTTACAGGGGAACCAGGGGAATCCAGATTTCTAGGAAATCCAGCCTTAATGACTTCCTTTACTTTGATTCTCAATCCTTCATTTGCATTGAAAATGCGACAGGCCCTCGACCGGATTAAATCGGGATTTTTTCATATAATAGCCTGGATTTTTCATGTTGTCCCTTGGGAAGTCACGAGTTACGTGTTGAAACCAAACGGCAAATCAAAAACAGAGGATTTATTTTTTTAAATTTATTGCTCATTGAATAATTTATTTTTTTCATTTTAGACGGGTGGAAAAATCCAGGTCAAAAAACAAATACATGAAATTAATGATGGTTTGTTCAAATGAACGCATTCTACATTCTATTACATTATCTATTACGTAGTTTATTATCTATTACGTTAGTTACATTAGTTACGTTAGTTACATTAGTAAGCGCACTAAGAAACAACGGAAAATGATCTATTTTGGGATTATGCCACTTGGCGCCACAACCATTGGGCCACGAGACATGTTTAAATATTAGGCGGCAGTAAAAGCGTCTCATCGCTAACTCTGTCGAGTGGAATGAGTACGGCCCTCCATGTTAGTGACCAGATAACAAAGATCCAAGCTAGCAGTAGCAATATAATTGACAGAAGACCTAATAAAAATGCGTATTCTTGCCGATTTCCATGCTTTTATTTCTAAATAACCTTATTAATTAAACGACAGATCATATTAATTTGTTATATTTACACAAAAATTTCATTTTAAAGTACATTTTAGCCTTTTTGGTCGTTAGTACATATTTGAGCATTTTTTGGCCGTCCGTGCAAATTTGACTCCTTTTCTGTACAAATGCATATTTCTGCAATATACACTGTTCAAATTTGAAATGGTCGATAAAGATATTTTAATTTTTTTATAGTTTAATTTAGGCAAAACATTAAATTTGGGATTTTAACTGAACATTTTTGTATTTATATTTGCATTCCTATAAGTGTCGGCATTTTAACAGTGCACAATAAAATTCAATGTCTACCTATAATGAACGTTTTCCGGCCACCACGGAGAACCGAATTCAGATGTTCGGTATTTATTGTTTTATATTTTAATTTGGTAGGCGGGTATGGGTACCGCCGCCCTGGGAACCATTTATTGGATGACCAACACCTCTGCCACAGGTCACCTCAAGTGGTTCGCTACGTTTGGTGACTTAGCAGGGGTGCCCGGGTTCATGGGGTGATGTTTGGTTGGGTCTTGATGGCGGGTGCGTCGGCCCACCTTCTGCGTGACGGGCCGGATTGGGAGATGCTAGTTGAGGGAGACCCTTTACAACCGGTTACCGTTGTCCGGGCCGCTCGGTAGTACAGGGGCCCGACCCTCAGGCTCACGACTGAGGGTGGGCTGCCCCAACAACGAGTGAAAAAACCCCGCCGCTGCTGTTGTGCCGGTTCGTGACCGGAATGGACCCAGCAGCAGCGTTTGGGGCGCATTGGGCGACCTCTCCAGCCGGACTCTACCTGCCCATCGCCTTGCACCGCAGTAGGTGGGTTGGATTCATACGTCCATCATTCCTGGAAATTCTGATCCCCAGCATCCTACCCACCCCTCATACCCTTTCCTTCCCGACCTTCCACTCCACACACACAAAATAAAAACAAAAATAAAAATGAACTTACAAACTTTCAAAAATAACTTTTCAACAACGGCGAGAGGCAGGAGTCCCCGGCGCAGGCCAAAACTGTTGGTGAATTTCACCAACATTCGCGGCCTGCACAAAAACTTAAACTCTGTCCACCACCATCTTCTCTCCCAACGTCCTAACCATCTCTTCCTCTCCGAAACGCAGATAGCCGAGCCTCCAGACGCCTCCTATCTGGACTGCCCGGGCTTCATCCTCGTAGGCAAATTTAGACCCAAGGGAGGTGTGTGTCTCTACAGTCGAGCTGACGTCAACTGTGTGCGTCTGTTGAATCTGAAAATCTCCAGATTCGACGTAATGTGGGTTCGCGTCAATCTTGCCAGTACGGTAAGGTTTTATGCGTGTTTATACCGCTCACCTAACCTTAGCGAATCAGACACGTCCGAGCTCTTCAAACATTTAAGCAACACTATTGATGACCTCTTGCCCCGCTTCCCTACGGCAGAGTTTGTGGTCCTGGGGGACTTCAATGTTCATAACGAACCTTGGTTGAAGTTCTCGAGATCAACAGACTCGGCTGGACGACAAGCGGAGTCCTTTGCCCTTTGCCACGGACTGGAGCAAATGGTTCAGGAGCCTACAAGGGTTCCTGATGTCCAGTCTCACCGCTCTAATCTGTTAGACCTGTTTTTAACCACTGTGCCACACGGTTACAAGATTGACGTCACAGCGCCTTTAGGATCGTCGGACCACTGCCTGGTGACGTCATCAATCCCCGTAACCTTCAGACCGCCAAACGAGAGGCTGAAAAGAAAAGTGTGGCACTATAGGTCTGCAGATTGGTTCGGTCTGCGGGCACATTTTAATGCTTTCCCGTGGTCAGCTGTCTGTTTTCGGACTTCGGATCCCTCAAGATGTGCCCAGGAAATTGGTGAAGTCATCACGTCCGCGATGGATGGCTTCATCCAATCCACTATTAAGGAAAGTGGGCTTGGGCTTGAAAGTATAATTGGGCTCAAAGCCGTGGTTCAGTCGACAATGCTCTGAAGAAGTGCGACGAAAAAACGCGGCTTACCGAGCCTACAACACATCTCGAACGTCCGAAAACAGAATATTATACAACCAAATTGCAAAGGAAAGTAAGAGAATCATCAATAGGTCGAAATTCGAGCACGACCTGCAGGTCAGCAGAAAGCTGGCTGCCTGCCCGCATGGTAGCAGAGCGTTCTGGTCGCTTGCGGGCTCTATAGGTCGCAATTTCTGCAAACCCAGTCTGCCACCTCTTACCAGACCTGACGGCTCTCTAGCAAATACCGCCGCCGAAAAGGCTAACTTATTAGGCAAAATGTTCGCGGAAAACTCGACCCTCGATGACCAAGGTGCTATCCCGCCGTCGGTTCCTCACTGCGGTTTTCGTATGAAAAAGCTGAGGATTCGGCATCGGGATGTACTCCAAGTCTTACGAGGGCTTGATGTTAATAAAGCTAGTGGGCCTGACGGAATACCTGCCCTGGTATTGAAGAGGTGCGCTGCAGAAATAGCTCCAATTTTGACGAAGCTTTTCAAAATGTCCCTGAAGTCTGGGTCTGTGCCCTCTGGTTGGAAAAAAGCGATCATTCACCCTATTCCAAAGAAAGGTGACCGCTCTAACCCGGCCAACTACCGCCCCATAGCGATCACATCTGTTCTGTCAAAAGTGATGGAACGTGTGGTCAACGACAAACTACTCACATACCTCGAGAAGAACAAAATTATTAACGACCGTCAATACGGATTCCGGCGGAACCGCTCGTGCGGTGATCTTCTCGCGTATGTGACACATGTTTGGGGGCGGTGCCTGGAACGCTTTGGTGAGACCCAAACCGTTGCACTGGATATTTCCAAGGCCTTTGACCGGGTTTGGCACCGAGGGCTTGTCAACAAACTGCCTTCTTACGGACTTCCCGCTTCCTTGTGTACGTGGATTGCCGACTTTTTGAGGGAGAGGTCGATTCAGGCGGTTGCTGATGGTTTCACCTCTTCCTCGCATTCGATAAATGCTGGCGTCCCACAGGGATCGGTTCTGTCTCCGACTTTGTTTCTGTTGCACATCAATGACCTCTTGACATGTGCACCGATTCATTGTTACGCGGATGACAGTACAGTCCATGATAGCTTTTTGTTTGACAAGCCTCCAAAGGGCTCACAAATCCCAATGGCTCGGAGGGCTTTGAAACAAAGAATGGACGGTTACCTCGAGAGTGTTTTCTCTTGGGGTAAGAATAACCTCGTCGAATTTAATGTTTCAAAGACCCAATCATGTCTGATTACGTCTAAAAGGGATCGGAATGATAATCTAGTATCCTTCAACGGAAGCAATCTCCCGAACAGGCCTTCCATTGATATGCTTGGTGTAACTCTAAGTGACCAGCTCAGGTACGGGGGCTCCATCGAGGCCAGAGTTAAGTTAGCCTCTCAGAAACTGAGCGTACTGTACAGGGCCCGCAGATACTTTAATAGTACACAACTGCTAACCCTGTACAAATCGCAAGTGCACCCCACGGTTGAATTTGGCAGCCACCTCTGGTCTGGAGTCCCAAAATACCTGAAAAAAACCCTCGACTCTGTGCAGAAACGGGCGGTCCGTTTGATAGATTCTCCTAACTTAACAAATGAACTGCAATCTTTAGAGCACAGGCGTCAGGTGGGAATGCTGTCCTTGTTCTACCGGTATTACAATGGAAGATGCTCCGAGGAACTAGCGTCACTGATCCCCTCGGCACCGGTGCATAGTCGGGAAACACGCCAAACACGCGCTCAACATTTGTACACGGTTGACATTAGTCACATGAGAACGGGTCGTTTCTACGACTCGTTCTTGAGTTCAACAGCCCGGCTGTGGAACGATTTGCCGGCTTCTGTGTTTCCTCCCTCCTACAATATGGGTCTCTTCAAGACCCATGTTCACTCCTTCCTCTCCTCAACAGCACCCTCCACACAGCATCTTCAAAGATGACATAGGCCCTGAGGGAAATTATTTCCCTCAGGGCCTCCTGTGTGGAGTTAACATAAAAAAAATAAAAAAATATGCCACCTCACAAGAGCACCCCTGACTGAACAGTGTAAAAAGAGTAGAACTATGTCACCACCCAGTTGGGCAGCGTCCTAATTGATAAGTGCAAGCGCTACAGTAATTCCCCTAATACCATGCGAGCGCAGCCGCGGGGAAAAGCTAGAATGCTTATATACGAAAAATGACGTCCAGTATTTGATTCTTTCTAGACCATTCTCATTTCTTTTATCGGTTCCGACGACTCTTTGACAGTCGGCACTCTTTCATGTCATATCTCCTTTAGTTTAAGTAATCATTTATGGATTTATAGAAGAGATAGCACTGTGGTACAGGGACCGGGAGAGGGACAGTCCATAGGGATTAAGCCACAAATGTATAAAAGGTTCTCCAGAGGACCGGGAAGGAAAATGTTACGAGGTGGTTGGTAATTCGTTCCGGTTTTAAAGGATTAAGTGACGAAAATTTTAAGCGCTGTGATAATGGAAAAAATATTTAATTTAAATCGTATTATCTACAATCCAGAAAATCTGTGTAGCAGCTGAATTTATGAAAGCTGGCGTTATTGTAAGTACGGCGTTATGCAATTTGCTTTGGATTTATTTTTGAAAGAGTGTTTAGCCGGATAGAAATAATAATGATAAAAAAGCCAAAAATATTTGGAGTGAGAAATTTTAATAAGGTTTTATATTATTTTTTCAGATATTCACGGCCGAAAGAATTAGCATGACTTATTTTTGGGGTATTATGCCGTGTTGCGTTATCTCCGTCTTTAGCCAACGTTAATCTAGTTAACGATAGTCGTGTAATCTACACATTTGCCATGATGGTCGGAAACTGTAAACCTGTTTGCGCATTATACCATCTCCTTCTTTAAATAACGTTTCTGACAGCTTTACAGGGTCCATCATCAAGTTGTGTAATAAGGGCAGATATGTAGATTACACATCTGCCCTGATGGTGGACACTGTAAAGCTGCCCGAAACGTTGTTTAAAGAAGGAGGTAGGGCAACGTGGCATAATACCCCAATAATAAATCACAATATGGTTTAATATTAATATAATTTATACTTGTAAAACAACCGACTTGAATGAAATGCTGGAAACGTTTTCAAGACAAATATATGATATCTCATGCACATTTTTATTAATACTTTGCAATAAATTGGCAAACGAGTTTTCGGATGCAGAAAAAATAAGGGTTTACTGAAGTTTGCCAAGTCCTCCATTGTTACACAATGGTAGGAGGAGATTTTTAAATATTGTCAGTGTATATGTGACGTAGGAATTTTTCTAAAAAAAAAACCTTTAATTAAATAACTATGATGAATTGTTAAAAACTATGTAATTCTATGAATACTATAATGTATTTTTAATCTGCGCGGCGCTTTATGATACTTTGGGAACATTTTTAACTGCAATTAATCTAAATATCTCACATTTAGCAATTTGGCGGAGTTTTATGGCACTCCTACGGCTAGCACAGCCCTGCTTTACGTTAATATAATATAATGAAAAGAATTCTCCCAACTTAATGGAGTTAAAAACTAAGCTGCAATCAAGTTCTCCCAAAAGACAAGGAGAGAAAAGAGAACTACATAATCTCCACACAATCTTCTTTTGAAAATACCTTCAAGTCTTCATGAAAATCATTAAAATTATCTAAGCATTTTGGTCCGGGAATATGGTATTTTTACTAAATTTGGATACCTTTCAAAATGTGTGGAAGGTTTAAAGATATTTTTCTTATTCTGATCATCGTGCTAAACCTGGATAGTTAACGTTATAGTTTAAATATTATCATTGATAATTATTAATTTTATAAACAATCTAAAACCGTACATATCTAAACCGTTTGAACAGGCTTCAATGACGCAGAAACGCCACTAGCTGGTAAAATGACTAACACCGGTGTCGGACGGCATGACTTCCACATTGCCATATATTCGAACTAAAATGAACACGAGTAAAATATTAAATTAAAGTAAACAATAGTGGGTATATGGTACAGTAGTTGTTATACACTGTTACGTAGCGCTTTCCTCAACAATGGTAATATAAAGCAAGCGTAATTTCAACCCAAATTCAAATTCCGCGGCAAGCGTGCTTTGCATGCCCGCCACAGCAAATAGCGGATTCACTTGCCGGACTGTGAGTAGCAGATGCGCGTGCAAAGCATGCTTGCGCCGTCCGTTCTTTCTGGAACCGCCCTGACGTTGACACACAGCAGAGCAGCCGGTTGAAAGGCCATGATATCCGTATTTACGGGCCATTTAATCATAACAAAAGCCTGGTGATTCTTTGAGGTATTATGTTATCTGCACCAATTATAGTGCGTTTGTGCCTGTACTTGCTGAATCAAGAGAAGCACCCTTGCTGAACCATGGAGGCAAAAGCCCCTGCCGCCTTCGGGGCCCTCGGGCTACCTGGCCCCGAACCGAGAGTCCGCCTAATAGCCTATTTCTCCTCTTACGTGGCATCTCCAATCGGGGTACGTTGTGAGGCTGACGGTAGTGGGGAGAGGGAGATGGGCCAGAAGAGGGCGAGGAAGAACCTGGGTATTCATAACTGGTCACCAAACACAGTTAAAGCCGTTTGAAGCAAGGTTTCATTTCTGGAAGGATGTCTTATTGTAAGATTGAAACGTTGCTTGAAATGGCTTAAGACTCTTACACCAGAGCGATACTGAGTTCCATTCTGGAACGTACCGCAGCAAATATGCTATATATTATTTTAATTTAATTTAGTATAAAAATCAAAAATAATAATGCAGGTGTAACACAAATTTTGTATCTAGAAAATAATTTCTACGAATGTTTAATATTTATATTATATAACCCTAAATTATAACTATAACCCTAGAAATGCAAAGGAATATCTTACAAATTAATTAAAAAAGTTATTCTGTTTAACGTGATTAGACTTTCCGTACGAAGGAATCTACTAGAGTGCATTTTTCCTTCTTAGAATACTTCCTGCTACCCAGTTCTTTATAATTTTCAAAGAGTTTTTTAACTGAACTCGTTTACCCACATCATCGTAAATAAATTCTTTATCAGTCAAGGTAAATAACGCGAAGATTTATGATGAAAATATAACATTGCAGACGGAACATAAATGGTTCTTCAAGTAAAACTGACAAGGCTTGCGTTAGGGTACTAATTAATAATTTATTAACACATTAATTTTAAACTATAATTACTTGATAAAGAATTAAATTTATTAAGACTCTCAGATCGAAGAATAATCCCGAAAATCCAGGGGGGTTAAATGAATAAATACCGTAACAAGTAGAAGTTATGTAATGTTCAGGTACTTGTTGTTTTGTCTGTGTGTTCAGAAATGATAAAAGCTCGTCATATCTATAATTCCTTATCGGTTTTGCCGTCGGGGAATATCTAATACTGGTACAGCGCGAAGAGTTCAGATAGCGATAACTTAAATACAACTCCGAACCAACTCTCGGTGTTTTTTTTTCCAAAGTTTTCCGAATCTTTTTTTTCAAGATCAAGAAAGAAGATCGTGATGAAAGTTTTATTTCAAATTCGCATTTGATAATATTATGTGCTTTTTTAGTGAAATAATAATTGGAGAGTTTTACTTGGTCGTATAACTGCTTGTGAAGCTATCTAGAGTTGTTACATGGCTAAATTACACAGGCGTGAATATCACGTACCAACATTACTTATATATATTTTATATTATAAAAATAAACAGTATATTTGTTAAAGTGATGAAACATATTTAAAGATATTAAATAATTTTTCATGGTGGGTACCTATGATACGTTTCTTTATAGTTTCTTATTTTTGGTAAGTATATTTTATAATTACCGGGTGAAGTGCGTAGTGTCTGTGTGTATGTATGAGTGTTTATGGGGGTGAGAAGTGGGACGCTGACAGAATAAGACAAAATTATGAACAGAGAGAATTACACCTACTTAATAACAAATTTTTTACATTTGCTCCACTTAGGAGGTCCTTAGGAAAATAATTCCCACTCAGGGACAATGTTATCTTTAGGAATGCTGTGGGAAGGATCTTTTTAGGAAGGGTAGGAGGGGAAGTTCTGCGAAGGAAAAGGGTATGAGGGTGAATAGGAATCTGGTAGTCAGCGTGTCCAAGAGCGACAGACGTTGAATCTAATCCTCCCATCGCGGTGCAAAGCGATATTTTAAGTCCTGCTGGAGAGCTCAAAAGCTCTTCCTCAATCAGTCTCTTGCGATCTGGCCTGCTACGCAGTTGGTATGTGGATGCTTCCGGCTTCAAGTCCCGGAAAAACCTCTCCCCTTGAACCCGGGCACCCTTGCTAAGCCACCAAATCCGAAGAACCCATAGACAACTAAAATAACGTGGGAACTAAATCATAGACTAACATGATACATTACGGTTATGAATAACATAATGATTACTGATTACTTATTCGTACCACGAAAATCTTCATCCAGTAGTCGATTGAGCCATTTTCTACAAAAATAGCTACCATCATAAAATGTACGAGCACTTTTGTGAAAGTGTTTATACTCAACAAAAATGTAAATAACGTATTTTGTCATAAATGAAGATTTTAGGGCCTTTTATAAGGGATGTTATGTATGAGTGGGTGGGTCCTGCCTATTTTAGGCAAAACATTATAAATGCGACGAACAATATGGACACTGGACACGCCAAGCTGTTTCTGGAGAATAAAGAAAATATTAAATTTTCATATGTAGCAAACACTTTATGGGTATACATAAATGGAAAAAATAAATTAGTTGGAATACCATTTTATTGTATATATTCTTAATTTATAAAATCAACCGGTTTCGATTTAAGCTGAACCTTCATCAGGTTTTTATGGCAACATATTACATTCATTACAGATTTACAGTATATTTAAAAGTAACAGAAAAGAGTGAGATAGAATAACAACTTTGGTGGTGGGGTGAGGGGGCGGTAGGTAAAGGATTTTATGGTCAATCGTGTCAAAAGCTTTTTGAAGATCTATGAATAAAGCCAAACATTATTTATTCCCATCATCTATGGTTTTTATGGCTATGCTTGTAAGTTTTTCTATGGCATCATTGGTGCTTAGATTTTCCCTAAAGCCATATTGGGATGGTGGTAATAATTTGTTTTGTTCAAGAAATTGAACAATGTGCTTTTTCATTACAGTTTCTAAGATTTTTGAAAATGAGCTTAAGAGACTTCTGGGTCAGTAGTTATATTTATATCCTTTTTGCTACCACTTTTATGTATGGGTATAACTGTAGCTTTTTTAAGGCATGAGGGGAAGACACTTGTAGATATAGACAGATTGACCATGTATGTCATTGGGAAGGTCAGTTCATTTTGTAATTGTTTTATTGTTTTGTTTGAAATTATGTCATTTCCCGATGTTTTATTAGCATTAAGGGTTGCAAATGCGTTTTTTATTTCAGTATTGGTTACATCAGTTAACTTTAACTTATCTATCTGGTTCATATTTTCCTTTTCTTCTGGTAAAATGCTAGTTATTTGTTGTCTGATTTTTTTTGCTAATTGTGACCCTATAAATCAATAAATATCAGTAAATCATTCGATTACGTTTTTGAGAATTTTGTCTGGATGCTTTGCAAAAGAGATTTGGGCGTTTTCAATTGTTAATTCGTCAATGCTCTTTTATTGGAATGATTTGCCATTGGAAATTTTATTCATTTCATTGGTAATTTCTCTCCCTATTCCATTTTATAAATTAACTGTAATTTTCTTAAATATTTAATTAATTTAATATGTTTTCATGTAACCCTGAAGAAGCTTCAGGTTGAATCGAAACAGGTAAATTTTATATATTAAAGACATATATAACATAAACTGACTTTCTTTTAAACAAAGGTTATTTTATTGTAATTATTATTAAAAGTTAAATAATTTCATAAATGCAATGTATGCTAGAAGTACTTTTCCGCAGAATGAAACTCACGACATACCTTTGGAGTGTTCCAACTACTAAGCTGTTGCAACTTATTGAAAATAAAGTGGATGTCTCTAGCGAATAAAACTTGAAATACTGTTCAATATTTCAAAGGTATTTGTGGTTCTTAGAATTGACGCATTAAGTCCGTGGTTAAAGCAACCACTCGGAAAACGGAAGATTTCAAGTTCAATCTCGACCAGTGTTGTTACGGTCTTTTCAACAAATCTGTGTATTTAATTAATAAACATTCAAGTGATCTGCCAGGTAAGTATCGTATTGTATAATAATTGGATAATCTTATTGGAAAACCAACACCCCTGGCGTAGGTTACCCCAAGTGGTGTGCTGCGTTTGGTGACTTTGCAGGGATACCCGGGTTTATGGGGTGAGGTTTGTCCAGGGAGACTGGCTGAGGGAGATCTTTTGACTTCTCCTTGTCCTTGTTTTGATATCGCCTTGTATCGCAATGGGGGGGATGGATTCATACGTCCGTCTCTAGGTTCCTACCCTCTTACCTACCCACCCCTCACGCCTTTTTCTTTAACATGACTTCCTCTTCTTCCTTTCTCTTAAAGACCCTCCACACTTCATCCATCGTGTGTTATTTGACCGATGACCTGGTGCATGCAATCTATTTTCCTGGAGATAAGCTGTTGTAATAGATTGTCTGTAGTCAGTAGTAAAACAGAGTACTTGCAAAAAATAGTTTTGATGTTATTTTTCGCAAAAACGGCGCTGTGCAAATCACCCAAATGTTATTATTATCAAGAAACCCTCTCCTACAGGAAAACATCTGAATAGCAAGGTACCTAAATCCCACTACTATTTATCTCTTTACTATTTTTGAAAAATTCAGTTTTTATCAGGGGTTTTCCCTTTCGATTGTCAGAAGCGGCACACGCCGTTTCCAGGTCCAAACATCACTTTGGGAGAATATTTACCTAATACTTTAATTTCTTGACAAAAATGGGATTTTTCCACAATAGCTTGTTTCCTGCAAAACATTTAAATACAGTAATTCTTTAAATCCATCCGATTAAAGTGTTTTTAAATATCCAGGGAACTCCCAACCTCATTCCCATTGAAAGTTTATGGACGAGAGTTGTGATAGTTCGAGCTACAAGACGTAGATGGCTCTAATGGTGACAGATCTTAGAGGTTATAGACCTATCCAACAGATTTCGATAGTATATATTGTCAATCTCTGTGGTGGTCACTAAGGTACGGAGAACCGTAAGATTTAGAGAATAAGAGAGATTCTAACAGCATAATAGAGAAGAAGGTAGCCTCCGGGGTCCTAGACACTCGTTCCTGATTATATGTCATAAAGACAATGTCTTGTTGTGAATAAGTGGTTATTATTTTTACAGAATCCATTCACAACAATAGTTAAGAAAAGTTACCGGAAAAAGGATTGCATTACAAGAGAAAAGCAGATTTAAGCAATTTCATAACATTGGTTTCATTCTTGATGAAATTTAAAATAATATTTATGTTTTTCTGATGGTATGCTACAACAATGCACGTAGGCAACTTTTACAACTCCGAGTTTCTGCGGTGCCTCCTTTTACTGTAGGAAGGATGTACTCATTCCTTGCTTTACTTCGACACTGAATAGCCAACTTCTGGGGCAGGACACGGAATTCAACCAATATCAATGTTGTGACTGCATCTGATTGGCTTAGCTCGCCTCTCAATGAGCGATGGGTGCAGATGATTAGACTCCTCGAAGTAAAATCCTTCAATTTAATTTTTATGTTTTTATGTATTAATGATCTACGTTGTCATTACTTACATAGTATGTTTTTTATTTATTTTTTTCTCTTTTAGTGTAATGTTTGTTTATATTCCGCACGTTTCCGACAGATTGGGATTGTACTATCTTACCAGTCCAGCTGGATTATAAACTTTGTTTATCAATTCAAAACAAAGAGATTTAAGAAAGAGGGGTTTTTATATTATAGCGTACATGCTAGTTGTTATGTTACAACTTATTTTAAAAATATGACAACTTAATTAAAAAATGTGAAAAATAACTATTATCAATGATAGTGAAAAATGTCTATTCTTTTCCCAATAATACTCACACCCCTGTAACATAAAATATGAATACGTTGAATACTAGACGTAATTTTCCTCACCTCTATGTACGTCACAATTTTCTAAAATCAGCTATTGTTTTTACCAACCACATACATGGCAATTTTATGCTTTGTGTTGTTGCTTACTGTAATGCTACGTGCTTATTATTGCATCAGACATTCTTTGAACTGTGGTTAGCTGTATATTTTTATCTTTATAACCGTATCTAGCAATGACTTTTCACAACCAGATTGTGTACCATAATACGATTTTAAAGATCTACACTTCATACTTGAAATAATTACCTCCACAATTAATAGGTTGGCGTGAATGAGATTCCCTCACAAAATGTTTATTTTAGGAGAATTATTATTTTCAGATGTCTGTACGTTTTACGTGCCTCTGGTTCAATCCGCTCAAATTTAATTTGTATTTAACTATCATTCCCAAAAGTTGTATTATACCTGAACAGATTATAATTCTTTTAATCTTTTACAATTTTCATTCCCTGATTTACATTCATTATTGACAAATAACTCTATGGGGGTATTTCACCACTCTCCTCATAGATTAGCCTCACCCTTAACGTCACCCTTATTCATAAAAACACGATGGGTATCAGATTGGATAATTTAGAAGCCCTAGAATTAAGAAAAGCCAAAAATATTAATAGTAAGGTAAATAACAATCATATCAATTAAAATAATAGTCCAATACTGAGGTTGTTCCCTATTGACAAAAAACATTCCCTGTCCTTACCCAATGCTCCATCTACACTTATCCCTACTTCCTCCTCCACTTGAGTGGTCCAGCCCATTTTGTTTTAAACCATATGTATGTTATCTATAACACATGTAACTTAATTTTAGTAGGGTTCTGTACTGCTCTGAAGAAGATATGGTGGTAGCGAAACCCGGTCGGCATTAAGTACATAAAAAATAAAAAGTGGTGTTTACAAAGTTATTGTTTTATAATAAAATATTAATATTAAAATTGACATTTTTTAGTTCTCCTGACCAGGGGAACATATGATGGAGCGAAATCGGTTTTGGAAAGAGGGTTTTAAATTTCAAAGTTTGGGTAGGGTATTTTTAATTTTATGACTATTATATTTTTTTAAATGCTAGTCAATTTTTATTCTGATAATTCCTTCAGCCAAAATTTTCTGGATTTAACGTAGTTAATTTTTTTTCTTGTCTTTCTGATTAAATTTTAAATTTTCACTTTTACGTCATGTTAAAAATCAGTGAGGTTACTGTTTTACTGTAATTATAACTGACATTAAAAAGTAATAATAATAAAAGCTAGAATTACGTTTTGATCGTGCTCCAGTTTCTTATCAAATCCGTGTAACACGGAGAATTACTCACGGAATAAATAATAATCTTTAATATTCTCAGATGTTAAATATAAGGTCCCATATTGTGAGCTTGTAAAGGGCGGGAGTGAATTTACAACCCTTACACAGAGTAATAAAGTTATTTATTACACACTCGTAGGCCATAAAATCTGACATTTTAATGATGTATACACATAATAAATAATTAATTCCCTGCTCAAAAATCTTTTCAAAGTACCTCCGCTCGGTTGTGGCTTTTGTAAGAAACAGATTAAAATTGTTTTTTTATGTCTATATCATTACAAATGTTATTAATGGTTTTAATTAAATATTAAAATGGGCGAATATTTTATTATAAACAAGTGAGATGGGACTATAAATCATTATAAACATTAAGCGGCCGGCACAAACACTATCTTTGTTACTACCCATATATCAAACCTATAACTGTAATTGGCTGTGCCGCACAGTCCGTGCAAATTGGTCGTAGCTAGGCAAATCAACTCGCTTGCTTCCATACCATATCTCATTCTGTTTCTGTATATATGTCCTTCACCGTATCTCTATTTATTGTATTTATTAATTTTGAATTAGCTCACATCATCGTGCGTGCCAACAAATTACACACATTTTGTTTTTATTTTTTTTTTCATTTAATACTACTGTGGGAAGGTACCGCAAATCTGTTTTAATTATTGTTAACAACATTTCTACGCTGGCATCACCAGCGCCTAGCTCGCTAGGGCTATCAGATGGCAAAAAGCAGAATCATTCCGTTTCAAATCATTGCATCGACCGGCCGCTATCTTTAAATTGTAATTTCTTTTGATAAATTATTGTCGTGGGCATTTTTAAATTTAGGTTAAAAATTAAATAAAGTCATTCAATTTCTAAACGTGAGTTTTTCATAAAAAATGATCCCGCGATTTTTATAGAGGCTAATGGACAGTAACCTTTTCCATAATTGGTGACCCCGGCATCAAAATTTACGCTATTTTTTTTTTAAATATAGTCAGGGATAGTCAGGTCAAGGATTTAAGTTTGGTGATTTAGCAGGGGTGCCTGGGTTCATGGGGGGAGGTTTGTCTAGGTGGACGACCAGGACATACTGAACCCCAGATTCCTACCCACCCCTTAAACCCTTTTCCTTCCCAGAACTTTCCCACCCCTTCCTTTCCTCAAAAAAACCCTCCACACAGCATCCTCAAAGATGACATAAGCCTTGAGGGAAATTATTTTTCTCAGGGCCTCCTGTGTGGAGCTCATGTAAAAAAAAGGGTGGAATATCAGCTTTTCTTGGAAAATTCTCACACGTTCGCTTCGTATAGTGACTTCCCAGGGGTGCCAGGGTTCGTAGGGTGAGGTTAGTCTAGGTCGTGGCGGCGAATGCATTTGCCCACCTGCTGCATGGGGGACCGGACCAGGAGAGACTGATTGAGGGAGACTTATCCTAGACCTCTCCAGTCTCTTGACCCATCGCCTTGCACCACTGCGGGATTCACACGTAACCGTCACTCCTGGACACGTTGACCCCCATATTCCTACCCACCCATCATAATTTTTTCCTTTCCAGAATAATTTATTGTCTTTACAGGATATCTGTATTATTTTATTTCCTGCTTCTTCTCATTTTTTTCCTAAAAAGAGCCTTCACACAGCATTCCCAAATACGATACAGGCCCTGAGAGAATGAAATTATCTTCCTCAAGGTCTCCTGGGTGGAGCTAATGAAGCTAAAAAATAAAAAATTAAGCATTTATGCATGTAGAACATTAGAAGCATAAATACAATAAGTTCATTAGTAATACAAAACTTCATCTATAATTTTTTCGAGGGTTCAGAGGTTTAGTTGAGTTGAATAAATAAATTAGCTCGTAAATTATTTTTTTGTTACGTGAACTACAACGGGTATTTAAAAACTATTTTTTCTACGTTATAACCTGCTGACATACTTATATGATAGTGCGGAAATTATTTGTTACGCATTTGAATTAGTCACACGGCATTGGCAAGTTGGCCTTCCGACCAGGGGCCATTTCGTTTATGAAACAACAACATTCCCGTAAATTGATATTGATATGGAGAGAATAATCTGTAGATTATTCCGGTATCAAGGTGGCGTGATACCGGCGTTATTACAGGGCTATAAATAATAACGAAAATGCTCGTGACATATTTATCAAACGGCGCTGATACCTGGAATTCATCGGTGGTTTTATGTTTTTCCGATGAAAAACCATTGAATGAATACTCGTGTGAAGGCGCTGATAATATTGACATTTCAAATATTATTACTTTGTTTTAACAATGAAATTGAACGTTATATTTGAGATCATTTGTAAAGCCCTGACAGATTTCAATAGAAGAGAAGAGTGAATAGAAAAAAATTTATTACATCGTCAAGAATTATAAATCCAGTGGCATTATGAAAACAATATTTTTTTAATAAAATTACTTTCTTTATAATAACTTTTGAAGGTTATTTCGATCAATGATAGAAAAAAATTAACTTTTTATCAAATGAACTAACTAATGTTCCATCACGCCGTTTCCCCGTCGGGGTAGACAGAGAGGACGGACAACCAAACAACTCGGTCTTGGCACACACTAAAGTATCTGATTCACTTGGTCGTGCCATTTAATGTGATACGATGCCATATGACGTGATATGTAATTAATTATAATTAATACGCATTTTTTTTATTCAAACATTGGTTCACACAAAGTTATTATTTATTTTCATTGAAGAAAAAGATAATAAGACAATAATAATCTTAACGAAAATGTGAAAGAGAACAGGACACGGAAAAACAGTAAGAGATAATGGTCGCAACTGGGACTCTAACCCAGAACCTCTCGTCTAACCGAGATTCAATTCCGCTATCGCCGCCTACTATCAAAACATCATATTAGTCAATCTCATATTTCAATTTTTAAGAATTAACAATATTATCTTCAACTATTTTTTTCCGTATTATATGCAATTACCATTCTTATTGGAAACAATCATTCTAAGAAATGGTTTGTAACCTAGGTAGCGTCTTGGATAAATACATCCGATTTTATTCTTGTGAAACTATTGACTTTTTTAAAAGTAATAAGATAGTTGCATATAATATACAAAATATTGTACTTATGTGCATTTGACTGGTGAGTGACTATTCGAACTTTGTTTCACGACAAGATCAGAATTGTCTGGTACCTACCCATTTTTCAATATTTCTCTCCTTCTCTCTCATTTTCTTTTAGCCCCACAACAATAAAAAAAACGAGGTTGCTCCATTGGCTCCAGTCACTAGGATCTTTATGTAATATCATTTTTTTAAGTTGGTGTGTGTTAAATTATTATAGGACTCTTTATTGTGTCGAAATTACTTGAAGAAAGAAGGTCAACCCATACAAATAAAAACAATCCCAAAAATCAAAAATTGAATATGGGCAATTATTCATTCCCAGATGTAGAGGTTAAGTGCAGAATTGAGGCAGCAAGAACTGCTTTCAGTAAAATGAAATCCCTCTTCTGCAATGACAACCTCAATTTAAAACTAAGGCAGAGAATGTTAAAGTGTTATGTGTGGTCAGTCTTGCTTTATGGATGTGAGACATGGACCTTGAAAGAAAATACCATAAACAGGTTTTTTTTTTTTATATGAAATACCGCACAAGAGTCCCAACTGCTCCCGTCTGGAGCCAGTGAGACTATGGCATCCCCAATTGGGGTATGTTGTGAGGCTGAAGGTAGTGGGGAGGGGAAGGAGATAGGGAAGAGGAAGGTGGGGAAGTACCTGGCTATTCAGATCTGGTCACTAAACACGACTAAAGCCATTTCAAGCAACGTTTCAATTCTGAATGGTGGTCTTACACCAGGGCGATACTGATAGTATCTACCACTCTGGAACGTGCCGCAAATATACTATATATTATTTTAAATGAATAAATTGTGAATTAACACAAATTAATCAAATAAAATTTATTTGCGCACGCCGGGCTCGAACCCGCGACCTTCGGATTGTGAGGCTTAGAAAGGTTAGAGGCTTTTGAAATGTGGTTTCACCGGAGAATGCTCAAGGTTCCATGGACCAACATGATCACTAACATAGAAATTCTCAGGCGGGCTACAGCAGATAGAGAACTGCTTACATCAATAAAAGTCAGGAAAATTTCATATCTGGGCCTCGTAAGAGACAAATGTCTTGGCGAGAGTGGACCGGCATTAGAAGTGCGGAGGAGCTATTCCGGGCGGCACAATGTAGAGTGATCGCCAACGTCGGGGGGACCTGATAGGGCACACGAAGAAGAAGAAGAATTATTCATTCTAAGACTTATATGTTCTCCGACTTGACAGCTTCTAACGCCTCTTAAAATTATATTACCTCATCATCATCATCATCTTCATCCTCTTATCATATTCGGGTCGGGGACCTATGCATCGACAAGGCAAATATTATATTACCTACTATTAATAATTGAAAACACTTTCAAGACGGTTTTTCGGTTAGTAATTTATTGGAAATAATTAAGTTGAATTAACAAGGGACATCCATTCTTTAATAATTAGCCAACGAGGGGCTGTAAAATTATGTATAGTAAAAAATTGTTTGAGCAACATCTGTTGAAATTCTATATAGCTGAATGTTCCACGTGAATAACTAAAATTTTGGGCTTTGATCGTTGGAACTTTAATTTGATCCTTTGAACTTTAATCATTTTAGAAAACTACAAAGTGCGCATTATAAAATGAAAAATTACTCTGTGTAGCAACGTTAGACAAGGTACGTAATTACCTCGGAGGGTTGATTGAACCAAAGCGCAGTTCAAATATTACGTAAGTTCAGAGATCGCAGCTAGGGTTTGCAAATCCCGCACCTTTTGCAAATCTTACACCTTTTACAAATCTCGCGGGATTGGAGCGATTGTTGTAAAATTAAATTAAATAATGGCGACATTTCATTATTGTTCGTTTTCAATTATTTTTGATTTTAGAATATTATTTATTTTGTATTTTTTTTATTATTTATTAATTTTTAACGCCCTGGTGGTCTTTTACATGATAAGTTTATAATACAGAGACACAGTTTGTAAATAAAAAAAGATGAACTTGAAGAAGTAAACACCATATGAATGGTAGATATAAAGATAAATTTAAGTAAAAATAAAGCATTACAATAAAAGAGAAAGTTTTTTAAGTTGCAGATAACATAGAAATAATAATACACCGTGTGTTAGTAATTACAATATTTACAGACTAATTGTGATGAATAATAGGTGACAAAGTGCAAAATACTTGAAATAAAACGGGAACAAGTTTTTACATTTTTACGTAGATAATAAAATATTATAATTTTAAAAATACATTGCAAAGGTAATATAATATATCAAGTCACCATTTTTCGAACTAACTAACGCCTTTCTAATATTTTCAAATATTTCAAACATTAATTTATCAGATATTAAATAATACTAGTGGTCGCCCAATGGTCGAAATTCGACTTTTTATTGATTTAATGTAATTTTTATGCATAATTTAAAAAAAAATATTTGCATTCAGCACTTTGCATTCATATTTGCATTCATACTTCTCCGTCCGCGCAATTTTCGTAAAAGGGGTACAAAGTTCTTGCTTCACGCATATAGAAGATAGATAGATTATTAGATAAAAGATATCATATTAAATATTTTAAGAAAACTTTGATACAAAAAAAAATCGTAAAAAACATTACTGTCCAAGACAGGACTCTCCAGTCAATTAAGACCAATCATTTTCGATATTAGTAATATTATTTAAAAAAAAAACATTGTAAACGAAACGTAATAAGCATTTTAATAAAATTTTCATAATAAGTAAATAAGATCTACAACGGATATTTGTGAACAAAACCTCAGCAGCAGAAAACTCTATCTCTGGTTGTTGGTGTAAATTAGGTATTTTTCATTCACGCAACCCTGTGAATCCCGCGGGTTTGCAGGATGCGGGATTGCGGGATTATGCGATGCGGATTGCAAACCCTAATCGCGGTGTTTAAGATCAGATCTAATTATTATGGTGTGGACTACGAGTACCACTTTAATGTAATTTAATAATCAATTCCACAAAGTAAAAAGCAAACTTCAAAACCAGTCTTGGAAGAAAGTCAATTCCATAAACAGACTATATAGGCCCTCGTAGACTTGAAAACGTTATTTCAGATCGCGAATTATAAAAATTACGTATTTTCATAGCATTACTGCGAAGTTCTCAACGATGTCTATAAATACCAAATATAGCTAAACTCCAAAGCATCATTTGATAAAACGTCGCCTTGGTTCGTTTTTGTCCAACAGACCATTAGAAAATTTTACAGGAGGAGAAGGTTTTCTTTCATTATTTTAATGAAACATTATTATAAGGGTTTAAGATAAAGCTATTTCTGTAAAGATCTCATTAGTTTAAATAATTCTTAGTTGTGATTAACTATCATTTTTTATACTTTATTTTAATTTTAAAGTGGAGATTGAACAAAAACTAAAACGGTCTGTTGGACAATTAAGAACTGAGGCGACGAAAAGTAGAATGGCTGGAAAGAAGTGTTTTATTTTAAGTAAAGTCTTAATTTTTATTACCGTAATGAGTCTTAATACTTTATTTGCAATTTTTCGTATCAGCAGATAATATCAAAGAATAAGTAAAAATTAAATGAAAACAAATCACATTGTATAATGTATATTCCACTAATTTTATCAAAATTACCAACATGTTTCGAAATCAATGGTTTCTTCGGCAAGATAAAATGAAAAAACAAAGACTAAAATAAGAATTTTTTATTCTACTTTTTTCGTTAAGCTCCTTGACATTTTTTTAAGTCCACAATAATTCCCCTGAAGGCCTATGTCATATTTGGTTTGAAGGATGCTGTGGGGGGAATCTTTCAGAAAATAACGAAGAGGAAGTTCTGAGAAAGAAAAGGGTATTAGGAGTGGGTATCTAGAGGTCAGTGTATCCAAGAGTAACGGACTTGTGAATCTAACCCTTCCACAACGGTGCAAGCGGACGTTTCTAGAAAGCCATGCTAAAGAGATCAAATGGTCCCCTTCAACTAGTTTCTCCCGATTCAACCTGCCACGTAGTTGACAGATAGACGCATCTGCCGCCAAGACCCGAAAAACCTCACCACATGGACCCGGGAACTCCTGCTAAATCATCAAACGTAGCAAACCACTTTGGATGACCTGTGTTTAAAAAGTGTTGGTTATCCATAAAATGTTTCCAGGCGGTACCCGTAATCGCCTCCCAAAATGAAAACCGTTGGAAAGCAAAGAAATCAGTTGAAACACGCGCAAAAGGCTTATCATTTTTTAATCACTGGAGCGACAGCGCATTTTAAAACGTTTGTCTCCGATTGCTCGACATTTTTTGGTGATCATTTTGAATATTTTCCGCCCAAATTTAAAAAAATCATACCTACGAATTTTAATACGGAAACATGCAAACTGATTATAGTTCTATATAGCCAATGAATTCACCTACCTTTTGTCGATTATTGCATATTCGTAGGACTCATAAAAATTGTATTATAAAATCGTAAACTTCTACATAATTACTTAAAAATAAGGGAAAATTTGCCAAAATTGGCAGCAAAGCAATCCGAGGTATTTAATATAGTGCCAAATTGTGGCAAAAAGCGCTCCAGTGGTTAATAAAAAATCTCAAGCGGCAAAAATAATGCCTTTCTAACGCGTAATAATTTGGGTATTTACGAATAAATTTTGTGAAACCTCAACAACAAAAAAACCACAACCAATCTAATGATTATAGTTCCATGTCGTGTTATATTCCAATAATAACCGTTGACTAATTTTTTTATGATTATTTATTGCTTTTATTTTTCGAAGTTCGTTGGCTTTATCGCCATTGCCACCCGTTCAATTATCGTAACACAAAAACTAGTGGTTTTGTTATGGTTCTTTGCTTTGCTTTTTACGTTTCTTTTTATTTCATTTCATTTTGACCGTAAACCAGAACAAAATAACGAAGTCAATTTCATTGCTTGTCATTCAAATCCAATTTGGTATGATGTATGAGTTTAGTATTGAACGTACAAATTGCTAGAGGTCGCTTTCTTTTCCTGCTTCTTCCTAAGCTGGCGGGCGTATTGGAAGCTTAAAAACATAATGGAAAGACCAACGCCGCAACGTGAGTCGACTCTAAAATACTTCGTGTTTTTCCGTCATAAAGCTACGTACCAGGCTGCCAGGCAAGCATAAAACGGCGTGGGTGTGGGTTGTCCGCGCTCGCCCTTGTTTCCAGAGATATTGCCCGATTACCTGTGGCGTGGTGCAGATACTTCTTCGCCTTCATGCTCCCCTGCTACTTTCATAATTGTTATTGCGGATGTAAATGTTACTTTTTAATTGGTTAACGCGTCTGTTTCAACGCTTGCTAGAGTAAAAGCCAGAGTTAAGAAATTTCCAGAGTTAAATTTCACCAAAATGCGTTATTCAATCAATTTAACTGCCCGCTTATGTCACTTTTAACTTTTGCTTTTACTTTCCGACAACCGATAGTTACTTTCAGCTACTTTGTCATTTAGGCGTATTTGAGTTTTTCAATATACATATACATATTTACATAAATACATATATTCATTCATTTTGACATATTTAAGTGTCAAAGCTTGCTAGAGTAGAAGTCAGAGTTACAGAAATTGCCAAAGTTAAATTCACTAAAATGCGTTATTCAATCAATTTAACTGCCTGCTTTCGTCACTTCTAACTTTTGTTTTTACTTTTCGAAAACCGATAGCTACTCTACAGCTACTCTGCCATGCGATTTTGTATCTTTCGTGGGTACGTAATCTCCTGTTAAATATGTGTGATTGCAATTGCTTTTTCTACGGAGTTACGTATGTCAACTATCGTATTTCAACTAGTAATACTAAACGCTGCAAGTATACGTGATGTTGTACACCGTGGATTTCACATTTGCGAAGTTTCAATCTAAATACGCATGCATTACTTATTATTTTTTGCCCAAATTAAAAACCTCATAACGTATTTTGTACACGTAAATAGTTTTTCTTGTAGTTATTGTTGTAAAAAAGTGTAATTCCCATAATCCGTGCCTAAAAGTGAAAAGAAACTTTGCAAATGTCAAATCGATGGTATGCAACTTTAAACGTACATTAAACGAATAAATTATCTTGCATTTCGTGTTTCACTAGTAGAAATACGACAACTGACATATCAGTCCATAAAAAAGGCAATTGCAAGCCATAGACAATCACACAAATTTGACAGGAGATTACGCGTTGAAACGATTCCGTATCCACAAAAGATACAAAATCGCTCTTCTGGTATGAATTATTATGATATTGGTACAAATTATTATAAAAAATGATGACAGTGAAGATGAATTCATCATCCAATATGTCGTTCAGTGAAAACCAAAAACATTTTGACCCCGTGTTAATAATATTGTTATTTGGGACGATCCCGAATTCTTTGCGCGGAATCGCACGTCGAAAGATCTCGTAAAATTTGTGATTTAAATACTCATGCAAATACTTACTTACTTCTTGATATATTCCGCCATATTTGAGAATCTTCGCTGGATCCTACAATAACGCGAAACAAAATACAGGGCGATATTTTGACAGTTGTTGTGATTTTCAAATTTAAATTTCAGTGTGGCCGCACTAAAAATAATGCAGTGCATTTTTCACGTATTTCGAGTAATATTCTGCGTTTTAGACTGGCCATACTATAAATATTATTTGAACAGCGCTTAGCCCTATTTAACTTATTATTTTAACTGATGGTTAAAATTTAAAATTAGCTCACGATTTAGATTTTTGTTGAAACAGACGAACGGCCTAGGGTGCTTTATTTGCAGGAGCGTATTAATTTTAAACGTTTTCTTTTTCCATTTTCTTTTCATCCTTTTTAGTGCAAAAAGTATGGATCAACGATTCTACATTCCCTAAAAAAAAACACGTTAGTAAATTTATTAATTATGCTCGATTATGCATACTTGATAGAACCGTTATTGCCACAATAACTATATGGGTACATAAATTAAACTCGTGATAAGGGCATACTAAACATTGAAAAAAAAAATTTGCAGTTATCTTTGACGGCCTCCGTGGTCGGGGGATGAAGCTCTTGCCCAGCAATCCGAAGGTCACCTGTTCAAAACCTATAGCGTGCGCAAATAAATAAAACTTAATTACTTTGTGTTATTTCACAATTCATTCTTTAAAATAATATTTGGTTTATTTGCGGCACGTTTCAGAGTGGAAAATAATCCATGTACCGCTCTTAAGTAAGACCAGCATTCAGAATTGAAACTTTACTTGAAACGGCTTTAGCCGTGCTTAGTGACCAGATCTGAACAGCCAAGTACTTCTCCACATTCCGCTTTCCCATATCTTTTCCTTCCCCACTACTTTCAGCCTCACAACACACCAATTGGGAATGCCATAGTATCACTGGCTCCAGCACTTGGGACTCTTGTGCAGTATTCACTTAAAAAAAATCCACGTCTTTTAAAATCGTACACGGAGCGTACACAATCTTAGGAACCAAGAGTACTTTTACAAATTTGTACTGCTATGTTGTATAAAGAAAGGGTACTGTAAACTTAATTCTTCGTAATAATATTTGAGTCGATCACGTTTGCAACAAGTTTATATAAGAAGCTTACATCTGAAGTTGTCTGCCTACACTCAATTCAAAGCATGAAATAGCTTCTGATTTATTAGTAAGTTACAAATTTTGTTCAAGTTGCAGCTTTTCTTAGTAGGTAACATAAGCAATTCTATTTATAAAACACGTAAATGCGCATTTCCCTATAAAAACCAGATTACATCAAAGGTTAAGCAGTATTTCATGTCCACCATTCGAGGATACTCTATAGTTAGAAATTAACAAAGGTCGATTGTTTTAAGATAACAAACACGTGGACATAAAGACAAATTCGCACTGAAACACGCTTACAATTTTATAATAGAATGAATACACACGGAGGGGATGGTTTGACACAGAGCAGATAACGCAACCCCTTTAGTTACTGCCCCTAAATAGATTTCCGTAGAGGTCAATTTGTATAATGGAGCCTTGATCGATAGGCGAATGCGTATTTTTAGAGAACCCCGATTAAAATAACAAAGTTCTGTCTGAAAAGGGTTCAAATTGTGATGAACTGGGGGTG
Organism: Glyphotaelius pellucidus; assembly: GCA_936435175.1. Lineage (NCBI taxonomy): Eukaryota > Metazoa > Arthropoda > Insecta > Trichoptera > Limnephilidae > Glyphotaelius > Glyphotaelius pellucidus. The sequence continues at coordinate 29,006,501 of OW386544.1, forward strand.
GTTGAATTTTTATACTCATTTTTTTGACTGCCTGTACAAAAGACGTTAGAATGTATTTTATTTCTGTTCTGGGAACGAAAAAGTTATGTGGGGTGGTAAGGAATCTGGAAGTCAATGTATGAGGAGTGAGGGGCGTATGAATCCATCCCACCCACTGCAGTGTAAGGCAACAGGGTCGAGAGAGTTCCAGAGGTCGGCTGAGGAGGTCCAGTTTAGGTCTCTCTCAATCAGTCTCTCCCGATCCGGCCCGCCAAGAATTAGGTGAGCAATTGCATTCGCCGCCAATACAGAGACAAATTTCACCCTTTGAACCCGGGCACACCTGCTCACCAAGTTACTAAACGTAGCGATCCACTTGGGATGACATATGGCAGGGGTGTTGGTAATCCATTAAATGTATTCTGGGGCGGCGGTATTCACTCCCGCCTCCCAAATTTCATATTTAATTGAATATTTGTAATATTTTATTCAGCAGGAAAAGAATTGATCCCTTCTGCTACTAAATTTTTCTTATTGGTAGACGGATTACATAATCATTAAATAACTAAATAAATACCACTTTTGTGACACTAATGTTTTTGTAGTATAAGTAATTACCAAAGTACAACATTGAATTCAAACTCAGGCACAAAACATCAATTAATCTCTTAAGTTGCTATTTTAAAAATTTACGTAAATTATAAATATTTATAATAAAACATTGTCGAAACAGTCATTCTGTTAAATATAATAAAATTATCGATGAATACGAAGAAAAAATTAACCTTTCCATTATTTATTATTTAAAAAGAAATCTACAATCATCAGCAAATCTCTATTCAACAAATATCCTTAAAATGATTTAATTTAATTCACTAATAAAAATTCTACATAAATATAAGTGCTTTCTCGGGAATGTTTTTATAATGATTGTAAAATAAGTATCTTTTGGCAGAACGTTATTTAAAATATAATAATATAAACACATTATAATTTTTCAATAATTTAAAATTAAATAATAACTTAGGAAACACGACTTTTAATTTTTATGTACTTGCCGACTTGGTTTAGCCACAACAGTATCTTATATGATACCTTACAAAAATCTAAAATCTACTAGTTTAGTTACACGTGTAATAAATAGGTTACAATTATTTTGAATTATAATTTCGTGTCCCAAAGTATCTGCTTCATATGAACAAAATAATTTAATTAAAATAAATAACTTTGTAAACGCCACCATTAAAATAATCGACATGTTTCGTGGTACAAATAGTTGTGTGTGAAAATTTATGTATTTTCATTATAATGACGTGACAAGTAAATTTGCGATTATTAAAGAAACAATATAATTCGTTAAAATTACAATTACGGCAAGCCACACGGTGAATGCTTTTTCACAAATAGGGAAAATATTATTAAATGTGTGTTTCAAAACAGTAGGTACCCACTTTCCTGAAGATAATGTAACAATATTTGGTTTGTGAACAAGGTCTTCGAAGGTGTAAAGGTCAAAGAAATTTAATGGGCACAATAATTGAGAATGGATGTGTGCTAACGAAGACTATTAGCAGGAATTCGCTGTTAAGGGAATGGGTATATGCACTAATAAAATATTCAATGGGCTTACTTGGTTTAACACACTGGCTATGTAGATAATGTAGGAATGCAATACCTCAATAGATCAGATGATAATCAGTTAGCGGAAGTTCGCAAAGTTTATACCCCGCCTCCGACATTTTATTTATGTAGGGCCGAACTGCTTCAAGCAACTTTAAATTGGTAGCTACATTTCGAATTTCGATGTATAACTTTTTATGTTAGCTCCACACAGGAGGCCCTGAGGAAAACGAAAACCCTCAGAGCCCATGACATCCTTTGAGAGGGTATGTGGAGGATCTTTTGGGCAAAGGAAGAGAAGCAATCTTCCGAATAGACCCTCCATCGATATGCTTGGTGAACAGGTATGGGGGCTCCACCAAAGCCAGAGTAAAGTTAGCCTCTCAAAAACTGGGCGTACTGTACAGGGCCCGCAGATAACTTTAATAGTACACAACTGCTAACCCTGTACAAATCGCAAGTGCGCCCCACGGTTGAATTTGGCAGCCACCTCTGGGCTGGAGCTCCAAAATACTTGAAAAATACCCTCGACTCTGTGCAGAAACGGGCGGTCCGTTTGATAGATCCTCCCAACTTAACGAACGGATTGCAATCTTTAGAGCACAGACGTTGGGTGGGAATGCTATCCCTGTTCTACCGGTATTTCAATGGAAGATGCTCTGAGGAACTAGCGTCATTGATCCCTTCGGCACCGGTGCATAGTCGGGAGACACGCCAAACGCCTGCCCAACATATGTACACGGTTGACATTGTCACATGAGAACGGGTCGCTTCTTCGACTCGTTCTTGTGTTCAACAGCTCGGCTGTGGAACAATTTTCCGGCCTCTGTGTTTCTTCCTTCCTACGTAAGGAATCTGGGAGTCATTTTATTCAAGAGCGACGGACGTATGAATTCATCCCTCCCACTACGCTGCAAGAGAGAGAGAGAGAGAGAGAGAGAGAGAGAGAGAGAGAGAGATATTCCGGCTGGAAAGATTTAGGTTAGGTCTCCCTCAACCGGTCTCTCCCGATCCGGCCCGCGAAGAAATTGGTGAGCACATTTGCCACCAAGACCTGGTCAAACCTCACCTGCTCACCTAGTCACCAAACGAGGTGAACCACTTGGGTTGACCTATGGCGGAAGTTTTGGTTGTCCAATAAATATAATTAGACTTGTAATATTTGATTCAGCTTTAAAAAGAATTGATTCCTTTTATTATTAAATATTCTTTAAAAATACTTCTTGGTAGACGGATTACACAATCATTAAGTAAATTAATCTGTGATTGTTTCAAATTCTTCTTAATTTGGTCTTTTTCAGTGGTTGGTGCGTTCTAAATTTCTGTTAGATTTCTTTTCTTGGTTGATAAATAAATACACCCACAGCTAATTTCTAGCTTATTTAAATATCGGTCTGGTTCCCAAAATAATAAATGTAACATTTAATAAAGCTTTTAATAATCATTTTAAAACTTAAATCAGTAAACAGATTCATAAATAGAGACGTGAAAACGTAACGAGTATTTCCAGTATTCGTATTTCGGTATCAAAACTTTCTATTTGATAATAAAACTCATGAAATGTTGAAATTCGTTTTGTTCCCAACGTTTATTTGTTAAAATTCACCATTCCTCTCACGTTGTTTAACGTTGAAGGGCAGGTTCGGAGCTGACATAAAGAATGGCTGAAGGACTTAAGGAAAAGTATTTCGATCTATTTTTGTAAGGCGTGATTTGCATAAAGTTTTACGATAAAACTCTTCGGCTTTATCTCGACAAAATCGTGAAGAGATAAATTAAAACTTATTGAAATGCCATTAAAAGTGCAGAATCTATGTTCTTAGACACATTTTCGAAATACTAACTTGTACTCTATTACAAATATTTTTAGTGAGTTTGTTAGCACCTACATAATTTAAAGCAAAAATCTTAAATAAATATATTTTTTTTTTAAGATGTACAACGGATGGAGGCGATAGCAAATGGCAGAAAAAGTCGAGTACGCCCGAGAGTATCGCATGATACACTGCACCAAATTCTTGGGTGGGGTAATTTAAAAAATCGGGTTCATAGACATTATGTAATTGTACGATAACTTGACAGTTGATCCCTCAACAGTTGATTATTCAGTTTGGTTTGATATCTTTGCCTCAAATCCAAATTTAAGTTTTGTATTTTAAAGGCCGCACGGCCGTTCCTCTTGACAATACAAAACTGCTTTTATATTTATTTTTGCTGGGTTTTATTTAGTTAATTCACTAAGTGAGAACAATACTCATTATTTGCATATAGTTACGTGCAATTCTTAAAATCTACTCAGTCAAAAGATAGATAATTTTTACTTAAAAATACAAAATAGTGTAAAAGCTCACTCAAATGACAAATTATACCAAGAGAGGCAAGAAACATAAGAGACATAAGAGATACAAGAGACAAAAGAGACACTAGAGACACAAGAGACACAAGAGACACAGGAGGCACAAGAAACACAAGAGACACAAAAGACACAAGAGACACAAGATACACAAAAATACAAAATAGTGTCAGAGCTCACTCAAATGACAAATTATTCTAAGAGAGACAAGAGACATAAGAGACAAAAAAATTCACAAGAAACACGAGATACACAAGCGACACAAAAAACACAAGACTCAAAATAGACACAGGAGACACAAGAGACCCAAAAGACATAAGACACACAAGATACACAAAAAGGCAAAATAGTTCAAAAGCTCACTCAAATGACAAACTATACCTATAGAGGCAAAAGACACAATAGACAAAAGAGACAAAAGAAACACAAGAGGCACAAGAGACCCAAGAGACACAAGAGATACAAGAGACACAACAGACATAAGAGATAAGATGATATTTAACATAATTAGCATAAAATATTTTTTAACATGTTTTCATAAAAACTTTTATGGGCGTATAATAATATAAAAAAATAAAGACGTATTAAGATGACTGTGAATTATTTTATGTAAACGTATCAAATCAGTCAATTACCTACCAATTTTAATGATACATTGTTATTGGCTTATTCAATACAGTATTAAACGTTATTAATCCAGTTCAATAGCAGTTAATCCTTCCATTCAATCAAGCTATATATATTCTGCAAAGGGATCTTGAAGGCCAGTTGTGTTCCTTGTCGTAAGCGTCCGAAGTTGAATATTGCGAATACAATACAAATTGATTGGTTAAACCTTGCCATTCAATACATATGCGAGACTTAATCTAAGATAAATCTAAATCGGCTCTGTTTGGTTGGCAGCCACTTGTCTCCTTCACTTTGTGCTTATAAATATAAAAATGTATTCAATTGGAACTAAAAACTTGAATCACTATGGCAACACCAAGTTACAAAGATTTTTTTTTAATTATTTGAATTTTGAATTTGTTTTGGTGAATGAATGAATTCAAATCTTGAAATAAATGTAATTGACAATGCATTATTTCAACTTTTGGTGGCACTCACGCACACACACACACGCACACACACACACGCACACACACGCATTTCTCTGAAATTGAAAGAAATGATGGCACGACTAGGTTATGCCGTTCGATGCATAGGACCGTGGCAGAAAATCGAAACTGTTTCAATACACAACAAAAACAATTTTATTTTAGCCCAAAAATCATTGTTTTTATGGGGCGATTCTTTTTTTAAATTTTTTCTTCACAATTTCAGTTTGGTAGTTGTTTGTATAAACAATGAAAACAATATAACTTACACCGTTTTTTAACGTTTTTAAAAAAGTTTAGAGTTTTTCAGGTAATTTGGGACTCCAGATTAGAGGTGACTGCCAAAATTAACTGTGAGACGCACTTGCGATTTATACAAGGTTAGCAGTTGTGTACTATTAAATAAAACGTTTTATAAAAGCAGTGCCTTGAGAATGTTCGAAATATTCAAAAACCTTTACAAGTATTTGCGTTCATAGGTTATTTTGGAGAATGGTTCCATTATTTGAAAATCAGGGGTTTCTTGCACCACCAAAAGTATTTAAATACCCTTCTTTTGGGGAGTAGTTTTATTTTCCCCTGGTAATATTTAACAGCTTTTACTTTTGGAATACTATGAATTATTACTCCTATCTCTAGGGTCCAGACAGAAATGAATTCTTGTAAACTGCCAAACGGTCAAGTAAATAATTAAGGCTTACTTAATTAATAAATTCACCCGAGCACGAACACATAAGTTATTCAGTCTTTTGAGATGTACGACTAATCTTTCCCTAATGCTGCCTCTTGGGATGGTTAAATAAGAGCCTCAATTTATAGAATGACCTACCCACCCAAATTAAGAACTAAAAGTTTGTAAAATTTTAAAATGCTGTTTTAAGTAAGATTGGTAAATTTTACAGTGATAAATTATTAATGGTATTTATTTATGATCCAGCAATATTGTAAAACAATTTCTACCGATTCTGTTCCAGTTATCTGTTACAGCCTGGTATCTATAGTTTTTGTCCAAAGAAAGTGTTTGTTTTTGGTATTTGCAGTTGGTGTGCATGTCTTGTTTTAAAATTGCGAGAATTTTGTTAAGCGTTAAATGTGTATTTGTTTTGAATATAATTTTCAGCACTGGGAATTTTTTTAATATAATTGAAGTGGGTGTTTTTTAAAAAATGACAAAAGTCAAATTGCTAAAAGGTAAAATACATTATAGGGGGATATGGATAATTTTGAAATGCAATATTTTTACTAGAGTTAAAATTGTGTTACAAAATTTTAACACAATGACAACTAAACAACAAAAAATAACATATAATATATTCACAATTATTATTTTTTTTTTTCAAGGCTTAATTTATTTATTATAAATACAAAGTAATACAATATGACATAAAATATTATACAGAAAGAAGAAAAGTTCCAATAAACTACTTTTTAGCAGTTTATCGATGGGTACTTTTACTTTGGAGATATATATAAACTTATTTTACAATTTTTGTGTTAGTCTAATACAAATTATTTCTTTCGGCAAGCCAATTTCTCAACAAAATATTTGTTCTACCATTTGTACATTTTTTAATTTCGGCAGGTAACATATTTAAGCAATTAGGTATCATATAGTCCAGCGTTCTTTGTCGATATTTGTTTAAATGCTTAGGTACAATTAGTCCTTCATTTAACGTAAAACGAGTATTGTAAGTGTGGTCCAGTTTATTTTTGTATATGGGGCTATTCATATGCGAAAATATAATTTTATACCACAGAATTGTTCTTACTGAGAGAATTTTGAGATTTTGGTAAAAGTACGGAACATTATGCCTTTGTTCATATAAACTTTTATGAGCTAATAATTTAACTAATTAATTTTGAACTGATTGAACACGATTTACATTTGTTTTACAGGAAAGTCCCCAAGCTGTAATTCCATATCTTATAATAAATTTTCTAATTTAAATTATAAGAATTTGTTAACAAATTTATTTAATAACCAAACAATATTTTCATTACTTTAATAAGACAAAAGCTCCCAAAGTCGGTTAAAACTTAGTATTATTATTATGATAGTGTTTAACATCACAACAAGTTTTCCTTTATTTTAAGCAAAGCTTCGTTAAATTCGCATATCCCGTCAAAGCCTTCAAAGTTAAATTTTCCACTGTAAACTGATTTCACATTGCCGATAGTTTAAGGCGAATTAATTGAATAATCACATTAAATTAATATTGTTGAGTGTATTTTGGTCAGAAATTCCAGGAATAGAAAAGATATTCCTCGAACGTGATATTCTAGGGACTAACAATATATAAAAAGTTCAGAGAAGCTCTGCTGAATGAAACCTGATATCCGATATTGTTTATCTCAACTAATAAATAATTTAAATAAATAAGTGGAACAAAGTGCAAAAGTTTTTTTTAATTTCAATTATAATAATAAATAATTTTGTTTTTATGAATTACAAACTTTATTTTATTCATTTTAATAAATTTTGTATTTAAATTTGTTGAAAGCGTTTTATTTTTGCGTTGTTAACACGCCGAAATCAGGTGAACAACAAGTTTATACACAAAATGTTCTTCTGTGACTTTCTAAACAAACGTACATGCGCAACAAGGGTTTACGGTTTAGTTATACATTGAATAAAAACAAGCCCAGATTTGATTTGGTACTTATAAAAATATCTTTAGCTGGCAACGTCGCATTTTAGCAAAATGACGCATTAAATTCTGAAATTTTTTTTTAAAAAGCATGAATTCAATAAGACATTAATTTAATTAGAAAGTGATATTTTCTAATAATATAAATGTCTTTTGTACGTATAAATCTTATAAATCAATTTTTTTATTTCAAATTCCCTAAATACAAGGAGTGGGTGTTCTAAATATCCTAACATCTTTAATTTTTTGACGTTTGGAGTGAAAATGTGTTTTTTTCATATTTGAAATTAAATTATTCCATTTTTAATTATTTAAGTATATATCAATTAAAAAAAATATAAAAAGTAATTTTATCTTGTTTTAAAATAGTATTTGTTTTTATGGCATTCTATTTTGCAGAAACACATACCACATTAATTTAAAACAACTTGAAAATGTTCAGAAATTCGATGAAAAATTTCAAGTTTACAGAATAGGATGAATCGGCTTGTTGGTTAGCTAGTTAGTTAGAGTTCCACAGAATTTTTTAATTAATCCTATAATTAAAGGCATACCCATCCTTTACTTCAAAACTTCATTCAGTTTTGAGCTCTTACAATATAATTTATTTTGTGCTTTAGGGTGGATTAAGATTTTCCAAAATTAATGTCCTTGTCTAATACGCAAATCCTAAATAATTTGTACATCTCAAGGGTATTAATAATTTATCGACATTTAATCTAAATCTCATCATACGGCTTAGTTTCAGCTTATGAGAAAATAATATGTCATCCCTCTTTAGAATATTCGGTAGGTCGGTACGCAGGTTCTCGCGTACACAAAATCTCAAAATATATTTCGAAACGATTGACATTTTTTTAAAAAATATTTTGAGTGATTTAGTAATCGATTAATTCCAAGTCAAATATTTCGCTTTAGGCATCTTTATTTAAGGAACAGTATCTTTTAAAGTTTTAATACATAAAGCCTTTAAGAGCGGACTTTAGTTAATTACATTTGTTTTTAATCCCTTTATACACTTTGTAGTCGGCAGTAATTTAGAGCGATGGATTTATTTTTATGGACCATTATAACTAATTTCTTACTACAATGTCAGGAGGATTTCTACAACTTTCAAGAAATAATAGAAAATGTGAAATATCTAAAAGCTTCCGAGCTTTTCACATAGATGGCAGGGATAAGAGCTTTCCTGAAAGCCCGCAAGATGGCGGCAGTTGCGCATTCCCAGTTAGTTCGCCAGAGGGCCGAGGTTAGCGGTTCCCATAAGACAGTGGGAACCAGATCAATTATAGCCAGCTTCTAGTGAGGTTGACTAGCCGTAGCCATAGTCATTACTTGTAATACGCAAAGTGTTAATAAATCACAGATTAACTAAAAGAACTCTATTTCTTCCACAATAAAAATCCTCCTTCCAAGACGTGTTGGAGATACTGATTGCGAGAACACAACAGAAAACATTTATTTATTGTTTCTTTACATTGCAGGTAAAGATGTTTACAAAACAATTTGCAACCTCACTAGGACAAGCCTGTGTTGAGGTTAACAATTCTACAAATTAACAAAATAACACAAAATTATACAGATATTGAAAGAATAATATTGTTGTATTTCTTACAGGTTGAGATTATTACTAAACTGCTGGCGCTAGGTAGTACATTAATGTAAACATGTAGACTTTTAGTGTTACCATAGTTTTGAGGACTGATTTAAAGTAAAAACAAAAGAAACAGTATTTTTTAATGGTTCTATTTTAATTGGTAATGTATCTAATGATAACGTGAGATACCACTACCGATACGAAAATAAATATTATTGAAGAAAAAATTATAATAGGGATAAGTAGAAATCTTGGGTTTAATGTGTCCATGTAATACGCTGCCAAGGCCCAGAAAAACCTCACTCCGTGAACCTGGATACCCCTGCCAAGTTACCAAATGTAACGAACCGTTTGAGGAGACCTACGACAGGGGTGTTGGTTATCCATTCAATGGTTCCTGGTTGGCGGTACCCATTCCCACATTCTAAAAGAAAACTTTGTTGAATTTACAAATTATAAACTTAAAATTATGATTTAGTTCTACTTTAGTATAACAATAAATAATCATCAACCATCTGCACGTAAGGTTAAGGGAGTGCCGTGCTGGTGTAATAAAGGACTTGGCCTGAGAGAAAGTCTGTAAATAAATAAATTGTGCAATAGATTATATATTGTGCTGATTGTAGTGTTTTGCTAGACAGATCATAAACGACTGACACCAACAAAATCGGACGCACGAATTGAATTTGTGGGGTTCGTTCAATCCGATAGTCTGATCAGACAACCGGAAAGCAAAATCGGATGTGTACGGCCGGCTGTAGTCGGATCGGATCGGACGGTCGGCGCGGAAGGACGTTGCCTATTTTATTACCGATTCGATTGTCGGATCGGATGTGTGCGGGATTTCTCTACAAACGTATGGCGCGAAGGCCTTCCGATAGTCTGATCAGACAGCCTGATCAAGCTATCGGATGTGTGCGAAAGAGCGTTTATGAACAAATTGGTATTGATGTTAAAGATATTTTTAGTGCAAGTGTCTCTATTATGAATACGAAATGAAATTTGTTATAATAGTGCAAGGCTATCAATCGAATCGAATCGAATAGTATTATTAGGATTGAATTTCAGAACCCAGCTTCGAGTGCATGTCTGACGCCACGCCATACGCGCCATACCACAAATAACATCTGTGTACGTGGAATTTCAAACAAAGCTACCGTTGTAATTCGGTTTTGAATTCAAGAATTCGTCACAAGATGTCGCCACTTCCATCGGCAGGACGCATAAGGTCGTGCCAACCCTAGGTATAAGTTCTAAGAATTTGTGAAACTGGAGTATCTCTCCGGATATGAAAAGATTGACGGTAATACCTAGTTGTATCAAGCGTCTGTATATTTCATATGACGTCATTGCCCGTCCCGGTTACTTTGTCCCGGTGGCCAGCCATCACTGGTTAACGGTGGATACGAGGAACCGGCTTATTTTGGAACCAGTTTCTATTGCATTTATAAAATGGTCACCAACACCAACTGGGCGAGGCCGAATATTCGAGCGGATTATTCGTGATTTAATTGACATCAGATACCAATCTTTTTCCTAAATTATCATATATATTTTACCAACGCTTTCTGTTGGTAGGTATCTATTATTCATGAGATGTGGTTTGGTCGCGCGAATTTGAATCGGCGAATTCAAATTAATATTTATTTGAATGTGAATCTTTTCCTATGGAAAACTGTTTTCATGACGTGGATTTTTAAACTGACGATTCGGCACAAGAATTTTCCATTTTCAAATTTTGCCACTGCTTTTGTAAAACCTCTACCTCAGCTTTACACGGATAATTTTGGTAGAATTAATTCGCCTTTTTTGTTACCTTGTTGTAAAAATATGTTCAGTTGGATTTTTAAATTATATACACCGCAATCAGGAAAACTCATTAAAAGTGGTGAACGCAATATTATTCCCAAGTTTTTTGCATTTGTGAACTTTGAGAAAACTTATTAAAGCACTAATGATTCCAGCATATTAGTCCCTCAGGCCTCTGACTCCTTCTGTCAGATGGTTGGAGTATATCAGCTTTGCAGTAAAAACCAAATAAATGGAATATTTCTGAACATATTTGAAAAAGCCATTTTTTACCTTTGAACTGCTTTGGCCGTGTTTGGTAACCAGATTTGAATAGCCACGGCCACCTTGGTCCAGAGGTAAGCCTAACGACTAACGATCCGGAGGTCGTGGGATAAATCTATTTTCTGTAACATAATATAAGATATGTTTGCGGGACGTTCCAAAGTGGAAGATACTAGATGAGGGTACCGCCCTGGTGTAAGATCACCATTCAGAATTTAAACTTTGTTTGAATAGCTTTAGCCGTGTAAGGTGACCAGATCTGAATATCCAGTGTAGACAGTCACTATATACAATATAATAGCCTAAAAATATAATTTTTATACACGGCCACACCAAAACTCTGTGGTATTTTCGGCGGGCCAACGATAAATGCAGAGATAAAATTCATTCGTTTTTGTTCTCTGTCAACGGCTTGTTGTGTTGGTCGAGCTCTGTCTACATGCTTGCCCCTCTGGGTAATTGTCACATTAAATGTACGACATTGTGGGTTCCAATAAATTCAATAGACTTTAAATCTATTTTACTGATTATCAACCCCGTGACATCCTAATAGCAATGGTGAGTTGCTCAGGTAAGGATCGACCACCAATTTGTTATACCAGGTTTTTCTACCTTCCTCTTTCTTTTCCTCACCATCTCCTTCCCCTTCCCATTTATCTTCGGCCTCAATTGGGTAAAGTCATAGTCTCATTAGCTCCATAGTCTCACTAGCTCCATGTGGTTGGGAGCAGTTGGGACTTTTGTGAGGTGTTAACAGAAAAAACTTTCCAATCATTCTTTTCCCCTTTTCCTTCCCTTTAGATGTAGATGGATGGATGCCGTAGTAGGTTTTTAAAATTTCTTCAATATTCGCAAACTAACTTTGTGGTATAATTTTAATTAAAATAAAACAAATCACTTTGTATATATGTTGGTATCAGTGGTGTACACACAGTAATTTGTTTTCACTTAATCAAACATTAAAGTTTGATTCTACCGAAGTTGGTAATAATTATAACAAGAGCAAGAAATGTGAGAACATACAATTCAAATAACGTTTGATAAAATGGTACTAAATACTGTAGACTCCAATATCGAATATACTCGTAGTAAAGTGAAGGTTTCCGATGATCATCGAAGCGGTCGAAGGGACAAATAAGAACGGTCAACCAATGGGTGTTTTATTTCCCCTGCCGTTTGGGTGGAAGAGTCTATTATCTGGCCAAGTTGTATCGATTTTATGACGGATCAGCCCGTGTAAAAATGTCCACAGTACGGCGAAAATAAATAATTAGAATGAAAAGTATTATAGTTTTTTAAACTTAAATATCGCAATGGAACACTATAAAGAAAACAGTTTCACGTAAAAACAAATACTTGAATTTTATTAATTACTAGCTTTTACCCGCGATTTGCTCGCATGATTTTAGGGGTAAATTACTGTATTAAGAATTTTTTGTTTTTTTTTCGGGATTAAAAGTAGCCTATTTCATTTCCCAGTCCTCTTTCATGACGCCAGAGCTCGCTATCTACGTATAAAGCATCGCCGGCACGCACATATCAAATCCCCAAAGTTTCTTAGAAATCGGATGAATGGTTAGCAACGCATAATTTCATTTTACCAAAACTCACAATATATATACGAGTATAGAAACCATTGCGGTCATGCACACATCAAATAACCAAAGTTTCATCGCAATCGTATGAACGGTTGGCAATTAGCAATGCATAATTTCACGATGCCAGAACTCAACTCACTGTTGTATATAGAAACCATTGCGGTCGTGCGCACATCAAATCCCCAAAGTTTCATCGCAATCGGATGAATAGTTTAGCTACGCATAACATCTCGCTCACATACATACAAACCCAGAAGTAAACATATTTTCATTTTTATATGTATAGATTTAAACGCCCATTGGGCCTTTACACGAAGTGATAATGATAATATTCGAATGATTTGTTTAGTGCCGTTCTTTGTGAAAAATCACCTCATGGTAGCTGTACAAATTTATTATAATAATAGTTTATTCCAGAATTTGTGCAAATTTTGCAAAATTTGTGCAAACAAAATTAGACAAATAAAAAAATTAGATTAAGTAACAATAAATCGTTTCATAAAATAAAAACAAAGAAAAAAATAGTAAATAAATTAAAAAATGTAATAATGCGGAAAAGAAGTAAAAAATGAGTATGGAAGTAGCAGTTTATGGAGGATATTTGTATAACATATTTCTACAATTCTAACTGCACAATAGACAAACTATTACAACAATTAATCCAGTTTTTAGCCCGACAGCTTGGTGGTTGAAAAATTCGCTGACGAAATAAAATAATAATCCGTCACAAATAAGACATTACAAGATATGTATACATCACTAAATTTAATTTTTAAAATCTAAAAAATGGAACAGGTTTAAGACTTAACGATATAGATAAAAAAATCGGTAAATTCAAAGGCTTAAATCATTAATAACCAATTAAATTTAACCTTTAGCCCTATTTTAAGTATGTTCCCGTTACTTCACTTATCCCCCACTCCCCACCCCTACCTCCCTCCACAACTGACGCACTCTCCCACTCTAGTATACTGTCCCTTTCTTTCTTGACAAAATTTACATATATGTGTGTACTTCTGTATTTGATAGCATTATGTTTATAACAGTCCTGATGGTAGTACGGAGGTACCGAAACCATTAGACAGTGAAAATATGGCAATAAAGTGACTTAAAACGAAGTATTTTCTTTTCATTTATTTAAAATGTCAAGAAGCGATAAAATAAATTTAAAATGCATATTTAAATTTAAAATCTATAAATCGCTACATCTCTGTAATGAATGGTTTTGTTTGTACAATATAAAATAAATACAAAACAATAAGTACGATTTTGTTTTTGGGTTTGGCGTAAGTATATATTTTTAGGTAAAATATTTTTTTATTTTTTATTTGCAAGTGTCTTTTATTACACGAAGCATTATTTCCGTACAAATAATGTGAGATATTATTGATTTAAATCAACGTGGATGAAAATATACATTGTTTTAATACGGATTTAAGAAAATATATTTCTAGTTAGACGCTTTTCGTACAACACCAACGAAGCATCGTTTCATTCTTTACGAACCTCACGCTTCGGAAACCCCCCTGTAGTAAAAAAAAATCTTAATTTGTTTTCCAGCGTTGGTAAATTTAATTAAGCCACGAAACAAAAGACCATGGAAGGTGTCAAAATACGGTCTGACTGATTTGTCGATCTCGAGGGATACGATCTCAAAGGGGTGACTGGAAGCGAATTATAAATATTTTCAGTTCTGAAGGGGTCGCCTCCTTTGCCTTGAGTGGAGCCAGAAATCAAGGCTTTTGGGATATAGTTCTAACCAAAATTGGGCTCGGATAAGCTCAGTTTGGCTGAGGTGAGTTATAATTGGCTCAGCTTAGCTCAAGTGAGCTCCAGTTGGCTCAATAGGACTCATGCCATTTCAGTTTTGCTAAGTTGGTTCAAGTTCCTGGGGAAGTTAATGATGTGATGTTGGATGCGGGAAGCGCGGATATTTTATATTGTTATTCCGGAGGCTAAATGTAGAACTGCTTTTGAAATTATAACCATACGCTCACATCTACACGGCAAGGGTTGAAATGCTTTCACATAAAAGAAATGTAACCGTAATTAAAAATAAAGTAAAAATTCTGCGCTTGCAAACATAACCATTAAACCAAATCTTATATTATATATATAAATCTTATATTTATATTATATAACTAATAACAAATATTTTAAAACAATGTATAAAAATTATGACGTTAAATACATCTATACTCGCCATTGTCACAAATTCAAGATTCAATGTGGCAAATAAGGAACACTCTTTTGATTTCTTCCTTCCTGATTCAAAGGCCTCCCTCAACCAGTCTCTTTCGTTGAGCCACGCATTCGATAGGCAGACTCATCCGCCGCCAGAGCCTATACAAACCAAACTGTGTGAACCATTTGCGGTAAACTAAGCAAAGGTGTTGGTTGTAGAATAAATGTTTCTGGGGGCGGCGGTCTCCACGCCGGCCTCCCAAATTGAAATTTCACAAGTCAAACAATAATACATATTTTCCCGTGATTTTTAATAAAAGTAATCAATGATTAAGGATTAAGAAACAAGTTTACTGATGATTTCCTTATTAAAGTTTGATTTACATTAAAAAAAAAGAATACGGAACAAGTTCCCAACTGCTCAGAACCAACGATATTAAGGCGCCTCTAATTTGGGTATATCGTGAGCTAAATATAATGGGGAAGGGAAGAAAATGGGGCGGTGATAGAAGAAGGTGCCTGGTTATTCTAATTGATCACTTTATTAAAGCCTGAATTATGATCTTTCAAAAGGGCAATACTTAGAGCATTTACTATGTTGTTTTTAAAATTACCATAATTGGAACTCAAATATTCATTTTCACCTCGCAGAGACTTTTCATGAACTAAGAATGCTTGAAATATTCATTTAACATTTAAAAAAAATCATGAGCCAAAATAAGATGTAAAAATTTTAATATTTTCATGTAATTCTATTATTCGCTAAGAAAAAAAGCTTATTAAACAATTCACAGAAAAATATAAGTAATTTTAGTGCTTAAATATAAATATAGCTTTCTCGAGAGTTCCTTTCCATTTAACAAAAGCTCTAACATAATTCCAAATTCCCAGTAACACTTTATATTTTCATAACAACCCGATGAATTCATTATCACGAGGAAAAATTGAAATATTTTAAGAATTCAAAGTAAAATATTCTTTTCAGCAGATGCCTGTAATATTTAACAGTATCGGTAAATTTTTCAGCATGGAGCGTGATCCTATCGCAAAGTTTTGTCAGGGTTACATTTTGATCTGAAACAAAATTCAAAGTTGTACAGCTTTGAAAGCTCCAAACTGACAGCAAAATTCTTTCAGCGAGGAGAAGGTCTTAAGTCAGAAAATGGCCAAAATTATTTGAACACAAGTCGTGAAGTCGATTTTTTTGACCCATCGTTCGATTATTAGATTCAAATTATGTCTTTTAAAATGAAAAGTCGTGAATCAACTTTTAAGAGGGTATAACAAGACAAAACCGGAAATATGTAATTTTGACATCAAATTCTAGGCTTATCGACTCTTTCCTACAAAAAAACATAAATTGATTTCAAAAGATTGTTATTTTATCTAGTAAGGTTGAGTTTAAATTTTGGAAATATATGTTTATTTTTACTAAAATAAGGATACCGTTGGTCCTTGGCAGATTTGTTAAATTTTCAAACAAAATGTTGTATTACACAACCCACATTTTAAATCATTTCAAATCATTCAGTAAAATAAATCAATAAATTAAATAGGAAAGCTACTTTTCAGAGTTTTAATTTCAATTTTTTATAAGAAAAACTCTTTTTTTATATCTTTTTAAAATTTATTTGGTGTCGCGAAACTGCGACTCCACTGTTAATTGGCGGTAAATGCTGCAAAGCAAAGCCTACGCAGCCCTCGAAGGACCAGTCCCGAAACTACGTGAAATCGCTAAGTTATACGGGACGATTAGATATCATACACTCGCAAAACCCGATGGATAGTCAGTCGATAGTTCAGATCTGGGCTTTTGGAAAATTAGATAAGCCCAGATTGGAATAAGGAAAATAGGACTCACCGTTGCAGATGGGGCCTCGCTGATCTCCAGTTTTGGTGTACACTTCTCACTGTTTAAAATTCGCAATATTCTTATAAGAAGAGGTTACAATACATGCGCCCTGTCTGAGATGTTATTTTGTACTGAGCAGCAAATCACACTGTCACCTCTCCACTTTTCTTTGCAACAATTTTTATGGTGACATTTAGGAGGGAAAGATTAGGTAGGTGGGATAAATTCAGGATTTTGACATATCTACCCATCAAGTCCGCGAATGCAATACCCAACCAATCCCATATAAAATTGCGCGAACAATAACTTTTTGAAGGTTATTCCCATCAACGTAATATGTCATTGAAGGAGAAGATAACACGTATAATCTAAATGAAAATATGAAAGAAAACAAGACACAGAAAAATAGAAAAAGACAATGGTCGCAACTGGGACTCGAACCTAGACCTCTCGTCTAACCGGGACGTGCGCGTTATCCAATTTCGCTATTGCCACCTTCTGTCAAACCGTCATATTTGTCAATCTCATATTTCAAATATTTAGAATCAACAATATTATCTTTCAACTAGTTATTTTTTTAATTTTAGTTCAATTAATGATTTTATATTAAAAATAAAAGCCGCGCACGTGTTTTGCGACCAAAATACTTCAGTTTGTCTATTTATTTACAGTCTAACAAACTAATATATTTCAGATTTTTTTAGACATTATTGAAAAATACTTATTTTGCTTAGACATTATTGAAAAATTATAAATACTATTGATCAACAAAATAATTACAAGTAATTTATAATTTTAATACTTTTATCATCAGGCGTTTGCGAATTTTAGGTTTATATTAAAGCAAATTTTGAATGAAATAAAAGCGATATTGAGTTATAGAAAATTCGAGAATAATTAATCTTTCTCATCGGAACCGCCATGTGCAGTTGCAATGGTACTATCACAAGGCCGTCTTCGAAATTCGAATACTCAGCCGCAGGTTAATGGGCCTTGTCATCCGCACTGCTAGGGATGTCCCTGTGTCATGGTGGGTGAAGATTACAGATTGGGAATCATTAATAGTATAATAGTTGACAAACTAGATTATAAGTTATTAAATTATACAAATTTAATTAAATTGCAAATCAAGTTAGTTACATTATTGTATAAATGTACGTAAAATAAATATTTTTTATCATTGAAATATTGTATTGTTTACACCCAGGATCTCATTGTTTTTTATTTGTATGTTTCTAATATTTGCTGTTTCACACGCTCATTAGAGCTGTCTTTTACGTAAACAATTCTCATTTATATATCTTTTCAGCTTGAAATATACTTTACTCGCAAAAAACTATTTAGTTACTTAGATGTACATTCGAATATAACTATAAAATATACTTTCTTAGGCATTCTTATATTGTATTTCTTAAACAGGATCTCATTTAGCTTTGTTATTAACACATGTTCTTAACTATTTACTATCCTTTGCTGTTTTACACGTTCATGTATACTTTATTACTTACAATTCTAATTTCTCAAGTCATAGTTTATGTTGGATCTTTATATTTTCATCTTGGCTATGAAGGACTGTGTTGGGGTTTTTCTGGGGTCTCTCTTACAATTTAAAAGACACTATTAGTTGATTTCGAGTCATTTATTCACAGATTATTAAACGATTGATGACCATGATCAAACCACACATATTCAACAATATTTATATAATTATGGACCGTCTTCCATTATGATCTTTTTTAAGATCTCAAACCAAAAAAATCTAGATGACAGATAAAAAAAAACAAAAGAACAACAAATAAAACTGTCAATCCTCTAAATTTGAATTTATTCAGTACTTAACAGTTTATAAATCATTTATACAATAAGTTAATATTATGTTGTGTATAAGTTAACACATAATTTAAATAAAAGCCGAAAAGGATTAATGATACAAATACATAATTAAAAAATTCTAATTCCAATTCAAATCTTATTCTTAAAAAAAGCGCATTTTTATGATCCAAAGATTTTAGTCACAAATTAAAATAGAAAATATCTTAAAATTTAAAGGATAATTTTATGTACTTAAAAAAATGCGTAGATACATTGAAAATGTTAGATTCGTGATAACTCACGGACAGAGTCACGGTTTTGCAGAGAAGCAAAATTTCGCAATCCCAAACAAATGATTTTATTGACTTGAGGCATTTTTCCCACTTGAAAGAATTGCTTCCGACTGCTTCTTATGCGCCGTACGGGCCTCGAGAACTTGTCGATTTATAAAAGTTTTGTCATGTTACACAAGATGAACACGAACAAGTCAAAGTATAAATACAAAATGTATTTATTTTTTACTTTCTTCTTAGGTACCAATATTTTTGAGCGCTTTGACAAAAATAGATTTAAATTTTGTTATGTTTAATAAATACTCGTAAATTTGATCCGAGCACATCATAAGGCATGATAATTATAATATTCAATATAAAAATTCATTTCATAGCCTGATGACTGATGACTTTCGTGGTTGATCGGCAAGCTCATTAATCAAGTAATTGCGGGATCCGAAGCCCGGCGAGAGAAAATAATTTTATTTATTTTATGTCCGTTTCTTACAGAGGATATTTTCGACCTTGAGGTGATTTTCTCACTAAAATGGAGCTGAAAAAATATCCAAACATTATTATCACAGAAAAAATCAATCCGTTAAGAACAAAGTTTTTTTTAATGTACTGTATCTTTTTTCGATTTTTGACCTAGTAGCACCATCTCTTGGACCGGCAAGTAGCCAATTTCATTTTTTTTAAATGGTTTGACTGACGATTGAGCCTTCCTCCCCAGGGACTGACTAAAGAGTTATTAATAACATTACATTTATATAGCGCAGTTTTGTGTCATTTCACTTCAAGTACGTTTGTATTTATTATAATTTCATCCAAGTTGATAGAATGCATTGTCATCGAAATCGAGCTTTTCTGCAGAGATTCAGATCGATCGAAAATTGGATTATTTTCAACTTCCAAGATTTGCATTCATTCACGAAAACAAAATCGAAACTGAAATAGATGTATTCAAAAATAAATAATTAGTGAAGAGAGCAATGATACCCTTGGCATTTGAATATTATGAATTTTTTTGCATTTTTTGCGGAAAGACTCCACCAGCCGAAACCATTTATGTATTTTGTATTTGAAACACAAACAGAAAATTTGTGAAACATATTTGTAGTATTACAAAAAATATTAATGTATTAAATTATAGATATTGTCCACGGCATTGCAATTTCACAAAATGAATACGTAAATACAAGTTCATTGATAATTATCGGAAATTCATTTTGCGTACTAATTAATTAAATACTCATTGGTGACAGTGCTGCGGCGGCAGGCCTATACACAAACACACAAACAATATAAATGTATTATTTATTTCAAAGTGGTGAGGTACTCTCGTCAGTGTTGCAGGCAAGTCCCCCAAGCCAATCTCAAGCAATGGGTGACATCCCGGAATTGAGTGACCACCAGCGCCGCCACAACTGCTTTTGTGAATCCTCATTTGCGAAAAGAAAATATACATACAAATTTGGCAGGGCTCAATCAACCTAAGCTTGCCAACCAACACCTCTGCCATAGGTCATCCCAAGTGGTTTGCCACGTTTGATGATTTAGCAGGGTTGGCCGTGTTCATGGGGTGATGTTTATCTAGATATTGGCAGCAGATGCGTTTGTCCACCTGCTGCGCGAGTGAGACTGGTTGAGGGAGGCTTTTTAATATCTCCAGCCGGTCTCTCTCGACCCGCCTTACACCACCGTTGGAGAGATGGATGGATCTGACCCCCAGATTTTTACCCACTCCTCATACCTTTTTCCTTCCCAGCACTTCCTCTTCTTCCTGTCCTTGAAAAACCCACAAAGATCCACGCAGCATCGTTACGATTTCAACAGAGTGAAAGGGAGCGAAGGGATAGCGATACAACTTCAAACTGAGTTTGAAAACCGCTTTGCTGATTTCAAAAAGATCTCACGCAAGATGGAGATTTTTGAAAACCCCTTTGCAGTGGATATCGATAATGTATCAAGCGATTTGTAATTAACGTGATAGATTTGTCTTCTGAAAACTACAATGAACTAAAAAGGTTTGCTCAGCATAAATATTAATATGTTGTTTATTACTATTTGTGAGCCAGCTTTTCAAAATAAAAAAAAAAATAAAAATAAAAACAACTTTGAACCCAAATGCAACCACAAAAATCTCATTGATTTTATTAACTACAATAAATGTAGCAAATATAATTCACTAAGCGTTTTATGTTCAAAATTAAAATATTTGTTCATAAATATTGTAGGTATTTTTTTACGGTAGCTCCACCCACGAGGCGGTGAGAAAAATAATTCCCCTCAAGACCTATGTCATCTTTGAGGATGGGATGTGAAGGGTCTCTTTAGGAAAGGAAGGAGAGGAAGTTCTGGGAAAGAAAAGGGTGTTATGGGTGGGTAGGATTCTGGGGGTCAGTGTGTCGAGGAGTGACAGACGTATGAATCCATCCCTCCCACTGCGGTGCAAGGCGATGTTCCGAGAGAGTACGGTTGGAGAAGTCAAAGGGACTCCATCAACCATTCTCTCTCGGTCCAGCCTGCCATGCAGCTGTTGGGCAGACGAATCACCGCCAAGACCCGGATAAACCTCACCCAAGAACCTGGAAAACCCTGTTAAGTCACCAAACGTAGCGAACCACTCGGGGTGACCTATGACAGAGGTGTTGGTTGTCCAATAAATGCTTCATGGGGCGGCGGTACCCATACCCGCCTCCCAAATTGGAGAAGGTATACTGTAATGACGTGTGACCCAAGTGCGGCCCGCACTTCCTCAAGTAAAATATTTGGCCCTTTTACAACAAAAGATTGCCGACCCAATCCCTTAAGGTGACGTAGACCCTGAGGGAAATTATTTATCTCTAAAAAATTTAAAAAAAAAACTGTTATTAACTTTGTTTTGTTTCAATATTTAACATCATCAAATAAAATGTTAGTTTATTTGAAAAATGTTTCATATAAATATATGATATTCATTAAATATCATCCATATTTGGTTAATTTCCGGGAAAATGTCAATGAATTATTTGTGTTATTTATGACGAAATATTAATATCATTATCAATTCTGGTAATTTCTGTGAATGTGTGGGTATACTCCGTTCTTTGTCTGTACACTACGTTCATTAATTTTAATTATAATGATAACCTTAATTATTTTACGTACGTCGTAATCAACCGCCACATCAACATTGGACGTTGCCCGATCAATGATGAATGGAGTTCCTGCCATTTCACGTGGCTCAAAATAAGGAATACCAGTGAAAAACATTACGACTTAAAAATGAATTCAAACGGATCAATAAATACCGATTCTGAACGTATAATGTATAGAATTAATAAATTGTCATTAAAAAATGAATAAAACATCGTCACAATCAAACACCCCGTTTGGTTGGCATAATTGACAAGATTCATTTCGGTTTTGTACGAAAATTTTTATGTGCGACTTTTATTTTCGTATTAAATATTTTGTATATTTTTTTAGTTTTTACGAAATTAAAACTTTACTTTAGTCATTTTGAGTTCTGTGAATCTCTGTTAAAAATAAATATTTTTATTTACAGAAATATGAAAGTAGTGTCAAATAAGCCAGCAACCACTGAAAAATATAAAAATGAAAATATATTTACTTCTGTCTATGCTTACATATTTTGTATGCTATGCATTGCTAAACTATTAGGGATTTGATATGCGCATGCCCGCGATTCTTACCATATCGGTACAATAATGAGTTCTGGCATCATGAAATTATGGGTTGCTAACAGTTCATCCGATTGCGATGAGACTTTGCCAGCAATGGTTTCTATATATGAGCTCTGGCATCATGAAATTTATATTTAAAAAATGCAATAGGTTGCACGTGAGCTGTTTGAAAACAATATGTACCGGAATGAATGTATGGAATGAGGGGGGAGGGGAACCCGGGAAGGGCAAGGGTAACTCGGGAGGGGGAAGGGAACTCGGAAGGAGGATTTGCGGGAGGGTGGAGAGGGGAGGGGTGAGGCGAATGCGGGAGGGGGAAGGGAACTTGAGAGAGGGGACTAGGAGGGGGGTTCGCGGGATAGGGAAAGAGGGCGAGGGAAGAGGGGAGATGGAAGGTGGAGTGGGAAAGCGAGAGGGGAAAGGGAAGTGGAGGCGGAAGGGGAACGGAACGAATGGGGAAGGTCACGCAGGGAGAAAATTTTTCTTCATTAAATGGCATAGCAACGCAAGTCGGGAACTCATGGTAGTTACATAATTTGATTGCTTTTATTATGAATTAATATGTTTTAATACGAATATAATGTAAAATTATGTACGGCAAAGCTAATTTTTTATCCGACATTTTAAATCATAAATTCCTAAAAGTGAAAATGGCTGTTTTCTTACACTTTGGTACAATTTAATAAAATAGTGATAAGATGTTGACATTTTACAATGTGTTCTGGAATTAAAAAACATTAAATTTAAAAATAAAACACGTATGGATTCTCCTTCACAAAATCCAAAGCTGTACTGACTACATACTGATCCTTCGAATGACAAAAATTGGTTCACTGTGACGTCACATCCTACGTGCTACAATATGTTCACCATATAGTTCACGATGTTTCACTTTATTTTATTATATTTTTTCATGTTTTACTACATTTTTACAATAGTATATTATAAAATACTATATTTCCCATGTATTACCATATTTTACGATAATTTACTATATAATTATAAAATTTTCACCGTAAGTCATAGTTTACGATGTTTAACATTATTTGATCTCACCTTGTTTCTCCACATTTTTGTATGAATTACAATATTTTTCCATATTTTACCCTATTTTACAATAGTTTTATAAATTTAAATTATTTCACCATAAATCTTACAAAAAAAAATATGGTGATCGTTGGGTCAGTATCGTTGGATCAAAAATTTTGTTATTTCGGTCTAGGTACATTTTTATGGTAACTCGTGTTCCGAAAGCAATTATCACGAGTCGAGAAGAATTTCTATACAGAACGCGTAAATGATTTTAAATAATAATTTTTACCGTGTTCTTGAAATACGATTAATATATTATAATATTGTTATTTCTGATTCAAACTCGATGGCTTAAAAAAAGTAATGATTTTCCAGTTAACAACCGAAAATTATTGTTTTCGTGCGCACAATTTCAAATACAATTATTTGTCGGCAGTAGCTAATTCTTTACGACTGCTCATAAGCTGTTAAATTGGTTAAAGAAGATTTTAATGCTTAGTGATAATTGATAATAACATTTCATTTTGTATGAAATTTTACACCGTGTGCTCTTTTCAGCATGCCTATTAATTTGATAAATTATTGTATTGCTGACTCCGGGGCGCTATGTTCTGGCTGCTTTATTTAATTTTCCACGATGGTGTTAAAATGTTTAAAAAATAATAAAACTTCTAAATAATTCTAAATAAATAAATAAAAATCATCCAAAATGCTAATTAAACTATGGAACAATTCTATGAAAAATAATCAAATTTTATGAATAACTATTCTAAACAAAAATAAGAAAGAAAAAAAGACACAGAAAAATAGAAAAAGATAATGGTCGCAACTTAGACGAGAGGTTCTAGGTTCGTGTCCCAGTTACGACCATTATCTGTTTCAATTTTTCATTTTTAAATTATTAAATTGTTAAATAACACAAAAAAGTAAAATAAAATTTACTTGCATTCGCCTTGGATTAGAAACGGCAATTTTAAGATTGCTAGTCAAGAGCTTTACTCTCCGACTACGAATGATAATACTTCAGTACTTTAGGGGACTTTCCTGCAAAACAAATGTAAATCGTGTTCAATCAGTTCAAAATTCTTTAGTTAAATTATTAGCTCATAAAAGTTTTACGAAAAAAGGCATAATGTTCCGTACTTTTACCAAAATCTCAAAATTCTCCCAGAAAGAGCAATTCTGTGGTATAAAATTATATTTCAGCATATGAATAGCTCTTTATACATTAATAAACTGGACCACACTTACAATACTCGTCTTATGTTAAATGAAGGACTAATTGTACCTAAGCATTTAAACAAATACGGACAAAGAACGCTGGACTACATGATACCTAATTGCTTAAATATGTTACCTGCCGAAATTAAAAAATGTACAAATGGTAAATTAAATATTATGTTGAAGAATTGGCTCGCCGAAAGAAATAATTTGTATTAGACTGACACAAAAATTGTAACTGCATAACAAAGTAAAATAAGTTTATATCCTCAAAGTAAAAGTACCCATCGACAAACTGCTTAAAAGTAGTTTATTGGGACTTTTCTTTTTCTGTATATTTTTATTTATTTCTTGTTGTAATAATGTATTACTTTGTATTTATAATAAATAAAAAATAAAAAAAATAAAGTATTTATTGTATTCAAATTTCCATAAAAGCTTTTAAATTAGCATAATAAAGTATCTCATAAAATGTGAAAAAAATCATTCATTTTGTTTTCCGAATAAAGTGGTTTATGGTTTCAATGATTGAAGTTGCAAAACTGAAAAAAATACACGTTAATAATTAAACTTAAAAATACACATTAGGGGCAATGAGTATGAACTGAAATTTTTGCTCTTTCCAAACCTCCAGATATAATTATTAAAAATAATAAAATATCATATCACATTGATAACCTCGATAAATTTAATCTCAAAACATACATTCCTGCATGAATCAGCGAAACTCTCGAATGTGAGCGCCACGAAATATTTTTTGTTACATCTAGGTCAAGGCAAACTGAACTTAGTTTTTAATTTAACTAAGTATGCGGATAGCCTACAAAGGGATTTTTACATTTAGGTACACCACACAGGATACACTGGAGAAAATAATTACCCCAGGGACTTTGAGGGTTTCAATGAGAAGGAAAAGAAACAGAGAAAGAAAAAAGATGAGGAGTGGGTATGAATCTATAGATTGTAACAATCCGTATTGTTGTCGGTAACAAATCAATCAATATATTAATACGTGAAGCCATTGTACCCCTTTTTACGAAAATTGCGCCGACGGAGGAGTATGAAATTTCGCACACTTATAGTTTATTTGGAGGAGGAGTGCAGAATGCTAATATTTTTTTAAAATTATGCATAAAAATAGATTAAATCAAAAACAAAAACATTACAGACACTACCATGTATTTGACACACACACTCGCATCTTTACTCTATTGTTTATTGTTAAAGTCTATGGTCAAATTGCGAATAGATTAATATTTGTTTGTCTTTAATATTATTTGTCTATGGTCTTACTGAATGTCAAACATAAAAAACATTACAATTATGGTCGAATTTCGACCATTGGGCGACCACTAGTTCAGATAAATGTTTAATTGAAATGTCAGCTCAAAGACATTTCATGTACCTAGCTCCTAAAATGTTTAACCTTCTCCCCGAGAAACTAAAATCTGAAACCCAACCCCATATCTTTAAAAAAAAATTATCAAAATGGATCCTTACATTCAGTAACGATGATGTGTAAAACTTGCTATTTTAATTTAATTGTAATATAATTAATACAACTTGTAACTTAAATTAATTGAATGTGTTACTTTAATTACTTTAAGTTACAAGTTGTATTAATTATATTACAATTAAATTAAAATAGCAAGTTTTACACATCATCGTTACTGAATGTAAGGATCCATTTTGATAATTTTTTTTTAAAGATATGGGGTTGGGTTTCAGATTTTAGTTTCTCGGGGAGAAGGTTAAACATTTTAGGAGCTAGGTACATGAAATGTCTTTGAGCTGACATTTCAATTAAACATTTATCTGAACTAGTGGTCGCCCAAAGGTCGAAAATCGACCATAATTGTAATATTTTTTATGTTTGACATTCAGTAAGACCATAGACAAATAATATTAAAGACAAACAAATATTAATCTATTCGCAATTTGACCATAGACTTTAACAATAAACAATAGAGTAAAGATGCGAGTGTGTGTGTCAAATACATGGTAGTGTCTGTAATGTTTTTGTTTTTGATTTAATCTATTTTATGCATAATTTTAAAAAAATATTAGCATTCTGCACTCCTCCTCCAAATAAACTATAAGTGTGCGAAATTTCATACTCCTCCGTCGGCGCAATTTTCGTAAAAAGGGGTACAATGGCTTCACGTATTAATATATTGATTGATTTGTTACCGACAACAATACGGATTGTTACAATCTATAGATTCCTACCCACTCCTCATCTTTTTTCTTTCTCTGTTTCTTTTCCTTCTCATTGAAACCCTCAAAGTCCCTGGGGTAATTATTTTCTCCAGTGTATCCTGTGTGGTGTACCTAAATGTAAAAATCCCTCTGTAGGCTATCCGCATACTTAGTTAAATTAAAAACTAAGTTCAGTTTGCCTTGACCTAGATGTAACAAAAAATATTTCGTGGCGCTCACATTCGAGAGTTTCGCTGATTCATGCAGGAATGTATGTTTTGAGATTAAATTTATCGAGGTTATCAATGTGATATGATATTTTATTATTTTTAATAATTATATCTGGAGGTTTGGAAAGAGCAAAAATTTCAGTTCATACTCATTGCCCCTAATGTGTATTTTTAAGTTTAATTATTAACGTGTATTTTTTTCAGTTTTGCAACTTCAATCATTGAAACCATAAACCACTTTATTCGGAAAACAAAATGAATGATTTTTTTCACATTTTATGAGATACTTTATTATGCTAATTTAAAAGCTTTTATGGAAATTTGAATACAATAAATACTGAAGTATTATCATTCGTAGTCGGAGAGTAAAGCTCTTGACTAGCAATCTTAAAATTGCCGTTTCTAATCCAAGGCGAATGCAAGTAAATTTTATTTTACTTTTTTGTGTTATTTAACAATTTAATAATTTAAAAATTGAAAAATTGAAACAGATAATGGTCGTAACTGGGACACGAACCTAGAACCTCTCGTCTAAGTTGCGACCATTATCTTTTTCTATTTTTCTGTGTCTTTTTTTCTTTCTTATTTTTGTTTAGAATAGTTATTCATAAAATTTGATTATTTTTCATAGAATTGTTCCATAGTTTAATTAGCATTTTGGATGATTTTTATTTATTTATTTAGAATTATTTAGAAGTTTTATTATTTTTTAAACATTTTAACACCATCGTGGAAAATTAAATAAAGCAGCCAGAACATAGCGCCCCGGAGTCAGCAATACAATAATTTATCAAATTAATAGGCATGCTGAAAAGAGCACACGGTGTAAAATTTCATACAAAATGAAATGTTATTATCAATTATCACTAAGCATTAAAATCTTCTTTAACCAATTTAACAGCTTATGAGCAGTCGTAAAGAATTAGCTACTGCCGACAAATAATTGTATTTGAAATTGTGCGCACGAAAACAATAATTTTCGGTTGTTAACTGGAAAATCATTACTTTTTTTAAGCCATCGAGTTTGAATCAGAAATAACAATATTATAATATATTAATCGTATTTCAAGAACACGGTAAAAATTATTATTTAAAATCATTTACGCGTTCTGTATAGAAATTCTTCTCGACTCGTGATAATTGCTTTCGGAACACGAGTTACCATAAAAATGTACCTAGACCGAAATAACAAAATTTTTGATCCAACGATACTGACCCAACGATCACCATATTTTTTTTTGTAAGATGTATGGTGAAATAATTTAAATTTATAAAACTATTGTAAAATATGGTAAAATATGGAAAAAAATATGGAAAAAATATTGTAATTCATACAAAAACTGTAGTGATGTATGGTAAAACATCGAAAAATGTGGAGAAAAAAGGTGAGATCAAATAATGTTAAACATCGTAAACTATGACATACGGTGAAAATTTTATAATTATATAGTAAATTATCGTAAAATATGGTAATACATGGGAAATATTGTATTTTATAATATACTATTGTAAAAATGTAGTAAAACATGAAAAAATATAATAAAATAAAGTGAAACATCGTGAACTATATGGTGAAAATATTGTAGCACGTAGGATGTGACGTCACAGTGAACCAATTTTTGTCATTCGAAGGATCAGTATGTAGTCAGTACAGCTTTGAATTTTGTGAAGGAGAATCCATACGTGTTTTATTTTTAAATTTAATGTTTTTTTATTCCAGAACACATTGTAAAATGTCAACATCTTATCACTATTTTATTAAATTGTACCAAAGTGTAAGAAAACAGCCATTTTCACTTTTAGGACTTTATGATTTAAAATGTCGGATAAAAAATTAGCTTTGCCGTACATAACTTTACATTATATTCGTATTAAAACATATTATTCATAATAAAAGCAATCAAATTATGTAACTACCATTAGTTCCCGACATGCGTTGCTATGCCATTTAATGAAGAAAAATTTTCTCCCTGCGTGACCTTCCCCATTCGTTCCGTTCCCCTTCCGCCTCCACTTCCCTTTCCCCTCTCGCTTTCCCACTCCACCTTCCATCTCCCCACTTCCCTCGCCCTCTTCCCCTATCCCGCGAACCCCCTTCCCTAGTCCCTTCCCTCTCTCAAGTTCCCTTCCCCCTCCCGGATTCGCCTCACCCCTCCCTTCTCCACCCTCCCGCAAATCCTCCTTCCGAGTTCCCCTCCCCCTCCCGAGTTACCCTTGCCCTTCCCGGGTTCCCCTCCCCCCTCATTCCATACATTCGTTCCGGTACATTTAGTTTTCAAACAGCCCACGCGCAACCTATTGCATTTTTTAATATAAATTTCATGATGCCAGAGCTCATATATAAAAACCATTGCTGGCAAAGTCTCATCGCAATCGGATGAATTGTTAGCAACCCATAATTTCATGATGCCAGAACTCACTATTGTACCGATATAGTAAGAATCGCGGGCATGCGCATATCAAATCCCCAATAGTTTAGCAATGCATAGCATACAAAATATGTATACATAGATAGAAGCAAACATATTTTCATTTTTATACTTTTCGGTGGTTGCTGGTTTATTTGACACTACTTTCATATTTCTGTAATTAATAATATTTTTAACCGAAATTCTTACAGAACTCAAAATCACCTAAGTTTTAATTTCGTTAAAACTAAAAAATATTCAAAATATTTAATAACAAAATAAAAGTCATACATAAAATTAAATACCAAAATGAATCTTATCAATTATGCCAACCAAACGAGGTGTTTTGATTGTGACGATGTTTCATTCATTTTTAAATGACGATTCATTATTTCTATAAATATTACATTCAGAATCGGTGTTTGTTGATCCATTTTAATTCATTTTTAAGTCGTAATTCCTTATTTTGAGGCAAGTGAAACGGCGGGAACTCCATCCATCATTGATCGGGCAACGTCCAATGTTGATGTGGCGGTTGATTACGACGTACGTAAAATAATTAAGGTTATCATTATAATTAAAATTAATGAACGTAGTGTACAGACAAAGAACGGAATATACCCACACATTCACAGAAATTACCAGAATTGATAATGATATCAACATATCGTCATAAATAACACGAATAATTCATTGACATTTTCCCGGAAATTAACCAAATATGGATGATATTTAATGAATATCATATGAAACATTTTTCAAATAAACTAATATTTTACTTGATGATGTTAAATATTGAAATAAAACAAAATTAATATCAGTTTATTAACTTCAACTTCATAGAGCCCCGAGATAAATAATTTCCCTCACTGTCTACATCACCTTGTTGCTGTAGGTTGCTGTATGGATCTTTTTTAAGAAAAGGAAGGGGAGGAAGTGCTGGGAAGGAAAAAGATATTAGGGGTGGATAGAAACCTGGGGGTCAGTGTGTCCAGAGCGAATCCTTTCCTCCAACCACGGTGTAAGGCGAGAGAGACCGGCTGGAGATATCAAAACGCCTCCCTCAATCAGTCTCACTCGCGCAGTAGGTGAACAGACACATCTGCCACCATCATCTAAACAAACATCACCCCATGAACACGGGCAACCCTGCTAAATCATCAAACGTGGCGAATCACTTGGGGTGACCTATGGGAGAGGTGTGGTTGGCAAAATTGATTGAGCCCTGCCAAATTTGTATGCATATTTTCTTTTCACAAATTAGGATTCACAAAAGCAGTTGTGGGTGCGCTGGCAGTCACTCAATGCCGGGTGACATTGCTTGAGATTTGCTTGGGGGACTTGCCTGCAACACTGACGAGAGTACCTCACCACTTTGAAATAAATAATACATGTATATTGTTTGTGTGTGGGTGTATAGGCCTGCCGCCGCAGCACTGTCACCAATGAGTATTTAATTAATTAGTACGCAAAATGAATTTCCGATAATTATCAATGAACTTGTATTTACGTATTCATTTTGTGAAATTACTTAAATTACTAACTTAATTTGTTACTAACTTTGTTTCTTAAACTACTTAAATGAATTGCATAAGTTAATGACTGTACACTGTACCTACCCAATCTGTAAACTTCATCCGCCATAACACAGGGACACCATGGCGGATGAATTAACCCAATTTTTTTTGTTCATTGTATAAACTTCTTTTAATAAATAAATAAATAAAATAAAATAAAATGTAGTTTTATACTTTATCATGTGCTTTCTCCACTCTGGCTGCTCACCAATTTGGGTCTTTTGGGTTGGGACAAGGGGGATGAATTGGTTTGTGAAGATCTATTTATACGTATGGATTTCAATTAGGTCCGACAGTCTTTTTTAGGTTTATCTATAGCTTAATTATACTTAAGTCTATTTATGTCTAATCTTAACGAATTGTCATATGGTTCGAGGTTTGTTCTCCGTGTTCACATCGTCATTGTCAATTGTTCACATTAACCTCTGCGTGGGCCTTAGTAAGGCTGAAATCTTTGATCGCAACTTCTGCAGTTCAGCAGCTCAGGCCCTCCTAGCCGAGTCTCCTACCAAGTCTCCTGATTGAACCATTGACCACTGACCGCTTCCGGTCACCGCAGTTCTTTCTTCGTCTGATGCCCAGCTTTAAATCGCCGGACGGAAGGACAGTATCTTGCGGAAATCAACTGCAACTTCATCATTCTCCATCCAGGATCACGCCGCTAGGCGGAGAACGCGTGTTTCGTGTTCCACCACCTCTCCTGGATCTTTCTCTCTTCACTTTCTTCCTTCTCGGACCTGACTATATATGTACCCTGTGTACTCGTAAGACCCGTTATGAATCCTGCCTCTTCTTTGCTTTTTGTTCTTACCCATGTCTGTCAACTTTGCTTTCTTTGTATTTTCTCAAAGCGAGATATGCTCTTTTATAACTCTAACTTACATATTCAATTTTACTTGAAACGAAAATTGATTCATCACAGTATTAAGGACGTATGAATCCATCCCTTCCGCTGCGGTGCATGACGATGGATCGAGAGAGACTAGCAGGAGAGTACAAAGGTCTCCATAAACCGGCCTCTTCCCATTCAGCCCATGACGCAGCTGGTAGCTATAAATTGAAAAAAAAAAACAATTTTGAAATGGAAAATTGTGTTAACCTTTTCGTAAATATATTTTTAAATTACCTAGAAGATTCCAAATTAATAAAATTCTTCCCTCGTGGTCGCTAGAAGGAGGATGTAGGGAGGGAAGGTGTCTGGCACTGTCTGTTATTAGCTTCCATTATAAAAATTTCCGGTCCAAATTACATTACCAAATTACATTACGACCGCATTAGAAGGCGCCCTTTATCAAACATTCCATAACAACTCTGGAGCCATTATTAAGTTTGGCAAACATTTTTGATAAAAAATAGCGGAGCTTTATTTTCATTATCTTGAAGGATCTACCCCTAGCGTAATATATCATAATGTAAGTGCATTATCAGAACATTCTTATCATCTAAAAGTACAACAACCTTTCAACGTGGCTAACTTTCGAAAGAAAAATGCTTAAATTCTTAAATAATTTTGCAAATTTTCCTGTGTTCAAATTTTCCTGTGGTCATTGAACCTGTGGCAATTCAATGGTTCAGTCTACAAGACGACCGCACGACGCACTGGGCCGCTCCCGAACAGAAAACAAATAATTCAACAATCAAATCAAAAGGGTGTAAAGTATAAGACGTCAATTTTTTATAAATTTATTTTATTTGGTTATTTGGGAAACGAACGGTTCAATATACACATTTTATTAAAATATACATGTTCGGGTCTTCTCGTCAATGTTCAAGTATTATTTATTAATTTACTTGCAAGTTGGGAGTGACTCAGTTCGTTGTGGAGGCGACGCATGGACGGAAACAATGACAATAATATTGTAATCTGTGCCCTAATTTTTAAATGTTGTTTCAACAACGAGAAGTAGAATAAATTGTTGGAACAAGATGTGAAGAGCACAAATTTTGTTTTAAAACAATTTTGCTCCAATTTTTTTTCTAGCGGCTAGCAATCGAGTTGGGCTGCGATCCAGATGTTGTATGTACTCAAGTTGTTACGTATCCAAGGGAACAGCATTCAAGGCTGGCACGGTCGTAGAAACTCACAAGTAGGCCAGCTTATCAGTTGACAGGCGTGGTGTCATCATCAGGGGCTCGGGGTAAGGGGGCTCCGGGCCAGGGAGCCCAAAGCATGACGGCCAGGGGTAGCGCAGTGGCTTCAAGTGTTGGTAAGCGACAGCAATTTCAAAGGAACCCGAGGACGGCCAGGGGGCTCTAGCATCATCATCAGGGCAGAGATGTGAGGCTCGAAGCAAGGGGGCCCCGGGCTAGCAGCCCGGAGCAAGACGGCCAGTGGTAGCGTAGTGACTTCAAGAGCTTGGTAAGAAGCAGCAAGTTCAAAGGAGAAATTGATATTTCGGTGACGCGCCGTTTAAATGCAGAATATTTTTCTTCGATAATAATGCATGATATGAAGAGTTTACCATGTTTCATCTAGTCTGCATATCACGTTCGATATAAATACAGCACAAAAACATGGTTCCATCTATCTGCGCTGTGGTTAAAGATTAATAAGTCCACAAATTAAACTTATGCTCCAAAAAGAATAATGGGAACCCACGCACAGGCTGCGCCTTAGTGGGTTCCCATTATTCTTTTTATTTTATAATATTGTATGCATCAAATGTAAATTTTGGGAAAAATAAAGGAAAAAAAAAAAAAAAAAAAAAAAAAAAAAAAATCAAAATCACCAGAAATGATCATAATGTAATTCACACTGGTATCGGGCGGGCGAAACGACAAAAGTAGCGAGTAAACAATACAGAAATATTGTTTACACACAGGGAAGATCGGCCAATAAAATTCACAGTCTGCGCGGTGAAGAAGAAACAAAAATAACATAGTGCAATAAAACAGACAGACAAAGCGAACAATGCTGATGATTTTGTGTTTGGCCGGGGACATGGATAAAAGGAACAGGGCAAAATTCAGGCTACTCAATTACTTGATAAACACGACCGGTAGTAACACAATTCGCGCAAATATACTACATATTATATTGAATTAATTCATTGTGAAATAACACAAATTAAACATATAAAATTTATCATTGAAGAAGAAGATAACACTTTTAATCCAAATGAAAATATGAAAGAAAACAAGACACAGAAAAACAGAAAAAAACAATGGTCGCAACTGGGACTCGAACCCAGACCTCTCATCTAACCGGGACGTGCGCGTTTTCCAATTTCGCTATTGCCACCTTCTGTCAAACCGTCATATTTGTCAATCTCGTATTTCAAATATTTAGAAACATTAATATTATCTTCAACTAGTTCTTTTTCCATATTATAGGCTACTCTTTTTATTGGAAACAATCATTCTAAGAATTGGTTTGTAACCTGAATAGCGTCTCGGATAAATGTATCCGAATTTATTCATATGGAACTATTGACTTTATGAAAGTCTAAATGAATATTCAATTTTTTATAAGAAAACTCTCTTTTTTTAACTAAAAGTTATAAAAAGAGAGTTTTCTCATAAAAAAAAAAATCATATAAAATTTATTTGCGCAATCTGAGATTTGAACCCGCGACCTTCGGATTGCTAATTGTGAGCCTTACCCCTCCACCATGGAGGCCTTACTTATTTATTATTAGGCCTCTCTTTGTTTAATACAAAGTCATGTAACACGCTGTTTGGCAGGTAAATCAAAATGTTAAACTTTTTATTTCCTCCATAACAACATCATACTGATCAAACCCAGAAGACAAACAATATAAAACAAATTATTTATTATAATATCACGTATAAAACCCTTTTCACAAAACTTTTAAATAATTTAAGCGTTAATGTTTACATGGACTGAAATAAATACATACCTAATAAATACAAAAAAATATTTTACATAAACAATCACATTTAACCAACCCTGTTAGAAGTTTTATTTCAATATGAATACCTCCATACATTATGAGAACAGAGATGCTAACCTTGCAAGTAAATAATATTGTCTTTTTTATTATTTTCAGAAACCACACTGGATCCACCAGCCTCCCAGCCCGGCTATGGGCAGTTCAACCCTGGACCATAATATATGTCTCCCACTAAACCAAATTACGTCATTATTCATTATACAGTGCGAGAAGCAAGACTTATTTAAAGATCCAAAAAATATCCAAAGTGTACGAAATGCGAAAATGGTACCTGTAAAAAGCAACCTTGAAGGAAACCATATAATATTTAATGTAACAGAAAAGTAAACTTTAAAGAAGAGTAGATTTATCTTCGAGAGTAGCTTACGTCTTAAAAAAAGTTATAAAAAGTTTTAGCCTAAACCGTAGTATTAACGTGACAAAGTTTATACCATTTTTCATTACAATAATTCGCAAAAATTTGAGCTGTGCGCGTTTCAAATCGTTGTGTATTGAGTGTCAAGTGGTCAGTGAAGTTTCAACGAATATCAGAGTGAAAGTGTCTCTTGCACGATGAGCTTCTTCAGTTCTATCGGGCAGTACGTGGCGGACAGTGTTGCGGGGCTCTCGCTGAGCCCTAAACGGTTCTCTCTGTCTCGGCAGGGCTCCAGTGACTCCGCAGCAAACCCGCCAACGCCGGGGCCCGTTCCGGGGCCCCCTTCTCCCGCTGTAGTACATGGTGAGCATATTATTATCTTAATTTTATCATTAAAGTTACTTGTTCACCTTCCTCTACCCTTCCACCCCCATTTTTTCCAGCCTGACAACATGACTGGCTTCAGATGTTTGGGAACGTTGGAACTCTTGATTCCTTTTTTCCTTAGCACCGTTGTGATTTGAAACTCTACGAAACGAAAAATAGAGTCACTAAAAAAGACAAACACATACATCTAAAGGATTTAACCTACGAGAAAATGTGATAAAATAATCGGTCTCCTCTTTGTGCGGTGCTTCGTAGCCTCCCCACAATTATCTACTGTTGTTTTCTGAATGTTTATTGTTACCAAGTATTCCAGAGTACGGCCTCCATATTTATTTAAAATTCGTGGAGATTTTAGCCCATTTTTTGTAAATCTTGTAGTGTGCCCGCGTTGTCCATAATAGTAAAGTACCAAAGGAAACCTTTTATTGGAAGTAGTAGTAGTAGTAGTTTAATTAGTAGGCTCTCTGCACCGTACAGTATTTTTAAATTTTTTCTTTGTTTTTATATATTTGGTGTGACATTTTTTTTTTATTTTTGCGGTTTTCGAAGTTTATACGTATTTAATATAAACACTTGTATGCCCCCAAGTTCGTATTCCGTATCTAAGGATGGATTCAACCATATAAAAATATATAAGTTTAAGTGTACAATGGGGCAGTAAGAATTTTAATTTATAAACATTGCTCATTATAGATCGGAGCTGATTACATATTCCGGTAAATTGTTTATTCCATTTAAATTTATTGTCTACTATTATTCCCAGATACGTTTATCTATTTGTAAAATCAATATTTTCACAGAAGCAAATATTATCAATTTTCCTATGTATACATTCACAATTATATGCAGTTAGTTTGGGTATATTCCATATTTTTAAGCTCGGTTATCTTATATACATGCATTTAGTTTTTTTTACATTAATAACAAGTCCTACATCATGATCCCATAGAACAAGTTAATTAAAATCTGTTTGCAATTCTTGAATAGCTATTATAGGGTTTTTATTGGATACTACAAGTGGGTATAGTCTAAAAAAATGAATATACGATCTTTTTTTTTAAGTTTAGATAGAAATAACATATATAATGTACAATTTCGAACCAAATTGACCCTTGCGGTACTCCTGATTTAATGTACCTGGATTTACTCATTTCATTTAGAAATTTTACTTTAATTTTTCTATGGGATAAGTAGTTTTTAAAAAATGGGAGGAGTTTACCATGAATTCCTACGATTTCAAGTACCTTAACTATTTGTTTATGGCTTAAAGTCAAAGGCTTTTGAGTAATCAATTAAAAATACCAGTAGGTAATTTTTCGAATTTAGCTGTGAATTTGGCTGGCATTCGTCTATAATACTAAAGTTTTTTAAATATGTATTTAAATTAATCGATACATATTTTTCTAAAAAATTTTCTAATGTTAAAGTTAAAAGTTAAGGGGTTAAATAAATAAATAATAGATTTAAACTTCCAAATCGTATTGATATTTATAATAAAAACTATGAGTAGTCAAATCACAAGCCAACCTTCAAATGACCCTCATTCAGAATTGAACCATCAAATAATTCCGTCTCTGTAGATTATATTCCAATCTTCTCTTCTTCAAGTTGGGTTGTACACACTGTGCAGGGACTGGGGAAGCCTATGTATGAAGGGAGCCGGAAATGTTTGGAAAGGGTAGGTTAGGGTTAGAAGCAGGGTGTACATTACAGATTTTGGTAAATTTAAAAATTAATTTTTAATGTTTTTTACGCTGCTGTTTTCAAACTGCAGTAATTTGTGACAATATTTGCAATAAGTTCAACCTACGTCCAAGTGTTGTCCTCATTGCAAATATTGTGAATACTTTTTTTGTCATATATTATGGCGCATTTAATGATTTACCAATAGATCATTGTGGATATTTCTGGCAGCGTTTCAATTATAAATTTATAATTTTGTTATTTTAAGTAATACAGTGTTTTCCATTAAATTTTAAATAAATCTAATATTGTTGGTCTCACTGGGTGGCTTACCCGTGCTGAGTGATGAATGATGGTCTCTCGCCAGATCGATATTGAAAGTATCTAAAAACATTCGATTGAATAAGTTTGATGGAAAACTTATATTTTTTTTGCTTTCAGAAATTTAAATTCGAATAACATCACTTTGTAGAAGGTACCGAAAATCTGTTCCAAATATTTGAAATATTTCTACGCTGGCACAGCAAAAAGCTGAACCATTCCGTTCGCCATATTTGCCCTAGCCGGCTGCTAATTCTTTGTAATTCTCCTGATTATTGGCGCGGACATTTGTGTATTTATATTAAAAAAGAAATAAAGTTAATACGCTTCTTAACGTGAGAGTTCTTATTAACAAATAATCCGCGACATTCATAAAGGCTACAATAGTGAGTTCTGGCATCATGAAATTATGCGTTGCTAACAGCTCATTCGATTGTGATGAAATTTTAGGGATTTGTTGTATGCCTGCCAGCGATGGTTTCTAGATATACTGGTGAGCTCTGTCATTATGAAATTTGCATAAAAATTGGTAATAGGTGGCACGCGAGCTGTTTGAAAACTGAATGTACCGGGAACGAATGTATGGAATTCTGGAGGGGGAGGGAACCCGGGAGAGGGGAGGGAAACTCAGGAGGGGGAGAGGAAGTCGGGAGGGGGATTCGCCGGAGAGGGGAGGCGAATTCGGGAGGGGGGGGGGCGGAACTTGGGAGGAAGGGAACTCGGGAGGGGGTTCGCGGGACGGGGGAAGAGAGCGAGAGGAGTGGGGAGAGGGAAGGCGGAAAAGGCGGAGAAGACGGAGTGAGAACGTGAGAGGGGAAGAGGACGTGAAAGAGGAAGGGGAGGCGGAAAGGAAACGGGCCGAATGGGAAAGGACGCGCAGGGAGAAACAATTTATTTTTTATGTGGCATAGCAACGCATGCCGGGAGCTCACTAGTATTTCATGAAAAACTTTTTTTAGATCTAAGCAAGTAGATGCATTTTATCAGAAATGTTTATATTAGGAATTTTATTATATATTTTTCTTTTTCTATTATGGCCTTAAATTTGAATTTCGTAATTTTATTGGTCAGTGATGTAAATACAAACTCTTAACGCTGTTTTATATGAATAAATAATAAATAACGGTAATAATAAAGAATAATAAAATCTACCGTTTATCTACAGTTTATAACGGTAATAAATAATAAATAACGGTAATAGATAAAGAATAATAAAATCTACCACTTCGAAACTTGCCTCAAACATACTACATATTACTATTTTTAAGAAGTTAATTTAGAAACAACAAAAATTAATCAAATAGAATTTAGTTGCCCGGGTTTTAAACCTGTGACCTCTGAATTCATAGTCGAGAGCCTTATCCCTCGACCACAGAAGCCGACAGCTGAAACCGATATATATATATTTTTTGTGTATTTAAGAAAAACCGCCAGTAACTTCACTATTTTACCGGTTTTCCGCTAATTTAAATTATGTGTAATTGCAAGCCCTTGTTCAAATGGAAAGGCTCGATATTCCAGGCTGGAGAGTGGAGAGCCTGTCACTTCATTTCCCTCCAACAGGGTTGTTAGGGGAACAGAGGTTGAATAATTGTTTCACCGTTAATTCGCGCTTATGTTCAAATGTCATTCACTGAACAAGAAACATAATGGGGAAGTTTCTTTTTCGACATCTGCGTAAGGGTTGAGGGTTTAAGTAAGGGGATCAGCCCGTTTACTATTGGGAGTTTAAGATATTACTTATTTTACGCGTGCGGTGAATTGAATGAGATTTTAAGCGAAATTACAAGTTAATTCCTCTATTTGGAGTATTGTAGCATCTAATATGACAAACAAGTTTACTCGTATACAATCATCACTTGAATATGATATTATCATCTGGGGAAGTGCCACAAATACTTGCCTGGAGCCTTTAGAAAAGATTCAAAAACTAATTCTGAAGATAATTCTTAAAGTCCCATTGAGGACGAGCACTGATTTTATTTTTAAGACACTAAATGTTCCCAACTTGAAAAAATTTAAAAAAAAATATTCTGCTCCATCAATTTAAAAATTCACATATGTTTGAAGATCGAATAAGCACTAGAGTCCTAAGAGAGTCTCATGTAAAATCTTTTAATATCCCAGTTTTGTCAAACCTCTTATGGGCAAAGAAAATTTAAATATAATGCTACTAAGCTATTCAATTCTCTACCTACGGACATTAGAAAAACACAGACCACAAGTTTATTTAAAAGCAAAATCATTGATTACCTCCAATAAATATATCCATAAGGAGTATTTCATAAAAAAATACTGATTCTATTTTTAATTGTTATTATTAACTATTGTTATGTAAACAAAAACCTGGATAACAGCCACTGTGTAAATTGCGATCTCAACACTGACGTTTCACACCTAGAGAGATGTGCAATACGTCATCACGGGAGAGCAATTTTGCTGTTAAACAGAATTAATTCGGATATCGACATATTTAGCGTTAGTGAAGCTGCCTTTAAAAGGCAACTCTATTCATGCTTATAGTTTGTATCTACAACTGTTGCAAATGTATTTTAAAAACGAATTAAAATGTAAAATTTTGCAATGTTTTTAAAATGATAAAAATGAATTGAATTGAATCACTGTAACCAATGTAATATTAAAATAATTAAATAGATATATAAATAAATTTATTATAATATGAAAATGGTTAAATGGATAGGTGAAGGGAAAGGGATGAAGAGGAAAGAGGAAGATTAGACAAAACAAGGCCAATTACTAAACAGTATTGTTAATTAATAAAAAATAAAAACCAAACTAAGCAAACAAAATTTTTGCTTCCATTCAAAGGATATCGGCCTTCTTGACGGCCTCCGTGGTCCCGAGGCAAGACTCTCGACTCACAATCCGAAGGTCGCGGGTTCGAACCCGGCGTGCGCAAATAAATTTTATTTGATAAATTTGTGTTATTTCACAATTTATTCATTTAAAATAATATATAGTATATTTGCGGCACGTTCCAGAGTGGAAGATACTATCAGTGTCGCCCTGGTGTAAGACCACCATTCAGAATTGAAACGTTGCTTGAAATGGCTTTAGCCGTGCTTAGTGACCAGATCTGAATAGCCAGGTACTTCCCCACCTTCCTCTTCCCTATCTCCTTCCCCTCCCCACTACCTTCAGCCTCACAACATACCCCAATTGGGGATGCCATAGTCTCACTGGCTCCAGACGGGAGCAGTTCGGACTCTTGTGCGGTATTTCATATAAAAAAAAAAAAAAAAAAAAAATATCCCATATCACTCCAAAACATAGCCCAATCAATTGAGCGTATTTATTTAAATTTCAAAAACAATGAGAGGGTCATGAAGAATACCCACGATATCCTTTTCACATAAAACTGGTTTTGGTTGTACAACGTACAATGTGTTCAATTTTTTCTAAACGTTAGTCAAAAGACTAGTGTTTGTGGAGGTTTTTTTTAAGGTAGAATGAACGAAGTATGTATGAAGAATGAGTTAAAGATGAGTGTAAGTAAATCTAAAGTAATGGTATTTGAAAAAGAGAGTACGAAAACAATGTGCAACATAGTTGTGAACGATGAATACTTGGAGCAAGTGGATAAGTTTGTGTATTTGGGAAGTCTGTTTACGAGAAATGGGAAGACTGATAGAGATATCGAAAGAAGGGTAAATGCCGATGACTCCATTAATGGAGGACTAACGCCGTTGGCGCCAACAAAAAACTGTCAAAAAAAGCGAAGCTTGGAGTCCATAATGGTACCTACTCTGATGTATGGCAGTGTGGTATGGAACTGGCAGAGAAGGAATGCTGTAGAAATGAGATCCCTGAGACGTATGTGTGGTATAACCATGTATGATCGTGTGAGAAATATGGAGATCCGCAAAGAATGCAAGGCTGATGTAATCGTAGTGAGTAAGATTAAGAAAGGGACGCTCAGATGGTTTGGGCATATAGAGCGAATGAATGAGGGAAGAAGTGTAAGGAGAATATATGACTCAAATGTGAATGGTAGACGAAGTCGGGGACGCCCGAGGAAGACATGGCACGACCAAGTGAATCAGATACTTAAGTCGGGCGATGTCAAGAGTCAGAATAATAGAAGAGCATGTATGAGACGATGTATGAATGTGAACGAGGCAAAGAGTGAGTGCCAAGATCGAGTTATTTGGCGGTTCGTCCTCTCTGCCTACCCCTGCGGGAAACGGCGTGATGGTTTGTTGGTTAGTTAAGGCGGCGCTATTCGGCTGAAAAAGAAGAAGATGGAGAGATGTGTAATTACGAATGTTGGACAGAGCGCGCTAATATTTTAAGCGATGAAATCGCAGCGAAAATGGCGAAAAGCTTAATAAAACATGACTCGTTTAAAATAGAGCAAAAATCTCGTGGAACGTATCTTAAGTATCATTTAAAGAAACATTGTGAATTTTTTCACAAATATAACTTGTAAAATAATAGAAATTGACTTGTGTTAAATAATTTTCAGAGCATACTTTGCAATTTTTTCTATCGAGGGAATTTCATATAATTTGCGTTTCAGTGTGGATCGTATCTAGATATTATCTTAAAAAATAAAATATTTTTTTAAGAGCTTAAAAACTTCAAATGTTTAAGGGAGATGTGTAAGAAATCGTTCGAAATTCGAATAGTGGACCCTTAAGGGAAAGTACTGGGAAGGAAAAATATCTGAAGGGTTGTTAAGAATCTCGGGGTCAGTATGTCCAGGAGGAAAGATGGAATCAAGTGACGGACACATGATTCCATCTTTTCCACTACGGTTCAAGACATACAGAGTCCAGCTAGTGAGATCAAAGAGTCTCCATCAACTGGCCTCTCAAACTACACAATATTAAAAAAAATACAATTAGATGGAATAATTAAAATAATTTATTAAATAGTTTTCGAAATTGTTACAATATTTAAAAAATATTATGGAAAAGCAACGTTATTTGAAATTCTGAATTTCATTGAAAAAATTTGTGAAATTGTTTTGTAAAGCATATTTTTAAATGAAATACTAGCAAATTAAATATCTAATAGCCTGGCTATGAAGCGCAGCATGTCAATATCAAACGTGAAACAGTTTGAGCCAATGTAAAATTCAAAAGTTTCCTGGAAAATAATTAGTATGGCTTTGAATGATTCAATATTTTATAAAACACTAGTGAATACCCGGAATGCTTTGAAATGGCCACTAGCGTCCCCTGCCCCTCTCCCGCATTCCCCTTCCACCTTCCCATGTGATAGCAGTGTAGGTTCTGTTAGAACCCGCCGACCTTTCACAGGGCGTATAAATCTCTCACAGTTTTAATAATTTTTAAATGACGATTTATTAATTCCACGTTATTGTTAATAATAAAATTTGTATATTCAGGAACAGCGTTTAGTGATCTGTGTGAATATGTTCAACTTCATATGTTTTAAGGGATAATATTTTTCGCTCATGTTCCTGTTATTCTTTCTCAAACTTTCTTCAGGCAGTTAGCATAATGTTGAAAAAATACGAATAAGAAAGTCCAAACAAACAACGATTCATATTTGAAAAAATAATCTTTGAACCGTTAAAAATAATCTTTGAACCGTTAAAACAGCCACCATCTGAAAACCATCTGGAAACGGATCGCACAAACAAATTTAAAGACAAATCATTTGCAAAACGGTCGATTTAAAACAGGGCTTTGCCACGCTCAGTCAAATATATAACTATAATTATAGTATTTTATTAAATCAATATTGAACCTTATGCATTAGGAGTATCTATGAGTTTTTTTTAAACTTCGTTCCATCAGTGATTTTGAATGAAATGAATAAAGAACGTTTCTTTATTGTTTAAATTATAAAATTTTTATAGTATTTATTTATTGTTTGAAACATTTACAGAGCGTTAACAATTATTATAGTTATTAAATTGCCATTGGGATGTACATATATATTAACACTCCAATTATAAATGTTCACAGCATGCGTAATCAATGTTTAGTTTTTACCACAAAATGAAATATTAAAACATACTAGTGTCAAATACAAAACATAACCTGTAGAGAAAGAAAAGAAAGATAATAAAAATATAATGATAAAATCTGTTATTTTTTTTTCTTCAGGAAGACTATTAAAATATTTTATGCC
This sequence comes from Glyphotaelius pellucidus, assembly GCA_936435175.1. NCBI lineage: Eukaryota > Metazoa > Arthropoda > Insecta > Trichoptera > Limnephilidae > Glyphotaelius > Glyphotaelius pellucidus. The sequence continues at coordinate 29,050,728 of OW386544.1, forward strand.
TTTGTACATATAATTATTGTGCACGTGTGGTAAATAGAAAATTTTTTGTTATTCCTTCCATTAACCAGCGGCCGAGAATTTAAATTTCCTCGAACGATGCTTACAATCCCTTGCAACTATGCAGGGCGGTTCCGATGAGAAAGATTAATTATTCTCCATACCAACAATTTAACATAATAATTCAATAGCGATTTTACTTCATTCAAAATTTGCTCTGATAAATATATATCTACATTCAAAAATGCTCAAACTCGTGATGATAAAACAATTAAAATAATGTATTTTTGTAACTATTTTTTGATCATAAGTATTTTATAATTTTTCAATAACGTCCAAGCAAAAATAAGAATGCATTTTTTTAAATATTGTTAGCGTCAACGGGCGTGCTGATGCTATCGGCAGGGTTGGAGAAAGCTCCCACATATTTAATACAATTAGTTGCTGTATCTGCCCCAAATAAAAACTAATTGTATTAAATATGTGGGAGCTTTCTCCAACCCTGCCGATAGCATCAGCACGCCCGTTGACGCTAACACTGGCGCCCCACGTTGGGCGCCAGTGTTAGCGTCAACGGGCGTGCTGATGCTATCGGCAGGGTTGGAGAAAGCTCCCACATATTTAATACAATTAGCTGCTGTATCTGCCCCAAATAAAAACTAGCTCAGGATTCGGCGCAAGCAGGATTCCTCGTAACCTCAAGGCTAGTGCTTGTGGTTCGGAACTTCACGCTTCTCCATTCTCCCAGGGCCTCCCTCGTCAAGCAAAACACGGTAGGTTATCACATAAACAGTTTATTCAATTCTAGGAGACACAATAATACATAAAAGGAACGATCCTAGCTGAAAGTTAGTTTGAATGTCCGTCTCTCTTCTCTATCACGCGTGGTTAGGGTTAAGACATTAAATTGCACACAAAGGGTAACATGGTAATTGACTCACGTTTGGTTTATGGGCCAACAGCGGCTTTACGCACTTGTTCTTTCCGACTACGCAGCGTCCATGCGTGGACCGGAAGTGCCAACCGGCGAAACTGAACTTGTGTCGCCCATATTCGCGGGGAACGTGGGCCCGTGAAGCTCGCTTGCTGAAGACTGCCGGCTGCCGCTCGAGAGTTCGGTCTGGCGGCGGCTCGGTTTGTCGCTCGCGGGAGGGGGTAATGCGCGCGCCTCTATATTGGCGCCTTATTCTCCAGTCCGTGGAGAAGTCTATTCTCGAATTTGTAACGTAACACTATGTTAGTTTGTAAAACCGTTAATAAATAGACAATATTAAGTATTTTCGTCACAAAACAAGGCCGCGGATCTTTTTTTATGATTTTATTTTAACTTAAATTAAAATTCTGAAAAGTAGCTTTCCCAAATTGTACGATACCTTTAGGCCTGCAACTATAAATAATAAGCGCCGGCACACAGAGACGCCCGGCTATTGCAATGTCTTGCTGTCGTTTTCAAGCTTGCGTTTTCAAGTTGTTTTTCTCAAGTTGTTTTTCTCGAGTTGTTTTTCTCGAGTTGTTTTTCTCGAGTTGTTTTTCTCGAATTGTTTTTCTCGAGTTGTTTTTCTCGAGTTGTTTTTCTCGAGTTGTTTTTCTCGAGTTGTTTTTCTCGAGTTGTTTTTCTCGAGTTGTTTTTCTCGAGTTGTTTTTCTCGGGTTGTTTTTCTCGGGTTGTTTTTCTCGGGTTGTTTTTCTCGGGTTGTTTTTCTCGGGTTGTTTTTCTCGGGTAGTTTTTCTCGGGTTGTTTTTCTCGGGTTGTTTTTCTCGGGTTGTTTTTCTCGGGTTGTTTTTCTCGGGTTGTTTTTCTCGGGTTATTTTTCTCGGGTTGTTTTTCTCGGGTTGTTTTTCTCGGGTTGTTTTTCTCGAGCTGTTTTTCTCGAGTTTTTTTTTTCTCGAGTTGTTTTTTCTCGAGTTGTTTTTTCTCGAGTTGTTTTTCTCGAGTTGTTTTTCTCGAGTTGTTTTTCTCGAGTTGTTTTTCTCGAGTTGTTTTTCTCGAGTTGTTTTTCTCGAGTTGTTTTTCTTAAGTTGTTTTTCTCAAGTTGTTTTTCTCAAGTTGTTTTTCTCAAGTTGTTTTTCTCGGGTTGTTTTTCTCGGGTTGTTTTTCTCGGGTTGTTTTTCTCGGGTTGTTTTTCTCGGGTTGTTTTTCTCGGGTTGTTTTTCTCGGGTTGTTTTTCTCGAGTTGTTTTTCTCAAGTTTTTTTTTCTCGAGTTGTTTTTTCTCGAGTTGTTTTTTCTCGAGTTGTTTTTTCTCGAGTTGTCGTTTTCAAGCTGTATGCTCTCAGGCTGTATGCTCTCAGGCTGTATGCTTTCAGGCTGTATGCTCTCAGGCTGTATACTCTCATGCTGTATGCTCTCAGGCTGTATGCTCTCAGGGTGTATGCTCTCAGGCTGTATGCTCTCAGGCTGTATATTGTTGCGCCTCCAAGGGAACAACATTCAAGGCTGACCTGATCGCTTGGTGTCGAGTCGTAGCATTCAAGGCTGCGAGCAGGTCAGCAATCTGCCTTGCGTGGCGGCTTCGAGAGGTCAGGGGACGCTGCATATCCGGCACCAGCATCCATAGGCCGAGACGATCGCAGCATGCTCACGGCTGCCAGTCGACTGCCATTTTCCTGGCTTTCCATGGGCAGCTACATATCCGGCATCAGCATCCAAAGGCTGAGACGGTCGCAGCATGCTCACGAGTACACTGGCTTCAGAGTAATAGGTCTGCATTCTATTGGGTGTATAGCACGCATCTCTCAATGGTGTCATCTTTAGACAGACGTGGCGTTATTCTCAGTAGGTCTGTATTCTATTGGGTGTGGCGGATCTCCATATCTTGCATCTTTCCGCATAGCGCACGCAGTGTTTCCTCAGTTTATTTGTATTGTATATCCTCGTACAACGGATTCTTAGCGGTTTCAGACGATAAATGTAGCCCAGCATGGAGCCCCGGGGCGGTAGGGCCATGGTTCAGGCGTCAGCATCAGATCAGGCTCGGTGCATGGGCAGCTACATATCCGGCATCAGCATCCAAAGGCTGAGACGGTCGCAGCATGCTCTCGAGTACAATGGCTTCAGGGTAATAGGTCTGCATTCTATTGGGTGTATAGCACGCATCTCTCAATGGTGTCGTATTTAGACAGACGTGGCGTTATTCTCAGTAGGTTTGCATTCTATTGGGTGTGGTGGGTATATCCTCATACAACAGATTCTTAGCAGTTTCAGACGATAAGTGTAGCCCAGCATGGAGCCCCGGGATAGTAGGGCCAGGGCCCAGGCGTCAGCATCAGATCAGGCTCAGTGCAAGGGGGCCCCGGGCCTTCAGCCCGGAGCAAGATGGCCGGGGGTGGTGCAGATCAGGCTCGGTGTATGGGGGCCCCGGGCCTTCAGCCCGGAGCAAGATGGCTAGGACTCAGGCGTCAGCATCAGATCAGGCTCGGCGCAAGGGGGCCCCGGCCTTCAGCCCGGAGCAACATGGCCAGGACTCAGGCGTCAGCATTTGGTAGGTGATGTTCCATCGGATGCTTGAAAGTTTGGAGTTCCGACCGGTGACGGCGAGACTGACGTCTTGAATCATCCAAGACTGTTCAGTGCATATTTGTAAAGGTGTCTCTGTGATCGCTGCCGGTAACAGACTAAAAAACGTTGCACTTTTGGCCATCCTTTTATTCTGGTAGCTCTGTTCACTGCACGATATTACACCAATTCAAAAACTATTGTGAAATTTCTGTTCGGCGTGTGACTCACCTCCGGTGCATTATTGTTGTGAAATTGGAATAATTCTTATTTCGGGAGCTATGACCCATGTCTCGTTGTTGCGATGTTAATATTAGCGCCCTTTAAAAGCAGAATATTTCTTTTTTGATAATAATTCACGATATGTGGTATTTCCATAACACGTTCGATACACAAATAATTTATTGATTTATTTTACTGCATGATTATATAATTTGAAATGTATATTGTACAATACAAATATTTGTTTGAAAATTTAACAAATCTGCGAACGACCTGCGGTAAAACCTTATTGTACTAAAAAAACATATATTCTCATAGGTATGATTTTAGGTTTTCACGGCCAAAAGTAGCTTTGTTATTTAACAACACGGCATAACACCCCAAAAATAAATAATAAAAATATTTTCTCAAAATTATAAAAAAGCTGTATTAGAAAAAATAACATTCTTTTGAAATCGATTTATATTTTTTTGTGAAAAAGAGTCAATTCAATTTTTTACGAGAAAACCTCTCTTTTTATAACTTTTGAAGGTTATTCCCATCAACGTAATACATCATTGAAGAAGGATAACACAAATAATCTAAATGAAAATATGAAAGAAAACAAGACACAGAAAAACAGAAAAAAACAATGGTCACAACTGGGACTCGAACCCAGACCTCTCGTCTAACCGGTTAGACGAGAGGTCTGGGTTCGAGTCCCAGTTGCGACCATTGTTTTTTTTTCTGTTTTTCTGTGTCTTGTTTTCTTTCATATTTTCATTTAGATTATTTGTGTTATCTTTTTCTTCAATGATATAAGAGTCAATTCGTCTAAAATTTGATTTAAAAATGACATACTTCCTATTTTGTCTAGTTATTCCCTCTTAATGGAGATTTAAGTTTTTGATAACATTTTCATTGAATATTTGTAATATTGAATCTTTTTTATAGAAGTCTTTAATTTTTGGTACTTTGAGGTCTAAAATTTTGAACAATGTTGCTGAAGGGAATCTTGGTTGTTTTTTTTCAAAATTAGTTTAATAATTAGTTTTTTTTTCACCTTAACATGACAATTTTTTCATACGCACCTCTCCATCCAATGATTCCATACTGAATTAATGATCGGACCAGTGCGTAATAGAATTTTTTAAAATTTTTTAACTTGTGAATATTTCTTAATTTAATAAATATGTAGATTCATTTCCTAATGCGCTTAACAACTAATTAGATACATTTACTAATGCGTAAACAACTAATGTCAGTTGCGACCAAATGAGATGAAGCACACTGGGAATGATATAATAGAAAGTTCTTTCGTGGTACTCGCTCATCCAATGAAAAAAGTTTGCCAACGCTCGCGCCATCTACTCCGATGAGTTTTCTTTGACTTTAAACCTGAGCCGAGGAGAGCCTGAGAGACAATCCGATTTTGCAAAAATTTAAATCTTCTATCACCCCCAATGAAAAAAACCATCAATCAGAATTGAAACGTTGCTTGAAATAACAATTTTTTTACAGTATCCATAATACAGGTCATCTTTTCATAAGGGTTCAGGGTGAAAAGGGGATGTGTTTTATTTTATTATCGATTTTTTACAGTTTTAAGATTAGTATTTAACATCTGTCGTGGTCATTTTGGGAGGCGGATGTGGGAACAATTTATTTGGATAAATAATTTGGATAATCAACACCTCTGCCATAATGGTGGATTCGCTGCGCTTGGTGACTTAGCAAGGGTGCCAGGGTTCATGGGATGAGTCCATGGTTCCGGGTCTTGGCGGCGGGCGCGTCTAACCACCAGCTGCTTGGCAGGCCGGAGAGGGAGAGAATGGTTGAGGGAGTCCTTTTGACTTCTCCAGCCGTACTCTCTCGAAACATCGCTTTACACCGCAGTGGGGAGGATGTAACGTCCGTTATCCCTGGACACACTGACCCTCAGATTCCTACCCACCCCTAACACCCTTTTCCCTCCCAGATCTTCCTTTCCTTTCCTAAAAAGACCCTACATCATCCCCAAAGATGACATAGGTCCTGAGGGGAATTATTTTCCTCGGGGCCTCCTGTGTGGTAATTTAAAAAAGTTATCATTTTAAATAACTATACTAATTATTTGAAAGTATTAAAAAATACTATAATGTTTTATATCCGATTGTGAACGTGACGTCACCACCGTTGGTAAAGGTTTTATCTGATTTTTTTTTTCAAAAATGATCGTTAAATGTAAAACCATTTCTTTTGCTCATTTTTGCATAAAATCCTAAATAATAATATAAATGCAGCGACCGATCGTCCTGATGTTTTGCTCAAAGATAATTGGAGGACTGGGAAAGACACAGGCTACTTTTTATCCCGGAAAAAACATTTCATTCCCAGTGTGAAAATTCTTTTCCCTAATACCATGTGAGCGCAGCCGCGGGTAAAAGCTAGTTATAATATGAATATAGTCATTTTATGCTCTAATGTTCTTCAAACATTGAAACAAAGTTATTAAAAAATATACCATTTCTCTATCCATGTTATAATCCGTGCAGACATCTCAACAGGTTTATGTACAAGTTATTCCAATGTTATATATTTTTATGGGAATGGATTTTTAAGGACGTGCAGTGCTCTTCTTTTCGTTTCAGTTCTAAAGATATCTTTGGGAAATTCTCGGAGCGAGCACATTCGAACTTTGCCCAGGTAGTGCATCTCCATTGGTTTAGGGTCAATACACCTAGAGTATTTCAATTTGACTGCTGATTGACGGAGCCATTATGAGGCATCCAACATTACAAAATTATGCTTTGTCTATCCAACTGGGAACGTTTCCCGTTTCAGGACAGCCAAATTGCGCATTTATTTCATAATATTCCCAACAAAAGAATAGTTACGTTCAAGATATTGTAAGAATGAGATTCTATCAAGACAACTTTTGACTATAGTAATAATTTCATTCGGAAGGAAGGAATGGCTTATTTATGTCTTTGAAAGTATCGCAAGGATGAGACTCTTTCAAGGTCATTTTGGAGAACATTAATAATTGTATTCAGAACAAAGGAATGGTTTCTTTCGAAAGATCGCAAGGGTGAGATTATTTCAAGGTCATTTTGGAGAACATTAAATTAAATTTATCGATGTAACTATAATTTTTAAACATTAACTAAATACTGTAAATTACACATTTATAAACCAAAATATATGACATATGAATTCCCAACGTATTTATGACTTTATTGATATAGAATATAGAGAATATCCCAGTTTAACCAGACTTGTTTTATGGGCAAATTTGAAAAGGCAACATTGAAAACTCAGTTTTTGAAAGAGCTAGTCATTTTTACAAGAACAGAAAAACTTAGCAAAAGATTCGTAAATTTAGATTTAAATATTAACAAAAAGGGAGATATATTATGAACATAAAAGATCATTTTTAATTAAATAAAAGTAACTTTCTGATCTTTATACCTCGTTAACTCATCCTATTATGATAAATTATCTTCTACCCATACGGTAGCCACTTTTTGGCTTCACTTCAAAGCAGGTGCTCTCTTTTCGCTCAAGCTTTGAAAAGTCCCTTTGTATTTATACCCACTCTTATGCATCATACACCAACGCTTGGACACAATCCTCTCTCACTATCACTCTCTCACTGTAATGTTCGCCTTCCACCTTCTTTATTTTACTGCATTTTCTTGTTCCACCTTTTCCTCACCTAAAACCAACAGTTTTTTATTTGATTCAAATATATATGCAGGTTAATTTTTATTTGTTGTTTTCATGTTTAATTTGTGAGGTATTCGAAAGGTACAATCAAAAAGATTGAAAGGCAGATTTTTCTGGAAAACAATACAGAATATAAAATATTCAATAAGGAACTCCAGTGAAAAATATTATGGATTTAAAAAAATATGTTCATAAACCAATAAACGCGGATTCTGAATAAATAAGATTTATTAATTAATATTGAACGTAGATTTTTAAAAAAATTATTAAAAAGTCCATTTTAAAAGGCGTCATTAAAACACCCCGTCAAGTTGGTATTATTGAATTTGTGCGGCGTGACGTCACCATGTTCATAATTCCCCAGTCACCTGGTATATTTGTATTGGAAGATGACAAGCCGTTCAACATTCCGTTTTATTGTTTTATAGAGGTTTGGACATATAATAGTTATTGTTTTAATTGAAACATTATTTAGGCCTAAATAATTCAGTATCAAATATAGAGTATCTCTATTAGTTTTTCTATATTATTTAAAATATTCAAAAACTTAAACTGCACAAAAAACGATCGTAATGCCCAGTAATGCTTGTTTTCAAAATGGCGGGCGACCAACGGCTTATTCCAGTTGCCTGCAAAGTTGATGCTTCTGTTTCCATAATATTGATTTCGATTCGTAAGGCTAAAAAAAAATAATTTCAAACAATTTTTATACCACTCTCACGTAATAATATTGAAAAATATAATAAATATAATATAATAAATAAATAATTCCACCTAAATAACGTTTTACTTATTGAATAGTTTCGTAGCTTCTTTCATACAAAATGACAACATCTGACATCTGTTGAAAATAACCAAAGCTTTTGGTCATGATGACGTCACACTAGATACGATGGTTTTCGGTGGATCTTTAAAAATTAAAACTTTAACATTTATTTTAACTATTAAAACTAACTATAAAAATAAATACGCGCTTATTTAAGTTAGAAGGTCATTATTCATTTTAAAAAATAAAAAAATTGGACAGGAGTTCCTTATTGCCACAAAACTAACTTTTATCGCACGTTCATTTATTATATACTTAATAATTTATAATGATCATGAATTCAAAGAAACAGAGAACCCACTTCAAAATAATCGAGGCGCATAACTTGCAGTCTCGCAGCAGTTGCATAAAAGTGATAAAGTTCTTTTGAAAATCTTCCGAGATTTTAATTTAAACAACCCGCTCTTCATTTTGTTCAATGAACTGTGGGTTTTTGTATTTTTTGCAGTTAACGAACGGTGGTAATGGCTGGAGCGAACATTTTGTTCCTTTATAACCTTTTCCACTTCATTATGCTTTTACAGGTTTTGATTAAAAAAATTTATTAAAATGTAATCAACTTCAGAACATCAATATTTCCATTAATTACCAACAAAGGGTTTCAATATTAGAAATAAGAATATTAATTTCATAACATTTAATTTCCTTTGTTAATCTTTCTATTGTAGACAGCCTAATTAACTTCCATATACTAACAAGAATCCTGTCTGAAATTATTGTCATTTAATCACTGAGTCATTTAGATCCATACTCGCGTAGATTGCGTGCAGTTGGCAATGCTTCCTCGGAAGTAGTAGAAGTGTTCAACTGCGTGGAATGCAGTTATAATAACATACCTCAATAATAATAAACAATGTTATCATAATTTATTTTTCTATCTTTTTTTATTAAAATACCCCAAACTACGTAAAACAACGATATACATTTGTAGTAAAACTAATAATGATATAAAAACAAAAATAATTTTTATTCGACATCTGTGTTCCATTATTTGGGCAGCAGTCTAAGCAATTTTTCATTGCGGAATAAGTGGATACTTTTTAAAAATCAAAACTAAAATATTTTTAAATAAACAAAAAATAAACATTTTTAGGAATTTATTGAGAGTTTTTTGCTACGTTGGGATTTCAAATTCAAACTCCAAGACTTAAAGATTTCCGGTCCAGATTGAAAATTAGTTATAAAAAAATATTTTTTGTATTAATTTGGCACAAGTTTTATGGAATACTTTTTTTTGTTAACAATAAGTAAATGTCTTTTTCAAAACAAATACAAGTAAGCCATATCAAATTTAAGGAGGCGAAGATAAAAATCCTTTTTCTTAGAATAATTGACTTTTAAGTACTTCAGTATGCTCAGTAGTGCTCAGTCAATCGACATGGATTGATAGATAGGACAACAACAGATCACTAACGTACAAACAACTGTTGGCGTCGAATGTATTAAAAACACTTAGTCGTTGTGCAGTGTTACTTATTCGTTGGCTATCTGCATTCGTGTTAGAGAACGATGAGATGTTACCAAAAGTTATCATAGGAATCCTTATGGATCGACCTTCTGATATGCCACTAGCTAGGATGCATGATTGGCCTGTTTTTTTCAAATATTTTGGCCTTAATTGTTTATCAGCATTTTTGCCAGATTTGCTTCATCCTTCATTTGTTGTAGCTTCAAGATCCCGCAGATATCTTCCACAATTTTACACCTCATTATCATTAGCATAAGTTGAAGTATTCCTTATTCCTTATTCCTTGAAGTATTCCTTATGAAATTCTCCTCTGGTGTAATCCCTCGCCATTTGCCTTCAATATTTTGTCCTTCTCAATTCTCTTCTATGGGACATCCACACTGTCATCTAATACACGAGTCCTACCTTATATGTTGCCATATAGTGAGAATAGCAGAAGTCCAAGAATCAATCCCTGTGGCACTCCATATGAGATAATATATTCTCAAAATCCCCTTGAATTCAACAAGATTAAATCTATCAGTTAAGAAGCTTCGGGCAAGACTTAGAACCTTTCCATCAATGCCCAAACTAACTTTTGTTTACAAAAGAATGCCTTTTCTATCCGGTCTCAATTTCTTTGTTAGCTTTTCTAGTGCATGGAAGAAAAATAATAAAATTACGATTTTTATAAATCTATTTTGTTGCGAATTCTTTCAAACCAACCCCTGAAAATCAGATAAACACATCAGCCAATATTGATTTATTTATCAACCTAATAATGTTAAACACTGAACTTCCATCCAAGTATATTTATAAACCCACGCTCGGGATCGACCCTTACTTTGGTGATATATATTTCGACATGCGTTTTCTTCCCGTGGATGAACAAAACCACGTCCTATGTTATTCTGTGTAAGCCGGTATAAGTATTTATTACTGGGTTCGAAATGAATCGAAATCAAGCAACAGGCGAGAGAATTTTCGGGCAGGGCCACATTCCAATTTCGATTGGTTGACCCGGATCAGTTGGTTCGGAAGAAAAGACTCGAAAAGAAAAAAATCTCGTTTTCTCTACTGAACATCCATTTTTGGACGTTTATTTTCTACTGAATTTAATATTGATTAAATAGTACGATGAACAGAACTATAATACCACAATAAGTGATATTTTGTTTTAAAAATATTACCTTGAAGTGCAATCGAAACACCATCAGCGACGTGAGCTTTCTTCCTATGTTGTGCCATTGATCTCTTGATGGACTCAGACGTTTTCGAAGAAAGGTAGTCAAAAGAATTTGTTTTAAATCTCAAATTGAATAGCATTTGCTTTGGATAAAATTCTCCAAAAGATTTTATGGGATTGAACACAATCTTATTCGTTAATGTTTATCATTTGAAAGGCTTTCTTCTATAATTCATTATAACAATATTATTTTTAATAATCAACATCACAATTTTAACTACTGTTCAACGATTATTTTCTTGGGTAACGGCGTGGTAATGACAGAAAACCAAATAAGTTCCAAATTCTCAAAAATCAGAATAACGCTTAAGTGAAATAGATTTTTTAAAGTAATTTAAATATTAAACGAACTAAATTAATTAAGAAAAACAGATGCTGCCATTGGAAGCAATTATATTTATACGTAAAATAATAAAAAAACCTGTTAAAAAATAATAATAATAACATGTGTGCAGTTCACACGTGATAAAAGTGTAACTTTCAGAAAACTAAAGTTCGAGAGAATGAGACGAATGCAGAGTATCAGGAGTAGTATAATTTTAGGGTATATTTATTGTAATATTGTTACCAAGATTCAAAATTATTTTATATTTTATGCTACGACGCACCGCACAAAGAGGACACCGATTAGTCTATCTCATTATCTCGCAGGCTAAAAACTATTGATGTATTTTTTTTTTCTCTTTTTAGTGTCTAAAAAGTTTTCACTTCAAAAATTTAAATGACTGGGACATTCACAAACACAACACCAGGATGGCAGTGAAATTAGACTACCAAAAAAATGACAAAGCCAATGCCTAAAACAGTTTATTCTACAAATAGGAATGAAATATTGTAAATACGCAGCCAGAAACCATAAAAACTACACCATTTTCAAAGTAGATTGTAAAAACAACATTAAGCAAGATAAAATATTGTGCTTTATAAGAAGGTTGTTATAATTATTAGTGATTTGAAATTAAATAATTTACAGGGAACTAAAGTAAAATTAATCAAAACAATACAAATACTTATAGAAACCGTCCATACATGAAGGGTGTAAAAATAGTACCCGATAGACTTTAAACAGCCATTATTGGAGTAAATAAGGAAGACATTGTTTTGGGCGACATTTTTTTCAACTATTTTTTTTTTAATTCTTCCACTTAGAATATATTAAATGATTAGAACATTTTTTTGCGTTTGCAACCACCCGACTGAAATGGAAATTCGTCGACCAATACGCTAGCGATGCGCATTTTTTACAGGGATGGTAATCTTCTAACCTTCCTTTTTCTCTTCTTCCGACCTTTCCTCCATTATTGTACTTATTTACGCCCAACCGGGCTTTTACATTTACAACAAAAAATATACAAGCTTGTATAAAATGTATCCGCAACATGTTTTTTTTTTTTTTTACATTAACTCCACACAGGAGGCCTTGAGGAGAATAATTCCCCTCAGGGCCTATGTCATATGGGATGCTGTGTGGAGGGTCTTTTTGAGGAGAGGAAGGAATGAACATTGGTCTTGAAGAGACCCATGTTGTAGGAGGGAGGAAACACAGATGCCGGCAAATCGTTCCATAGCCGAGCTGTTAAACTCAAGAACGAGTCGAAAAAACGACCCGTTCTCATGTGACAAATGTCAACCGTGTACATATGTTGGGCGCGCGTTTGGCGTGTCTCCCGCCTATGCACCGGTGCCGAAGGGATCAATGACGCTAGTTCCTCAGAGCATCTTCCATTGAAATACCGGTAGAACATGAATAGCATTCCCACCCGACGCCTGAGCTCTAAAGATTGCAACCAGTTCGTTAAGATAGGAGAATCTATCAAACGGACCGCCCGTTTCTGCACAGAGTCGAGGGTATTTTTCAAGTATTTTGGAGCTCCAGACCAGAGGTGGCTGCCAAATTCAACCGTGGGGCGCACTTGCGATTTGTACAGGGTAAGCAGTTGTGTACTATTAAGGTTATCTGCGGGCCCTGTACAGTACGCCCAGTTTTTGAGAAGCTAACTTTACTCTGGCTTCGATGGAGCCCCCATACCTGAGCTGATCACTTATAGTTACACCAAGCATATCAATGGAAGGTCTGTTCGGAAGATTGCTTCCGTTGAAGGAGACTAGATTTTCATTTCGATCCCTTTTAGACGTAATCAGACATGATTGGGTCTTTGAAACATTGAATTCGACGAGGTTATTCTTACCCCAAGAGAAAACATTCTCGAGGTAACCATCCATTCTTTGCTTCAAAGCCCTCCGAGCCATTGGAGTTTGTGTGCCCTTTGGGGGCTTGTCAAACGAAAAGCTGTCATGGACTGTACTGTCATCCGCGTAACAATGAATTGGTGCACATGACAAAAGGTCGTTGATGTGCAACAAAAACAAAGTCGGGGACAGAACCGATCCCTGTGGGACGCCAGCATTTATTGGATGCGAGGAAGAGGTGAAACCATCAGCAACCGTCTGAATTGACCTCTCCCTCAAAAAGTCGGCAATCCACGTACACAGGGATACGGGAAGTCCGCAATGTTAAACCAACATTGGGCGATGAGCTATATGTATAATAATGAAACCCGAAGTAATTATTCTAAGTTCTAATAAGAAAGTTCCACTACCGCTGCACTCAATCTGAAGTTCCTCTCTTGAAAGTGTTATTTTGGTAGCACAGTGGACAGATCAGATAGTAGAGATGCGTCGGGTTTCTAATCATGCGTCGTTGGTTCAGGTCTGCATAAATAAACGTAACATTTTCCTCTTATAATTATGATGGTAGGAGGGATACCAAATAGTATCAGTTATGAAGAATGGTCTCTCTCTTGAAAAAAAAGTATTCGTTTTAGTAAATTCACTTTTACCTCTTCACATGGCTTGGCACTTCCACAAATATAAATAATATTGTTGCTTTGATAATGATCTTTGAAAAAGCACTTCATACGCCAGAAGGAACCTTCCAGATGGTTGAACTGTAAAATTAATAAGGTGTAATGATGTAGATTGGTAGATGGGAATTTCAAAGGTCTTCTCATCACCTGCGCGAATAGACAGACCATTCTTTTATATAATGAAAATATCTTCAGGTGTTGAGGAGTTGATTGTTAAGGACGCTATAAAAAAAGAAAGTGTAGACTGATGATCTGAAGCCTACATATTATGTCCTTAAACCATTAGTAACTTCAAGATAGACGAAATTAAAAAAAAAGATTTATATCGTTGAATTAAAAAGAAGGTTTTTGCAAAATATGAGTAAGAAATGCCACATTTTTAAATCGCACAAATTTGGGTTATACTTACTCTTCAGAGGTTCGATATCTTAAAAATGGATGATTTCGTACTGAATAACTCCCTTCAATGACGATACCACATCCTGCTCTTTATTCCACGTGGCAAAATGGATTTGCTGAACGAGCATAGCATGACAAGAGGTATGGAGCTGCTAAATGATATCTCTGGGTCTCTTGACATTTTCAACATTAGCTTTGAAGGATTCAAGAGTCATTTTAGGCAAGAACTCTAAAATATATTGTTGGTTAAATTTCATATATTTATTTTTTAGTAATGCAAATTATTTCATTTGCATTTTATTAGGATAACTATTATTATTATTATAATTGGATGATTTTTCTAGCGCCATTTTCGTGAGAAAATCACCTAAATCTGCAACACACATAAAAAATAAATTATACAGCGCAGTTTTTTTATGAAAAAAAACAACTAAAGGGGGCTTTTGGCTTTTGAATTTTACTTTGCATATATTAATTCCCGGCAACCCGGGAATTTATTGAGATAAAATAATCTTTAAAAAGAAAGTAAACCCGCCTCACTAGACGATGTCTGTTCTGAGAATACAAAAAAAATAATTTATTTTAAGAAATGAAAAAGTACATAAAAATTGATGAAATGGAAGTACAAAATAAACGTGAAAATACAAATTGTATAAATTAAGAGTAAAAGAGTCTAAAATATATAAAATATCTCCTTAAAAGATAGATATAATATATAATATATTAAGAAATATACATAAATAGATACATACACACATATATTATATTCATATATTTACATAAGTACAAATGTATGTACGTATACACATTTATATACATACGTATTTATACATCCATTATAAAATATTAGAAAAACTATTAGAAACTGTTAACTTTTGGAAAAGTATAAAAAATCATGCTTTGTACATATTTTCATAAAACCAAATATTCTGTTAAAAACACATCAGGTGCACATGCTAGCATCTAAATCTCAAACTTTTAAAATGTCAACAAAATATTCTAAATAAACACACATATTTAGAATACTTTGTATTTTCATTACATGCCAATTAGAGTATAACTCTACGTTATGGTCTCCATTTTACAATATTCATTCCGACAGCATTGAAAAGGTTCAATATAAGTTACTGAGGTTTATAAATTATTTATAAACTATAATTTATTTATTTATAGGTTTATAAATAAATAAATTACGAAGAATATTTTGTTGACATTTTAAAAGTTTTAAACTCGTATTTTGGATTCCAACTGTAGTCGTGTGCTTTATTCATAAAATTCATTACGTCAAAAAATATCTCTGCTGCAATATAAATTTATTATTAAAAAACATGTTTGTAAATCCCTCGATTGTTCCCGCCCGCGCCCTGAGTAAAGCCGATTCAGCCCAGTGCTCACGAAACGCAGGCAATCTCCGGCCGTCGATTAGTTTCAGCAGAGCGACCTCCTTCCTTGTTTTTGTGGATAACTCTTCATTATTGCTCTCGGCGCGCTGGCAGATCGGTCCACTTGTTTCCCGCTGGCCGACATGCTCTCCCACTCAAGGGAAACATTAAAGCTTGCACGTTATAGAGAGATATGTTTTGTTATTAGAGTGATACTTAACAAGATATCAAGTTACTATCCTCAATTCAATATGTACCAATCACTGAATATTTCCGCTTTGTAATAAAATTTCTGATACCGAAACCAAAAAAATACAAAAGCTTATATTTTATTAGAAAAATGTTCATTTTAATTATTTTGTGGTTTCTTTATATGTGAATACCGCACAACAGTTGCAACTGCTCCCATCTGGAGCCATTGAGACTATGGCATCCCCATTTAAGGTATGTTGTGAGGCTGAAGGTAGTGGGAAGGGGAAGGAGACAGGGAAGAGTAAGGTGGAGAAGTACCTGGCTATTCAGATCTGGTCACCAAACACGGCTTAAGCCATTTCAAGTAACGTTTCAATTCTGAATGGTGGTCTTACACCAGGATGATACTGATAGTATCTTCCACTCAGGAACGTGCCGCAAATATGCTATATATTATTTTAAATGACTAAATTGTGAAATAACACAAATTAATCAAATAAAATTTATTTTCGATGCCGGGATTCGATCCCACGACCTTCGGATTGCGATTCAAGAGCCTTAACGCTGGACTACGCTGACCGTCCGGTTGACTTTTAGTTTGAGTGCAAAGGGTGAAGTTGTCTCTTTCTAACACCTTTTAGATCACATTTCTCGCCATGATAATAAAGAAGACACCACTATTTCTATTAGACCTGCATGAGTTGTTCCCAAAAGCGAGCAAATTAGCCTGGGGGAAAAAAATGCATTAGTTCAATCTGCATTACCCAGATTTTGCAACTTCGGTAACAATTTTAGGCAAGTTATAAGTATTTTCAAGTATATGGTATAATATATGTTACTAGCTAAAGTCCCCGGGCTAATGGCACGGTTTTTCATGCAATCAGATGTAGACAGTGACTTTACTCTTGGTCTGAAGGTCAAATGGGCAAAATTCCATTAATCTCGGAATAAAATTTGTATAAAAACCAAGACCACACTATACCTTTTTACCACCATTTACTGAATTCTCTTCTGTCGTCGTTTTACCAATGACCTTATTGAAGATAAGGCATCAAAACGTTACATGTAGAGTAAATTTTATGTACCTACCTATGGCTTACTATTTTATCTACCTACAGCTGCAGTGGTCTAGGGGTAAGGTCCGTAACAATCCGAAGGTCGCGGGAGCGAATCGCGGCGTGCGCAAATAAATTTTATTTGTTTAATTTGTATTATTTCACAAAAGCCTCTATGAGCGTATAACAACAATAAATAAAATGTAAGGTGAAAAAAAAATTGATAAATAAATAAATTAATTAATTTTAAAATAATACATAGTGTATTTGCGGGTTCCATGCCAACTGAGAATAAAGTCAACTCAACACCTCCTTGAAAAGTCATTAAAAGATATGAAAAAAATAATTTTAAATAAGCCGATAATCCTAACCTAACGTAACCTATTGAACCATTTTTTCATATAATTTTTATAATCAGTCTAAATTTTTTTTTTTTTTTTACATGAACTCCACACAGGAGGCCCCGAGTAATTTCCCTCAGGGCCATATCATCTTTGGGGATGCTGTGTGGAGGGCTTTTTTCCAAGGAAAGGAAGGAGGGGAGAGTTCTGGGAAGGAAAAGTGTTTAAAGAGTGGGTAGGAATCTGGGGTTCAGTTTGTTCAGGGTTGTCCTAGTCATTCGCCTCCAAGACCTGGAACAAACCTCACCCCATAAACCCGGACTAATAAATGATAAATAACTTATCTGAGATGGTTCTGAGTTGGTATCATTCCGAGTTGTCCGGTCACCGTATTTGCGGCACAATACTGAGTGGAAGATACTCTTAGTATCTCTGGAAGAACACTGTTAAGAATTGAAACGTTGCTTGAAATGGTTTTAGCCGTTTGGTGACTAGATCTGAATAGTCAGGTATTTCCCCCTCTTTTCCAACTCCTTCCCCTTCCCATTACCTTCAGCCCCACAACATACCCCAGTTGGGGATGCCATAGTCTCACTGGATCCGGAGGGGAGCAGCTGGGACTCTTGTGTGTGAATGTCTCTGATTTCGTCTCTATGAAAGATGATATCAGAGAAATTTCTGTTTCCTGATCAACACCAGAGCCAGGAACTTCAGAGTCATGGTCCAACAGAATCAGACACAGGACAGACGATAACTCAGAGTAGAGACTCAGAAAGACTTAGGCAGACTACGGAGAAAAAATTATTTATCATAAAATATGTTTCCTTGGATTGTAAATAAATATTTTTTTTGGTTAGTATGTATGCCTGAGTGAGTGATCGGTTTAAGTGTAGAAGGGTGTAATGAATGTGGATCCAAATTTAAATAGGAACAAAATAATAATGTTTGGGATTCTTTGTTTGGACATGAATTAAGGTATAAAAGGGCATGTCTTGTTTGGGAGCCTCTCTTCTCCGTTGACGCAGTAAACGTTACTTAAATATATTCTTTAATTATACGAGTTAAGTATATCATTTTATTTAACGGTCTCGAAGACAATAAAGGCATGACATCTTAATTAATGAACGATTTGTCCGTAAATAAATAAATAAGAGAAAGTTAGAAACGTCTCCTCTTGGATGCGCTGTCTACTTGTTGTGATTTATTTTTGGGGTAATATCTGGGGGGTTTACTCTGTTCACAGAACCACTATTATTTACTGTATGTTATATATTTTGCAGGTTTCCCCAAAGTGGTCCCCTCGCCCGGAGCTACGGCGCTGGGCGGCCGTCGCCGCACGCTCGAGTGCCTCGCGCCGCCCGCTATCCGCCCGCCGCGCGGGGGCTCGCTGCGCCGGCCCAACCGCGCGGGCGTGCTGTCCGCCGCGCCCAGCACCGAGGACGCGCTGCTCGCCGAGCCGCCCTCCGCCACCCCGCAGCACCGCCCGCCACTCGCCTTCTGCCGCCGCCGGCTGTCGTGGCCAGAGGTAGATCAGCATGCCACTTCGGGGTGAGTGTTAAAGCTGGTTCACACAGAGCTATAAATCTGCGAGCAGATATCTATTGAACCGCGAGCGCTTATCTTTCGTACTTTCACACGACGCTATCAAATATTTCTTCCTGTGGTTGAAGAGGGGTTCAGTTGAATTGGGGAGCGGCAACGGAGTGCACATTTTTTGTACTGAAATCTGTCAACTTGACATCTGTCATCCACGGGTCTAGGCAGCTCTGTAATTACAATGACTCCCTCTCCTGTTTTAGTCAGAGAGAGGGAGACCTATCTTCTGGGCATATCGCCTCTGGAGCGGTTACGTCTAAGATGTGTATTATCTACGATTGATCTGCGCTTAAAAACGCTTAGGTGTGAACGGTCTGAAGGGATTGTATGGAGAGCGTTATTTGGCGTGCTATGATCTTTTATATTTGATAGCTGTGTGTGATATTTGACAGCTTCTATTCTCTGCTTTTTGTGACCATATCTGTAGTCGCAGATAGATTGACTGCGAAGCAATTGGACTATATTCAATAAAATTATGGGTTTTCAAAATGACACATCTATAGGTATATGTGAACAGTTTGTAACACTGGAAATTAATTTCCCACAACACGTTGTTTTGAGGTTTAATAATACGGCACCGAAGGCTCACGGGATTAAGCACTGCACGTGCAGATCGATATTAAAAAGACCGAGGCACCATACGAGGTGATAACTGAATTGCAAAAATCTATAAAAATGTCATAGGCCCTGAAGGAAATTTCTTTGCCCGGGTTCTCTTCTGTGAAGAAGTGTATGTTTCAGAGGAAAAAAAGTGAAGACAGTTTTGATAAATTGGCCATTTATTAAATTTTTATTCGAGGTACATTATCGATAATAAAAAAAAATGATAAGAGACACAATTTTTCATGTTGTCTTTTCTTTGACGGGTTCTGTACCCGCGACCTCTTCGATAATTTACGACATCTTCTTCTTCTTGGTTTATTGCCTCATAGTACATCTTTCTTGGCTTCTCTTGCTTTTCCCTTTGCCAGTAACCTCGAGCTACTTTGACTTCGAGTTTTAAGTTTCCTGGAAAATGCTGACAACTCAGAAAGATTTCAACTCAACATCTCCTTTGAAAAGTCATTAAAAGTTATGAAACAAATATGTTAAATAATTACGGATATTTTAAATTTTTTTTTTTGATAGCTTTTAATATTTTTTAATAATTTTTCAAAGAAGTTGAGTTGATTCTGAGTTGTCGTGGAACCGCTGTAACAGTAGATAACCTGCTTTGGATATACTATACTTTTTTTTACAAATTTTTTTGTTGCTGCAATTGGTATAATTTTATAATACAAGCTTTTCATTAAAACAGTTAAAAAAGCAGAGAATAATACAATTTACAGATTGACCAAAAAATCCCACAGGCATCGCCAGTTCGTGGTTACACTTGAGTGTTTTTAAGACAGTTAAAATTTTACTCATAAACATACGTTATCTTTATAGAAGATTAAAAAATATAATTAAATACATAAAAAATAAATTCACTGTTTACTGAAATACAATTCAAAGGACATGAAAGATTAATAAAAAATTGTTAAGTTAGCGGGTCAGATGTTACAACAAGTAAATGTTTGTAGCAATGGTTTTTATCCAAGACTTTTTTATACTTGCTGTAGGAGGATATATTTTTACAATCAATTTCTGTAGCTTTATAGAGAGCATTATATATTTTTGGTGTAATAAAATATGCATGTCTTTGCGCAAGCCTTGTTTTACACAATGGAACTTCAAATACATTATTTAACCTATTACTAAAAAGCTTTTCTTTTTTTGTAAAAATAATTTTTCGTGTAAATATATATTTTGAACATTTTGTAGAGTAATTTTTTCCTATATCTAACAATTCAGCTTCATTTTCATTATACAGTAGCTCTTCCAAAATCGATGGATTTCTGAAGTTAATATAATAATAATATAATATTCATAACTATTAAAATAGGTAGTTATGGATAGGGAATCGTCTTCAAACTTAAAATTAATTAATTTTTTCGTTGACTGCGATTCTAATTCTCTCGGATTTCATCGAAAAAGTTGTTATTTTTAAGGTTAAGAACTATTCCTTGTATTGAGTAGAATCAGAATCACGAATTTGGACTTTATTTGAGTTGCCTTATCATATTTAACTTGAGGCTTCCAAATCTAAGAACGTTTGTCCACCGCCACCGTCACCAAGAAACGAGATAATTTCGGACCGAGTTCGGAAAGATGTAATGACAGGTTGCGTCCACCGCGACCGATCTCGGTTGTCCAGTCTTGCTCTCGCTATCGTGCGTACCTATGTACTTTATTTTCTACAAGTTATGTGAGTGTATAAACATCGTCATTGAATTGCAATTTTTATTGAATTTTGACGTAAACCAATATAAAGTGGATAAGTTTAGACGTGTTGTGTATTGTCGGCATGTCGGCCTGTTACGATCGCGGGCCGAGTTCCAGCAGTCTCGCTAAACTACTCACAATCTCGGCGGCCGAGGTGGCATGTCTCTCAACTACCCGCACTCGGATGACAGACCTAGGACGTACACCCGTTCATAGTCATGCATATAGTTATAACTGCTTCAGCAACGTCATTTTGTTCTCGTAATGGTGGCGGTGAACTAACACCCTAAAGCGTAGTTCTCAGACCGATGACGTGCCTTTCCTTCAGAATCAATATCGAGTTTATTATATGGATGTCAAATATTGAGACACTTTATTTAATGTTAGAAATATAATTTCGTTTCTTATTGTCATTTCGTGCCTTTTGATCGGTACAAAAACGATTTTCTGGCTAACAAATAATAGTTATGTTTGTGGAAAATAACGATGCAGTGCCATAAACGATCATAATGATGGCAGATATTCTGGAAAATTCCAATAAATGCTAACGGCGATAACAAAGACTGGAGTCGGCCTCTTCGGTCATTACATATATTTTCAGACGATGGTACGTATTTCGTCTTTGGTATTATGAAAATGTCATAATGATGTTCACGCAATATCGCAATTCAAAATAAAAGCAAGTAATTCCAACTCTATTTATTATAGTGTTATATCTACATAAAAAAATATTTGTTTTATAAAATTTCCTAGCAAACTTTATCAATGTTTTGCGAATGACGTGACAATATAATTATAATCAGTGATTATACGTTGTGATGGGTTTTAAATACGTTGCTTTTTTTCACAATCATCCCAAATGGAAACTATAAGGTGGGCCATAAATATTTTCACTTTTGAAATAACCATGAAAAAAATACAGATTTTATTTAAATAAATTATTATTGATAAGGACAAAAATATGTTAACTGGAAAATTGTTATAAATATATTCGTCAAAATGGCCGCCATTTCGCCGCTGACACTCAAACCTGGCCCTTTAATGCTTGTTCGCATTGATCAAGTAGTAAGTCAAGTAGCTAGTATATGCTGCTTGACTCGCCGAAAATCGTTTGCATTACTTTCAAGTAGAGTACATTATTGCCCGTCGCCCGTAGCAGGATGACGGGTTGCTACACAACAAAGCAAATACGCTAATTAAGCATATTGTAATGCTTAGAAGAGGCGAAATTTTAGAAAAGGTGGAAGAATAAATTTGTTAGATGAAAATAAATACACTATGAACACGAAAAGAGATTAATAGTAGCATAAATAAATAATTTTAGCGTAGCATCTTCGCTCCAACGCCACAACACTTTCGCTTGTTTACAAAAGAACTCTGCTAAAACAGCGGATTCGCGCATGTTAGTGCGCAGGGACGCTTGGTGGGGGTCCCTACTCGCCCGAAAAATAGAACGAAACGGATTGAATCTACTAAAGAGCTGACTAACCCACTTTACTAAAATCGTGGTGTTCGTACGCGTTTAGTTACTAATATACTCGCTACTATACTAAAATACTCGGCAATGCGAACAGCCGTTAGTATTTTAGTGGAGTGGATAATATTCGCTTAATAATTAGTTCAACCCTTATTTGTTATTCGATTATTTACAGGAAACGAGGATGAATCTATGGGAACTGGATTTTCTATAACAAATCAACACACAAACACATTTGTACTTAAAAGATATTTTACAAGAAGCGATATCTGGACGCTCAACAGCATCCTGCATTACCGGCAAATTAACCTTTTAAGAAATATATAGCACGCATTAATCAATAAAAAGACTTTAAAACTTCTTTCACCAATAGAAATTCACCAATAGATATAAATTATATGCAAAGACTATAGGCTGTATATGATGGTAAGCTCTGGCATTATGAAATTATAAATATTAAATTTGTTAGACGTTTTCTGTAACAAAAGCGAGTTTTTGCTAACGTCAGAAAAAAAATCGTTTCCATGGAAACGAAGTTGATATATTTGTAGGCTATATGCTCGTAGGTACTCAGCCCCCTACCAACTGGTCGGCTACTGCTCCAGAAAATTCAAATATTGGAATATGTTTTGTTTTTTTTGGACAAGCTTATGTTTTGGAATAAATGTCAGACGAGAGTTCCTACATTAAAAATATAATTTGTAACGATTGTAAAGACTGAATAATAAAAGGTGTAATTTTTTATTATATTTACAAACTTTTAAATATTTAAATAAAAATAAACATCCGAAATGTTTGTTAGCGCATAAATTCCGAACGAGTGAACAAAATTGGATAATTCTTTTTTTCTTTGAGCTATAGCTTGAAATTTAGGTGGCAGGCGCGATGTATGAAAACTGAATTTAAGAGAATGAATGTATGGAATGCGTGAGGGGGTGGGGGTGGGAGGGAGGGGGGATAATTGATAAGTTCAAGCGCTACAGTAATTTCCCGTAATACCATGCGAGCGAAGCCGCGGGGAAAAGCAAGCAATTTATAAATAAATACAACACCAAGTAATCGAAATCACTGTGATTAAAGAAAATCACAAAAACTACCCACATTATGAAGGTGTAGCTACCTCCTACAAATGTATTCAAACAACTAACAAACCCAAACCTGTACGACGACTGGTGAAAATTGTAACTCTACAATGATGACAGTAGGCTACTGAAGGAGGTACTAGTTGGAAACGAGATGAATTATTGAGCTATCGGTGTTAACGAGTTTTTCGACAAGGGGAAGCAAATTGAATTGTTTCTATGGAGTGGGGAATTTTCAACTGAATAACTCCGCGCCAAATTATTTCATTTCGAATGATGGACGTTACTACATTCATCCATAAAAAGAAGGTCTGTCATTGCCCATATTATCTACAGATGATGCTGGCCGATAGTCGAGGGCACATATGTTTTTTTTTAAGGGATCAATCAGCAAATAATGTGCAAAAAAATCGTTTAAAGAATGTGGATTTTTATAAAAAAATATGTCGTAGTATTGTGAAAAATCACGAGATATTTTAAAACATAAATTCCAAAAATTATAAAAAATTCCGCCTCCGAGAATCAAACCCCGATCAGCTATTTAGAAGCCAACTGTGCTTTACACACACCAACCATTTAAAGAATGGCGGAATATATTCATCTTGTGAAGAATAACCCCAAGAAATGTAAACAAAAGAGACACACATTCAAAAACAGAATTTAATAATTTCGTGGTAAAAAAAATATTTCTCTATTGGTAGGTACTTTATCATTTGTGGAAATTCTGTTCTGTGGCAAATAAGTTCCAATTTCGAAATGATAATTAAAATATTTTTTCATTAAAATATTGTTTTACGCTTGTCTAAATTCTTCAAACCATCAGTTCGAATTTTAAAAATGACACTTGAATTCAAAATAAATCCGAGATATTTGAATCCGAATTACAGAGGAAACCGACATTAGTAATTTGAACTATTATTTAATCACTTCTTCGAACTTCGCAAATACACTTTGTGGCGTCATTATTGATTTAATGAAAACAAATAAGTTTGTTTACACCACTATATAATTAACATTATCGACATGTTGAAAAACTATGTTTTCTTCGTCAGGATGATAAATTAATATAAAAATAACAAAAGACATACAAGTATAGACAAATAAGAGTAAAGACAAAATATTAGAAAGGAGAGGTGATTAATTATCTAAAACATCACAAAAAATATATATATATCTTAAAAACATTCAAGACAATATCCAACCAGCTTACACTAATAACAAATTATAAAATTATATATTTAATAACAAGGATGAAGGTGTTTTTTGAACAAATCTGGGGTTTATAAATTAATTTGTAATGATTGTAACTTTTTTATATTGAAACTAAGAAATTTTAACATCAGAGTTAAGGTACATCTAAAATGTTTAAATAATAATTTTTCTTCTGAATATTAAAAATTTTACAACGGGTATACAATTAGATAATTTAGAAATTTTAGAAATCAGGAAAAGTGTTAACAGTAAATTAATATTTAAATGTTTAAAAATTTACAACGGGTATACAATTAGATATTTTAGAAATGTTTGAAATTAGGAAAAGTTTTAATAGTAAAATAAATATTATAAATAACCAAACGTCTTTAAAAAAACCGTCTTCGTATTAATACCTACATTTATTATAATTTATTTTATTATTTAGACTTCCTGTTTTTTTTGTTTGTTTTAAAAGATTTTTTATTATGTAAATGCAATTTTTACACATCGTAAAATAATTTTAATATTTTATTTTATATAATTGTTTTTTAGATATTAAGTTAATTAATTTTTTTAGATAAGTAATTAATCACCTCTTCTTTATAATATTTTGTCTGTGTTCTTATTTGTCTATAAACTGTATGTCTTTTGTTATTTTTATATTCATTTATAATCCTGACGAAGAAAACATAGTTTTTTAACATGTCGATAATGTTAATTATAAAGTGGTTTATCCATAGTTATTTGTTTTCATTAAATTTTATTTAATTATTTATCTGTATAAAGTTTGACCAAAGGTATTTTTCGATGCCTGCTCAGTAGGAAATACCTGTGTCGAGTCAAAAGCACGAGATACAAAAATACGTACAGTCAGACGCACGAGATACATAAATGCGTACAAAAATATATACACAAATCATACATACTCGTATATACCAAGGTTAAATACATTTTAGCATAATCTTTCAATAAAATCAAAAGGGTAAAATAGGAAGTGAAGGTTAATCCTATAGCTAGAGAGGTCAAAAGACCTCCTCAACCAGTCTCTCTCGATCCAGCCCGTCAGGCAGCAGGTTGGCAGACACGTCGGCCGCCAACATCTTAACAATCCTCACCCCATGCAACCGGGCACCCCTGCTAAGTCGCCAAACGTAGCGAACCTCTTAGGGTGACCTCTGGCAGGTTATCCAATAAATGGTTCCCGGGGCGGCGGTACCCATACCCACCTCCCAAAATGAGATGTATTAATGTAAATGAGGCAAAGAGTGTGTGCCAAGACCGAGTTGTTTGGCGGTCCGTCCTCACTGCCTACCCCTGTGGAGAAACGGCATGATGTTAGTTAGTTAATCAGTTAGATATTGTATTTGTAGGCTTCCCAAACAAATAGGCATCTTCTTCAAATTCGAATGAAGTACGATATCACAATGTTAGTTTATATCCATCGTGTTAGTTAAACATTTTTATGATTTCTGAAAAATGAGAATAAAAAAAGGAAATAATTTATTTTTTAAACTTGATAATGTAAGAGAAGTAGTAGTTACTCATCTACACGGCAAATAATGGGAATACTAAGTAGTGGGAGGGCAGACCCTTCTGGGGTAAGGAGGAAGGTGGGTTCATATAATTCTGGGTATTTTCACTTGTTTTGTGTCACCAAATGGAGGCTTTTATCTCTCAGCCCGCATCATGTTTTAACCTTCTTTCTGATCTCTTGAAGCATTCACTGTCAAATGGGCCCCAAGCATGCTGGCTTTTTATTTCTAAATTAAATCACCAGTAAAGTAAAATATTTTCTCGCACAAGAGTCAGAACGACTTTTTTTTGATAAACTAGATTCTTATATTCCTTGAAGAGGTGAATCATTTAAATTTACTGAACATAAAGTTAATGTTCTTTATACAGGGTGGCGCAAAATTAATCATCCAATTTTGTTTTTGAATAACTTTTTTACTTAATAAAAAAATTTAAGTAACGGAAATCCTTACTTGGACCTTAACAATTTTTTCTGTTAAGTGGAAAAGATGATATCCGTCAAGTGGCCCATTTTATCGCATTTCCCATGACTTTCCGCAAGATTTACGGTGATAACTATTCGCATTTCTGTCGAATGGGTTGCGATTGTCTGAGGCGCGTTGGCGTAAACCCGCGACTTCAACTAGCCCAAAAGAAACAAGCCTGGGATGGTTCAATCGGGCGATCTTGCTGGCCATTCCAAATCGCCAAAACGGGAGATTACGCGACCAGGAAAGACTTCCTTCACAATATCCATTGTGGTTCGTGCTGTGTGTGCGGTTGCTCCGTCTTGTTGAAATCACATGTTCACCAAGCCCCGCTCATCCAATTTCGGCAGGAAGAAGTCGTTTATTATGGCCTTGTAGCGTTAGCCAGTAACAGTAACCTTATTGCCAATGGCGTCCTCAAAAAAATACGGCCCAATCCCTCCTCCCGCGTGAACGCCGCACCACACAGTGGCTTTGAGTGGATGTAATGGCTTTTCGGGCACCACACGCAGATTTTTAGTGCCCCAGAAACGAAGATTTTGCTTATTGACGTAACCGCTTAAGTGGAAATGCGCCTCGTCGCTCATGATGACTTTCGACACAAAACGTCTTCGTTGTTGAGATTGAGGATGGCAATCAATCACAATTATTCCACGCTCTTACGGAGTTTAGCGCTCCATTGCTTGTCTGTTTGTATTCTGCAGCTGTCTAGTTCACAAATGTCAAATATGATTGACGTACAACGCCATTTGCTAAAATTATAACATCTTCCGATAGGATGATTAATTTTGCGCCACCTTGTACAAACAGAACGGCGTCATTTGCGCCTCGCAATTTTTACCTCTTGTGAGTATTTTTAAATGTTACTTGGCTATTATAGACTATGTGTTTCGTCGGTAGGGAAAAATTGTTATTTAAAAACCCTACTAAAATTGCATGTTTCGCATAGCATCAACATCAGCAATCATCAGCATCAGAAGCTGGGGGGCATATATACATATGTGTCTGTTTGTGTTATGCTGGAAGTTGGAAGGAGGCGGTCATGTTATTTTTTTTATTTGGAGTTCTTCCGCATTTGCCTTTGGGAATGAGGGAACCATGAAAAATCTCATCCCGGAAGATTCGGCCAGCAGTCGACAGTTCGACATCAGTACGCAAAATCCTGCATTGTGTGGTGTGGTTACCCTCAATTGAGAAATGTTGTGAGGGTGAAGGTAATGGGGGGGAAGCAAATAGGGAATAAAAGGTGGGAAAGTACTTGGCTATTCAGATCTAGTTGCCAAAGATGGCTGAAGCCATTTCAAGCAACGCTTCAATTCTGAATAGTGGTCTTACAACAGGGCGATACTGAAAGTATCTTTCACTCTCGAACGTGGCGTAAACATGTTTTTTGTTATTTTTAAATGATCAAATTGAGAAATAACACAAATTGGATTATTATTAAAAAAATTGTTATGATGCTAGGAATTAGTGAATAAACGACAATCCGCTTACTAGCGATCCTCTGACGGAAAAACTCTCGGAGCGTAAGCTTTTAACAAGCGGAAAACATCCGTCCGCACATCGCGTCTTCCTGGGAGCGACCCACGCGCTCGTGCGGGCGTGCCTAACACGAGCGTGCGCCAACACGCTCGGGCCATCACGCTCGTGCGCCGATACCCGCACGCGCGTGTTCCTAGCTACCTATCCATCCGACATCCGACCCGGGATTTGCTCAATACTCTAGTGATAATATTATTTTAGGATTACTAGATGCATTCCGGAGCAGCGACAAATTTATGCACCCACACGAGCTTCGTATTTGCGGAACCGTGAACGAATTTGCACTCCAATAACGATATCTCTCGATATGTTATATTGAAGAAAATGTTAATCTGTTAACTATCCTAATACGACTTGGGACTTATTAATCAAAAAGGTATTATTTGTATTCACGGGTAACGAACGCAAAGGTTAGGTTATAAATACTTGTTGCAAAGTTAAAAAAAAATACTTGCTGAAATCTGGATGGCAATAATAATTATTATTTAAGTTCGCAAAGACTCATAAATATCATGGGATAGTCTGAAATTGCGACAAATCAATTTCAATTTTTAAAATGGCAATAAAAAAAATTCTTTAAGAAATAGTATTTTTTTTTTTTACTAATGGAACTAATGTTCCACGCAAAAAGCCCTTAGTAAAATAATTTCTTTCAGGGGCTGTGTCATTTTAAGGGATGCTGTGTGGAGGAAGGAAATGATAGGAAGTTCTAGGAAGGAAAAGGTATGAAGGGTGGGTAGGTATCTGGGGGTGACGGACGTATGAATCCATCCCTCCCGGTGCAAGACGAGAGAGTCCGACTGGAAAGATCAAAAGGCTTCCCTCAACCAGTCTCCTTCGATCGGGCCCACCACGCAACACGCAGCAGGTGCCGGACAGAGGCGTTAATTTAGCTAGACTTGTTTTTTGCCTAGTTTCTAGACTCACAGAATAATTTTCCTCAAGTAAGTCAATATGGTGCATGAACCACGGATAGATTCCATAAATATATAGCTTCCGAGATAGATCTGAGGTTTTTTTTCTGGATTTGCTCCAACATTTCAATGTACTTTTGGTGGTATGGTGCCCATACGTCGCCCGCGTACTCCAGATTGCTTCTCTATGCCATCGAATAATGCGTAGCATAGCTTCTTGGTTATTAAGCTGCTTATTAGTCCTGATGATGAATCCAAGAAGTTTGTAGCAAGATTGAGTGCGTTGCGATATATGGTCAGAAATGTCAGTTCGGGATCAAAGACGACACTCAACGGATTTTACATAACGTTTCGCCCTTTATCTTTATTGTAAACAACTTTAGTATAAACAGGTAACATAGAAGTAAGTCATCGCTGCGATACGAAGCAGTTTAAGAATTTTATACACGCATATAATATTCTACACATTTTATACGTGTAATTCTCTTTTTCTTAATTTAATTAGCGCCAAAAGAAGAACGAGGTTCTTACATAATATTAAAATTTTAGAAAACGGTTGAAATGCGCTGGTTGTATTGGTTGTGTATGCGGATTGCCGGCTTTTTGAGGGAGAGGTCGATTCAGGCGGTTGCTGACAGTTTCACCTCTTCCTCGCATTCGATAAATGCTGGCGTCCCACAGGGATCGGTTCTGTCTCCGACTTTGTTTCTGTTTCTCATCAATGACCTCTTGTCATGTGCACCGATTCATTGTTACGGAGATGACAGTACAGTCCACGATTTTTGTTTGACAAGCCCCCAAAGGGCACACAAATCCCAATGGCTCGGAGGGCTTTGAGAACGGTTACCTCGAGAGTGCTTTCTCTTGGGGTAAGAATAACCTCGTCGAATTTAATGTTTCAAAGACCCAATCATATCTCCAAAATACCTGAAAAAACCCTTGGCTCTGAGCAGAAACGGGCGGTCCGTTTGATAGATTCTCCTAACTTAACATATATAACATATCCAATTTGGCAGGCGGGAATGGGTACCGCCGCCATTAGATAACCAACACCTCTGCCATAGGTCATCCCAAGTGGTTCGCTACGTTTGGTGATTTAGCAGGGGTGCCCGGGTTCATGGGGTGAAGTTTGTCTAGGTCTTGGAGTGGATAGTGGTGTACACAAAGTTATTTGTTTTCATTAAATTAAATAATGATGCCACAAAGCGAATTTGCGAATTTAGAAGAAACCAAATTATAAACTAAAAATCATTTTGAAATAATTAAATACTGAAATAGATCTCTTTTTAATGGATATCTCGATTTTGTCTATCACCATCGTTACGAAAAAGTTATAAGTACGTATTTAAGTTTTTATAACTTCCCGGTTTCAAGTGATCCCACCGCCAAGTTTGAAGTAAAGTTCAATCAAATTAAACAATTAATGTTGACCTTTCAAAAAATCTGTCTACATAAGCACGCAGTAATCTACTCCCCCAATCCTCGTTTCTAAAGTTACATTTTTTAATTTATTAATGATTTTGTAAATAAAATATTCAACGCTGACAAGAATTTCCACGACTAAATTTGAATCATTCAAATTTATTTTTCATATCCTTCTACTTCGTAATATTTCTGGCGTCCTGTTTTGGACACAGTTTCATTTTAATGTCTTGAGTATTGCCGGCATTTCTCTAGATCGACTACCTCCGTGGTCGATCTCCTGACTAGCAATCCGATGGTCGAGGGTTAAAATCCTGGGGTGCGCAAATAAATTTTATCTGATTTATCTATGTTATTTCACAATAAATTGATTTAAATTAATATATAGTATACTTGAGGCACGTTCTAGAATGAAAGATACTCTCAGTATCGCCCTGGCAATAGAAGACCATTTGGTATCATTACGTTGCTTGAAATAGCGTTAGCCGTGTTTAGTGGCCAGATGTGACGGCCGGCGTGGTCTTGTGGTAAGGCTTTTAACTCGCAATCCGAAGGTCGCGGGATCGAATGCCGGAGTGCCAAATACATTTTATTTGATTAATTTGTGCTATTTCATGTTTGAAAAAAACATGAATCGTACCTTGCTCCACATATTTTCAATACCTTCCCAACACAAACAAAAACTTACGTTACCCCAAATAACTGGATCTGGCTATTCAAAAGATTTTTAATATGGTTGACTTAAAGGAAAGAACAGATATTCGAAATATCTTAAATAACTAACACAAGTAAACATATAGACACATTACACATAATTTCCTAATGAAATTATAAAATATCAAAATATTCAGTACAGTAAAATGGGTACTTACTGCTTGTTTAAAATATTAATTATCATGTACTCACTGTATTTATATTTCTTATTAATTAATTACGATGTACCTACTGTGTTTATATTTATTCTACGTGAATTTTAAATAGCGGATTTATATAGAAATATTATCAAATAACAAAATTTAAATGTAGAGATTTAATATAACAACGTTATAACAAACATACTTTGTCTAGTGTGGTGGGTAAAAAAAATTAATGTAAATTATTGAAAATAAAATACTGTTTGCTGGCACTGAAACTGAACTGAAAATCTTTGAAATATCAATTTTAAACTAAAACATTTTAATTGACAGGGTCCAAGAAACAGACGGTTCCTACTTCGAGAGCTTCACCGCCCTGTCATGGAAACAGGAGAACCGGCGGCTGGGCGCGCTTAGGGCGGGCGAGGCCAGGGCGGAGCTGCCGCCCCCGCTGGAGTCCGCCCTCGGCCTGCCGCGCCGCAACGAGGACATGCCCACCCACGAGAGGGAGAACCTCTACGTCGAGGTAGGTCTGCTTTTTTCGCTCACTGTGAACTTTTTAGCCACTTTCTTTTTTTCCACAAATCTTGTAGCCACTTCTGTTAACATACAAGAACACCTTGTAGCCACTTCTGTTTACAGACAAAAACACCAAACATCAATGTACTAGCGCCACCAGCAAAAAACCTTAATTTGAAGCGTGTATCAAAACTCTCGACTCTTGTTTGCTTTATCGTGAATCGTTTAAACCACATGTTTTTTCTCTTGTTTATTTTGGACTGGACCATTTTACCCTGTTGCGGTCAATTGCTGCACGTGCGCTGGCGCACACGCCAAAATGTTCAAAAAAAAATATTTTAGAATGCGATTTTAACCCTTATGTATAAAGAAAACGTATTAAGAATAAGGTAAAAATCGCTTGGAGCATTCTTGTTCTTAAGGTATAAAATACCGTGAACACACCTAAGGAATCGGAATAATTTCTATTAAATACTCTATGCCCTTTGGCTGACATTTTTCCCGGTATTTGAGCTGTCAAATTGGCTAGCGTCGTTCTCGTGAAAAAGATCGTAAAACATATAAATTTATCAAATAAACGCAAGTAATGTTGTTTTTATGCATAGTTTATTGTTAAAGAAATGTGTTTCAGTAAATACAACATACAATAGCACAAAATAAACCCACAAAATATTACGTCAAAGTCAAAACATCGCGATTTAACGTTGTTTCCTCCTTGGCATTTAATGCAGTGCAGTGTTGCAATCTAATTTTCAGTAAAAAATAGAAAAATAAATTCGTGTCAGGCGCAGAACAGTATTTTTCTGTTTGTTACTTAAATCTTCGATTGAATAATAAAGTATGGCTCTTCAAAACGTTATAGAGGGCCTTTAAGTACGAGGGTTGTCCAAGAATGAAAGTCCTTAATTATACAAAATATCAGGAAAATTTGTAATCAAAAGCACATAAAATTTTAGGTACATATCCTTACTATTTTTCGACATAGTCTCCGTTGTGATCTATGCACTTCGTGAGCCTTGGCACAAGGTCCTTGATTCTCTTGTCGTGCTTTTCTTGTCGTTCTCCCCACTTCATACTTAAGAAAAATAATTTCCCTCAGGACCTTTGCCATCTTTGGAGATGCTGATGTGTGAAGGGTGTTTTAAAAGAAAGGATGGGGAGGTGGTTTTGGGAAGGAAAAGGGTATGCGTGGGGCAGAATTGGGGGGCAGCACGTCCGGGAGTGAGGGACATGCGAATCTATCCCTCCCACTGCGGTGCGAGGCGATGTATCAGAGAGTAAAGGGTCAGGTCAAAGGGTCTATCTCAATCGGCCTCTTCCGATCCGGCCATCTACGCAGTTGGTCCCCAGACGCATCCGTCGCTAAGACCTGATAAAACCTCACCGCATGAACCTCACAACCTCACAAACTTCACACCTCACCCGAGCACCCTTGCTAAGTCACCAAATGTGGCGAACCACTTGAGGTGACCTATGGCAGAGGTGTTGGTTGTCCGCCTCCCAAATTGTAAATAGGTATCAATGTAAGCATCTTAAGAAATATTTTGTTAGTGTTGGTGTTTTTATGATTCTTCTTAAATTTAAAATGTCTTGTCATGTGATGGTTTAGTACGCCGTTAAAAAGATGTAAAATTTGACGGTATTTAAAATATTAACGGTTTGGCGGATTTGCTCTTTATTTCTATGTGAATTAAGGTACTTTACTTGTTAATTAAGATTTGCAGCAATACTAGAACTTAATAATATAGATGACCTTTACCTTCATAGCAATAATCACGAATTTAAGTGATTATTACAAAAATAACAACATAAACTAATAAAAATACAGATTTTTTTTTAAATTGTTTTCATCATTTCATTTCATTTAATTTATTTAGTATTTATTTAGTATAGTATAATACATTTATGAACATTATTTATGATATGTTTTGACTGTCCAACTAGGATGATTCCCGTTTTAGAACAGTCAAATTAGGATTAGTGTGAAACATCTATTACAATAGTAAGACAACTTGAGATGTTTTGGGTTTCTTCCAATAAGTGTTAGGTTCAAATCATTAGTTTGTTTATTTGTAAAATAAAAATGGACCGACGTCCTTACTAAGCTAGACTCTAAGTAGTTCAGTTGGTCCGGACTAAGGAAGCCCACCCAATTTGGCCACTGGAGCCTTCGGCCATTTTCTTAGCCATTCATACCTAACACACGAACGGCGATAGATGGTAAAATTCTGATGACTAACTCAGCTGCCATCTGTTGGATTCGACTGTTGTGAAACTTACGAATACCCACATTAACAACACGATAAAATACACTATTCTACTGCAGCATTCACAAGCGTAACTACATTGACCGCTCTCCGATACAACGATTTCACACGATGGAAATCAGTACTTAGGTGACGTTGACATATTTATTATCAACTCGGCAAGTTTTGTGGATCATCTAAAACATTTATTCCAATCCTAAACACATTTTTTTTTTGTAAACCTATCAAATCCCTGTAATTTTCAGTTTTTTTTTTCTTGCACTTTATGACTTGTGTGCATTTTTTAATGTAATTTTTTTAAATTTATCTTTCTTAAATTTCAAAATTATCTGTCAAAATTGTACTACCAATTATGTGAACGCCCTCTGGACGTTAAATAAATAAATGAAAAAAAATATGAAAAATACTCAAGTGATTATCGTGATTAATTTTTGGATTATTTTGCCGAGTTGCGCTACCTCCTTCTTTAGCCAATGTTGTGGACAATGTTGCAGTTGTGGACACCTAACCGTGTAACAGTGTAATCTAATTAATTATTTATTTGTAAAAAGCATAAACTTTGTGGCTCACCATAATTCATAATAAAAACACATAAATTTGTTGTAGACCACTTTTAATTAAAACAAAAACAAAAAGTGGTCTTCATCAAATTTATATATTTTTAGTGTAATTAATAATCATTCATATTGTCTACATTCCCAATGCTTTTAACCAAATTCCATTGAAACTATCTCGATTTCCAACAATGGTAATCTAATGAGGCCCATAATAAATCAACTTCAAGTTAATCAACCAAGCAAATGGTGCTTATGGTGGTACAAAACGATAAATTACCTGAATCTCCATTATAAAATATTAAACACAGAACTCTTCAAGAAAACCAAAATTTTCCTCAGAACATTTCGCCGCAGGAAACCTTGTAAGCTTCCGCCCCGTTTCCCTGGAAATCTAATTTTCCACACGAGATATGGAAATTTCTACGGAATTCCATCGCCTATACATTTAAAGTTCCTTCAATCATCGCCGGCTTCATTAATGTCAACGTCAACTGGTGTTAGTCGAATCTTTTTACAGCTGCTGAAATCTTTCAATGTTCCGTTTTGGCCGTTTAAGGATAAAATCTTCCATCCGTCGACCTGTCTATCCAACCATTCAATGTAGTACTTAACGATAGGGAACTTTTTTGAAACTTTTAATTTTGACGAGAAGCTTTTATTAAGCTTTAATTTTTATTCATTGGCGAGCATTGAGCATTGCAAAGTCCAGTTTTAAATTTCGTCTATATGTAAATTTGATTCGTTCCGTTTCCAGTTCAAGATGGCAGCCGTTCAAAAAAGATTTTTTTAATGTGAAATCGTCGTGTTTATTTGGCATTTCTTTTTCGCATTTTTTCAATATTACGGTTCCAACCTGCCTGAAAAAAGTTTTAAAAAGTATGTTCATTAAGATGAAAACGTTTTTTGAATAAATTGAATGATTCGTTATTTGAAACAATTAAAAAAATGTTGCACAAAATATATTAATTATAAATTTTACACAAAATATACGTTTTTAAGCACCTACTTACAAGTCTTATGATTTCTTACATTTCAATCTTTTGATTTATTAAATAAGAGAAAATTTGTGATTTACTTTTTTTGGATACGAGGTCTTTTTTTTGGATTTTTGGACGTAGAACTACTAGTATTGTAATGGGTTTTATGCTGTTTTTTAAGCTTTACGGTCTTGGAATTAAAACATTCGCTTTTTATTTTGTTGTGTCAAAGATTTCCTTAAGTCTTAAAGTTTTTCTTCAGGTGTTCTTAATTTTTTTCGGGTGAGTTAAAAATTCTTGAAAGCCATTTGCAGTGATTCTCTCTGAAGAGGTTTAAACTGTCAAGAGGTGAGCTCTGGCATTTGACAAATTTGTACACTTTTTTCTAAAGGGATCATTAAGATCAACGTCATGTGTCTCAGTAGTGACTTTTAGTGTCAACCGGTAGCAGCACTGAAGTCGTTTCCTAATTTGGCCGACACCGATGTTCGTATTAGACAGCGTTCTGTGATTGATTCTTGACTGTAGAAGGTGAAACGCCCATTCACATTCATGAAAGACTGAAAAATGTGTACCATGATGCAACAGTGAATGTCAGCACTGCTGTACGATGGGTTCGTCGCTGTAACGAAGCTGAAGGTCAAACACCGCTGGCTGACGAAAAGCGGAGAGGCAGGCTGTTGATTGGAGTAACTGCCCGCAACGTTAAGGGAGTTGATGACATCATTTGTGGCGACCCCAAATTACTACAGATGTCGCATTCTCTTCCTCGGTAAAGGCAGTGTGATGACGCTTATTCGACAACTATTATTAAACAAAATTTTGTGCAAAGTGGATACCAAGAAATATCCGACCAGAATAAAGGAACAAGAAAAACAATAGCCTCACAACACTTGCAGCGATTAGTTTCTGGAAAAAATTGTGACCGAAGACGAAATATTGGTTCATTTTTTTGAAGAGAGGCAGTCATTGGAATGGCATCACACAAACTCAGAAGGATAAAAAAATTCAAAACTGTCTGATCGGCGGGGAAAGTTATGGCGATAGTGTGCTGGATGTGACCATGCTTTTTGCAACACTGTGATACATGTCCTTGTTAAAAGATGGACCAAAGCTGTGGAAACGGACGGAGATTATATTGAAAAGTAACAAATAATCGTCAATGGTGTGGTTTTCAACTCGTGTAACTGCATTTTTTACTTCTTGACGATGAAAGGAGAAAAAAATAGGAGGCATTACTTTTTGACTGACCCTAGTATATAGAGGAAAAAAATCGGTCAAAAACAACGTCGGAAAAATCTGGCATAACAAAGAAATTTTCCTAGTGAAATTAAAGATATAAAACCACAATTGTATGGAAACTGATTCCTGAAATTTAACTTCACTCGGAACAATGATCAGTTGTTGTGTTCCAGCGGTGCTTTCGTATCGACATCTGACAGGTGAAACAGGCCTAGAAGGGAAATTAATAATCCCAAAAGGTTTACATACAATCTCAGACTTGGTGGAACGTCTATACACGTGTGCGTTTATAGGTATATCTGCGTATACAAACGACCGACATTTACAATCACAACCAATTTTTTTATTGAGAAGCTGTAATCTGTCAAGCTGAGGTTTATTTTGTACTATTTTCAAAAATATGGAATTAGAATAGAATAAAATAAAAACAACGGCTTCTACTAGTATAACTAAATTGAGTGCCTACATTTTTAATAATTGTAGCAATAATTGCTACATTTATTAAAAATGTAGGAACTTATTGTTGAACGTCGCTACGCACTTAGTAAGTACTATTGGGCTTCTGCGGGATAAGAAGGGACTGCGGGTGGGTGTTCCAAACTAGTTTCAAAATCTTTTTTTAAACTTTCTATATTATCGGTGTGCACAAATACATTCAAACCTGATTGACATGATTTGTATCTTTGTATCTAATTTAAAAACATTTTTTATTTAAGACGATATAGGAGGCGTGTTTCATAACCCAGGAACCATTTGTTGGATTGGCATGGGTCACCCCAAGTGGTTCGCTACGTTTGGTGACTTTGAGAAGGGGGGTTCACGGATGCGTCTGCCCACCAACTCCGTGTCAGGCTGTATCGGGAGAAAATGGTTGAGGAAGATATTTTGGCCTCTCCAACAAAACGCTCTCGGAACATTTCGACCGTTCAATACCCGGGTATCGGTTTGAAGAAAAAAGTTAATATAGTAACCGATCAGTGGTTGAGTTGGCATCGCGTTTGGGTCCCACCCGGGCGTCGCATGTTCGATTCCTCGACTGTCTAAGTTCTCCATCACGCAACATTTTCGGCTTACTGCGGTGGTAGTAGGAGATTTTCAAACATTGTTGGGTTATTCGTAACCCGGGAATGTTTGTCTTTCATTATTAAATAAAAAATAAAACATCGCCTTTCAGTGCAGTGGGAGGGATGAATTCATACATCCGTCACTCCTGAATACATTGACACCCAGATTCCTACCTACTGATATCATTTTCCTTCCCAGAACCTCCTTTCGTAAAAGACCCTCCTCACAGCATCCCCATAAGACGGCACCCGAGGAGAATTATTTTCCTCAGGACCTTCTGAGTGAAGTTAAGTTAAAAAAAAATTTCAGCCAACCAAAGATTGAAATATAAGGAGATATGCCATGAGGCCCGCCCGACTGTCGCCGGAACAACTAGCTAATGAAAATAGTTTGAATACGGAATTTAGTTGATTTTTCAAAGTTGTACAGCAGTATTGGTTAACAAAATAGTTTGAAAACGGAAAGAATTCGTTCATTTAGTTGATTTTTTGAACGTGTGCTATAGTAGGTATTGGTTAAAAATATCGGCGACACCAGGAAGCACAGTCCCACTCAGTAAAAACTGCCGATAGTCCATCTCCTTAAATTTCAATATCTTTGCGCCAACCAAAACAGCGAAACTACTTTTTGAACCAGTTGTTATAATATAAATCGATATGCTATCAGAATATTTGTTTCTAGAATAAAATATTTTCCGTATCCAACAATACAAACTTATCCTTGGCAAATAGCTACCAGGGTAAAGTTTTCATACGAAAGCAAAGCAACTTAGCATATGTTTGGCGAAATGTGAAAAGTTTCAGCTATAAACACATATTTGTAGGCAACTCTGAGCCTGTTGCTCTACTGGCTTCCTTGCTTCAAAGGCACAATACCGAGATGTTA
Source organism: Glyphotaelius pellucidus (assembly GCA_936435175.1). Taxonomy (NCBI): domain Eukaryota; kingdom Metazoa; phylum Arthropoda; class Insecta; order Trichoptera; family Limnephilidae; genus Glyphotaelius; species Glyphotaelius pellucidus. The sequence goes on from OW386544.1 coordinate 29,089,779, forward strand.
TGGAATTCTAATCAAATTTGTCCGAAACTCACGCTGTTACACAGTGGCCATCGGCAATGTTTCCTAGTTTTAAGCCTGCACAAGTTTCTCGTTGTAAACTAAGTAACTAAACATCGCGCCATTTCTGAAAAGTTTAAAATTATCCGCTTTATATCAAAAATAATATATAGAAATCCTCCACATCCAACCGTTTGAGACATTAATACAAATTAAAGACCTAGGCATCACTTTTCGATAAAATCTTTCATTTGTTAACCACACAACAGAAATCTGTTATTAGGGCTTAAAAATGTTGGGATTTATAACTAGGCTAATAAAATTTTTTAACAATATACAGTGTATTAAACTTTTATATCTTGCCAATGTTAGAAGTCAGCTTGAGTACAATTCTCCTGTCCGGAATCCACATTATAATACTCATGTTCAAGCTGTTGAAAGAATACAAGACAAATTCTTACATTTTACAATTTTAAAATGGGTATTCCAGCAATTATGTTGAACTATAACACTCTGTTAAATGATATGAATGTGCTCAAATTGTCAGACAGAAGAATTTTCACTGAGTTGGTATTTCTAAATAAAATTCTAAATTAATTAGTTGATAGTCTGGTATTGCTTGAACTGATAAGCTTCCGGATACCACAACGTAATACCAGAAGTCAGGATTTATTTCAGTGCAGAAATTCTGGGACTAACTACCATATGTATTCCTCTTTGCCCAGAATACTAATGGAGGGAAACGATTATACCAAGTCAGTGGACATCTTCAATTCATCTTTAAACAAATATAAAATTTTGTTATTGAGGCAGTTCAGTTATGTACAATAAATATGTATTTTTATAACTATGTTATGTATGTAAAAGCCCCGAAAAAGGGCGTTTATTAATAAATAAATAAAAATCGTAAATGAATAAAATATGTAGCTCTGCTACCTTAACAAGAATACACTTTTCTATCGATTTCTTTGTTTTTATTTCTAATTTATGATGCCTAACACCTTATACTGCGTATACATTTGAAATCCCAAGTGAGTGGACATCTTCAATTTATCTTTAAAGAAAAATAAAATATTGTTACTGAGGCAGTTCAATTATGTACAATAAATTCTGTATATTTCTCATCATTTATATGTAAAAGCCCCGAAAAATGGCTTTAATAAATAAATAAATAAATGAGCTCCTTGGTTCTTGATGCAGCTGTAAAGGTTTTGAAACTCGGCGAGCGTAAGTAAAATAAATAAAGTAATTACATTGTTTTTTTTAAGTGGAAATGACACTAAAAAGAGACAAATACATACATCTATAGGTTTCAGCCTGCGAGAGAATAAGATAGAATGAAAGCTTACCGCATTGGCCACTTTGATTATGAGCTAACTTTTCAAGGCTCCTATTGGTTGAGATTGTGTGGTCGCGCGTTCTACCGCGTATGAACTGCACTCGATTTTTTTAAGTGAAACTTCTTTAGCACCGCTGTGATTTGAAACTCGATGAAACGGAAATGACGCTCAAAAGAGACAAACACAAGGATTTAGCCTGCGAAAGAATGAGATAGAATTAAATGTTACCTAGGAGCAGTACCTATAAGCGTCACGCTGGCCGCATTTCCTATTGGTTGAGATTGTGTGGGTCAAGTTTCACTTCTCTCACGTGTGAACTGCACTCGATTTTTTAATTTTTATTTAGACTTCCACCGTTCATTTTTCTACAAGTGATGAAATATACAAGTGATGAAATATTAAATAAATCTATTGAGTATATCCATACAATATTTCAGTAATTATCTCAGTAATTAATCGTCCGGGATGAAAATTGTTCTTAATCCTTACTAATATAGTTATGAGTAATATTTACAAAAATGACTAAATAGGAAAAAAATGTGTGGAGAGATGAAGTGACAATTTTGAAATAAAAAATTAAGAACTCTGCTGTTTTATTATTTATTTACTGAATGCTTTTAGGACTTTTACGAACATACCGTACGGCGTAAAGACGGGCTACTACGCCGCCATCGAGTTGGGCAGCGTTGTGAGGCGGGATAAGTGAGGAGCTGTATCAAAGGATTTATTAATGCGGGTCTTGGGACCCGGATTATGTATGAAGTAGGAAAAACACATGCCGGAAACTCGTTCCACATAATAGCCGACTTACACAAAAACGAGTCGAAGAAATGACCCTTTTTCATGAAGCCGACATGCGTGCACCATTGCACCTGGAATTAATGCTGATAGCTCCTTAGAGCAGGCTCTATTAAATTATACTTTATTTGATTGTGCCTACGACTTGGCAATTTGTCTGCTGACAACGTATTGTCAATCAGATGAACTGACCTCAATTTGCACAGAATCAAGTAGGTGTTTCAAGTATTGTGGAGTTTCAGAAGTGACTCCCAAATTCAATTACCAAGAACTCTTGAGATTTGTACAGAGTTAGCAGCTGGTCACTATTGAAGAATCTGCATGCCTATGCCCTTTTCTTGGAAGCCAAATTTACTCGGGCTTCTATGGATCCCCGATTCTTGAGCAGGTCTGATGATTACTCCAAGCATTTCAATGGAGTCTTTATTGGAGAGTGTGCTTCCGTCGAATTGCTTACCAAACTTTTTCTTAAGTGTTAATCTTCTTTCGGTCTTCAAACAATTTCTAAAGCCATTTCAGGGACACATTGTAATGTGCAGACCGGTTTGCGGGGTTGAAATCTGGGGTGGCACAAATATATTTTTAAATTAAAAATTAGGTTTGTCTTAGCCTTTCTATTACTAGAAAAAAAACAACGATTGCCTGTCTTCAAACTTTAATAATAAAAATGTTCAAACACGAAATAGACCGTCTTACTAAATTATTCCAAATAGGCGTACTCTGTAGATACCTACTGCCGTGTACCATCACAAATAATCACAAAACCAACTTGGTCACTAGAGCGCTGGAGCTAATCGTTAATGATCAGTTCTACTTCGGAAGTGTTCGTTTTTTGAGGCGCGCCTCAAACTAAGCAACGCGCGATCGCACAATGCCTACCGTTCATTGTCATTCTATATGGCTTCCCCACTTCCCTCCCCTTACATGAAATCAGCGCCTCTCGGAGGCAGGAGCTATCTCTGCCTCACTAGCGGATTATATATAGTACTGTGTTGTGTAGTAGGCGTGAGTAGTTTATTTATGGTAGTAACTCGGCGCAGCGAGTGGAAATTCACATTTGGCCGGCCGCATTGCACTGGTGTAATAAGTTACATTGTTATTATAATAATATATAGACTAAGTCTTAGTGAAATACAAAAATATTCGTGGGTAGTATTTAAATTGAGTTCACTTAAAAATAATTTATAAATTTGTAACATTTCAATTGACCTTGTATCTTTTTTCCCCTTCTCATCTCTATTTTTTTGGGGAGACGCAGCCTCTCCTGCCTCATAGCACAAACTGCCACTGGTACAGACTCCCAACAGATTTAAGCAATTAGCTCTTGAAATTGAGACAGATTAAACAAATTATGATCATTACAAGAGTTTCGCAATGAATCAATAAGTCATTCAGGATTAAAGTTTTCGGTATTTCCCTATTAAAACGTTCGCCGTCTTTTATTTTGGATAAATATAATACACTTGAAAGTTTTGCAATTAATAAAATTGAAAACGATATCGTTACCCGAGGCAGGGTTTTGATTAATTAAAAATTAAATAACAAATTAATTTAAATAAGTTATTCTTAAATTCAATCGCTTCAACTTGGCCGGAGGCGACAATTGAATAAAGAACAATGCCAATAATATTGCTACTGCCACATCTGCGTAGTCGTCAATTTTCTTTTGTATCGTGAAAAGTTTGATCTGTTAATTACCGTAATTTTTTTTGTGACAAAAAGGGTTGGATATGGTGAGTAAAAAATAAATAAAATCATGGATGGAAATCACCTTTATACCATTTTTTAAGATTGTTACAAAGACACGCCAATCTCAAATTTATTTTTTTTTAAATTTTAGTTCGAATATTCAAGTAGTTATACTTTGTTGCCTTATCGATAGACGACCTTCGTGGTAGAGAGGTAATGCTCTTGACTAGCAATCTGAAGCTCACGGGTTCAAATTCCGGAGTTCGCAAATAATTTTTATTTGATTAATTATTTCAAAATAAATTAATTCAAAATAATGTACAGTGTATTTTAGGCACGTTCTGGAGTGGAAGATTTTCTCAGTATTGTTTTGGTGTAAGACCACTATTTAGAATTGAAACATTGCTTAAAATGGCTTTGGCCGTGTTTTGTGTCCAGTTCTGAATCGCCAGGTACTTCCGAATATAATTGACACGAAACTATTACAATCGTTGAGGAAATTATAAAATGTATTTACATTTTACTCAGTATGAAAATATCTAAAACAAAACAGCTACACTATTAATCCAATAATACGTACGAATATATCTTGAATTTGATAATTATTTTTGAAAAGTTGCCCGAAAAAAAATGTTAAAAAGAATCTGGTAATTTTTGAGTGGTAGCAAAAATCATGCACATTTTATCCGCGATGATCAAAGTCGCCTCCCTGTTCGAAAGTCACCCCCATATTACGGCATTTTTGAGTTGTTTTTTTTTTTTAATTTATTAGTGTCGTAAAAAATTCAACATAAAACATGTTAACTTTTATCTATTAATCTGCGTCGTTTAATATGTACTAAGAGAATTTTTTGCGGGGAATATCGCACTGAGTCCTAATTGTCACCTTAATCAAGAAAAATTGTATTATTTTATTACCTGTTTATCATAATTTCAAACAAAATAAGTTTTTGTAAAACGCCGCGCAACCGTTCTTCTTAATATGCTGTGTAGGTACCTACCTATTATTATGTTAATAATTTATGCCAAACCTATCTGTTATATATTTCTCCCTACGCCAAGATGGAAAGTGTATTTTTAAGTTAATTTATTTGGGTTCTTATCATTTTCTCGCTTATAATAGAAAACTGTAGTACCATGAAAATCAATAGGCAGTCGACAAAATGATTTAGAAACTTTTTCTGTTTTTAAATAAATCATATCTTCTATCAAGCGTTATCTAAAATTACTTCCCCTCCATACAACATCTCATATTTTCTAAGTCTGAACTCGACTCCAATCTTCCATATAATTCTGAAATTTGCACATTTAAATTATATTAATATATAAATTCACCTTTCTTTTCTCTGTATTTTGAAATGATGGCCTAGAAAAACCTTTGAAGGGTGAAAGCCAGAAATATTTTTTTGATATACATCTATTTGGATTTCAATTTTGTCTGTTTTAATGAAAGAGTAAATGTATGAAATAGAATCTTGGAAGTGGAAATTAACCCTCTTCCCGACATCCGACCGAGCTGAAGCTCGGCAGATGGACTCGCTGTCAATGGCAATGCAATTATTTTAACTTTTATTGAAAATCACGAAAGCATTTCGCTGAAATTCAATGACATTACAGCGGTTTACAGAGGCAATAAATGTTGGTCTTATTTTTAATTTTTTTTAATTTGCCGGCAACCCGGACGTTTATTGAAATAACATTATCATATACAAACTAGTAAGTAACCTGCCTCTCTAGACTGTGTCTGTTCTGAGATGGGTACATATATATGCATATAGACGCATATACACACATATATCTACATACATACACACATACACACATGTACGTATACATATTAAATCGGCATTTGGCTCAGTTCGTAAAGTTGTTCAATCCAGAGCCTGGGAAGAAAGGTTAAATCCGCAGTCAAACCAAAAAAATACGTGTGTACTTATAAAGACATTACGAAATGGTTGTATTGCAGAAAAAAATTAGTGTGTGTAATTCACACGCGGTAGAATTGAAACTAAAAGTCGCTAGACGTCGCTTTCTTTTCTTTTGCCTATTTATTTTAAAGTTGCTTAAAGATTGGATATTTATTTACAAAATAAAAAATGTTTATTGTATTTCGTAGGATTCGAACTCCGTTCTCTCGATGTCTGCCTCTCTGGCCGCTTGGATTTGTCCGGCACCTTAACCGTTGCGCTACGGGAGGGTCAATCCGAGGTGTGAATTTAGCGCATTATATTAGAACCGACGATCCGTCATATGATAAATTTTGGTGACGTATTTCCGTTTCATCCGTAATTCTAATCACTAATGACGCTAAAGAAGTTTCACTTCAAAACTTCTTTTTTAAGGGTTGATTTTTAAAAGTTTCGCAGACTCTGGCCAGCGTGCTTTGCCGCACATGTAACTAAAAATGAGAGTAATTTTGGCAAACTTTGACCTTGAAGTTCAACTGTCGGTGCATGCCCGCCAAGCTTTAATATTTGCATAATTGCCAGACAGTGGCAGTTATAAAGTGGAATTTTCAAGTACTGGGATTTAAATAATCCGTTTACGTAAATCAGATTCTTTCGTGAGAATAAAAACACTTTTTTTTCATACATTTCGTTCCTACGTCGAACTTTCTTTTGAATCTTAGTTAATTGATGAACAGTTTGTTCAAATTCAATTTGGTATGTCATACAACACAAAAATTCAAACTCCGTGAAAATGAAGTTGGAAAGAAAATTAGATTTGAAAATGGATTATCGGTAAGTTAATTGCATGATTCAAAACTGATTGACAAAAAATAGCTATAGCGCCTTACTTAGCTGATATTTTTAAAGGTGATTGCTGCTTACAAGGGCAAATAATGATGAAGTTTTAAATCTACTACGAAGTGCTAATAAAAATTATGTGTTTATTAATAGATATTATTATTAAATATACTAATTTCGGTTGAGAGCGCGTTGATGAATGCGTTAAGTGATGTAAAATATTCCTGCGTAATGCGTAAAATTATTCAAGTTCAGCGAATATTTAATTTGTAAAATTGGAACTGATCAGTTTTAATCAAAATATACGAGCGATAAAATAGGAATAAAAATTATTTAATTAATTAGTCATCATTTATTTGAAATTTGAGTTCTTTTGTTTAAATTTACTAGCATTCGAATTTTTTTTTTATTCAATATTTCAGCCTCACAAATCCTGCAATTATTAATCCCATCATTTTTTAATATTTCCATTTTTGAAACTGACAATTCATGGTGGAATTCCATTATAATATATTTGTTTTTATTAAAATATACCATCATTTTTTAACTTCGCTTGTACGAATATGCAAAATTTAAATAAACGTATATTGTATTCCGTCTGTAAATGCATTCGCCGGATTTTAATCGGTAACCTTTGGAACCATTGCCTCGTAAAAACTCAGTCTTAAATAAACCTTTAAAAAAGCCTTAATCCGATCGCAAAAAAGCGCGTTTTGATGAATTGTAGAAAACTAGCAGTTAAAAACCCGGCTTTTGGTTCGGCTTTGGTTTCGCCGAGTTTAAGTGTTGGTGACTATTTTATAAATCCGATAGGAACTGATTCCGAAAATAGCCTGTATCTTGTACAAAGTAACCGCGACAGGCAATGGCGTCATATATAATATGTAGCGTTGTAGAAATCACAACGTGGTATTATTATTTACAACTGCCAGTTACAATAATAATCATAACATTCATCTCTTCGTGCTCTACACCCGGAGAGATACACGAAAGTATTAATCCAATTTACGCCTGCCAGCCGACGTTACTCACGCTAGCTGTTAACGTAAGTGGCACCATCTTTTGGCATTGCTTTAATTAGGTTCTATTACAAAAGTATGTTTGTATTAAATTCCACGTACGAAAACGGTTTTGCGTAAGGCGCGGCGTCAGAGTTGTAGTCGTAGTCGGATAAACCGTACGGTCGTTAGCGTAATAATACAGTCAGATTATCACGTTTAATGCCACCACGCAGTGTCATCCTGTAATTACCTCATTCCAGATAATGTCGAATTTGAAACCATTTTTTTATGACCGTAATGATCTGGACAGTATTTTATAACGATTATAATTGCGGCAGCAAAAACTTTGCTTTGATAATTTTGAAAAAAAAACATCAATCAGATTTTCATCAAGGTCTTGTTCTGTTTATTTGAAGAAGCGTGCGAATGAATCCCATCTATTAATTACCATTAAAGTAATTCCTGAAACAACTTCTTTCATGTTTTTTAAGGAAGGATAAATACAGAGGCTTCTTTTGACGCGGTTTTTTTTCAGAAGGCTGCAAATTAAGTAAGTTTACTCGATATCAAAGTAGAGACTGGTTAAATAACTTCCGTGGTATTGACTTTGAGTTGCGAATCATCGTTAACGATTATAACCAAAATACATAATACATACCGGCGAATATTTTTAATTACCGATTTTTTAATTAAAATAATAATGTTGGGGTATGCAAGGTCGGTTAGTCGACACGGGCGAAGTTAGAACTAGAGACCGACCGAAGGTTCGGTTTCGGTTTCGGTTTCGGCAAGTTTCGGCAAAAAAATCTAGTTTCGGCATCAATTTCGGTCTTGGCAGAAAATCTGCTGAACCGAAACTCTGCGTTCGTGAATTATCGGCTGACTTCGGGTGAGTTCGTGGCTCGTATGTCACCCGCCATCATCAGCTGAATTCGCCGGCCGGTCCAGCGTGATTGTGTTGCGAGTTTATGTGTTCACATACTTCAGTTATTTTTTATATACATATATAACATTGTTTTTTTATTTCATTTAACGTGTGTAATACGAACGTTGTGATTATAAATGCAATTAAAATTAGAATACTCGATTAATGAAGTCCTTTCATTATTATGTAAGTGTTGATTATTGACAATTTAGGTTCCAAGAAGTAGTTAACATGTTTTGTTAATTTTTATATTTGTGTTTGTTTTGTAGTAGTAATATAAAAAAAAATTTCACATATTCATTTCATTATTTTTTTTCGTTTAACACGTGTCAACTGTCTGTATAAAATGAGCCAAATAGTAAACAATAGATTTTTAACACGTCTAAAAAAGTTTCGGTTTCGGTTTTGGTTTCGGCCGAAACTGAGGCAGATACCGAAGATTCGGTTTCGGTTTCTGTAGAAAGTCCTGTTTCGGTTGGACACTAGTTAGAACTTTACAAAAGTAAAATAAAAGGAATTTAATACACATTTATTCATTGACCACAATTAAGACCTCTGCCGTAGGTCACCCCAAGTGGTTCGCTACGTTTGGTGATTTAGCAGGGGTGCCCGGGTTCATGGGGGGAGGTTTGTCTAGGCGGATGACCAGGACATACTGAACCCCAGATTCCTACCCACCCCTTAATCCCTTTTCCTTCCCAGAACTCTCCTTCCCCTTCCTTTCCTCAAAAAAACCCTCCACATAGCATCCTCAAAGATGACATAGGCCCTGAGGGAAATTATTTTTCTCAGGGCCTCCTGTGTGGCTCATGTAAAAAAAAAAAAAAAGTATTTAACAAAAATGGTACATGTCATTATCGTGATTATTTTTGGAATATTATGCATGAGTACTGCCGGTAACTATTTTTTGGATAACCAACCGCTGCCTTAGGTCATCCTTAGTGGTTCGCTACTTTTAGTGACTTGGCAGCGGTACCCGGGTTCTTGGGGTGAGGTTTGTCTAGGTCTTCGCGGCGGATGCTTTTGCCTACCTACTGCGTGATGGCTCGGATCCGGAGAGACTGGTTATGAGAGACCTCCAGCCTGACTCTCACACCCCATCGCCTAGCACCACATTGGGTGTGATGGATTCATTCGACGCTTGTCACTCCTGAATACATTTTCAGAACCAGTTTCTTCTTTGGTTACATTTCGATTGTTAATATATTTTGTACCGATGTGTAATTCATATAACACCATTGTACCCATTTATATCTATATTAAATAAAAAATAAAAAAGCAAATAAAAAATAAAAAAATATTTTTATCGATTGTGATTCACAAAATAAGAGTTTACTGAAGGTTCATTCTCGGAATCAGCTATTATTGAGAGTTTTCGATTCCAAAATTTATTTCAATGAAGGGAAAGTATTATGAATAAAATAATCCTTCGAAACCAAATCCGACCCTTTATTGATTAATTATCCAGAAGGCTTTTGATCTGCCGGAAATCTCCCGTTAATCACCCCGTTACAAATTAACAATTCTCCTATTTGAACTAGTGTTTCAGCTTTCGCTTTTAAATGGTCTTTGAGGGAAAATATTTAATCTGGCAACACAAAATTTAATCTACCGCAAATAAATGAAAAATATGTTCTTCCATATTCAATGTGAAAAATCGGCTCATAAATGATGCGATCACGACGGAAAAGTAATTACTGGAGTGATTGTCTATGGCTGGAAGACTGAATTTATAGGATTTTTAAATGCACTCCATTAAATAACTTTCAATATTAAACACAATGGACACATGAAAAATACGTTACTTGTATTGTTATATACGATTTGAGATTTTGACGGCCAAAATTATTATTATGTTTAATTTTTATTATTCCGTTTTGCGCTGCCTCCGTGTTTAGCCAACATTTCAGACAGCCTTACAGTTTCTTTACCGGTATGCATTACCGGTGTAATTACATGTGTGTAAATGCAGACAAGTAATTACGGATGTATAGTTACATACGTGTGATTACGGATGTGTAGTTACGGATGTGTAATTACAGATGTAATTGCAGAAGTGTAATTACACGAGTTTAAATATAAATGAGTAATAACGGATGTGTTCTTACAGATAAATTATTATAGAAGTGTAATTACAGAAGTATTTACAAATGTGTAAATAAAGACTAATAATTTAAAACATTACAGATTTAATTAGAGATATGTGATAAAATTACAGATTTGTAATTACAGATGTGTGATTACGGGTGTGTATTTATAAACAAGTAATTACAGACGTGTCGTTTCAGATGTGCATTTACAGATTTGTAATTACAGATGTGTGATTACAGGTGTGTATTTATAAACAATTAATTACAGATGTGTTGTTTCAGATGTGTATTTACAGATTTGCCATTAAGTACATATGTCTGATTACAAGCATGTAATTACAGACGTGTAATTGCATATCTGCCCGGATGATGGACACTGTAACACTACCCGAAACGTTGGATAAAGGAGAAGGTAGCGCAACACGGTATAAGTATTATAAGCTGTTGAAAGAATACAAAACAAATTCTTACTTTTTCTAAATTTCAAAATGGGGATTCCAACAACCATGTTGAACTACAACACTCTGTTAAATAATATGAATATGCTCAAATTGTCAGACAGAAGAATTTTAACTGACTTGGTATTTCTATATAAAATTCTACATGATTTAGTTGATAATCCGGTATTGCTTGAATTGATAAGCTTCCGGATTCCACAACGTAATACAAGAAGTCGGGATTTATTTCAGTGCAGAAATTCTGGGACTAACTACCATATGTATTCCTCTTTACCCAGAATACTAATGGAAGGAAACAATTACACCAAGTCCGTGGACATCTTCAGTTTATCTTTAAACAAATATAAAATATTTTTACTATAACAGTTCAGTTATGTACAATAAATATTGTATTTATTACCATTAATATGTAAAAGCCCTGAAAAAGGGCGTTGATCAATAAATAAATAAATACCCCAAAATAAATTAATAATACGACTTTTGTTTAGAATATGAACATCAGTTTTTTTTCTGTATTTTCTGTTATTTTTCTTTTTGAATTATTAGCTTATATTTGTTTTTCTTTTCCCAACTTAGTCCTTACTGCTCCCATCTGGAGCCAGTGTCACTGTATATGTATATTGTGAGGTTGAAGATATTGAGGAGAGGAAGGAGATGGGGAAGAGGAATGTGGGGAAATCTGGCTAGTCAGATCTGGTCACAAAATACGACTAAAACCATTTCAAGCAACGTTTCAATTCTGAATGGTGGTCTTACATCAGGGCAATACTGAGAGGACACGTTCCATTCTGGAACGTGCCGCAAATACACTATTTACTTTTAAATTTATTTGCCACGTCGGGATTCGATCCCGCGACCTTCGGATTGAGTCAAGAGCCTTATCGCTAGACCACGCCGGCCGTTTTTTAGTGGTTTCTGACTTAGTTCTTATTTGGTGTTAGTATGTTTTCTATTTCAGATTTGCCTTTGTTTTGAATCCATATTTTGAATCGAGTCTCAAATGTTACAATGTTGTGTGTGAATTTTGAATGAGAGTGGGATTTCGTTGTAGGGTTAAATATGTCGTATTATTTTTGTTTAGTTTTATATTTAGTTTTAGTGTTTAGGTCATAAGTATTAACAATTTCACGTTTTACACGTTTTGTCTATGATTTTAGAAGAGCAATGTGTTTTTTTTGCAAAACCAAAACGTCATCACGATTTTTATTTTTCACCGGTTTTATTTTCAGGTTGATTTTTGTTAAGGTTCCCCCACACGAATTAGCATGGTGAGCGCGAGGAACCTTATAGAAAATAGTATTTTTTGCTGGATTCACTGCACTTTTCATGAAACTGTATCGAACTAATTCATAAAACCATAGAATTAAAAAGAACCTCGTGGGCATGTTTCGTGATCCATTATTTGCCCAATCGGGGCTAAATTTTCCACTGCAAAACTGTGTTTCCGAAATTCAAATGGTATGGAGATCTACAATGTCAGGGAGTTCACAGTAAGTGGGTTAGAGCGCATGGCTAATGGGCTAATGGGCTAAGCTATACTGAGAATATCTTCCGCTCTGGAAAAGAAGGGGAGGAGAGTTCTGGGAAAGAAAAGGGTTTAAGGGGTGGGTAGGAATCTGAGGTTCAGTGTGTTTTGGTCATCCGCCTCCAGGACCAAGACAAACCTCACCCCATGAGCCCGGGCACCCCTGCTAAATCACCAAACGTAGCGAACCACTTGGGGTGACCTATGTCAGAGTGTTGGTAATCCGATAAAGGTTCCCGGGGCGGCGGTACCCATTCCCGCCTCCCCAATTGAAAATTGTTACAATTCAACAAAATAAAATTTACTTACGCACGCTGGCATTCAAACCCTCAACCTACGGAATGATGGTCGAGAGCCCTACTCCTCGATCACGTTCCTGGAAGGAAAAAGTAAAGGGGGTGGGTAGGAATTTGGTGTGTCCAGGAGAGACGAATTATTAGATATGAATCCTTCCCTCCCATTGCGGTGCAAAGCGGTGTGTCAAAAGATCTCCATCAACCACCCTCTCACAATCCGGCACACAGCTGGTGAGCAGACTCATCCATGAATCTGGGCACCCCTACTTAGTCACCAAATATAGTAAACCACTTAAACTGACCTATGGCAGAGATGTTAGTTATCCAATGAATATTTACCGGTGTGACCATACCGCCTCCCAAATTGAGTTTAATAATTCAATCACAGAGCTTTTCGTTTGTTTTAGTGTGTTGTTTTTTTTTGTTAACACGTTTAAAGCATTTTTAAAATACTCACTTTTAAAATACTTTGATGAAAGTTTTTGATCTCATATTTCAAAGCATTTAATTCTAAGAATGAAAGAAAACCCCATTTGTTAAACACTTCTTCGATGGCGCTACAGCCCATTTGGAGCCTTTGCCTCTTTCAAGATAAGCCTCCACCGCCCCCTGTCCTCGGCAGTTGTCTTCCAATCTGCGATATGGAGTGGTCCTCTTCCATATGTTAAACACGCTGTTCCCAAATATTGCAAAAGTATATTTCGACACGTCAAGACTAAGTACCAGCTTTACTAAAAAACATCGTGAATATTTTACTAATTAAAAACTTTCAAAAAATATTTCATGGAAAGGGGATTGTTATCTATTGTATTCAGTGTTATTAAAAATAATTCAACATCGAATTGCGGAATTTTTCCCCTGTATTTTCAATGTCTTCCATATTTCTTATTTTTGAAAATTTTGTAAAAACGATACTTTTTTAGAAATTTAATTTTAGAGGCATAATTTATTGAATAAAAATGTCTTTATTTTATGCTTCAAACACGAAAAACTTTGAAAAAAAGGCTTACCACAAAAAATTTTAATCAAAACGTTGAAAAATAAAAAAAATATAACTAAAACAGAGTCCTATTATTATTTATTATTTTAACTTTATGAGTAAAACCTCAAACTGTAATATTTAATTAAATGAAGACATTATGAGCGAAACTCAATCGAATCGAGTCCCAGAGGTGCCAATATCTTTTTCTGATTTTTCTGTTTCCAGATTTTCGATTGAGTTTCGCTCATAATGTCTTCATTTAATTAAATAAAACAGAGTCCTTTTATTTAAGGAATATGCAAGAAAATTGTCGTTTTACTTTTTCCTCGTTCATAACATAAATAAATTTTGAAGTTGCATTTAATTCCCAAAAAATATACTAACATTACTAACGGATTTTTTTTATATGAATACGTACAAGAGTCTCAACTGCTCCCGTCTGGAGCCAGTGAGACTACGGCATCCCTAATTGGGACTGAATTAGTGGGGAGGGGAAGGAGATAGGGAAGAGGAAGGTGGGGAAGTACCTGGCTTTTCAAATCTAGTCACTAAACATGGCTAAAGCCATTTCAAGCAATGTTTCAATTCTGAATGGTAATACACCAGGTATTACACCAGGGCGATACTGAGATTATCTTCCACTCTGGAATGTGGAACAAATATACCATACATTATTTTAAATGAATAAATTGTGAAATAACACAAATTAATCAAATAAAATTTATTTGCCACACCGGGATTCGATCCCGCGACCATCGGAATGCGAGTCAAGAGTCTTACCGCTGGACCACACCGGCCGTCAAATGGCGAAATTGCTTGCTTATCTAAAAACGTTAATTTCTTCGATACGTTTACCAACACGTAATATACCAATACTTAAGGGGGGGGTAAGGTTTTAATGGCGAAAAAAAGGCATATTTTCATGATTTATTTTCGAAGATATGAATAATGTTGCTTTTTTTATATACGCGTCATAGTATAACATCTGAAGTATCTTTGAAAAAAATTTTAATTAGAAATATCAATAAATAAGTCCGTGAGTTCCGATCTCCGGAGGCGCTTCGAAAAAAAGTTGTTATTAGGTGAACATCATAACTCCTTAACAAATCATTTGAAATAAAAAAAAAATAAATGTGTTGAAAAGGTGATATATTTTTCCAGGAAGTGACGAAGCGTTTTTTTTTTGCAGCATGTTGAAGTCAAAAGTGCGATTTTTGCTAAAATTTTCGGTGAATTTGTTATTATAAAATGGAAAAAAATGGTAAAAATAAACTCTTCGTCACTTACCTGGTGATTTATGTGCAAAAATAGTGTAAAAATTTTCAAAAGAATCGGCAAAGCAAATTTTGAGTTATGATGTTCACGAACTTAAAAAAATTATTTGCCAGAAAATCGATTTAAATTTTTTTATACTCGAAATATACTTGAATCGAGCAAGAGGGCTGGTCGCTTGAAACGCTGTATCATCGTTAGTTTTGCTCCGATTTACTTAAAATTTTGACAGAACACTCTCGACATATTGTTAATTTAGAAAAAAAATAATTTCAAAAATGAGTTTTAAAACCTTAATCCCCCCCCTTAAATTAAAAAAAATAATTTTAAAAAGGCAAAATATGTAAATCGACAGTGTGATTTTCTGTAGGTGATTTTCTCAAAAATATCAAAAATTCCAATTGCTTGCTTTCCCGTTAAAAGAAAAGCGAACAATTCAACAAGCTTGGGCAGGAAGTTTGGATGAAAGCGCAAATTTCCCTAACCTACTTAAACGTGTGCATTTGATTCCCCCAAGTTTTTCTCGTCAGCGCGCGGAAGAATCCGCCCACTGCAGGTCTTTAAATTGAGCACGGGTTAATTCCGCTAGCGAAGGAAAGGAGAAAATGGCGAGCGAGAAAGAAGTTAAACGATAAAAGCTTTCCGAGAAGCTGTAAATAAGTTGGGTTAGTTTTTTCACTCTGAGGCGCGGGAAAACTTTTCTTGTAGGATTAGTACTACGTCGTAATGAATGGGATTACTAAGGGAGCGCTTACACTGTTTGGGCACGCACAGTGTATGAAGATATTACGAGTGTCAGGAAAGGAGAGATTTGCAAGTTGATGAAAAAAAGAGATTCCGACTTGGTTTGAGACCCTGAGGTATATAATAACCCCCAGGGCCTATGTCATCTTTGGAGATGAAGTTCTGGGAAGGGAAAAGGTATGAAGGCTGGGTAGAAATCTGGTGGTCAATTTCTCCAAGAGTGACGTACATATGAATCCATTCCTCCCACCCATGATCGGCGTGTTTGAGATTCGGCGTTGGGATTTTTTGTTTTTGTTTCTTGTGTAATACAAAATATTATTTTATAAAATAATTTACATAGCAATGGCGTACAATCTATAAAGGCTGAAAAGTTTCACATAATATAATATAATAAAAAATTAAAAAATGGTTTTAAATTTTTTTTTAAATTATGATCTAGGTGCTTATATATTTTTTCCAACCATTGGTTTGCGCAGCAATTATTCAATTGACCACAACAATTATGGTAAAAAAAACTTTCCTTTCAAATATTAAATTTACAACACTTATCCGCACTTTAAAACCGCGCACTGCCTATCCTTGGTCGTAGAGTAACATACGCCCCTAGAACATAGTATATTTGCACGCGTTTCAGGGTGGTAGATTCTCCAAGTATCGTTCTGGTGAATCACCACCGTATAGAATTGAAACATTGCTAGAAATGAAATAAGCCGTGTTAAGTGACGAGATCTGATTAGCGACATACTTTCCGACCTTCATCTTTGTTATCCTTTTCTCCCTGCTCACTCCCTTCACCCTCACAACCTACCCTATTTATTCACATAAAAAGAGTATTTTAAATTAATCTGAACATTACGGGTTTTTGTGTTTATTTCGCAGAATTCGAATTTATCTTCTGATAAATTCGGTACTAGGCAGTACTTTAAGTGGAATACATTAACAGCCCATCAATTTATATTTAACTGGGGAAACTAAGTGGTATCAATAATAATAATTGATGATTTATTCGGAATCATGAAAAAGCTTAGTCACATGACATTGCGCACATTAAGGGGGAGTCTGTTCCAGCCGAGTTTTTTTCAATGCGTCTTTTTTTTTCACGAAAGTTTTGTTACATTGAAAAGTGCATTTGAACACTAAAAAACACTACCGAAAATTTGATATGAATATCTATATATACCTACTGATACAGCGGCCGCAAGCGGAGGGTTTGACCAAATCAGTTTGAATCCTGGAATCCTTGGAAATTATCTGAAACGTGAAAATCAAAAAAACATCGCTATTGTATGAATGTAGATTGTAATCGTTTGACATTTAAGCACTGTGTTTATTTTTTTCATGTAATACACGTAATCTCGCAAACTTTACAGACTTTAAAACTGTTATAATGGCTGTCTCGTTTGTTTAATTACCCGCCCTTTAATCCCCGCTAAAGCCATTTGCCTAAGCGGTCCTATCCCTGCGGGTTCTACGCCTTGTCTTGCCGCTTCAAGTCTAGGTACAATGGGTACAACTTTAATACAACCACCCCCTACAATTTTACCTACAGTCATTCACGTTTGAGCTTTGTTTCGTCTTGAGAGTTCTAAAGTGCCCTCCGATTCGCAAACTGCGGTCTACTACTTGGCTTTTTGTTGTTGTTTTTTTTTTTAACTTGAAGAGAAATCTAAGTTGGAAGTTTTATACTTTCACCACCTCTCAGTAAACTTTGAATAACTTTACTCGTCGAATAATTTTAATCACAGACTTAAGAGGCTATAGAGGTAGGCATTTACTTGACACTTGGCATTACTCAGCGGTTGTGAAACAGTTGCATCGGGTTCCCAGCGGGTTTAATCAAAATCAGTGGTTTTGGTTTAATCCAATGCTAGCTAAGTCCTTCAACACCGTACGAGCAACGTGTTGGACTTACAATGTGGGTAGTAGGAGGAATGAACTCAAACATTATCAGGTTACTCGCAACCCGGCAATGTTTGTTTTTATTTTCAATAAATAAAATTTAAAACATTCTTATGATAATATGTAGGTATTTAGGGATAGCACAAATATTTTTGAGGTGATCCTATAGTCCAGGAAAAAAACGAAATCAGAATTCACGCCCCTTTTTGGGGGGAGTTAAAAATACTTGAGAAAAAGCTTTTGGAAAGGTTGGAAAAGGTATTTGTGTTTTTTTATTAAATTTTGATTTCGTAAAGGCCTGTAAAAAACATTAACTCCTTTTTTACGCATTGTTTATTGTAATAACAAGGAAATTTAAAATTGGGCACGGAACCAAGCAACGCGGAGCCCAATACGTCTACTCCCCGCTCTGGCCGGGACCGAACTGATACAAAATGGGTGTGGCCTGACAGTAGTCCTTGGGTACTACTGGCTTCACATTGAAAATCCAAATTCGTCGACTGCCGGCCGTATTGTGAAATAATAACGCGAAAATGCATATTTTATTTTATTTTGAGAAGTTTAGCGTAAATATCAATTTATTTTTAAGATTATTATAAAAAAAACTGAATTTGCTACATTAAACAATAAAACCATATCCGGAAAGGGGTTTATAAGTAGGAGAGTTTGCGCTTGAAAGTGTTTTTTTATAGATGTAATACTTTATTTTTTTCTAGGTTTATTAAAAGACTTTACCGAAAAAAATTACCAATATTTTTAATGGCCAAGATATGTTCTATACGCAGTATTTAATTGAAGCATCTGTAATACTGTTAAGCGATCAAATTTTCAAATCAAAAATACATGATTGGTATGATTTTGCATTATTTCGCATTGCTTCATCTTAATTATTGTAGATATAATATTAACAGCTCTCAATTGAAAAATATTCGGTCGCATCTACGAATCAAATCCAGGACTTCAGCCTTGCCCGACTTTGCTCTAACTACTGAGCTAATCCGACCCCCCTTCGTTCAAATGTAACTGTATCAAATTTTGACTACGAACAACAAACATTTTCTAAATTTTTTTAGGCTGCAATCTGTATGCGTGATTGCAGGATTCTACCCGAATTTAATTGCAATTAGGTGGTGTCTTAGATGAATTTTCTGTTTTACATTTTTCGTTTGAGAGATGTTAACATCATCTGCTATTGTTAAATATTACAATTTGAGGTTTTCCTGAATAAGTTTTCCGTTACAAAAATATTGAATATACATTTCTTATTTTTCATGCTAAACTGAAACTCGTTATTAAATTATGCTTTTGCATTTGCTTTTAAAATCATTTTACAAATTTAATATCTTCATGACATGAAAAATATAACAATTTTAATAAACATTTATTATAAATGTTCGTCATTTAATTTTTTTTCCGGAAAACATAAAATATTTTGTATTACATCAAAAATGATACCGGTTTCTATACATTTTATAGCAAAATGAAATAAATTGGAAGAGGTTTAAAAATGCGAAGAATCGCAATATAATAAAGACCTTTGGACCGAAATTAATAAATCGGCACTCAAAATATTGGTGGACATTCAAAGGATTTTAAATTAGCTCCGGGCAGGAGGCCCTCAGGAACTTAATTTTTCTCAGTGCCGATGTCATCTTTGGGGATACTGTGTTGAGGGTTTTTAAGGAAAGGAAGGAGAGGAAGATTTGGAAAGGAAAATTGTACGACGCGTTTTTAGAAATCTTGAGGTCAGTGTGTCCAGGAGTGAAGGACGTTTTAATTCGTTCCATTCCACCGCGGTGCAAGGCGATGGGTCGAGAGAGAGTCCGGCTGGAGTGGTTAAAGAGTCTCTTTTAAACGACCTCTCCCAATTCGTCCCAATCACATAGCTGGAGGGCAGACTCATTCATCACCAAGACCTAACCTAACCTAACCTAACCTAACCTAACCTAACCTAACCTAACCTCATCAAGCCGGGCACCCCTGCTAAATTAACAAACGTAGCAAACCACTTGGGGTGTCCTATGTCAGCGGTATTGATAATCTAAAAATTGGTTCTGGGGCGGCGGTACCCATAACCGCCTAACAAATTGAAAATTGGTCCCATCCGAAAATTGAAAATGGTGTTTAGGTATAGGGGTATAGATGGCGGGTGAATGAGTGGTATAGATGGCGGTGGAAAATATTAGAATATTAAGTATGGCTGTTGATTTAAAATATGTTCATAAGTGCTACTAATTCTATTAGTGGCCTTATTACCAGCAATGGCCTTATTAGGTACCTTATGCTTTTTATATTTAAATATGCTTTTTATTTTCATAATATTTCATTATTATTTAATTACTGACATTTCATCTGGCTCTTGCTGCTTTCTGCACACCTGTATCTCTTGTCTATATGACATTCAAAGCGCCGGAATTGTTAATAAGACACACCTGCTCAATGTATTAGGAACACCTGTCTCTCATTTCCCCAAATTAAAACATTTCAGTCCTCAATGTCTCTCCCGAACTCTGCGCGATCCCAGGTAACCTCTGAAGGGGAATTAATCCATTCCATTTTGTGGCAGCAGTACTTTAGCGGCAAATTTTCCAAAATTACCTTTTCCAAACTTTTGATCTCCCGCAGTTCAAGACATGCGCGTGTTCGTAAAACACACACGAAGTTTCTGGGAATTTTCTCGACTGAGCAAAGAGCGGCTTGTATATTTCTTGAAATATACAAGCTTGAAATATTTGGTGAAATTCGGAAATGTTACGTGGATTTCTGTGGATAATTTATGTGTTAATAATATATCATTCTCTTAGTATAATTTCATGGCCTAACTTTTTGATATACGATTTCAACGAGTTAATTTATTATTCTATTCTGACATTTATAAATTAAAATGATATCTGTAATGTATTGGAAAAGCTTCTAAGTTATGCCGTCAGATACCAGCAGGGAAAGTGCTTCAATCAATGGCTGACGGGGGTATCCGAGTAGGCGGTAATCGTCGAGATTCAATTAGGCACTAGTATAGATAGGTCGTGTGACTTGCAGCATAATTATTGTAAATACTTACGGCCGGCGTAGTCCAGCGGCAAAGCTCTTGACTCGCATTCCGAAGGTTGCGGGATCGAATCCTGGCGTGGCAAATAAATTTTATTTGTTTAATTTCTGTCATTTCACAATTTATTCATTTGAAATAATATATGGTATATTTGTTCCACGTTCCAGAGTGGAAGATACTCTCAGTATCGCCCTGGTGTAAGACCACCGTTCAGAATTGAAACGTTGCTTGCCGTGTTTGGTGACCAGATCTGAATAACTAGGTACTTCCCACCTTCCTCTTCCCCATCTTTTTCTCCTCCCCACTACCTTCAGCCTCACAACATACCCCAATTGGGGATGCCATAGTCTCACTGGCTCCAGACGGGAGCAGTTGGGACATTTGTGCGGTATTCATGTAAAAAAAATATATATTTAACGTAAACTCATGATAAACCAGTCTGTTATCAAGAGCCTAAAGTTATTGAGAAGTACCCCCGCAGAACTCATGGTGTATGAATGTAAATAAATACCAAACATTATAATACCAATATTTGTATCTCTATTATTTAGATATCCACTTTTTATGCCATTTTTATACTCGCAAAATTGTTTTGTTCGTATTGTTGTTTCCTTTTACTTGTGAATTTCCAAGCACACCCACTTTCACACGTAACCTTAAATACATAATTCCACTCTAATCTTCACTAATTACATGCGTTAAAAGAATATTCGAAAATTGTACGCACCCATCCCGCTCCCTTGTAGCACTTCTGACAGTGCTGACTGATATAATTATTAATTAATTTTATGAAGATCCGGTAACAATACCAACATAAGAACATAGTCATGACGTACTACGCGTTTCGTGACAAGTCGGAAAACAAAGCAATAGCTGGCACTGTTTTCACTGGGAAACTTAGGTGTCACCGGTTATAATGTCCCTATACATTCTCTGGGCGTGTTTTATTTTTGGATTTCAATAGAAGACCTTGTCATTTTCTATTCCCGATATTCGTGCAGATCGCTAACTGGAGCCCTTGAGGATTATAATGGAAATAGACATTGTTTCAAGAATGTCTAATTTTGAATTCTTGAGTGCCGTGAATTGCAAAACAATTTCTATGGGTAGTAATATCAACAGTCGGTTTCTTTTGTATGTATTTTTTAGTGGACGTAATGAGACTAGCAGTTTTGTAAACAGTAGACCTCGCATTCAAAAAAGGTCGTTTCTAATTCTCTCTTATTTAAATCAAAACCACAATTTCGTTTGAAATGAAAAATTTTTAAGAAGGATCTTAAATATCTACCTACTCAAATATTTATTTAAGTTTTTAATCCAGCAGGACCAGTAGGATAGTGCAATCCCAGTATGCCGTATTACGTGAGATATATACAACTTTTATATGAAGAGGAAAATGATAACAAAAAATATAAAATAATTTAATGAAAAAACCGTGATAAACTACGTGTTACGTGTATCTTTGTTTTATTTCAAATAAGTAATTATGCGATAAAAAAAATGTAACCATTTCGATGTCAATTCTCCATTAAAATTTTTTTCAGGTCCGTACCAAGTAGCTACCTCCCATAATATTGAAAAAATGGTTCTAAGAAAATCCAAATAAACCACCATCTTAAACCCGAAACTTAACATATAAATTTTTTTTTAGACATTCGAAATGCAAACGGTCAAGTTGAAACTCACTCAATTAAATTATGTACGATTTTCATTTGTCATTCATGAGTATCAAATTGGAGCTATTGGATTGTTTGAGGATAAGAATAACTTAAATACGTCATAACTTCTAACTGTACCACTAGTACGAACCACAACAGCACAGCATCACTATATATTCAAGGGTACAAAAATCGGAAGAAAACTACGACAAATATTAAAAAAAATATATATTAAATACTCTAGTACCACCTCATAACTTTACTTATTGTTTAAATTGATGTCTTTGCTTTAACAACCTGTATCCTTTGTAAAATTACTAATAGCTTTTGTAATAATATTTTTAATTTAAAAAATATTTAGTTGTCCTCTCCTAAACACAAGCAGCTGGTTTATTAGGAGAGTGATTGAAATATTCGTGTTATATTATGTTAAAATTGTATTTTAAAAAAATTTTCGATTAATAAAATAAAAAAATTTAAAAAAATAAAAAAACTTAATAAATTACAACTTACTAACTTAATAAGAAAGATAAGAATAACTTAAAAACCAATAATTTAATTTCTTAATAGCTTATTAACAAAATAACTTAATAACAATAACTTAATAAGCGTATAACTTAATAACCTCATAATTTAATAACTTTGTTACTTAATATCTTAATAGGTAGGATAAGAATAACGATAACTTTGTAACTTAATGTCTTAATAGGAAGGTTAAGAACAACTACTTGATAACTTAATAACTAATAACTTCACGACTTAATAACCTGATAACTTAAGGAAGGATAAGAATAACGTTCCCATGACGTCGAGTCTTATTCTCACGACCTCTAGGTTCATAGCCAAACGCAAGCCAAATTTATATTTTTATGAATTTTTACAATGCCATTGGGATATTGACAATTAACCGGCTCGTAGACAAGAGGATAAATGTCTCAGGTTGCCACCCTGATGTTGTTTGTTATCCCAATCCCCAAAGTCTAAGTCCTCCATCATTACACAAGCAACATTTAACATTTATATGATGGTGGTAAGAGTTTTACAAATATTGTCAGGTTATTCGTAACCCGGGAATGTTCGTTTTAATTTTTAAAAAAGAAAAAATTAAAAATGGAGCATCAAATAGGAGATTTTTAAGATAAAATGTCTAGAATTCAAATAAATATATTATCAACCCTAAATAATGCATCGCACAACTATACAAACTTAATAAAATTTCGGGTACTGTGGACTGAAATAAGGGTTTAGCTTATGATTTTTTATGAGTTTAGTTTTGAGTATCGCTTTGATATCCATTTTTTTTTAATTTTCATTTAATGTGGTTGTTAATTCCGAGCTTTCTGTGGTTGATAAATAAATTCCTAACATTCAAAGAAAACCGCGAACATCTCTTATTGAATCTTTGCATAAAGCAGAGGCAAGAAGCAAAACTGAAAACTCAAATCAACTAAGTACCTAATTACTTAGCAAGCCCACTAAATTACGATCGGTATTCCAGATGGTTCATCAAAATAATCATAGCCACGTACAATCCACATCGCGCATATGTATGTAGGGTGGGCCATAAAGTTTTGCTCTTTTGTAGTCGTGCTAGCAGGGATGCCGAACGGGGTAGGAGAGCACGGCCACTTATGGGCGGCTCCTCGCTTCTTGGAATTTTAGTCACAATGGATTGCTTTGCGGGAGAGCAACGCGCTTTCTGGGTAAAACATTTTTACAAAAACAATGGTTTTTACGTCGCTACACGACGCCTATTTCGTTCAAATCACCAATTACAGAGTATTAATCATTGCCCAAATGTTAATTTAAATAAATCATGGGTTAAAAACTTCTAAGAAACCGGCACGACTCTCAATCAA
Source organism: Glyphotaelius pellucidus (assembly GCA_936435175.1). Classification (NCBI taxonomy): domain Eukaryota; kingdom Metazoa; phylum Arthropoda; class Insecta; order Trichoptera; family Limnephilidae; genus Glyphotaelius; species Glyphotaelius pellucidus. Next base: position 29,114,111 of record OW386544.1, read on the forward strand.
AAACAAACAGGGCGGCCATGGAGCAGGAGGAGCGAAGAGAACGTGGCGTATGTAAACACGTCTGTACGAAACGATTCGAATATGTCGAAGTGCTAGAATTTTTTCAACCACAATTGCAGCAGCTCGTTGGTTACAACAAAAGGACTTCGATGCAGCAAGATGGCACAACCTGCCATACTTCCAAATAGAGTATAACTGTGGTTAAAAAAAATTTCCGTAACAAGCTGATCTTGCGCACTAGAGATTTTCCATGGCCTCCCCGGATCTAACTCCAGCTGTTTTATTTTGAATGGGGTTATTTTACAAGTCGAGTCTGCGTTAATAAACGAACTGTCAATAAATGGTCTACAACCCCGTGTTTTGTGCCGAAAAGCTTTCGAAAATCTAAGGACCAGGTTTGAGGACTGCCAGCGGCAAAATGGCGGCCATTTTGACGAAACTATTTATAACGATTTTCCAGCATATTTTTTTTATTTCAAAAATCATTTATTGAAATACAATCTGTATTTTTTTTTCACGGTTATATTAAAATTGTAAATATTTATGTCCCAGAGTGTATTTATGTGTAGAGTATTTTAAAAATGTTATTTAAGTTTTGCAGCGACCTTGAGGTTGTTTTTCATAAAAATGGTTGTTAAGAAAGTTACTTGACTTAACAAGATTAAAACCGATATTTTTTTTCCTACGAAATAATAAAATATTACATTTGACATGTAGAATAAAAGTAGGCAATTTTATAAAATATAATATGGTAGCCCAGTCAACGAAGGGAAAAATTACCCAATTTTGAAAATAATTTCTTACAGCAGGAGCAGGATTTTCCACAGGTACACTGCAAAGCATGCATTTTAAAAAAAAAAAAAAAATCTCGGTTTTTTGCCTTGTGCTATTCCTCCCCATCCCCTCTTGAATATTTTTGGAAGTCTTCTCAGAATACGCTTATCTCTTTAAACAGTGTATAAAATCAGACAATTTTCGTTCGGTTTCTAATAAGTTATGCTAAGAATAGTTTTGACTTTGACTTTCACTCTTTGACTTTGCGAAAAAATGGGTACATAAAAGTTCTTTGCATTTTTTTAACAAAGAGAAAATATCAGTTCCTTTTTAAATATTTCCCAAAATATTTTAAGGGAACACTTTCTCGTGTAAAATTTGTAGACTTTAAAATTTGTAGATTTTAGCTTTAAAATTATGTTAATTTGATTCACTTTAGTTAATAAAAGGGCACGAAGGCTGCAAGGAGCGTGGCGCACGATGTTGAACCGCGCTCAATATTTAACTGTCCGCGTGCGCTGTTATTAAATAAAGCCTTGTAAATAAGCCATAAATTTGTGAATAATGGAGAGTTTTTTGAAATCTAGTATAAATGCGATTTTAACCGTTGTGTACAAAGAAACTGTAAGAAAGACAAAGTCTGGAAGCTACTTTATATTTGATCAAAGTAGAGCTTCTCTGAATGCGTTCAAATAAAATTCCTATGACATTTGCGCGTCACTTTTTGCAGCAGTCACTGGCAGAAATAATAATATTTTACCTTTTCAAAAGAGTATAAGGTCATTATTTCTCTGAAAACTCCTTTGAATTATTTTTTTCATGTAGAGTGTGTATTTAGGTTTGTGTAGAAATAATAAAATCAGTTTTATTCATATGAATATTTTTTTTTGACAATAATTTCTGAAATGTGAGATTTATTTTTAGTTAGGTAGTTACGATATAATCATGTAATATTTATATATGAATAATAAAATCGATAATAACAATAAGTCGATAAAATTATATCTGCATGCATCTTGATTGAAAATTTGGTGTAAAAATATTTTTACTAACAATAATTTCAAGGAGTATGCGGTAATGACGAAATTCGACATACTTACACGTGCAAAACTGCTAAAGGTTCCTACTTGCATATAATATAACATTTTGTATCTGAATACAACACCAGAGGCCCAACTTCTCCTAACCGTCTGGAGCCAGTGAGACTATGGTATCCCCAATTTGGTATGTTGTGAGGCTGAAGGTAGTGCTGAGGGGAAGGAAATGTACATGGCTATATAGATGTAAGGAGGAGAAGAAAAATGTACCTGGCTTTTCAGATCTAGTTACAAAACACGGCTAAAACTACTTCATTAAAAAGTCTAATACCCACAAACCACACACCAGCGTACAAATTAAAAAAAAACATTAATATAACTTTTTTTCCGAATACAACGCAAGAGTCCTAACTGCCTCCAACCAGCCCCATATGAAGTCCACAATTTTGGTATGTTGTGAAGCTAAAGGTGGTGGGGAGGAGAGGGAGATGTGGAAAGTGTATCTGGCTATTCAGATCTATACCACCAAATAAGGCCAAAGCCATTTCAATGCTCATATACACTACACACCAGCTTATATACACTACACACCAACTTATATACACTACACACCAGCGTAAAATTACAAAAAAAATCCCGCTTATATCGGTTTGTTTCTCCAGTGACTTGCCCCAAGGTAAAGTAATATTTGCGTTTTACGAAAACATCGTTATCGAAATAGTGATTTAAATGCTTTAACTTTGGTAGAACATAAGTTTGAAAGTGTAAGATAAACTTCACATACTTAACAATATTGGCCAGGTTAAAGACCGCTACTAAGAACGACAAAAGAAAAACTTTTTAAGCTCTATTTAATGATTAAATCTGTGCATTTCGTAGTGGCGTACAGGAATTTTCACAATTTTTGTGTGATATTTCTATTAACCTCTTGAACGTGGGATGATATTTCGGAAACGGCGCGAAAGCTTAATGAATTATGGTCAAATATCGGTATAAAAATAAAATAATTGTTTTTTTGCGATTGTTTTCTTTTATATATCGATCCATAATCGGCAGACCAGCGTAAGCGACATTTTTGTCAAATTACGCTAATTTATTGTCCTCTTAAGCATTTATTATCCTGATGAAATTGTTCAGACATTTTCATATATTGGAATTCTTTCTTAAGGCAGATAAATATTATCACTGGTAAGTGTGCGACTTAAGAGTTGAAAGGTTTTTTGTTAACTTTTTTTTTACAATTAAAACCGCTCAAGAGTGCCAACTGCTCCCGTCTGGAGCCAATGAGGCTATGACATCCCCAATCGGGGTATGTTGTGAGGCTGAAGATAGTGGGTAGGGGAAGGAGATGGGGAAGAGAAAGGTCGGGAAGTACTTGGCTATTCAGATCTGGTCACCAAACACGGCTAAAGCCATTGCAAGCAACTTTTCAATTATGAATGTTGGTCTTACACCAGGGCAATACTGAGTATCTTCCACTCTGGAACGTGCTGCAAATATAGTATTTATTATTTTTAATTTATTAATTTTTAACTAACACAAATCAATAAAATAAAATTTATTTGCGCACGTCGGGTTCGAACCCGCGACCTCCGGATTGTGAGCCAAGAGTCTTACCCCTGGACTACGGAGGCCGTCAAACTGGCTAAGTCGCTACACGGGGTTTTTCATTTAAGTATAAATAACATTTCTAGGGAATATCTTTTCAGTGAGCGATAGTCTGTGGCCTGGGGCACGGTCAAGGGCCTCTGTACGACATAAGTTTCAGTGGTATTTCTGATTGAAACCACCAATATGAGGGTCGTCAACCCGAGTTTCTCATTACTCATTAGAATCCGTACTTTAGTTCTCAAGTGAATTTGTTTAATCTGCGTCTGGGATTTGCCAATATTCTGAATGGGTTTGAAATTCATTTTAATAGATTGGTAATACCCAGGAGCGTACATAAGGGGAGGATTAGGAGGTTCAATCGCCTCCCCCCCCCCCCCCCCCCTCCCCCCCCAAAACGGGCCTTAAAGTTCCGTTGGAAAAAAAAAATTACATTCTTGAAAAAACCAATAATATTGTTTGCACCTCTCTCTTTTAGCAATGTAACTATTGAAGTAAATATTGCGGTGAGTAGTGGTCCCGAAAACTTTCTAAAACATGATTAATGATTGGTTCATATTAAAATGATTGGAAATACAGGAAAATGTATTATGTTGCAAAAAACCTGACTCTTGTAACCTGACTCCAAAAAAGTTTACTTGATCTCCCCAGACATAAAACTGCTTTTTTAGGGTAGTTACAGCTTTACCCTCATCAAAACTCTGGAATGAAATACCACTACTGCCTTTCCGAAAAGCGACATCGTTGCAGTGCTTCAAGAAGCTCTGCACGGTCAATGTAAACGACCACACGACGAAATGCACGACAACGTAATTAACATAATTCTTAGAATTTACTTATAAAAGCCAATTGAGAGGGATACCTACCTATTTGTGTTAGTGATTATTATTTTATTTTTTTATTCGAATTATTTATTAATTTTGTAATTTTTAATTTTTTTAAATTCTGTAAACCACTTACAAATCAACTACAAAATAAAAAGTGTTTTTTTAAATGAAAAATAATGTTTATGAAAGTTTAAATGCTAATCAGTAATTATTTTTTTTTATGTTTGTTAAATCACATTATACGAACATGTTTGAAAGTTACACAAAAGATAATCGTACGTCTTTCGAACGTATGGTGTACACATTTCTCCGTAATTATTGTACTTATCGTAATGACAGAGCCGCCCGCGAAAGCTCTGCTCGGCAACTGAGCTAACTGAGATAGACAGCGCGCTACGTTGCGAAATAAAAAAGACAGCAATTCTTGTGTTTTGCTTACGTCGCAAAGACGTAGATTATTTTTCAGTTTAAAAAGCTAACTATTCGGTACTTGAACCTATGATTTTTTTTACTTATTAAAAAAATAGGCATTATTCATCATCTACCAGTATTATGTACCTATACTTGTGCTAAGCGATATTTAAAACTGTCGGTATTAAAATAATACTGGTTACAAGCAAAGAATTTATTTTATTTAATTAAATATGTCAAACCACAAAGTGACTGCTTCCTACCAGAACATTTATTAAATAGTGTTATTCTATACCCGTCTGATTGACATCGACGGAGTCCCTATCTCATCCATTTACAGAATATTTCATAACGTTCACGTCTGTTATTTGAGCTTGCATGTAGCCTGTAGCCTGTACACGTACAGGTAGGTATATTGAATTAATTTAAGTGACTAGATGATTGATGGGAGTATTGTTGGCAGCAACTGCGTAATTGAAATCAAATGTGAAGTGTAATGTGACAATGAAAAACAGCAAACGGCAAAAAATATTAACTAAAATGTAAAAATAATTGATTTTTTGGCAAATACGGACAAAGATTCATCAAACGTTTAATAACCAGTATTACCACCTTACTTAACCTAACCTAACTAAACCTAACTTAACCTAACCTAACCCTTCTTCAAAATTAGTCACACGATTTTAATTACGATACGAAATTAATACTAACTTTAAATGTGTCTTTATTTTTAATTTATTTATTTAAGTTTTTATTCCAGCAGAACTGGAAGGATAGTGCAATCGCAGTCTGCTATATTACTTACTATAATAAAATAATATTTCACAGAGTATATCAATTAAAAATTTAAATTTTTAATTAAAAGGCGCATTAAATTTTAATTTAAATTAAATTAAACAGAAAAAATGAATATTTTAGTATCGTCCATCAGGGAGATCGCCTCATCATCTGCACCCATCGCTCATTTAGTGGGGAACTGAGCCACTCGGAAGCAGCCACGAAAATGATGTTGATGTTGATGACACGTGCCGTGTCCAGCTCCAGAAGCTGGCTAGTCGGTGGCGAAGTAAGGCTGGGAAAGAGTGCACCCTTCCTTTGGTGAACATCGTGGAAGCACTGCAGCACCTCGGTAGTTGCATAAGTTGCCTGTATGCATTATTGTAGCACACCCTCAGTTTGTCCCATTGCGCTGCTGGATATTGCGTCCACAGTTCAGATGTATACAGGGCAGTGCAGTATGTCTTGAAGAGTAATTTTCTGACATCGTCGCTACAGTGGGAGAACCGCCTTGAGAGCATTCCGGCCAGTATGATAATTGCTCTTCTCTGTTGTTCCATATCTTTTATATCCCTCGTGTCTTCGGTTAGGATATATCTCAGATATTTAACCTGTGAGGCCACAATCAGTTCATTTCCTTCTAGATATATTGGAGGAATATTTAATGGCTCCTTGTTGTGTTTGAAAGCGACGATGACTGACTTTTTAGAATTGTACAACAAGTTATGAGTATTCGCGTACTCTTCGCATATTTGCACAAGTGGTCTCATTGCTTTAATCGAAGGTGCCAGCAGCACCATATCATCCGCGTAATTAATATTATTGTTATTACTGCCTTGTCCACAGATATGGCAATCAAATCGTGTATCGTTCTACTGACGTAAGAGGTCGTTAATGTAAACATTAAATTTGATAACATAGATTAGGACATTTCATTGAAATCCTTAAAACCAAAAAATTTCACCTGTCCAAACACGATATCTATAAAATGAATATTTTCATAGAATGAAAAACTCAACCGCAAGAAAATAATTGATTGCAATTTGCAGAAAATTGCCAGGATTTCAATGAAAAATATGATTTCAATATTTTAACGATAGCCCAGTAACGCTTTGAATATTGTTTTGCAATTGACGTGCCGAGGGTTTCCCGGAAAGAAAAACAAACAGGATCCTTTCAAAGCCGATTGGTGTCATTTCCACCAAAGGGATGTAATATACAAACCGTAGAAATTAAAATATCAGCATTCTGGGAATTCTGTGACTTTTGAGCATTAATTTGTATTGGTACATTTGGGATAAACTTTCTTCATTACTTACTAGTATCCAGAATTTATCCCACAGTTCGTAAAACAAACTACTTTTAAATATTTAATTATCACAATAATCAGCCATATTCTCAAGCATCTGCTGATGGTTAGATTTTAGTTTTCTTGTTTTTGTACTTTTTGTGTACAATGTTATCATTGTTGAACTGACTCATTTAACTAAAAATAACTAAACACATTAAACTTAACTAAACATTACAATTCAACGCTATTCTATTTCATCACTTAGTTTATCAAGAATTTTTTTTTTTAAATTTTCCCAGCTTTTTTTGTTTTTAATGTCGTTTGTGAGGCGATTATATTAGTTGCCCTCCTCGTAACCAATGGATTAATTTATTTATTTATTTATTGTATCTTTACATTGCAGGTAAAAATGTTTACAAAACAATTTGCAACCTCACTAGGACAAGCCTGTGTTGAGGTTAACAATTCTACAATTAACAAAATAACACAAAATTATACAGATATTGAAAGAACAATATTGTTGCATTTCTTACAGGTTGAGATTAAATCTAAACTGCTGGCGCTAGGTAGTACATTCATGTAAACATGTAGACTTTTGTAGGGTGACCATTTTTTTGAGGACTGATTTAAAGTAAAAAATAAAAGTTTTTTTTTTTTTTGTTTTAACGATGAAGTTGTAAATAATAAATATATGTATATAATATAATATGCTTTAAATTTGGCAGAAGAATGCTAATACTAATTTGGCTTATTATTACTATAAACATAATCATTTAGCTAATAATTTAGAAAGGACAAAGTTGAAAAAATCAATTGGCAATCCTCGGCTAACATAAATAATTTGACAATCTTTTTAAAAGTGCTCAAGGAATTAGATGACTTGATATTTTCTGGAAGGCTGTTAAAAATGAGCGGAGCCTGATAAAAATAATTTCTTTGGCCAGTTGATTGCTTACCATATTTAGTGTGGATGGTATTTAAATATGTTATCATGTTGTCTGTAAAGTATTTTGTGTTCTTGGGACTTTTTAATGAATTCTTTGTTTGTATGTATCAGTTTATTGTTTACTTTATATACGAGAAGACATTTATTGAATTCATATAGTTTTCTTAATGTTAATAGTTTTGTTTCCATTTTTTGTGTGTGTTCGAGATCTGGAGTGAAATAATATTTTAATTACTTTGTATCGTATTACCTTTAGTTAATTTATGTATGCGTTTCCCCAGATTTCAATCAAATATTTTAAATATCAATGTACGACACAATAATATAAATCTTTTTATAATTTATTTGGTAACAGATATTATGATCAGCTAAATACGCTCATTAAGGGGGTTAATTTTTTAATTTGTTGTCAGCTATTTTTTTATTTCTTTGGCTTTAGCTATGTAACAATTTCGAGACATTTTGTTTCCAGAGTTTTAGTCAAAATGTACTTTAGTTACATAAATTTATTTAATTGCTACCGGTTTTGACGCATTCATGTCCTTTTCTTACCTAATAATATCTTATCATTTCTGTACATGGATAATTTTCATGTGTTGAAACCGGTAGCAAATAAATAAAATAAAGTATCAAATGAACATTGTGAATAAAACTCTTCAAAACAAAATAGTTGTCTCTTTACCGATTTGTAAGTACAGTAAATTAAATCTTGTTATTTCTTTGAGTATTCTATATATTTGACGAGAATTTCTATCAAACTATTCAATTGGTCACCGAGGCTTTAAAAGAAAAAAATAACACCACGAGAACTCAAACACGGTGGAAAAATTTTAACGAAATACAAATTTAAAGTTTAAGATTTATCTAAAAAAAACATAAAGCGGTATTGCAATGTGGTATGTATTTTTAATGACACTACTATTCAAAAATAATATTAAAAAACAAAACTGAGCACGCTCCTTCATTTGTGCCCATGGCACCGAAGAAAGGAGCAAGGGCTCAAGAAAGCTTCAAGAATCGTTTTTGGAAAATTTCAAAAAAAATTTAAATTAGGGGGCTTTTACTGACATGATATTCATCGGAACGGCTTTGTGGTCCCCTATGAAGTTACAATGTAATTCAATACATAGCATGTATTTAATTAAAGACGGGTTGTTTCAAAAAAATTGATGGATTCATCGAATATTTGATGTTAATTTTCACGTTCTGTGTAAGTTCTATTCAAGTTCTGTGATTATTTCAGTTTTGTGAAGCAGCTGTCCTATAACGATATAATAACAGAACTTGAATAGAAACTACACAGAACGTGAAAATCAACTTGAAATATTTGATGAATCCATCAAATTTTTTGAAACAATAAATAGAAATCCTAAATGAAGAGACTATGAGCGAAACTCAATCGAAAACTGGAAACAGAAAAATCAGAAAAGGATATTGGCACCTCTGGGACTCGAACCCAGGACCTCTCTCTTCTTGGGCTAGTGCTCTGACCACTGAGCTAAGGTAACGATATCCAATTCGGTCACTTTTTACTGTACCGTACTTCGACTAAGAACCATCCATATTATCTTCATTTTCTTAACGCATATTTTAATTGGCTGCCATCTTTATGTATGATTGCAAGATTCAAAACCGAACTAAATGCAATCTAGATGGTGTCTGGATAAATTTTTATCCATTTTATTTTAATATGCGACATCTATTGACTTTTCTGCAAATCTAGGATGAATATATTTTTTTTAAAGAAAGAGAGAGGTCCTGGGTTCGAGTTCCAGAGGTGCCAATATCTTTTTCCGATTTTTCTGTTTCCAGATTTTCGATTGTTTCGATCGCTCAGAGTGTCTTCATTTAATTAAATATGACAATTTGAAGTTTTACTCATAAAAAGTTCAATAAAAAAGTAACAACATATAATAACACATATATTCAAATTGACATTGGTAGAATTGTTGACTGGAGTAAAAAGAATCAGATTGAATTCAATATCTCAAAATGTTTCATTCTTTCTTTCACTAGAAAATGTCATACTTGGTTTTACCGGTATACTGTGAGAGCTCGAAATTTAAAACGTGTCTCCACTACGAAAGATCTTTGTATTAATTGTGTTTGATAGTAGGTTAACTTTTCATGATCATATCGTAATGACGTGTAGTACTTCACTGAGGATGCTGGGTTTTGTCCTACGTACTGAGAGAAATTTCAAAGACACCCAGGTTCTCACAGTACTTGGTTAGAAGAAGGCTTGAGAGTGGTTCGGTGGTTTGGAGCCCACACCAAGTAAAGTATTCCCTCATGTTGGAGAAGGTTCAGACGAAATTTCTGAGATTTCTTTACCTGAGGGAGTATTCTTACCCGTGGCTCTACCCTACCGACTTTCTCTTGGGCATGCTCGATATGAACCGTCTAGGGGACAGAAGGGATGTGCACATTATAACATATGTGTACATTTCTTCAGACTGATTCGTGGACGGTTGGAAAACTCGGCTATCATGGAGAGCATTAATTTCTATGTTCCCGGTGGTTATCTCCATCACCGACAGCATATAATGTTTTATCTCCCGGCTTGCAGAACTAACTTGCTAATGGTTATGCCGGGAGAGCAGTCGTGTTGTTAAATAGAATCACTTTGAATATCGATATGTTTAACGTCAATGAAGCACAATTTAGACAGCAAACTTTATTGCACTTAGTCTGATTGTGCTTCATTGATGTTTAAATTGTGCATTAATGTTTAAATTGTTTAGTTTGTTTAAATTGTTTAAATTATTTTAATTAATGTGCTTTAATTTTAATATTTTCTCTACCTTAAAAACGATTTTAATTGAATTGAATAACGGACACCCGGGGTTAATGGTTGTACGATGAAAATTTAAAAAAATGTATAATAAAAAAAAATAATTAACTATGATATTAGTTAGATTGTTTAATTGCAAAGTGAAACTGAATTATGACGTTGATGTAGTGTCTTTTTTAAACTATGTTAGTTTGTTCTTTTCTCTTTTTGTATTTAATACGAGGGTCTCAATTCCCCAGAGCCATTGGGACTTTGGAACCACAAATTGAGTGGTAACGAGAGGAAAGGGGAAAGGAAATTGAGAAGGGAAACGAAAAAGGAAATTGGAAGATCGAGTAGGTACATACCAGAGACTTGCCGTGCCGTATCTTCCGTTTTTTGCTAAAGTTTCCTGTGTTTTAAACTTTTTTATTTGGAAAAGGCCGTCTGCTAAATCACAATTCAAGATAACGTTTTTCTGTTTGTGATTATTATTTGACAAGAAATGCTTTAGAAAAAAAAAATTAAAAAACTTTTTGAATTCAATAATTATTACAGAAATCTAAAAAAATTACTCAATGGTGTTTTAGCATTATTTTAATTTCTAAGCATTTAATATCACACAAGAACCCCAATTTTCCAGAGCCAGTGGGAAAATGGCGGTATGTTGTGAGGCTGAATGGAGTCTCGAGGGGAGAGAGATGAGAGAGAGGTAGGTTGGAAATAACGGTTCGAATAAATTGCATTAACCGAAAAATTGTTTTTTTTTTTTAATTTACTGAAACGTCGGTAGGAAGTTATTTAAATAAGGAAACCACACAAATATTAAACTCTTATTTGCTTTTACTCTAATGGGGAATGAATTATTATTACTGGTTAAAAGCTTAAATATTAACGATTATTGATTTTACATTCAGTTTTATTTCATGAGAAGTGTATTAACTTTTTGACAAGCCATTATTATTTATTTTTATTGCAAAATCCAAACATTAAATACTGTGAAATAATATCTTACAGACAATAACTGTTTTTAATGAATTAATCTTTGAAATGACCGATATCCCATTTATTTTCCAAAAGTGACAATTTCTTCGCCAAATATGTACGTTATATGTAATGCTAATGCATTGTTACTAATAACGTTATTTTAAATACGTTGTAACTACCAGTAAAACACCACTAACATTTATATCACATTTAGAATACAAATAATATTACTAATAACTCACAAATAATCACAATAATGTATTGTACTCGTATACAGTACAACTCTCTACCAACCACAAGCTAAAGCTTTCACGGAGAATAAGTAATAAAATCTCATATTTAAAAACCTACTTTATATTTAAAATCCTTACTTACCTCATTTATTTAACCCTCCGTCGCGTCGGGCGCACCTATGAGCAAACCGAAATCAGGCGCACCCGGCCTGAGAGGCCATCCTCCCCCCACTCCCATTATATTAATTCTAATACAAAATGGTAGGGTAGTCTTTACTAGGATCTATAGACATGAATTATACCAAATTTAACACAAAAGAACCAGTTTATTAAACATTACCAAGCATAAACTATAATGGCTCACAACATGCCCCAATCGCGATATTATCACTGTCTCCAGGCGGTTGGGAGCAGTTGGGACTGATGTGCGGTATGCACGATGGCTCGACAGTTGATCCCATGACAGTTTGCCCCCGAAATTAATTTTTTTACAATTTTTGTGCATTATTTTAGGTTTGAAAAAACCAAACCTAAAATCGTCTTCAAAAAAACCTTTAATAATAAATTGATATGGTTATCAAAGGAATTTATTTGCAGTGCCGATTTTTTTTTACTTATACGCTGGTATATACAGTTAAGACAAGTTAAACAGGTTGTTTTATTCTTGATGTATTTGAATGAAAATATGTTTTCCACTTTTATTATTCAGCGGTACAGCCTCCATTACATTGAGCGAGTTAATAAATTACTCAGTGTAATCGTATTACTATCCAACTAGATGGAAAATCTACGAAAAAATTGAAAGGTGGTCAACTTTACTCGCAACTCGCTCAAGATGGCGGCCCACCAACAGCTGATTTCGTAACTGTCAGAATTAGTTCGCGCGGGAGCCGTAATTCTCGCTACTGGATAGCGTGTCGCGCTAGCTGCGAACTCAAGTTGTTTACAAAATGTCGACCGAACTGGTTCGTTATTTTAGTTGCTACTGTCGCTACTAAGCGAGTAGACAGTTTTGTGTGTCATCGTGACAATCTCATTCGCCGATTCACCCGCTTTTAAACTTACCAGCTAGTAGCTTGAAAACTCGTTCAATGTAATCGAGGCTTTAGTTGTATTTTGTGTAAGAAGATATACCATATTTTCATTCACATATAAAAAAAAATATATAAATCATAGCCATTAGATGATTGCTGTTATCAATTACTTTAAACTAACCAAAAAAAAAAAAAAAAAAATAATATCAAAGCACGATATTGAATAAACATTCTAGGAAAATTTTCGGTTTTCCGATAACTTTAGGTACCAATTTTCAAACAACAATTAGCAGTAAACCCTATTTCCCTTAAAACCTGGTTCTCATTAGTCTGAAAGGCACTACAAAAATCGTCCGAAATGTTCGTACAATCAGATTTTTCGAGAATTTCAAATATAGTATTCTGCCCCAACCAATCGTATTTCACCGCTCAAATTCGGGCTAAATTCAAAATATGAATTCTGCTCGCCCCATCCCATCAACCTCTCTATTTGATTACATTCCTGTCAGCGAAAAACGAATCTAATAAAAAAAGCAAGGGTTAGGTTAGGTACTTTGTGTTTGACCGACGAGGTTGAACTATAACAAAATTCTGATTGAGATGCAAGATACAACGTATTAACGAGGTACATCATATTTTTATTTCTTTTAATTTCTAACCAACCTGCACTCACTAAACAAAAAATGAGAGTGTACAATTCACACGCCGTAGAAGTGAAACCTTCAAAAAACTAAAGTGGACAAGAGTGGGGAGACTACGAAGCATCCTTAACATTGATAAAAATCAATATGAAGAGGGAATAACCAGGCAAAACCCGGAATATGTAATTTTTAAATCAACGTTTAGAACTATTGACTCTTTTCTACAAAAATTATTTATTGATTTCGAAAGACTGTTCTTTTATGTAGTGAAGCAATTTTTAAAATTTTGAGAAAATATATTTATTTTTAGAACAAGGTGAAGTTTTACCCTAGGTCGTTGGCAGATTTGTTAAATTTCAAACAAAATTTTAAATTATTCAACAAACATTTCAAATCATATAATCGTGTAGTAAAATAAATCAATAAATTATTTGGGGAACCTACTTTTCAGAATTTTAATTTTAGTTTAAATAAAATCATAAAAAAAGATCCGAGTCCTTGTTTTGTGACGAAAATACTTCAGTTTATCTATTTATTTACGGTCTTACAAACTAATGTATTTTTTTAAAAATTACTTATTTATTTTGCTTAGACATTATGGAAAAATTATAAATACTTGTGATCAAACAATAATTACATAATTTTAACTGTTTTATCATCAATAGTTTGAGCATTTTTGAATTTCGGTATATATCAAAGCAAAGGAATGAAATAAAATCGATATTGAGTCGTTATGTTAAAATGCTGGTGTGGAGAATAATTAATCTTTCTCATCGGAACCGCCCTGTACCGTTACAAGGGTACAATCGCAAGATCATCTTTTGACGAAATTTAAATTTTCGGCCGCTGGTTAATGGCTCTTAAGGATGAATTTTTGCATATTGTTACGTTACGAGAATAAGGAATCGAGTCTTAAGTACCGTCATGTTACGACAGTCAGCGAATCGAGCCCTAAAATACTGTTGCACCGCGGGACCGTAATGCGCAGGCGCATCACCTCTCCCGCGACCGACAGATCAGCAGACGCGCCGCGGACGGCCATTCAAAATCAGTCATCGGCTAGCACGCTCACCCATCCCACGCCTCTCGTGCGAACATGTGTGAGACCAGTTCAGTTTCGCCGAGGGCGCACCTCCGAGTGTGTGCGTGTGGACGCTGCTTTGACCAGGAAAAGTAGCTCGTAAAACGCTGTTAGCCCATAAAAAACGTGAGTCAATACAATGTTTTATCCTATGTGTGCAAATGGTGTTTAAGCCCCCTAAAAAAAGCGTGTAGAGAGCAGAGATTGACGTTCAAACTAACTTTCAGCTAGGATTGTTCATCCCTATGTACTATTGTGACTCCTAGAATTGAATAAACTATTTATGTTATAACATACAGTGTTTTGCTTGTCGAAAGAGGCCCTGGGAGGATGGGAAGAGTGAAGCTTCGAACCACAGGCACTCGCCTTGGGGTCAAGAGGGAACATACTTGCGCCGAAACCTGAGCTAGTTTATTTGGGGCAAATCCAGCATCTAATTGTATTAAATATGTGGGAGCTTTCTCCTGGAGGCAATGGCCTCCCTGTATGCCGCTACTCAGCCGCTAACGTTAGCACCAACGCCGACGCTAACAATATTTATGTCGTTGAATTCCACCTTTTCCTGTACATTTGGTCTTCTTATTAGTATTAGTTTTCTTCTTCGGAATTGCTAGTATAGATGTCGCTTTTTGTGTTTTCTTTGCCTGTTCATTTTTTAGTGGTTTGAAGACAGGATATCGATTTAACAAAAAAAAAAAAAATTTTTGGAATTCGTAGATTCGACTCTTAGTCTGCTGAATGTCTGGCCACCAAGGTTCGTCAGGCGTTTTCCACTACTTGACGGCTGTAAGGCTCTTGACTCACAAACCGAAGGTCGCAGGATCGAATCCGCAACCTTCGGATTGTGAGTGGAAAGTCTTACCCCTCGACCACGGACGCCTGTTTATCTGAAATCTTTGCACAATTGGATCTAATTTTGAAAATTACACGTAAATTCAAAACAATTTGAGTTCATTGAACCAGAGTTACGCAGGACAGACGAATTGAAATTAGTAGTAGTATTTTTTAGTACATGGATCTGATTAATAAGAGGCATTTTGAAGCATTAGGTGGGGTTATGTTTATGTAGTTAGTTTAAATTAAGTTAGGTTAGGTTAGGTTACATTTGGCGCTAATAACAAAAAACATCTGGTAAGTCAATACTGTTAATACATGTAGGCCATTAAAAGCAAAGAAAATCGCTTGGAAAATTTTCCAGTCGTTCCACAACATCGACGGGCGTATTCCAGATTATTGACGTCTGACAGGATTTCTCCTGTTTTTATCAAGCCGCTTTCCTCTTTGCCCTCTCTCAACGTCAAGATTATTTATAAAACTAACGGAATAAAAGAGAGAAAATGATATTTTCATACAATATTGTAATGCAAAATGTCAAAATCAGGTTAACCCGTTTTGACAACACAACAATTTATTCGGTAAATTTAATATACAGGAATTTTCTTTTAAAAAAATATCTCAAATTCAATTTGGCAGGTTGGTGTGGGTACCGCCGCCCCGGAAACCAGTTATTGGAAAACCAACACCTCTGCCACATTATTTATGTTTGATGATTTAGCAGGGGTGCCCAGGTTCATGGAGTGAGGTTTGTATAGGGCAGTGTTCCACAAAGTGTGTACCGCGACACAGTGGTGTACCATGGTCATTAATTGGTGTTCCTCACCGAAAAGTTACATTGTCACGCACAAATGCACGGCAGAAATTTTAATATTTTAACGTCATCAGACAAGATTGAAAGCTAAGTTGATGTTGTGGATCAACCACGCTACCAATGGTAGTAATAAAATGTTTTCAAATGCCATGGCTGCTGATTCAGAAAAAAATAGTGCAGGCTTTGGTAATAAAACACTTGGAGCTATTAGCAGAAAAGGTTAACTGATATTTTCCTAAGTTTAGAGTGACCTGCAACCTACGGACTGGGTACGAAATCCATCCTCAGATAACATTTCTCTTTGATTCTAACTTAGCGATAAGCAAGCAGGAAGAATTCATAGAGCTAAGAACTGATCGGACTTATCGGATAAAACTAAAATTTTCCGACACAGAGCTAGCACATTTTGGCTGCATATAAAAAATGATTATATAACAAAATCATTGTTATATAATCATTTTAATTTTAATAAATGTTTGACGGCCTCCGTGGTCCCGAGGCAAGACTCTCGACTCACAATCCGAAGGTCGCGGGTT
This sequence comes from Glyphotaelius pellucidus, assembly GCA_936435175.1. NCBI lineage: Eukaryota > Metazoa > Arthropoda > Insecta > Trichoptera > Limnephilidae > Glyphotaelius > Glyphotaelius pellucidus. The sequence goes on from OW386544.1 coordinate 29,130,715, forward strand.
CGAACCCGGCGTGCGCAAATAAATTTTATTTGATTAATTTGTGTTATTTCACAATTTATTCATTTAAAATAATATATAGTATATTTGCGGCACGTTCCAGAGTGGAAGATACTATCAGTATCACCCTGGTGTAAGACCACCATTCAGAATTGAAACGTTGCTTGAAATGGCTTTCGCCGTGTTTAGTGACCAGATCTGAATAGCCAGGTACTTCCCCACCTTTCTCTCCCCTATCTCCTTCCCCTCCCCACTACCTTCAGCCTCACAACATACCCCGGTTGGGGATGCCATAGTCTCACTGGCTCCAGACGGGAGCAGTTGGGACTCTTGTAATTTTTTTATAGTTAATAAACTATAAAAAAAAATTTAAAAATTAGATAACAGAATATAATAAAAGTACAACAAAATACAATAACTGTTTAAGAAAATATAATAAACAAATAATAAAAGCATGATATTGCAATTCTCCGTGACCTACAGCTACTTATTATGCAAATTGGGTTTTTCAACTCTCAAAACGTTTAAATAAAAACAGAGAACAATCGATGATAGCATCATTACCAACGATTGCTCCAAATTTTGATCGCTTGTGCACAGTTAGGCTAGCTCACATTTCTTTTAAATTCATTAAACATCGTTTCATTGTATGGTGATGTCAATAACAAATATTAAATACACATTTGAATTTTCTTTGGTGTACCTCTAAAATTTCTCGATGTGGTAGGTGAATCTTGAACACAAAAAGTTTGCGGAACACTGGTCTAGGGCGGCGAATGCGTTCGCCCATCTATCACGTGGACCGGGAGAGACTGGGAAAGCTCTTCAGCTGGACTCTCTCGACCCATCGGCTTGCACCATAGTAGGGTCCGTCATTACTGGATAAATTGACCCTCTTATTCCAACCCACCCCTCTTACCTTTTTTCCTTCCCAGAATTTCCTCTCCTTAAAAAGACCCTTCACACAGCATCCCCAAACATTTAGTTAATGTAAAAAAACAAACGTGGAGTTAATTTTAAAAAATCTTAATCGGTAGGTTCAAATTTTAAAAATTTATGGATATATTTATTCATGTATAGGTACCTAAATATATACGTGTAAAGAAAAATGTCTTTGTGGCGTCACCCTGTTTTTTTATACAAATTTATACTTTTATTGAAAAAAAAAATTAAATTTGACACACTTGACCTTCAAAACAAGAGAAAAGTTAACATTTTCATTAAATTTAAAAAAAAAACCCGTCCCATTCCAAGTAATAGAAAAATTACTGACTACGTCTGATTTCGAAAAATTCTACATAAAGCCCAGGTAACGCCGGGGACTTCAGTTAGTTAACTATTTATAAAACAGAAAATCAATGCAACGGATAAAAATAGTTGCTGAACTGGGAGGGAGCTATAACGTCCTGAAATCTGCAAAGCCTTTTCGGTATGAAATGTCTAAAATTGTAGGTTAAAGCAACAATTTTCAGCTTGCAACTTAGTTTTCATAGTCGTATGATGAAAATGTTCAATGCATGAAAAGTTTTTGGAAAATAGCGTATTTTTTTAACTTTCTGTAATCATTTCCTAGACTTTTAATAAAAATTCAAAATGTGTGTTTTCAAAATAAGTGTTTATCCCTTATTAGTTTTTATACCATTAATCCAATCGCGTTGAAACTTTGGTAAGATATTGTGCGCACGCCCGCGCAGATTTCTTTATATAATGTTAATCTCTGAAGTAATCAAATTTGTACAAAAACTTTGCAATAAGTGTCGCGCGAGTTGATTGAAAAATGTGCGAATTATATAGTTTGATGACAGGGAGGGATTGAGGAAAGGGTAACGGGAACAAAAAAAGGGATCGCGGGGGGGGGACGAGGGAGGGGTTAGACGGGGAAGATGGAAGGGGAAAAGGGGTGAGGAACTACGGAGGAGGGGTTTGCGTGTTAGGTGGGGAAGGTAGAAGGGGGACACGGAAGGGGAAGGGGGGCGTGTACAAACTCTTTGTTTGAATGGCTTTGCAACGCTTGCCGGTTCCTCATTAGAATTAAATAAACCAATAAATTATTCAAATAATAATGGTACATTTATCATAACATGAAAATAGTCATTGCGTCAAATCACAAGCACGTGTGAAGTTTTCGTATTTATTTTTCCACGGTCGTAATACAAGTCGTAAACCTCGAGGGCAGAATTTAGGGCTTCATAAAATTAGACACGTAGAAAGATTTATTTATTAAAGTTTTCATTAATGTTTTAATACCTTTTGAAACTTTATTTCTGAGTTTTGATATCTTATAAAAATTTGTGGCTTGATAATAAATTATTTTTCATATCTGCCTTTCAACGAGAAACTTACATGAGAAATTGTTTAAAAAAATATTATATTAGTACTTTTTTATTATTATTTAGGGGTAAGTGTAGGTATCTACGATGACGGATAAAGCAAACTAAAGTTTTTTTTTAAAGAGTAAAAATAATTTAATTGTATTTTCAGAAATGTATTGAGTTTTTATATTATTCATCGTGCTTAACAGCTTAATTGAATATTCGTTTTATATTAACACCACGCAAGAGGCCCTGAGGAAAATACTTTATCGTCATTTTTGAACTTGTTGCGTGGAGGATCTTTTTGGGGAGAGGAAGGAGTTTTTTTTTACGTTAGCTCCACACAGGAGGCCCTCAGTAAAATAATCTCCCTCAGGGCCAATTCATCTTAGAGGATGCAGAGAGGAGGGGTTTTTTAAGGAAAGTAAGGAGAGGAAGTTCTGGGAAGGAAGTGGTGGGTAGGAATTCTAGGAGTGGGTGGGGGTCAGTGTATCCAGTCATAACGGACGTATGAATCCATCCCTCCAACCACGGAACAAGACAGGCAGACGCATTGGCCGCCAAAACCTGGACAAACCTCATGAACCCGGGCACCCCTTCTAAGTCACCAAACGTAGCAAACTGTACTCTTCATAGGTTCAATAATATTTGCCTAAACTCTAACATCGACATTTTCTCCGATTCACTGCCCAAATTTAAAAAGAGCATCATGTCAATAATATAAACAGTTTGATGCGCATCCATATCCCTTCACACATCACCATTTTTCACATCTACAAACATACTCACACACACACACACACACACACACACACACACACACACACACACACACACACACACACACACACACACACACACACACACACACACACACACACACACACACACACACACACACACACACACACACACACACACACACACACACACACACACACACACACACACACACACACACACACACACACACACACACACACACACACACACACACACACACACACACACACACACACACACACACACACACACACACACACACACACACACACACACACACACACACGCACACAAACACAAACACCTACCCACCACGCACATCACCCGGTAATTACTAAATATACCCTACTATAAAAAGATACTACAAAGATACATATTATCATAGTTTACCCAACATGAAATATTACTTAATATCCGTAAATTTTCTCACCTTTGCAATCAATGTACTGTTTTTTTCTATATAAAAAAATATATATGTAATGTGTTTCCCAGGTCCTCTACACCATAGCCAACACCGTGGGAGCCCCGGCTCCCGGCGGCCAATTCGCGCACTACAAGGAGGACCTGCACCTGTATGCGCAGAGAGCCTTTGAGATGGCTCCTGAGAGGCACTACCGCCTGCTTAACGTGGCGGGCGAGGAGAAGCCTCCCATCGTAGTGCTCTCCTGCGTGGTCCTGGAGGCGGACGGCCTGGAGGCTAAGGATGCTAATGGTAAGTTTTTAATTCATCTAATTGATGCTTAGGTAAATTTGAGCAGGTACTGTTGTTGAAACTTGAAATAGGTCAAGAATAAGGTTTTCGAATAAGCTTGTCTACTAATTTTTAATTTTGATTAAAATTTATTTTGTTAACGACAGGAATTCATTTTTTCGGAATCTCAAAAGATGGCGAAGTCACGAGCTTTCAATGTGAACATTGGTAAAAATGTACACATGCAATTGTTTCTAGTGACGTCATACGCAGCACCGTTCGTAATTCGAATGGCGTTAATATAATACCAGTCCAGTCAAAATAGACGAAAAAAAGTGCTGAGCTTGCATCAATTCTAAACAAGCTGAATTTTTGTACAGATCTTAAATACGTCATTACAAATGCTACGTCAAAAGTCCTTACTATTCCCGCTTGAGCTTTTTTTATCCAAGGTCAATGGTCACAATCTCAGAAACGGAACTACTGGAAAAATGGAAAATAAAAAGTTTGTAGAACGTAAAATTTTCCAAAAAAAAAGCATCAGTACTTTTTTTACACAAAGCACCGTTCTTGACTTATCGCGATTTCAGACGATAGATATGCACACATTTCCGCACTACCTCTGAGGTAGTGTACTCGGCGCTTTTTTTAACATGGTTTCCCCAGTTACTCCACGATATATTTCGATCGGGGAAATTTAATGGGACAATATTTTATTAATGTAAGAAAATTTTAGCAACAAGAACATTACAACAAATTACAGAAATTAATCGAAACAACGACAAACAGAAAAATCGGAAAAGGATACGGTCAAATCTAGGACTCTAGGATGAACACGAACTCAGGGCCTAGTTTGAGTCCTAGATGTGACCGTATCTTATTCTGATTTTTCTGTTTTCAGATTTACGATTGAGTTTCTCTAATATTGTCTCCATTTAATTAAAACATTACAATTATTTTTTTTTTTACTCATTATTAGTTAAAAAAAAATGTATACAAAAATAATATCAACAATTTTCATGTAACGATTTCAATCTTAAAACATACTTCAATAACATATTAATTCTGATAATTTCAATTGGTTTATTTCTATTATAATTTTTTTTTTTTAAATTTTATTCAATTCACTGTAATGAAATAAATTATTCTTTGAAACCTATTTTAGTCGTATGTAAAAAAATATTTATATACCCTATGTAAAACCTTCAAGGGGGTGTAAAAAAATAATAAGAAAGAATGCTTTATGTGTAAATGTATTTTTTTTTTTGTTATTTCTGTCAGTTATCTTAACATTTTTTAATTAATTTTCATTTATAACTCTAAATTTTCTTCTTTGCATTGTCCAAGCGCCATACCCTAGTACTTACTTCTAAAGCAATTCAAATTTTGAATTTACCTCTTTACGCCGAAACACCAGAAATAATTAAGCTGATTTTTGCTCTGAAATTTAACTAACTTGCTACCCACGTCAAAAATACAAAAAAGATTTTCAAAACATAATCTGAAAGGTCCCTATTTCAATTCCCGCGCCAGTTTTTAATTAACTTTTACAGAATACAAAATATGGAGAATTTGAAAAGGTTTAAACGCAATTTCACCGAAATTTATATATAACACTCGATATAAAACATCCAATTACAGGGCTTCATCACCTTCATTGAATTTATTTGTTCTAGCTTCACGCCGTCCGTTCCGTTCTACCTTCGAATTTCAAATTTGAATTTGCATTGTTTGATTTTTAAGTTGTTCCGCGTTGGTCTTTTAGCGGTTGAAAAACTCCATGGAAATTTTTAACAAATTTGTCATATTTTGTTGAGAATTTTACATAAATTATGATAAAAACTCTCGAATAAACCAACCGAATATAAATGTAGAACGTAAGCAAAGGTACTTTGGTGATTACATTTTTCCGTAGCGCATTTGTTGGAGCGTTGTTAAAATGGAGCAGAAAGCATTTTAAGTAGATTGGTACGAATTTATCATTATTATTTAAAGTAACTACTTTTAAAAATTAAGATATGTTTCAGATATTAAATTAAAGTGGAGAAGTTACTGGACACGTTATTTGTTAAAAAAGGTTAAAGGTTGCCGGCATTATTAACGGCGACTTTAATCTTTGCACATCAATCTGTCTCTTTACGAATCACATTTAGGAAGATCAAATCCTTGTACTACTGTTCTACCTACTATAAAATTTTGCTTTTGATTTTCAAAAACACACATTAAAGAATGTATTACATTATTACATACTAATATTAAAATATATTTCAGGATTAAACCCATGTAACAAGTGTGCACAATAATGTCCTCTGCGAATTCTATCTAAATTTCTCAATAGACAATAAACAGTGTTAATTTCAAGCGACCTCCCAGGTAAGTATGGTCCTGTATACATTTTTAGAAAGCATCGCGTTCATTGGTCGACACATTGTACATATATTTTCGTATGAACCGGTGGATGCAATTTTTGGCCATAAGTTGTTTTTAATTGTTTGTCTAGTTTGTAGGTTTTCTAGATTTTAGAAATGTATTGTAAGTTTGTACAGCGCCCTTGAGGTGATTTTTCACAAAAACAGCGCTTTATAAATCATCCAAATATTATTATTATTATGTTTTAGCGGTCCGTAACTTTTCAGTGAGCTAGATTGAGTGCTAAGATTGTAAAATACGACTTTATTGCAGGGGCGTGCACTTCATATAGACACATAAGCACTGTCTACCCCACCGTATTTGTAAAACATAAGCACGTAAATAATATCATAATTTATTAAATTATTGCTAAAAAAATACATTCAAGAAACTGAGCAACCGAAACAACGCGAGCGCTACATCAAACGACATCACAAACATGGCATAAACTGTAACCAGAAACTTCACGCGCGCCATCCGATTGCCTCACTAAAATGCGGCCTAAGCAGGAATTATTTCTGCGTAGAGTTAACTTCATACAAGATATAATATCGTTTACGAAATGCACAGCATAAATTAGGAGTGTGTAGAATTTGAGTTTTTTTTTGTTAGTAATAAGCAGTGCTTTCTGGAACAAAATTACCAAATGGCAATCAGTGACGACAGTGACATCTGTTGTTATCTATTTCTATCATATAGTTGTCTTTCATAAATGCAAATTGTCTCTTCAAAAACATTTGTCGTACTTCAATTGTGAATTATCTGATAAAATATGGAAATTTTAACCCGTGAAACTTCTTGTAGTGAAGGAAATAATGTGTTGGAACTTAAAAAAATGGTTTTCTCGGTTATCTAATATGAATATATTCATATTTTGAATATATTCATACTTTTATCATAGGTTTTCTTAATGCCTACCCTGACCAAAAACTCTGTGCACGCCACTGCTTTATTGATATTGTGAATACTGAAAATGATTTTTTTTTTAATATAATTTTTTGTGTGAAGATTTATTACTTGTAAACTGAAAAAGAGAGTTGAGCTACTCACATGTAGAAAGGCTGGAATCCATTAAAACAGTAGATGAAGGCTTTTTGGTGAAATATACAGAGAAAATCGTGTTTACCACTTGTCATTTAATGTGCCTTTTTGCATTTCACATCTTTAATGTGGGTAATATATTGGTGTACAATTGTTTTATGGTGTTAAAAAAATAAGTCATTTACGAAATTCACTGCATTTACAAGACATTTCCAACATTTCTACATTTACTGCAAATTACAACATTTACTAAGTTACTACATTTACTACGTTCGTAGTACATTACCACATTTTTTAACATTTATCACATTAACTACAATTGACACATTCACTGCATAGATTACTCCTTTTGCTAAATATACCACAATTGCCACGTTTACTAAATTTACCATAATAATCACATTTACTTTTTATATTTATTTTAGCGACTGGTGAAATCAAGTATAGATATTATATTTCTTAGTCCCCATCACCAGGGGGTCTTGCGCTGAAGCGGACTAAAGTTATTTACTTATAGTTTATTTGTCTTCTTTGTCGTTTTTAGTGTCTTCATTAGGGTTTTTTAATTGACCTCTTTCAGGCATACTTTTATTCTTGATTTGTAGGATATATGTAAATAAAATCATTAAAATTGAATAGTTTTATGTCTTACTACATTTACTACAATTATTAACACTTTCACTAACTTTTAATATATTTATCATTACATTACACCGTTCAGTGGCCGAGTTGACATCCCGTATGGGTCACACCCAGGCGTTGCGTGTTTGATTCGTCGGCTGACTAAATCCTCCATCACGACGAAAGCAATATTTTCCGCTTACTTCTGGTGAGAATATTTTACGTGTGGTAAGAAGAAGTTTTCAAATGTTGTCAGATTATTCGCAACCCGGGAATGTTTGTCTCTCTTTTACAAAAATATTTACCACAATAACTACATTCCCTACTTTTACTAATTTCACTACATTTACTATTTTCACCAAAATTACCATATACACTATATTTACCACATTACTATATTTACTACGTTTAGCACAAATATCGCATAACCTACGTTTACTACATTAACTACATTACCACATTTACTATATTTATAATTAATTACGGCATTTTCCACATTTTCTACATTTACCATATCTTCCACATTTAATATTTTAATAATTTTACTAGATTTTCTGCAATGATATATATTTATTAATTTAACATATTGTTTCCTTATTTAAAACCCGGCTTACCGCATATCCACCGATTAATTATATGTTTTCCTTAAATACTGAAAGTTTTAAAGCTCTTACAAAAATATATGTTATTATTGAAACAATATCTTTACTTTCTCCACGCCGAATCGGCAATTATATGAAATTCCCTGAACAGAAAGAAATCGCAAAGTATGCTCCGAAAATTATCATACACACGTTTTTTTCAGATATTTTACAAGTCGTATACATGAAAAAATTCACAGTGTTTCATTAAGTGCTATTTTAAACGATCCCTACGAGATTTTTACTCCATTTTAAACGAGTTATATTTTATTAAACATTTTCGCTTAAATAATATCGTTTTTAATATAAGCGCGCTCTCTCTAACGTTAGTATTTACACATCTCTACATCGCCTTCTTTTTAAGCGGGTCCACTGTGCATTAATGTCTAGCGATATAAAATGGGACGGCAACAAAATTGTAAATATGACTAAAAAATAGTATTTTATTCCAACTCAGCGGTTCAAAGCTTTGTTATAATGTTTTAACTTCGTGGTAGCCGATTGCCGTGAAGCTTTATTGATTTCTCCGCCTGACAATAGATGTCACTCCGTTGGCAATCAGATTACACGGAAGCTATTCGACTTTATTTCACAATACCATGAAAAGCACATTAATTTTTCGGTCGATATTTTACGCCTGGCCATAATTTCATGTTTTCGTGCTTTATCTTCACGGGGAAAAGCATGCAACGTTCAATGCTTTTTGCCTTTTTTGGTACCGTCAGATAGGTGCACATTTTCAAATCTAACGACAAAATAAGTGACATAAAATCTATCATCTACAAAGATATTGAAATACAAGAGATACGCTTTGATGGCCGCCCGACTACGGTCTAATGATCCCAGTTTGAATCCGAAATTTAGTTGATTTTTCAAAAGTGTGCAGTAGTATTGTTTAACAATACGGAAAGAATTCGTTCATTTAGTTGATTTTTAGAAGGTGTGCAGTGGTTTGGTTAACAATATCGGGGACACCAGGAAGCCCAGTACCACCCAGTAAAAACTGCTGATAGCACGTTTCTTATATTTAAATATCTTTGATCATCTACCACAGATACCTCTCTCGATCACGCCAGGTTCTATCCAAATTGAAACTTTTAAAGCAGTATTCTAGTCTAGAAAAAAAAACATTTTTTTTCTTCGTATTTCCAATGTTTAAATATTCAAAAACATCTCCTTAAAAGGATTTTTAGAAATTCGCATTATTTTAAAAGTTATAAAAACATGCATGTTTGTAAAATCTCCATTTATTTAAGGGATTGGACTGCCCCCGGAAAAATCATTTACCATATTATTTCAGAATCATTCGATAAATACGTCATAAGCTCGCATAGTAATATACTTCCTCTCTTCCAATGGCCATCTTGAAAACCTCTAGCTGCCTTAATGATGCCATTTCCCTTCCGGCGATTCATGGCATTTTCGCCCTTTGGCAAACCCTCCCCCTAGATTCCGCCCTGCTCTTTAGGATAGCCAGCTGAAGGTTAGAAGGCTAAACGTTGACCAGATGGCCTGGTTTTATACCCGCCCTAATGGAAACGTCCTCCCGCATACTTATTGTATATTAACTGGCTGGTTACGGGATGTATTCGGTATAAAAAAAATGAAAAATAATGTAAAGATAATGTATGCTAATATTATAGATAAGATACATGGTCATGCATTGGCCCTAATCAATATTTCAATACAGTATAAAATCGGGGTTTGATGTTTTAATAACCTATTTTAAGCCATCGTATTTTTGTCGGAATTCGGGTTATTTTTGTGGAATTTTAGGCAACAGCGGTACTATTTTTCGTCAAAAACGGCAGTATTTTTCAACAAAAGTGATATTATGTAATTTTGTTGGTAACTGGCAGCAAAAAAGTGGCGGAATGCCGTTTTTATATCTCGAAAGTTGGCTGCGTTTTCATGCTATTAAATCTTTCCAAAATAATTAAAAATTTAATCATTATTTCTTTAAATTACCAGAAAATTGCTTGAAAAATTATAAAATTCATGTGATGTGCCTGAACATTGCAAACTTCTCTTTGACTATTTGACATATGAACAAAACTTCTGTTTCAACACAGGCTAGCCTAGTGAGGGCTGGTTAAAGAAAACCTCAACTAAAAACTATAAATTTCTATTCTTAAGTATTGCCTATTATTAATATATTTTCTGAATATTATTTTCTGTTGTTAACTTTTGTAATTTATAAACCACTAGCCTTATAACAACAATTAATGCAGGTCAAAGGATGTTATTGTGAAAAATTTAAAGCACATTTATTAGTTATATGGTAAACATTTCAAACAATCAAATAAAATAATATCGATAGCGGAAATTTAAAATAATATAAAGGACAATAAATGCAAAAATGAGTTAAATATTTCGTTTTTCTCCGTTTATTTTGCTCTTTAGTTCTGCGTCATCGAAATATTTCTAGGAAAATAAATGCGTCTTTTATGACGTGCATTTTAAGAGATTTTTTTAAAAAAAAATTAAATGCTGTTATTCAACAAATTATCAAAAAATTGCATTCTGAACTCATTCATTCATTCAAAGAAATTTTATAATGAAATATCATTATTGCAGGTCTACCAAAACAGGAAAAATGATTTTTTTGAAAAAAAAAAACTTTATTTTCGCTCTCCTGAACAAATAATTTGTTGTCCTTTAGCATTTCAAGGTCATCTTCCTCCTTTCTAACCTTTCCGCTAACAAATAAGAAAGTATCGTAGCGTTTTTAAGGAATTATAAGTCCTACAAAGCATATATTCCGACCTGTTAAACAAGTTTGAGCCATTATGATGGGTGACAGCGCACTAAAGGGGGAATGGCGACGAGTTCCATTCAAAGACGAGCACAATGCGTTTCCCGCGGGAGTGACCATTCATTCCCATCGATCGTCAGACCTTTCTTCAAAACAAACAGCAAACATTCCCAACAATGCTTAAATGTAAGCATGTCAGAAGATGGGAGTATATACAAATAAAAGGTTATTCAAGAAAACTTAAGCACTTCGGTAAATTCTGTTGTCATAAATTTTCAAGTAGGTAAACACACGATATTGCCATATAGAACGGAAACTTTATGGAAGTTACCGACTCTTTTGACCTTGATCATTTGATGTCAATAGAGTCTTCTTTATTTATTTAATAATTCATCTGCGAAAAAGCAAATAATATATTTCAATATTTTTTAGAAGTGTAGTTAAAAATGAAACCAATTATGGATTTTTGTGATATTTAAATAACTTATTATTTAAAATAAAAGCTAACAAATATAAATTATATGCGTATGCACAGCGCCCTTGAGGCGATTTGTCACAAAAACGGCGCTATATAAATCGTCCAAATATTATTATTTATTATTATTATATGTTTATATGTGTGATACGAGGCAGAATTTTTGTTTCAAAATCTTCGGGGAAATAAAATATTTAGGTCATGTCGTCACTGATGACCTTAATTATAAAATTGATATAGAACGCCAAAGAAGAGTACTGAGCATGCAAGCCAGCTCTCCAGGAGATTCAACAGATGCAGTCCTCCGCTGAAGAAACAAATATTCTAGACCTAATACACGAGCTTTTACACCGGCTATGGACAAGAAACACACAAGGCGTCATGAACACACTCCGATTACAACACAACCACGCGTATTGGGCGCTGTTCGGCCTACCTTGGCGATACAGTGCCAGTACAGATATTCGCAGAGGGTAGGGTACATGGGTTCGCTGCTTTGATGCGCCACAGAATAGCCGGGGTGAGTCAGCGCTACCAAAGATCGGAAAACACTCTCATTTAGGCCGTGGCCCAGTGGCAGGGCGCGCCCCTTCACCAAACATGGAGAATTCATCTAAAGCCTCCGTAGTAAACAAGTACTAAATACGTATTTTATTTTTTTTTAATCTTTTTTGATTTGTTTTATTTTATCTTTTTTATATTGTTAACATAAATCTTTTTTATATAATAATTATTTAATGTAATGTATAGTTTCATATGGCTGACAGATTGCACTCACCGCTCTGTAAGGCTGAAATAAACAACTAATCATTATTTTATAAAATAACAACGGAATATTTAAGCATGACGTCAGAAAAATATTGTTTTCTAATTTTTTTTATATTTATTAGCTCGCAATTGAAGATGTCTACTTTATTATGAAGGTAGATTGTGTTCGGGTGTTTCAAATTTCTTTGGATTTCATTGACAAGCAAAACTGCGATTAGTGCCGTATTTTTTAAAGGAGAGGACGATTCAGACGGTTGCTGACAGTTTCACCTATTCTTTGCTTTCGAAGAATGCTGGCGTCCCACAGGGATCGGTTCTGTCTCCGTTTTTATTTTTGTTGCACATCAATGACCTTTTAACACGGCACCAATTCATTGTTACGCAAATGGCAGCACAGTTCATGATAGCTTTTTGTTTGATAAGTTCCTAAAGGGCACACAAATTCCAACGGCTCGAAGGGCTTTGAAGCAGAGAATGAACGATGACCTCGAGAGTGTTTCCTATTGGGCTGAGAATAACCTCTTTGAATTTAATGTCTCATAGTTTTTACTCCCTCCTACGACAAAGGTCTCTTCAAGATCAAGATTCACTCCTTCTTTTCCATAAAAAGACACTGCAAACAGTATCCCCAAAAATGACGTTTGCCCTCAGGGAAATATTTTCCTCGGGGCCTTCATAGTGAACACTTACTTGAACGGGTAATCAGATATTAACTGTAAATACAACATGAACAAGCTTTAAAGATTACAACATTTGGTCAAAATTGGAAAAAGGCGGAGAAATAATAAAAGGTTGTCATTATAATGTGATGAAGAACTACCAAGATCCAGATTACAATACGGATATTCCCGTACTATTTGGAAATGATACGACTGTATTCCTTCATGAAAATATATCATCGTGTAGTATATATTATCTTGCGCCTAATATTCAAACAAGTAATTGTACAACAAAATTGATGAAGTTGTGTAACAACTCTTAACATAGACTTATTAGTAAATTCTCCGTATCGCCTTCAACAGTTTTGATACGAATCGCAAGTGTTACGCGAGGGTGGTCTTTGAAATAAGGCGTTTGAAATAGAAGCAGCCTTTTGTAATTTCTCGCTTTTATCGCCAAAGTATGTTTGTTTGTCAATTATTGGAAACACATTTAAGCTTATATTTCAAAGTAATGGACTTTTGTTCGTAATAATAGTTTTCTCCTAATAACTTTCATAGCTAACCATACCGGCTTCAATCGTGTATTTTTCCTGTCGCGCTGTGCCGATGAATTTTGATCGGTTGTCAGAAAAAAAAATCAAAGGTCGATCGAAGTTTTTGAAAAAAAAAAACAATTTACATGCCTCAAAAGTAACACAATTTCATTACAATAACTAATGACATTATGTTCCCATAATTACAATTCTCTACTAATTTCAATGATTAGTCGAAAACATTTTCGAAAATCACTAGTATTGTTAATCATTTCTATAACTAAATAGTTCACAACTAGCTCTATAGAAATCGCAAATGCGCCTCACGGTTGAATTTGGCAGCCACCTCTAGTCTGGAACCCTAAAATACCTAAAAAAACCCTTGACTGTGCAGAAACCGGCGATCTTTCTGGTAGATTCTCCCATCTCAGTAAACGGATTGCAATCTTTGGCACAGGCGTTGGGTGGGAATGCTGTCCTCGTTTTATCGGTATTTCAACGGAAGATGCTCCGAGGAACTAGTGTCATTGATTCATTCGGCAATGATGCGTAGTCGGGAAATATAACAAACTGTACTTAGCCTTAGTACTACAAATTGTACTTAGCCTTTTACGTCTCATGAGAAAGGTCGTAAAAACGACTCGTTTTTGAGTTCAACAGCTCGGCTGTCGAATGATTATCCGGCCTCTGTGTTTCCTTCCTTCTTCAACATGAGTGTCATCAAGACCCAGGTTCCCAGGACCCTTTACATTCTACACAGCATCCCAAAAATTACATTGGTCCTGGGGTTTATTATTTTCCCCAAAGTTAGCGTTAAAATAATAACTACCCTATAATAAAGTGTTAATTATATCACGTTTCAAAATCTTATTCCCAACCAGTTTATGTACACAAATGAAACTTGTTAAAACCAATTGTTTCCTCTTTTATTGGTTGTTTGGAGGTTTCTCGGGGATGATTAGACAATGAAGGCTGGTTAGAAGAAACACAGCCTTTAACCCACCCCACGAGCCCACTACCCTACCAGCATAAAAGCATACTAAAAGTTTTCAGAGAATCTGTTGATTCTTCCGTTGTTCAATGCATAAATAATAATTAGCGCGGGCCGCGGGGGATTAATCTCTCTTCCTTCTAGATTCTCCAAAAGGGTTTTTCGGTCAAAGGAAAAGTAGAAAAAAGCCTCTTTAATGCTCTTTCTTTCGCAGCTTCAAGAACAGAATGAAAGTTAGACCTCACTCAGACACTGTTCCTTATGTTAATTATTTGAATTTTTAAAAGCCTTTAAATTATATTAATTACGATATATTGAAACAATAAGATTAAAAGAGTTTTAAATTATACCCTGATGAAGCTTGCACCAAAATAATAAGTGAGTGGTTTTAACAAAACTTTTGTTTAAATTAATACAATTACAAAAGATAGAAAAAAAAAACACACAGAAAAAAAAAGATTTACTACAAAAAAACTTATAAATTTGTTGTAGACCACTTTTATTTTATAAGCACTCTTCCGGTTTCGGAAGCACCCTTACTTTGTAAGGAGAAAATTGTAACTAATCTACGACGTAGAATATTGTCAGACATACAAATTTTAGGTGTATGAGTGGGAGGTTGCAAGGAAATTTCCAGTGAACCGCACTGTTTTTCCCGAAAATCCCGTAATGACTCCTACCCTTATCAGGCACAAGAGCTCCTCTTTTCTGATAAGGTATACATGACCACAAACGACCTTTAATATATTTTTTTGTAAAATATATATGTTTATAAGTAACTCACATTTTTTAATATTACAATAAAAAAATTAATAAATAAATAAAATTTAAAAAAAAATTTAAAAATTTGCTGATTTATTTTTATTTTTATTCGGTTGTTCTTCAAAATGAACTTGTGGAGGTTTAAAGTCATTTAGGTGAATTTAGATAAAAACTAGATAAATTTAGATTAATATGAAACGGGTGGTTTCCAAAATAAAATAACATAAAATTGTACCTTAAATGTATACAACAAAACCGTTCTGATTTTAAGATGGCGTAGTGCGTCTTTTGAACGCAGTACAAATCCGTAGCGGTCAACTGACACGGTTTTGTTGGGGTAATCGCTGTTGATTTCAAGATGTCAGTCGCATCTTTAAACCCTAAAAATGAATTACGCAACCCGGGCAAGGCCGGGTGCAACAACTAACTGGTTATTAAATGAACCGCCTGAAAATCAGATTAATGATATTTTGTATTACTACCGCATTAAACAAATATAATGGGAATTGGAATTTAACGCACGACCCGAGAGAAAAGTTAATAAGGTGATTATTAATGTGTTTGCCGATAAACACAAACATTTCTATTAAAAAGGAAGTGCGTTATGTAATAATTGCTAATTCTTGTGTTAAATAGCCCAAAAGGGTGAATTGTAAAAGCCGCCTAACTCCAATGCCATTTAAATATACAAATAGACACAGGGGTAACCGGTAGTAAAGTGCACAAACTTCGGAATGACACTACATGATGGCAGAAGTAAAAAACATAAACAACTTTTTCCGTAATTGTAATGATTTTTTCCCATACAAAAATATTTTTCCATAGGAGAATTTTATTTTTTTCAATACAAGTTATATTTTAATATTATTATTTTTTATATACTCAATTCAATATTTAACTCGAAAACTACCTTAAAATGTTTTGATTTCGAAAAAATTCATTAAACTTTTTTACTTGTACTATAATGTAGATTTACCTCCCGAAGTTTGTGCGTTTTACCCTCGGACACCCTGCATACAATCATGGTTAGAAAATCTGCCGTGATCGGCATTAAAATAATGCATCTCCCACAATTGAATTTTTGCGATTCGAGTGATCGCCTTTACAACAACTTTTAAAATTTCCACAACAGTTTTGAAAAAACACCTGATTTGAATAGCCAGATTCTTCCCAATTTTCTTCTACACTCAACCCCATCTCCTCCCCTTCTTGTGCTATTATTTATTTATTTATTAACTCCCTTTTTGGGGGCTTTTACACACGAATAATAAGAAATATACAGTATTTATTGTACATAATTGAATTGTCTCTGTAACAATATGTTATATCTATTTAAATATAAATTGAAAATGTCCACTGACTTGGTATGATTATTTCCCTCCATTATTATTCTGGGCAAAGAAAAATACATAGTAGTTAGTGCTAGAAGTTCTGCACTGCAATAAATCCTGAAATTATGTAGAATTACCTCCCGAAGATTGAGCACTTTACCCCCGGACACCTTGTGTACATTCATGGTTAGAAAATCTGCCGTGATCGGGATAAAAAGAATCCATCTCCGCCTTTATAACAAATTTTAAAATTTCCACAACAGTTTTGAAAAATGTACCTGATTTTTCCCAGAGTCAGGTTTTTCCCAATTTTCTTCTATACTTTACCCCATCTCCTCCCCTCCGCTCTCCCTTCAGCCTCACAGCACATTCCTATTGGTTGCTATAGTCCAATTTTGGCCGACAATAAAACTCGTTGTCGGAATTCACAAAAAAAACATTTATTACAATAAATTTAAAATTGTGTTATTTTATATGTTTAGATTAGTTTGTGATTACTTGCTTTTTCACGAATTCAACGCGAGCGCTTTTATAAATTTAAACAGAAAACTCACATGAAATTTCAGAATCAAATTACATTAGCCGTAGAAAATAACATTTTGGTAAACTTAACTGTTGCTTATAATCACTGAGCAGATAAATCGTAGAAGCGTGTTGAACGTGTTTGGTTTTGCACAAAGTAAGGTCAAGTTTTCCCGATGAAAATTTTTCATATTTATTGAAATTCTTTTTTGGACATAGAACTTTTTTTGAACAGTGCAACATACTCGCTAATGAGACTCAGTTGAAACAGGTGGACAGATACAAATACCTCGGTGTTGAATTCTCCAGCATGGACGGCAAGACGAAGAAATTGATCGAAGAATTAGTGCGGCAAGCGGTGTGTTGCGTCCTCTCTACAGCTCAGTGATAAGGAAAGCCGAGCTCAGTATCAAGATAAAGACGGCAGTGTTCAAAACGGTATATCGCCCGACGCTCACTTACGGCCACCAGATATGGAAGCTAAGCGAACGAACGCGCTCTAGAGTCTAAGCTGCCGAAATGAGGTACTTGAGAGGAGTGGCAGGGGTTACGAAATGGGATCATATAAGAAATTCGACGATCCGAGATGACCTAAACATTGAACCACTGCTACTCTTCATAGAAAAATCGCAACTAAGGTGGCTTTGGCACGTACTAAGACTGCCTGATGACCGAATTCCGAGGAAGATACTAAGTGCGATTCCAGATGTCAAGTGGGCCGCCCCAGACACAGCTGGGCGAGGCAACTCCAGAAACTGTGTAAGGAGATGGACGGAGGCCAAACAGTCAGCACAAGACAGGGACGTATGGAGGAGCTTTGTCGATGTAATGGGTCCCCGACCCGAATAGGATAAGGGGATGAAGATGAAGATGATGATGGACATAGAATCAATTTCACTAATGAAATTGATTCTCTGTGGTCTGCGAGTCGAAAAGACTTTTTTTTCAAAACAATTAAGATCGTTCTTCTAGGTATTTTATATTCGGTGTCTGTAATATATTACATTATAACATTGTATGATTATTATTCTCATCTTGGGGCAGGCGTTTCAGCGTAATGGAAAAGGCAGTCGACCAGAAAACCTGCGGAATTACAAAATACAGCACGACACCCCCTTTCCTTCACTTCCTCTCTACCTTCCTTCTTTACATGTCTTGCACTGGTGATCCCGAATACAGAGAGTTATCCCGGAATAAGCATTTTATATTGTGACTTGTTCTAATAATTCATTGTTATTATCTCGATTAATTTCATGCATGATAACATTATTTTACTTGTATATAGGTGTAACAGCACGTACCGGAAGGATTTTAACCAGCGATTCCTGAGTATATTTAGAGTACAAAAGGTAGATGTGTTACCATATTGCTGTAACGAGGCGGAGTGCTTATCACGTGACACGCGCTTGGCTTCATCCAACTACTCAGTGGCGACGTGTGATAGAAAAATATTTTTTATTGAGAGAGAGAGAGAAAAAAAAAACATCATTGACAGCAAATGACATCTACATGTTTTGCTTCAAATTATTTATTTATTTATTTATTGATAAAATTAACGCCATTCGGCTTTTACATAATAACATAGATTAGGTATAGCAACAACATGAAAATAAAGCTCAAGAGAGCTTGTATATTTAAGTATTACAATATTGCAACAATAAAAAAATATATTTAACTATGATATATATGCAAATATCTTAACTTAAGAGGTACATTGAAAATGTTTTATGGCAAGTAAATAATAAGTAAAATATATTACAAGTTAGGAAACAAACCTTGTTCCCAACGAAACAATAAAATTAAGAAAATCTGTTAACAAAATAATAAGAATAACCACTCTTGTTAGATAGAACCAATATTTGTAAGTTGGTAACAATTATGAAACGAAAAAAAAAGTTTAATTGTAAGATAGTACCAATATTTGTAAGTTGGTAACAATTATGAAAAGAAAAAAGTTTTAATTATTTTTTTTTATAATAGAGAACTCCAGTCCATTTTTTAATTTTTTTTTATGAATAATGACCTTCTTATTTAAATAACTGCATATTTATTTTTATTTTTATAGCTAGTTTTAATAGTTAAAATAAATGTCAAAGTTTTAATTTTTCAAGATCCCTCGAAAACCACCGTGACGTCATCTGGCCCTGTGACGTCATCTGGCCAAAAGTTTTAGTTATTTTCAACAGATGTTGTCATTTTGTATGGAAGAAGTGATGAAACTATTCAATAAGTAAAACGTTATTTAGGTGTAATTATTTATTTATTATATTATTATATTTTTCAATATTATTACGGGAGATTGGTACAAAAATTGTTTGAAATTATTATTTTTTTAGCTTTACGAATCGAAATCAATATTAAGGAAACCGAAGCATGAATTTCGTAAGGAACTGGAATCAGCTGTTCGACCGCCGCCATTTTGAATTTCAGCATTGGAGCGTTTTATGGAAGCGGTGACGTCACGCCTCACAAATTAAATAATACCAACTTGACACGGTGTTGGATTTTAATTGTTTTTTGATAATAAAGATTCAGAGTACTGGATTTTTATAGTTTTTTGATAATAAAGATTCAAAGTGCTGGATTTTAATAGTTTTATGTATGAGCATTCACGATTTTTGGTGCAGAATTGACATATTTAATAGTAATATGGGTTTCGCCGTTTTTTATTCTAGATTCAAGTTCACTTCGTAAAAGAGCAAGTTCATTTCTTTGGAGATTGGTGAGGTCGTTTACTGCTTGAGCACCGTTCTTCAACTTTGCTCTGTTCATCAGAATGAATTTGGAAGTTATGCTAAAAATCCTTGGTTAAAATCGTTCGGATACGTTCTGTAACACCTTATGTGCAAAGAATGAAAAATACGACATTATTGATGTCTTTACAGCTGAAAATGAACTTTATTTTTTGAAGTGAAAACTTCTTTAGCACCGTTGTGATTTGAAACTTTATGAAACGAAAGCGAGCGACACTAAAAAACAAAAAGACAAACTAGCCTGCGAGAGATTAACATATCAATCAAATATTTATTTATTTCACAAGTACTCCGTTCCAACATAATACGATAAATCCACGGTTGCTCCTAAGTCTTCTATAAACTAGTGGTAGCGTCTGACGAACCTTAGCGAACAGACATTACGAAATCCAAAAAAAGGATTTTTATTTTTATTATATCAATATCCATTCTTCAAACCACTCCAAAATGAATAGGCAAAGAAAACATAAAAGAAACACATCTAGCGACTTCGAAGAAGAAAACACAAATACTATTAAGATGACCAAATGTATTGGAAAAGGTACACTGGAATTCGACGACAAAAATATGGAAAAACTCATCCTTCACGTTGATAAAAAAAGTGCTTCGTAGTCTCCCCACTCTCGTTTTCTTAGTTTTCTTAAGGTTTCACTTCTACCGCGTGTGAATTGGACACTCTATTTTTTTATGATTTTGAAAATATTTGTTGTCATTGTTTGAATGTTTCTAACTTGAAATGTTTAAGACTATTGCTATTGGTAAGCAGTGAGGACAATCCGGTTCCATAGAATATGCCAGAGTTAATCTCTTTCGAATGAACAAAAACCTCTACCAGGGATTATTATTTGTCAAATGTTTTAGTAGAGATTTTTTCATAATAATAACTTTAATGGAAATATGGAAGTATGGAAAAATAACACTTACTTAATCCGAAAAAAAAAGAGTTCTTAGCTTAGCGAACAAAATAATCCAGCAAGCGCTAGTCAAAGCTTTTACCGCTTTGTCGCAGCAGCCGTCCATTCCATTATTTCATATTACTTCTAAATCTGGGATGTAGTCTACATCAGTGGTCCCCAACCCCCGGTCCGTCGATCAAATGGTACTGGGCCGTGGCAAGACCCTCTTCAAAAATCAAAATTAAGCAAAAAAAATCGAACATACTCAATAAATTTTTTTAATAATCAACGACAAAAATAATTATTCTGTTGAGAACCCCTTCACGCCAAGTTACCGCCGATGCAATACCATCAAAGTAAAAAACACGACTGGGCTTTAATCTTGCGCATTCGCATATCTAACGTAAAGAGCTCGAGTGAGACGCAATGACGCGAGTCACCGCTCTTATATTCTGCTTGCCCAAATGCAAGTGGAATCGTTTTATTGAGAATACGTGACATAGGTACTAGCGTTTGATTGTATGGTTAATTTATTCCCGTTTATCAACAAAATACTTCTATTGCAATCAGCGAGACCTTATTATTATGATTATAATTATTTTAATAAATTCTTAAATGTATAATGAAGGATTAACCAAAATCTGAATTCTGCATTTACCACATTTTAAGATATATTTATATTTTTCAGGCGATGTGTACTAGACATACATTTTAGTTGACATAATAACGTGTAATATCAAAACAATAAACAATCAACGCCCCCCTCCCCTCCCCACAACCTCCCTCAGCGGACCGCAGTAAAATTATCAAACGTTGACCGGTCCGCGGTGATAAAAAGGTTGGGAACCACTGGTCTACATGATAACTTTATTCATCTTTGATTTTCATAAATAAAAATTTTCTTTTGTGTTTGGAATATTTGTTTTCGACATTTTGCTATTCACCGGAAAAATGGGAAACCGAAACATGTGTGGTTATTGGAAAGGATTTTTTTTAATATTGATGGTAAGGGTATTAACGTTTTAGAGTCTTCTGATAAATGCAAACATGAATGTGATTATTAGGAATCCTTTTTTATTTGCATGAATTGATTTCTCTGACTGCGGTGCAAGGCGATGGATAGGTCGAAAGGTCATCCTCAATCAGTCTCTCCCGATCCGGCCTGCCACGCAGTAGGTGGGCAAACGCACCCACCGCCAATTCCTAGACAAACTTAAAACAAAAACACAGACAAACTACATCAATTTTAAATATCTAAGTGTTTAAAAAAAAATTACATCAGCATTTACATAAAACATGTTACAATGAATATAATATTTTATATCGTCTAATCTAGTTGTATTGCCACAATAATGAAGCTAGGCTCGTGCTTGTATATTTTTAATAAAATTGCATTTTATTTTTTAACAATTTGGAAGCAACGCAAAAACTTCATAAAAATTACACTTGATAAGTACGTAAGACATACTTTAACTGTATAATTTAATACACCTTTTCACTTATTTCTGAACGTACTTAGTAGGTTAATTATAAACAAATAAATAAATCACGGAAGATGAAGATAATACTAATAAATTAAAACGAGACTTGAAACAGATCATTCCCAGAGAAACAAAAAGGTAAAGGTAGCAATTGCAACAATAAATAAATTTAAAAGTAAGACTGTGATAAATGGTGTATGGCAAGCGGTGAGCATGTAAGCTTATAATCAATAATGAAACCTGCAGGCTGTGTGCTTTAAGGCTGTATTGCGCCGGCTGCGTTGGAAGTGCCTACCGGTTGAATGCAATCGCGAGAACCGGCCGAGACCCGATATCCGGTTCCTGAATTGACTGTCAAGAGGCGGGACATTCAAGTTAAATCAAACGAGGCTATATTCAAAGCCTCGCTTCTATTTATTTTGAAACTCCAGCTTTCAGACCTTCAGAGGATATTGGGAGGATTTTTTTACATGAAACATATTTATTTTCGTGCAGTATTTTACGTGGAAAGCTCACCACGCTTTTGAATTATTAACAATGTTCAGATCATGTGACCACAAAAATAATTAAGAGGGAATAACCAGACAAAACCGGAAATTTTTCATTTTTAAATTAACTTTTGACTCTTTTCTACAAAAAATTATTAATTGATTTGGAAAGACTGTTCTTTTATCTAGTGAAGCTTTTTTTAATTTTGAGAAAATATGTTTACTTTTAGTGCATTAAGGTTTTACCGTAGGTCGTTGGCCGATTTGTTAAATTTTCAAACAAAATTTTGCATTATACAACGTACATTTCAATTCATTTAATCATGCAGTAAAATAAATAAATCAAGTATTCGGGAAACCAACTTTTCAGAATTTTAATTTTAGTTCAAATAAAATCATTAAAAAAAGATTCGCGGGCCTGTTTTGTGACGCAAATACTTCAGTTTGTCTTTTTATTTACGGTCTTACAAAATAATATATTTAAAAAAAATACATTATTATGTTCCTCAGACATTATTGAATTATTGAAAAATTATAAATACTTATGATCAAACAATAATTACACAATTTTAATTGTTTTATCATCACGAGATTGAGCATTTTTGAATGCGGGTATTTATCAAGCAAATTTGGAATGAAATAAAATCGATATTGAGTCATTATGTCAAAATGCTGGTATGGAGAATAATTAATCTTTCTCATCGGAACCGCCTTGTACCATTGCAAGGGTACAATTGCAAGATCATCGTTCGATAAAATTTAAATTCTCGGCCGCTGGTTAATGGCTCTTAACACCATTTTAAAGTCACCTTTAAACTAAGCATAGATGTCTTTTTAAGACCAAGTTAATACTAGAAATACCTTCCATTCTACAAAAATATACACTAGCATGCTTTAGCGAGTATAAATGTGTCATGAACTATATTAACAACCTGTGTAATGCTCCAAAAGCTGTGTTAATGTTTCAACTACACGGTTCGGGAGGCCACACCTCTAAAAAAAGGTCTGACTATAAAACTGCGTTAATTAACACGTGTTGCGTTGCGTTATAGTGCTCGTTTAATATAAATCCACGACGTTTTTCTGTATTTATCAACCTCCCTAGTGGTAGCTTTTTTCAAAAGACTCAAATATTAATTATTAAATTAATTTAACTAACTGTCAGGCGACGCTTGACATCTGATTCGATGATCTTTCATAAATTAGAATTTATAATAATTGTTTTTTGCAGCACTTCCCAGAGTGGTAGATTCTTGCACACTTATCTTACTGGATGCATTACACCTCCATCTGTCTCTTAACGAAGATGAATGACATTTAGGAATATAAATGTTCTAATCAAATGCTTGGACTACTTTACCGCGTATCATAAAATTTTGCGTTGCTTTCCCAAAGACGTTCATTACCGAACATATTATTTATTTATTTATTACACGCCCTTAAGGGCTTTTACTTTCTTTGTTTATAAGTTAAGTATCACAGTACTTTTAAATACTTAACAACTTAAACAAAAAAGAAAATATAATATAATGAAAAAAATGTAACAACAATAGCATATAACATAAAATAACATATATTGGTAAAAATGAATAAATCACACACAAAAAGATATTCAATATAAACAAAAATTACTGAAATTATCCACGTCTATTTGTGTTTAGACTAAAAGAATTGAAATAAACTATGTTTATACTGGTTTTTCTTAAAGTGAAATATATCTCCTAGATCATAACATTTTTTCCGAGATTCTGAAGTCTCGGAATCGGCAATTTTGGTAAGAGAGTGTGTCCTGGTGATGTTTGAGTAAAAGGGTAGTAAATGTCGGCAAGATCTTTTGGGAATGTGGATATTGATTAATTGAAGTAATTCAGGACAGTCATTTTTGTAATGCAGTATTTTATGTTATAATATTAAATCTGTGTTAATTATTCATTCTGAAAGTTTTAATAGGAACACTTTATCAAGTAGCTAATTATAATCAATATTTTGTACAGGAATGAATTATTGTTAAAATAAATACCAGCATTACCTAAATAATAGCATTTCCAATAACATGTGTTCCCAATTATGTCCTTTGTGTAGAAACCGTATCAAAATTTATCTAATAAACAATAAATTTTATTAATCTCGAGTGACCTCCCAGTTAAGTATGGACCTGTATATTTTCTAACTTTAACGCAGCATCACGTTCATTTGTCAAAAGTGCAGTTTTTGTATTAGTGATCGACAAACCGGTGGATGCAATCTGTTGCTATAGGTATTAGTCATTATCATTAATGTGAACAGCGCCCTGGAAGTGATTTTCCACAAAAATGATGCTCTACAAATCATCCAAATATTATTATTTTATTTCCATATCGCCCTGGTGGAAGACTACCATTCAAAATGGAAGAATTGATTAAATGGCTTTAGCCGTGTTTGGTGACAAGATCTGAACAAAAAAGGTTGTAAATGATACCCAAGTGGGGTTGCCATAGTCCCACTGGCTCCACAGCCAACAGTCGAGAGAATTGGGACTCTTGTAACCTATTCACAAAAAATATGTTTGCGAAGTAATCGACATTTTTTTTAAATCTTCAACGCAAACGAACATCAGGGTCTTGAATATAAACGTTTCGCAACAATGTTTTAATAAATTATCGAGTTTGGTAAACTATGTGATTACTAAAATTGCGATGTCAACTTCTAACACGGTGGATGAATTTTTTAGCGTAGCTAAAAAATTATAATAATTCACCATTA
Source organism: Glyphotaelius pellucidus (assembly GCA_936435175.1). Classification (NCBI taxonomy): domain Eukaryota; kingdom Metazoa; phylum Arthropoda; class Insecta; order Trichoptera; family Limnephilidae; genus Glyphotaelius; species Glyphotaelius pellucidus. Next base: position 29,156,369 of record OW386544.1, read on the forward strand.
AAAACCGCCTCGGCACAAAACTTTGAAATGCTTTAACCTTTAAAACCAGTAATTTTCACTGGAAAATGTAGATGTTTGTGGCTTTTCCTTTTATGAAAAAACTTTTAGGATGTTAAAAACCTCGACAAATTTATTGTGAAAGCTTTAACACAGAACTGAAATCAGCGTGAAGAGGCAGTTTTTGGTTTTATTTCACGTAAAAACTATATTATTGCAAGAGTTGTATCATAAACACGCAAGCATGATGGTTGTGTATTCAAGGTTCGAAGAAGTCTACCTGTTGAGCTAGATAGATGTACCAAAATTTTGCCTGTCTTATAAGCTTTCCCCAAAAATCCTGTCGAGTTTGTGTCAGGATAGACTGCATGTCACGTTCGATTATCCTGAAACATCTGCCGTTTAAACTTCCTATCAAATGCCTTTCGAGTTAGATCTACCCGAACAGACTGCATAGGTTCGATATATCTTTAAATTACTGCCGCTTTCCTAATAGACCGCCTGACGAGTTTGATCTACCTGAATACAATGTTTTGTTTTAAACTCGATCTTCCTGAAAAAACACCTATTGAGATCGATCTACCAGAATAGAACGCCTGTAGAGTTTGATCTATCCTAAATGCCTGTTCAGAAGGGGCGAATACACCACGAATCGTAAGCCTACGCGCGAGAAACTGGGTGCATCCAGAAGCATCGCGCGCTTAGTACGCGCGTATTTTAGATTATCAAAGGCACTAGAGCGGGCGTGTTCCACGCTTCTTCTGGACGCAAACGCACGCGTGTACACGCGCTTTATGACTCGCTCCTTCTGAACAGGGTCTTAAATAATTGCCTCTCATAAACGCTCTCCCGAATAGACTGCCCGTAGAATTTGATTTACACGAAATACTGCCTGTACCTCTAGATCTACTTCAATAGATTGCCGGTTATGCAAGTTATATCCGAATAGACCGTATGTGAAGTTTCATCTATTCTTACGTACTGTTTGTGAATTTAAATAATCCAACTGCAATCCGTACTATTGAGAGTTGACTCGATATAACTGAATAAATTTCTTATCAAGTTCGATCTTCCCAAAAAGACTGCTTATTGAGCTCGATATTTGTTTAATAATTTATTTAATTAGGCGCCCATTGGGATTTTACACGCTTTTATGTGAATTTAAATATATTAACAGAGAAAGTTTCACGTTCCACGCGATGTAATTTTGTTTTTGTTTTTAGAAAGAAAGACAAACATTCCCGGGTTACGAACAACCCAACAATGTTTGAAAATCTCCTACTACCACCACAGAAAGCGGAAGCTTGTGTTGTGATGGAGGACTTAGCCAGCCGAGGAATCAAACACGGGACGCCCGGGTGGGACCCAAACGCGATGCCCACTCAACCACTGACTAATCTCTAAATCTCTTGAAATCTCGATCTCAAGAATTATTATTCTTGGAATTAGTATTACAATTAGTGCGAGAAGAAACTACTTGAATTGGAGCACTGAGTCTTGTAATGTATTTATTGGTTTTGCAATATTTAATCCTCTCACCAGGTTAGGATTAAATAATGCAAATATGGCAACACGGGTAATTAATATAATTGCTTTAAATCATATTTTCAGTTATTTATTTTCCGTCCAGAGGGCTTTTTAAATGTAGGTGGAGTAACTTAACGTGAGAAATATTTTTTTACATGAGAAAGAAATAATAAATATAAAATCACCGTACAGGACGGGTTGTCAGGAAAATCGAAGACGAAGATGTTTAGATACGCTCGAGAGAGCAGTACGCTGAGCGACGTACAAACACAGGGAAAATAGGAAACGAAAATGGCCGTAGTTAAGCATCCTCGTCTTTTGTAACTACACATTTAAAATAAAAATACAAGAAATATAATTTAAAAAAATACAGTGTTCAGATCCATTTTTTAAATTTTTATTTATAAAATACAAGATAATGCATTAAAACATTTATTTTTATTTTATTTTTATTTTATATTTTATATTTATTAACGCCCTAGTGGGCTTTTACAAGAAAAGAAGCAAATATATAATTAACAATATTAATTACATGTATTACATAATCAATAAAACAGAATAAATATGAATGCAATCGACTCGTTATGTAAAGAATATTACAACATAAAAAAGAAAAGAAATGAAAAAGTACAAGTTGTACTTACAAAAAACTAAAACAATTCAGCTTTAAATATTTGTACATATTATTAATAATAAGACCTGGCATAGAACAAAGTGTAAATAGAACCGCAAAAATATTATAAAGTAAGTATACATTTTACTGGTGAGGTTTAGATGAGAAAATATTTTATGAGAAAAACAAAAAAATAATAAAAGTTAATTATTAGCATATAGAATCGAGATTAATTGATTTTTGATAAATCCATGTTGAAGCGGTGAGATGGTGCGATTGATTTGGGATGTCAATTTGTCTAGTACCAGGCTTTCAAAGAGTTTGGGTAATGTAGACATGGTGCATATTGGCCTATAGTTTGTTACGTCGCTCTTATTTCCTTTTTTAAAAATGGGTGTCAAAAGACTAAACTTCCAAAGGTCAGGGAACACACCTGATGAGAGTGACTTTGTAAATAACTTATGTATGGGATACGATAATGTATGCATACAATTAACTAAGAATCTGGGTGGAACTTTGTCAGGTCCTGCGGATTTGCGGGAATCGAGACTCTTCAGCTTGGATATAATATCATCTATGGTTAGAGTACAATCAGATATATTAAGAGTCTCAACTAAATTAGAGCAAGAGATATTGCTATCTACATTTGCATTAACGGCGAACAGATTAACAGTTTCCTGAAGATTTTGGGATAGTTTAGAATCGAATGACATAATACTAGGTATACAAGTACCGTTTTCTTTTTGGGATTTAACATATTTCCTAAAGAAATTTGAGTCGTTCATGATAGAGCCTTCAACATCACGTATGTAAGTTTTGTAACATTCTGCAGAGAGCTTATTGCAGTCTCCCCTCAATTTTTGAAACACGGAATAATCGATAGCCAGGCGACTTTGTTTGAATTTCTTATGAGATATTTTTTTGAGGTATATTAAGTCTATCAGGTCTTTTGAGAACCAATTTGGGTATTGAGTTTCCCTGTAAGCCGTGAAAGGTACAAATTTTTCAATTGCAGAATTAATAATGGAGTAAAAAAAGTTAAGGTGTGCATTGATATCAGCCTCGCTATCCAAGAATGACCAGTCAATCTGTTTGAGATAGTTGGAAATTTGTACATAGTCTGCTTTTTTGAAATTTCTAGTTTTTACTACCCTTTTTTCAATAGGAATTGGTTTGAGGTTAGACATGCATATTTCTAGTGGTGGATGGTAAACATCAACAGGTAATCAGACACATTTGACAATGCCAAATCCAATGTACGACCACCAATATTATGAATACTATTACACTGAGTTAGTCCTAAGAAGAGAGCCATATCTCTAATTACACGAATATTAACATTAGAACAATAATTGTCAGAATTCATATTACACCAATCGTATTGAGGCAGGTTGTAGTCACCAACTAGAAGTAATTTAGTGTTAGGGTTTTTAGCACAGATTGATTCAACCTCGTCACAGTGATTGCTGTAGCTTTGGACGTCAGAATTTGGAGGTAAATATGCACATCCCACTATTAATTTACCACTAGAAGTGTTCACTTTGACAAAAAGTTGCTCTATGGATGGGTACTTCGTGGATATTTTTAAGGAGCTGAGATTTTTTGAGATAGCTATGACCACTCCGCCACCTCTTGATTTGGCACTTGTTTTCGAATTTCTATCCATACGATAAATATTAAAATTAGGGAAGCCTAATTCAGGCGAATTAATTCCTGAATCGAGCCATGTTTCCGTTAATATGAAAATATCACTGGTGATAGTTGCCGCCGAAGTCAATAATTTAGGAAGTTTTGTACGGATCCCTCTCACATTTTGATAATAGCGTTTTATTTTATTTTGCTTTAGTTTTTTGGCGTACAATCAATAATTTTGGGTATGGAGTTTATATATTTGATGGTGATATTGGTTTCACCATTATTCTTTCTGGTCTCAAGTTGTTGGCGTAAGTCTAGAAGTTGGGTCCTCTGCAACAGCGTTTGATCACTTCTGGCTTTGACACCATTTTTCAGTTTAGCATTATTGGTCAAGATCTCACGTGCCGAGATAAAATCCTTAAATTCGACCTTAATTGGTCTAATTTTGTTTGGATTTTGTAGACCCAGTCTGTACATCTTTAACATATTAGGTATAATTTCACTGTTTACATCGCCTATCGCTGAGGTAACTTTGTCGTTGTCCATTGTTATAGCCGTGATAAACTTTCAGGAACATTGAATAGAATTATGTTCTTCGCTCTGGTTTTCCTATCCTCAGCTTCCGCGAGCAAATCATTGATTGAAGAGGTGTTATTAGCTGGCGGTTGAGGTTTGTCAATTATCCGTTCGTAGGATTCTATTTTACCAACAAGAATCCCCACTTTCACTCCTACATCTGTCATGTTTCCAGAGACGGCGGAGAGAAGAGATAATATTTTGTCATCTGATCTCTGGTTATTTTGAGCGCAGGATCAGTTATGGCTTTGTGAAGAGCACTAATTGATTCAGTCGCATTATTTAAGGAAAACACAGCACTGTCGTTGTTATTCATTGTAGAAAAATAAAAGATTATTTGTTTAATTATGGACAAGAAATAACTTGTGACAACCCTGTCGCATTAAGCGGAATTACTGACACAATCACATGCAAATACGTAGCACATTCAACACACATCAATTGTAGTGCATTGGTGTTGTAAATAATGTCACTTCTCACAATGTTAATTTTGTAAGTTTAAAGTTATTATAATGCTTGCACAGTTGAGTTTAACACCAACGACTTCGATTAGCAATAATTACTAAAGTGCACCGAGAAGTTAGAATTTTTGTAGTGATTTATTCCGTATTATCAAGTTTATTTAGGAGCGTTAAAACAATCGACCGTTATACTTAATATTGTTGTTGTATGTGATACATATATATGATACATTAATATGATACATATATATGATACATTAAATCACAATTTAGGCGGCTGCCTGTTTCATGGTGACCAATGTTACTTTGTGAAGCCTAGTGTTAAGTATTTTGAAAGAAGATGACAGGAATTTTAAGAAAACGATTGGAAAAAGCATTTAATATTGATCCACAAAATTTATATAGTTCATTAAAAAATCATTAAACGTGTCAACATAACCTAAGTATTGGATTCCCGCTGTGTCGGGGAGATGAATAAGCAATGAACAATATGGTTGCGTTTAGAATGTTGAATAATTTTTGCAGAAAACTGGAGTATTTTATTGTGTTGTCCTTATAGGATTATAAGCTGAAGACATTCGAAATAATAATATATCTAATCTCTAAAATCTACACTAATTCGGAACAGTCTAATTCTATATTAAGAAAAATCTAAATATGCTTGTTTATAAATACGTATAAAAGCCGTATATAAGTGAGTTGTCTAATGTCTACATATGACTATATTAAGCATATGAAATGTTTGAAACTTTAAAAATACCTTCTTTCCACCCCCGCGAAGGTTTCTGCATTATTACAAGCACATGACAATACATCTGAAATTTTTTTTAAATATTATAAAAACTCTTGCGAAACTGTCAAAAATATTATTTTGCAAACCATCGATTGATAAATCAAAATTCAATTTTCGAATAAACTCTTTAAAATGAATTTACTTGATGTACTTAGTAAGTAAGAATTATAGGCATTTTAAATAGGTACCATATATGATTGATTGTTTTTATAATATACAAAAATTAATATTTGTAGTAAATGAAAATAAAAATTTGAATAAAAAAATTGTAATAGGTGGCACGCGAGCTGTATGAAAACTGAATGTATTGGGACTGAACATATGGAACGCAGGAAGGGGGTTGACAGGACGATGGAGCGGGAAAGGGAGGAAGGTGGGGGGGAAAGCGTGAGAGGAAGGTAACTTGGGAGGGCAGCGCAAAGGGAATGGGACGAATGGGAAAGGACACGCAGGGAGAAACAATTTCTTTATTAAGTGGTATTCAACGCATGCCGGGAATCGTTAGCACCATTATAAATAGTATCGAACATTCTACCCGTCAGGCGATCGATCTCAATGACATGACCTTCGAATAACTTTCAGAATAATGATTGAAGAAATGTATTTCAAGTGTTTTATTATTCGTAAATGCTCTCTTTAATTAAGCTTTGGCTTAATTAAAGGAATAGCAATGGTTTATACACAGCTACTGTTAAAGCTACAAACTAAAAACGCCTTTGTGAGAATACAAAGCTAGATGTAAAATGCTTATTTGTATCTGTTTTCATAGTACCACAATTTATGAAATGTTTTTTTTTTGTAGAGTAACAACTTGAAATATATTTCAGCTTTATTAAAATTGTGTGACGATACAATCCTGTTGACTGCATTTTTCGCGTGATGTATTTGAAAAAAAACTTAAATTATAATTGATCAGTAACTCTGGGGCTTAAAACTAGAAGTGCCCATGTCAATTTTCTGAATCTCCCAGTACATGCATCTCTACAACATGGATCTCTTCACGACGTGGGTTCACTCCTTCCTTTCCACAAAAAGACTCTCCACACAGCGTCCCCAAAGACGACACAGGCCCTGGGGGAAATTATTTTCCTCAAGGCCTCGAGTGTGGGGTTAATGTAAAAAATTTAAAAAAAAACAGTAATTTTTCTTTAATAAGACCTATTATTTGTGCGTCACGACAGCTAAAAGGGCGATGCTCCAGATTCAAGAATAAGATTGTATTTCAATTCTGCAAATAATAAACTTGTTTAAAACTTTGTCATTGGTGGAATATCTCCCCTCGTGGTGTTTAATCTTCTCAGATGAACAGTCCCCTTTACTTCCCGCAACATCTAGATCTGTTCTTCCCCCTTCCGTTCTCTTCGCAAACAAACTCCTTCCTTTTGTTGTCAATTTATAATTATTCTAGAAGTCGGAGGAAACTTCTCCTTCGAGATGCCGGCGCATCCTGAAACAGCGGAGCAAAACAGAACATTGCCTAACCTAACCTAGGTTCTCGATTTAAAATTAAAATAACTTTATTTGAAAATAAATACAAGTACATAATGTACAATGCAATCTTATTTCTTTAAACTACCAAAAGTTGGTAAATACTAGCTTCTTCAAGACCCATATTCACGAATCCCTACCTCCAGTCGGGTGGCGACATAGTTCCCCTGTACAGAGGCGCTCTGGAGAGATGTAACATAAAAATTAAAATCTCTATGAAACCTTATTCTTTAAAATGTTTTAAAGAATAAGGTTTTAAAATACCATTAATTATTTTGAATTAGCCATATTTTACGTTAGCTGTACGTAGGAGGCCCTGAGAAAAAAAACTTTCCCTTGGGTACTAAGTCATATTTGAGGATGCTGCGTGGATGTTTTTTGACGTGATAACGTCTTATAAATCGATGAACGCCGGCTGCACACGAAAAATCATGACTCATTGTCACGTTCCACCTGAGTCGAGCGTGCAAGCGAGAGCGTGGAAAAAGAATTCGGCCTAAGCGTTCGGCTTGTGACGCATCCATCTCTCTTCCACTCCATCGTTATTATATGACGTAAAATTGTCGTCCGTAAACGGAGAGAAGAAAACCAATTATTTTTCTAAGAAAACCAATTATTTTTTTTTAGGGAAAGGAAGGAGGGGAATGTTTGAGAAGGAAAAATGTGTCTGGGGTGAGTAGGAAACTGGGGGTTAGGAGTGACGGATGTATGTAACATTCCGCCTATTGTTGTACAATGCGATGGGTCGAGAGATTTCAGCTGGAGAGGACAAAAGGTCTCCCTTAACCAATCTCTCCCGATCTGGCTTGCCATGCAGTTGATGGGCAGATGCATCGACCGCCAAGGCCTGAACACAAAAAATTACCCTCAGGACCAACGTCATCTTCAGGGATAATGTGTAGAAAGGAATGAGAGGATGTTCTGGGATGGAAAAACGTAGAGGAAGATCTGGGATGAAAAAGGTATGAGGAGTGGGTAGGGATCTGGGGGTCAGTATGTCCAGGAGTAATATGTCCATGAGTCTATCCCTCTTATTACGGTAAGACGATGTTCCGAGAGATCAAAGGATATACTCGGTCGAAGGATCAAAGGTCTCCAGTCTCAACCAGTCTCTCCCGATCCGGCCCACCACGCACCCCTCAAACTAATAATAAATTTTCTGAATAAATATTAACATGTTTCGCCGATAATAATTTTTCAACATGCGCCAGCAGATTCTATTTTCGTAATAATATCCATGATTTTTTGCAAAACGCTGTTTTTGTAAATCGGATCTACCATTCGTAGCTTCGCCAGAATAGCTTGTTATGTTCAGAGAAATATTATTTTGGAAATAATATTTCTCCAAATAAATCAACAAATAGTCCACAAAAGTTTATTTTCAAATGATTCTGGCTTCCACCCTTAAAGGTGTTCTAGGCCATCATTTCAAAGTATGGAGAAAGGAAAGATGAATTATCCGTATATTAATTTTATTTAAATGGGCGAATTTCATAATTATATGGAAGATTGGAATCGAGTTCAAACTTAGAAGAGATGAGATGTTTTTATTTTTATTTTTTAGATTAACTCCACACCAGAGACCTTGAGGAAAACAATTTCCCTCGGGGCCCATGTCGTCTGAGATGCTGTGTGGAGGGTCTTTTTGAGGATAGGAAGGAATGTACATTGGTCTTGAAGAGACCCATGTTGTAGGAAAGAGGAAACACAGAGGTCGGCAAATCGTTCCACACCCGAGCTGTTGAACATAAGAACGAGTCGAAGAAGCGACGCGTTCTCACGTGACAAATGTTAACCGTATACGTATGTTGGGCACGCGTTTGGCGTGTTTCCCGACTATGCACCGGACGCTAGTTCCTCGCAGCATCTTCCATTGAAATACCGGTAGAACATGGATAGCATTCCCATCCGACGCCTGTGCTCTAAAGATTGCAATCCGTTTGTAAAGTTGAGAGAATCTATCGGACGGACCGCCCGTTTCTGCATAAGGTCGAGATTTTTTTTTCAGGTATTTTAGAGCTCCAGACTAAAAGTGGCTGCCTTTGTACAGGGTTAGCAGTTGTGTACTATTTATTATCTGCGGGCCCTGTACAGTACGCCCAGTTTTTGAGAGATTAACTGCTTGGGCTTCGATGGAGCCCCATATCTGAGCTTGTTGTGAGCTTGTTGAATGGAAGAGAGGCAATTTTCGATAAGGTTTGATAGAAGATAAGAATATTTATTTAGAGAGGGACAACCAAAAAATATTTTATCTAAAGCTTCCACTTCTAGACCACAGAATGTATCTGGAGAATAAATAACATAAATTTATTAAAAGTTGAAAAACGTTGAAAATCCAACGCAGCAATGATTTTGCTGCGTTACCTACATGCATACATAAACGTCGACCCAAATTACTATGTTCGTAGCACATAAGCATAAAATATGACAAACCTGGAATGACAATATTTGGTCGATTATTTCCAGGGTGGTTGCAACTAGGCGTTGTATTGTCTGTTCGGGGCTGCAGGGGTTGAAAGGGGGGAGGATGGGAGTGGAAATAATATAACCTGTTGATGTAGGTCATGACTACCCCGCCCCGGCGGACCGGAACGGGAAATAGGTCATCAAGGGGTACCTTCTGCTCCTCATAGAAATATTAGTAATTCGGAAAATTCGTGGCGCCATCCGTATATCGTTGGTATTGTTTAGTGTCCTGTGTTAAGTTAATGCGAATGGCAGAAATTGACAGATTGTTTCTAGTCGTTGATTTGAACTAAATAGTCACACCGTACAAACGAGACAGAGAGCATATCATGTGATGCGCTGGGTTATATCAAGCGGCGAAGTGTGATGAAGAAATAAACAAGTGTATGATTTAAATTTGAAAAATATATCACCCTATAGCAAAATGATATCTTCATTTTTTACTCCAAAGAAACTCAGGAATCGCCGGTTAAATCTGTCAAATAGTTACGGGCACTTAATTAAAATTGGCCGTTATTTGTATTTGTGCTGGGAAGGACTAAAACGCACCGAGTGAGCCTGATTACTGAGGCTATTGAAATCCACAAAAACCCACAAATATTAATAGTGGCGATGCGATAAGGCTAAGCTTAATAGTAATTTTTGTATCCGATTTTAGACGGCTGTACCCAAACTAAACGCAAAAAATCACATTAAAAGGATTAACTTTTGGAACACGGTATCACTTTTACATTAGTTACATATATTTCACCTCAATCGAAACATCTGATGATGACCACTTTAAGGCTGTCCGAAAATGTCTTTGAAAATGTCCAAACTGCTACTTATCGCTTTTGCTGAAACAACTTTTGGCCAAAGATAATTTAGATACTTTGCAAGAAACTATGCAATGCACTTCCACTGGCCATTAGACAAAACACGACGTGTTTTAAACATAAATCAGACATCAAGCTTAGATCATCAGCGAAGACAGATTTAACATCAAGGATATTAACAAAACCAACTTATAATTACGTATTTTTTCAATGCTACGATGATAATTGTCTGTTATTTTAAATGAAATATCGTGTTTTTATATGTATTTTTATTATAAACTGCTCTCAACACAGGATTTGCTAGAATTGATAAAGATGAATACTAAAAATATAAAAATTTTAAAAAAACCTTGACTTAAGAAGGAGGGAGCGCAACACGGCATAATGACTCAGATCTGCAGAAGGTAATAATACACATTTTTATTAATTGTTAAACTGAAAATATATTAAACATATATGTAAATACTAGCGAATTCCCACGTTGCCTGGCTCCTTTGTGAAAATAATGGGAAGGATTTAAATTGATCAATTTTCACCTATTAATTTGTACGAGCGAATCGGTGTTATGATTATTTTGCATCAACGTAATGTTCGAATTACCTCAGGTTCGTGAAAATCTGTGCGGTATTTATTATTATGATGAACATTGGAAACGCTATCCTTACAAAACAAATTATTCCTAGATTCTAGGTGGGTACCCGCACTTATCACAAATTTATTGAATTTAAAGAACATGCTAACACCGAAGCTAATCAATGTATTAGATCTAAATAAATAATCAATTTACAAAAAATGTAATGAGAATACTAATGATTGTAAAAAAGTATTTGCTTCTTCTTATTTTGGTGAATATATGAGTGTGGACCGGCATTAGAAGTGCGGAGGAGCTATTCCGGGCGGCGCAAGACAGAGAGACATTTTCCAGAGTGATCGCCAACGTCGCGTCGGAGGAACCCGATAGGGCACACGAAAAAGAAGAAGATTGTGGTGAAATTTCTTATCGGAGGTTAACAACAACCATTTTGAACATCCAGCAGTCTTCTAGAAGACTATTATAGGAAATAAGAGCCCAGCGAGAAATCGCACGCGACGTCATTGTTTTTTAGGCGAATATTGCACAAGAGCCCCAACTGCTCCCGACTGGAGCCAATCAGACTATGGCACGCCCAATTGTTTGTTTGAGGCTAGAGTAAGGGGGGAGGGGAGGAAAATCCGTTCAGTAGTTTTTGAGTTTTTCGCGAACAGACAGATAGAGAGACGCGGCGGAGGACTTTAATTTATAATATGTAGAGATATAATATGTTTTGTAAACGCCCGTGTATTAATATAAATAAATATTTTGAATACTGCAAACAGAATCAAAATCAGTCATGGGGCTTGACGGTGCTTTTGTTTCAAGCTTAAATCATCTACAATCACTGGTTAATGTGATTATTGTAAATGATTGAAACATTACATTGTAATCTACAATCAATGGTTAATGGGAATGTAGATGATTCAAACATTACATTATGATCTATAATCAATGATTAATGTGAATGTAGATGATTAAAACATTACATTGTGATCTACAATCAATGATTAATGTGAATGTAGGTGATTAAAACATTACATTGTTATCTACAATCATGATTATGCGAATGCAGATGATTCAACATTGCATTGTGATCTACAATCAATGATTAATGTGAATGTAGATGATTCAAACATTACATTGTGATCTACAATCAATGATTAATGTGAATGTAGGTGATTAAAACATTACATTGTTATCTACAATCATGATTAAGCGAATGCAGATGATTCAACATTGCATTGTGATCTACAATCAATAATTAATGTAAATTTAGATGATTCAAACATTACATTGTGATCTACAATCAATGATTAATGTAAATTTAGAAGATTCAAACATTACATTGTGATCTACAATCAATGATTAATGTGAATGTAGATGATTAAAACATTACATTGTGATCTACAATCAATGATTAATGTGAATGTAGATGATTCAAACATTACATTGTGATCTACAATCAATGATTAATGTGAATGTAGGTGATTAAAATATTACATTGTTATCTACAATCATGATTATGCGAATGCAGATGATTCAACATTGCATTGTGATCTACAATCAATAATTAATGTAAATTTAGATGATTCAAACATTACATTGTGATCTACAATCAATGATTAATGTAAATTAAGAAGATTCAAACATTACATTGTGATCTACAATCAATGATTAATGTGAATGTAGATGATTAAAACATTACATTGTTATCTACAATCAATGATAAATGTGAATGTAGATGATTCAAATATTACATTGTGATCTACAATCAATGAGTAATGTAATTGTAAATAATTCAAACATTACAAGTTTACATTGTGACCTACAATCAATGATTAATAAAAATCTACCCTGTTTTGATAAAAAAAAAAGAGATTTACTTATTATTTGTTGTAACATTCGAAAACTTTCATTTTTTACTTTTGCCATTTCTTTTTACGATTCTTCAAATTGAATGAAGAGATATTTCCCTGGCATCTGTCACTTTGCTTTCACGACTCATAAAAGAGAACCGCTCCATTAAAATTCACTACCAGTATTGCCTACCCACAACTCCCGCTGTACTACCCGAGGGCAACAATATATTTATATTTTTTTCTTTCGTAGCATCGGGTTTGTTCAATTATTTTTTATTACATATTGCCTTTTTCCTTTTCTGTTTGTAAGTAATCCAAATTCCGCCCCTAATAACCAGGAAGGTATAATATAGCATTTAAAACGTAAGAAGCCTGTCCTAAGGCGTTGTCAGAATCAACATTTATCAAGCTTGTCGACCAGAGGGTTATATTATTATATTTTTAAGGGTAAGGTTTTAAAAGCTAAAATGTTTTCATGATTTTTTTTTGGAGGTACGAATAATGTTGGTTAATTTATTTAATACACACGTATAGTATGACATCTGAAAAATCTTTGAAATTTTTTTTTATTAAAAATATCCTTAAATAAGTCCGTGAGAGCGAATCTCCGGATGCGCCTCGAAAATGCGGTGAACATCATAAATCGTTATAACAAATCATTTTAAACAAAAAAGTCGAAATGTGTTATGATAAGTTTTTCTAGGTAGCAACGAAGTGTTTTTTTATTGTTTTTTTTTTTCAAAAATGCGATTTTTGCTAAAATTTTTGGTGAATTTGTTATTATAAAATGGAAAAAAATGGTAAAAAAACCCTTCGTCACTACCTGTTGATTTATGTGTAAAATAGTGTACAAAATTTTTAGAAAATCGATCAAGTAAATTTTGAGTTATGATGTTCACGAAAAATTTTTTGCGAGAAAATCGATTTAAAGTTTTTTTATACTCGAAATGTACTTGAATCGAGCAAACGGACCGGTTGCTTGAAACGCTGTATCTTCGTTAGTTTTGCTCCGATTTACTTAAAATTTGGACACAATACTCTCGACATGTTATGCAATTAAAAATAAGTTTTAAAACTTACCTCCCTTAAATTAATGAAAAAAAAATTACTTTAAAAGGTATTAAAGCTGCGTGGAAAGGAAAAATATGCCATTATTGATGCTGTTGTAGCTGACAATTCATTGAATTTTTAGCTACAATAATATCTAATTCAATGAAGACAATACTAGCGAAACTCAATCGAAAATCTGAAAACAGAAAAATCAGAAAAAGATACGGTCACATCTGTGACTCGAGCCCAGATCCTGGGTTACAATTACAATTGAGTTTTTACTCTTTCATTAAGTTAAAAATAAATACAATAATATATAAAGTCGTATTTTTCAATCTAAGCACTCTGGCTCACCAGTCACGGAGTCACGGACCGCCACTGGTTTTTAGAGTTTACAGGTCAGTTTAATAGAGTTTATAGAGCAGTCTGTAGAACTCATGGCCCAATTTACCAAAATAATTGATCAGTTTACAGAGTTTAACGAGAAGTTTATCAATTACGTATTCCCAAAGATATTGGGGTATTCCATTAACGTTAAGTTCTGTTGTAAATTCTGGTAATGTTTAACTTGAATGAATGTTTTCGTACGCAGTGTCAGTATTGGATAACCATCACCTCCACCCATACTGGTACCCATACCCGCCTCCCAAATTTTTTTTTTTTTAAATAAAGACAAACATTCCCGGGTTACGAATAACCCAACAATTTTTGAAAATCTCCTACTACCACCACAGAAAGCCGAAAATGTTGCTTGTGTTGTGATGGAGGACTTTGCCAGCCGAGGAATCGAACACGGGACGCCCGAGTGGAACCCAAACGCGGTGCCCACTCAACCACTGACCGAATATGTATGGACATATTATAATATAGATACGTTTTTAGTTTTTAGATTTCACGACCAAAAGTATTTTCGTTATTTGTTTTTGGGGTGTTATGCCGAGTTGCGGTACCTCCTTCTTTAGTCAACGTTTCGGACAGCGTTACAGTAGCCATCATCAGGGCAGATGTGTAATTGTGTACAATTACACATTTTTGTGTAACATGTGTACAATTACAACACTTTTGTACAATTACAGATGTGTAATTGTGTACAATTGTGTACAATTACACATCTGCCCTGACGATGAACACATTTTCTCAGTAATAATATTTTATATTTTATATATTTATTTTTATTTATTTTCGACAGTTGACCACTGATTAAACAGCATAATTAAAAATCAAATTCATAATAAAGGAAAACGAAACCAAAAATTAAATAAAACGAAAACAAAGAATAAAAAAAATACATAAAACATAAAAATATCAACACATTGGTAACCATAAGTGTTATTTAATTTTAAAATGCGTATAAGCTTTGTAGCTTAAAAATATTTTAACCTTTTGGTTGCCAAAAAAAAGGGGAAACAAAT
This sequence comes from Glyphotaelius pellucidus, assembly GCA_936435175.1. Lineage (NCBI taxonomy): Eukaryota > Metazoa > Arthropoda > Insecta > Trichoptera > Limnephilidae > Glyphotaelius > Glyphotaelius pellucidus. The sequence continues at coordinate 29,171,635 of OW386544.1, forward strand.
GGGAATGCTCAGATTCAAAATATTTTTTTTTTTGGGTTCTCTGTGTTATCTAGATTCACTATCTTACTACGAGTTTCCGGACACCATGTATACGAAGGTACATGAAGAGTTTCAGAAGAAGTTGATTTGTTATATGTTTTTAGAGATAATACAAGCATTGTTGCAACATTATATAAGTCGATCATTATATTTAAGTATCTACGAGAGACAGTTGAAAGGGTTATTCGAGATATTTCTGATCAAATCCATCGGCTGCAGCTGCCGTAATTAAATCTTGTCCTCGGAGGAAATCGTCGGGAAGCACGTTCGTACATTTCACAGAGCAAATCAACTGACCTACGTACTCGACCTCCTTCCTCTCCCCGCCCGCCCTGCTTCGAGTGGGCAAGAATGGTGAAGAACGTGGGATGATAAAGAGAAGAAAATGTAAACTATGAATAGACAACGTAGTAGAATGTGAGAGTACCTACCTGATCTTTTTTATTTCCGAGAATTTTACTTAGATGCTCTGTTGAAGTTCGCTCCTGGCAACACTAACTTTTATTTTTTTTAATAAATATTTACAAGACATAATGATAGACACAATAACATTATATTATGGTGTTTCAGATGATAAATAAAACATTTTGTATCTTGACGAGAGTGTAGCCACTAGTGGGAAAATAATTTTTTTAACTTTACGTACAGTAAAAAAACTAATACAGTAATTTAAAGTTAATCTAAAAATGTGAAAATGAAATTTTATTTCATTTAATAAAAAGATAAAACTCTTAATCTAAATGAAAATATGAAAGAGAACAAGACACAGAAAAATAGAAAAAGACAATGTAAAGTTAATCTAAAAATGTGAAAATGAAATTTTATTTCATTGAATAAAAAGATAACACTTAAAATCTAAATGAAAATATGAAAGAGAACAAGACACAGAAAAATAGAAAAAGACAATGGTCGCAACTGGGACAAAAACAAAAACAACTTCTCTTTCATATTTTCATTTAGATTATAAGTGCTATATTCTTCTTCAATGATATATTACGTTGATGGGAATAACCTTCAAAAGTTATAAAACGAGAGTTTTTCTTATAAAAATTTTAAATTTTATTTGTTTGTCCCTTATTATTATTAGCTGTACCATTCTTCCGATTGCGATGAAACGTTAGGAGTTGTTGTGCGCACGCCCATGAAGGTTTCTGTGTATAATGATGAGCTCTGGCGTTGTGAAAAATGATTAAAAATTTCGGTGGCGCGCGAGTTGTTTAGCAAATGTGCTTTTTTCATTTAGTTTAACGGCAAAGATATTGAAATATGAGAGATGTGCCATTGGCAGTTTCTACTGGGTGGGACTGTGTTTTCTGGCATCGCCGATATTGTTAACCAATGCTACTGCACACCTTTTCAAAAATTCAACTAAATTAACGAATTTTTTCCCTATTCAAACTATATTGTTAACCAATACTACCGCACACCTTCAAAAAATCAACTAAATGAACGGATTCTTTCCGTATTCAAACTCCGCCGATAGTCAGGGGGCCGTCATAGCATAGCTCTTGTATTTCAATATCTTTGTTTACCATTATGATGGGAAGGGGCTAGGGGGCGAGAGGAAACCCGGAGGGAGGGAGCGGAATGAAGGTGGGGAGTTCGCGGGATGGAGGAAGAGAGGAAAGGCGGTTAGGTTAAAGGGGAACGCGGGGGGGTGGGAATAAAGAGGAAAGCAAAAGGGGAAGAGGACGCAGAAGGGGAACGGGGCAGGAACGGGGATGCACGGGAAGGGACACACGGAGTGGGGCACAAGGAAGGGGCAGAGGAAGAGATTGCAAAGAAGACATGATAGCGGTAGGGGATAGCAGGGGGTAAATTTGGAAATTTCATTCTTTCACTCGGACAGCTGCATGTGACTCGTTGTCGCGCCGGAAAACCTTCTGATTCATTTGTGTACACACCAGAAAAAAAATAAAAAATATTGTTTATCCAAAACACAAATATTTTCTTTATTTGTACTTAATGCTGGGTACTTGCCAATGTAATATAAAACGAATAGTACGAATATACTAAAGTGATATAAAATAGTGCTAATAAATAGCTAAATTATTTAAGGTACGTAATATTGTTTCCTTTTTTGAAAGTTTATTATTATTAGGTTCTATTCTCAGTCCGTCGCTAATCGATTATACCACACCATTCCAGTGCAATGAGAAGAGGGCATTCTGGGAAGGAAAATGTATGAGGAGTGGTAGGAATCTGGGGTCAGTGTGTCCAGGAGTAACGAACGAACGTGTAAAGATGAAACCACTCTTATGAAGTGGTGTTAACTCCTATTTAAAGTCATTATTTTTTTAACACCTCTTCAGAACAAGTACCATTGTTGAATTAATTTACTTAAAGTTCTTAATAGCACGGGCGGGCAACACAGAGACGACCGGGAATCTATGTTTTTCCGGCTCCGTTCTGGTTAACTCTGGAATTGTTTGACCGGCCGGGCGGCGTTGAAACGTTGGCACAGTTCATAAAAGATAATTTTCGTTGAATCCCTGACGGGTGAACGTATATAAAATTGTTATGAGAGTGTTTCTCAATGATGGGTGGTGTTTCATCCGAATTTATAAAGTTCTAGTCGAGTGTGAGTCCTGTTTAAATTTCCGCCTAAGGTCCGCACGCGCAGTGACGATATTGCACGATTTGCCGCCGTGAATCGTTGCGTTCACGCGATGATGTAAATTCCCGCATTCGGCGAAGAAAGTGAAATACTCCAGGGGCGTTACTCAGGCCTTATTTTCCATGCGGTGCTCGTGTAGTCGAGCCACGCGCACTGTACTGCTCCAGCCGGGGCCATCCGCCCGCGGAGCCCCACATTGTCCTAGTAGGGAACTGAATGAACCGAAATCAGCCACCCTGTGTTGGAGACGCTGGACCCGTCTCCAGGACACTCCTTCCGGACGGCGATCCTGATGGAGCCAGCTGGGTCTGACAGGATCGGATCACCACCGGCTTGATGGAGGCTTCCCGCGCACACACACACGGTTGTTTTAGTGTAAAATCAGATTAGATAGAATTTAACTCATCTGCCGATCCCTGGGGGTAAGACCAATACTTCATGATTGTATTTTGTTAATATGATTAATACATATCCTACCTTTTACTTTTCCGAATATAATTCTTTCATTTGACGCCCAAAAACAATATTTCATGCAAACCCTTGCGCTCATGCTCTGGAGATTGTGTCATGCTCTCCTCCATCAAGAACATTACTCGGAAAGGACCGAGTATTGGCGCGCAAGAATTCTGCAAAGTTCTTGATGGTAATGCTGGTTAAAAAACCCACACATATTATGTTTTTTACTTGGCAAATAGCCCTCATGAGAATCTACCTAGCAATTTGGCGCTCCAACGTTTGTGGTGCCCAACCTAGCACCACAATACTTTTGTTGCAATAAACATTCTAAAAAAAACCGTTTATGTTTATAATAATATCAAAGTTACTACACATTGCCCTGTAACTACTTTCATCGTGCCTAAAGTACTTCTTTTTACTCATAATATACGTACACTTATTGAACTCCTTTGTACAACTTTACATAATAATTAAACTACATATCTAGTTGTATTAAACTTACGTATATCTTTCAAATTCTGTTTATTCGGTTTATTATGTTATGCAATAGTTATTCCATTAATATTATACTGCTGATTCCTTATAATAATGTCTAAATGTAAATGCCTTCTTTCAAAAGCTTTCCAAAGTCAGTGACCACAACAACAGTAATTTTTTTAATACTTGGACTGCTCTTAAGCAAAAATGTGGCACTTTCTAGTGAAGGGAGAATAATAAATGAAGAATTCGAAGAACTGCCCCAGATCTGGTCAATAAATATAATTTAACAGCTAAAGCGGATTCAATGAGCGGTTTTCTTGGTAAAGCTAAAGTTCGACTTAGCTGTTTTAGGTGTGAGTGGGTACTTATCAATTTCTAGGAAGGATCCTGTACATTTGTGCGATAGGGAATCATTAATAAGGTTTAAGTGTTTGAACCTCTGGCACATTTGATATTCGATCATTTCGCACTCTAATGGTCCCGGTTATTCTACCGATTCTTGGTCCGCTCCAGCGTTTGATCAAATTTTGATACACTACCAAAACCTCAGAATTGACGGCTGTAGGCAAATTGATCAGAAGAAAAGTTGTTGCGAACTGAAAATCGTTATTTAAGAAGAATCTTAATGCTTAATAACTCTTTTCTATTATTTTTTACTTTATGAATCGGTTCACATTACGAATATCAAAAATATGTTTGTGATAAATTGAAGCTTTTCCTACAGTTTTTCTTTAGTAAAATTATTAATTACTTTATAAAAAATATAAATGTAAAGTAATGTATGAACGCACATTTGAAACAACTTAAAAATAGAATATTGTGCCTAAGATTATCCGTGACAGTTTGATTTAAGGCAGCACAATACCCTAATAATGTTTTTTTTTTCAAGCCTCACATTTTAATTAATTCCGAAGAATTCGTATCTATATTACCTTTTTTTTAAATTGATACCCGGGGATGTAAGTTTTTTATATTTAAGATTAATAAAAACAGTATCTTAACATTAATATATTTAACATAAAACGGTTTGATAATCTTATAATCCGTTTTCCAACTATATTTTATTTTTCTAGACGATGAATTAATAATTTTTGGAGGAATTCGTTTAGAAACATCTGAAATATTAGTAACACGTCTTTCAGAATTAATTGAAATAAACCCGGCGGAGAGATCAAATTTCCAGGCCTGCTAGGGAGAATTCGACCGTAGGTCCATCTAATGCGCCGGGCCACGCGCTTACATTAGTGTACACGCTTTCTTCACTTACGTCATTAAGCCGCCGCTATCCGAATTCGACCGATTTCTTACATATCTCCCTTAAACATTTGAAGTTTTTAAGCTCTTAAAAAAATATATGTTATTTTTTAAGATAATATCTAGATACGTTCCATGCCGAAACGCAAATTATATGAAATTCGCTCGATAGAAAAAAATCGCAAAGTATGCTCCGATAATTATTTAAAAAAAGTCTATTTCTATTATTTTACAAGTTATACTAGTGAAAAAATTCACAATGTTTCTTTAAATGATACTTAAGATACGTTCCACGAGATTTTTGCTCTATTTTAAACGAGTCATGTTTTATTAAGCTTTTTGGCAATTTTCGCTGCAATTTTATCACTTAAAATATTAGCGCGCTCTGTCCAACATTCGTAATTACATATCTCTCCATCTTTTTCTTTTTCAGCCGAGAAGCGCTGCCTTAAGAATCCCACATTATTGAGTGTTTGCTAGAGCAAATTCGACAGTAGGTTCATTCAATTCACCGGATTGCGAGTCGCATATTTGTATACACAGCTATTTTACTTGCGTTATTAAGATTCTGACTATATTTTAGGGTATTGTGTCGACTTTTAAGTAACTTTTTTCTTTCTCTTGAAATTATTCAAAATATAAAAAGTATTTTCGCGTTTGACATCCAGCATTTCTAGACTCCGTTTGCCAAGCGATGTTTATGCCTATTATTTATGCCTATATTCGGGGCGATATAAGGCATACCAAGAGTACGAGTATAAGCATTGGCTTGTGGCTTCCGCTTAACGGAGATTGTTCAGTTATCAAAATTTCCATGGGGTGCTGATCTTCGATTTTATCGTCAATCAAATGTGATGGGGGTTGAAACATCCCAACCTAAGAATGTTTGCCTGCCCCAAGTTAGTCTTCGGCATCCTCAATGGGGAAATTTGTGGGACTGAAGGAAGTGGAAGACGAGGAGAAGGGAAAAGGAAAAATTGGGAAATACCTTGCCATTCTTGAGTCATAATTGATGAAAAATCAAAAAAAGCTCAATCTGTGTTTAGCTCAAGGTGGTTTGACCAGAACGTTGCAATTTGTAAAATGATCGATAAGTCTTTCCAACACCATTTTTTCCATGGTTTTGGACAGTGATGATAAAATGGAAATAGGTCTATGGTTTGCTTTGTTAATAGGAGTTCCTTGTTTTTAAAAATTGGTTGAACCAAGGCAAGTTTGAGTTGGTTTGGGAAAACACCTTTATTGAGATTGATACGTACTAGTTTTTTTTTTTCATTTGTGGATGTTTATATATTTAGTACATGTAAACAAATATACCAATACTACTCTTCCACGGAAGCATTAGCTTGTGGCTGGAAGAGTAGGGTACATTGTTTCTTTATAGATACTTGACAGGCTTCAACAATAACCAAGGTTACATATATAAATTTTACTATATAGCTTGGTTTAAAGAGGGTTCTATTGTTTTGAGTATGATGAGAATGATTTTATCGTGATTGTATCGATGAGAAAGCTTTAATTGTTTGTGAAATATCAGCAGAATTAGTGGGTTTAATGTGATTGTATTGTTTGTTTCACAAGTACATTGATTGATGTTGTCGGCAAGAGTATTTTCATCGGTAGATGTCTCATTTAAAATTTTGATAGATTTTTTATGATATTATAAAAATATTCACATATGTGATTTAGGGTAGTATCTTGGTCGTTGATTTTTAGTTTGTTTGATTGATGGTATTGGATGATCAGTGTTCGATATTTTTTTCTTAATGCGATCACCAAACATAGCCTGTGTCAAACTTATCGATTTTGAATGGTAGTCTTTCACCTGGACAATGCTGAGTGTATTTATCATTATAAAGGTTGTACAGATAAGAGAGCCGGATTTTTTAATTTGAATTAAAGACATTATTGATTCTGAGTGATTGAAAGTGATAATCTTTTTTATTTCGTTTTAAGTACGCATTTTTCGATTACGTATGGATAAAATTTCAGTCTCGGCAGGCCTAGGCTATTTTTGCAAACTTTTGCTCTTTTGATGAAATTTTATCTTTTTATCTTTGCATAATCACATGTTTATTGAACGCCTGAAGCTTACTTATAATTTTGATTATGATTACCAAAAGTTGATAGAATGCATTGTCATGACAACGAGTCTATCTTACGAGTTTCAGCTCGATAGGATGTCGGGAAGTGGGTTAATTTCCCTTTCCAAAATTCAAGTGGAATTCGAAAAGATGTAAATAAAAATAAGAAATGAATTTCCACGAAGTTTAAGAACTGTTGCAGCAAAACTTTTTCCATTTTTATAATGAGTTTTAACAAAATAACGCGTTCAACAGATGACACATGATATTTTTATAGCTGCCAACTTTATAATAAAAAACATAGCGTGACATTTAAATTCGGCGTTCTTGTTGGGACACCTATATAATTGTATAACTACAAAAAATGATGAGTGAAAGAGAACTACATATGTATTACATTAATGTTTGATTTAAGAAACAGTTCATTTGAATTCTCGTAGAAGAGATTCGTCGCTCAATAAGAAACAGATTAAGGTGTTAAGCTCCCACTTACATCACAAGTGAACTGTCAAGGGGATGCTTATGTGGCGGGTAAGATCTTCACAAAAACCACTAGGGTAGTGGTCGCAAACTCACGAGCCACAAGCGGCTGTTCAATGAGTAAGGTATAAAAAAATATGTTATTTTACTTATTATTAACAATATTTCATAAATAAATAAAAAATGTCCATCGAAAATAAAAAATTACAACTTAGTAGATAGTAGGTAATAAAATAATTCATAACATTCCTGTAAGAGCGGTACTGTTCCCATCCGCCAGGATGCGCTGTCTTCGGTTACTCTGGTAAGCCTTTTCCCATTTATCCTTATCTATAGGCAGGCGTTTAGAGTTTTTGAAAATTTCTTTACTGTCGAGAGTTTTTGAAAGACATTTTAAGTACCTAGTGCGTGATTGGCGTTCCAATTTCTTATATCCACGAGTGCGTAGTTTGCGCTCGTTGTTTATAACGCATTTCGTTTTTGGCGATAATGTGTGTGTTTTTTTTTACATGAGCTCCACACAGCAGACCCTGAGAAAAATAATTTCCCTCAGGGCCTATGTCATCTTTGGGGATGCTGTGTGGAGGGTTTTTTTGAGGAAAGGAAGGGGAGGGAGAATTCTAGGAAGGAAAAGGGTTTAAGGGGTGGATAGGAATCTGGGGTTCAGTATATCCTGGTCATTCGCCTAGACAAACCTCCCCCCGTGAACCCGGGCACCCCTGCTAAACACCAAACGTAACGAACCACTTGGGGTGACCTATGGCAGAGGTGTTGGTTATCCAATAAAGGTTCCTGGGGCGGCGGTACTCATTCCCGCCTCCCAATTTGTTAAGTGTTGATTTTCTTTATGTAATTTTTATCAATAAATAAGATTTAAATTTTTTTTATTTCTTTTATATATTTAATAATATTATTATTCAATTTATAAAAACAGTTTATTTATAAACAAGTTCTGCTAGGTAATTATTTTTACACGTGACAGCTGTTTCGCCTTCTGAAGGAATTATCAAACTGTCTTCAGAAGGCGAAACAGCTGTCACGTGTAAAAATAATTACCTAGCAGAACTTGTTTATAAATAAACTGTTTTTATAAATTGAATAATAATATTATTAAATATATAAAAGAAATAAAAAAAAATTAAAATAGAGTTCTACAAATTAAACTTGATAACAATAAATAAATAATATTATTATAAAGCATAACAAACAAAACAGTTATTCAGTATGCCTAGTTTTAACCGACTCCTATAAATAGGATTTTCGTAAATATATTTGGCTCTAAAAAAAATCCACTCTCAATAGTTTACTGTGCCAGAAAGGTGGAGGAAGAAACTCTTGACCGTGTCTTCTTCAATTGTAAAAATCACTCTTTCTTCAAAAGCATATATGAGTATCGTTCTCTTATTAAAATCGCCCAACATTCTCCCCTCCTTATTCCGCATTTGCTGTCTCTAAAAAAATCTCTCGTTTTTTCAGTTCTAAATAACTTCACAGACTTTAATAACTTCAATATTTGATTTGTACTATTCCTTTATAGATTGTCATCAAAATTATAACTATCCTTCTTTACTTAATAGGCACACAGCACTCTTTGTAGGGTAAATTGCCTATTTAAAAAAAATACATACATCTAAATCATTGTACTGCTGACATTTGGCTCTTTCGATTAAGGAGTTTGTCAACCACTGCTGACTTCGGGAAGAGAATAGCGTTTCTCTCGTACACGTGGACTACTTCAACATATCTCTGTTTTGTTTCTCATCCTTCTTCGCTCTAGCATATATCGCCGCCTGTGGGTTTATTCATATGAGATGAAACAACACAGCTATGAGTGTGTGAGGCAGATCTTTAAAGAGTGTTTTCTTGTTTATTTTTAGGAGCAAACATTTTCTTGAAGCAAACAATGAATAAAGTTGCCAAATATTTGCTTTTTATAATGCTGAGGATTAACGACTTGATTTCCATGTATCGAAGCGAAGATAGACATGTACTAAAACAATTATTCTTTTGTGTGAATACCTTGCAAGAGTTCCAACTGCTCCCAGCTGTCCGACTACGGTACCCTCAATTACGTTGTGGTGCTGAATAGAGCGTGGAGATGAAGAAGACAGAGATCGGGGAAGTTTTATCATTGACGTCAAACAGGCCAGAGTTTCTCCAGAGAGAGTCCGCTATGATTTTTTTTAAGAATTGTTTTACAAAAACTGAACAATACTTTTTCATCCTATAATAGTTTACATACGTTGCTTATTTTGGGACATTTGTACTACATTTTGAGACCCCATAAAAGCCCTAACTTTACTGTCTTGAGCAAGTTGGACTATGGAACTTAATCTTAAGAGACAAAACAGAAGAGTTAAGAGAGCAGATGGAATAAACAAAAAACCAAGAAAAATTATGTGGGCATGTTTCTTGCCAAAAGTCTAGTCTTAAATTTCAAATACAGCTCTTTATTTCATCATCACTCTGAACATCAAATGGGTTGTCAATATACGACACCAGGCAAGTGTAAAAGAGGCATTGCACATGCTAAATGGGCTATAACCAAAATAAATTGGTTCTATTAAAATCTACATGGAAGGCATTTCTAGTGTGTTTTTCTCCTACGTAATAGAATTTTCAAAAAAAATTGTGTAAGTTCGAGTGTTTTTGTTTGAAAAAGAAAAAAGAATCAGGTTGTTAGAGTTTTTCATGTATGTAATCTCGTTTTCAAGAACAAATTCGTTAGTTTGTTCGAGATATTACGGTGGAACACATTTTGACATATTAAAGTGATTATTATGTACTACTTTAGAGATGTTAAAGTTGTGACTGATTAGTCATCCTCTTTCCTTCCAAACCTTTTTTTTATCCTACATCTTTTATCAAGTCCACCATTTCATGTAAGTGTTTACAGTCCATTTTCAATTTCAGTTTAGTCATCCTCTTTCCTTCCAAACCTTCTTTTTATCCTACATCTACTCTCAAAGTCCACCATTTCATTTTAAGTGTTTACAGTCCATTTTCAAGTTCAGTTTATCTGAAATTAAATTATTATTCGCTGCTTTATTGCAACAACTAGACTTATTTAAAAGTTCATCACACGTAGCTTTATAATAAATTATGTTCATTATCATTTATGGGGGCACGTTTAGTCGGTCTGTTTCAATGGATAAGCTTTAGATATAAAGGGCTAAGTCCCTGGGGTGGACTGTGCCTTTCTTGCTATAGTTTTTGCATTTACTGGAAATACAAATTGAGGTAAAAACGCCACGTTTATAGCCAGGAAGCTTAACTTTGTGATTCGCTTATCTGACTTAGCGGAACCTTTTTTACAAAGTTTTTAAGAAAACGTTATCTTGGTGAGACATGAAATAGTGTGGTTTAAATTTTAAGAAATTAATTATGAAATAACAAAAAATTCATTTTCTGAAATTATTTAGTCCGATACGGATTTTGTAAGATTTCATTTTGAAACATTTAATAAGTACCTACCTTGCATTTTACATTCGGCTTCACATCTTCCTCGTTTTTTTTATCTCTTATGTTTCAATTTCTTCCATTCACTAGTAGTGAATCTTTTTCTGAGGGATCCCGAACACATTTTTATGTAAATATCGCACAAGAGTCCCAACAGCTCCCGCCTGGAGCTAGTAAGACTATGGCATCCCCAATTGGGGTATGTTATGAGGCTGAAGGTAGTGGGGAAGAGAATGAGTTAAGGAAGAAGAATATGGGGAAGTACCTGGCTATTCAAACCTGGACACCAAACACGGCTAAAGCCATTTCGAGCAACATTTCAATTCTGAATGGTGGTCTTACACCAGGACAATACTGACAGTATCTTCTACTTTGGAAGGTGCTGCTTCTTTCATATCGCAATCAATCTATTATTTGATATTTTCTTGATTCTGCTTATTCCGATACCCAAAGTAGTTACATTCACATTCTTCTTCCTTTCACAAGTCATCCTTTGTAGATATTATAAGTCCATATTTTGTCGCCTCCGTTTTCTTCGTTCTTGATGCTGTGGTTGCATCAACAGTTGCAAATGATATTTGCGTTTTACTCAGCTCATTACATCATATTAGTCGTTTCTTTGGAGATTCTCGATTTTTTAGTTCCTTGTTGGTTTTTCTTGTCACTGATAGAATAGCATTATCTCGTCAATGCAATTTATTTTTGCTAACACATATGTGGGTCGAAAGACCCACCGGGTTCGTTCATTTTTAGGGCAATATTTTTCTCGCCCCTAATTTTAACTCGATTACTTTGGTGCGTATATTTCGTTAATTACTGGCTAACAAGTACACTTTGTAACAACGATTCGAATGTTTAAATGGGCAAGCCGCCAGACCGAGACTGAAATGTTGTTTGAATAATTTTTATTGTGTAGTGGGTGTGTTTGCAAATTTCCAGTAACCTCACCCCTTCCCATCGATACACCTCACCGTGCTGAATTTTCTCAATTCCTTTGTCAGGCACAAAATGCCGACATGGGACGAAGCACAGGCGAGGTAACACAAAGGAAAGTAACACTACTGAACTCTGGTGCACGGATAGTCTCACCTTGTGTAGAGCAACCGTAATGTAGTTTGAAAGGATATGTTTTATGTTGTCACGAAAATCCACATGTTTGTCTCCTACAACGAAATACTAATATTTCACATTAATTAGAGCATGCCGAGGAAAAACCTATTTGAATTTTTGCAAAATACCGAAGGTATGAGCTTTAAAATTTTGATATTTGTGGCCGACCGAAAAAAGTATGAATCAATGGATATGTTCAGCGGTAGATACTGCAGAACTGCCATCAGAATTCTGGTGTCTCTTGTGTCGTCAAGAGACACCATTGCATTCATTTTACCAAAGCTTGCTTTGTAAGCTAATAAATTTGTCATTTTTAGAGTGATCGAAAAATTTATCTTACTTAAGTCGGTATTAACTCGTTAAATATATTACTTGTACTTTTAATTTTCAAAAATAGGAGACAACTTCTTTTTAATTTCGTAATGGTGATTTTTATGCATTAAAAGTTGAAAAATATTATTAAAAATTTTAATTTTCGATTTGACTTAAAGTCGTACCTACGTTAGATATCCCTGCCGGTGGGTTCTGTATCTTTTTGTTACTCGATTTCAATGCTTTTAACAAATGGAAAAGCTTTTTCGTCAGACTTTGATCTTTTTTAAGTATGGAAGCAAAAGATGTGATATTATGTCGAAGTGCGTTGGCATGAAAATAATGATGTACTTGTTTTAGAGATAACAGTATTCATCCAGCCAAACAAGTACATTGAGAATCGTCTTGTGAATTGATCATTCGAGATATTGTGTAATTCTTTTTAAGGTGCGGTATACCCGTTCAAAAAGAAGAAGATGGAGAGATATGTTAAAACGAATGTTAGACGGCGCGCGCTAATTTTAAAACCGATAAAAATTTAGCGAAAATTGTGAAAATGTTTAACATAATACGACTTGTTTAACAAAACACGACTTGTTTAACACAGAGCAAAAATTTCTCGACAAGTACTTAAGTTGTATTTAAAGACGCATTGTGAATTTTTTCATACCCACAAATATTAAATAACAGAACAAAATGTGTTTTTAATAATTTTCGAAGCAAACTTTGCGATTTTTTTTCTACCGAGGGAATTTGATAGAATTAATACGTTAGCGTCTGCGTGGTTGAAATTTAAGAACCCGGCTTCGAGTGCATGTCGCCGTACGTGCCGTACGCGCCGCGCTATATAAACATCTGTGTACGTGAAATTTCAAACAAAACTACCGTTGTAGTTCGGTTTTGAATTCAAGAATTCGCCACTTCCGTTAGTAGGTCGCATGAGAAGGTGCTCCCTCTAGGTATCATCCCCAAAGTTTCATCGCAATCGGATGAATGGTTAGCAACGCATAATTTCATGATTCCAGAACTCACTACTGCATATAGAAATCATTGCGGGCTTGCTCATATAAAATCCCCAAAGTTTGATCGCAATCTGATGAATGCTTTAGCAAAGCATGGACATCTCACATACTCAAATCCCCAAAGTTTCATCGCAATCGGATGAATAGTTAGCAACTCATAATTTTGTGATGCCAGAACTCACTTTTATATATAGAAACCATCGCAGACATGCTCACGTCATATCCCCAAGTGTTATTGCAATCGGATGAATGGTTTAGCAACGCATAGACATTTAACATACTCACATACATTACTCATAGTACTTTCCCCATAATACCATGCGACCGAAGCCGCGGGTAAAAGTTATTTATATATAGAAACCATCTCGGGCATGCGCATATCAAATCCCCACAGTTTCATCGCAATCGGATGGACGGTTAGCAATGCTTTCATGACTCACTATTGTATATAAAAACCATCGCGGGCATGCTCACATCAAATCCCCAAAGTTTCATCGCAATCGGATGAATGACTTAGCAACGCATAGAAATCTCCGATAATCACATATGTACCTACGTACTCAGAAGCAAACATATTTTGATTCTTATAAGTATAGATGATTATAACTGGCCTACAACTAAGATTTACAATTATAACTACAGACTTACATCTTAGACTTATGTGACTTATGACTAGAATATTAAACTTATGATTTCATTTATCTTAAGATTGAAGAGTTTTTTTAATTATTTATTTGGTTTTCTGCTTAATTGATGTGAAAAACATTGGTTTTGTTTCGAGTTTTTCTTGAAAGGTGAAGCTTGGCTTATTTTATATGTCGACATTGATCTCCCAATCTTCATCCACAAAATTCCCCCCAAGGTCGAGTGTTTAAACCATTATGTTGTGCAGAGTACCAAATCAATTCGATAGCGTAAAAGGTTTTGAAGTAGATACGTTATAAACGTGAACATCCTTTAGAATTTTCCATCAATATACAATCTTCTTGTTTTAAATCTGTTGACATGAGATTGTTGAGAGCGTTGTTTGCTTGGGTTCATTTTTAGTCACGTAACTGATGCTCGGATTTCACAAACAGGAACGTGACAAACGGTGAGACTTTGCTTTTGCTCCGATTTCAACCGCATTTCTAGGAAGCAGTTTCCCGCTGAATCTCGTATTAGAATACCAGATTCTCTATTCTTTCATTTTTCTACACATAATTTGAACGTCATGCAATATCACTAACCAATCATCCCATAGTTTCTCTGCGGGGTATTCAAAGTGGATGGAATACAGGAGACCCTTGCCTCAGGTGCACGTTATTTCTTGCCTTTTCACGTTTTTTCTCATGCACATTTTTACTATTGTCCATATAAAATTATAACACTGGGTAATTTACCCGTGCTAATGTACAATTTTAGAATTTTATGAGTTGTTAAACGTATAGAATGAAAATATTTTTCCATCACAACATTATTATTAACAATAATTTGAAATGTAAACTAAAAATGAGAACAAGAATAATCAAAATTAAAAGACAGATTATAGACCTAAAAATTAACAAAACAGGTAAATGAAATGTAGGAATAAATGTCCAGGGAGCGGCTCTGTCTCAGATTACCGAGGCCCATCGCGCCTCGCCCCTGCTGAGATTATCTTCGCCTCATAAAGTTCCTCCTGCGCCGTAGGTGTCTCCAGCTCACAGGAGTCACTGCCTCCATCTCCACCGACATGGCATCAAGCTACCACCTGGACGATCAGATCATCTCTACGGCACGATGTAGAGCAACGCAATGGTAACCTGAACACCCGTGGTCCTCACCGCCACAATATCATGATCTTCATCACTCATCACGACCGAGCATCACTGTCTACGCATTTGTCTGCACTCCGTTACTCTACTCTACGTACTCCGTAGCATCAATAAAGATTTCGACTCACAACTCCAATTGCCGTCTTTCAATAATCTCCTGTCTGTATTGATTTATTTTGTTTTCAAAGTTCTGCTTAAGGGGTGCCAATTGAACGTGTCTTGTTACTTTATCAACAAGAGGAAACCTTTTATTGTGTTGGGAGGGTATTTCATACAACAAAGATAAATAGATTTGATCAAGTAAATAGGTTTTATTACTGGAATACCCAATCAAAGTATCAATTGTCAAAGACTTTCGATTCCTAAGAAGCAGAAAATAAATCTGTTGAGTTTTTGTTACAAAAGGACTGAATCTGTGCTTTTCTAGAAGTTGAAAATTCGCACGTTTTTTACGGCGTTTCCATTTAAAATAGTTTAAATTAAATTTGTTTCTTTTATTATACACCATATTTCACGCTCATACCGCGGCACGTTTGGATGTTTATTATTCACGATAATTTAAGAAAAAACCATAACGAAGTTTTTTAAATAAATCAATTCTAATTACTTGAATGAGATGGGGAATTGGAAAGTGAGGAAGTACCTGGCTATTCAGATCTGGTCACCAAACACAGCTAAAGCCATTTCAAGCAACGTTTCAATTCTGAATGGTGGTCTTGCACCAGAGCGATACTGAGAGTATCTTCCACTCTGGAACGTGCCTCAAATATCCTACATATTATTTTTAATGAATTAATTGTGAAATGAATCAAATAAAATTTATTTGCGCACGCCAGGATTCGATCCCACGACCTTCACATCGCGACTCAAGAGCCGTATCCTTCGACCACGGAGGCTGGAAGATTTTGCTTTCTTTAAAAAATATTTGATATTTGACAAAGGTTAAAAAAATATAGGTAGGTATATTAGCTTTGTTATATTTTTTTTAACAGCTCCACACATGAGGCCCTTAGGAAAGTAATTTCCATTAGGTAATTCCATTATGTCACATTTGGGGGTTCTGTGTGAAGAATCTTTTAAAGGAAAGGAAGGAGAAGAAATTCAGGGAAGGAAAAAGGTATAAGTGGTGGGTGGGAATCTGGGGGTCAGTGAGTAAAAGAGTGACGGACGTATAAATCCATCCCTCCCACTCCATTACAAGTCGATGAGTCGAGAGATTTCTGCCGGAGAGGCCAAATGGTCTTCCTCAACCAGTATTTTCCAATCCGGCCCGCCACGCAGTAGACAGGCAAACAC
Source organism: Glyphotaelius pellucidus (assembly GCA_936435175.1). Taxonomy (NCBI): domain Eukaryota; kingdom Metazoa; phylum Arthropoda; class Insecta; order Trichoptera; family Limnephilidae; genus Glyphotaelius; species Glyphotaelius pellucidus. The sequence continues at coordinate 29,188,040 of OW386544.1, forward strand.
ACCCACCGCCAAGTCCTAGACAGTCCTGTGATCCTGGGCACCCTTGCTAAATCACCAAACGTACCGAAAACACTTAGGGGACCTATAGCAGAGGTGTCGGTTATTCAAATGGTTACCGGGGCGGTGGTACCCACCCCCGCTTCTCAAATTGAAAAATTATTATAGTTGAATCGCAAAATGGAAAACTAAACTCTAATTAGCGCTGGAAATGGTTTTTAATAACGTTGATGCTTTTAAAAGCCATTAAAATGAGATTGTAATGGTGTAAAATCCACGTACGTTTTTTATCGCTTTCATTTAGATAACAATCATCCTGTATCCAATAGTAATTAGGTTATTTTAATGTCAATTCCTTCCCACACCATCACAGTATGAAAATTTACAGGTAATTAAGGGAGAACATGTGCTCATTTTAGTTAAATACCAATGGTATAAATAAAATTAAAGTGAAATTTTATGATGACCTTACGAACCTTCTCACCAGCAGCCTTTCGTCCAGAAAACCCTTTTGGACTGACGCATGACGGCGAAAGTAAGTTACCATCACGATAGTCCCCCTGAAGATCATGGCGAACTGACATCTAGCGGTCCCAAATCGTCGCCTTAGTTCTTAATTGTCCAAACGCCACTTTTTATTTTTTGTTCAATCTCCACTTTAAAATGAAAATTAAAGCATTAAAAATTATAGTCAATCTACGAATTATTTAAATTAATGAGACCTTTACCTTTACGAAAATATCTTTATCTTAAACACCTATCATAATGTTTCATTGAAATAATTAAAGAAAACCTTCTCCTCCTATAAAATTTTCTAATGGTCGTTTGGACAATTAAGAACTGAGGCGACGATATATTAAACGGTGACTGGACAACTCGGAAAGAAACAAACTCAGAACCATCTCAGATAATTCATTTAGAACGATAAAAAATATATATAAAAAAATGGTTAAATAGGTTACATTAGGTTAGGGTTATCGGCTAATTTGAAATTTTTTTTCATAGCCTTTAATGACTTTTCAAGGAGGTGTTGAGTTGACTTTATTCTCAGTTGGCATGGACCTGTCTTACTAAATAAAGACTCAAAAACAAAACGAACTTTTCTTAGAAATTTATTTACAAAGAAAGCTTAGGTAATGCTCACAACTAAGCTGCTCTTTACAGTAATAACATTTTTAGATAATTTAAAAATGTTGTTACCAGCAAGATCACTAATATGATGATGTATTCAATTGAGCACGTCATAAGAAGGCTTAATACGTCAGGTTTTATATGTGTATTTCTGTGATATTCATCATTTCAGTATTCTAAGTCTTTTCAAGTTCAGTCGGTTGTCTCCATTCCATTCGTCGTTCAATGGGTTTGTGAAATTACTTTGACTTTGAAAAGTATGCTTACCTTATTTCAATAAGACATCGCTTTGTATGGGTCCCTTCACATTATATTCGTCGGGACGTCTGCTTCACGTCACAGGCATGAACTAAGCAGATTAAATTCCTATCAAAACAAATTAAGCCTGTATTTTAATATTCAGCCGCAATCTTTCACTTGAAAGCAAAGCTTCTAATTAATATCATATTTCACGTTAGAATTTAATAGCTTTTACCCAACTTCGCCCAAATTCATCAATATTTTAGTCTTATTGAGTAGTTTGGCTTAAAAAAAACTCACGTACGTAGAAAAATAATGATAAGAGAACAAAAGATGAATTTAGAACAACCAATAATGATCCTTTCCTAAATGTTTTAGTTGACGAATTGTCTCTAACTCCCAAGATCACGATGGAAATGAGGAAGCGTAACTTAAAATTATAGATGGAATAACAAAGGCGTCTGTTTTTATGAGAAATTTCAAAGCTCGTGATGGAAACAATTTTGCGAGCTGATAATGGTTGCTTTAGGGTAGAATTCCCAAGCAGTAAAAGCTGTGGAATTTCATCATAATGTTCTAATGTTGTTTTTTGTTTCGCATCCAAATTTCTGCTTCATACTATTTTGTTTAACTCTTCTGTGGCATCCAAAAATACAAACGACTTGTCTCATCTAACTTTAGGCAATAAAAAGGATATTTCGAGCTCCATGACTTACAAAGACATCAAGAATTAAAAAAATGACTGTTTCAAACCAACATATTTCTGTGTTATCGTTACGATTATTTTAAATCTTTATGTTGAGTTTATTTCTCTCGAATTTGTTTCTGCTTTTTTCTGCTATTCCATACCAACAGATTCGTGTGTTATATACAGGGTGTTAAGGGACGTACTTGACTTACTTTAACTAGTGATTCCTTACATTATTTGAAGTGAAAAATGTAAATGAAATTTTGACTTCTGGTGACATTTTTGATGTTTTTTTTCTACAAAAACCTAAAAAATAATAGTTGCTGGACAACAAGGGACCTATGACTGACTACATGAGGAAGAATTTTTTTTTTTTTAATTTTGATAAAAAAAAATTTTAAAAAAAGTTATCGGAAAAGTCACCGGACACTAAAATTTCAGTTACATTTCTTACTTCAAATAACGTCAGGAATCACTGGTTAAAGTAAGTCAAGTACGTCCCTTAACACCCTGTGTAGGACTATTAGTATTATTATATCATTGTAAATTCACCAGAACTGAGCGGCACAGGTATTTTTTTTATTTTTTCAAGAGACAGGACCAACCTTCCAATGCCTTTGGGGAGAATGACCACACTCTTAAACCAATTTTCTTCTTCGGGAGAGGTTTTTTGTAATTTACCTTTTTCTACGGGAATTTCGATTTGGTTTTCTTAATTGAATGGATGAATGAATTAATGCAATTCTTGGAGTGGAAATTATCCCACTTTCCGACATTCGATCGAACTGAAACTCGGCAGATTGACTGTTTGTCGATGATACTGCCTAACTTGGTATCTATGGTAACTATCACGCATACACTTACGCACACATACGAATTTCTCTAAAATTAGCTACTCACAATATATGAAAAAGTTGATAATATTATGGAAATTGATGCATTATATTTTTTTTTAAATGTTGTTTTTATCATTTTTATCATTTTATTATTGATGAGCCGACAGATGTCCAGAAAGTTGGCCCTCCGTAATAACAATTATAGTAATACAATAATAATTATCTGTGCATTATTTACCAATTTCAAACATGAAATCGACTTAAAATTCCTTTAATAAAAAGTTGGTGTGGACATAAAATGCATTAATTTACGGGATCGATTTTTTGTAAATACTTACGTATACGCTGGTATATACAGTACGTAGACAAGTAGATATGCATTTGAATGAAAATAGACAAATTTTAAGGTTTAAGATTCCGGTAGCGGCAGAGACGGGATCGAATAAAAGGCGAGCAGTTGGGGTTGTGAGTCGAAGTCTTTACTGAGGCTACGTAGCGATGATCAAGTAGTATGGTAACGTAGGTGCAGAGAGAGGTGATGTGGATGATGCACGGTCGGGATGGAGGTCGAGATGCTGTGAAGAATGGCCTGATCGTTCGAGTTTCGTCTCCGCCTCCGTGCAAACGGCGATGTCTCGAGTGAGTGGAGCCATCTGCAGGTGGTCCATGTGAGGCGGAGGCGAAGTATGGTCTCAATGGCAGCGAGGTGCGGCGGACCTCGGTAGCCTGAGACCGAGCTACTCTCTGGACTGAAAGTGCGGTGGACCTTGTAGTCGCAGTAACAGAGCAGTAGCAGAGCTGCAGGTATGGTGGACCTGATGAGCGTGTGAGATGAAGAGTCTTTGAAGGTAAAACACTGCCGCACTGGAGTTTTCGTGCACTGTGCACTGTTGAGTGTTACATGAATGAACTTCACTTAAGACTGACTGACTACTGATTGACTCGCTCGGGATCATAGATGCTCTTATAGCATGGCCGACTAGGGTCTCGATCGTCAGCAATATGTACACGAGAAAGATCCTGAATATTCGGCGCGGAACTAAAAATTATTGGTGGTGACTCTAGGCCTTTCGAGTAGGCGCCTTAATTATAAACGGCCGCTGCCTGGCCGTGCCAGCCTGTCGTCAATATGTAGGTAAAAACACAACGCTACGATAGTACGTAGGTATTTCTCGTGTGTTCCTTATGAAACCAATGACGGCGCCATGAAATTGGCAGGAACGGGCACTCTAAGAATGGAGAGCGAAAGTGGGAGTTCACTTTTTTTATTCGGCGGAACACACATATATATTTTGTGTAAGTAGGTACAGCGTATTTTCCCTAAACCGACTGCATATTGTATATGTTTTATGCCGGAGGTAAACTTTCGGGGGTTTAACTGTCATGGAATCGATTTTTCGGTTAAATTTCAGTGACTTCAAGTCAGCAAAAAATAAACGTTTTTGACACAAGACTTCTTTTCAACTGATATTAGTAATTTTATGTTTATTAATGTAATATTATGAAGATTTATATTTTGTGAAATATTTCTGGATTGACTGTATTTCACAAAAATAAATTAAGTGTAGTTTACTTAGACTGCTATTGAACGCGAAAAATTTTATCTTATTTTCATGTTATCAAAGCTCAAAGATCTAGAATATCTGCTATACCACCCGAACCGATTTGTGTGTTGTCTTGAAGATTATTTGAAATAATGAAGTGAAAATTATTTAAAAATAATTTTATCTTATTTTAAATTCGGGTTTTAATCTTGCAATCTTACATAAAGATAGCAGCCAATAAAAACATGCGTTAAGAAAATGAAGATAATGTTGGTAGTTCTTATCTGTTTTTCTGTTTTAAGATTTTCGATTGCGTTTCGCTAATATTGTCTTAAGAGATTGTCTCATTAAGACAATTAAATACCTATAGACAAAAACATTACAAAGTTTATGATTATATTAGTGGTGTTTAATGTTATTTGTATTCATTTTATTAAAAAGATGCCACAAAGTGAATTTGCGATTTTTAAAAAATAAATAAGTATTCAATTTTTCCCATTTTACTAACTTCAGAACTCACAGTTCTAGAGTTTCTGTTGTTTCAAACCAACAGATTTCTTTGTTATCGTTAAGATTATACGATATAATTAAGTTAGGTTTATTTGGTCTGAATTTGAATGAGAATTGATTTTGCGCAGTTTCACGCCTGGTTTTGCGTGAAACTTTTTTCATTATTCTTTCGCGAGCCGCTATCTTCCCCTGGCCGCCGGCATTCTCCGCGAAAAGCGATTTCAATTTCCCCTTCAATTTCGTTACTATTGCTTTAATTTATTCGCACGTAGTTGGTACCGCCCACCACCTTTCCCTCCCTCCACCCTCCGGTACACTTTACATTATCTTTACTTCACAATTCAACCAAAACTCTTACGAAATAATGTATTTAAATATTTTCGGTTCACACTTGAACTGCAAAGGAAATCTGATTTAAAATATTATCTTATCTTCCAAGAAACTGGTCTTGTTTAGCAGATTCGTAATTAGTGACCAGCTGTTAACTCTGTACAAATCTCGAAAGCGCCCAACAATTTAATTTGGGAGCCTCCTCTGTGCTGGAGCCTCAAAATACTCGATAATAATAATGTTTTATTCCAGGACCAGCTTTTATCCGCGGCTTTGCTCGCATGGTATTAGGGAGAAATCACTGTATAAGAATTTTTCCACGGAAATTAAATGTTTTTTCCGGGATTAAGATTAGCCTATGTCATTTCCTATTTCTCCTTCATGACGCCAGAGCACGCTATTATATATAGAAATCATCGCGGGCATGCACACAGCAAATCCCCAAAGTTTCATTGCAATCGGATGAACGGTTAGCAATGCATAATTTCATGATACCAGAACTCACTATTATATATAGAAACCATTGCTGGCATGCGCACACCAAATCTCCAAAGTTTCATCGCAATCGGATGAATGATTTAGCAACGAATAACATTTCACATACATACTTAGATAGAAGCAAACATGTTTTCATTTTTATATATATATATAAGATGTGGGGAGGATAGTGCAATCCTACACGTCCCACATAATTATTTTTAAGTTAATTATTAATATTCTTGAGAAAAACTAATGAAAAAAAAAACAACAAAAAAATAACAAAATAATATTGTCGCCTACGCACCACCATATATATTTCCGAGATTTCTTTATTTTGATTTTTAAAATATATTTAGCTTTAAAAAAATGTCAATCTAGTACCGATCTGCTTAAATACCGCCATCCATTGACAATGGCCGTCTAAAGTAATTTAATTTCCATTTTATACTCAATATCCTGTTTCCTGTGCCCTTTGACGCACTTAATTGGCTGTGTACCGCTCCCTAGTACCCACTCGGTTATACGTATACCCGTTAGGCCCCGCACAGTATGTGAGGGAGTATGTTCCCGATAACTACATTATGTGTTGTAATTGGGTTTTCCCCTCGCGACCAGATATCTACCTATTACCTGTCTACCTCCTGCTAGCTGAAACAATACGTATGCTTTAAATTGGAAAGATTTTAATAAAGGGCGACTGGTTGCACGGTGAGCTCGGGCAACAAAATTATATCGCCTGAAATTACTTTATAATATCTCGCGAAGACTATAAAATCTATTACTTTCCAGAATAGTCCCGTATGAATATTATCATGGACAGCAATTTCTCTACAAGCTCAGCCGTGTGCAGACCATTAGCAAATTGAACATGTTATCTTTTGTATCTAATATCTCAAACATTGCTGGCCCGTCCCGCGCCGGCTATTATATGTATGAAATATTATTAACTTCCCGTGTGTCACACGGTCCAATAAGAGCAACGACTGGGCGACTTTACAAAATTAAAATTTCGATTTTAGGCCAAAATACTTCACCAAATTGAATAATTCTCTTTTTATTTAAAATTTTAAGCAAATACCTAGTACGGACACGAGCTTATTTATTTATTTGTGTCTTAAATTATAAAATAAAGGATCATTAATTATTTTGGCTACTGGCATTATACCTAGTTCTCTAATTCAAAATTTAGACTTATTAGATTTGTCAAAGAATCTTTATATAAAAATGCAAAAATCAGTCATATTAAACACAATAAATATGTAGGATTAAAAAAGATTTTTTGAATATTTATATTGAGGGATCAGTAGGATTTATCGGTCCAGTTAGGAGATAAGAAAATTTGAAAATATCTGGAGTCGGTGAAGTATTTTCCCATTTGGTCTCTGGTAGGTTGACGTGTTGTTCTTGTATAGTTTTGAATTTATTATACTTATACAATGCAATTACATCGCGTGGATTGACTAGATGATCATTTGTGGAAAAGTGTGTGGAAGGGTTAAGTTTTTCCTGTGGGGAAGATTTAACCCGGACATAAAATCTAGAGAACAAAAGAAATTAATTAATTAAATTTTTCTCGATTTATTTTTATTTTTATCTGAATACCGCACAAGAGTCCCAACTGCTCCCATCTGGAGCCAGTGAGACTATGGCATCCCCAATTTGTCAATGTTGGGTATATTATGAGGTTGAAGATAGTAGGGAGGGGAAGGAGATGGGGAAGAGGAAGTTAGCGAAGTACCTGGCTATTCAGATCTAGTCGCAAAACGCAGCTATAGCCATTTCAAGCAACGTTTCAATTCTGAATGGTAGTCTTACACCAGGACGATACTGAGAATATCTTCCACTCTGAAACGTGCCGCAAATATACTATGTATTATTGTGAATGAATTCATTGTGAAATAACACAAATTACTCAAATAAAATTTATTTGCCACTCAGGGATTCGATCCTGCAACCTTTGGATTGCGAGTCAAAAACCTTTAACGCTAGGCCACGATTTAGAGGTAAATTTTTGTTAGTTAATGGAAATTAATAAAAAAGTTATCTTGCCTTGTACCAACAATGAAATATTAATAAAAAAATTAGTTTTTTTCGAAATTATAAATTTATATACCTTACAATTTATGTTCTAACGTAAATGGGTAAAGAAAAAATGATTTTTTGTACTTAAAATGAAAAATGTTTTTTATAAACAATTCCAAATTTTTATTCAAAAATGGTAGACGTTTTCGCTCTTCAAAAACGTCTTAGAATCTATTCTATAAGGTCTACTTATTAATATGATACACGGTTGATAGAATTATTTTTACCTAATGTTGCTGTTGTTATAAGTACGGATTGTCAGTAAACCGCCACATTTTCACAGCGGCGCGATAGCCACTGGTTTTAAACTTTACTCTTTTCGGACGGAGCTTTGTATTGAAGTAACAATCTTATTGATAGAAACCTTAAAACTGCAGTCACTATTTATAATTCAATTATTGCTCCACACTTTAACTACTACTCAACTATCCTTTTCCTGTGTAACGAACGAGAACAAAATAAGTTACAAATTCTCCAAAACAGGGCAATGAGAATAATACTTCAGCGAAATAGATTCTCAAAAGTAAATAAAATGTTAAAGGAACTAAATTGGCTAACCGTGAAACAGATGTTGACCCTGCACACGATGATATTTATCCACAAAATAGTGAACAACATGTTACCAAAATACTTTTCAAACAAAATTATATACAACAAGGACATTCACAGACACAACACAAGGACTTGCAAGGAAATCAGACTACAAAAAAAAGAACAAAACAAATACGCAGAACAGTTAACTATACAAAGGGATGAAGTTATACAACACTCTACAAGAAACTTTAAAGGCCGCACCAATTGGAAAGTTCAAAATGTATTGTAGGAGATACATAAAACAAGAATAAATATAGTTTGAAATATGATACGATATAATTAATTAGGAAATTGTAAACTTAAATGTACAATTTACTAAAATAAAACTAATAAATAAATAAAAATAGATTTTTTTTATTACTCTTTTATACGCTGATAGGGTTTTTACATTAGGATCAAATTATGGTTATAATTTATTTTTTACAAGTTGGTAATAAACAATGTCAAACGGTTAACAATTTGAATTAATTAAAAATTGATAAAATCTAAATATTTTCAGAAATAATATTTTGGCATGAAAGGTTTATTTAGGTATATTTTAAACATTGAATCTGTTATATTGAAAATGGTGACATTATTTTATATTTCTTTGCTTAACTATGTAGGCGAGGAATTAGCGAATTCGTTACATAATTCGTTTGTGAACAGCGGCAATGAAATAGGTCCATATGCTTAGTATGCTCTTACATCCGTCGGGGTCACCAGTTTGGAAATGGGTGAATTGTGTATTTTATTCTGACTTGGATTTGCAGCTTACAGCCTTTCCGATCACTATAAACTGAGATGCGTGTGTAGGGAGAATTTGCCGATAAGAACTCTTGATTATGCGGTCAAATTTATTTAAAGTAACTATAACTTATAATAAAACTTGGTACAAAATTAAATTCGTTACGACTAGAGTTACACGGGAGGGAATGTAAAGCAACCGAAACAGGGGAACGCGAGAACTGGAATAATTTAGCAATATCATGCACTGGACCGGAGACGGACTCTCGGGGATACCAGTCAGTAAAATTTAGCTTTAATAATTTTAAGGTTGTTCATCCATATGCGCTTACATTGACTAGACTCAGAAGTTCCATAGGTCCATATGCGTAGTATGCTCTTACATTATCTAGACTTGGAAACTCGCAACAGTCGAGTCCCCAATTTACAATTTACAAAAAGATGCACAAATCACTTAACCTTTGTCGATTCTCAAGATATGCATATAAATAAGTGCACATCCATTGTCAAATAATGGCTCAATCAAAACCTTCTACCTCTGAACTGTGAAAAAACTCTTTATATTCCATTTTATAATACCAAAAAGGCGGCACCCTTAACTCACTTAAATATAAAGTTTCACAAAAATACTTGCAATCCTGCCTCATGCTCTAGCTGTACGGAAATGAAAACGGGAAATACAGTTAAAAACTTAGGAATTACAATAGACAGCCAACTCAAATAGACAGATCACATACAAAAGTTTGTTAATAAACTTAGGTATTTAACTTGTATTTTTAAGCGATTAAATTACATAGTCAACATTAAAAGAATAAAATTGGTGTATCATGCATTGGTGCAATCTTCAGTATCTTATGGAATAATTGGATGGGGGGTGAGTATAATACACACATTAAGCCACTAGAAATAACTCAAAAATTAATACTAAAAATAATGTTGCATAAAGATATGAACTACCCCTCCGTGCAATTGTTCCATGAGGCTGAATTGTTAGATATAAGAAAAATTTACTGTATATAGTGTTTAAAATGTACATTTAGACGAAATATTATTTTTTAAAAATGAAAAGCGTTTTAGTAATAGTTTTAATAATATATTTGAAGTTCCACTGTGTAAATATAATAAAATATATAATGCTCTCTATAAGGCTACAGAAATTAATTGTAAAAATATATCCTCCCACAAGTATAAAAATGTATTAAAATCTTGGATAAAAACCATTGATAAAAGCATTTACTTGCTGTTACATCTAACCTGCTGTAACTTAACAAATTTTTATTAATCTTTATGAACATGTCCTTTGAATTGTATTTCAGTAAACACTGAATTTATTTTTTATCTATTTAATTTTATTTTTTAATCTTCTATAATGACGTGTGTTTATGAGTAAAATTTTAACTGTTTTAAAAACACTCAAGTATACCCACGAAATGGCGATTCCTATATGGGATTTTTTTTGGTTAATCTGCAAATTGTATTTTTTCTCTACTTTTTTAACTGTTTTTATGAAAAGTTTGTATTATAAAATTATACCTTTTGTACCAAAATAATTTTTAATAAAAAAATACAATAAAAATTTAATGTACTTATTTAATCAAAAAGTGTAGTTTATTTGTTCTGTTGGAATATTCGACTTAAAATCAATAAATCGTAACAACTGTCCCTTCTTTTGACTTTTTTTAATGTGAATTTGGTGGTGAGGAGACCAAACAACGGAGTTATTCTCTAATTAGCTACGAACTAACGAGACAAAACTTTATTTCACTTCCAGTTATGAAAACTTTCATAACTGGAAGTAAATTAAAGTTTTTAATGGTATGTAATGTGACTTACAAATCGTAGTTTTTCATGAAGATGTGTTTGGAAAAAGTTATTGATTTACATGTGTTAATATTTAGATGGGACGCTTAGATATTACTGCCATCTTTAAACACGAAATGTGTATGGATTGTTTGTTTTTAGATTTGTTAAGTGTGAAGGAACTGAACAGATATACAAAAATGAATATGCATTGATTTCCAAAAGATTTCTGGTTAAAAAAGAGTTTAAAACTCATCGCAAAGCCTTCGATAAATGAAAACCCAGAAGCTCTATGAAAGCAGTGCGCATTTTGAAATAATCCCCAGACCGCAGATGAGGGAATGGAATTTAAACAATGACCCTTTCCAAAGCGAATGGTAAATTTCTTTTTCATTCATTCTTCGAAAGCCCTTAAAATTATATTTATTTTTGTGCAATAAAATTTTGAAAATGCAATAAGCCAGCGGTATTGAAACCTACTCTGCTGAGAAGTCAAATTTTGTGTGAATAATATAATATATATTATACATACACACTTATACATCGTACACAATACCTCACATGCCATAGTTCCGCTGACTCCAGACGTTTGGGAGCATTTGGGACTCTTGTGAGGTATTCACATAAATAAAAATAAAAATGACTTTAGCCGTGTTTGGTGACCAGATCTGAATATAGCCAGGTACTTCCACACCTTGCTATTTCTCATCTCCTTCCTCTCCCTGCTACCTTAAGCCTCACAACATACCCCAATTGGGGATGCCATAGTTTCAATGCCTCCAGAAGGGAGCAGCTGAAACTCTTGTGAAGAATTCACATAAAAAAAATTTCAAAACACTTTTTAAAAACTTATAGATTTGATTGTAAGGCACTGTTCAGTGAACACAAGAAAAAATGTGTATATATTGAATGAACATATCATAAAATCTCTATCTCAAGAGTGACAGGCGGGAAAGTCATACCCTCGCCCTTACAGATACAGAGGTCGCTGGCGTGGGACGAAAAAGCAGTTTACTGTAAAGATAGTCGTTATCTACGCGCAGCCATTAGTGTTGAACATTTCAAGAAAAATATCCTTCATAAACTACGCAGCCGAGAAAAAATTTAAACAGATTTTTTATAAACTTTAACGCTATTTCCATGAAACATGATATTTCAAAACTTTTAGCAAATCTCTCGAAAATGTACCAAAAATTTGCACCCAATGTATTTTATTAACGTCTCAGGAATCGGAGGTATTTTGTCAGAAGGTAAAAATACAAATAAATCATCGCCTTAGTTTGTATTTGTCCAACAGACCATGAGAAAATTTTACAGCAGGAGAAAGTTTTCTTTCAATATTTCAATGAAAAATTATGATAGGTCTTTAAGATAAAGCTATCTTCGTAAAGGTAAAGGTCTTATTAGTTTAAATAATTAGTCAAGTGATTGACTCTCTTTTCCTATACTTTATTTTTAATTTTAAAGTCGAGATTTGAACAAAAATTAAAGGTCTGTTGGACAAATAAGAACTGAGGCGACGAAATGTCGTATTTCTAAACATATCCGAAAACCAAAACTGTTTTTGAAAGGTGATGAAATACTTTTACAAATGTTACTTTTATAAATAAAAGTATAATTTTTTAAATATTAATATTTTTACTACAGTCATAAAAAAGTTTAAAATTACTGATAACGAAAAAAAAGAGAAACACATACATATTTCATTAGGCAAATATATTATAAACATTATGATTACTTCACGTTTTCGTCATTTCATAAAAAAATAATGGATAAAACTCACAATTTTATGCATTTTTCTCAAATAGCTATCGGAAACTTTGGTTTCATGGAGATGTTCATTCTTAAATATAAATAGTGGAGTTTTCTCATTTTAATACCGTTTAAATCATATTTCTCATCTTGACAGTAAGGTAGATACAACCATTTATTTGAGACCTGTGAGCTGGGACAAATTTGGACTCCCATGATTAAAAGTTATTGAAATGCAAGGATAAAGTGATACGTTGCACAGTATCTAATTACCCAGAGCAGCTATTTCGATAACTACAGGCAAAAAAAGTCTGCGTAGACTGATGGTATCGAAATTTTAAACGAATCAGCCGCTTTGGTGGTATAACAATTCTTGTATTTTATTTTGCCTGTCTAATGTAATTATAATATTTAGGTTAGGTCTTAAAATTTTGTGCTGTATTTTTTCAACAGAATCTGATGAACCTTAAAATGCGATCACAAAGTAGACGGGTTATACTCAAATTGGCTACGGTCTAAAATTAAAAAATAATATTACACCTTAATATGAACAATTTAGTTCTTTGTGGAACTACTCGAAATATTAATTGTGTTTTTTCTTCATTTCGTCCGCTCTACGGCACGTGTAAATATAGTGAAATATAAGAAATGTCTTATCCGCAGTTTTTACTGGGTGGGACTGGCGTCGCCGATATTGTTGCAATACTACTGCACATCTTCAAAAAATCAACTAAATGAAGGGATTCTTACCGTATTCAAACTATGCCCATTAGGCAGTAATCCGCCAACGGTCGGGCGGCCATCATAGCATATTTCTTATATTTCTGAACAAAACTCAATAATACGCTAAACAAAATTCAATAATACATCGTCTACACTCTTTAGGTAATGAATTTGCTAATATCGATAATGCCGGAAGTCTGTCATCATACAAAAGATGCATAAAACAGAATTTGTCTGCTATTACTACCATGTAATCATAATATAATCACTAATCATGTCCTACGAGTGCGCACTCGCTATTATTAACTTTGTAAACAGATGTAACGCATAATGTAATGTATACGCAACTGTATGTGCTTTCCCAATATCTATGGATTAGAAACATATCATAATCAGTGATACCTTTTATATTTGGTAATTTTATATTATCTTCAAGCTTATACTATCTTCTTTGGCTCTTAAGAGCATTTCTTACTCTTTACTTGTTACACTTTTTTTTATATATATAACTTATATATATATATAAGATATCTATCTTATTGTCTGTAGATTTTACTTTTGACTGCATTATTTCCTACCTTTTAACTTTTTAATTCAATCTTTAACTTTTCATTATGCTTTACATTTTATAACTTATGCTTTTAGTTTATACTTTCATTTATCCATCTTAATTTTTACTTACTGCTTACTACCTCAACTCCTTTTTTTACCTTTTGTTTTTATATTTAACTTTAATTTATGTTGTTACTTTCGTTTTGTTATTGTATTAAAATACATACATAAATATAATTCATGTTAATGGCACATGTTGTGCCGTATGTTTTTGAAATAAATAAATTAATAAATAAATTTCTTTGGGCGCGTGTATCAAATCTTCATAGTTTATTAAAAGTTTTCCTTTATTTGCAGGTTTCAGCGACCCCTACTGCATGCTCGGCATCCAGCCGATGGCCCCGCCGCCACCCAGTCCGCAGCCGCCCAGCCCGCGCCTCAGCGACCCGGGGCCCGACGAGCTGGGCGGCGGGGGCCCGCACGACAAGCTGCGGAAGCACCACTCCTTCAGGCTGAGCTTCAAGCGGCGCGATGGGGGCTCGCGCAGGGAGCACCGCGACAGCACGGCCGGGCAGCTGCCGGCCAAGTTTATCCGGGCCACTTCGGTCAAGCCGCACACTCTCAGTCCCAAGTGGAATGAGAAGTTCAGATTGTAAGTGACTAACATTTTTAATATGCATCTAAAAACTAAACCAAAAAACTACTTTTTTTTCGACAAGAGCGTTTCGGTTTTTTCTGTTATTTTTGCATCGCTTCAACGCATTTTAAGTGACCGATATCGGATCCCATCATGAAAGCACAAAAATAAATCATAAAAATAATTCTGCAACATCCTTTTTCTACCAACTGATACGATCTTCAATACTTTCAACGTAATGGAGCTATAGCAAAAACCATTCTGGTTAATTTGAACCAAACAACAAAACACTACGAATCAACATAAACTATACACAATACCCGAGTCAAAAACAAAGAACTTCTCCAAACTTCTTTGGCTAAAACCACCTTTCGATAAAGACATTTTTAATACACATCTTAAAACCAACTACGATTGGACAAATAGAAACAATGATCGAATTTGACCACAAATTATTCTAAACCTCTCTTAAATGTGATACACTTAGAAGTGAATATTAATTTACATGCATTTAATTTATATATACATACCTAAAATTATAATCTTAACTTTCATAATTATTATTACAATATCTATTTTAATTCAACTTTTCTTTCTACTTTTGTAATATTATTCTCTTTGTGGGATTATCCTACATTTCCTATTTTCTTTCTTTTTGTTTTTATTGGAAAATTATTCTGTCAACCTCAAAAAAGAATGTTAAAATATGTTTAACTTTGAAGTATTAATGTATGTGTGTTTGTATTCATTTATGTACCTCCTATGCTTTCTCGACACAGGTATATCCTAATGACAGGCTAGAAACACTTTTTTACAATATCTCCACACAGGAGGGCCTGGAGAAAATAATTCCCTGTCGTCTTCGGGGATGCTGTGTGGAGAGTATTTAAGTAAAGGAAGGAGATGAAGTTCTGGGAAGAAAAGGGTGTGTGTGAGGGATGGGAAAGAAGGAATAAATCTGTCCGTTAGTGACTGACGTATGAATCCATCCCTCCCACTGCGGTGCAAGGCGACGTTCCGAGAGAGATCTCCCTCAACCAGTCTCTCCCGATCTAGCCTGCCACGCAGCTGATGGGAAGATGCATCCGCCTCAAAGACCTAGACAACCTCACCCAATGAACTCGGCAACCTCTGCTAAGTACCCAAACGTAGCGAACCACTTGAGGTGACCTAGCAGACTTGTTGGTTGTTAAATTAGAACATATAATTTTTTTTTAAATCGTTTTATATCACTGATTCGTTTCAATCAGTATACGTGAAACAAAAACTTTGTACCCCTTTTTAGGAAAATTGCGCGGACGGAGGAGTATGAAATTTCGCACACTTGTAGGTTATATAGAGAAGGAGTGCAGAATGCTAATATTTTTTTTAAATTGTGCATAAAAAATACATAAAATCAATAAAAAAAAAACATTACGCATTAAATTAATTATGGTAGAATTTAGACCATTGGGCGACCACTAGTATAATTAAATTCTCTTCACCGTTTGTCCCACAACTATGTATTTTCTTCCTCTGGTACCTGAAATACACTACCCGTTATACACTCCACTAAGGCACGTTTTGTAACAATAATTTATTAAATTTGCACTTCAGCATTTGGACCCAACCTTACCTATCCCACTAAAATGTACATGGCTTTGACCAGAAATAACTTTTCCTTACAAAGGCCGTAAAGAAGGTAGTATTTGAACGAAACGGACCCTAAATTCTAATATAATTCAACCTTACTAGATCCTGCTTACATTCCGGTTTTTTACACTTTATTATGTACTATTTTGTGGGAAATATTTCGTATACAAAACAGAAAAAGTGTAAAAACAGTCACAATGCTTTTTTATATTTTATTTTTATGTCTACAGAATATTTAAAGATTAAGTAGGAACGATGTATTAAACGGGTAGTTACCACAACCTTGCTTGTGTAGGGGTGTACTGCATCGAGCAAAAATAATTCAATTTAATATTAATTTTGATTTTGTTAGGAAACTGAAGAACAAAACAATAAAAATTGGTTGTCTGTAAAGTCGGTTTACGGACGATAATTTTACGTGATAAAGTCATATAATAACGATGGAGTGGAAGAGAGATAGATGCGTCACAAGCCGAACGCTTAGGCCGAACGCTTGTTCCGCGCTCTCGCTTGCACTTTGGCTCAGGCGGAACGTGACAATGAGTCAAGCTTTTTTGTGAGTGCAGCCGGCGTTCATCGATTTATAAGACGTTATCACGTCAAAAAAATTAATTGTCTGTAAAGTTGGTTTACGGACGATAATTTTACGTGATAACGTCATAAAATAACGATTGAGTGGAAGAGAGATTGATGCGTCACAAGCCGAATACTTAGGCCGAACGCTTGTTCCGAGCTCTCGCTTCCACACTCGGCTCAGGCGGAACGTGACAATGAGTCAAGCTTTTTTAGCGTTATCACATCAAAAAAAAAACAAAAGATCACTGTCCTTTTGAATGTTGAGTTAATAAACGTCGTCAGGAATCCAAATCTTTGGGGGTAGTTTGCGGGGGTAAGAGGGACTGCGAACGGGTGTTCCGAACAAGTCCGAAAACCTTTTTTTAAACTTTTGATACTATCGGAGAGCACAATAGCATTCAAACGATTTGACGTTACTTACATTTCTCTTTCAACCTCAAAAAGGGTGACCCGACAACTGTTCGGGATCAACTGTCATGGATTCCTCAAGAATAATTTTTAAAAATCCTATAAAATATTTGCAATTTTTTCCAGAAACGTTTCATCATATTTTTGTGAGAAAAGTACTCAATTTTTTTTTTTACTTTTGCCTACCTTCAACTTCACCGTAGAGGCAATGTCTTCCGATGGCGGAACAGCTGTCTACTTCAAAATAAACACCAATATTCAAAACAACTCCCTGGTACGTTTACTGCTCTTTCACAATCGTTCATAGGAACTAATAAGTGAGAATTTAGCCAAAGTTTTTGCGTGTCTGACAAAATTATAATATTGATGGGTTGATATGCTTCTATGTTTCCCCTTCATAAAACATCTCCTTTAACATATCTTCAACACCGATTTCAATCCTTCCTTTCCTTAAAATGGTACTTCATACATAGCAAAGACCACAAAGACAATCTCCAACCTACGTACACAAAATGTACTATTGACATAAATTTCGCGATTCTTTAAGTTGTCGCGGACTCTCAAAATTGCAATCTATCTTACAGACATAATGGTTTTCACATAAAATCGAATTTTGGGAGCCACACAGAGTGATTTCAAAAAGAAGGTTGTGGGTATATTACCTATTCCGTCTGAGAGTTATCATTACTTTCTCCACGCCTCAAATTGTGAAAGCGTGAAATGATATAAACATAACCCCGTCCTCCAATTTTGAAGAATGGGGTTCCTAAAAGGGATGAAAGGGGCTCTTCAAAAGAAATATTCGTCGACTGAAAATTGATGTGAATCTGTCATGCATGAATATGGGATACTCTTTGCTGTAGATCAGTGATTCCCAAAGTGTGGGGATATTCTCCCTTGGGTGGCGGTTGTGACCTCTGAGGGGCCTTGGGAGGCATTATAAGAGTGGTGGTGATATAAGAAGACAAAAAAATAAATGTATTTGAATAATTTGGGGGGCGGTGTAGTACGGGTATCGCCCCCCCCGGAAAAAAATTATTGGATAACCAACAGCTCTGCCATAGGTCACCCTAAGTAGTTCACCAATTTGATAACTTCATGGGGTGAAGTCTGTCATGTTTACATGGTGGGCTGGATAGAGAGAGACCTTTTGACCTCTTAGCCGGACTCTCACGACCCAAAACCCATCACCGCAGTTAGAGGGATGGATTCATACGTCCGTCACTCCTGGACACACTGACAAATTACTACATTTAATACCAAGCACATTCAAAATACCTAACTCTATAGGTATAACTTACTTAGGTATAACTTATATCAACAACCTCCCGTTAAATCTAAAAATTATCGAAAATAATCATGAATTCCAACTTAAATTGAAAAATTACCTTAAACTAATGTAAAAGTTCATATCTATTATTATTTTCTTTTAAATCTTCAAATTTATTATTGATAAATCCTGAGTTTTTCTTACTTATCATTTTGTTGTTATTTGCAATATTTTATTATTTACTTACATGATTTCATATAATTGAGCATGAATTCCCTCACCAAACACAAAAGCCTTGTGTCTTTAAGGTGAGGAAAGGCCATTTTATATTCCTTTATATTATTTTTATATTCCTTTGCGAAACATATACATATGAATACTTATTTTAAAAAACATACAAATATTAAATACCTAATAAAAAGGACGAAAATAATTCACGATTCCCTCGCGCGCCTAATATTTATACAAAATATGAATTTTTGATTTTTTCATAATAGTTTCCATTAAAGAAGTGTTTACCATTAAAAAGCCAATTTCAATAAAAAAATTAAATATGGCTTTGCAATATTGTTCATAAATAGTGGGAGGAGCCCGAAAAAATGTTTTGGAAAGAGGGAGGTCAGTCAAACAGTTTTAGAAAGCCTCCTACGGCGTGTGTACAGCGTGTAAGTCGCACGGCGAGGATTGTAATGTACATATTTTATAATATAAGTACTTTATAATACATGCACACATTGCGGCGAGGACATAAACAGTTTTCGTCACGTAGGCACTGCTCTTCGCTCCACTATCACTCTTACCATGTTATGATATTTTCTTTTGCAAAATATCTTGAAATACTTATTATATCACGCTAGTACAAGTCAAAGAAAATTTTATTTTCACCTAGACTTGAACTTCTGACAGAAATGAGCAAATTACCTAATGTTCGGTTCAGGAAGACAATAGTACCCTTTACACGTAGAGTTCGGAGCGGGACGTGTCCCGCGCCACTTCAGGCCGCCGCGCAGAAAAGTCTCACAGTGAACTGCGCTGTGAACCGTTATCTTACTTTCGGTCTTTACTTTTCTGCGCGGCGGCCTGAAGTGGCGCGGGGCACGTCCCGCTCCGAACTCTGTGTGTAAAGGGTACTATTAGGTTTTTTCACTTTTTAAGCATATCGTAGGTATTTACAAAACCGCAGCAATTTTCTTAAAATAGTTGGTTTTTTAATACCAATCATTATATTTCTATTTCTGATAGTGACAATTCGTTGTGAAATTCCATAATCTATGCTGATATTATAAATGAGAAAGTGCGTGTTTTTGTTTGTTACGCTTTCACGCCTGAACCACTAAACCGATATTTAAAATTCTTTCACCAATAGAAGGCTACATTATCAGCTAGTAACATTAGCTATAAATATAATGGTAAGCTCAGGCGTTATGAAATTTGTGTGTTTTTCATCAAAATGTGTGTATTTCATATATTTTAGGGGCAGGAAGGAAAGGCAGGTAGAAGGTGGGATTCGCGGAGAGTGAGTGAGTGAATGAATTTATCAGTGGTATTTCCACTTAATACCATGCGAGCGAAGCCGCGGGTAAAAGCTAGCAATAATATAAATAAACGAGTATAAAACTTATTTCCACTTAATTTATTTGTGACCATAACCGGTTTCAGCCTGTTAAGGCCATCCTCAGACTGGTATAATTGTAATATGTTGTTATAATTGTTTCTTAATAACATATGGGGAGAGGGAGGTGAGTAGTCTACAAGGATTTCATTAAATTTATAAATATATTGACCTCTCCATCATCTTGCACTCTCGACCCATCATCTTGCACCGCAGCGAGAAGGATGGATTCATAAGACCGTCAGTCCTGGGCACACTGACCCCTAGTTTCCTACCACCTCTCACATATTTTTTCTTCCCAGAATTTCCTCTCCCTCCTTCCCTTAAAACAAACCCTAAAACGCCCTGAGTGAAATTATTTTCCGCATGGCCTCGTCGTTCGTTATACTTCTTGATAAAAACAACTTTGATTCATCTGCATGTCTTCGTATCAATAATCACTTCTGCGCCGTCTTTACAAATCACAATATTCCATAGATAAAGCTAGTATAACGTAGATAGGAGTCTATTGGACGCTGTGATTGGAAAAACATAGATTATACCTACCCACGCACAATGGCGGCATGTTTTAACTATGCAAAGATGGCGGTGCGGCGATCGAAATAGTAAATTTCCCGCGGGAAAAAAACAATCCCGTTTTTTCTCTTTTATTTGAAATAAGCTGCTGTTTTTATAACAACGAGGGAGATGTTCGAGATTGTTGAATTAATGGCAGATCGTCTGGGATTTATTACATGGGGAAGTTTTATATTTGTGCAATGCGAACACTTGATCGGACAACGGCTTGATCTTATTTTATCATCGAATATTTTAAACGTAGTTAATTACCAAACCTGTGTCATCAGATTAGTTACCAATAATAAATTGTTACGTAGGTACTTGTTATTCTAGCTTTTACCAATCTTGTTTGACAATTACTTTGTTGCTTATTGTTTAATTTAATATAATGAATTAATAAACATTCATTTGACCAACGAATATACACGGTTGATATTTGTCACATGAGAACGGGTCGCTTCTTCGACTCGTAATTGAGTTCAACACCTCGGTTGTGGAACGACTTGCCGACCTCTGTGTTTCATCCTTTTAACAACATAAGTCTCTTCAAGATCAATGTTTACTCCTTCCTCTCCTCAAAACGACTCTCCACACAGCATCTCAGATAACATAGACCCTCAGGGAAATTATCTTCTTCAGGGCCGTAATTATGTACCTGTATTTTTTTTTACATTAGCATACAGGTCCTGAAGAAAAAAAATTCCTCAGAGCCTATGTCATCTTTGAGGATGCTGTGTGAAGGGTCTTTTTAGGGAAGGAAGTATAGGAAATTTTGAGAAGGAAAAGGTATGAGGGGTGGGCAGAAATCTGGTGGTCAATGTGTTCAGGAGTGATGGACGTATGAATCTATACCTCTTACTGTGCAAGGCGATGGTTCGAAAGTGTTCGGCTTGAGAGTTTAAAAGGCCTAGGTGAGCAAACACATCCGCCGCCAAGACCTATACATGAAGACAGACAGACCCCCGGGATCCCAGGCACCAAACTTAACGTAATGAACCACTTGGGATGAGCTATGGCAGGGGTGTTATCCAATAAATGGTTCCCGGGTGGCGGTAATAACATTAAACCAAAGTAAATAAATCAAAATACAAATAAATATAATATGGAAGCGAATAATAAGTTTTTAAATGTGTTCGTAATGTACTACATCGAGTTCTTTTTGTGATATCAATTTTTTTTAAGTGAAAGCTTCTTTAGCACCGTTGTGATTTTAAACTCGACGAAACTAAAAAAATACAAACACGTGCATCTCTAGGATTTAGCCAGCGAGAAAATGAGAAAGACCAATCGGTCTCCTCTTTGAACGGTGCTTCGTAAACTACCTGTCTCCTCTTTATTGCAGCGCCTCGTAGTCTCCCTACATTTGTCTACTTTAGTTTTCTGAAAGTTTCACTTCTACCGAGAGTGAACTTTTAACAAAAATTTTTTTTACCTTTCATTAAATTTTTCGTTTTCTTAAGTCGAATAACAACGTCTTAAATGCTTAAAACTGTATGCAAGCAATGCATCTGTGCGAGTACTGTGTTTATATTATCTATAGGTAACCCTCGCGAAAGCTTCTAAATAAGTTGACCCAATTGAGTGGCGCGCCCATTGTAAAACTAGTTAAGGAAATTCCTCGCACGGCCGATAAAATCAACATACATAGATCTTCCAACTATCTTAGGGGATTATCGACAACCCGCTTCCAGCCAAATTCTGGGAAGTCCCTTCAGGCCAGGCACACCCTTTCGGGCAGTGGCGGATTTGCTCTAAGGCCAAGTAGGCCCGGGCCTAGGGCGGCCAGATATTAGAGGCGGTCAATCGTGGCAAAAAAGTCACTGATGATAACAAGAAATAAACGGTTGCGAAATGGTTACAAAAGAACGGTCGCTTAAATTTCAGAATCACTACTTTTTTGGTAATAATTGATACATTGTCAGAAGAACTCAAAAAACGACAGGATGCTTATAAATTACGTCAAAATAAATTTTATTATTTTATTATCTTATCTTGACAAACTAAGCCCGTCTGAAGTTGAATAAAAGGCAAAGCATTGCAAATGGTTTATTCTACTGACTTAGAAGACAATTTTTCAGAAGAATGTCTCCTTTTTCGTGCTCACTGCAGTGTAAAAAATGAGGAACGAAACAGTGCTGTCAGTTTGTTAAAATGGTTACGAACTGAAGGTCTTCAAACCCTTTAGCCAAACGTGAATATTGCTCTTCGTATGTGTGTGTGTACTCCCGCCAGTAACTGTTCTGGAGAACTATCGTCTTCTTGTTTGCTACGAGTTAAAAATTATTTACGCACCTCAATAACGGAGATGAAAATTGGATTGCAAAGATTTAATTCATGATTTTGCTGCGCTTAAGTGCAGACGAGTAACACATTGTGAAACACTTATTATATATTGTATGATAATACACCTTGTTTTGAACTAGTTAAATAAATAAAACCTAAAACCGTTTTAAATGTTTTATTTAAATGTGCAATTATCCTTGAAACGTTAGAAAGTATTACAATTTAGCAGTTTTTATAGTTAAATTTCTAACAAAATTTCTGAATCGATTTCGATAAAAGTTGGCAATAAAGTAGATTCATTATGAAATCTATATGATGAGAAAGGGGCGGCTGGTACTTACTACATGGTCTGGGGCCTAGGGCGGCCAAGACTGCAAATCCGCCACTGCTTACGGGGAAATAACCCTCTGGGGGATAAACAACGATTAATCGTTGTTCCTAAAATACGTGGCATCGGCCAACAACGATGGTGGTTTCAGCAATTTTTTTTAACAACGAACTTCTGTCCAAATATATAATATATAACAAAAATCAATGTACATACCCAGAGTATAACGGCACGTACCCGAAGGACTTTAAGCAAGTAAATTTGGAGTAAAAAAATTTAATTTTATTAATTACTTTAATATTCATTAATAATTAATTTTGCAGATGACATATTTTCCTATAAAAACAGAAATATATTTTTCAATGCTACTGATACCATCCCTACACGTCGTGACGGGCTTGACGCACACTATTTCGTATGTTACCGTGCTGTCAGAATGAGACAGACAAAGCTTCAAGTGACACGTTAGGCTATATTTTATTTACAGTTTTTACTTCAAATAATGTCAGGAATCACTGGTTAAAGTAAGTCAAGTACCTTAACACCTGTATATAGGGTGTAACAGCACGTGCCAGAAGGATTTTAACCAGCGATTCCTGGGCATATTTGAACTAAAAATGTTGATGTCAATTTGCTAGCCGATGACATGTTTTTTCAATTAAAAACATTAAAAATATTTTTTAAAGTAAGTCAAGTTTTTCCGTTGACACCCTATATGTACATTACAGAGAATATTCAAGTCAAAGTTTGAGCAAGGATTTTGGTAGAGTCCATGATTTAGATATTATTCCGTAGACTGACAGAAATCGTTTAGACTGGAAATTTCAAGGACCTGACTTGATTTAAGTCTCGACATAGTTGAGTGAAGAATGTTTCCCATTTTTGATTGAAGAAAATCAATTCAGTACAATATTAAGGGTTTACGGCAAGGAATATTGAATTTAGTGACGGTGTTAGCAGCATGGTTATTTTAGGTGGTGACCCGACAGTTGATTCGCCGACAATTGGCGCCCCGAAAAGGTATACAAAAAAATTATATTATTTACCAATTTCAAAGATAAAATCGAAAAAATATCCTTAATAATAAGTAGGCATGAATATCAAACGAATTTATACGGAGTGTCGATTTTTTTAACATATGCGCTAGTAACACAGTAAGCAGATTTTTCATTTTTTTTACATGAGTTCCACACAGGAGGCCCTGAGGAAAATAATTTCCCTCATGGCCTATGTCATCTTTGGGAATTCTGTGTGGAGGGTTTTTTTTTAAGGGAAGGAAGGGGAGGAGAGTTCTGGGAAGGAAAGGGGTTCAAGGGGTGGGTAGGAATCTGGGGTTCAGTGTCTCCTGGTCATCCGCCTCCAAGACCTAGACAAACCTCACCCCGTGAACCCGGGCACCCGTGCTAAATCACCAAACACAGCTAACTTCTTGATGCATTTGAATGAAAATATGTTTATACTTTTGTTATTCGTCGTTTTGTTATTTATCTTAGTTATATTGTGTATAATTAAGTAAACCGTATTTTCCCTAAACCGACTGCACATTGTATATAAGCACACCGAGGGGCCAATTGTCGGCGGATCAATTGTCATGGAACCATTTTGGGAACGCAATTATAAACAACAGAAATCACGTTGTTTTCCCGTTTTTGGTTTATTTCGTAATCCTTTTGCAGTTTCAATAAGCCTTTTGAGGTAGAACTTACAAATTTATATATTAAAAATAAATATTCACCGATGGGAGCTTTTACCTGTAGAGACAATCAAATACAACCATTTGATGAAACAATTAAAATTATTAAAACTCTCAGATGGAAGACTTTTCCTACTTGACTTTTATTTTTAAAATTGTGAATGGTTTTATATACAAACGTGATTTATTGAGCCTAATTAACTTCTACAAACCAACAAAAACTACTCGATCTAAAATCATCATCCTCAGTATATTAATGCGTGAAGCAAAAACTTTGTACCCCTTTTTACGAAAATTGCGCGGACGGAGGAGTACGAAATTTCACACACTTATAGTTTACATAGAGAAGGAGTGCTAAATGCTAATATTTTTTTAAAATTATGCATAAAAAATAAATTAAATCAATAAAAAAAAATTTACAATTATAATATTGAAATATTACAATTATGGTCGAATTTCAACCATTGGGCGACCACTAGTTCTTTTAAATTGCCGCAACAATGCCAGAACTGTGTCTCTTAGATGCTCACTTGTACCTAGATTGCAAGCAGCTGGCAATACTTTCTCAGAAGTAGAAGATGTGTTCAACTGCATAGATATAGGAATTTAGTTAAAACTTACCTTTATAAATAATAATCATGATAGCACGATACTATTCTTCTGCGTAGGTTCTACATAATTAAAAAAGCATGTTGTACTTCACGATATTCGTTTTTACTACGTTCTACTGAACACAAAAGTCTGTAAAGGCGTATAATATAGAAATAAATAACAAATTTTGGTATTTATATATGAGTTTCAAAGATGAAATATTGAATTTGCTCGAAAAACATTATACGTAAAAGATTGCGCATGCCAGTATTGTAAAGCCACGAGCACAATACCCGCCCTTAATAACAATACAAGTTTTCGAGAACTTTCAAAGAAATTACACTTCGTTTCGTAGAAAGAAGAATTTATTGCTCTGTTTGAAAAATTCATCAAGTTTTCTTTCAGAATATCTATCGTGAATAATCATCGCCTGAAAAGTTTCACTGTACCACCCTGAAGCACTATTAGGTTGTATTGTGTAGGTGTTACCAGTATATATTTTTTGTTTTTGAAATAATCTAATGAACGAAACCTCAAATTGTAATGTTTAATCGTTTAAAATAATTTTAGCGACTCTGAAACGAAAATTTGAAGCAAAAAATATACGGTCGCAACTAGGAAATAAAAAAAATATGCACGTCTATTGACTTGCAGAAAAGTGAATAGATGTCGCAAATTAAAATTAAAAATTGATGTATTCATCAAAGACACTATCTAGATTGCATTTAGTTTGAGAAGAATCTTGCAATCATATATAAAGATAGCAGCCAAAATAAACACGCGTTAAGAAAATGAGGAAATGTTGGTAGTTCTTAATAGAGTTAAATATGACTGAAGAGGATGGGGTCGAATTAGCACAGAAGGTTAGAGCAGAGGCTTGGCTAAGGTACTAGGTTTAATTCCTAGATGTGACTGTATCTTTTCAAACGTTCGTTGGCGGGTCGTTAATATTGTCTTCAATGATTAAATATTACTTGAATTTTTTTTTTACATTAACTCCTTACAGGAGACCCTGAGGAAAATAATTTTCCTCGGGGCCTACGTCATCTTTGAAGATGCTGTGTGGAGAGTGTTTTTGAGGAGAGGAAGGAGTGAAAATGGGCCTTGAAGAGACCCATGTTGTAGGAGGGAGGAAACACAGAGGCCGGCAAATCGTTCCACAGCCGAGCTGTTGAACTCAAGAACGAGTCGTAGAAACCACCCGTCCCGACCCAAGAGAAAACACTCTTGAGGTAGCCGTCCATTATTTGCTTCAAAGCCCTCCGAGCCATTGGGATTTGTATGCCCTTTGGGGGCTTATCAGACAAAAAGCTATCATGGACTGTACTGCCATCCGCGTAACAATGAATCGGTGCACATAAAAAGAGGTCATTGATGTGCGACAAAAACCAAGTCGGAGACAGAACTGATCTCTGTGAGACGCCAGCATTTATCGAATGCGAGGAAGAGGTGAAACCGTCAGCAACCGCCTGAATCGACCTCTCCCTCAAAAAGTCGGCAAACGTACACAAGGTTGCGGGAAGTCCGTAAGAAAGCAGTTTGTTGACAAGGCCTCGGTGCCAAACCCGGTCAAAGGCCTTGGAAATGTCCAGTGCAACCGTTTGGGTCTCACCAAAACGTTCCAGGCACCGCCTCCAAGCATGCGTTACACACGCGAGAAGATCACCGCACGAGCGGTTCGGCCGGAATCCATATTGACGGTCGTTAATAATTTTGTTCTTCTCGAGGTAGTGTGTAGCAATTCAATTAAATCCGAACAGTGACATTCTTTACACAAACCAGCAAAAAACATATTTCTAAAGGGTTAAAATCCCCTTTATTTTCTAAAACAATGGACGTGGTGATATCTTCGCAGCGAATCTGTGGAATTAAACTGACTTTTATTGAAGCAATTTAATGACGAAATTATTCGTTCGCCTTAAAAGCGTTGTTCCAGATTCTAGTAATAAAACGTTTATTTACAAATTTTATTGCGTCCATTTAATTTTACTCTGATACCTAACCTATCCCAACTTAATCGAGCTATATCTCCATAGCGACAGGGGTAACAAAGTTGGGTCGGGAATATTTGGCCCTATTAATAGCAAACTTGGCAACTAATGGGTGTCTTATCTTGTAGATCGTAATTACAACCTAAAATTGGCCGCCCACAACGAATGGTTTTGTTGAAATTTGTGTTGTGTTGTGTGTGCTATCGATTAATAATCAGGAACGTTATCGCTAAGTAATTATTCTAGCGTACGATGATCTCCTAAGCAGAGTGGCTAACAATTAAGTTACGTAAAAGAGGTCCTGGGTTCTTTGTA
Organism: Glyphotaelius pellucidus; assembly: GCA_936435175.1. Classification (NCBI taxonomy): domain Eukaryota; kingdom Metazoa; phylum Arthropoda; class Insecta; order Trichoptera; family Limnephilidae; genus Glyphotaelius; species Glyphotaelius pellucidus. Next base: position 29,215,919 of record OW386544.1, read on the forward strand.
TAGTAGTATTTCGTGTATGATTAATTTAAAATTATACACAGAATAGAGTGATAAATTTTCTTCAACCCTGGTAAAATATCATAATTCAGAATTAAAACTTAATTTGGAATGCCGCAGTATTATTGGTCATTTAAGTGAGTTTTTATTTAATTTTATAAAAAACTTATGTATTCTTTGAGTGAGTAGGTTTTGATGGTGTCCTGATAGTTAATCCCTCGACAGTTGGCTCCCAAAATTATATTTTTTTGCATTATTTACCAATTTCAAACATAAAATGGATTTATTTATTGTTATCGAGAATAAATTTATAGAACTCCATTTAAATTTTTTATTTCTTTTATATATTTAATAATATTATTATTCAATTTATAAAAACAGTTTATTCATAAGCAAGTTCTGCTGTATAATAATTATTACGCCTGACAGCTGTTTGGCATTCTGAAGGCATTATCAAACTGTGGTCATGCCACTTACAGACGAGGTGTTATGTTATTTCTAGATAGGATTTCGATGACTAATTTCTAATTTATGAGTAAACTGGCTGAAATTATAAATGGTTATTACCCTATTTAAGGTTTCCCCAATTACTTGTATTATTTAAATTCTACTGAAGGTCATTGTGTACTGTAATCATTATTCCTAATGTGGATTTTTCCCAAATGATGACTCATGCTTTTATTTTCCATTATAATTGTTTTTTTAAATTGGTTTGAACATATCTAACAACGGTGAGTGAATTATATTTGTTTGTTCATTTATCAAAATAGCTTTAAGATTGTTAAAATGTTTGTTAATTTCTATTTGTGCTAAATGAGTTTGCGTCCTTTATTTTGTGCCTGTAAAGGAGTTGGCTTACATAAGCCAACTTCCTCCCGATTTTTTTTAAAGTGTTGATTTTTTGTACTTGTATGCTGATACATACAGTATTCAGATAAGTAATTTATTCTTAATGCATTTTTATAAAAATATTTTTTATATTTTTGTTATTCGGCGGTACATCCTCTCTGCACAACCCTTGATTTTATTTTGTGTAAGTAGGTATACCGTATTTTCCTTAAACCGACCCCATAATGTATATAAGTATGCCGAAGACACAACTGTCATGAAATTTCTAGCGTTAAGTATTAATTTAACAGTTTTTTACGACAGTTAAATATCTCCGTAAAATGCAATCCGTGGGAAAACTTGCATTTAATTCCCACTGTGGACTTTATGATGAAACGCGTTTCATACAAAGATTGCTTTGTAACACTGTCGGCTTTCTAGTATCGACCTGGTGAAACACAACCATTAAGAATTAAAAGGTTGCTTGAAATGGCTTTAGACGTGGCGAAAATCAGATCTGAATAGCCAGGTACTTCAACACCTTCCATTCTTCATCTCCTTCCCCCGGCCCCTGCTGCATTCTGCTTCACAACATACTATTGGTGAAGTCCCCCACAACACCAGCCGGCTCATTGGACTGGAAGGTTTCGTCCTAGACGTCCTTGAAATTACCTCTAGGGAAAATACAGCAACTTCGAGTGGTAATATAATTTTTGTCTTGTGATTGATTGTGTATGTATATGTAGTAATTGATTGTGAATGAAAATATGTAGTAATTGATTGTGAAATATTGAGAGATATTTTTGTGTTTTGCGAAATATTTAGAGACACCTGTTTGTGAAGTGTATAGACTCCTTGCTTTTAAAATTAAATTGTAATAATGAAGTATTTTTGCAAGATTCCAGTTAGGCCGACTATTGTAGTAGGTTACCACTTGTATTACGCCAAGTATTAAATAAATCCCAGATTAACATAAAAAAAACTCTATTCTTTCCCAAGAAGTAAATATTCTTCCAACACGAGTTTTCCAACTGTTTGTGTGAATACAACAGCTGGCATCACTGGCTTCGAATGGTTAGGACACTTGTACGGTATTCACGATAAGAAAAGTGCTTGTTGATTTTTTTACAATTAGTTTGAATCCCCGGGATGTACATAAAGTTTTACGAAAACACCTTAAGGGGGTATTCTAGTCTAGAAGCATGAATTGTAGGTGTTTTTTCAGGTGCAATTAAAAAAAATACAATATTATTTTTGTAGCCAATATTTTACCAAATATTTATTAAACATTAAAGAATACATTAAAAAAAATCAAACGAAAAAATTACAGGATGTTGAAGTGGGTGGTCTCAAAAATTTAGCACGCCCTGGGGTTGACACGATACCAACCCTCCTAGTTATCAAAAAAAAAAAAAAATAATAATTTTTAATCCAAACAAATGCTGTTATAGCATGAACCTCGGAGAAGTCATAATTTTTTTTTTCGCAAAATGGCGGTTGTCTAAAATAAAAAGACATTTTTTTACCAGTTTTTTTGAGTTTCACTGATTTTTTTAGAATAGAAAAAATTAAAATTTTAATATAGTTCTGTTTCATGCGATAAAATAATGAAGAGAAGGCTCCCACCAAATTTCAAGTAAATTGGTTTAGAAGTAGAACTTGCGTGCCAACCGTCTCGAAAAAATTAGTTTTGAGAAGAATGCGTTTAAAATTTTGTTCTACTTAGATTCGCGAATGGTTATAACTTTTAAAATAATGCGAATTTCGAAAAATCTTTGTTTTGTCTAGTCTAGAAAAAAAAAATTCTAGACGAGAATACTGCCTTAAACAATGACTTTTCTCCTGTTTTGAAGGTCAAGTATACATCTTTACGTAAATACCTAGATGGAAGGATACAACTTGTTTTTTTCGTCCTTAAATAATAGACACACTCAGTTACTAAAAATTTAAGCGTTTATTTACAAATTCGTTATTAAAGAGTTTAAAAAAAACTACCAACTCTCGATACTGCAGCGTTTTATTTTTTTATGTTTTGTATCGAATAACAATTTCTCTGTAAAGGTTTCGACTCGAAGGAAAGAAGCTCGCTTCACTTAAGCGGTCAACCGTACATATCAGCTGAAAGCAGAAATAATATATTATTTCTCACAAGCGTAATACCGAACTTCGAATATCAAATCACGCTTAGATAAACCCATCAAATATCGCTCATTGTTTGCTGCCTCACTGAAGAGATAATTCAAAATTACAAAAGTGATATTTTTTTCCTCTTCGACACTATTTTTTTTTACATTAAGGCGGCGCATCCCAGCTGAAAAAGAAAAAGATGGATAGATATGTAATTATGAATGTTGGACAGAACGCACTAATATTTTAAATCATAAAATTGAAGCGAAAATTGTGAAAATGTTTAATAAAACACGACTTCTTTAAAATAGGACAAAAACATCGTGGAAAGCATCTTAAGTATCATTTAAAGAAAAATTGTGAATTTTTTCACAACAACGGGTAAAATAATAGAAACCGACGTGTTTTTAATAACTTTCGGAGTATACTTTGCGATTTTTTTTTCTATCGAGGGAATTTCCTATAATTTGCGTTTTGGCGTGGAACCTGACTAGATATTATCGTCAAAAATATCATTTATTTTTTTAAGAGCTTAAAAACTTCAAATGCTTAAGGGAGATATGTAATAAATTGGAAAAATTCGGGTAGCGGCGGCTTAAGCTCAAAATAGGAGTCTCTAAAAAAAACAATTTCCCTCAGGACCTATGTCATATTTGGGGATGTTATGCGGAGGGTCTTTTTAGGGAAAGGAATGGGTGGAAGTTCTGATTAGAAAAAAAATTGAGGGGGGGTTAGGAATCTGTCTGTGTCAATGTGTCTAGAAGTGACGACGTATGAATTCATCCCTCCCATTGCCGTGCAAGACGATGGGTTGAGAGAGTCCGACTGGAGAGGTCCAGGTTAGGTCTCTCTTAACCAGTCTCTCCCGATCCATTCGCCACCAAGACCTAGAGAAAAACCTCTCCCCATTCACCCAGTCAACAAACTTATGGCAGGGATGGTTATCCCATAAGTGGTTCCCGGGGCGGCGGTACTCATACCCGCTTCACAAATTGTGGCAATGTACCTATATCTCTACAGTTTGAGCGACCAGAGGTGGAATTAAAATTACCATATTTTTGTTATTTGACTACTAATATATATTTTCATTCGGGTTTCTTCAAACTCTGACTTCGTTTTCAAGATATAATAAAGCCATACAATTCCGAAAACCTTACAAAAATTGATGCCCAGATCGTTATTCTCAAGTTTTGGAATTCACACACACAAATCTATTTAAAAACTATTTAAATTAAGATTTGATTTTGGATTGATCAAATGATTGTATGATTTCGTGAAAAACAAAACATGATCTAGATTATTCTTAATTCGAATTATTGTTCTAAATTCCATTGCAAGCTTAAGTCCTTGAAGAATAAAACTCAGATATTCCTTAACAGCTGGACTCCTGCTAGAGGTAAGTCTTGCTGTTCTCAGGCCCCATTAATAAAGACCGCTATATTGACTCTTTGGAATAACAAGGCTCCATCTCTTGCAGTAACGTCATGCTTCTATGGGATCTATAGTAAGCTACTTTAGAGTTCATTATCACATGACGTTACAGCAACAGATGGAACCTTCTTATTCCAAAGGATCGATATTAAGAACTAATAGTTCTCAGTAGTCCACAATAAGGATTTAACTTCGACTTCAATAAGGCTTAGAATGCGCTCGAAACAAAGTTAAATTAAGTGCTTATGGTTTTAGAAAGTCAGTTGTAGCAATAATCTTCAATAAACAGCAACTAATCATAACGCAACATCAATTTATATACTTTTTACAATAACCGTAAAGTTTGTGAAGGATTTATTGCCCAAATTTTATCAACTATGGTGTTTTGTGTGATGAATTAACCCTTTTTTGTCAGTGGGTATACGTCATCCCCAATAGGGGTATGTTTCGTGGCTGAAAGGAGCGGGTAGGAAGATGAATGTTGGGAAGTAAGTGACTATTGAGACCCATTTTAAGTTCAACATTTCGATTCTGAATGGTGGGTACCAATATGATACTATTCAAATCTGGTCCCCAAACACGGATAAAGCCATTTCAAGCAACGTTTCAATTCTGAATTGTGATCTTACACCAGGGCGATACTGAGAGTATCTTCCACTTAGAAACATGCCGCAAATAGACTGTAAATTAATTAACTATTTGTGAAATAACATAAGTTATTAAAATAAAATTGATCTAAATCGAATCAATGTACCTTCCTAACTATCTACATTAAAAACATGTTAAAATAATGGTAAATAATGTATCATCGTTGGTGTTTATTAAAGACACGTAAATAATGTATCATCAAATTTGGTGTTAACTAAAGACATAAATAATGTGTCATTAAATATGGTGTTCATTAAAGACATAAATAATGTATCATCAAATATGGTATTTTTTTTAAATTTTTTTTTTAGGTTTTCTTTATTCACTAAATTGTTTGTTACATGAATTTTAGGATTTTACGAACATCATGCTAGGCACACGCCCGTGTTGTAGTGGTCGATTACAGACCTATATAATATATCATCAAGTTTGGCGATATAAAAAAAATATGAATATATGTCTTATCATAATTTGACTGTCCTAAAACGGGAATCATCCTAGTTGGACAGTCAAAACATTTTATAAATAATGTACATAAATGTGTAAATATTTTACTAAATAAATAAATAAATGTATTATCAAATTTGGTGATAATTAAAGACATAAATAATGTATACAAATATGGCTTTAATAAAAAAAACTTATAAATAATTTATCGTCAAATTTGGTGATAATTGAAGACATAAATAATGTATCATTAAATTTGGCCATAATAAAAAACATAAAAATAATGTATCGTCAAATTTGTTGATAATTAAAACATACAAATAATGTATCATCAAATTTGGCGATAATAAAAAAATTATATATGTATCATCAAATGAGGTTAAATCAAATTAGAGACTTAAATAATGTATCATCAAATTTGGCGATAATAAAAAACGTATGTTTGTATCATCAAATGAGGTTATAATTAAAAACGTATAATAAATTTATCATCAAATTTGGGGATAATTAAAAACATATAAGTATGATGTTAATTAAAGACATACAAATAATGTACCATTAAATTTGGTGTTCATTAAAGACATATAAATAATGTATCACTAAATTTGGTGTTAATAAAGACGTATAAATAATTTACCATTAAATTTGGTGTTAATTAAAGACATATAAATAATGTATCATCAAATATGGTGTAAGTTAAAGACATATAAATATTGTATAATCAAATATGGTATCTATTAATTAAAGACATATAAAATATTGTATCATCAAATACGGTATCTATTAATTAAAGACAAATAATGTATAATCAATAATAATGTATAATCAAATATGGTATTAATTAGAGAAATGTTAATTTGGGCAGTGGTTGTGTTGGAATAAATAATAAATGTAATAAATAGAAGCATAGAAGTGAAGCCGAATTTGAAACTCTTTCAAGTGGATTAATGGCAGAAAATAAAAAAGCTTTTAAGCTCGTTATTTACAATCATGTAAATGATATCCAAGAAGTTTAGCCATTTAAAATAATGACGGAAGAGAACTTTCTTCTTTTGAAGAATTCAGAAAAAAATACTGAGAGAATTGATTAAAACAAATTTTTTTGTTGGTAAATGATTATAATTTGCAATAATTCTACTGTCAGGACGTTATTTTTTTCTTAGGGATGAATAGATGATGTATCGGTTACTTACTCAGTGACTCTTGACCCTTCAAAAGGTAGAAAAGTCAACAACCTTTCGGAAAATGTTCTAATTTATTTTAATGGCTTCTTAAGTCATCATGACTTGTCATTTTTTAAGTAAACAGAAAAGAATACACGTTGACGAACCATGGTTTTTTAAACTCTCTAAACACTGAAAAATTGTGTTATAATAATTATTTTTATCTACAACGTTACTGCCTTAAAAATCGAGGGAGATCTTTTGCGCATTCTTGTAATATTATTCGTGAAAAATCGTGGATTGTCTGAATTCTCGACGAATCTGAATATATTTTAAAGGGAAATGCTTTATCGCTTGTTTGAATTCCCCGAACACTTTCAATTTTGAAAAATCACACTCAGATTCAAATCAAAATTCTAGAGTTCATTGATGTGGAGTTACAGACGGAATCACAACCGAAAATAGTATATATGATTGTGTCTATTGTATTTCAAATTACCTCCAGGTAGTTGAAAAAAAAATGCAGCGGCATGGTTGTATTAGGCCAGAGATGATCCGCCTATCTGACAGCGTAATTAAGTTAAGTTGTTTCATCAAAAGGACATAGTTAATATTTTGAATTGGAATATTCAGTTTAAAGGTGATAAATCTTAGAAATTTGTGCTGCACCCTTTCTATATTGTCGGAATGTATTTTTTTCAATGGGGACCAAATAGGTGAATTATACTCTACCTGGCTTCTTACTAAAGAAGTGTACAATGTTTTCAAACATTCTAGTGACTTGAAATCACTTGCTGTTCTGCAAATGAAACCAAGCATTTGTATAGCTCTCTTTGTTATTTCATTTATTTGCAGAGTAAATGTTAACTTTAAATGACGGAAGGTCCCGTAGGTGCTGAGTTCATAACGCACCTACTGGATTTGGGATTCATTTTGGACTCGCTCTTGGTCAGTACGAGTATCATTTGAACGGGTGGATTTTTTTGGAATTCGAATGAGAGCGTTCATTTGGTAAAAATGGAAATACAAGTTTGTATTATTTCCTTTTATTTTTATGGGAGTTCACTGCACAAACGGACATTTGGGAAAACCTCCAACGAATGGGACTCGTGCGACTTTTTTTCAATAAATTATCACCTACATCAAATAAAGGGTGATTTTAAGATCCGATTAATTCAGTTTAAAATTCATCGAAACGGTAGGAAAATCGGGCTCCTGATCAATAAGTCAAACACACAGCAAAATAAGGAACATCAATACCAACTTTGATGAAATTCAGGCTCCTGACTTGACTTTAATTGCGCTGTTATCCTGTGATAGCGGAATCCGGTTCCGAGGCTTGTCGAAATGTCAATATTATCATCGGGGGTTTAAATTTAACGATTTTTTATTCAAATTAGTACCTGGTACCTAGCTGGGACCAAAGTAAACCTTTTGAAGGTAAGTATTACAACGTGCTGAAAATTTTGTTTCAGTTTGACGATTTTATTATAACTTTTTAATAAGTTATTCTATATTGGTTTATAACAAGTTTTACTAGGGATATCGTGTTTTTTAAGGCCGTAAAGATTTTTTTTATGTGGGTACCGCACAAGATCCCCAACTACCCCCAACCATTTGGAGCCAGTGAAACGACGGAATCCTCAAACTGGGTATGTTTTGAGGTTGAAGGTAGTGAGTAGGGTAAGGAAACGGGGAATTAAAACATTTTCGGTGAATTTTCTGGTGGATATTTAGAATTATTCACGCACAACAAATTTGTGTTCCAACGTAAATAATTGGTTGTTTTTAATTTTAATTTAAGTTCATCATTATGATTTTTAGCACTTTTTATTTTGTATCGTATTTATATAGTAGAAAATCGATTTCTATGGCTTTTGCTATAATTCTAAACAAAAATAAATAAAATATTTCTGGACAATACTAACCATTTACTGTTGGTACTTTTTGATTTTCAAAAGATCATTCAGTTTTGTTTGTGAAACCATTTTGGCCCAAAATTCAAAATGTTTTATTATTATATATTCACATTATCCAACCAAAATATAAATACCTATATCAAACATTGATGGCCAAACACAGGTGGCCTTTAGGAAAACAATTTCCCTCGGGGCCTTTAAATGTATATATCTTTGGGGATGCTGTGAGGAGGGTCTTTTTAGGTAAAGTATGGATAGGAAGTTCTATGAAGGAAAAAGGGGGGTATGAATCTGGGGGTCAGTGTGTCTATCCGTGGACGTGAGAATCCATCCCTCCCGATGCAAGGCGATATTTTGAAAGAGTCCTGCTGGAGAGGTCAAAAGGTCTCCTTCAACCAGTCTCTTCCGATCCGGCCTGCCTGTTGGAAAACGCATCCGGTGCCAAGATGTAGACAAATCCCGCCCCATGAACCCGGGCACCCCTGCTAAGTCACGAAAAGTTGTGAACCTCAGATTATATGTAAAATAGCTTAAACCATAGGTTTTGGTGACCTATGGTAGAGGAGTTGGTTATCCAATAAATGGTTCCCGGGGCGCGACTAACACTGCTGAAAAAGTTTCTGCATGTTTTTATTTGATCTCCACCGTAAATCTGTTTGGATTTGAAGAAATTTTCATCATTTAATAAATCCTCTTCTAAAAATCATTCCTAGAAGGGATAAATATTTTTTGTGCTTACCACACTTCTGCCTACAAGTGAATAATAGATACCAAAGACACATTGCCTTCCCAACTCTACTATACTCCTGGATTTCGGTGAAGTGGTCTCTTCTGTCTAATATAATACAAGCCATCATGAACAGACAATGGATAGTCTAGTATTTCTTCACCAAACAGAAGTTCACCAGCCTCTCATCTGTCGGCGGTAGGACCACAAATTACTTTCCTAAAATATCGGACTCAGATATAGAGCACCCTAGATAGGCTCTCTCTTGATTAAAACGCAATAAGATCTTAACGGGTGGAATCCAAAAGCGATGCCCACTCAGCCACTGGCCGATCTATTACTAATAAAAAAATATTTAACTGTGCTGCGAAAGAACTGGCAACGTTGCATTTTGGTATACGCATGCGCCATGCCAGTAAGTTTCCCGGCAAAATGACAGTTGTGAAAATATATGGGACAAATAAAATACCTTAGAAAAAATCCGAAACCCTCTTTTGCTGGACAAGCAATTTATATGTCGCAGGCCAATCGTAAAATCAGGCAGATCAACGGGAACCTTTATTGGATAACCAACATCTCTGCCGTAAGTTACCCCAAGTGGTTCGCTACGTTTGGTGATTTAGCAAGGTGCCCGGGTTCATAGGGTGAGGTTTGTCTGCGTCTTGGAGGCGGATGACCAGGACACACATACCACCCTTAAACCCTTTTCCTTTCAAGAGCTCCTTAATAATAATAATAATAATTGGACAATTTGTAGAGCGCCGTTTTTGTGAAAAATCACCTAAAGGGCGCTTTCTTTCCTTAAAAAAAACCCTCCACACAGCATCTCCAAAGACGACATAGGTCCTGAGGGAAATTATTTTCCTCAAGGCCTCCGGTGTGGAGCTCACTTACAAAAAAAAAAAAAAGATCATGATGCGCTTCACTATCTGCCGCCATTTCACTATGGGGCCGATCATGATGTGGCTAGGCGCATCATGATCTGCCTCACAATACGATCAGCCTACGACACATGTATCTCTCCATGAACTATTTTATGTCAGTTTCTATATTACTAAGGTTTTCACATACACGGTTGTTTCTCAGTTCTATAAAATTTTCACCGCGTTTATTGGTAAGGTTGTTTATGTTTAACATTTACCTCTTTGACCAAAAAACTTAGCTGTAGTCATAACATGTTGTAATAATTTCAGAGTGGAAGAAATTTAGTATCGCCGTAGGGAAAGACCACCATTCAGAATTGAAACTTTCCTTAAGCCGCCGCTATACGAATTTTTACCTATTTCTTACATTCTCACTTAAACATTTGAAGTTTTTAAGCTCTTGAAAAATTATATGTTATTTTTGAAGATAATATCTAGATACGTTCCACGTCGAAACGCAAATTATATGAAATTCCCTTGATAGAAAAAAATCGCAAAGTATGCTCCGAAAATTATTAAAAACAAGTCTATTTCTATTATTTTATAAGATTTGTGAAAAAATTCGCAATGTTTCTTTTTGATACTTAAGATACGTTCCACGAGATTTTTGCTCTATTTTAAACGAGTCATGTTTAATTAAGCATTATCACAATTTTCGCTTCATATTTATCAATTAAAATATTAGCGCGCTCTGTCCAACATTCGTAATTAAATATCTCTCCATCTTCTTCTTTTTAAGCCGGGATGCGCCACCTCAAGACGGCTTTAGCCGTGTTCGGTGACCAGATCTGAATGGCCAGACTTCCTCACCTTTCTCTCATCTTTTTTCCCTCCACACCACCTTCGGCCTCATAATGTGCCCCAATTGGGGTTGCCATAGTCTCACTGGCTCCAGACAGCAGTTGGGACAGCGCGATTCAAATACATTAAAAAGTAAAAAAACAATATAAAATGTTAATATCTTATAGTTTCGTGTCCTCTAACACTTTTGATAAACGGTGGTAACCTCCACTGTTCTACCTTACTTATAATCGTGATATAAATATTACGCGGCGCGTAATGTTGGAATGCTAAAAACTTGACTACCATAGCGCGTGCCGACGTACGATTGGAATGACCCGCGGATTGGAATCAAATAAATTAGATGGATTCAGTTTTCCCCTGAGAAATCTCACGTTATTTGTGCTTGACCAAGGACCACAAATTTCATCCCACGTATCAAATATCAATGGCGAAACTACATCCGCCATCCGTTTGAGATCTGTTCCAAATTAAACGCCACTTGCGAATGGGAAGTGGACCAAGTTTAATCAAAGGCCCCGGACCCGCAAAACAAGAGTCGGGTTTACAAATGCATGAGGCAATTACTCGGCGGGATCAAACCAGAGCCGACTTAATACCTGGCAACCCGTACTTGATTACGTGGGGCGGCCGCAAACAAAGACTCCGCAGACATTCAAGAAAAATAGTAACACCCGAGTCTGGTGTGAATGCTCTGAATGCTGGATTAGCGGATTTGGGGGACCTTCTCAGGGTTTACATCTGATTAAGTGATCCGGTTGTTAATAGACCGTTGTCCTTAATTGATCCGATGAATCTGAGGCCTTTCTAATTTTCTGAGTGCAGTCTTAATACTCCACAACTTTGCTATTTATTACATCGATTTGGATTCCATGACAGTTGGTCCTCCGGCCTGCTCACGAGTATGAACTCGTGTCGTGTAAAATAACTAAGTGTCCTCGAAGGATGTATCGCCGAATAACAAATAAATATTTTTATACCCATAAGAATATTTTCACGACAATTTAACATTATCAGACATACGTATGACGTATGAAGCGTACTTGACTTATTAAAGTTAAAACTATTTGTTTATATACTGTAAGTACCAGCGTACCAAAAATCAGTTCTCTAGTAAATTCGTTTGATATCCATGAAATCTTATTATGGATGGTATTTTTTAAGTAGATTTTTAATTTGAAATTGGTAATAATAATAAAGTAGTATTTTTACAGCGTAGTTTTGTGAAATTTCACTTCAAGTGCGCTTAACTATAATAAACTTAAAAGTAATCCTATAGTGTTCCTTGCGAGTCCTGATAAAAATTGATTAAATAATATAAAACAGAGAATATACAGTATATACAAAGCAATGCCAAGAGAACAAAATTAACAACAGCAGTGCTGTTTTGGCACAGGACAATAGACAATGATAAACATTGACGGTACCATTAAACAATAATCATTAAAACTAAAATATAATACAGAACAGGAGGCAGTTTATGTTTAGAAATAAGAAAAATTCGGAGTGCACATTAAACATAAAAATATAGCAAGGAGGTAACCGAAACCAAACAATTACCGGAAACTTGAGGAACATGGCTTATTCAGCCAAGTATATTGAAAAGAGTTAAGATTCATGAAAGGTATGATTTTTTAAATAAGTTTAAATTCAATTTTTTGTGGGAAAAACTCTCTTTTTATAACTTTTGAAGGTTATTCCCATCAACAATAGTTCCATATGAATAAATTCGGATACATTTATCAGAGACGCTATTCAGGTTACAAACCAATTCTTAGAATGATTGTTTCCAATAAAAAGAGTAGTTGCCTATAATATGGAAAAAGAACTAGTTGAAGATAATATTAATGATTCTAAATATTTGAAATATGAGATTGACAAATATGACGGTTTGACAGAAGGTGGCAATAGCGAAATTGGAAAACGCGCACGTCCCGGTTAGACGAGAGGTCTGGGTTCGAGTCCCAGTTGCGACCATTGTTTTTTTTCTGTTTTGTGTCTTGTTTTCTTTCATATTTTCATTTAGATTATAAGTGTTATCTTCTTCTTCAATGATAAGTTTAAATTCAGCCAAGTTCTGGATAGTAGGAGCTGAGGGAAGTTTATTCCAAATGAGCGGGCCAGTTATATGAAAGATCGATCATAGTAAACGACTCAATTTGACCTAGAAAGTTCAATTAAACGATTAGTAAAATCTAGATCTGCTGACCTTAGAGTAAGCTGTCTATCGCGTTTTGGCGGACACATAGTTCCGATATATAGGCTGGCGCCATTCCTTGCAATGCTTTGAAGATCATTAAGCAGATCTTGAACTTTATTCTTTCAGGCCATCGAAGCCAATGAAGGCGATCCCTTAGAAAATAATGCACAAAATAATTTGGGGGGGCCAACTGTCATGGGATCAACTGTTGGGTTACCATCGATATACATGTTGATAGCTTAGATACACGAACAACTAATTTATAGAATATTGGGAATGTATTTATAGTTTTACTTCCAGCTGATAACGTGTCGCGATTTTCATCAATTTTTACAGTACGACGATTTAATCAATGTGAACCGATACGATATATTCAATAAAATCCCAGTTATTCAAAACTTGTGAATATCGCACAAAAGTATCCATTGCTCCCAAACGTTTGGAGACGGTGTGAAACTACGGCATCCCCATTTTGAGTATTGCGTTAGGTTGAAGGTAGAATGGAGATAAAGCATTGGAAAAGAGGAAGTTGGAAAAACCATTTTAAGCAATGTTTCAATTCTGAATGACGGTTTTTCACCAGGGCGATAGTGAGAATTTAGTATAGCGCTGTGTCTCTCCACTCTGGTACGTGCCGCATTTATACTGCATTTATATAATTTTTAGCCAATGAATTGTGATTGTGACCCCCGAAATCATTGCCAAGAATCATAACCACTTAGCCACGTAAGCCGAATTCATTACCAAGAATCATAACCACTTAACCACGAAAGCAGTCAAAATAAAATAGGTAAACAATTTAAACCCTGGACTATCTAAAAGATTTCTTAAAACGGGCGCAATCCTAAAAAATATAAACTTTAATGATCGGTCGGTAAGTACACAAGTTGGCATTGGTAGGAACCCACGAGACAGCTTGTATGAAAAAATCTACGATATTTACGTCTTTTTCCATTCGTGAACTCCGTTTTTGTTTTGTGAATACCGCACAAAAGTCCCAACTGCTCCCAACTGGTGAGACTATGGCTTCCCCGACTGGGGTGTGTTGTGAGGCTGAGGGGATGGAAAGAAGATGAGGAAGAGGAAGGAAGGGAAGTATCTGACTATTCCGATCTGGCTACCAAACACGCCAAAAGCCATTTCAGGCATGTTTTCAATTCTGAATGGTGGTCTTATACTAGGGCAATAATGACAGTATCTTCCATTCTTTTCATTATTTTTAAATAATCAATTGTGAACTATCACAAATTAAGAAAATAAAATTTATTTTAATCGAGAGCCTTACCCTTCGACCATGGAGGCTGTTGTTTTCCATAAAAGTAACACATACATTATACATACTATAGTCTGCAAACCATAGACCTGTGATCGATAAATTCGTATAAGACCTGTTCTATATTCGGTCCACTTAATGAGGGTTGTAAAAGCGTTGGACTGGGAGATACGATATAAGGGTAGGTAATGGAAAATACTCATCGATAGATCCGGTATCAGATGTTATACAAGAATGTTATATTAGATGAATAAATGAAGATGTACATACCTAAGTAAACAACTCTTGTGGATGTTGTAAGGGTCGAGTTAGATAAGGTTTGTTCAAGATTTTGATGTTGACATAGGCAATTAAAAAACAATTTAGGCAGATAATATAGAACGGAAAGTCTTTATCAGTATAGAAAAGTTGTTTTAGGCCACCTTTTTTTACATAAATATTTACTTTAAAAACAAACCTCTGCTTGGTAGTTGCTAGCAATGTGTTTATATTTTTTCCAGGTAATTTGGGTAAAATGGGTCCATGCGGCAACTACGTCAACTAAATCTCCTTCATTAAAACTTTAATTATTTGACAATAATAAAGTAATGATTTTTTAATGACACATAAATGGCGTATGCAAGCGAACGTAAATAAATATCCCAAAAGTCAATGCGCATTGCCCAAACGTTGCGATTACGCAAGCGGTGAATCCAAAATGTCATTTTTGTTATTCTCTGGGAATTATTATGTTTAATATAACGGGGATAAGGTCCAATTAGCTCAGTGGTTAGAGCAGAGCCCCGGCAAGACTAAGGTCCTGAGTTTAAATCCTAGATGCAACCAACAACCAGTGACGACTCATCGCATTATAATTAAGTGATTATATCTGCATTCAATCAAACACAAACATAAATAAAAAACAGTGGCATTGCGATATTCGTTAATAAGAAATATAACATTGTTACAAATTCAAAACACAATATAAATTCATTTAACTGCATAGAAATCCAACTTAACCACAACAAAATGAATAATTATTTTTTGTTAGCAATCTATGGAACTCATGAATCGAATGCTTATTTATTTATCGAACAAATAAGAAATATAGAATCAAATTTCAAAAACAAAACTTGCATAATAGCAGGAGATTTTAACAAAATATACGTTATATTTAAACTCTATAACCGAATGAAAATAAACTTGAATATTTTAATTGTTTGACCGAAAACAACATTAAATCGTGTACGAACGAAAATACGAGCGAAATTCAAGGACAAAAACCATCATGCCTAGATCATTTTTGGACTAATATTAACATAAAAGATATTCATAAAATAAAAACCATTGTCTGGAAAAATAACATCACCGATCATCATACGTGTATATTTTTGTACGAGGAAGAAAAAAGAAACAATGCAAACCAAATCTTTTTTTGATTTTTCCTCAAATTTTCGTTTGAGGGTCGCTAATATCAGTGATTTAATGTTACAATGATTAGATAAAAGATTAATTTGTTATGCTGTATTTCACAGTTGGGTTTTCTGAGACCGCAATCATGGATCTGGATCTAGAATGTTCTCTGTTTCTATAATCACCAAAAAACTGGTGTCAATCCAGAGTTCATCAATCATTTCACATCCATCATAGTTTAAGAACTCAAATAGGATCATCATGTCGAATAAATTAAACAATAGCAACATTTTCTTTGTTCCAGTGATATCGACGACGTTCAGAGCGACACTCTCCATCTGGACATCTGGGACCACGATGACGAGAGCTCCGTTCTCGACGCCGTGTCCAAGCTGAACGAAGTGCGCGGGGTGCGAGGGTTGGGCAGGTTCTTCAAGCAGGTCTGCCAGTCTGCCAGGCAGGGCAGCCAGGACGACTTCTTGGGTCAGTAACTGTAACAGCTAACTAATCATTGTTAAGTTTAGGAGGATCAATAGCCATCGAGGCTAGGGGACGGAAACAATGTGAAACGACGCACATTGTTTTGTCAGGCGTTAAAAAATACAATTTTGAATACACCAGATAGAAAGTGTGACGAATGCCAGAAACCTAAAATATATAGATTTATTTAATGAAAACTTTTTTAACATTAACTCAAAACGAAGTTTCTGAGGAATGGAAATCCCTCAGGGCCTATGTCACCTTTGGAGATGCTGTGTAGAGGGTTTTTTAAAGAAAGGAGGGAGAGGATGTTCTGGTTAGAAAAAAAGTATAAGGGGGGGTAGGTATCGGCGTTCATGTATTCAGAATTGACGAACGTATGTGGTGCAAGGCGATGGGTCAAGAGAATCCAGCTGGAAAAGTCTAGGCTAGGTCTCCCTCAACCAGTCTCTCTCGATCCCGCCACGCAGCTGGGCAAACGCGTTCGACAGAACCTCACCCCCATGAACCCGGAAACCCCTGCTAAATTGCCAAATGTAACGAACCACTCGGGGTGACCTACGGCGGGGGTGTTAGTTATCCAATTAATTGTTGGTGGTACTCATACCCACCTCTAATGCTAGCCAATAAGAAAAGTTTTTGGATTTCAAAGTTTAGTTTATTTTAGGTTCTAGACTATCGTAGAGAATACCTATGTACTATCTACTAGATTTTATAAATACGTTATTTTAAATCGTGATATAGATTAACTAAAACAATGTATAATTTTGGTTTTCTTATGATATATAAAAATTTATTAATTTCTTTTCTCTAGAATTTATTTCGGAGAGTTAAGAAATGCTATGTTTAAAAAATGGCAACTAATACAAATAATTACACTTTATTTTTCTACGCGATTCTATATTACATATTACCTACTCTTATTTTATCATTACAGGCACCATGCGTGCAAGGTTTCCAGAGAGGAATTGTTTGTTCTGTGGGGGATTTTTTGAAGAAGGTCTTTTCTAGGATTGTACTATAATATTTCATGTAAATTTTGAAAAGCAGAAGTGGGCTTTAATCATTATTTTCTGATAACGTGTACATGACCAAAGATGCCTAAAATGAATAAAATTGAACGCAGCGATTTTAGAGTTAACGTTTTTTGTATTCTCACAATATTACAATAGAGCGTGTTGGAATATCAAACACTTCATAATCCACTGGCCTCTGCCGAATAAAGTCTTCTTTAGACTACTTCCACTTTTCCCAGGCCCCCTCCTAGCACAGTCGATCGATAAGGTTTGATTGGATCTTTCGGTAACTTCTCATCGTTCCCTAGCGTGACTGCAGATCGCCAACGAACAAATGACTAACTTTTTTGTTATTTTTGTTATTGTTTTTGGGGTGTTATGCCGTGTTTCGCTACCTCCTTCTTTAGCCAACGTTTCGGACAGCGTTACAGTGTCCATCATCAGGGCAGATGAGTGAGGGGATAATAAAAATACTTTTTGGCCGTGAAAACCTAAAAACATACCCAAATGACTAACTGTTCAAAACGAATAACTGTTAAATATGACTAACAGATCAAAATGACTAACAGATCAAAATGACTAATAGTTCAAAATGACAAACAATTAAATATGACTAAAAGTTCAAAATGACTAACAGATCCAAATGACTAACTGTTCAAAACGAATAACTGTTCAAAATGACTACCAGATCAAAATGACTTGTATTTCAAAATGATTAACAATTAAATATGACTAACAGATCAAAATGACTAACTGTTCAAAACGAATAACTGTTCAAAATGACTAACAAATAAATATGGCTAACAGTTCAAAAAGACTAACAGTTCAATATGACTAACAGATCCTAATGACTAATAGTTCAAAATGACAAACAATTAAATATGACTAACATTTCAAAATGACTAACAGATCAAAATGACTAGCTGTTCAAAACGAATAACTGTTCAAAATAACTAACAATTAAATATGACTAACAGTTCAAAATGACTAACCATTAAAAATGACTAACAGTTCAAAATAACTAATAGTTAAAGATGACTAACAGTTAAATATGACTAACAGTTCAAAATGACTTATTGATCAAAATGACTAATTGTTCAAAATGACTAACCGTTCAAAATGACTAACTGTTCAAAATGACTAACCGTTCAAAATGACTAAGAGTTCAAAATTTCAGTTCGGGAGGCGGGAATGGGTACCGCCGCCCCGGGAACCTTTATTGGATAACCAACACCTCTGCCATAGGTCACCCCAAGTGGTTTGCTACGTTTGGTGATTTAGCAGGGGTACCCGGGTTCATGGAGTGAGGTTTTTCTAGGTATTGGAGGCGGATGACTCACTGGACACCAGATTCCTACCCACCCCTTAAACCCTCTTCCTTCGCAGAACTCTCCTCTCCTCCTTTTCCTAAGAAAAAAACCCACCACACAGCATCCCCAAAGATGACATATGCTCTGAGGGAAATTATATTCCTCAAGGCCTCCTGTGTAGAGCTCATGTAAAAAAGAAAAAAAATGACTAACAGTTCCTAGTATATTCGACGTCAAATGTTATTTGTACTTGGCGATCTGCAATTGTCCTAGGGAACAATTAGAAGTTAGCGAAAGTTTTCCTTATCGATCGACCGTGCTAGGGGGCCAGGTCAATGTTTTGCGCAACCACTTATTATTTTTATTATTTATCTCGTCAGTCCAGCATATTCTCAAACTCCCTCGGTTCATTGAATGACCCTGAATGGTGATGCATGTCCGTCATCCGAGCGATTGGTCTGCCCTTACAATGCAATTTGTTTTACACGTGAAATGAGCACTGTCACTTTCATGTTTTATCTTTACCGATCGTTTCGGGTGATGGATGCGTTGTGTTCAATTTTGGTCACTCACTTTTTTTAAACCTTATGCAACCTTCTGCTGTATATTTATTTTTCAGTCTCCATAAAACAGTGGTACACCAATATATTACAGACATTTCAAATGTAAAGCACATAATGGTACTATGTTAAATGAGAAATGGCAAAAAATATATGAAAACAAATAATAATAAGAAAAGATAGAGGTAAGCAATATGTTTTACAGGTGAAATAAACATTTTCGCTTTTCGGGTACGTACATATATTTATTTTTCAGTCTCCATAAAACAGTAGTACACCAATATATTACAGAGATTCCTACATTAGAGAGAGAACACCTAAAGGTGAAACAATACACACCTATATTAAATGAGAAATTTTTAAAAAATCTATGAAAACAAGTAATAATAACAAATGGTAGAAGTAGGTCCAGTAAGAAGTAAGTAACAAGCAAGAGGTAAGTAATATATGGAAGATTTAAAACAACGCTAAAGACAACAGTAATCATCAAATAAACATACAAACGACAACATCACCGTGTTATGTTACGTTAGTATAACTCGAAACCGTTTATAGGAAATAGAGCAAAGTACACAGTTACGTGTGTTATAAAAGACGTCAACAATTATTCATTACAATGTTACAAAAAATTATATGTACATTAAAATTATGTCGTAATACGCTATCAAGGCGTTGGAATATACTACCTACACTTTTCATAATAAATAGATAACTAATAAATAAGTATAAACAATATCAGTGTCATCCGCATACGTATAAAAAAAAGTATAAATAAAAAGTTAAAAATAATATATGTATAATGTTTATTTAACATTTAACCTTCTCTGAGTT
This sequence comes from Glyphotaelius pellucidus, assembly GCA_936435175.1. NCBI lineage: Eukaryota > Metazoa > Arthropoda > Insecta > Trichoptera > Limnephilidae > Glyphotaelius > Glyphotaelius pellucidus. Next base: position 29,235,992 of record OW386544.1, read on the forward strand.
TGTGGGGCCCTATTGTATTGTTATTAAACATATCCCCTTCAAACATACGAGCATTTAACGATGTTCACATTTCATTCATACGTAGATTGTAGATTATATCTTGTTGCTTCATGTAAACATATAGACATTTTCTCCTTCAGCTTTCTTCGCGGAGCAAAGAAAATCTCATATTTTCTTACGATAATCACGTCTTCAAGAGATTTCCAAGTTAGATACTCGTGATGCGTAGACATGTTTGGGGAGCATTATGACTTGCTTGACTCATCTATATACGTGTGAACACGTGCCTATTGTTTTATTTTCCAGAGCTTGAGCAAAATCTGATGAGAATTTGTATTTCACTGAAGATATTTCGTTTATACAAGCTATTGCTTTTATTTTGTCGTTATTGTTATTCAGTTTTTGCGCAATTTCGAAATGATTTTATTAAGCATGATCGAGTCTAGATAAATATTTTATGTTTATTTGATGCAATAAATTTACTCACATTAATTGATGCAATGATTTTACTCACATTATTTGATAATGTGAGTAAATTAATGCTAAGAACCCGTGCAGAGCCCCCCATTTTACAATTTTATGTACACACAACATTTTATTTATTTCATTTTTATTGTAATAACTCTTGTTATAATAACTTTTGAACATTACATCATTATGTTATATATCATTAAAGAAGAAGATAATACTAATTAATCTAAACGTAAATGATCGCAACATATCATTGAAGAAGAAGATAACACTTTAAATCTAAATGAAAATATGAAAGAAAACAAGACACAGAAAAATAGAAAAAAACAATGGTCGCAACTGGGACACGAACCCAGACCTCTCGTCTAACCGGGACGTTCGCGTTATCCAATTTCGCTATTGCCACCTTCTGTCAAACCGTCATATTTGTCAATCTCATATTTCAAATATTTAGAATCAACAATATTACCTTCAACTATTTTTTTTTTATCTTCTTCTTCAATGATATATTACGTTGATGGGAATAACCTTCAAAAGTTATAAAAAGAGAGTTTTTCTCATAAAAAATTGAAAAAAAAAAAAGTAAATGAACGTTTTTATGTTGAAGTGAAAATGTCTTTAGCCCCGTTGTGATTCGAACCTCGATGAAACGAAAAAGATACAAACACATACATCTATAGAATTTAGCTTGCGAGAGAATGAGATAGAATAATCAGTCTTCGCTTTGTCTGGTGCTTCGTAACCTCCTCATTCTTGTCTACCTTAATTTTCTGAAGGTTTCACTTATACCGCACAAGAATAAAATGCACAAGAATATTTTTTTCGATATAAGAATATTTTATAAACTGCACAAGAATGTTTTTTTCGTTTAGATTTATTAGCGCTATCTTCTTTTTTAATGATACGTTTTATTCGTTTATTTTTAGTTCATCTATAGTTTTAATTAGTTACGTATTATAAATTTCAACAATAGTTTTGCTTGGAAAAACTGCCACATTTTGCTCTTCCACTTTTTTATTTAAATTACAAATAACAACTATTATAAACTATTGTGCATTCCTTTAAAAAAAAATAGGGAACATCCAACCCTCATAACCATATCCCTTTATCTATCCCCTTATATTTTTTCCACTCTCAAGGACAAAACCCGCAATTTTTGGGCAGAGTATTGGCACATTGCTAGTCAATTCAAAGGGAACCTGCTATGCCTCGATTCAAAGGATTATCCCATCAATAACGTTGCTTCAACAATCCCCCCATTTTTCCAAAAACGTGAAATTCCTTACTTATTCGAATGAGAATTGGACATTATTCAGTTCCTTCTATTTTTTTTAAATTCACGTGCTTGACTCTCCAGATTCTACTTGCGTGATCTATAAGTGGGAACTTTCGATCTCTTACTTTTTGGTTGTCTGTTATGAAGCAGTGTTAAAATTATTATCTTTTTCATTTTTAAAATATGAACACTGCTTTATAACATTAAATTTTTCATTTTTAAAATATGAACACTGCTTTATAACATTGATCCGTAGCAGCACGAACTATTAAGTACCCGTTTAATTGGTGACTATGGTTTTTTTTCAACGAGGGGACGGGCAACACCGAGGAGAGGGGGCGTTAGTTTTCCGGTTCCGGCAAAAGAAAAGAAGAAGAGACTCACTCTCGCTTCGATGATGATTGGGCAACATCATAGCTGGGACAGTCAATTAGCATTTTAATGTGAATATATAAAAGGGACGTAATGTTTTGAAAAAACAAACGGGTGCCGGTGTTACTAAAGTTCCATCCTACTCGAATATCGAGAAATAATTGTGCAACCAAGTTTAATGTGCCGATGTAGTTCAACCGCGGATCCGGATGATTCATCGCAAGATATCATGGCGATCGGTTATTTAATTGCATCGAACCGATCACGCTTGCGGGCACCTGCCGAATGTCGACTGTAAGATCGATTCCTTTATTGCACGAAATACCCCGGACATGCGCTCCGCTGGGTGATAAGAAGATCAACGCGAGCCGTAATACCTCGGAAGTCCCTTCGTGCTCCCTGGCGCGCCCCGTACCCTCGCTGGAAGGGAATTCCAATTGGCCCTAATTCGGATGACGATCAGATCGTCTCCGGAAATCCACATTACACGAAGGAGGTCCTGCCTTGCCGCGGAGGAGACTGAAGGATGACGATCAGGCTGGTCATCAGGCTAATCCTAGCCAACCCGTTGTGATGAGATGCGGATCGACTAGGAAGTGCAGGGAACGTTAGTTAGGTTAGATTGCATTCGGTCCTCGGGGTGAGTCACTCTGTTACTTGTTATCATTTGCTTTCGGTACAATACACGTCATATTTTAATTTCCAAAGTGAAACCTATGTTTATTTCAAATACCCTAATAAGCTGGAGACCTCATTTCATGCCCCGCCTTGAGTTAGAGTGCATGCTCTACCTGCCACGAACATAAATCTGCAACCGCAGATTTTTGGCGCTCGGAGAATCCGTGAAGTTTGTGGTAAAGAACCTGATGCTAGATATACCTATCTATTCACCCCCTTGTATTTTGAGCGTAGCAAATGTCACCCAAACTAACGTTATACCAAGCAATTGGCCCCTTACATAATAAAACTCATATAACAGTAAATTCCCCGCACAACATGTCCTTCTCTAAACAAATTTCCTTTTATCAAGTCTCATCTAAAATTGCCTCCCCTCCATTCAACATCTCATTGCTTTTATCTGAAATTGACCCTAATCTTTCATACAATTTTGAAATTTGCCAATTTTCAAAAATGAGTATTTTAATTCACCTTACCTCTCTCCAAAATTTGGATGGATGGCCCAGAAACTCTTGGCCATCCAAATTTAAAGACAGAAACATTTGCAAAAACGCATAAACAAGTACGACCTCAAGGGCAAAATCCAAATCCAGAATTATCGGTAACATAAATTCAGAACTTTTGCTTTTTTCTGGACAAAAAAATTGACGATTTAAAAGAACAGTTCATTCAATCAAACTATCATACTAGAGGTTATAACATAGTATAGGTATAAGTAGCTAAAGGAGAAAGTTTTACCTAAATCTCGAAAGACAAAAAGAAAACATCAATCATCGTTACAATCGATCAAAACCATTTGTTAGTAGAATTTCTAAACCAGAAAACGAGTGTTTACGACATTTTACGAGAAAGTGGACTTAGCCAGTGGAATCGCTCCAAGAATAAATCATAAAATAACAAATGTAAAATAAGAAATTCAAAAGTCAAAACCTTTTAAAACCAAATTGCAACTTTTTCGTGCAGAATTTTACGAATAACTTTTTATCTATATTAGTGGATCTTCAAAAAGCCTTTGATACAGTTAGCCACGACATACTTCTCGAAAAACTCAAGAAAATTGGTGTAGTTGGTCCTGCTCTTAATCTATTCAAATCATACCTTAGCAATAGAAAGCAATTCGTTAGCATTAACAATCAAAATAGCAACTACCTTCCAATAAACTATGGAGTTCCGCAGGGGTCCATACTACTACTAGGTCCACTACTTTTCCAAATTTACATCAATGATATTTCGCAATTAGATTTAAATGGTTAAATCTTTTTATATGCAGATGATACTGCAATTTTCTACTGGGGTAAAGATTTAAACATCTTACTAGAGAATGCACAAATAGACCTAGAAAAAATCAACAGTTGGCTCAAATCAAATATTGTAACGTGTATTTCTTGTTAGAGCATCAGAATCTCCCTCAAGTTTGTGGGAAGGGAAATACAGTCTTTATCTTCGGGCATTTTTAGATAAATAAAAGAAATAATTTAGCAGTACAATATCACCTATATTTTAAAGGTATGGTGTATACATGGGTGCCCTCCAAGGGGTCAAGAATTCCACATTTCCTAAAGAAATAATAAAATAACACATAAGCAAGAGAGCATACCTGTGGACCGTAATTTATCTAAATTATCCTGACTCTAACGCTGACGCGAATCACTGTTAATAGGCGACCAGGAGCACGCGGGGTCTCCATGGACAGGAACCGATGAAGGCCCCAGGGCCTGGGGACTCCTCACCAGGGCCAGGGGACTCCTCACCAGGGAACAGGAACCAGGAAAGGCTCAAAGCCTCGGTTTGCGTACCGGTGAAATCTCGGTAGACGCCGTTTACCGCGCCCTTCATAGATCAGCGCCGGGCCTCCATCCGCCTCAAATATCGAGTTCCGCGAGGATAACCCCTCTCAAAGCCTTGGCCACGTTAATATCATGAACGCCAAACAAAGGATTACACCGATTATCCACACTCAAGTACGAGAGTGAAGGTGGGCACATTGACAATATGGCGACTCCACCATTTAAACTTTTAAAAATCCCGTTTCACTCACGGAAACAACACGGCTCGCGGTTATAAAATAAACCATGATTCTTCTTTAAATGGGTAAAACCCGTAAAGGTGATACTATCACATATTTAACAAGAAACTTAAATAATTCGGCGACTTGTCGAAACAACGTCGGCTCCCGGTGAAATCTCGGTAGACGCCGTTTACCGCGCCCTTCATAGATCAGCGCCGGGCCTCCATCCGCCTCAAATATCGAGTTCCGCGAGGATAACCCCTCTCAAAGCCTTGGCCACGTTAATATCATGAACGCCAAACAAAGGATTACACCGATTATCCACACTCAAGTACGAGAGTGAAGGTGGGCACATTGACAATATGGCGACTCCACCATTTAAACTTTTAAAAATCCCGTTTCACTCACGGAAACAACACGGCTCGCGGTTATAAAATAAACCATGATTCTTCTTTAAATGGGTAAAACCCGTAAAGGTGATACTATCACATATTTAACAAGAAATTTAAATAATTCGGCGACTTGTCGAAACAACGTCGGCTCCCCCAGACGACGAAAATTCGAAAAGTCGCTCCCGAAATAGATGGCGCTAGTCGCTAGCGGTTAAGAACTAATCTTTACGGCGATCATAATAAAACGTCAGCGGCCAGGTGAGTTTAAGATTAACTAGGTCAAGACAATATTCATTTAATCAAAATAAATATTATCGTGACAATATTTTAACAATGAACGTAAAAAAATAGGATACATGATCTTAAGCTCAACCCGTAAAATAATTCCTCCTCACGTACCCTTAAAAATTGAAAAGAACGATCTGCAAATCCTGATCCAGGAAAAATATCTTGGGTTATGCATTGATCAGCATTCGACTTTTAAACAGCATATACAAGGTATTAAAGACAAAATCATCCCCTTAATTAGTATATTCAGCCGGCTATCACATTTGTTGCCAAATAGATTAAAAAAAGGTTTATATTATAGTCTCGTACATTCACACTTAAATTATTTGATTGAAATCTGGGGAAACACATGTGAAACATATATAAATGAACTACAAGTAATACAAAACAAGTTAATCAAAAAACTATTTCACCACAAGCCTAGAACATCCACAAAAAAAGTATATACAGAAACAAAACTATTAACATTAAAAAAACTGTATGAATACAATACATGTCTCCTTATATACAAAATAAACAATAAACTCTTACATACAAACACAGAATTCATTAAAACATCCCAAGTACACAAACACTTTACACGACAACACGATAACATACATTTAAACACCATCCACACTAACTATGGAAAACAATCCATTGGTTACGAGGGGGGCAACTTATATAATTGCTTACCAAACGACATTAAAAAAGAAAAAAGGTGGGTAAATTTTAAAAAAAATTGTTAATGTATATTCTTGATAAACAGAGTAATGAAATGGAGTAGCGATGTATTATGGTGTTTCAGTTTGATTTAATGTATTTATTATTTCTGGTTAATATGAGTGAAAATTTAATTTTCTTTTTTACTAGAATAAAAAAAAATAAAAAAATATATTTCCATAATAATTGACTAACCCTCACTTCTAACCGATTATAGATCCGCATAATAGTAATATTAGTGTTTACTTTATATCTTATTTATTTGTTGATAAATACGTACATAGATCGTCCAGTTGATTAGTCAAACATTTCCGTATACTATTAAGTTTTGAGATAATGAGGAAAGCGATATTCGAATGCTCACCGTAAATCTAATATTATTGACACGTTTCTTAGGCCAGTGCAGTTAGCGCTAAAAAGGCGGTCGCGATCGGAATTATTCCGGTAGTCCCAATTTTTTTATATGTTGTAAATTCTCATCTCCTTATGTAAAATCTGAGTTTTCGACCTTGGCGCACTTGAGCTTTCGCCGCCATTTTGAAAAAACCAGCCGAAATAGCGTCAAAATCTGAAAACATGAGAACGGGTCGTTTCTACGACTCGTTCTTGAGTTCAACAGCCCGGCTTTGGAACGATTTGCCAGCTTCTGTGTTTCCTCCCTCCGAACATGGGTCTCTTCAAGACCCATGTTCACTCCTTCCTCTCCTCAAAAGCACCCTCCACACAGCATCTTCAAAGTTGACATAGGCCCTGAGGGAAATTATTTCCCTCAGGGCCTCCTGTGTGGAGTTAATATAAAAAATAAAAAAATCTAGTTTATCTCAAATATCTTATTCCCAATAAAAATTTCGGCTTATGTAGCTTTACAAGTTTAATAGAAAATAAAATTACCTACAATTTTTAATAAATTTTTTTTATTCTTAACTCTAATAAGCATTGAAATATACAGTCGTAAAAATGTGTATAAGTTTATAAAAACAAGTAAATTGCACGAATTGGTTTGGTTTTTTGTACTTATCTCTTTTCCAGTTCAATTTTGTGAAAACATTCACATTTTGTAGGGGATACAATTTAAAAAAAAAAAAAAAAATTATGTTTTTTGTAGTTTTTACTGGTTTATGCGTGAAAGCGTAACAAACAAACACACGCAGTTTCACGTTTATAATATTAGTATAGATAGTCAAAACTTTTACGCAATATTTTATGTAGAAATACACTTTTTCACAGTGAAAAGTGCTCTTAAGATCAAAGTAAAGACATGTGACGTCACTTACTGTCTTCGTTTGAGTATTACCACGGGCATTACTCACACTGCGGGCAAAACTGTTTGCTAAAGGTACTTACTTATTTTTGCCCGACATAATTCTAAAATATTCCCGTATGGTGGCAGCACTTAGCAACTACTTGTCAAACTTTACGGTTCAACTATTGACACGTAAAAGTTGGTAAGTGTAACTTTTTTATGCTTCGTTAAAAGCTCCTATTTTTGTGAATAAATGTTTTTACTCGACCTTTTAGCACATCGTCTGTAAATTTGTTTGTAAGTTCCGTTTCTGTTTCCAGGTGGTGGCCACTTCACGTAAAGATTTTTTTTCATGTGTAAAATCATAGTGAAAAAAAGAAACACACTTTTTTGGACGCGATGTCTATTATTCACAGAATAACTAGTTTAGTTTCTGTACTTTAAAACAATAATACGGCTTGAAGTATGCAAAGCATGTCTTTCTTCTGATTGCTGATTTAGCCTGGGCGCATACATCCGATTTCTCCATCCGATTGTCGGATCAGACAACCTGAAGGCCTTCGCGCCATACATTTCTTATAAAAGCCCGCACACTTCCGATTCGAAAACCTGACCGGCAATAAAAAATAGGCCACGCCCTTCCACGCCAACTGTCCAATCCGGCCGTCCGAGAGGCGTGGCCCCGGGCGTATTACTCATCCGATCTTCGAATCGGACATGTGCGGTGTTAATCCTTTCCGATTGTCTGATCAGACAATCGGAAAGCCAAATCGGATGTATGCGCCCAGCCTTATGGAGATCTTTAAATATAAATAAATCTTGTATCTTGAAAACGGTGACAGGACAACTTTGAATCATACAGCTTCAACACCTCTTTTGTAAAGTATTAAAAATTTATTTAAAATATTTTTTTTAAATTGGTTAAATAGGTTACGTTGGGTTAGGTTACTTAATTAGGTTAGGTTACTTGGGTTTTTTTTTCAATTATTTTTATTGTAGTTTCTCTCTCTCTTGTACTATTAAACTCTCACATTAAGAATTTATCGAACTCCTTTGTTTAACTTTTTATAATAATGCAACTCATATATTTTTATTTTCCCATGTGTACTATTTATCGCTCTGTTAATTTTGCTACGTTCTTTAAAACTTGCTTTAGAACAAACTATTCTTGTTTAAGTTAATAATAAAATCAATAGAGTAAACACACATTCCTCTATAACTACTTTCATAGCATTTATACCTTAAGCACTTCTGTTTTATCATTATTATATTAAACTTATTAACTTCCTTTGTAAAACTTTTCATAATAATGAAACTACATACCTACATATTGAACCTGCTTACATCCTTAATGTTATATCCTACAAGCTTATAATTATACTCCTGAATAACTTGCGTATCTATAATAACGTGATATTGTAAAAGCCTCGAAGGGGGAAATAAGTAAATAAATAAATAAATTTCATAACTTTTCAAAGGGGTGTTGAAATTGTATGATTTTGAGTTGTCATGGAACCCTCGGAAACACCGAAATGTAAGTAAGCAACTTCTGATAGTAATTCGACGTGTTTATCTGTTGGTGCAGGTTCCGTGAACGTCCCCCTGCATGAGATTCCCTCCACGGGTATGGAGGGCTGGTTCAAGTTGGAGGCGCGTTCGCAGCGCTCGTCAGTACAGGGCCGCATCAGGTTGAGGCTGTGGCTCAGTACGCGCGAGGACCGAGGCACCTCGGAGGAGGACAACTGGACTGAGGTAGGAACCTGTATATCCCCTTCCAGGTAATAATTCTTCTCTTAATATTCTGATGGGCTGAAACATTAAGTGCCCTGCTAGACACCTCCAGCGCAGAATGGGGCAAAACCAATTTTTTATATGTCGTAGCTGCGTAAATTGCTGCGCGGCCCTTTTCAGACAAATCTAAATTTTGAGTTAATGCCAAAATACACACTATTTTTTTAATCAAATGGTATATTTTTTTATTGTAATATAAAAAACATGGGTATATATACACATACATTTAACAAATCACTATAATAAAGGTCGTTTTTGGTCATGTGTACCCTATCAGAAAAGAGGAGCTCTTGTGCCTGATAAGGGAGCCACGATTCTTAATTAGGTTGTAAGTTATAGCATGTTTTGTATAAAATATTTACTTTTTACTGTAAGTTTTTTTGAAAAATTGTTTAATTTTATTTATTGTTCTGATTGGTTGATGATACAGCGCAATTCAGAAGGCAGGTTATTGTAGTTTTTTATGGCTTGGTAAATATAATGATTTTGCATTTGAGTTGTTTTAAAATTAGGGGTGATAAATTGGTTTCCATTTCTCATTTGTTTGTAAAATTCTTGATATTCTTTGTTATTTTTTTCTTTACACATTTTTTTTAATGGAAGCTTGCTTGAATATGTCATCGACATTTGGTACTGGAAACAATTTAAAAAGTGATTCTGTTGAGAAGGTAGATTTTTTTTAATATTACTTTAATGATAATTCTTTGCGAAACTTTTACCGAGTTTAGATTGTTTTTAAATTATATTTTTTAAAATTATTTTTAAACGCTTGTTTATAAAATTTTATAATATGTTAAATAACTTTACATGGTTGTTAGGTATGCAGATACATATAGCACAAACATTTTACATTAGCTCCATACAGGAGGCTATGAGGAAAATAATCTCTCTCAGGGCCTGTGTCATCTTAGGTGATGCTGTGTGAAGGGTATTTTGAGGGAAATGAAAGTACTGACAAGGAAAAGGGTATGAATGTTGGAGGAATCTGAGGGTCAGTGCGTCCAGGAGTGACGTATACATTCTTCCATTCAACTGCGTTGCAGGGCGATGAGTTGAGAGAGTCCGGCTGTAGAGGTCAAACGGCCTCCCTCAACCTCGATCCGGCAGACATCCTCAGACACATCTCCACAAGACCTAGACAAACCTAACCCCTTGAACTCAAGCACCCCTGCTAAGTCACTAGCGAACCACTTGTAGCCACTTGCCCTCTTCTATGAAGCGAATACTTGTGTTTATATGAAGAGTGAGCATCCTAATTATTAGGTTTGATTTTAGGTTACCACGGCCAAAAGTATTTTTGGGGTGTTATGCCGTGTTGCGCTACCTTAATCAACGCTTCGGACAGCATTTCAGTGTCCATCATCATCTGCCCAGATGATGGACACTGTAACGCCGTCCGAAACGTTGGCTAAAAAAGGAGGAAGCGCAACACGGCATAACACCTCAAAAATAAATAACAAAAATCCTAATTATTATTATTAGTATAATCTGATGTTAATTAGTTAGGTTTTTAAGTAATAATGAATAACACGTGCCCAGAATGGTGGTCGAAAAATCCACAAATTATGTAACCATCAAAGCAATTAAAATAGAAAAAATTTAAAACATTTAAAAAAATAATATTTTTAAAGATAATTCATTCATTAAGTAGGAAAGTAATAATTGGTTTTGGATCAAGTTAGCACAGTTAAGTTTTTTTATATTGAATTCATCTTTGCTTTTACCACAAAATAAATTTTATAAAAAAAAAGAAAATCAACAAAATTTTAACTAGAAACAGTATTTTGGGGTTTCGTTTCCATTTTGCATGCATTTCATTGCTATTATGCTAATGTTTATTTAATTCATAAGAGTTTTCAGTCCACAAGGGAAAGATTTTGTGGATTTTGTTTTTAGCATGCTTTCAGTTTACAGTGTCTAATATCCGGTCGCACTGTCAGATTGCTTACTAATGAAACTTGTTACTTTGCCAGGTCCGCCAGCAGGAGCAGCTTTTCGCGCTGTTTCTCGGGCACGAGTGCAGGCAGGCCGGGGGCGGCGGAGGCCCGCTGTCCGGTCCTGCAGCCACCATTCTGCACCAGCACGCCGTGCAGGGGGACCTCTCCGCCCTGCAGGTGGCCCTGGCCCACTGGGCGGGCGCAGCCTCACAGAACACCGAGAAGGGCCTAGATCCCAGGCGAGTCCTCATCAGTGTCTAATTGTCTAGGTGTCTTGTCGGTGTGAATAAAGCGCAAGCTGGATCAGATATTTTCCCTGTTAACTTGCCTCCAATCTACAGACTAAGCTGTGATAACTTGGCTATACATAGTACCTTACTTGGCGATAGTTAGTTTATTGTCCAAAACCGAGTTTGTACGATGTGATTTGGTATATTTATGGCCAGAAGAAATATCGTGAGTTATTTTGGGGTGTTATGCCTTGTTGAACGTCCTTCTTCTTTAGCCAACATTTCGAACCGGTGTATGTGAGAGGGCAATAATTCTTTCTCGATTGGTATACATGGCCTCAGCATGTCACAGGATTGCTAACAACTTCCGATGATTCTCTGACATGAACCGATTTAACACTTCTCTCAGGTGAATCCACACATGTATTTGGGGCGAACTTTTTAGAAGTGGATTAAATTTTTTGATGGTATCATTATTTAGTGTTTATTTTTTATTGACAAATTATCGTCAAATTAATGTTAACATAGGCATCTGTGGAAACTTAGAAAAGTGGCCTATTACCTTAGTTTAATTTAAAATTTTCATCAGTAAAATAAGTGATTAGGGTTTGCGATTTGCTTTCTTGTGTCTTTTTTATGTCTCATATATCCGTTATTGTTTTAGAACAATATCTCAATGGATTTAGTTAGTAAATACAAGATAAACTGATTTTTTTGTTAATTCTGAACTAAAAATTACTCTATCACCAAGTTCCTTTATATCACCAAGTTATCTCAGTTTTGACCTGCATTTTAATTTGCAAAAATTTACCCTAACACATATTTTGGATTCGTTCATATATTTAAGAAAGATACTTATTTGGTTTTGATGTAATGGATATCTTTTATAGAAAGAAAATTTAATGAAAATTTGTTTTCAAAAAACTTTAGTATCACCAAGTTATCTCAGTTTACTTACGTGCAAGATGAATGCGCAATATATAATCTTCTGGGTTCTGACTTCAATACGACATTTCAGGTACATGCACAAGCTGCTCTCTGAGCTGGAGAAAGTGTGGTGCGCCAGGAGCGTGTCTAAGGAAGAAGAACAATGGCTGGCCGAGTCCTTCACCATCTTCCTGGAAAGGTCACTGCTGCAGATCAAGAAGCACAGGGAGCTTTTCCCGGCCTTACATCCGCCATCCCTGGTCAGGTAAATACAATGACCATATTTTCATTAATTTATCAGCTCAAGGCTGAACCTGGGGGGAGGGACCTGCTGCCCACGGAAATTTTTGGAACTTTACTTGCAAAGGTCGCATTTCAGAGCAATTTTCTAACTAAAAACCTAAAAAGAATTGTAGCAACCAGCCTTTGCTACGTCACGCTTTGGATTGCCCCCGAAACATATCGATGTTTCCAGAAGCGGCGCCTGTGTTCAAATATATGCAAGCGAAATTACTAGAGCTCCCGTCAGCCGTCTGGCATGGACGGTACGCAACTGAGCAGTAGGTACCTAGTTCATCGAAACAGAGCCGCGGACCTACCTACCTCTCACGCATTCCAGAAAAGGTACGAACCATTGTACGCTTGCAATGCACAGTTCCAGCGCTTTCGAGCAACTAGCCGAGTGATGATTTACTACTAATACACTCGTCTGGCCATATAAAACGCGCCCAACAACAGCGAAGGTACCAGTGTTCGTTCAACTCACCAAAGCAGTCGCCTCTTCTATCCGCAATCAACCTTGACCCAGTGTGTAACTTCGTTAGTACTATTTAATATCGTAAGACTGTTGCGCTGACCGTGTTTGTGTGATTATGAATTATAATTATTGTGGGAACTCATTAAAGGTTTTTGTTATCACGCAACCTCGTTGTTCTTCATTTAACCACCAGCCTACACTGAGTACCCACAGAATCATTAAAAGTTTACTATAAACTATAGAGAAATATTTTATAAAATCTTCTACGTTGTATATTTATTTTACTTCAAAGCATTTCCTCAGTTTTGTATTATTTTACGAAAGCGTGTATAATTTACATACTTGTCGAGTGCGTTAAAAAAACTCTAAACGAATATTATAAATCAAAATCTTCAAGGAGATTTTCACACCAAATTCTTTATAAATCCTTGGTTTTTCTAAGGATACCTGTATGGGAAACAGATCCTTTAAAATATGCGAATTAGAGCCTCCGGCTGCACGCTTCTCCCTAAGTGCCGGAGATGGAATTAGCAGGAGACGCAGCGTTAGATCTCAGACGTTACTGAGAGGAAAAGGAATTGTGGGATTTTCAGATTAGGCGGCGGATTTATCTCTCTTCCAATTTAATGTTTATTCCGTTTTAATTCCATGGCCAACTATTTTTTACACCTGGAGATGAGATGGTTGGAATTCATTTAATTTTCAGGTAGAACTCTTTGCAATGAAAAAATGTAGATAGGTCTATGAAATTTTATTTTATTTTGTTTTAGTCAAATATGGCGAATTATTGAGGATTTCAAAATATTTGCGTTAAATTTAATTTTTTTACGAAAAAAAAAATATTTTTCACATTTTTATTATGAAAATTTTTTTATCAAAAGATCAGTTACTACCTTAAACTATTTAAAATTCTTTGAATAAAAATAGTTAGTACCTACCTAAAAAAATCGGAAAGACTTTTACAATTGACTTTAACATTGACATTTAAATTCCTATAAATAAGTCGCTGAACAGTGGATTAAACCACAGTTTGAAAATGGTCTTGTAAACCGGAACAGCTGTAACGAAAATACGTACTAAAATATTTGCAGAACTTGATAATAAAATTATCAATTTTAATTTTAATTAAATATAAATAACTGTTAGTACAAAGTCTTGCTTATTTGATTTACACACGCAATACACATTTCCATCTTATCTCATAATAATAGGGATGTAATTAATACAAGTTAAGTTAAGCTAGGAAGTTATTACGCCGTTTCAACACGGAATAATACTGTTTTTTAAATACTGGCAAATTAACCGAAAAATCATAAATGCGTTTTCCACAATTTCATCTTAAAATATCATTTAATGTGGTGCCTTACCTGCTCAGCTGCCTTTAAATCGCATTATCAAAATCAATGTTTATACTCACTTTAGCAAGATAAATATGCTCGGTTCTGGAATAGTACTAATCCCATTAAATATTTGCTCTTGCTGAGGGTACCGATTTCAAAATAATCTTTATTTGAAACGAATTTATTTGGAATATAAGAAGTATTGATTGAGGAAAATATTGGAGGCAAGGGTCTCAAATTAAGTATGTACCTTAATCATGTTTATTTTTCGAAAGCGTTACCGAGAATACTCCATTTTACTGCGAAGATAATCCTGCCAATCGCCGGTTGAATTTTAATTTATTGACCAATGATTTCTTGGAAAATAAGGTTTTAATGATTTGAAATGAAAAACCAGACTTCATTTTTCATTTTATAAAATATATTTTGTCATAATGAGGGTTGTTCCAAGAAATTTAGAAATTTAAAAAAATGCAGTAAATTTTCACGACTTGACCTTCAGTTAGGATTTAAATTATATTCCTATTATCATTAATCACGACCATAAATTTAATAATATTAAACAAGGCATAGGTCGTCCAATTAGAGCTGACTCAAACAATAAACACTATTTTGCTTGTAACACTGAGAAATAGAATGTTATGTAACTTGAGACTCTTGAAGAGAGGGAGGAAACACAGAGGCTGGCAAATTGTTCCACAGCCGAGCTGTTGAACTCAAGAGTCGTAGAAACGACCCGTTCTCGTGTGACTAATGTCAACCGTGTACAAACCGGTCCCCCCGGTGCCGAGGGGATCAATGACTCGGAGCATCTTCCATTGTAATACTGGTAGAACAAAGACAGCATTCCCGCCTGACGCCTGTGCTCTAAAGATTGCAATACGTTTGTTAAGTTAGAAGAATCCATCAAACGGACCGCCCGTTTCTGCACAAAGTCGAAGGTTTTTGACGTGATAACGTCTTATAAATCGATGAACACCGGCTGCATACACGAAAAAGCATGACTCATTATCACGTTCCGCCTGAGCCGAGCGGGCGAACAAGCGATAGAGAGACACGATCGGCCTAGGCGTTCGGCGAGAGCGCGGAACAAGTGATAGAGAGGCACGATCGGCCTAAGCGTTCGGCTCGTGACGTTATCACGTAAAATTATCGTCCGTTAACCGACTTTACAGACAACCAAAATTTTTTTTAAATTTTTTTGTGGTTTTAAATTAATGTGTTTTAGGATATATATATAAAGATTTCATAATATGTATTTTATAAAGAACATAAGCCCAGATTAACTAATATTGATTTTAAAAACATTATTAATTTATTTAAATTACGACAAACCACAACGTAAAGCTTTTAAAAACAATATTAATTAATTAAGCTCTCCTTCGCCGCCCAATCGTGATTTAAATATCATTGCAAATTGAAAGTAACTTTATTTTGGAGTGAATTTAAAGGGAAATGTTTTTACTTTTACAGATTAGAGGGACTCCTGCGCTGCCTGAATTTCCTCGCTCAGATGAAAGCCTTCTGGAAATGCTGTCCTTTCAACAAGGAAATACGGTTGGTACTCTAATGCTTCCTTTAATCTGTCGCTAAATGTCGCGGCTGCTCGCGCGGACTAATTATTTATTGAAGCGTCGCGGCGCTTATTAATGGAATTAAAATTATTTTATGGACTTTATGTGGACTAATTAAAACTTACATTTTAATTATTCAAGACTTTTTACGAATTTATTAAATAATTCAACAACCGCCCAAATAATCAGTTAAATATTATTTTTGAAACATAATACCAATTTTATGTGAATCCGAAAAAACAAAAACAATACTTCGTTAAATTAAATTACTTTAAGAAAAATATTAAAATTAACGGAATAGGAAAATAATGCATTTGAATATCAATTTCTTTCAAGTCCACGGATAATTTTTCGTCCCATTTGTAGCCTTCTTAAATTTACATAGAATTGTTACTTACTATAAATGTGATATTTAGCGGTAAGTAGGTACTTACCGGTAAATGATATTGGAAAAAAAAGCTCAAAATAATTAATAAATTTAATTAAAGTAGAAGATAACACATAATCTAAACGAAAATATGAACGAGAACAAGATACAAAAAATAAAAAGATAATAGTCGCAACTGGGATTCGGACCCAGAACCTCTCGTCTTACCGGGACCAACGCCTTATCCAATTAGACCACTGCCACCTATTATTTAACCGCCATGTTTGTCGGTTGAAAGGCACAGTCATAGTTTAACTTTCTTGCTCCTAAAATCTTCGATGATTTGTTGAAGTAGAGTCAACAGCCAAATATCACACTTTCAGGAAGGCGCTTGACTTAGACTTTTTGACGAGTGATAGTGTTGGCAGTCTGTTTTTCGATAGAGGTGTATATAATGTTTATATATGTATGTGTATGTGTAGGTACGTGTATGTGTATGTGTATGTGTATGTGTATGTGTATGTGTATGTGTATGTGTATGTGTATGTGTATGTGTATGTGTATGTGTATGTGTATGTGTATGTGTATGTGTATGTATATGTATATGTGTACAAACAAATATGTATAAATCTCCTCTTATTTTGAACGTCAAGTGTGCCAAATTTCATCAATAATTATCAAAATTCTGCTATAAGGAGTGGAAAAAAGGGATGAGGGTATTTTTTAGAATTCTCGTTTATAGTTGGTGTGACCTTTATGTGTTTTGAAGGTGAACTGTGCAAAATTATCCTCCAAATAAAACTTTAGCTTTTTATAAAAATCAAACCATCGCCGCACAACCATCACGCATCAAACCACAGACACTCTTCTTTCTATAAATAGATTCAACAATGTGATATTTTTCAAGTACAAATAATATTTTTGGGTAGATTTAAAATCTTACCTTCTTTTCTACAATTGTTTTCTCAAATTAAGTTACCTTAAGTTGAGTTGTTTCACCTCGCGTCTTGTTTGATTGACGATTATCAAGATTTGGTTAGTTTTTACTAGTTTATTTTAACGGTCCCGTTAACTGTAGCCTTTGATCACATTGTAATAATCCTTAAAGCATGTTATGATCTTCAAACTTAAGCGCCGATTATAATTTGATCAAAAGCTAAGGTGCGCCGAGAATCGGCGGAACTTTTCACTGCTAATACTTTAATTTTATTTACCAAAAATACATTGCATTTCTGACTCCAGAGGCGAGATTGTGGTGTCTCTTCGCAAGGGCACGGCCGAATGGTACGCCAGGCTAGCACGAGAGGGGGCCCGAGGCTCCGCCACCCACCTGCTGGACCTTAGTACGGCCCTGTTGGTGGACCTGCAGCAGGGACTCACCTACTACCACCCTTTATTCGAGACGTAAGTACCTACCACTATTTTAATCTACCCTGCTTTGATGTGAAATATTATGTTGCTTAACAAGCCGATGATCCGTCGACAAATAAATTTAATATTTTATGATAACCTACTTCTGCGAATAGAACCATTAAAAATTGAATCAGAAGATATAAATACTACAGTTATTTATTTACATTAACTACACACAGGAGGCCCTTAGGAAAAATAGATTCTTCGGGGCCTGTGCCATCTTTGGGGATGCTGTGTGGAGGATCTTTTTAGAAAAGAAAGGAGACGAAGTTCTGGGAACGAAAAGGTATGAGGGGTGGGTAGGTCAGTGTGTCCAGGAGTAACGGACGAATAAATCCAACCTCCCACTGCGGTGTAATGTGATGTTTCAACAGAGTTTTGCTGGAAAGATCTGAGGGATCGGACTCCGGTAACGGTAGAGAGAGGATGGAATTGGAAGTTGGCAGTCGGTGTTGTGAGTCGAAGGCTTTATTGAAGGTCTACTTTGCGATGGTCAATATGGTTGGAGTAACAGAGTGCAGACAGATGCGTAGATAGTGATTCTTGGTCGTGATGAGTGATGGAAGTCGTGATGCTGTGGCGGTGAAGACCTTGGGTCTTCAGGTTACCAGCGCGTTGCTCTCCACCGTAGTGGTAGAGATGACCTGGCCGTCCAGGCAGTCGCTCGAACGCCATGGCGGTGGGGATGACGGCGGTGACTCGAGTGAGTGGAGCCATCTGCGATGCAGAAAGACCTTGTGAGGCAAAGACGAAGAATGGTCCCAATGAAAGCGAGGTACGGCGGACCTCGATAGCCTGAGACGGAGCTGTTCCCTGGACTGAAGGTCCCTGACAATTGGTGGGCAGATGGATCCGCCGCCGAGATCAGGCAATTCTCACCACCGTGATCCCGGTAACTCCTGGTGACCTGTGGCAGAGGTGTTGGTTATCCAACAAATGATTTCCGGGGCGGCGGTACCCATACCCACCTACGAAAACGAGCTTTATACAAAAATTATATTTTCAAAATATTATTAAACACGTTCTTCTTGCGAAAACCAATATCCTCTCTCTTTATATTTTATTTTCGATATTATAATACGTTATCCAAAATTGTTATGGAAATTTTCCATTGAAATTTGAACCCCGCAGCGTTTGAATATTTTACTATAATAATATGTATTTTTTATACAGAACCTGCTTCGAATTTTATTTGAAAAATTAAATATTAATGTTTTTTTCAGAACCAACAACATTCCGTACTTCAGCGTTGTCTACAAACAAATTGATAAAATGGTAAGTTCCCTGAATAAATATTTTGTCGCCTATTCTTCTCTTATTTAAATAATAAAACTCGGGTCCTTGCACAAACAAGCCTTCTCTTGGTTTCAAATAATACGTGTTTATTTCAACTATCACGAATGAATAACTACGTAAATCAACTCAAAGCCTTTTTTACTTTTATCATAATAATATCATCACTTTAATTACTTACAAGTCTTTAAACTGTGATGAGTGTCTCTAGTTAGGAGCCTAATTAAATACAACTCTGTAATTTGGTCCCCCTCTAACAAAACTCATATAACTTTGATTTTAACTTTAATTTTTAATTTAACTCTCGAATTTAAATAACAATCTAAACTTTATAAATTTAAAAGTAAAATATCCCAAATTATCTTTTCTAATTAAATACCTATTCTAAAAATTTATTAATAAGGAACTTCAGTTCCTTTTTATCAATGTCAATGACCTTCTAACTTAAATACCTGTATTATTTTCTTTTATTCTATGCTCTTAATGGTTAAAATAATTTTCAAAGTTTATTTTTTTATGTCTCGCAAAATCGCACCAAATTTACGGATGTCTTTGTGGCGTCACCTCAAAAATACATCGAATCGAGAGAATCAGCGTTTGTTGATCTATATAAACTTTTTTTTAGTTTTTTTTTTTAAGAAAGACAAACATTCCCGGGGTACGAATAACCCAACAATGTTTGAAAATCTCCTACTACCACCACAGAAAGCCGAAAATGTTGCTTGTATCATACATACATCAACATATAATTTATTACTTCGTAATATTTTTTAATGGAGTTCCTTATTAGAAGATAAAAGTAAAAGCAACGAAATAACTTTTCATATTATTATTATAATACAAAACTCCGTCTTCGACTGATCCCAAATCCTGCAATTCGTAAACTTACTAATACCCTCAAGAACAACATGACATAATTTGCTATTCTAATGCAGTATATCTAAGCTCAACTACGTTTATCATTCCTCGATTCAGCCATATGCACGGTTACGAGAAACAAATACTTTTACAATACAACCCTATCCCACTTTTCTAGCTTAGGTCCAAAGATTTTTCAAAGCATTTTGAAAACTCATAATTCAATTTTAGAAATTCTAAAAAACAATGCATCTCTCTCTCTCGAGGACGGTTTATATAAAAATTCTTATATAATATTAAATTCTCCCTAAACAATGAAATAATTTCTGAATATTTCAATTCCTTGGATACACATTCCTTTATTATAAAAAGGGTTATGCTGGTAAGCGTTAAATAAATTCAAAGCCTTATAAAATATCTGTCTAAAGGCAGAAGAGAACATAGAACAACAATTCAAAGCGCCCTTGAAGGGATAAGAGATGCCATTACCAAGCTTTGAATAATATTAAATACTTCAATTTAGCCACTTTAAATTGTGAAAGGAGAAACTGAATCACGAGTCAATCAACCTGTCTGGTCCCAAAAGATGTTTAGGAACGTAAGAAGGGCTTTCCAGTAACATAACATTATCTAGAAGTCATTTTTAACAGCTGTCATTTAAATTTAAATGATCAATTTATGTTTTGGTCTGCTCTAAAATTATTTCTGCCGGAAAATATAATCAGTTTGACAGCCACTTGTAGTCAGCTAGTAGAACAATATTGGTCAGAAAATAATGTCAACCCCTAACCTAACCTAACCTAAGCATGTATTAAGCCTCATATTTATTTCACTGCCGACAAAGTATAGTATCATCTCCAAGTGATTTAATGAGCTTTAAAGCATTATATCAGAATAGTATCATCTATCGCCGTTCGTGTCTATGGAACAAATGGTTTCGATGATAGGCGAAGGCATTTGGTAGTCAAACAGACACCGTCAGTCTGCGACTCGCAGCCTCAGAAATACTTATTAAAGACGTCTAGTCTAGTTTAATATTCATTGTAATCTTTATTACAACGTAAATAAATCAACTTGTAATAATGACGAATCTCAAACTCTGTTGGAAGTTTGCCAACATATTTTAAGCAGTACTAAACTTGGAATTAACAGACACAACAGAGGCTATGTATGAATGTGAATGAAGCAAGGAGTGTGCTTTTTCTTATTAATCCAATATTTAGATGGCGAACCATTTAATTATTTCCCTGTTTCTCGTGGTACTTTATTGATGTATTTTACCTATACATTTAGTGATATATTGTGTACATATATTGATTTATTGTGTACAAGATAAATAGGTATCGAAAAACTGTTTGAAACATTCGATACCATACACGTGCACAATTTCATTTAAAGTGTCAACTTTAATTCAAATTATGGTAAATATCCAGAGGCGCGCCTCATCCGTAAATTATTTTAAAAAATACTTCTTCTCAGTGTAATAACGATGAGGAGTTACTGTTGTTACTAGTGTTTTCGTTCGCGGAGAAACGAAATAATGCGTTATAATTCATTTTTGACGAATTATTCGTTACTTTGCGGCCATTTTCTATCGACGATATGATATGATAATTAGGCTTCAGGTTAGTTTTTTTAAGTGAAACTTCTAAAGCCCCGTTGTGATTAGGAATTCGGATGAAACGGAAATGACGCGTACAGCACCTGCGAAGCATAAAATTACTATCAAGGCTCTTATTAGTTGAGACTTAAAACGGAAATGGCGCCAGGTCGGCGTTTGTTGGCTGCTTTGATTATGACCTCACTTTTTAAGACTCCTTGGTTGAGATTGTTTTGGTAAAGTTTCGCTTCTATCGCGCGCTAACTGCACTCGATTTTTTTTTTCTTTTTTTTTTAAATAAAACTCAAACTACAAGCATGTTCTTAGTTTGGGTTTAAATTAAAAAATAAAATGATAGCTGATACTTGCTTAAGCACCTGCTTTAGTGTTTTTTTTATAATTTGTGCATATTGAATGAGGCGCACCTCCGTATATATACCAAAATGATTTGACTATAATTTTATTATTTTTATCGACATAAACCTAAAGTAAATCTGTAACTGGTTTAATTTCATTTCATTTTAAGGTCTCAGAATTTGAACACTTCACCATATTTCAGAGTTAAAATTCAAGTTCTGTGAATTCTGTTATTGTACTGTTATTAGAGAAAGTATTTTTTAGTGTACAAAAGATTCTGGTCTGCCAAATGAATAAATTTGATAAATATTTTAATTGTCAGCTTGCCGACGACGTGTGCCGCTGCCTGAACGGCTTCTCCCCGCCGCCCCCGCCCGCCTGGAGCGCGGCTGAGGGGGCGCGCGAGCCCGCGCACACGCTGCCCTTCGAGCTGTACCTCGGCGTGCAGGAGGTGCGCGCGCTGGCCGCCCACGTGCCCGGCGCGGGCGGGCTCGCGCTCGCGCAGTGCCACGAGTGGTTCGGGCCCGCCGTGGAGCGCTGGCTGGCTGTCACCAGGGCCAAGGCGCTGCACAGGGTGCGCGCGGCCATGGCGCTAGGTAGGAAGACTAATTTAAATATATTTTAACCTTCTTACTAACAACAATATTACACGACGTGCAAGGTCGGAGTAATAAAAAGCTTACTTATTTCCGTGGCTTAGGTATGTTTAAAACCACCTTAAACCAGGTTTAACTTATATACTCGTACTAACATAAAAATTTTTAAAAAAATTTTCAAGATTTAATTTATTTATTATAAATACAAAGTAATACAATATGACAGCAAAAAAATAAAATATTATACAGAAAAAAGAAAAGTCCCAATAAACTACTTTTTAGCAGTTTGTCGATGGGTACTTTTACTTTAGAGATATAAATAAACTTATTTTACATAATTAAATGCAGTTAGAATTTTTGTGTTAGTCTAATACAAATTATTTCTTTCGGCAAGCCAATTTTTCAACAAAATATTTGTTTTACCATTTGTACATTTTTTAATTTCGGCAGGTAACATATTTAAGCAATTAAATTGAATGATTAAAGACAGTTCACGAGAATCTGTCAGGATTCGCCAAAGGTTTTAGCGATCATAATAACGTTTTATTAATGTTTTTTACCCTTAGATTATAAAGGTGTTTTTGCGTATTTGTATTACAGATAGGGTATGCGAGGGGGAGTTCATTGTGAAGCACAGCACATCGTCAGTGGATACGGCTGCTTGGTAAGTTCCCCTTCTTCAAAATAATTGTCTTCTAATATCTTCTGGATCCATGACCAGTAAATTCGTAGCAAACGCAACCTTATTTTCAGAGCCAAATTTAATACGAAAAAATCTACACTACAATCTGGACACTACACACCTTTCGTATTAAAGAAATCTCTATTCTCTGACGAATCCGTTTCACACCTAGAAAGAAGAAGAATTTAACAAATAATGTGTGGGAGTGTTTCGTTATTCAAAAGTTTGACCAACCTTTGCTTAAATTTCGTAAAACGCCGAACTGTAATGTTACTCGTTAACTTTAAATTCTCCAAATATAGGCCAGTACAATTCGCGCAAAAAAGGGGGTATCGATCGGAATTATTCCGGTAGTCCTAATTTTTTTATGTTTTATACACTCATCTCCTAATGTAAAATCTTAGTTTTCGACCTTGGCGCACTTGAGCTTTCGTCGCCATTTTGAAAAAACTAGCCGAAATCGCGTCAAAATCTAGTTTTTTTCAAATATCTCGTTTCCAATAAAAATTTCGGGTAAAGTAGCAACAAGTTTAGTAGAACATAAAATTACCAAAAATTTATTTTAAAAACATTTCTTCTATCTAATAAATATCTCTAAATAATAAATAAATTGCTCGACTTTTTGTGCGCATTTGGCTTTTTGTGCGCATCTCTTTTCCAGTAAAATTTTGTGAAAAAATTATTGTTATTAATTTTGTGGAGAATAAAATTTCATGAAAGACGTAGGGACTTGTTAAATATTTTTATCTCAATTAGGTATCCAGGTTCTAATACGAAAATTACACAAAAATTAGGTCAAAAATTGAATCAGAAGTATAGTGTTTTAATCTTGGTATACCTATAGAAGTTCTCAAAATAGTAACGGATTTTTCGCTATTTAAATGCTTTTTTCCATTTCAAGTAGTTTTAAATAAAAAAATTACAGTGCATAAAGTTGAAAAGAAGTTTTGTTTTTTGTAATCTGCATATTAAGTAAGACCCGGTAGAAAGCACTCAAAAAGAAGAAGGGGAGATATGTAAAAACGAATGTTAGAGGGAGCGCGCTAATATTAAAAACGATAATAATTAATAATATTAAAAACGATACAACACGACTCGTTTAAAATAGAGAAAAAACTTAAAGGAAATGTCTTAAATAGCATTTAAAGAAAATCTGTGAATTTTTCATACGTATAACTTGTAAAATAAAAGAAAAAGTCGTTATAACCATTTTCGGAGCATACGATTTTAATTAAGATATTTTCAGATATATGCAGAGAATACGGTCCTCAAACAAGAGTTGCTTGTTTTGTTGTAGCTTCTACCAAGCCCGTGAGTTCTGGCGCTTGCTGAATTGGCCCAACCCGTCGCAAGCCCTGCAGCTGCTGGACGCGCTGTGCGCTGCCGCCATGCACTACGCGGACCTGGCCCACCAGAGACTGGCTGACAGTGGGTATTACGATCTAGTCGGTGAGTATATACCTAGAATCCCAATAATCTTTTTTGTAGAAAATTTTACGATCTACTAGTTTTCCATAATATTACTAGACGAGAACAGACAGGTGAGGGATACAAACCAACTACAGCGGGACGCAAAGGGGGGAAGATCACTGTGATGGTATGTGATTCGTCAATAGATCAATCTCACAGTATATAGGCATCTCGCATTATAATATCACCATTTAGTTCTTAAAAGTAAAATCTGCTTTTGAATGATTAGACCTTTTTACGTCGGAGTGCGAATTGCTCTCCACGTTATGAACAAATTTGCGAAGTCCAAATACGGCAAAGTAAAGTTCACCTGTTTTCAGGGTCGAATATTTCAGTAAACAGCGACGAGCACACTTGAGGAAAGCCTACATTATAGTTTTTATCTGAATGAGCTTAAAATAAAGTAAAATAACGCTTACCTATAGAATGTAATACGACAATAGGGTTTATTCTCTTTTTCACTTCTATTTTTACACGTTTTCATAGATAAAGCCACCATTTTTGCCGTGTTATTTCGTAAAATGTTCCTATGAGAGCACGACGCTGGTTCACACAGCCGGTTCCAAATGGAACCGGTATGGGAAGGGGAAATAATACGCTTTTATCACTTAGGGCAGGTCTAGGAATATTCATATGTCTATGGATATACTCAAAAAACAAAAATTTGTGACCTTTATTTGTGGATAAAAATAATCAACGAGCGGAATCGATGGGGACTTTTGACATAATATTAGTAATGACGTGTTCAAGACCTGTACAAAAATCCAGCTTGTTGGAAGTTAATGCAAACTGAAATGTCTATAATGCTGCCATTGTTCGAGACACTTTCATTCTCACTCGGAATTGCTTTTACTTCGATAACTAATAGGCTTCAGGAGCATCCAATATGTCCTACCAAAGGATGACATCTGATTTATGAAGTTGAGATGTATAGAGATAAATTAGGAAGGAATGTTTCAAGTTATGATAATAAACCATGTTGCATCCGAAACAACTTAAGAATAACAGCTTCTAATGTAGTTGTAATGGACTATAAATACATTAGACGAAACGAAATGGTATTTGCTGAAATTGGACGATGTTATGCCGGACATGCTCGCCGTAAATACTAGGCTGTAAACTGAATCAGTGTTTCACCACGTTCTTTCACGATGATAATATCACAACAAAAACTGTCGGTGCAGTTTCTACATCCACTTGAACATAAATTGAGCAAAGATTATTTTTGTACTTGATGGAATCAACATCATCGGTATCATCACAGATTTATTGGAAAGCCCCGATCCATTTATTTCCCTGCCGAGTTATCACGGACATTAACATCTGTTTGTCTTTCCCGTTATCAGAAATTCTATGGGTACTTATACGTATAATTCAATTATGTGTTGAAGCACTTTGTTATTTTTACATAGCGTAAGAACAACGCGGCTGGCTGGTAATTGGGGTATGAAGTCCTAAGTAAATAGACATTAAAGTGATGATGTAATAATATTGAGTTTATTGTTTCAGGCCCGTATAAAACAACTGATGAAATGTGCGTAGCGGTCAACAACCTGGAATACGTGAGGAGATCTCTGGCTGAATTCGGAGAAGACATAAAGTAAATAAAGTTGTTTTTTTTTTATTTAATCTTTGAAGACAATGTTAGCGACTCTCCAATAAAAATTTGGAACAGAAAAATTAGAAAATGATTTCGTCGCGTAGCTACGAATTGAACCCAGGACCTTAGCTTTGCCGGGGCTTTGCTCTAACCACTGAGATAATACGACCCTACCACCGTTTACTTCATTTTATTAACGCATTTTTTATTAGCTGCTATCTACATGCATGTTTGCAAGATTCCTCCCTAACAAAATAAGATAGTGTCTTCTATAAATATATTTCGATAATTATTTTTATATTAACGTGCGACATCTATTGACTTTTCGACAAGTCTGGGATGAATTTTACATTTTTTTGTAATTCGTTAAAATGTTTTTAACGTGGTGTTTTCTAATTGAATTGATCCAATACTAATAATCATCAAACCAACTAATGCTTATTGTCTGTGCGTGGTTGCTTGTCCCCGTGAAATCTGGTTCAATGAACTCAAATTTCCTTTGAATTTAAGGGGGTATTCTAGTCTAGAAGCATGAATTGTAGGTATTTTTTCAGGTGCCATAAAAAATACAATAATATTTTTACAAGCCATTATTTACCAAACATTGATTAAACATTAAAGAAAACATGAAAAAAAGCAAACAAAAAATTCAAAATTCAAAAAAATACAGGGTGTTTAAGTGGGGGTTTCAAAAAATGGCGCGCCCTGGTTGGCACGATTACAACCCTCCTAGTAATAAATAAAAAAATTACATTTAACAGTTTTTTTGACTTTCCAAATTTTTTTAAATATAGTAAAAATTTAAATTTTGTTACAGTTTTAGTTAGCGCAATAGAGTAATGTATAGAGAACGCCCCACTACCTCCAGCCTCACAACATAAACTAATTCCCGTCTCACCGGTTCCATACGGTTGGGAGAAGTTGGAATTGCGATAATAACCTAAAAAATAGATTATAAATAAAAATACATTTTTACATATTGCCAGGCCCGACCAGGCCGGCGATTGCGAGCGTGCGCGCGTGCTGGACACGGCTCTGCAGGCCCTGGAGTCGCGCGCGGCGCAAGTGCTGTCGCGCGTTGCCCCTCAGATGGAAGCGCCGCTCAGGAAGGCCATCTTCCACCTCGCCTGGTCCCCGGACTCTCTTCCCACTGTTCAGGTACCTTTCCATCTACCTTTAATTAAATTGTCGTTATTACTTACAGGTTCTATCTAATACAGACTAAGATCATTTGTCTTTTTATGGGTTGAAGGTTGAACCCTTTGCGAATCTGCCGTCTTCTCTATTTGCTCGCCGCGGTCCATATTTTCCTCTGATATACACATTGATATAATGGAACTCTGATCCGCTTACGCAAACGCGGAAGTTCTGCATTATTTTCACTTCCGCTTCTACTTCTCCAAAATTACAGGGAAGCGGAAAAATTATTTTTTGTAAAATATGACTTGCCACTAGTGAATTTTGAATTTGAAATTAATTTGCAAACAAACTTCATCCAACGAAAATATTGAAAGACTTTTGACCTTATTTATTGGTAGTTTTATGCAACACATTAATTTAGCGTAAATTTTAACAATAATTTTACAACACTTTGTTAGGAAGCGGGTTTATGTTCTACCCGTCCTCGTTGAATTTCTAGAAACGAATTACAGGTCTGCTTCCGAATTCGCATCCGCAAAATAAAATTAAGTAGTAAATGCTTCCGCTTCCGTTATATCTTTGTACACTTCCATTACATCTTTATTAGACACAAAAAACGCGTGACAAAATTTTGCTAGGTTCTATCCTTCCTTTCCTTAATACCGGGATCATTTGGACAGTATCCTCGATGACAAAGTAGGCCCTGATGGAAACCTGTAGTTGCCACTTTTCCATGTCAATTAAATCCAAGCACCCCGCGACCTATTTCATTTCATCTGTATTCTTGTCATTTTCCAGGCCATCACACCTCTGCTGGAATACCTGGATGTGCACCTGGCCACGTTGAACGCGATGCTACTGCCACGCAACTTTGGGCGCGTGCTGAGCGGTGTGTGGGCGGGCGCGCTGCGGGGGCTGGCCGCGCAGGTAGATGCTCCCGCGCAGGACCGTCCGCCCGTCTTCCATGACCGGCTACAGGAGGCGCTCGACATACTCACCGACTTCTTCCACGCTGAGGGGAAAGGTAAACAAATCATTTATTCTCCTGCTCTCTCTTTGCTCAAGTGATATAATAGCCATTTAAATTCGTAACCACCCATCAAATCACAAAGCTTTTAAAAGAAACCTGGTCGTAAATGTTTGGGGGTTCGTGTATGGATGTTTTAAGTGTAACTATCCTAAATCCAGCTTTTTACATTCGAATGTCTCGATGTTTTCCGAATCTTGTCTCTCACTCATTCAAAACTGGCATGAGATAAGGCTGTTTCTTCGCTTAAGAGACAAAACAACCCTTGAAATTGATACCCACCCATCAAATCAGGATGTCTAGAGATTCATTTATCATCTTCTTTTAATTCCGGTGTCTGGTCTTGAACATTGACCTCTTCCAAATGCTTCCAGTTTTTCCGATTCTAGACTCTTGGTTCTCTTTGTTTCTCACTCATCAAAAGTTACAATTATATTAGGGTCTTCAGCCCAAATCAGACTCAAAAAATATATTTTGAAACCAGGAGACAACTCCAAATACCCAAAGACAACCCTGGTGAACTTTAAAAGGAACTGAGTTACTATCAAATGATATGGTGAAACATGAGATATCAGGACGAGAACCCTTGACCTTAGTGCTTATGGGAACGTTGCAGACCGTCTTCATATCAAAAACATTTTATGATTGCTTACTAAAGATTGCATTGTTTGAATTGTTCTCAGGCCTAGCGATATCAGAGCTCCACTCAGACGGATACTGCAGGGTGGAGCAGAGACTGCAATACCACAAAACTCCTACTGAGAGGCTCATTGACCTTTTCTACGGATACAGACTTCTGGACCAACTCAACACGACGCAGACTCCATTTGGTGTGCTATCCGTGCGGTAAGCTGAACACTTTCGTCTTTTATGAGTTTCTTATTTCAAAAGACCCCCTCTTGAATAGATTAATTTCCTGGTGGAAAGAAAGAAAGTTGATCGGAATAGAACATTATGGATACTTGATTTGAATGGAAATAATTTCTTTTTAGCCTTGAAGCATTTGAGAAAGTGCAACGAAAATCTAAAAAAATCAGAGACGTGATGATTCAACTGCATCGACCAAGTATTATCTAGACAGGGCGTGTGAACCTTAAAATAAACACCAAAACCAAGCACATATCAAAAATAAATTGCATTGTCTGGCATTAAAAGATGATTTGAATGGAAATAATTTCTTTTTAGCCTTGAAGCATTTGAGAAAGTGCAACGAAAATCTAAAAAAATTCAAAAATGTGATGATTCAACTGCATCGACCAAGTATTATCTAGACAGGGCGTGTGAACCTTAAAATAAACACCAAAACCAAGCACATATCAAAAATAAATTGCATTGTCTGGATTAAAAGATCGGAAGAAGCATCGCTTTTTCTTGGGCAAATTTATATTCCAGAAAGTTCGTCCCAACGCTCAACAGACCAGTTTTGTGGATCATTTTTAGGTAATTGTTTTATTTATTTTGGTAGGGGCTGTTGCGTACTTTATTACTAACAATTAAGACAGCTGCATGATTATCAAATACATTCCCAATAAATAGCTTCGTGGCGGCGTATCGATAAAAAACAATAAATTGATCAAAATCTCATTTTTATTTCCAGCAAAAGAATGCAACAAATTACGTCAACATTCTTTGTCACAAAATGAACGTTTTTGCTGGTTTCGAATACGAAGCTGGTTTGCTGGTTTCTGTTTTTTTGCTGGTTTCGAATATTTAGAAGCTTGTGCAACAAGTTTGAGGAGGTTAAAGTCACCCCTATCGGCTTAAGTATTGGGTAGGAAAAAAAAGAGAAGAGTTCTCGTAAATTACATTCCTGGAAAATACAGCAATATTATTTGCCCCATCTCTTTTGTCTTATTCTGAGGTCCAAAAAACTTTCTGATAACTTTTCCAACCCCCCTCCCCCTTTTCTCCCTTGCCTCCCCCAGGAAAAATCCTTCATTGGGACGAATTATAAAATTATTATAGTATGTATTATAAAATTACTCTTAGGTGGTGTTATTTTTTTATTAAAATTAGGTATGAGAGGGCTACATTGTTATTATATTATGTCGACGTTTAACTGTGAAAAATTGCGTAAATTATATTCAATGAATAAAATCGATGAATCATGTAAATTATTTTGGATTTTCTAGAGCCTATTTCAACCACGATTCCCTCTGCGTGGAAGTTCTATCAGCGAGGGACGTTCTGCCACTAGATCCCAATGGATTCAGTGATCCCTTTGTCATTGTGGAGCTTTTACCAAGAAGAATCTTCAACCATTGTGCTGAGCAACAAACCAACGTACACAAGGTATTTCCTATGGGGATTGTAATATTTAATATATCCATATCAAATCTTCCATTACTTATATTATTGCCAATGAGAATGATCGAACTCAACGTTCTGCATTGGGAAATGGGTTTTTGGACAAACACTTTCATTCTGACCTAATCTAATTGTGCAAGGCATCACACAAGATGTTTAGTATATTGAACTTCCGAACAACCTTCTAAATAAATTAATTATTATTTTCCCTAAATCTGGATGTTCGCTTTAAACCAATACACCGAATCATTTTTTTGCTTCAGAAAACCCTCAATCCGATTTTCGACGAGTGCTTTGAGTTCTCCGTGACCCTGGAGCAGTGCTTGTCAGAGGGTTCGATGGTCGCCTTCACAGTTATGGACCACGATGTGATCACAGCCAATGACTTCGCTGGAGAGGCCTTCCTTCCCTTGGCCAACATTCCTGGAGTTGCCGACAGTTCCTCCAACGTTGACAATTTCCACGGACTAAAGCAAGTCGACCTACCGCTGATGCAGCAGTATGACAGACGTAAGTTTATTTTTTTTCAGATTCTTTTCGTTGTTCGTGAAATTCAATCACACAGAAAAATAATAATTGTTTTCCAGTTATCCAAAATACAACGTTCATATTAAATGAAAGTAATTTAGTAGCTGCTTTTCATCAATGGGTACAAAATTTTGATCCGGCTCGAAGGACCAATTTGAGGATGAAAAACGAAAAATGTTAAATTAGTGCTATGGTAGAATTTTAAAATTTCAGGTGTATAGGAAAGATGATTTAAGTTGCTTAAATCTCTATAAAAAAACAACAAGTTTGCACCGTACAGCGTTCCATTAACAACTGGTTGTATTTGTTGTTGATTAGTTAGTTAAAATCTCTATTTCTATCGGTTTATAACCTACTTGTTCTCCGATTTAGTTAGCCATAGTCTGCCATCTTAGCTCAGCGGTTAACTTACCGTATTTGCTGGGTAATTAGTTTTCTTGCGTTCCAAGGTTTCCAGCACTTATACAAATTTTGTTTGTTTTTTCAGAACACCCGATCCTTCAAATTCTGGAGTCCAGAATAATGGACCGACAGGCTCTGGAGTTTGTAAAGAAGCAAAAGCTCAGGTTCGCCCAATGAACAGCTCACTGATTCAACCACTGAACGAAGTAATAACATGAATGACAATCTTTACGAACAATTCCTTGCTTGTGAATCCAAAACCTTTATGCCTTTCCCTCTTGTATACATTTCATTGTTATTTCGAAATATTGTCTTAATTTAGCTTTTGCAGAACCTTCATTATATTGATAAAAATGTGTTTGTAAGACAAATTTTATATCTTTCTAACCTTATCCTATTATAACATCGTTTCTTGTAAAAATTTAAATAAAAACCTGTACTTAATCTTTTAAACCAAAACCCAAACTAGCGCTGGTTATTTTCAAAACATTAGAGCACTCCACCTTCTTAATTTCTTACCTAATATTTGAAATGCACTAAGTTAAAAAAATACAAAATGTGTAAGTAGTCACACGTGTCAATTGATGTTTAATAAAAAAATAGTTTAACTGAAAATTATCAAATAAGTACGATTCTCTTTAATCTAAAATGATATGTTATTTGTATTAAAAAATATTCTATATTGAAGTTGGACTCACTAATGTGAGTTCATCATCTGTCCTTAGAAAATGCAACAGAAAAAAAGAGTTTTTTCCACGGTAGGTAACTGCTCGTGCTCAATTATTGTTGATTTGTAGGTGGAGCAACTTATTGGCTTTGACTTATAATTATTCTGTATTTAATCAACAAAATGAACAAAATCGTTTAATTAGATTTTAAGAATAATAATGTGTGTTCTGCTTGGTGACAATATCGCTCTATATTTTGAATTTAAAATTCTAAAAATTGTGACTCTAGTCATTTCAATATCATTAACGATTTATTTTCTTTTGTGTGTATGTAAAAATCGTGTGTGCTTGTATTTCGAAAAATCTTCAAGGACACAAAGAATATTTATCAATTTTTCGACATTTATTATCTTAAGACTGAATATTTTACTAAATTAAGAACCTTTTTATATTGCTACCAGGCAATGAGAGCTATTTCTATGCTAGCTTGTATGTCACAACTACAGTTTATATCAAATATTGCTATGTCATGGTACATATTATATTATATGAAATTAAAGAGTTTGCGATCACAATTATTTTATTATCAACAATCAGTTTGATAATAAAATACTGCCCTGAGAAATCTTGTACTGAGCGAAACCGGTAGACAACAAATATACTTACTAAGATATTTCTGTAGGTTTCTATGAATTCAAAATGTGTGATTTATTTCATACATTACTTATTTTAATCTATGGAGTGATGGCTTTTTACAAAAATACATAATACAAAAAAATATATAGATGTTAGTTGAATTTCTAAATTTCAAAATGATACCGAGGAATTTTTAAAACACTGATTGACCAAATATTCTAATAGTCTCACAACAGATGCATTTTACAAAGTGAGTTTCTCGAAACTTTTACATAATATTATTATGTACTTTCATGAATACAGGGTGAAATTTAACTGAACACTTTCAAACAATGATTGTATAACTTTGTGGTATCTTCTATTGTCAAAATATGGTAAATAATCCAATGGACTCTTTATCATTTTCCAAGAAAATAAATTCAAACTTCCTGCTCAAGGAGCTGCTAATCAGCCAACCAATCCTACCTACTTACCAATTTGGTACCTATTTTCTTGAACTCTTCTTCTTCGTCTTCTTCAATGGCGCTAAAGCCCATTTCGAGCCTTGGCCTCCTTCAAGATGAGCCTCCACCGCCTTCTGTCCTCGGCCGTCTGCAACTTGGAATAGTTCTTTTGCATCCTTCCTAACATCATCCTCCCATCTCAGTCTAGGTCTGCCCGCCTTTCGTTTACCTCCCGGGAGTCCTGTTATAACCTTTTTCGGTACTCGTGTGCTTTGCATTCGGTGCACATGTCCGGTCCATCTTGGTATTTGCAGCCTTAAATGGGTAGAGAGTCTGGGAGCTTGGTAGATATCATAGAACTCATTATTGTGGCGGATTCTCCGTGTCTCTCCCTCCCGCACCGCTCCTAAGATTCTTCGAAGTACCTTTCTTTCGAAGGTGTCCAGCTGTTTCACAGACCTTGCTGTCAGTGTTCCCGCCTCACATCCATAGGCCAAGGCCCTTGTACTTGTACTCACCTGCCAATAAAATGCCTCAGAAAATCATTTTCTTATTACAAATTCAATTAAATTTTTGGTTTTTAAAGTATGAATACACCTGTTCCACTATTATTGCTACCTTCAGTGATGTCATCCAATTTTCTTGAAAACGGTTTCCACCAAAAAAAATTACATACAATTATGTATTCATTTCTGGCAAGTGTTAGTTCATCTCTGAAGATATTTAAAAAAGATTTCCGGAAACTTTAAATTTAGTAAAGGGGTTTCCAAAAACCCTCGGAAACCCAAAGGATGACAGCACTGCCTACTTTCTGATATTGATATGTTTCGATAATTAATTGCGTATCTATGTAGAAAAAGTACTGTACATGGTGATGAAAAAGTATCGCACATTTATGTTTGCTGCATAAACAAATGAAGCACGGGTCCTTCGATAATAAGGGACGTTAAAATGCGCGTGCATATTTTTTCTCGTCCACAGAATGACAGAATGCATTAATGCGCGTGCATAATTTTTTCTCGTCCACAGAATGACATAATGCATAGTCGCTGGCAGTAGGCCTATAAGTGAAGAAATTTATTATCCAAACCACTGAGGAAAGTTGTTCTCCGTGGTCCTAATCAGGCATTTGCGAACGGAGAAAAACTCGCACACGCACATGAATGTCCCCTACTATATATCTCCACTGAATGATGCTTTCCGTTCGTCATTTGTTTACACAGGAAAAATAAAGGTTCGATACTTTTTGTACACATTATTATTAATAGAAATTAATTAAAATATATCCAAATATAAGAACAAATGTATAAAACTATATCAAATGTTTGTATTAACCTAAATTATACAGATTTAAAAAAAACACATAATTATCACGAAGATGTGAAGGAAATATTAAATTATTACGTAAAATTATATTATAATGTATTAAAAAATAAGAGAAGCTAATAAAAAAATATGTGACGTTGTGGAAATCCAGTAATGTAAAATAATTATTGGAATGGAGAAAAAATCAATAATGCTTTCATTTCACCTTTCTCTTCAAAGGGTGGAGATAATATTGTAAATGTGCATACAAGATAAAAATCTTTTTAAAAATCTGTAGCGAAAGGATTAAATTGTGTTTAACCTGAAAATTGCATAAAGATTGGAAAACGGTGTCCAAAATATTATGATGTACTGTTTTTGGAAGCTGTTGTAGCAATCAATCTGTGTTTAAAAGAAATACCTTCGTGAAATATGATTCAATTGTAAACTTCCTTTTTTCGTTCTTTTTTTTCATAATTGGAGACGGTTTATATTTCACCGTGCATTAAATTTGTATGTTTTAAAACATTGATTGTTGGCTATTTCGCAACATATATTTAAACGCAATAAATCTATTATTATAAAAAAACATTCATTGTTGCTATTTTGACCTTAAATAACCGTTTTTCCATTTTCATTCATCTGTTAACCACGTTTTTTAATTTCTAACATTAATTTATTTTGATCAATGATGAGATTGCATATTTTTATTGCCTATAACTTATTTAGGACACTGGTTTGTTTCTTGCTTAATATCTAAAAAATAAATAAAAATTATGAGTCAACTTAATAAATCCACTACATATCTACCATAATAATATTTTGTTGTACTTACAAGGCAACTTATTTAGGTACTTATGGCAAACATTCGTTGGTCTATGAAGACGTTTAAAAACGGATTTCCGGAATATTTAAATTTTATAAAGGGGTTTCTAAAGGTTTAATGCAGAAGCGTATAAATTTCTAATATTATTTTTATCATGGAAATTTCATGTGCAATGCACATGTGCACAATTTTTTTTATGTAAAAATAGTATTATCAGATCCATTCTTTCTTGAAAATATAAATATACTCTATTAATTGAATTGGAATATTTATTATATTGTCCATAACATGAGCTTGCCATTGTGGATTTTGTAAAAATAACTGTATCTACTGTTATAAAAATCAACTGATAAAACGTTCTTATGACTATTACCTTTAATGTATTATGTTTGTGATAAATTGTGTTTAAATTTTAATCTACAATAAAAATCACATTATTAAATTTTTACATACCTAATAGATACCTACATTATCTATTAATATTTACGAAAGGTAGTCAGAATATCTGTGTCGGAAAATTGTGAAGCTCTAAATTTATAAACTGTTTATTATGTGTGTGCTTGCAAACAACTTAATATTTTTTTTATATATGTAATATTTTCACAAAAATAGGAAGCATCTAGTTTTTAATTTCGAAATGATCGCCCCTTATTAATTATTTTTTAATATACAGGGTTATATGAAAAGGGATATACTTGAATTACCAGTGATTCCTGACATTACTTGGAGTAAAAAATGTGAATGAAATTTTGGTAATTTTTCAATTTTTTTTTTAATCCTAACAAAGAAATTCTTCCACATGTCACTCAGCCGAGTAACCGGTCAATCCCTCACCGGTCCTTAACTATCCATAACCTACTAATTTTTAATGTTCTAAGTTGAAAAAAAAAAACCGGAGTCCTAAATTTAATTTATATTTTTTACTCCAAATACTATCAGGAATCAATATTAATAGGTTAAGTACGTCCCTTACGGCCTTCGCTCACGGAGAAACTGAAATGAAACCAATTGTCTACGCACCAGCACTGCTGGTTGTGTGGCAGCTACATTGTTAACAGGTTGCCATGGTAGCGGCTCACGAACTTCGGATTGCGTTGACAACTGGTTTCATTTCAGTTTCTCCATGAGCGAAGGCCCCACCCTGTATATTGTATAACGTGAAGCGCACATTTTAAGCACTGAAACTAAATTCACAATGATTTATAGTTGACCCGCGGTAATCCAACAAAAATTTTGAGATGCTGTGTGAGGGTTCTTTTTAAGGAAACGAAGGAGAGGAAGTCTGGAAAGGAAAACGGTATTAGGGATGGGTAGGAATCTTGGTTCAGTGTGTCCAGGTCATTCGCCGCCAAGACTTAGACAAACCTCATCTCATGAACCCGGACACCCCTACTATATTACCAAACGTAATGAACCGTTTGGGGAGACTTACGACAGGAGTGTTGGTTACTGTTGAATGGTTCCCGGGTGGCGGTACCCAGTCCCGATTTCCAAATTGAATTATTATTGAATATACAATTTAAAAACTTAAAATATACAAATTAAAAACTTAAATAATTAAACTGGTTACAATAAATATCAATCTGTGTAACGTAAGATCAAAAAAGTACCATGCTAGAAAATAATTGTCTTGGCCTGGGAGGCAGTCTGCAAATAAATAAATTCCGCCATGGATTATACTTAGTGCTGATTGTAGTGTTTCGCTGGACAAATCGAAAATGACTGAGACCAAAAAAAATCGGACGCACGAATCATATGTGTGCGGAGTCGTCCGATCCGATAGTCTGATCAGTTAGTGTGCGGCCAGCCTTAGACAGGGGCCGGATTACCGCGGGTGAACTGTAATATATTCATATATTTATTATTTAGTGAACTGTTATTATGTAATATGTATGTCTTTAAGCGGACATGATATAGGTCCAAAATCTCGCTTTTAAAATCTATGAATTATGTTCCAGGTCCACTGTCAAAATTGATAGACAGAATAATATACGACATCAACAAATTTGGATTTTTTGTAAAATATGGATTTTTAGACAAATCAGTTTTCGTTATAAAATGCGCACTTGTCTTCTTAGGCTGTTCAATTTAGAGTAGATTTATTTGCCTAAATTGTCGATAAAATCTTCAAGAATGTACGTATCATTCATTCATACTTTTTATTGAGATTTTAACACTTTTTCAGATTAACTTAATCTTCTTTTTTCACAATATGTATTAATAACAATAATTGTAGGAGAAGGTGTTTTTTTTTTGTAATTAAGTATTCTCATGAAACACATAAATTTTCCTTTTTTTATAAATACTGAATATTGAATGGTTTAGGTATAACTTTGTAGCCTTTTTTAGCTATCAAAAAAGCATTTAAACTTCGGGTTCTTTTATTGATGTTTATTGAATATATTTTTACCTTACATTTGTTGATGTTTTTCAAAAGTCTACCCACTGAAATTGATTATAATATAATGTATCTATGATCTTAAATAATATATGTATAATTGAACCAACTATAGTGACCAAGTTGAACAACTATTGTGTAAATAAGATGAATGTTTATGCTTAATCATAAAAATACGTACATGAAATAAAATATAAACTACCATCAAGTAAAATGATAATTTTATTTTCGCCTCAGAAACTCCTATATAATCCAAATAGGTACAAAAGAAGGAAGCCATTTTTGGAATCGGTTCCTTTTGGCTTACAAAATTAAGTGGAAGGGATATTTCACCTTAAGCCCGCTGTCCCATGGTCCGGTAATGTGGGAATCAGGCGTTTCACTTTTTGTTCATTTCTATCTTTCATTTTGCCTCTTTCACTCGGAATGAAACGTCTGAACAAGAAATGAAACAAAAGTGTCGAATTAATTCATTAATAACCGATTCGTTCGTATTGGATATTGGCATTCGGCATGTTTCACTCGCGCTCGGAATGAAAGCAAAATGTCTGATCACGGAAAGAATGTTTCACGGGCTTGTTAATTCCGTCTTGCATCCTGTACTGAAAGGACGGCATCACGCGTCGCATGTGTGTCGTCGCAAAACGTCAAAACTATATTTAAATGGAACGAGGACTACACCTGCTCTTTTTAGGAAACTTTAAAAATTACCAGTCCCTGTGGAATAATAAGCTTATATAAAGATAGATTGTCAAAAAGCACTCTTTTGGGGTGAATTTAAAAAAAAAGGCAGATTGCGATATTTTTATTTTATTTTTCCAATACCTATCGACATAATTATACAGTAATATATAGGTCGCTTAACATCGCTTAACAAATCAAAAAGTTATTTGTTTTTATAAAAATTTCCCGAAAGAATTTTATTCAGAAAAATAAAAAATTTCAAACATGGACAATTTCCAACTTCACATAATATCAAAAAGTCTTTTAAAAAGATTCCCGGCCCCAGAATTCTGACAAATTTTTCGATTTTTCCAAAAGAAATTTTTTTCTGATAATAAAATTTTCCACGATGAAAAATTTCCCAAAAAGTCTCCAAACTTCAAATAACAAAATCAAAAAGATCAAAGCCTAAACGTTTTTATAAAAGAATCCCAATACATTTTTTTAAATTTTTTCAGAATAATTAAAAATTTCTCAAAATGGACAAATTCTAAACTTATCATAATGTAAAAAAATAAAAATTACCGACCTACTTTCCGACCAGTTTTTTTAAATGAAGGGAAACGGAAAAGATAAATGTCTCACCAAGCATGACGTTTTCCAAAATCAAAAACTGGATCGCCCGATATTATTTTTTTCAAGGAAACGGCCATTTTTGGAATCTATTCCATTTGGCTTACAAAATTCGACAATTTGAGCTGTGCCTGTGAACAACAAAATGTGTCTAAAATGAATATATTATTTATAAATGGTAATCATGAAATTTTAGAACTCCTAAACCGTTTTGTTTTAATTGCTGTAGGGGAGGTTCTGGGGGAGAAACTTCAACTACGTCAAAATACACAATTTTGGCGGCGTTCTTTAATTGTCTGATTCGGCGGCGTTCTTTAACCTGATTGACAGTACATTTCTTAGTTAATGGGAGTTGGTTATTTATTACAAATTAGTTTTCATTCGTCCGGTGATTTTCAACTGTGTCCTTGAACGAAATTATACGACATATATATACACGGTGTCCGGAAACTCGTAGTACAAGCGGAAAACTGGAGAATCTAAATCACATTTGGAATCGATTTTGTGGTATAACTTTTCTTTTTTGATTTGAGCTTTCGTTTTCGAGTAAATCGATTCGGAAGTTGAATTTTTATTGGTCAAATTCTCGTAAATTATTAGTGACAATCACAGTACCTAAGTAATAAAAACTATCTTAAAGAAAATAATTTAAAAAATCCGGATTATTTTGCATTATTTTGAAAACTCCCATCATTAAAAATAAAACAGTCGGCTGCTCAGTGGTTAATTCACAGCTGACTGTTATGTTATGTATGTTCTCGCACATTGTAGTTCAAATTGCGTTGCGAAAGAATAGCTATCTCTTTTTCCTCGGTTCAATAAACACGTGAAAGAGCAGACGAACTATAGTGTGGTGTAGCAGTGATGAAACAGGTGATGAAAAAGATAGGTAGGAATCGTCGCCGAAAACAGTCATGTTAGTTGCGATAATATTAGATATTAGATTATCGTTGGTGAAAGTAGTAATGAAACAGGTGATGAAGGTTGGGATGGAAAGAAAATTTGGATTCTTCGCAGAAAACAGTAATGTTACCTGCGATGAAACAATGATAGGATAAAAAATAGGTTGGATTATTCGCTGAAAACAGTGATATTAGATGCGATAAAACAAGTGATAATTAAAAACGTCGTAATCTTTGGTGAAAGCAGTGATGAAACATGTGATGAAGCTAGTGATGAAGAAGAAATGCATGGTCATCTTCGCTGGAAACAGTCAAATAACCTGCGATGAAACTTGTGATGATGAAATTTGTTGTTATCTTTGATGAAAGCAGTGATGAAACAGATGATGAAACAGGTGATGAAGCTAGTGATGAAAAAAGTAGGTTGGATTCTTCACTGAAAACAGTGATGTTAGTTGTGATGAAATTAGTGATGATAAAATGCGTTGTAATCGTTGGTGAAAGCAGTGATCAAACAGATGATGAAGCTAGTGACGAAGAAGAAATGCATGATCATCTTCGCTGTAAACGGTAAAATAACCTACAATAACTTGTGATGATGAAATTTGTGGTAATTTGGATGAAAACAGTGATGAAACAGGTGATGAAGCTAGTGACGAAGAAGAAATGCATGATCATCTTCGCTGTAAACGGTAAAATAACCTACAATAACTTGTGATGATGAAATTTGTGGTAATTTGGATGAAAACAGTGATGAAACAGGTGATGAAGCTAGTGATAAAAAATTAGGTTGGATTCTTCGCTGAAAACAGTGATGTTAGTTGCGATGAAATTAGTGATGATAAAATGCGTTGTAATCTTTGGTGAAAGCAGTGATCAAACAGATGATGAAGCTAGTGATGAAGAAGAAATGCATGGTCATCTTCGATGTAAACAGTCAAATAACCTGCGATGAAACTTATGATGGTGAAATTTGTTGTAATCTTTGATGAAAGCAGTGATGAAACAAGTGATGAAGCTAGTGATGAAAAAGAGCGCGTTGTCATCTTTGCTGAACACAGCGATGTAACCTGCGATTAAACAAGTGATGATAAGATATTTGTTAACTTAGATGAAAGCAGTGATGAAACAGGTTATTAAGCTAGTGAAGATAAAGATAGGTAGGATTCGTCGCTGAAAACAGTGATGTTAGTTGCGATGAAATTAGTGATGATAAAATGTGTTGTTATCGATGGTGAAAGTAGCAATGAAACAAGTGATGAAGGTTGTGATGGAAAGAAAAGTTGGATTCTTCGCTGAAAACAGTAAAGTTACCTGCGATGAAACTAATGATGATAAAATGCGTTGTTATCTTTGATGAAAGCAGTGATGAAACAGGTGATGAAGCTAGTGATAATAAAATAATTTGGATTCGTCGTTGAAAACAGTGCCGTAAATTGCGGTAAAACTAGTGATTATTAAATGCGTTGCCATCTTTGGTGAAAACAGTGATGAAACAGGTGATGAAGCTAGTGATGAAGAAGAAATGCATGGTCATCTTCGATGTAAACGGTAAAATATCCTGCGATAAAACTTGTGATGATGAAATTTGTTGTTATCTTTGATGAAAGCAGTGATGAAACAGGTGATGAAGCTAGTGATGATAAAAATAGATTGGATTCTTCGCTGAAAACAGTGCCGTAAGTTGCGGTAAAATTAGTGACAAATAAACGCGATGTTATCTTTGGTGAAAACAGTGATTAAACAGGTGATGAAGCTGGTGATGAAAAAAATAGGTTGGATTATTCGCTGAAAACAGTGATGTTAGTTGCGATGAAATTAGTGATGATAAAATGCGTTGTAATCTTTGGTGAAAGCAGTGATGAAACATGTGATGAAGCTAGTGATGAAGAAGAAATTCATGGTCTTCTTCGCTGTAAACGGTAAAATAACCTACAATAACTTGTGATGATGAAATTTGTTGTAATCTTTGATGAAAGCAGTGATGAAACAGGTGATGAAGCTAGTGATGAAAGAAATGGGTTTGATTCTTCGCTGAAAACAGTGCCGTAAGTTGCGGTAAAACTAGTGATAAATAAATGCGTTTTTATCTTTCGTGAAAACAGTGATGAAACAGGTAATGAAGCTAGTGATGAAAAAAATATGTTGGATTATTCGCTGAAAACAGTGATATTAGATTCGATATAACAAGTGATGATAAAATACGTTGTAATCTTTGGTGAAAGCAGTGATAAAACATGTGATGAAGAAGAAATTCATGGTCATCTTCGATGTAAACAGTCAAATAACCTGTGACGAAACTAATGATGATGAAATTTGTTGTAATCTTTGATGAAAGCAGTGATGAAACAGGTGATGAAGCTAGTGATGAAAATAATAGGATGGATTCTTTGCTGAAAACAGTGATTTTAGTTGCGTGGAAATAAGTGATGATATAATGCGTTGTAATCTTTGGTGAAAGCAGTGATGAAACATGTGATGAAGCTAGTGATGAAGAAGAAAGCATGGTCATCTTCGCTGTAAACGGTAAAATAACCTACAATTACTTGTGATGATGAAATTTAATGTAATTTTGATGAAAGCAGTGATGAAACAGGTGATGAAGCTAGTGAT
Source organism: Glyphotaelius pellucidus (assembly GCA_936435175.1). Lineage (NCBI taxonomy): Eukaryota > Metazoa > Arthropoda > Insecta > Trichoptera > Limnephilidae > Glyphotaelius > Glyphotaelius pellucidus. The sequence goes on from OW386544.1 coordinate 29,278,705, forward strand.
GACAAAATAGGATGGATTCTTTGCTGAAAGCAGTGCCGTTAGTTGCGGTAAAATTAGTGATAAATAAGTTGTTATCTTTGTTGAAAACAGTGATGAAGCTAGTGATGAAAAAAATAGGTTGGATTATTCGCTGAAAACAGTGATTTTAGATGCGATAAAACAAGTGATGATTAAATAAGTCGTAATCTTTGGTGTAAGCGGTGATGAAACATGTGATGAAGCTAGTGATGAAGAAGAAATGCATGGTCATCTTCGCTGTAAACGGTAAAATATCCTGCGATAAAACTTGTGATGATGAAATTTGTTGTTATCTTTGATGAAAGCAGTGATGAAGCTAGTGATGATAAAAATAGATTGGATTCTTCGCTGAAAACAGTGCCGTAAGTTGCGGTAAAATTAGTGACAAATAAACACGTTGTTATCTTTGGTGAAAACAGTGATTAAACAGGTGATGAAGCTGGTGATGAAAAAAATAGGTTGGATTATTCGCTGAAAACAGTGATGTTAGTTGCGATGAAATTAGTGATGATAAAATGCGTTGTAATCTTTGGTGAAAGTAGTGATGAAACATGTGATGAAGCTAGTGATGAAGAAGAAATTCATGGTCATCTTCGCTGTAAACGGTAAAATAACCTACAATAACTTGTGATGATGAAATTTGTTGTAATCTTTGATGAAAGCAGTGGTGAAACAGGTGATGAAGCTAGTGATGAAAGAAATAGGTTTGATTCTTCGCTGAAAACAGTGCCGTAAGTTGCGGTAAAACTAGTGATAAATAAATGCGTTGTTATCTTTCGTGAAAACAGTGATGAAACAGGTAATGAAGCTAGTGATGAAAAAAATAGGTTGGATTATTCGCTGAAAACAGTGATATTAGATTCGATATAACAAGTGATGATAAAATACGTTGTAATCTTTGGTGAAAGCAGTGATAAAACATGTGATGAAGCTAGTGATGAAGAAGAAATGCATGTCATCTTCGCTGTAAACGGTAAAATAACCTACAATAACTTGTGATGAAGAAATTTAATGTAATTTTGATGAAAGCAGTGATGAAACAGGTGATGAAGCTAGTGATGAAAAAAATAGGTTGGATTCTTCGCTGAAAACAGTGATGTTAGTTGTTATCTTTGTTGAAAACAGTGATGAAACAGGTGATGAAACTAGTGATGAAAAAAATAGGTTGGATTCTTCGCTGAAAACCGTGATGTTAGTTGCGATGAAATTAGTGATGATAAAATGCGTTGTAATCTTTGGTGAAAGCAGTGATGAAACAGGTGATGAAGCTAGTGATGAAGAAGAAATGCATGATCATCTTCGCTGTAAACGGTAAAATAACCTACAATAACTTGTGATGATGAAATTTGTTGTTATCTTTGATGAAAGCAGTGATGAAACAGGTGATGAAGCTAGTGATGATAGAAATAGGTTTGATTCTTACCTGAAAACAGTGCCGTAAGTTGCGGTAAAACTAGTGATAAATAAATGCGTTGTTATCTTTGGTGAAAACTGTGATGAAATAGGTGATGAAGCTAGTGATGAAAAAAATAGGTTGGATTATTCGCTGAAAACAGTGATATTAGATCCGATATAACAAGTGATGATAAAATACGTTGTAATCTTTGGTGAAAGCAGTGATGAAACATGTGATGAAGCTAGTGATGTAGAAGAAATGCATGATCATCTTCGCTGTAAACGGTAAAATAACCTACAATAACTTGTGATGATGAAATTTGTTGTAATTTTGATGAAAGCAGTGATGAAACGGGTGATGAAGCTAGTGGTGAAAAAAGTAGGTTGGATTCTTCGCTGAAAACAGTGATGTTAGTTGCGATAAATTAGTCATGATAAAATGCTTTGTTATCATTGGTGAAAGCAGTGATGAAACATGTGATGAAGCTAGTGATGAAGAAGAAATGCATGGTCATCTTCACTGGAAACAGTCAAATAACCTGCGATGAAACTTGTGATGATGAAATTTGTTGTTATCTTTGATGAAAGCAGTGATGAAACAGGTGATGAAGCTAGTGATGAAAATAATTGGTTGGATTATTCGCTGAACAGTGATATTAGATGCGATAAAACAAGTGATGATAAAATACGTTGTACTCTTTGGTCAAAGCAGTGATGAAACATGTGATGAAGCTAGTGATGAAGAAGAAATGCATGGTCATCTTCGCTGCAAACAGTCAAATAACCTGCGATGAAACTTGTGATGATGAAATTTGTTGTTATTTTTGATGAAAGCAGTGATGAAACAGGTGATGAAGCAAGTGATGAAAAAAGTAGGTTGGATTCTTCGCTGAAAACAGTGATTTTAGTTGCGATGAAATTAGCGATGATAAAACGCGTTGTTATCTTTGGTGAAAGCAGTGATGAAACAGGTTATGAAGCTAGTGATGAAAAAAATAGGTTGGATTCTCCGCTGAAAACAGTGATGTTAGTTGCGATGAAATTAGTGATGATAAAATTCGTTGTAATCTTTGGTGAAAGCAGTGATGAAACAAGAGATGAAAAAAAAATGTAATCTTCGCTGAAAACAATGTCCCTTCGATGAAACTACTCTGATTATAAAATTTGTCGTAATCTTTGATGAAAGCAGTAATGAAACATGTGATGAAACTAGTGATGAAGAAGAAATGCTTGGTCATCTTCGCTGAAAATAGTAAAATAACCTGCGATGAAACTTGTGATGATGAAGTTTGTTGTAATCTTTGATCAAAGCAGTGATGAAACAGGTGATGAAGCAAGTGATGAGAAAAAATTGGATTCGTCGCTGAAAACAGTACCGTAAGTTGCGGTAAAACTAGTGATATTTAAATGCGTTATTATCTTTTAATGTTAAAAAACATTTATTCTGCACATTTTTAATCGAAAAATCATTGTACATTGAATTCCGGAGGTGAAAAACAGTTAACAATTGCAAGTAATTAGGTAATTATATAAAACATTCATTTTAGTTTATCCATAAATCAATTTTAGGTTATGTAACATTTGATATTTCTTTACAGATCATTCATTCAATTCATCGGCGGAACTGATCCAGTGTTTCTGTGTTATTGTTAAAATATTGTCTTTCTGAAAATAAAAGTGTTTTTAATTTTTCTAAATTCGTTAATATGTCTGCTTTTAAGGATTTTTATATTTTTTAAATAATTTATTGGGCTAATGAGTTAACGGAGTATGATGATGATGATGATGATGATGATGATGATGATGATGACAAACTGTTTGGTATGGAGAAGGCCCGAAGATATCGATCTAGGGATTGCTTTATTTATGACTCAACTGTTTAATAGCATCCCCAAACTGTTTGGGAATTCTCCGTAAGCACTGATTGCAAAACGCGCACAGCCTCCCACCACTCAAAAAGCCGATCTATGTGTAGAATAAAGAATTAGTATGATATGATTCCTTGGTTATTTCGAAGCTGTTTAGTTATAGATGTCGCTACACTACACTAATAGGTAGTATTTTTTTATCATATCAAACTATGAACAAACAGTCTACTAGTATATTATCATAATCGATGGTGTTCCTTAAGGTAGGCCACAGGTATTTTAAGGTAGGGCATTGCCCCGTAATGCTCCCCCCCCCCCCCCCCTAGCTACGGCCCTGTGGTGGACTGCTACGTAACAAAGTAAATACGCTAATTAATCATAGTAGCTTAAAAGAAGTGAAAATTTAGAAGAGGTGGAAGAATAAATTAGTAAGGTGAAAATAAATAAACCATGGACACGAAAAGAGATTAATAGTAGCATAAATAAATAATTTTAGATTTGCATCTTCCCTCCAATGTCAAACCGTTAACCCCAAAAACGCCGAATTTTTTTATATTTTAATATTTTTAAAATTTTAATTGTAAAAATGCTTAAATTGAAAATCTTTATGTTTATTTGGGTTCACTATGTGTTGTGGATTCACCAGTTTTCCGCTTGTACTACGAGTTTTCGGACACCTGTATTACGTAGACATTCACAAATTTATTTGGATTTAAAAAAATCGAGTGCAGTTCACACGCGGTAGAAGCAAAACTTTACTAAAACAATCTCAACCAATAGGAGCCTTGAAAAGTGAGATCATAATCAAATCGGCCAATGAGCGCAGTTTGAGGTTTCGTAGGTACTGTAATGTGTCACTTTCGTTTCACCCGAGTTTCAAATCACGACTGGGCTTAAGAAGTTCCACTTCAAAAATTATGTTTATTTTTCTTTTTGGATTTTACAGGATTCGATCCTTGGTCCACTGAATGTCTATATCTAGCCGCTGAAATTCGTCAAGCGCTTTTTATTACAAGACTAAAGAAGACTTACGTGGGACCGTGAATTGATTTTACAAAAATAAAAATATTTGTTTTATTTGATTTTCTAAGATTCGATCCCTGGTCCGCTTGAATGTGTGCAGGGCCGTAGCCAGAGTTGAATTTAAGATATGGCAGCGGTAATTACAGGTAGGGCGCAAGTAAAAATGTAACGTGATCTGATCTGGTGAATCGATTTTCGTAGTACATGTGTGAGCCAATACTTAATTGGATGTTCAAAACATTTAGTTATTTAACAATGATAAATGATACCTTGTGTTCTTTCACCAGGTAGATGGTAAGTATTTGTTCACAAGGTAATTCTTGATCATTGCTAACAATGAACTTCAGAAAAGTAACTGCTGCATTAATGGCTTTTCATTTATTAAGGTTTATATTAGGTACCAAACATAATTTGAAATTACAGAATAAAAACAAAATTAAAAATAAATAAAAAATCCCTCCTTAAAACAATCGAATTCTTCGATTCGACATATCATTAAAAATACGAAGTACTTATTTAGATCAACTGACTTAGTTCTTTTCTTTTCAAGGGCTAGAAACACCATGCCTGCCATTCTTTCGTGACCCATTGACAGCCTCTGAGGCCTATTGATTGCAGTCAATGTTGAAACCGTAGATTCGCACACAGCATTGCTGCAGCCTACTGTCGCCACAGATGCAAAAAGTTCATACGTATCTCTAAACGCATCTCGCTGCCTAACTACAAACAAACAGTTTACTAGTATATTATCATAGCCGATGGTATTTCTTAGGGTATGGCACAGGTATTTTAAAGTAGGGCATTGCCCCGTATTGCCCCCCCCTAGCTACGGCCCTGAATGTGTGTCCGCTAAAGATGGTCAGGCGCTTACCACTACACTTTAAAAAACCTGCTTGGGACCTTGGATTTACCGTATTATATAGTAGCCGGAAATAAATAAATATTTTATTGCTATCTCATTCTCTCGCAGGCTAAATTCTATAGATGTATGTGTTTGTCTCTTTTTAGTGCGTCTTTTCTGTTTCATCCGAGTTTCAAATCCCAACGATGATAGAAGTTTCACTTCAAAAATGAAAAGGTACCCATTTGATGAGCAAATTTTTGTTCACTTTCTAATAATTTCTGTTGTACATACAAAGGGACAAAATTCTACTATACAACTTTACGTTTGCAGGGCCTGCTGGGCATAGCAGCAAAAAATCGGCGGAAGCGGGTTTTTATCTGCTAGTACCACAATGTTACTGTTAAAAAACATCATTTCATCAACTTTATGGCTGGGCGCATACATCCGATTTTGCTTTCCGGTTGTCTGATCAGACAACGGATCGGATTAACACCGCACACATCCGATTCGAAAATCGGATAGGTAATACGACCGGGGCCACGCCCTTTGGAAAATAGGCCACGCTCTTCCACGGCCGGCGTGGAAGGGCGTGGCCTATTTTTATTACCGGTCAGGTTTTCGAATCGGATGTGTGCGGGCTTTCATAAGAAATGTATGGCGTGAAGGCCTTCAGGTTGTCTGATCAGACAATCGGATGGATAACAAACATAAGTCCAAGAAAATTAATATAAAATATTGTGAAAAGTTAAACGTTCCTTTGGGACTCAAGCTGGACGTCGAGCTACGTCACGAGTTGCGAGCGGCCCGATGCTTTTTTTCCGAAAAGTGTCAGTATACTTTTTACGATCCCCAATAGTTTTTAGTTTGTCTATGGTTTGTCGGTATTGGTTTATTTATTGTTTTTAGTTTGTCTCTGGTTTCTCGTTTGTCATGCATGTACTTTGCCGGTACCTCGTGAAAATTTGTTATTTCATATAAAACAGTGAGTGGTTTATTTACGATATAGAATAATTCACTAGTAACGATGGCCGACACCAAGAAACGTTCTTATAATAAAGGCAAAAGTAATTACCACGCACATTCTCAGAAAAAGAAGAAGATTTTGTCGCTGGAGCCTGGAATGAAAGGATTCTTCTGCACGTGTAATTTTCAAGAAAAAAATTGCGTCCGTGAAGCTTACAACCTATTAAACGAATATGCGGATAAGTTGTATGGGCCCGAAGAAGGAAAGGCTGTGAGCGATTTACCAACAGATGTAGACAAGACTCCAGAAAACGAAGAACCCGATATCTGTGACGACTTAGAAAAGCAAATAGCGGATATCAAATGTAGTGGACACAAACTAAAAAGGTTTCAATCTGTTCAAACCTCCGTTCCCAACTGCATATTCATCAAGGCAGACGTTGACGAACCAACAAAGCTAGGCAGTGCTATAGTGGAAGATATTGCTCTTACCAAACTCCAGAAGACAAGGTATCTACTTAGACTAGTTCCTATTGAAGCGACGTGTAATACCAAGATAGAAGAAATCATTTCAACAGCGGGGCAACTGTTTGACAAGCATTTCTTGGGTGAGCCAACCACGTTTTCAATTGTCTTCAACAGACGGTACAACAATTCCTTATCGAGGGATCTAGTGATCAAGGAACTGGCCGATCTGATCACCCAGAAAAACAACAGCCACAAAGCAGACTTGACCAAACCAAAGCTGTCAGTCATCGTAGAGATTATTAAAGGTAACTGCCTGTTGAGCGTTGTAGCAGATTATTATCTGTATAAGAAATATAACCTTTATGAACTCTGCGTCAATCCCGAGGATAAAAACAAAACTGACGACGATAAGGCTGAAGCCTGTAATCCAGAGCCTAAAGATGAAGCTCAGGATGTTAAGACAGAAGATAAAGGTGAAGATGATGCCATAGGAAAAACCCAAGAGGTGCCTGCAGAAATTGTTGTCACCGAATAGTTTGAAAGACACTTTTTTTCATTTGATTGTTATTATTTTTGTGCAGTTACTTTACATTGTCATAAATTTAAGACAAAAAACATTATTTTTTATAATAAGATAATTACACTATTATTGTGTATAAACTAGTTATTTTCATATAATATATTAAGAGTTTCCGCAATGTTTGGGCGTTGTGTAGATCTGATATCACTTACCAAAACAATTTATTAATTTAATGTTCATCTAGAAATATGTATTGCTTCTTTTTTTTCAGAAGTGTTGCAAGGTTATAATTTTTCATTTTGGTTACTTGCACATCATTCTATTTTTATTCAAATTAATGATAGATTTTTCATCCTTGTCTTAATACTTTTAATTAATGTTACTCGGTTGCTCTATGTTTGTTATCTTTTATTTATTGGAAAATATATAAATAACATAAAAATACCGTATTTTTATTACCAAATCTGAATAAATAATGTTATACATGATTAAGGTTTAAATTCTCCCTTCATTACAAGAGAAATAATAACAACTACATGGTTTTCATAATTTTATTACATTTCAAAACAATCTCTTGTACACTGACGATGAAAACTACAATCCCTCTTTTAATCCGCGTCCCCTGTTACACACGTACCAAATGCAAGATGCAAAATTAAACGCAATAACATTTTGAAAAATGCAGTGTATTTTATAGTCGTAACCCGGATTACAATCATTGTTTTATTTATTATTATGTACATATGTATTAAAAATAAATTCTGACAAACAAATAGTGGAACGTATCTGGAACAAAGGGTCTAATACTTAAAGAAATTAACTGCATTATTTCTTATATTTGAAATTGAAACGATAAACATAAATTAAGATACCTAAACAATTAAGATCTATTAAATAATCATTTTATACATAATTACAATATTATAGTAGGTATTAATATTAATACATACATACATTTGACATTGGAACAATGACAGTCTTTGTTTATTTAAATTATGTGTATAGAAATCTATTCAGTTCCTCATATTTATGTAGTGTAATTTTCTTGCATTTCAAACTTGTACATTATACACCTGCCTAGCACCACCTGAGTCATTGGTTAATGGCGAGTTACACAAGCTTTGAACTAAGCAGTTATGGGTTGCATACCTCTTGGCCGTCAAGAGTCAAGATGTCTTTCTCCAGAACACTACTTTACCGAAGGCATTGCAGTTATATTTTACGTTATAATGCATAAAAAATAGTAATATAACTTTTATCTGGTTGTCAAATAACAAAATAAAACTTAAGTTTAAACAAAATTTAAAATCGTATTTAATTTTAAATGACATTCTAACGACAAAATACGAACATACATAGACAGTTTAAAAAAATGCCATTTTTTCATTCGACGTATGGTGACACCTTGAGGTGACTTTTTACATGTAAGCGCATACAAATAGCAATGTCAAGATACGGACATACATAAGACAATTTTTAAAATTCTTTGACGTATGGTCGTACCTTGAGGTGTTGCTATTTACATGTAAATAACTCCTCGAATAAGGTATTACTCAAATATTTTGACAAACACATCATTGCACTTTTGGCCGCTTTCATCAATCTAACAGAGTGACTGCTAAATTCGAACTCGACTCGTAAGGCTAGGTAAAGCCATCTATTTGCCTGGAATAATCATAACTGTGAAACCTCAAAACACAGTCAGTTATATAAAAGAAAATCAGTGTGTGCAATTCACATGCGGTAGAAGTGGAACCTTCAGAAAACTAAAATAGACAAGAGTGGGGAGGCTACGAAGCACCGCACAAAGAGGACACAGATTATGCTAACTCATTCTCTTGCAGGCTAAACCTCATGCATGTGTTTGTCTCTTTTTAGTGTCGCTATTTTTCATTTCAAAGCACAACAGTGCTAAAGAAATTATCACTTCAATAAGTTATTAAATATTAAAATTTTATTGTGTTTTAACCTTTACATACAGTACACGGCCAAACTTAAATGCCCCCTGAACTTGGTATGATTCATTCTCACTTGACTTTACAATGACCGTAAGTGAAAGAGAAAAGATGCGTAAAACATACTTGCGACAGAGAAAGGCGTCGGAAGAGAGGCATGCCGCTTTTCTGACCTTAAACTTGCCTTTTGTGACGATTTCTGTATCAACGTCAGGTCGGTATTAAAGTTTGGCGTGTACTATGCCTGAGGGCAAAAAGCAGATATCACTCGAAGGGTGATCACCAGGGTCTCCCATATGTCGCGGAGCGATCATATCTTTTAAAATTTCAATTTAACTTATTATCCCGACGAAGAAAACATAGTTTTCGAAACATGTTGATATTGTTAATTAAATAGTGGTGTACACAAAGTTATTTGTTTTCATTAAATTCCTTTTGTCCTTTCTTTTAACACTTGGATATTAGTCACTACCGTTTTAACTGGACATCACTCATCTTCGCTCAGAGTCAATCATTAAGAATTATTGCAAAACAATAAAAGAGAGTATGAAATCGAGCGTTACAAATATATATTATTTTAGCCCTTTCTAGTAATATGCACTTTTTATGACAGCACTCACGGCGAGGATTTTCAAAGCAATTTAATCAAAATAACAATAGATAATTTTGAGCATCTTAAAAAGTAGTAGCGGGATAATTTTTTTTATTTCTCATTGATTACCGAATACTTTTTCTAGGATAACCTTAATTATAGGATGCGTGACGTTAAAAACAACTTAGATGTTGCAGAGAACCCCCGTTTGGGGATTTGTATTACCCCGCTCAGAGGCAGAAGGATTAAAAAAGAGTGCTGCATATATATGTATACATATATTCAAATTACTTGATAGAATACCTGACTTGAATAATGTTGATAAATATTAGGAATATTAATGTTTCTCTTATTTAATATAAGTATCTGTTTACATTTGAACTTTGAAGAGACTAAAAATAGCATTATTAGAAACAGCCTCAAAAGAAATTATAATATAATAAGCCGTTAATAATAAAATAATTTACGCCGCGCTAATCTTACAGACCCTGTTCTAGCCCCAAATCGATCATCAGACCAAGTTTATTATTCAAGCCAGATATTCAGATTTTTTTAAGGAAGTATCGATTTAATAATAAATTCAATACTCAAATCCAATCTACAACATTTTTTACAATATCTAATGTTTTGCAAATTGTGAAACATGTTCTTGTGAATATTATTTATTTATCTATAAATCAATATGATTTCTTACATGGTAGAAAACCTTCTCTAAATTTTAGTAACAGATGTATGAAACTATGAATGCACAAGTATTATTAGGGGCCAGTATTTTAACAGAATCAATTTTCAAAGTTTTTTTTAAAGTTCTGTGAAAGTTCTATTTAAGTTCTGTTTTTATATCATTACTAGCGGGTACCCGGCATGCGTTGCAATGCCATTCAAAGAAATAAATTGTTTCTCCCTGCTTCCCCTTTCCCCTCCTGCATCTCCTTCTCCTCCCGCGTTCCCCTTCCACCTTCCCCGCTTTCCCTTCCCTTGTCACCCCTTCCGCGAACCCCACCTTTTCGTTACCCTCCCTTTCCTGCCTTCCCTCCCTGCCGCTAAAATATATGAAATACACACGTTTTCAAACCACTCGCGCACCACCTGTAGTAATTTTTTCATACGAATTTCATAACGCCAGACCATTAACCATTATAGCCTATAATCTTTGCGCTGGCGTGCACACAAAAATCATCAAAGTTTCATCGCAATCAGCGAACAGCGCATAAAATACGAACAAACAAATATTTTTATTTATAAGATAATATGGGACAGTTGCTTCACAATACTGAACTAGTAACAGAACTAGAATAGTACTTTCACAGAATTTAAATTGAATTCTAAATTTGATGAATTGTTCAAATTCTGTAAAACTGTTCCTTATAAAACAGCACATCAAACTGACAACTGATGGGAGTGGTACACACAAAACAGATGCAGTTGTTCTTACAAGAACTGTAATACAATATTATTTGCTTTGTGGTAAATTAAAAACACATGCATTTAATAAATTAGTGTCTAAAAGCAATCGGCTTACTGACAAGCACATACATAATGTGTCACATATTTCTTCAAAATTATACGTACACAGCATAATTAAAAGTAAATCAAAATAATTGACTAAGCCCAGTATTCCAAATATTAGTGCTTTACACAATTCATAATTAATCCCTCAGGCTAATTTGTTCGCTTTTGAAAACAACTCGTATAGGTCTCTCATAGAAATCGTTACATAATATGTCTTCCTTACAATCATGGTGAAAAATATGATCTAAATCTAAACGGTGTTAGAAAGAGAAAAACACCACACTTTATATAAAAATCCAAAAATTTACCGCAAAAGAATTAAAATGTACACCGTTATGAAACCGGAAGTTTCCGAGTGCAATTTGAAAAAAAATTTATGAAACTTTGTGAATTCTTTTCGCAAAGTGACAAAAAAGTGAGATCACGATAATATTTATATTATGTTTGTCTTATAAAATTTAGTAATTTTAATTACAAAATTTTTATATTCCATAAATTGATTTCGAATAATCAAATTTGAAAGCATATTTCATCACCTTTCAAAAACAGTTTGAGTTTTCGGTTACGTTAAAAAATATTATATTTATTTAAATTTTATTGCAAAGCGGCCCGAGGCCTGAGGGTTTAAAATAAATGGTTTAATTTTAAACAATTTGTGGAAATGAATTATTTAAAAAGTGTGACCTTAATTTATGCACTAAAATCGCAATCGCATGAATGCATTGTTAAATGGTACTGGTAATAAGTTAATAGAAAAACCCACTCCAAATGTGGCATAAAAAAAATAGACATCCATGAAAAAAATTTATGCATTATTACTTCGTAATAAAAAATCAAACACAAATTAAATTGGCTATTGCTTGGTCAAAATGTATTTCCCAAAATAAATCAAGAAAATCCATACTTTGCAAAATTAAGGACAAATGAAAATATCATACGGTTCACTACAATAGCTATTTTAATATAAAATATACATATATGTACATAATTTTTTTATAAATCTGGTTTCTCGTAAAAATAAGATTTACTTACAATATCTACAAAAGTAAATGCAACCCATTTTTGTGGTGTTGAAATTTTATAGTTTAAATGCCAAAAAAATTAATCTTGGACATTATATAAGTCTAGGACTTAACGAAAATTAATTAATAATCATTATTGTACATGACTAAGAACTTTGTTTATATACAAAGTGAAAAAAATATTTATTAACAAAAAATCTTTGAGAAGTGATTCTTTGCACTTACAGTAGGATTGTTTATGTAAATTCTATATGAAACTATGCAATATATTTTTATAGCAAGTTTAAATGCAGAATTCATTATGCATAAATGTTATTTAGGCACCGGCTGACCATTGTCAGGCCATTACCATTACATACTCGGCAATATAATGAGGATATAACACAATTATAATTACTTTCTATACGTACTCACAAACCCTTAATCAAATAACACAACGTCTAATACAGCACAAGTTTAAATTTAACACAAGAAGTACCGAATCACAATGTTATTTATAACATTATCGCTGATGAAGAGGATTCTTGTCCTAAGATAAAGATCTGTCAACAAGATACTGTGTGACTCACTGCAACATTCACACGGTTATCTGATAAGTAAATTATCTGGGTTTCTTCGACTCTTCCGCATTACGAGAAATACTCGTTGATGAGCCACACAGTAGCGTGAAGTTGAACTGTAGTAAGAACTTTAGTATTTCACATAATTATACGTACATTTACAGTCTCTAAAGGGGGCTAGCCTTGGCAGCCAAAGGTCAGCAAGTTGTCTCACTCGGCCAAAGTGGCGCAAGGGCAGCAACAAGTTGTGTTGTGCGGCCCAAGGTCAGCAACAAGCTTTCTCATGTAACTCAAGGTTAGCAACAAGCTTTCTTATGTGCCCCAAGGTCAGCAACAAGCTTTCTCATGTGACCCAAGGTCAGCAACAAGTTTTCTCATGTGACCCAAGGTCAGCAATAAGTTGTCTTGTGCGGCCAAATGTCAGGTTCATTATGGACAAAGGTCAGCAAAAAGCGATCTCTTGTGGTTGAAGGTCAACACTTGGCCAAAGATCAGCGAGTTATTGAGGGAGGCTAAAGGTCAGCAGCAAGTTGTCTCGTGCGGCCAAAGGTCAACTGCAAGCTGTCTCGGGCAGTCAAAGGTCAGCAGTAGGATGTCTAGGGCGGCCAAAGGTCAGCGATTCCTCGAGTAGTTGTGACTGTGACTGTGGCCATAGTGGCCACCTCCGGCATGGCGCTGGTAGGGAGACACGAAACGTCCACCGCGCGACCGGTTGCGGAAGTTGCCCCCTTTGTTGTTGTAGTGGTTCGGCCGGCCGGAGCCCTTGTTGTGATTGGCCCATTGAGTTCGCTGGTTTTGCACATTCTGGAAAGGGAGTTTTTGGAATAAGAGGATAAATCAGATCTTTTGTAGCCATATGAAATAATTAATAACAGTATTTATGTCCAGTTGATCAAACTAGAAATTAAACAAAAGATTAATGGCCGCTTTCGCCAGTTAAAATGTAGGTCAAATGCACATCACAAATCAAGAATTTAAAGATATCTATTTAAATAAATGTACATTGATTTACCTATGAGGGGAAGGACTATTTAACTTAGCAGTATCATGTTTTCAGATATCTTGTTATTAAATGTAGAATTTTGAGGATTTGGAGGTGATGCAAGAATAAAGAAACTAGTAACCACAAACCTGGAAGGCATTGAAGTTATCATGGTAGGGCTTGTTGCCGTTGTAGTTGTTGTGGCGAACTTTCTTGTTTCGGCCGCGGTCCATTTCCTCATCCTCTTCCGTCGACCTCTTCTGACCCTTCTTATCTTCAAACACCTGAGGTAAAGTTAATACAGATTAATAACACAAGATAAATAATGATCATTATTTTTGTGACACTATACAAGTCAGGAGACTTATTAATTACAGGGATGGTTTGCTCCCACCAAATTGGAAACCGTAAAATGGCCTATTGAAACTGTCTAAGAGTCAATTATATTAAGCCAGTTTACAAGCTACTAGCCGGTAAGTTTAAAAGCGGGTGAATCGGCGAGTGAGATTATCATGATGATACACAAAACTGTCTACGCGCTCAGTAGCAACAACAGCAGCTAAAATGACTTGTTACAATATGATCACCAACTTGTCTGTTCAGCTGTGCGTGGTGACCGTTCCACGTGGTGACGGGGGCCCCGTACCCTCGGTGCGACAGGCGCTGCAGCTGGGCCACCACATCCCTCTGTGGCTCCGTGGGGGTCCCCGCGCTGTTGCTGTTGCTATTGCCATTGCCACCGCCGCTCCCGTTGCCATTGGTGGCCGAGGCACCATTCTTCACGGTGGGCTGCTCGTTACAAGCCTCGCTGCTTCTTATCAATCTGGAAACATTAAAAAATTATCATTTATAATTTGAAATTATCATGTACAATTTCAAAGGTTTTATTTTCTCTATCATTCCACCAGCCATCCTATATAGAAAATCTACGTGGTTAGACAGTCAAAACCTCCTTTCTTAAACTTTCAGGCTAATTTGTTGGCTTTTAGGAACAGCTCATACAGGTCTCATATATTTCATGGTGTGAAACATGATCTAAATGTTGTTAGAAAGAGAAAATATTACGGTGAAACCCTCTTAAGAAGTTTTCCAAGGGACCGGAAAAAACAAACTTTTTTTTTTTTGGTTTAAGGCAATTCACCCTGGAGAAAAAACAAACTTCTTAAGGTGATCCCATAGTCCTTGAAAAATTCAAAATCGTCTGTTTTGCGAGGGATTATAAAATACTTGAGAAAACTTGACAACCAATAATAGACGAGAGGCGTCAGGCTCATAAATCCCGAGTTCCGCCCTCAAATACACTGTGGTAAAAATTGTGAAAAATATGAACATAATAATTATATTAAATACTTATTTATGATTATCAAAATACATGGTAAAATTAACATATTATGGGCCTAATTTGTAGAACAAGTAACTTTCATTTATCAAATTTTACAGGAGGCAGTAAAGACTGTTTTTTAAACTCATGAACCAAGATGAACCGCTCTCCTTCGCACGGAATAGACTAGGTTTATAAAACATTTGAACGTACTTAAGATTTGTATAGTTTGTTAATAAAATTTTTTTAATAATTTTGAATTTTTAAATTATTTTTTATAATATAACTTTATAGGTAGTTATTAATATGCAATTTACAGTTATTTTATCATACGATTTATTTAACTCTTCTATACACTCTTGCAGTTCACATTTCTTTAGAATTCTATTGAAAAGTTTTTATTTTCAAGCAACCAGTTGGGCAGCGTTGTGGGGCGGCTTAAAGAGGATCTGTAAGAAGGGATGTATTAACGCGAATTTTGAAGATGACGGAATATATGAAGGAATCATTTGCTCTGTGTGGAGGAGGGTACATTAATGCAAACATTTAGTTTACAGTTAAGTAATTGACTGAGAGTGGTGAACTCCAAATTTTAAGTGGATAAAAAAAAATCTTCATTCTTGGGAATCTGTTTTATATAATACCGACTAAACTTTAATTAACAGTTAATAAAATTATGGCGTTGTTTCTATCAAGAAAATTTATCTTATTTTCTAGTGCCTTTTTTTATTTTTTTTTATGTGAATACCACACAAGAATCTCAACTACTGCTATTTGGAGTCAGTGAGACTATGGCATCCCCAATTGGGGTATGTTGTGAGGCTGAAGGTAGAGAGGAAGCGAAAGAGATGGGGAAGAGGAAGGTGGGGAAGTACCTGACTATTCAGATCTGGTCACTAAGCAACGTTTAAATTTCGAATTTTGGTCTTACACCAGGGCGATACTGAGAGTATCTTCCATTCCGGAACATGCCACAAATATACCATAATAAATTATATTTAATTATTTGAACCCGCGACCATCGGATCGACTTTCCCTTCAAACACGGAGGCCGTCAAATACATTTGACCAGGAGGCCTACAATTATATTTGAACTGCTAATAAATTAGATTGTTTAAAATTCTTTTGGACAATTTGCATTTATTTAAAAATAAAAATATTGGAAATAACAATTTTCAACAAAAATATTCACCAACAGTTTGGCGGTTAACAACTGAAAGGGAAAGCTTCGGACTGTAATTTAGGTATTAATAAACAAAAAAAATATATTTAATCATTCCCCAAAAGTAAGAACTTGGCAATAAAAGTTAATTAATTAAAGCTAATACGTTTCTCTTCTACGGAGATTTGATGTGCATAGTTAGATTTATGCCAGTGTTAACAACGTAAAAATAATTAAGTTCATTAATGTTACGGCGGAATTTAAAAAATCGTGTTTTTTTAAATAAAAATAATATAACTTTTTCAAAATGTGAATCGAGTACTTCAAGGAAGTCGCTTTATACGGAAAATGAAACGAATTTATAAATATTAAATTGTTAACGATATATTGAAATTTGCTCACTGTGCGGTACTGTTGTCACTGTTTAATACTCAAAAGCGCGCCAGATTTAAAATTGTAAATGTCAAATCATTGGCAAAGTTATTGCCTACTTCAAACGACATTTGGCAACAGAATTATATTTTTTTTTTCAAATTCGAGTATTATTATATAAATAAAGTAAATTATAAAGTGGTTAACCGGTATATTCAAACATCTACGAATATAACTAGGAAATTTTAAAATCGATAGTACGTAAACTCGAATAACATTTTACGGCGCAGAGAGTCACGGACGTCAAGGACGTCCGTCCACCACAACTGTTGGGTGGAGAATGCGACAAAAAGGCGGTGACGATTGTGTGGTCCTTACGTCCATGGCATAAGGTTCACTTTGAAATAACATTTTCGTCGAATGCCAGCGGTCTTGATTGATGTCAAAAATAACAACGCGAAAATGCACATTTTATTTTATTTCGGGAAGTTCATGCATAAATATCGACTTTTTTCGCGATTATCATAAAAGAAACTAAATTTGCCACATTATGCAATAAAATTAAATACGAAGAGGGGTTTACAAGTAGGAGAGTTTGCACTTGAAAGTGTTTTTTTATAGACCTTATACTTTATTTTTTTCTAGGCTTATTAAAAGACTTATAAAAAAAATGACCGATATTTTTAAGGGCAAAGATATGTTCTACACGCAGTATTTAATTGAAGCATCTAAAATACTTTTAAGCGATTAAATTTTCAAAACAAAAATACACGATTTTGTATGATTTTGCATTATGTCGCAAGGCATCATCTTAAGCAGGAAAACCTTATATGTGGGAAAATTGGGCCAATATTGAGCCGAGGGACCGAAAAAACCAAACTTCTTAAGCCACGAAACATCTTAAGAGAGAACTTCTTAAGAGGGTTTCACTGTATTTATATTCAAGCCTAGAAGTTAACCTAGGGGAGTGGAACCTGAGGCTTTTCAGTGCGGTCCGCGAGCACTTCTAGCATATTATAATAAAATCTATACTAATATTATAAATGCGAAAGTGAGTGTGTTTGTTTGTTACGCTTTCACGCCTAAACAACTAAACCGATTTGAAAAATTCTTTCAATAGTTCACTTTTGTTGCTGATTTTAATGTAAAATCACCAGCAATTGCATCCGCAGTGTGTGCCTGAATTTCTTTGACTGTTATTGCAGCCAGCCGCACTCTAAGGATTAGTCGGTAATTAATCCACACCAACTAACATCAACACATGACAGCCATTGAAAGTCATAGAAATTTGACAGCCGATAACGCATGACGAATGCCTTCCGACATCTGATGGATTTTCTTAATTGTCTCGTAATGCTGACTTAACACAAAAGATACAAAATGACCCGTCAGGTAATTGAAAACAAAGTATCAATTCTGTTTAGTGGCATATATTGGAGTTCATCGAGATGAAAAAAATGTAGTAGTAATAAATGAATACAATAATGAAGTAAACTCACTTGCTGTTGACAACTCCATTGAGGCTGGGACTGTGGTGCGCCACCGGGACCACGTTGGAGACTTTCCAGCTGTGGTCCGTGGCCATGGTGATCACCGCATCCTTGGGTGGCTGCGGTCTCGGAGCACTCAGCTTGTTCCTCACGCTGGCGTCATCATCCTCATCGTCATCTTGATTCTCATCGCCGGACTCTAAACCATAAGGAACGAGTGCGCATAACTTTTTCGAAGAACCGTTCTGCTCGGGTTTGGTAACATTTCCGTTAGAGGCGGAATGATTTCCGTTCCCGTTTTGCATTGCACCATTCCCATTTGTGACAGGTTTGACTGGATTGTATTTTTCATCGCCGTTTATTTTATTTTTCATTTTGATTTCTCCGTTTGTGTGCACTGTTCCGTTTAGGACAACACCATTTTGTTTGCTTGGAGGGTTTGTCGAAATACTTTTTATTTCACTGGACGCTTTAACCTCCCCGTTGGTGTTGTGTGTTCCATTTTGTATGATATTGGTTGATTTACTCGGCGATAGGACATTAGAAATTGCTTTCCTTAGAGAACCATTGTCATTTGAGAATGTAGTTTTATTGTTGTTGAACTTCCCGTTGATTCCGTTTGAATGTTCTCCTTGCGATTGCGTTGTCAACGTTAGATTTAAAGTTAATTTAGATTGAGGCTTTTCATTCGACGTAGATGTGGTACTGACACTGTTTTCCGCAATTCTGTAGGTGATGGGTTTTGAATTGGTGTCTCCGTTTATTTTAATAGGACTGAACTTAGATTTGATGGGACTGTTTTCTTTGTTTCTATCTGGGAGTACCGGTCCGATGAAAGTAGTTTTCTTCTCTGTCAAACTTTCTTCGTTTTCTTTCTTTGTGAAGATGATGGATTTGGCGGGGGATGATTGGCCGTTAAACTTATTCTTGGTCACGTTGTTAAGATCTGTTTTTTCTAGTTCGTAGAACATGATGTAGGCGTTGGTGCCGAGGACGTTGGACATGGGAATGGCCCGAACGCAGCTGTCATCGAAGTGGTAGAATGCACCCCCCGGACCCAGTCCCACAGCCGTGTAGTGACCGCAGTTTTGTGAAGGGCCGAGGTGAGTGACGACGGACACCAATCGATAGCCCTGAAAAACATGCAATTTCTTTTATCTAGCAGTCAAGTATTATTAATTCATTAGATTTTTATGATCCCCTATATTTTTCCCCACTATATTTTTAGTAGTCAACAAACCTGTTCTTTGTTCACAACAATTACATTGGATTTAGTCATTTGTATTATCTAAATCAAGAACACGATAAGATATCCACATACGCGCGTACATATATGTATATTATGTATCTGTAAAACCACATTACGATAAACAGAGATAAGCTGAGACAATCAATTTTGAGAAAGGAATTTAATAAACACGTACAAATGGGACAATACATTCTTTAGACTAGTGTCACCAAAAGGTTCACATTCCAAACAAACAAATAAATTGTACGCCCACTTCTTATCGTTATTATTTTATATATAGTAGTTCTGTAACTGTACTAAAATCTTGATAGCAATGATGAGGAGTAAGATATTTACCAGCATGGCCTGTGACCCCTGATGGAACATGAACTTCTTGAGGGATATTCTGGGCTTGAACTGGACGTGTTTGGACACCTTCCCGCCTGAGAGTGAGAACCTTTTGAGAGCTATGCAGAGCACCATGGGGGCTCGCTCCACGAAGAACTGCTTTGTCGCTGATACCTGTAAATCAAAATAAGATGTTAGCTTTCTTTGACAATTAAATCCAGAACAAGGCGGTATACACATACGCGCTTCAATACACTTAACTGGTTGTGAGCAAAATCTTATCTCGTGTCATTACACAAAATTTTAACTTCCGTACACTAGTGTCATAGGTTTACTATCCCCTTACTATCCTTCATGTACAATTTTAAATAGAGACCTAATAGTTTTGGGTGGATACTTGTTAATGTCCAACATTAATCATGACCCTCACTCCAATTTCCCTGGTGAACAAGGCTCCTCCACTCCTCGCACGATGTACCGCTTATCCGCATACTCTGCTTCTCCTACCTTCCAATTTTCCTAGTTTGTGGTGAGTTTCTATAAGTAGTTTTCCATAATAATCCACACTGGTTTC
The DNA here is from genome assembly GCA_936435175.1 of Glyphotaelius pellucidus. Classification (NCBI taxonomy): domain Eukaryota; kingdom Metazoa; phylum Arthropoda; class Insecta; order Trichoptera; family Limnephilidae; genus Glyphotaelius; species Glyphotaelius pellucidus. Next base: position 29,298,922 of record OW386544.1, read on the forward strand.
TACAGTTCCCAGTTTGGCAAGCATTGTTCAAATACACTATTATAGTATATATTTGAAAGTCTATTGTGGACGCCGAGCTCTTCCAGAATGGACACATTTGTGTGTCCACGTTCGAATCCTAAGCATTTTCCTCTGGCACCGCATTCCAAGGGCGTCAATCCGCTTTCTTTCACTGGTTTTAATGCCCGGTGCCCATGAGGCTCCTGTTCAGCGTCCTGCCCTGACAAGATCCCGACTTACTATCCTGGCTTGGTACAAACAAGATGCTAGGAAATTTTAAGCCAGTTTCATTGCAGTGACCACGGTAACCACAAGTCTGCGTCCATCCATAATTAAAAATGAACAGCTTACGTAGAAGAAACTGTCTGTCTGAAAATTAGTTCTGTCTAAACCTAGCTAGTTTTACTAGCTTACTAGCAATAGCCTCGTGGTCCCGAGGTAAGACTCTCGACTCACAATCCAAAGGTCGCGGGTTCGGTCCCGGCATGTGCAAATAAATTTTATTTGATTAATTTGTGGCATTTCACAATTTAATTGATTAAAAATAATATTTGGTATATTTGCAGCAAGTTCCAGAGTGGAAGATACTCTTAGTATCACCTGGTGTAGTAAGACCACAACTGTCTCCGCCATTCTACTCCCTTGTGGGTAATGCGCACCATCTCAATCCAGCTTGCTTGCTACTGACCTTCTTATTGCACGCCTCGCACTTGTATCCGAGATCCTCAAGACGCTCCCGGGAGAAGAAGCTGTCCAGCGCCTCATCCAGCGTGGAGGCCTTGCGCGCGTCCACCAGCAGGTCCTGGAAGTGCTGGAAGGTGGTGGACACGTGTCCGCAAGCCAAGCAGCGCACTGCCGAGCGCAGGTAGCCGCCCAACAGCTGGTTTAGCGGGGTGGTCTCCTTGCTGTACTGCTCCAGTTGCTTGCCACCCCCGCCGAGCCCCGAGAGATATGTCTTCTCCATGGACTCCACCAGATATCTGCAATTTCATCCGTGAAAATTATTAATCAGGTACATGTAAACAAAAAAACAACAATTAGGGTGATTAGAAATTGTTTTTTACTATTTTTCAAGAGATTAAATAACCTAATAATATTTGAATTCTTCTAAATGAAAAACGTTGCTTGCGGAATGACGGAAAGGCTTAGTTAGCCGAGTATTGCACCTGTGACCCCCGGGCGGGAAGCCGATGCCTTGGACCATTCAGCCTTTAACCAGACTGGATTCAGCACAGCAATTAAAAGTTATTGATTCCTTTCTTTAACTATATTCTAATGATGAAACATTCCCCTAACTATAAACGGTGTTCGGAAACTCTTAGCACAATCGGGAAACTGGCGAGTCTAGATCACGTAGAGAACAAAAAAAAAACATTTTTTCAAACTGAGCATATATGCATACAAATATAATTTTTTTTAACTTTTATTTCTGCAACTAAAGGGTTAAAAGAAAAACTTTCAAAGTTGGATCCAAGCTTTGACACATTTTAACCCCTTAGTGACCAATTTTTTTTTTAAATTTCACCTAAAAATTTCCAACCTCGGACTTGGGTTTAATTGAAAAGGAAAGATTAAAACAAAAATTCATACCACAGAATCGACACTAAATGTGATGTAGATTCACGAGTTCCCGCTTGAACTATGAGTTTCCGGAAACCTTGAATAATGATGAAATTCAAACAGCAAGCAACCACCACCATAATAAGGCTTCTCTACAATACCCCTGCAGGGCAATGGAGAGTTGATATAACTTTGGTAGCTGGAGGTGAGGAGGGGACAAAGAAGGGAGGAATGCAGGATACTAATAGAAGTGGAAGCGTTTTATAAAGACTGTGAAGATCCTACAAGGATTGGCACCAATAATTATGATAACTTTTCCAAGTAAGAATACTAACCTGAGGAACTCGTGGGCATCCTCCTGTCGCCCAGGAGTGAGGTGTCGGCAAATGAGGCGCAGTTTGGAGTACACCTGCCAAGGCTTGATTGGTCCACTGGAGTTCTGAGTGTCCAGTAGAGTCTTGCGCATACCGCATATTACGCAGCCTCCTGAAACCAATGCAAAAATCAGTTTACTAACGTTTTTACATTCACAACAATTCAGATTCTGTTTTGCATACATTCAAAGCACACTTTAGAGGCTTATTGCAACTGCTTTATTACAACTTCTTCTTCCATGTATGAAAGAAAGGTTGCAATGGAGCTCTCAACAGCAGAATAGCTTTCACAGTGTTTACATACTAGTGAACTCACATATAACACTACTTACGGTAAGAAATTTTATTAGTGGTATAAATTGTTCATTTGACAAGAAAATGCTCATAATATTAATAATTACATTATGTACGATAACTAATTGTGTAAGTAATTACTGCTATCAATGAGATTTAGGCAACACTACGGTAAAGAATTTAATGTTGCTATTGAAGCAGCTTTGATGGTGTTTGACAGCAAACATAACCTCACTTAAGTAAAAACACCTTAGGCAAAAAAGGGTTATTATAATTTAAATATTGACTAGCTCAAGGTAAGCAAGTTTATTGTGTTAAAATGTAAAATAATTTCTTCAACAATTCAATAACTGCTCATTTAGTATTCTACTTACCGTTTTGTGAACATTTCTCGGCGTGATGAGTTTCGGACACGAGCCAGTTGGCAAAGGCAGGAACATGGAACAAGGCTTGCAGGGTGGAGTTGAGGTAGCAGGTGTTTCCTACGTTCTGCATACCCGAGCCGACCTGCCAGCCCGACTCCCAGCCAAGGCGGATCGCCGAGACTGGGTACAGAACTTTCTTAGGCGAAGGCAACCCATTCTCCTGCTTTGTGCGTGCTAAAAATTGTATAAAATTAGAACACTACTTCGAAAAAAGATTCTACGTCGAACAAGCATTAAAATGAAATGAAGGTTGTGAATGATAAGGTTGTCAAAATTACATGCTTTTAGAATTTGTTTTTAAAGTAGACAGTAATGTTATTGACAAAAGGCAACACAAAAGCCGACTTTGTTCACTTATAAATAGAACAGCCTCGTCCTGTGAAAAACAAAAATGTTTATCTTTTCCACGTGAAATAAAACGGCGCCAAAATAACCACAAATATCGGCGGGAGGGATTTACATGTTGTGAGCTCGTAAAAAGACGAAATTGACAAAAGGCGATCAAATAAAATTTAAAAGATACTGTACCTGACGTGAATGAAGAGTTCGAGTCCTTCTTTAGAGGCTTGTCCTCGTTAAGTCTTTTCTCCACCTTTAAAATTATGTATTTGGATTTCAGACCGTCCAACACGTCCGATTGGTAAGTTCCCGTTTCTTCGAATTCTATATTAGTTAGGAGAACACTCTTCGCCGATGATATTAACCTATTATCCAGTAAATCATTTTGGTTTTTATCATCAGCTGTCAAGGATAAGTGCAAGGCACTGGACACGGGGTCAAAAATGGAAGCGGGCATTTTTACCTCCAATTTTACACGGCGGGCACATTTAAATTTTACACATGTCACGCACTATTATAAGATATTAATAAAATTCAAACGACAAATCCTCGTTTTATTGGTATAAAAAGCACGTATTTGGAGACAATTCGATGAACCCGAAAAAATATCGACGCCGCACGGCGTGAAAACAAGTCATAGATTATTTGTAAAATAGATCGGAAATTGCAAAACACTCCAACTCCGACCATGTGCGCACTGTAGTCAGTAGTAATAACTACAATCGTTACAATCGCAACCTTAAAATCTTATCATCGACCCTTCGGAAAAACTAGGTTCCATCTGTTGCGGTAATGTCGTGCGATAATAAACTCTAAAGGACATTACCGCGATAGACGGAACCATGTTATTACAAAGGGTCGTCATGTCAAATTTTCGTTAATTCAAAAATTTTATATCTAAAATTTCTTTTTGAACATTTTTTCCTTTTACAAAATCTTCACAAACACTTCGAAATACAATCCCTGTAGTGCGGGCTGCTGTATTTGCATCTAGTGAGTTAATGTGACTTATCTTGAGGTACACCACAATGTGCAGTGGGTGAATATAGATTTTAGAGAAGTTTGGAACGTATTTCTTACCTAAAATATAATAATGTTGAAACACTGTCCAATATTATATATATTTCAGTAAAATAATATTTGACTTAAAAAATATTACCAGTCGTATAGGGGTGAAATCAGTTTTATAAAAAAAACATTGCAGATAGAAATTTTAAAACGATTTCTGAAAAAAGTGTTTATTAGATTTGCGAATTTTGTATATAAAGAGAGGACAATTTAACTGCAGCTGATTTTTTTTAGTGTAATCTGATTTCAGTTCTTACAGTACTTTTGAAATGTTTTTTGGATTTGCGTTTTTAAAGCTTATCCTCGGGTAGATGAAGTAAATAGTATAACACTTAACTTATTTTATGACGTTGGTGTAAAGTAAGCCCAATTTTATGGACCAATATTTAAAAGTAAAACCCTTTGTAGACCTCTGACTAAATTTGGTTAGTTCAACCATTGTGTGTTGAATGTTGCGAACAGACGACGCGATAGTTAGTTCTCTAGAACACACAAGCAGCATGCTTCCTACTTTAAATTTAAAAAATTGCGATTTTTTTACCAGTATCGTTAACTATTAATATGAAAAGAAAAAGAGCGCGCAAAAATGGCTCATGAAACGAATGCGTGCGATGTTACAAAAATAATAAAAATTAAAGTTTTTATGGTTTCTTTCGTTGCATCCGTTTCAATAGTTGGTTCAACCATTTAACTATGATAAAAAAAGATCCAACTTGGTTGGCAGTTGGATAGTTGGATTATAGTTGGATATTCTGGCCATTCTGGCGGTAAAACCGTTCAACTTTTTTTTTTTTTTTTTTCATGGCTTTTCACCCCAATGGAGTGTTCTGGCCAGTGTCAAGTGAATGATTTTATGAGTGTAATTTTGTGAGTGTAATTTTGGGTTAATATTTACAAATTTAGTTTCAATAACAAGAATCTATCTACATTATATAATAAAACTATACAAATAATAATAATACGCTAAATTCTTACAATACGAGATGATTATAATTACATTTAACAAGTGGAAGCAACAGGAAATTGATAAGTATGTTGATATAATTTATTATGGATAAAAAATTAAATAAATAAATACATGGAACTAAACTTACAGTTACAAATTGATGCTGTTAACATTCAGGAAATTAGCCAAGACTTTATAAACGCGTTTATTTACAGAAGATAACAGACATGCAATGTTATAGGGGGGCAATATGCCTGAACTGATTAGGTGAGGGATGAAATTTTTGTATGAATTATTTAAAGGGCAACTGAAAAAAATATGATTGAGGTCCTCTTCACCAAGACGACATTCACACATCGCAGAATTCTTAACATGAATTTTTGTCAGGTGAACATTATGGCAGCAATGCCCTATCCGCATGCGGCAAATGGAGGATGTAGAGAATTTGTTTAAAGAGAGTCTAGAAAACCACGGTTTTGAAGGAATCGTTGGCTGTATTGTGAAAAAGTTGTACCCTTTTGTTTTACTAGATTCAACCCAATGATTCTGCCATGTGGAAATCATGTTTTCTTTTAATTTTATGAGAACGTCATCGGGGTTTAAAAATTTATATAAAATATCACCGGAAATAATAGCATCTTTCGCCAATGAATCGGCCTTTTCATTTCCAGGGATACCGCAGTGACTAGGTATCCAAGCCAACACGGTTTCTTTGCCAGAGTCGGTTAATTTATGAATTAAGGTGCGGATTCCAACACAAAGATCGTCTTCTGGGTAATGGAAGGGTGAAGAGTTTAATTTTTGAAGTGCACTTAGGGAATCGGAGAGAATCAAGAAGTTTCCTATGTGATCATCGTCAATGTATTTGAGGGATTCAAAAATGGCTATACATTCAGCAGTGAAAACGGAAGCCTCTTTTGGAAGTTTAATTTTTTTATTGACTTGATCTGATGGACAATAGAATGCCGCTCCCACATGGTTTGATGAGTGAGATTTGGAACCATCTGTGTAAATAATTTTCCAGTCGGAATATTTCGAATTTAAAATTTGGATAAGCTTTCTTGGAGCTTCGTGGTTGTTAGTTATGCCGAGAGAAAGAAGAATATTTGGTTTACGTAAATGAATACGAAAGGGGTTAGCATATAAAGGAAGTCTATCAGATGGATTTAAGAGGGGTTTATATGCACTGTACGTATGGAGACTTTTAACAAGAAGAGGTATTGATTTGTTCCTCCAATATGGAAGTGATTGCACTTGAGCAGAGAGTGAGGTAATTTTGTCCATCAATGGGTGATTGGAGAGCCTAAAGCATTTAAATAAAAACTTGTCAGCCAAGAACTGTCTTCTGAAATGAAGAGGAGCCTCCACAGCCTCCACTTGTAAAGCGTTAATTGGGGAAGAACGCATTGCTCCGATAATCAATCTTAAGCTTTGAAATTGGATACGGTCCAACCTCGCGAGGTTCTTTTTAGAAGTGGGTTCGATGAGGAATGACGCGTAATCCAAATGACTCCTAACATATGCATTATAAAAAAGTTTTTGGGTGAATGGGTGACTTCCCCACCAGACCCTTGAAACGGCACGTAAAGTGTTGAGGCCAGCTTGACATTTGTTAATTATAAAATTAACATACGGGTTCCATGTTAACTTAGAGTCTAAAATTACCCCAAGGAATCTTATCTGTGCCTGGATAGGGAGAATTGAATTATTTATTTGGACTGTTACACGCGGAGTAACACATTTTCTGGAAAAAACGATAACATTACTTTTGGACGGAGAAATTTCTAAGCCGTGATTCATTAACCAGATGTCAAGGTTTTTCATGCAAATGTTAATCACTTCCTCCAGAATAGTAATAATTCGTCCTGAAATATATATAAAAAGATCATCTGCATACTGAAGTATTTTACAAGATGGATGCATACTCCGATGCAGGTCAAAGGTATATATATTAATAAGGATAGGACTAAGGACGGAGCCCTGAGGCAAACCCTTGTTTACTATTCTTTCCAGCGGAGGAGAATCCAGCACCTGGATTTGAATTTTCCTGGTAAGAAGGAGGTTAATTATAAAACTGGAAAGCTTACGAGGGATGCCAATTTTTAATAATTTACTAAATAAAACATCTAATAAAACATTGTCAAAAGCTCCGCACACATCAAGGCAAACACCGACAAGAAATTCATTATCAGCCAGGGCCAACTGGATATCAGAAGTCAGGATGGACACACTTTCGATTTTTTCGATGTTTTCGAAATCCAAACTGAGAGCTGGGAAGAATTTTTTCATTTTCTACATACCAGTCTAGGCGTCTTTTGATCATATGTTCAGCTATTTTAATTAAGGAAGATGACAAAGCAATAGGTCTGTAAGAAAGTCCAGAGTTAGGGTCTTTCTGGGGTTTCAGAATGGGAACAATTATTTGTGTTTTCCAGGATGATGGAATTTTGCCGGAGTCAAAGATCAGATTTATAACTGAAAGAAAATAGTTTAGTGTGGTAACATCGCAGTTTTTAATAAAGCTATATGGAATTCCATCTACACCAGGGGATGAGTCTGTGAGATCGTTTAAGACCTCCCTGAGCTCTGTTAAATTGAAGTGGGTGTCCATCCAACCCCGTGTTTTAAATGAGTACGTGAATTCTGTTTCATTCCAATTACTCGCAGTTTGTGGAGCTAGTTTATCAGCAAATTCCTTCACCCACTCCGAAGAGAGTGGCCGAGTCACCGTTGGGATGTGAGACCCCTTAAATCGACGAATTGAATTCCAAACTACTGAAAGAGGAACTTCGGGAGATAACGATGAGCAAAATTTTTTCCAGCCTTGACGTTTTTTGTTTTTTAGAAGACGTTTGGTTTTAGCTTCAATCTGTTTATACTGAAGGAAATTCTCCATATTCATATTTGTTGAATAAATTTTCGCATATTTTTTCCTCATATCTACTGCATCTGAGCATTCAATGTCCCACCAAGGAGCTGGGGGAGGTTTCCCTTTGTTACGTGTCGTTTTAATGGGGATAAATTTTTCTGCGGCCGTAATGACTGCAGACACCAATAAATCGTAACATTCCGCAACATTTTCTGTAGTTGGAGAGGGTAGACTTTGCACGGAGAACTTTGCATGATTTGAATAATCATTCCAGTTGGCATTGGCAGTTAAGAACTTCGGTTTTCGACTACTGCACTTGAAATTTTTGTTGGGGTGATAAATATTTGAGAATTCTATGAGGATAGGGTAATGATCACTCCCATGCGGGTCATCCAAAACCTCCCATAACAGGGATGCGGCTATGCTGGAATTGCAAATAGTAAGATCAACCATGCTGGGTCGTTGACCAGGTACCTGAAGACGCGTAGGAGAGCCATCATTGATGATACAAAAATCTAGTTCATCGAGTAGATCAACAATATCTCTGCCCATTCTGTCACAATTGTGAGCTCCCCATAATCCGTGATGGGCATTAAAATCTCCCAGAATAAGAGAAGGGGGATTGACCTTTGAAAACATTGCTTTCAGAACTGATTTTGAAGGTTTGTTAGATGGTGATATATACAAAGAAATGATTGTAGTGTCAAAAACCTTTGCGGCCGTCACTTGAAAAGGACAACCAATTGGTTTTACATCTACTGGGGTGAAGGGTAATGATTTTTTAATGAAAAGGGCGGAGCCGCCCTTCCCATCTTGACGGTCGTCTCGAAGACAGTGGTATCCCCTGACTCTGAAATCAGAATCCGGTTCCAGCCATGTCTCCGAGACGGCAGCCACTGCAATAGAGTTCGAATTTAATATATTTGAAAATTCTTCAGTTTTGTTTTTAATACTATGACAATTCCACTGAAGAATCCTCATCAGAGGAGCCATTTCTGGTTGAGTTAATAATATTGGTAATTTGTTTAGCAACGTGGGACGGTATTTGGATGTTGTTTTTATTTAAAGCTTGTAAAATATGTAAAAATGAGGTGATTAGTGTAGCGTTAAGGTCTATATTATAATTGTGTTCTTTACTAGATGACTTTGGGTAAGCATTGAAATTTGAACTGGAAGGGAGTTGTCCATTGGGGAACCACAGAAGGGATTCGTGATTGGCATTATTTTTTTTTGTTGGTAATCTAGGTGTCACGACCTTTTGAACAGTTTTTCTAAATGAAGAAGAAGTAGGTTGAGAAGTGGTGGAATTTTTTGAATTTTTGGAAGTTACTTCAGAATAAGATGGAATGGATTTGTTAAACATTCTTGATGCTTCCGCATAAGAAATGCTTTTCTCGGCCATTGTATGTTTTATATTGCGCTGTCTCGACAGTTCAGGGCAAGTTTTGCTAATGGACATGTGAGTTCCGGAGCAGTTTAAGCATTTATAATTTTCCTCGGTTTTATCACAGGAATCGCCACTATGAGACGAACTGCACTTGAAGCAACGAGGTTCAGATCTGCAGAGGTTCTTAGTGTGTCCAAATCTGCAGCACTTGTAGCACTGCACAGTTGGGAACACATAGAGCTCTACTGGAAGAGAGACGTTAAACATGCTAACATTTTGCGGAAGATCTTTGCTGTCAAAGGTTAAAACAACGGATTGGGAGGGTCTCCATTCTACAGAGTTTCCCGTATTAAATCTGTAATTTAGACGTCGCGCTTTTAATACTTTTCCGAAACCCTGGGGAACTGTAATATTATCCAAGATATCCTCTATCGACCAGTGCGGTGGAATTCCTTTTGTGACACCTAGCCTTGTTACCTGATATGTAGGAATGAAAACGTTATACGAGTTTTTTTTGGCAACATCAGATTTAACAAAGCTATTGGCCTCAGCCGCTGTCCTGAATTCGACAGAAAGACGGTTGCGGCCAACCGACTTAACTCCATTCCAGACAGGGTGGATTTTATTTTTAAACATAAAATGTCCAAAGTCAACATCATATAAATTGGATTGTTTTCCATCATTTGACATTTTAGTTACGTGTGTTATATATGGTGGTCTATCAAGATTATTGTATAAACGCGACATATTTAAAGGTGTAGTGGTTTCTGATGGGGCGAGTGTGGTGGAAGGACTAATTGGACTAATTGGGTGAATTGAAGTCGAGGAAGAAGTGGACGGAGATGGAATTACATCCTGTTGTTCAGGTAAAACAGAAGAATTGTTTTGAAGGGAGTCATTTTTTTTTTGAGTGGAAGGTATTTTGCGATGCATCTGTTCAAAATCTGTTGTACAGGTATGAGCTGATTTAGCGATTTTCCTTTTTTTAGATGTAATCAATACGAAGTCGGAAGCTTCCGGAATATTAACCGCGATCATTTTTTTCGTAACACCCGAGGATTCAGGTAGTAAACCATCATCTGGGGGGTCAGGAGGTTTTTCTTGATCCATTTTCTAAAAAAATTAAATGATGCTAACCAAAAAAAAAAAAAAAAAACTTACCTGAATTGCTTCGAGAAACTAATTATACAACACTTACTTACTTACTGTAAAAATCAAATATACAAGTTAAAACTATATTACACCAATTTACAATACTATTTTAAAGCTATTATCTGTTAAAAATGATTAATTTTGTAAAGAGGAGTGAAATGACACTGGCACAGTTGACGGTAGCCTTTCCCGTTCAACTTGATAGCCACGCCCCCTTATCGCGAATGCATCTTCACACCGTTCAACTTTACGTTCAACTCAATCAAATTGACGTAACAGCTCAACCAAATTGAATGGTCTGTTTAAATGTAATGGACACTCGTGAAGGGCTCCTTTTATTGAAAGTACTTTAGTTGTCCAATAAGCCCTACTCACCATCCGATTTACAGAACAGCTTGCAGGACAGCATGCAGGGTTCTGCTAAACGGATTGTTTGTAAGCAAAACCATCAATTATTATCAACCGAATTATTATTATTCTGCTGCGGGCCGTCGGAAAAGGATCATTTCCAATTTTCCCCAACCTGCAGCAAGCCCGAACGTGTGAAGGCAAGACTCCGACAAACACCCAATTTCTTGTTACGGTGCGTTCCGTGCGATATATACGTTTGATATTATTGATATTTTTCTCATGAGATTTGCGAATGAATATAACTTATTTTTTTGTTGTTGTTATTAATTTATTCCGAAAATGAAATAGGTTTTCACAATAAAATAGCGATCCTACATTATTAAATAACTGTTTTGTATTTACACTGCCTTCGTAGTTGAAGGGTAAGACTCTCGACCACGAATCTGGAGGTTGCGGCTTCAAATCCCGACGCGCGCGAGTAAATTTTGTTTGATTAATATGTGCCTTTTGACAATTAATTCATGAAAAATAATACACATCATATTTGCGGCATGTTCCTAACGGTACGATATCTACTCAGTATCACCTGGTGAAAGAATTGAAATATTACTTTAAATGGCTTTATGTTTGATGACCAAACCTGAGTAGCCATGCTTTCTTTTATACTAAACATCTATAACTATACTTTCCAACCTTTCTCTTTCCCGTCTCCTTCCCTTCCCCGCTGCGTTCATCATCACTATATACCATTGGGGATGTCGTAGTCGCACTAGCTCCAGATGGTTGAACAGGGATTCATTAAATAAAAATATGTCAATAAACAATTGTCCGGAGAAGTAATGAACTTTTTTGTGTATCGACATATAATAATAGCAATAACAAACTTAACCATAGCATTCAAGTTGTGTGAGAAAGAAAAAAAACGCTTATCCGCTCCATTGAAATTTTGAAAGTGAAAGAAACCATGACAGGTTTCCACGCAGCGTTACGCACACGTGTTTACAGAGCAAAGTCAATCACTACCATACTGCAAATCAGATGGCGTGTAGACAACCTCAACTTGCCCAACTCTACCTCCCGACATATCGGTGTTCTGAAAATCGGACGGTGAGTAGGGCTTTACTGTTCAAGGTTGATCTGTGATCAAGTGTACCAACTACCAACACCAACAGTGACCAACACCAGGAAGACGAGAGGGCCTCACTTCATTAGGAATTTGAACGATTTCATTGTTTTGCAATGGCTGGTTGACTTTGAGGTCGTGTGTCAGAATTATTGTGTTAAATTTATTCAATTGTCATGTGTCAGAAAAGTTAATTTGTCTCCCAATCATTTTCAATGATAGAAATCGACATTTTTCATGACAGGAGTAACGAATGGCTGGGTTTAGCTGGTATTTATAGTTTTTGTTTATATTTGAAATATTTTTAGCACGTAATGCAATATTCAACACTCGATACAAATTATAACTTTAATAGGTTCCAACCTGATGGATCTCCAGCCGTGCTGGCACCTCCTTCGCCTTATCCATGCTTCCTGCAGGACATTCAACTAAGGTTCTTGTGTCCTGATGACTTGGAAGAGGTAAGTGTCGGCTAATTGCTCAATCAAAATATTATATTATCAACTTCTAAAATGCGATATTAATTTAGAAGCTACGTTATGCAAATACTTTATTATCAAGTTTGTTTTTAAAAGCAATCTTCGTCAATAATAGTAACTATTTGATTGATCAGCAGAATTCTTGAATTATTTTTATCAATTTTTAGAAATTGCTGCCTTGTTTTTGTTGCTTACAATATTTTCAAAACTGCTACAAGTAAACTCTGTTGCTTTGTTTGATATAATTAAATTTAAGACAGACTTATGATTATTTGTAGGTTCGAGCGTTATGTAGGGACTGGTTTCCAATAGAGTACCCACTGTCATGGTACGAAGACATAACTTCCTCGGACCGCTTCTTCGCGTTGGCGGCTGTTCACAATGGCACCATCATCGGGCTCATAGTTGCGGAGATCAAACCTTACATCAAATTGAATGCAGAAGACCGAGGGATCCTACCGAGCTGGTTTGCCGACAATAGTCACACCCTGGTAGGGTATATCCTGTCACTGGGGGTGGCCAGGTCACACCGGAGAGCTGGAGTAGGCTCCTTGCTGCTGCAAACCCTGATATCTCACGTAGCTGGTTCTACTCCGGTGGCTCCGTATCTTCACAGAGTGAAGGCCCTGTTTCTGCATGTGTTACTCTCTAATTCAGAGGCCATACTGTTTTATGAACAGCGCAAGTGAGTAGTGAACAATTTATTAAATTAGTCTTTATTTTTGGCTTCACCTAATTCGATGGAAGTATCAATGTAAACTAAAAGGATATAATATCTTGTTGTATCTCATCTCTTTCTTGGGTTCGGCTGACCCGTCTATCTGAAATAGTTTAAAAAATGATGCATTAATGACATTCATAGTTAGCTTTATAATAAATTTGTTAAATTATTGCGATTTATTTTTGGGTTATTACGCTGTGTCACACTACCTCCTTCTTGAGCCAACTTTTCGGACAGCATTACAGTGTCCATCTTCAGGGCAGATGCGTAATCTGACTAGATTATGTCTGAAATGTTGGCTAAAGAAGGAGGTAGGGCAAACCGTAATAACCCTAAAAATAAAACACACTAATATTTTTAATACGCACAAGACACACTTAAAAAAAATCAATTTTTAAGCAGTTAGATAATAATGAGAAGTATTTCAGTTTGTAGAAATGGGAAATAATGCACTTTAACCTCTATTGGTCACAGAATTATTGAGCTAAAAAATTGGCCTTCACCACTGAATTATTTTTGTACCAAAAATTGAAAATCGGCATTGGTGTACTAAATCTAATGTAACTTAAACCGTATATTTAAATCAATTAATTTTTAAAAAATTGTTTACATATTGAAGGTAAATAAAAACGATTAAAATTTTGGGTAAACAAGGAGAGAAATATAAGTTTTTTTTTTTTGTAAATTTTTTTCACATTTTTATTCATAAAGTAACAAAAAAAAAACATAACATGCAAAAGTCTAACATTAATAATTATTTTTTTTTACATAAATATATATATCAAACTTATAACTATTTGAGATTGATACAGACTTATTATTATTACAAAAAAAAATCAACAAAATGCAATGAAAAAACATATAAACTTAGTTTTTCATTGTATTTTGTTGAGCCTCACGCCGAAACACACTTCTGTATCTCACAGCGCACATGCGCAGACTGAATGTCGGTGGCGCTAGCTTTAGGAAGCTAACTAAAGTTAGGAATCAGTGGGAACATTTACAATGTGCATAATTACAATTTCTGTAAAATCCAGGCTTTCGAAGACCCCACGCGACTTGCTATTGCCTCATAAATTAAAAATGAAATGTGATAAGTAAAAAACACTCTTATTTTTCCAGTAAATTCTTAATACGAACTTTGTTCGTGCATGACAAAGATAGTCATATGAAAAGTGTGCTTTTGTAAACGAAATAAACGGTAGGACCGGGTGGCGTTTTCATATTCTAAAGTTCTGTTGAATACTGCCTAAAGGCGATTTAGAGGTGTCAAGTGGCGACTGCTGCTGTACTCGTTGTTGTTGCTGATTTGTATGTGGCTTTACTGCAAACATAAATTAACAGAGTGATTAGACTATTTTAAACAGTAAAGCTTACTAAGCGCTGACTTTGTAATATGGCTGTAGCGCGCTCAGACCCTGTACTCTATTCGGTCTTACTTTCTCTAATGACGCGGAAAGTCTTCAGGTGGAAAACAATTGTATTATTGATAATATAATCATTAAAATAAGTCATTTGCATGCATTTACAAGTGAAATGTTATTCCTTGGCTTTTAATAGCGTTTACCGAGCAATGAAAACATTTTCTCATCACGCACGAGGCGCATTTTGGCACATCAATGCAATTTTCTCTAAAAAACCTCACACTGTAAACTACGAAATTGAAAACACTTCAATTGACTTGTTTTTGGCTTGCCATTTTGAGATTTGTGCAGCCCGTTTATATATATTGTGAGTCATTGCTAATAACTCGATATTTGATTTAATGACTAATATTATTTTTGTACAAAAATTTAACATTTCTCAATTATCCGTATAGCTATTCATTTAGCTGGAAAAATTATAATTCTTTCCTTGATGTTGACTTCTGAGTATCATTATGAATATGCATATCTTTTACAGTCATCTGTGATATTATAAGAACTGATTAAATAGATCCCTTTAATTTTTCACTTGTACAACTGATTGGGTGTGAAGTCAACCTGTCATCATTATGTTTATCATATCTGTATTTAATGTAGTCCATATATTATTATATCACTTGATTTGATACGAGTTAATACAGGTCTTTGATGTGAAAATTTCTGTCTAATGTTTATTTAGCTGATAAGAAATGATATCACACCCTAATCTCAAAAAGATTGTGAGGGCCATATTCATAGAGGTGTAATTTCCATGTTTAATTATTCTCTTGACCCCATCAATGAGTGAACACGCTATAAACACTGAACAGGTAATTCGTAGAAGCGAATTGAATTCAAAGAATGATGTCACCAATTTACTTAACCGGTTCGTTGTCAACGTTCCCTGCCGGAATCGTTTTGAGTCTATTTCATTTACGTCCTCAAAGTTTTGTGGCAGTTTACCTATTATGTATTCTGTGAGGAGGTGAGTGTCCAGTGTCCACTTTGTAATAAAATCCAAATAAATTGAATATTTCTCAAGGTATCCAAAAACCAAAAAAACTGTTCTTGAAAGGTGATGAAACAGGTTTTCAAATTCTATTTGTATTAGAAATAAACATGTAATTTTTGAAGTATTGAAATTTTGAAAACAAACTTTAAAAAGTTTTAAAAATTGCTCACCTTATGTCTTTTCTATAATGGAAAAATCTGGTACTAGAAGAAATCTATTGCTAAATTCTAGACAAATGTATTATTATTATCATCTCACTTTTATGTTGTTTCATAAAAAAATAATTAATTAAAAATTCACAAAGATTCTTAATTTTTCTCAAATTGCGGATGGAAACTTTGGTTTCATGGAGGTGCACATTTTAATTTTTCTGTATTTAACTTTTAGATTCAAATATAAAGCGTAGTGTTTTCTCTTTCTAACACTACTTCCTTTTAACAGATCATATTTCTCACAGTAAGGGCCTAGGGAGAAACTGAAAAAAAAAACAGTTCTCAGCCCAATTGCAATCAACTTCCTTAATAAAATCGATATTTTTCTGATCTTGTCTTGTCAAAACTTGACAGTTCGTGAGCCGCTATCATGGCAACCTATCAACAATGCAACTGAAACGTCACTGCCTCAGCGACCGGCAACGATGGCTTTTCAGTTGCATCGTTTTCAGTTGCATTGTCTTCAGTTGCATGTTTTCAGTTGTATTGTTTTCAGTTGCATTGTTGACAGGTTGCCATGGTAGCGGTTCACAAACTGTCATGTTTTGACAAGTCAGATCAGAAAAATATCGATTTTGTTAAGGAGGTTGATTGTAATTGCGTTGAGAACAGGTTTTTTTCAGTTTCTCCATGAGCGGAGATGGGAGATACAACGATTTCTATGCAACCTATGTGAGCTGTTCTCAAAGGCGAACAAATTAGCGGGAGGCGAACGAATTAAATGAGGAGTTAATCGGCTCGCTGCCACCGTTTCCGACAAGTTTCGTTTGGGTTTAGTTCATTTACATTCTCAAAGATTTGTGGCAGCTTACCTGTTAAAACCTTTCGACTCCTAGGCCCCAGACAGGCCAATGAAATTGTTTATCTGCTCAAGAAAAAAGTTGATATTCGAAAATGTGTAATCAATTTTTTATCAGAAGTATGGGAAAATTGACCTTACTTCGGGCTCACTGGCACGCCCTCAACACACTTCTGTTGGTTTATCTGTTCAGTGACAATAAATGGCCTAATAACACAGCTAACCACAAACAGGTTACCCAATTAGAAGCAATAACAATATTGTAAGAAGAAAATTCATTGTAAAGTAATTTACTAATAAAAAGTATGAACCCAATAATTATTTGTAATGAATGTGGATCCAAGTTTAAATAGGAATAAAATAATAATGATTGGGTTTCTTTGTTTGGACATGAATCAAGGTATAAAAGGGCATGTCTTGTTTGAAAGCTCCTCTTCTCCGTTGACCACCATGCGATAAATGTTACTTAAATATATTCTATAATTATACAAGTTATACTATTTTATTTAACGGTTCCGAACACAGTAAAGGCACGACATCTTATTATTATACATTTAATTGAATTAATTCAATTATTGCTAATCATTTCAGAATATTATTATTCATTTTGGTACTTGGAATCACAACACATTTGTTAATATATCCACTTCTGTATATGTATTGTCATTGTTGTATTATAAGCATGGCGTATGATGTATTTGCAAGTACACAAAGCTGGTTACGGCAACATAGAGTCAGGGTTGGGAAATTTTTAACAAAAAACATTTCAAGGTGATGCACCACACCTGTAAATTTCGAAATCGGGCCGCTAACAATAACACTCCTTGTGTAAATGGCGATAGGGTTTAACCAATTAAAAACCACCCCCCACCCCACTTAAAGATCAACCCCCGTTGATTGCGGGAGATGCTTTCCGGACATGGCCGCGATAAGCGAAATTTCGTGATCAATGGGGGATTTCAAAAAAACACATTTTTCAGCTGATTCTGTCTGTATGAAGTCTGTACTGGCCGATTCGCCAATCATTTTAAGGCAATGCAAGTTCGATTAAGATTACGCTGAAATCAAGTACAACTAATTGACCCAAAAGTACCAGGCACAAACGAAAAAGAAAGACGGCTTGCTCGTGCAACCACACATTATGACGATTCTTGGAATGTGTCGAAACTGGGCAAGTGTTGTTTAAAACCGCGTTATAACGAATCCGCACTCACCGGGGTTAAAGGGGGTTACCTGTACTCGGGTGTCTATTATGTACGAAAAATCCCATACCCGAGATAACTCGGGCAATTAGTACTAATTTAATGAAAACAAATAACTTTAACTATTTAAATAGTGGTGTACACAAAGTTATTTGTTTCATTAAATTAATAATGACGCCACAAAGTGAATTTACAAAGTTTGAAGAAATAATTAGTACTGATATTGTAAAAATGTGCTTTTTTCCCATTTTTTTAAATTTTTTTAATGATTACTGAAGGGTTTAAATTACCACTTAACACCACAGCTGCCTGTTTTGATTTACGCAAGAAAAAAACATCCAAAGAGCATGTTTTATTTTATTTTGCAAAGCTTATGCACAAATATATAAATTTTTTACAATTATTTTCTAAAGTACTTAATTTTCCACATTATACAATAAAAACCATAAATCAAAAGAGGTTTGTAAGTAGGAGATTTTGGACTTTAAAGTAAGTTTTATAGGCCTGATACTTGTATTTTTTTCTGGGCTTACAAAAAGACTAAAAATACTTGATTACTCTGTACACTGTGTGTTAAAACTTATTTATGACAATTTGATGCAACAGTTTTTTATGTATTGTAAAATGTAGATAATATGAGCTTCGTTTTGTTTATTTTTATAACTTTTGATTTATATTTTTAGATGTCTGTATTTCTTATTGTCTCATCCGTTTTCATTACAAGCACTGTGGCTCGGCCAGTTTTGTTTTGAATACAAACTGATACTGAAATGTTGTTATGAAATTCTTCATATACTTAATTATAAACTAATAATATTCAGTTGATTTACAAGAATATGTATAGTGTTCATTGGAATTGCTTAATACCAGAACTCTACTACACTTAATGTGCAATACTATACTTTTGTTTTACCCTAAATTCATGTTTTTTATTTGTTCATAGATTCCGGCTGCATTCATTTTTGCCGTACTATTATTCTATAAAAGGTCGCTGCAAAGATGGCTTCACATATGTTCATTACATCAATGGAGGACATCCACCGTGGGGCATATAATATCCTTTTCAAATATCATATAACTATCTTATTTTTTATTTATTATGATCTCCTCACTTGGTAAAGGCGTGTGTGGCTGACTTACGAACAAAGAGATTTGACGATAAACATAGTAAATAAAATTAAGAAATGAACGTTCGGTTGGTTTGAACACGTATAGTAGAAGAATGAACAAAGAACTCCATAACTTGGTTAGAAAATTTACTCGGTTAGACAGGTTCCGAGTTTTGACTGTAATATATGTATAATCAAAAATAATTTTGAACATCCCTTGTTCTTTCCGACTCTCTCAGTTCCTTCCAAAATCTTAAATCCAATCCTCTTCATCATCCTGATGATCACTTTGTATGTCTTATTCGAGTATTGATAGCCTCCATTCGAAGCTCTGGAAAAACCTGATTTGGATTCCTGGACGTGTTGGCATCTTGGGTAATGATATTGCGGATTTTTGACCAAACAAGGACTTAAATTTCCTACACTATTGTTACTCTCGTAAACCACATTCCCCTATCTGACATTTTTTCCATCCTCAAAGATAGATCCCGCAATGTTTGGGCGGAGTATTGGCACATTTCTAGTGAATCCAAGAAAGCCCGCTGGGCCTCAATACAAAGGACTTCCTATCAAAACCGTGGCTTCAAAAATTCTCTCATTTTTCCAAAAAAGAAATTTCCTCACTTATTCAAATGAGAATTGGACATTTTTCTGTTCTTTCTCACCTTTCAAAAATCCATGTCCTTGATTTCCCTGATTGTACTTTCTGTTGTCTAGAAGTGGGAACATTATATTATATATATTTTGGTTGTCCCTCTCTAAACGAGAAGCTCAGTATCAAAGTAGAGTGAGTTTTTTGTTTCGAATATGCCGGTATGAAATATCTGACATTTTTTTCTACCTGCATAATCCTTGCGCATAAAGAATCACAAGCCATACATAACACTCTATAATTTAATACTCTGACTATTTTATTTTTAAATTTAAAAATGCTTATGTCCCCTTTTGATAATAAAATGAGAAGTGATTTACTTTAATGTCTTTTTTTTTTGCTCGTTTCCAATTTTCGGAGTTTGTTACGCGCTTGCGAGCATTAGTAATCACCATTTTATTGCATTTTGATCAATATTAAGCTGGAAAACTTTGATAAACCTTAAATTTTATCCTAAAACTGTCAACCCACTATCAAATTTGGCGGTTGGTGTCTGAGTGCCTGACTGTCAAAATATCAGCTGCCATGGCACTTTTTGTGTGACGCTTTTGTATTATATGTCCGAGTTTGTTGCAAACAAACGCTTTTGAAACAAAGTGCAAACTTTAACAAGCGATTTCTTGTATTAATTGTCCGTTTTCGATAGATTTTCTCAGTTATTCAGTAAGAGAATCAGACATACCACCATAGTCAATCAAAATATGAATTTTAGAAAAAAGTGGCGTATGTCCGACTTTGAAATTGAGCTCCTCAATTATCCTCTCTTGTATCAAGTTTTATCTAAAATTGCCTCCCCTCCTTTCAACATTTCATCTCTTCAAGTCTGAACTTGACTCCAATCTTCTGTATGATTTTGAAATTCGCCCATATAAATAAAATGAGGGTGAAAGCCAGAAATATTAGAAAAAAAACTTTTCCTTGGTCGGAAAACAGATGAATGAATATTTTTTATATGATATTTATATTTTTATCTATTCATTTCATCACTGTTATCTAGTCAGTGTGTTGCAGATGGTAAAGAGATTAGAATGAAGTGAACATGGTGCTGTAATAATATACTTTTGCACGAGGCTAGATTAGAATGTATGCATAACCACAAAACCAAAATTAAAAATGGTTTCATTTATATTTCAGTTAAATATTAGAGATAGTGCAAAGGCAACCGAATTATGGGAATAATTATTAAAGTGCGATGGCCTCTGTGGTCGAGGAATGAGGCTCTTGACTAGCAATCCAAAGTTTGTGGGTTTAAATCTCGGCGTGCGAAAATAAATTTTATTTGATTGAATTGTGTTATTACACAATTTATTTAAAATGCTACAGTATATTTGCAGCACGTTTCAGAGTAGAAGATACTCTCGGTATCTATCGCCTTGGTGTAAGAGCACCATTCAGAATTTTAACGTTGCCTAATGAATTTAGCCGTGTTTGGTGACTAGACTTGAATAGTCAGGTACTTTCCCACCTTCCTCTTTCCCATCTTCTTCCCCTCCCCACTACCTTCAGCCTCAAAAGATACCCCAATTTGTGGATGCCGTAGTTTCACTGGGTCCAGACAGTTGGGAGCAATTGGTGCGTTATTCACGTAAAAAAGGGACTTATTAAAATGGAATTTATTGTAATGAAATTACACTATGAATTCAGTCAGTATCAAGAATAGAAATATGATTATATATTATCTTCAATATTTGTGGTTTAGTAATAAATCTTGACTCCGGTTTTGAAGGTTGCGGGCTTGATTCAAATGAAGTGCAAATATTTGTTTGTGTTTTTTTTTTGTTTGCTCGATTACCTTTATTATTAAATTAATTGATATTGACGGCAGATACAGAGATATTGCAAAATACTTCCTAAATGATTGCAATTCAAGTAAAATTTATAGAAGTCAATGCTTAAATAAGCAACTACTTTAATGCAATAATTTAATGATTGCAATGTATTAATAATTGTATTGGTCTGGTGAAAAAACCACCGTTCAGTTATCTTTAGTATTCAGATTGCAATAGTCTATCCCGGCACAGCACTGGGACAGGAGTACTCCTGCTGGGTTAATACAATCGTATTGTATTATGTGAAATGTCATATTTTCTATTTAGTTTGATTCTAATCAGCTATTTTCGTCTAATCTCTGAAGGCAAATACTTGATTTTTATCAATCGTGGAAAGCACATTATGAATTTTTAGATGTGTGTTGTTTGTGGGTTTATTTGAGTGAGTAACCATGTCGAAGATAAGGCCTTCATGAGGCTTTTTTTTTAAATTTTAATGTGAACACCGTACAAGAGTCTCAATTGCTACCAGCTGTCTAGAGCCAGTGAGACTATGGCATCCCTAATTGTGGTATGTTGCGAGGCTGAAGGTAGTGGGGAGGGGAGGAGATGGGGAAGAGTAAGGCGGTGGGAGTACCTGGCTGTTCATATCTGATCACCAAACACGGTTAAAGTCAATTCAAGCAACGTTTCAATTCTGAATGATGGTCTTACACCAGGGCGATAATGAGAGTATCTTCCACTCTGAAACGTGCCACAAATATACTACATAATATTTTAAATTAATAAATTGTGAAATTAAACAAATGAAATTGCTTGCGATTGCCGGGGTTTGAACTCGCGACCCCCTAATGTTGCGAGTCGACAGTCTTACTCCTCAACCACGGAGGCCGTTGAGTTTTATCTTCGTTCCTGAGGATGTTGTATAACAAAGTATTTAGGATTTTTTTTTTGTACGTTAATTTGATATTTTGTCTCTAATTTATTTGCCAGGATGTTACGAATACTATCTTTTAAAGTTTGAATGGTTTTGAGTGAAGTAGAGATCACATTTTTTTGGATGTGGATGCTCGGGATTCACTATCTTTCCACATGCAAAAAAACCACTATTGATCTAATACTAAATTTTTTAATTGAGTGACGATCTTCAAAACATTTCCGATTGAATAAATTATTCATGGATAAACTGCGCCATCACTAGAAACTTGCAGTTATGCAATAGAATCAATAGTCCTTGAAGACGACGATACTGAATTATGTTGTATGATTTGGCACAAGTGATGACAGCTATGTTTAATTTGAGCTGTACGCCTAAACAATTAAGAAATAATTGACAAACAATATTACAGTGCAGTTATGATTTATGTACATAAACAGTTTGCACTATGGTAGATAGGATTGCTGTTGACTTCTATTTGAAAGTGTGCACTGACACTTAGAAATATGATCTTGTTCTTCTAGTGCCCTCTCGTATTGGTAGTTGCTGTTATCAGAAAGGCTATTCCCTAAAATTTGTGATAAGAGATCGTTCTCCCACAAGAAGTGCTGTCAGATTTGTGTGATTTTCTACAGCTGTTGAATAAATAATCATGCATACTTGCAGGAATTCGTGTTTAAAACGACCCAAACTAAAATACGTGACAGCTCACAGCTGAAATTTTGACATCGGCCGATAGAAAAAGCAAATAACAGCCGTAGAAAAACTCACAAATCTGACAGCACGTCTCGCGGGAGAACGATCTCTTATCACAAATTTTAGGGAATAGCCTTTCAGAGCAATCTTCACCCTGCTTCACAATGCAATGTGATGGGTTGTATATTGAATTAATTTTAAGAATTTCAGTTTTTAGTACTTATTAACTCAAAAGTTTATCCATCGGTGTATATAATGATTCAGTCATTTTATACATCGATTCGAACCCAGGGGTGCCAATATCTTTTTCTGATTTTTCTGTTTCCATATTTTCGATTGAGTTTCGCTAATGTTGTCTTCATTTAATTAAATATCACAATTAGAGGTTTTACTTGTAAAATTAAAAATGACAATAAATAATCTTATTTACAAAGTTTCTCGTTGACCCTTACGGGTTAAGACTCAAGTACGGCAGAGGAATGTGTAAATATGACCGAAGCAAGGAGTGTGGGCAAGACAGAGTTGAGTGGCAATCCATCTCTGCCTACATGCGGAGAAACAATTTGATTTACTTTTGAGTTGTATTATGAATAGCTGATTTCTACTGTTACAAATATATTCCTTGACTGTTATGTTCACTGACTATGTGAAATACTGGGCGGGGGTAGCCTTCCGCGGCGGGGGCATCTGCCCCTGGATCTGGGGCAAGCTGAGAGCGGCCCTGAGCTGGCATCACTAGCCCCACTTCACTGCAATTTGGGACACCGGACGACACCAAAGGTCATCAAATCATTTCATTTTATACATTTACAACATGAAATTTATAAACTATGCTGAAAATTGTGCACATCGTATATGTATTCCCATCTCATCATTTCATCGATTCATGCATTCGTTTTGTAATATCCATCAAATCCATATTGATTGATTGTTATTATTATTATTGTATAAATTATTGATTGTTTGAAATGGGTCAAAACCCCACCCATCTTGACTTTTCAATGTAGTGTTTATAAATGTTGACCGAATCAAATATTTATCTATATGACTTAGGATTGTATCAGCATTTGAAGACTATACAACCTTCGTAGGGTGATGGTCTGAGCATTAAACTTTCAGTCAGACATGCAGGCTCAATTACCGCTGCAGATCAAAAATATATTGACATGTATTTAAATTTTTTTTTGTATATATTGTTGTGATGCCAATTTTAATTTTACGCAAGTAACTGCACCTCCGTCATAAGGAATATTGATAGTAAATTAAATTCGTCTAGAATTCAAATCGTATTTATGGAAATTTTTCACTTGAACGCATTGAGATCAATAACTGCATTTTTTTGTTTCTCCTGAAAGCACCGTTTGATTTGCCCCACATCTTGGTATTTTATCAATTGACGTAATTTAGTTTATTATTTTATTGAAACCAAAATTTCTGGACGGGACTGTTGTTGTTATTTTTTATTGTTGATTTGTCGTGCATTCAATTTGCTAATGCAGCAGAAATGTGCTGGCCAATGATAGGTATTATATATATTATATTGTTGGCTATTTGATAAATGTGAAAAGTTCCACAGACAAATGATCAATTATTTTGTGAATCACAAATGAACAATCGTTGAAAAATTAGTCAGACTCTTTCTTATGCTGTCGACATCAACGATGAACGGGTGTTCCGTTCTTGTCTGCCGACTTTCTCTCTGGTGCGCCGATTCTTACAATTTTTTTCTTTAAACAAGTTTCTGTGTACCTCTCTTTACTTTTAGTGCATGCTGTCGGACACGAACTCAGCTTATTCGACTGTCGGTCAATCTTTAGTTCTTTTCTCGGTCATATTCATCCGTACAACAAATATCAATTATCTGTACTACTACACCATGAAAAGTTTGAGATTAATTGTGATAAAAGTGTTTTGTTTCATAAACATGTTTGTCTCCCTGTTCTATGAATGTGTATTGGAATAATAATTATCTCCACAAATAATGTGTATGTAATACACAATGTGTTCAATTTTATTTTACTCTATCAGCATTTTTTTATTACATCTTAAACTTTTGTAATACTCAATATCATTATTATTACGGTTTGTGATTTTGCAGATATTGAGATTGGTAGTTGCTTCACAAAATGGATTGAACTTTTATGCATCTCACTTCAAATTATTTTAATACATACGTATGTAGTAACAAACATTTTTTTAATTATCTGGTGAACAGTATTGTTTATTTAAAACATATTTTCTAAATTAAGTAGTGTATTATTGTGGTGGTTGATTAGAAGGCAATTATTTAATTATTCCATATTATGATTGGTGAGTCAATTCACTTGTGGATTATAGGGTACAAATTTCCATATTATTGCATCCTTTTATTATATTTAACAAATGGCATTTTGGATCCAATTGGGTTGTGTTAAACTCTTTCTTTTTTGTTTAAAAAGACCAACTTAGATTGCAATTTATTGTTGGTTTAATGTTTAAGAATATTTGTGTCTACCCTAAGGTGCTTTTCATATATTTATCAGAGATTTTGTATGGTGCCATTAGATTTTCAGCATTTCTATTTGTAAAACAAGAATAATTTTTATTTGCTAGACATATTGCACATCCCGTAGAAAAGTGTCGTAAGTCAAAAAAGTTAATTTTTTACGAGAGCGAAAACAAATTAATGAACAAGCGGTCCCGTTGAAAAGAGATACTAGCGACATCTTGCGGAGATGGAGTTATCTAACTTAAAAATGGTTTTCGTGGGGCATAGATAATCAAATTACTTTTCAGAGATAAAATGTAAAATAGAAAATTTTGACTTATGACACTTTTCTGTGGGATGTGCGATATTATATTATGTATGTGTACTGTATACTCCGTTAGAGCCAATTTGATTTGCTACTTTATTTTAGCTTTATTCAAAATACTTACCTCCTTTATTGATCCAAAAATCCTTGTAAATATGTATGTATCGAAATGTATTTTTTAAGTAGACTTACCGTTTTTAGATTATATAGTTAATACAATATATATATATCTGTATTATTATTTTTCTTGTAGTCAATATTAAATCAAAAACATGTGTTATTTGAAACTAGGGCATAACAAATGGTGCAAGTAAATTTTGTTTTGGTTGAAAGTATGTTGAAGCATTTTATTTTAAACTTAATTTATATTCAAAATTTGGTATGATCTTCGATAAAATAATTATTTTGTTTCACCGACTGAACAAAATAATATTACTGTCAAGTCTGATCGCCTTTACAATGGGTAATTGAAATTTGTAGCTTTTTATAATAGTAAGTTAATAAAAAAAATCATCTCTGCCGAATTCACATAGTTTGTGCGTTGATCAGATTAAGACATTTTGATTTAAAAAATAATCCCTTTAAAAAAATGGTCATCAATCTCTAAACGTATCTCAAATTTAAAGAATGAAGACAGTGATATAATCAGAAATTGATCAAACTGGTAAAATAACATATAAACGCAGAAATCTGATTTTTTATTAATTTTCAAGACTTTATTTTTAAATAAAATTGCGATATCACAAAAGCAAGTTTCATAATAATGCATAACACAATTAATATTAATGTTTTGAATGTGGAACATAAAAATTATGAATTTTCGATGAAAGCGAACACTTTGTGGAATGACATTACACAAATGAAAAAAATTCTTTGTTTAAAACCACCTTATTTTATTTATACACTCAACCTTCCTCAGGACAATAAACACAATGCAAGATTACAAGGTAAAATCTTCCTGTAATTTATTTTATATGTTATTGTCCTTGGGGAGGTTGAGATCAACTGAAACCGGTCGACGTGTATAAATAAAAAAAGTAGCAAAGACATTTTTTGTTTGTAAAATTATTAATGTTTTAAATGTGCGACACAATTATTATTTATAAAGAGGCTCCAATTCTAGTTTAAATGTTTTTTCTATTTCAATAAAGTAGAAAAGTTAATCTAGTCCGATTAATGCTGCGTGTAAATTTGCGTATCATAGATGAAGAAATTATTTATATTAGACAAATATGTACGTCATTTTATGAGTAATGGCACCTCCGTAAGTTAACTCATTTAAATAATTGACCGCTTGTAAGTGTAATTGGTGATTTAATCATCTCTTTAAAATTATTTGTAATATTTTCACTTAGGAAAGCCACAAAAAATATGAATTCATAAGAAAGTGTGTTGTTTTAAAATATGATGTTATGAAACTAAGAATTTTTTCTTGAATCTGTTAAGAAAATTGTCCTTCGAGAAACCTCTATTTAGCAGGTACTAAGGGAATTTATGCACAGAATTTCTTCAAGATCGATAATTTAGTAATAGTAATCAAAAATAACATCAAATCTCTTTTTTTTTTGTTCAATTTCTTCTCGAAATTCCAGCATTTATGTGTTAAGTTATTATGCAAAATATTTTTATTAGTAATTCTTACAATAGATTTTTATTTTTACATATTTATTATCACAGTGCATTTTCATATTTAAACCTCTGTGCACTATTAAATGTATTGTTTCTTGACAATTTAATCTATAAAACAATATCATTTCAATTGTATTTTCAAACCAAAAATATTTTCAATATTTTTTTGGAAGTGTTGTGGCCTTTTATTTTGTATTTTGCTAATAGTGACACAATTATTAATTATGCCAAAAAGCCTATTAGAAATGCTCAATCTTAAATTTCTATGTGAAAATCCACCTAGAATTTTAGTGTTAGTACCTACCTTTAATTCAGTACCTACCTAAGTCCAGTTTTTACGGAGACAATCTTCTCATGCACACTTTTTTCCTATATCTTGCATATTCGCCTCCTGAAGTTTCAAGGTATATAAGTTCAACAATTACGGTGCAAAGTTTACGATAAGCCTTAAACAAATTAATATTTCCACTGTGTTGTATTTTTTTTTAGTTTTTGCGTACAACTGGCAGAATAAAATCTTCAGTGTGATGATTATTTGTACATGAATACTTGCTATTGTCTCACAAACTCAAGATAAAATGAGGCAAGTAAGAAAAACTTATGTTTCCAGTTAATTCTTAATTCAAACATTGTTCATGTACAGTTTGCAAATGGCAACGATTGCTGTTATACTCTTCGTTACTGCTGATTTGTAAGTTGTTCTACCGCAAGCATACAAATAAACAGAGTGATTTAGATAATTATAAACAGTAAAGTTTACTTAGCGACTGTCTGTTGCACGCCCAGAACCTGTACTCTGTTAGACCTTGCATTCTCTCATGACGCATAAAATCTTTGGGCGGGAAACAATTGTACACTTAAATAATCGATAATAATAAATAATATGTGTGAACGAAATTTACAAATGAAATGGTATTCCTTGGCTTTTACTAAGAAATCGAAGACACTACATTTGATTTGCTTTTGGATTTGGACGAAGGCACTACAGTTGATTTGCTTTGAGATTTCTACAGTGCGTCTATTTATATTGTAACGTCATTGTGAAACAGTGTTTGCATGGGGAGATGACTCCCTAATGTCATATTTTATTTGCTGCGGACTGATTATTGCTAAAGTATTATTATTTGGGATGTGCTAAAAAACTTGTCTTGAAAGAATATTTTTATTGTATTATATTATATTCTCACAATATTATAATGGTAGTTTGTAGCAATATCATATTTTACGTTAATTAGGTTTATCCATCTGTTATTTTATTAATACTAAATAAGTTAAGGGAATCTATTTACGTTTTGTATGAACAAACTCTACCAAAAAATTATTCATATTTTTCAGTGAACTTTCTTCAATAAAGTGTATACATAATATAAACAATTATTATTAACGTTATACGGTTTTTTGCAATGCTGGCCCTACGTGGTTTTTGATTCTGTTCACAATTTTGAATAATACAGACGCTAATTTTATAAAAATTTGTTGTATTTTTATTTTTTGTTTTAATCGTAGGTACTTAGTATTTCCTATGTTATAAGTTAATGTAATAGGAACTGAATTGGACCAAAAACAAATCCAAAGTGTGAATTGGAATCATCTGGTAACAAACAACTGCCTCTTTGTGGGTTAAATGAAATAAACGTACATTTGAAGTATTTATATATTTAAGGGAGTAATTTGGTAAATAAAAAGAATTAAAATATATACATTTGTTTATTAAATGCTTTACAATATAATCAATCTTGTTTTTTTTAATGTCATTTATTAGTTTCTTTGAAACAACACCTTAAAGTAATTACGTGTGGAATAATTGAAAATACCGAATGATACATATGTTCGTCTGTTTACTGAAAGCGCATGAAATAACAAGTTGGTTGGAGCCTACTCCGCTACCTGCTAGGAAGTAACGCTAGCTTAGGCAATTCTGCAAAGTGAACCCTAACATAACATATTTAATCTCCAAGGCAGAGCGATAATTGCTTTCAACATTCCTCATCCGTTAAAATATCTCTCACAAAAATAACTCTTGCAATGAGAATCGTCTATCACAAAATGCGTTCACTAATTGAAAATTCACAGTTTTTTTCTACGTCAATTATTAGCGTCCTTAATCGAGAAATAAAACATTAAATTTGTAAAAAAACACATTGATCGAATCAACAAACCCTCGTATGTAAAACTTAAGGCTATTAACTTAATCACGATAATGGAATGCTAAGCGGCACGAGAGGCAACTTGTACCTTTTATTGACTTGTTTCCAAGCAGTCACAATCACACCATGATATGTTTAACATGTCGATTATTGCACACAATTGTTCAGTCCATCTTCCTTTGCTCGGGAGTGAGGAACTGCTCCGACTTGTCCTGGTCTCCCTGGCCTCCTTGGCCCTGACCACCCTGGCCCTGGCAGTGGTTGCTCTTCCTCACCGGCGAACTTTCATTGCCCGAATCACCCTGCAATATTACCAATACTGTTATTGGAGGCTCAGAACTGCAGTGCAATTACTCGTCTTTTTGTTAATTTTTCACCTTTTACGTTAGAAAATAGATACCATAGTAAAATATCAATAAGCTCTCCTGTCTAAAAATTGATGTAAAGAAACACAGAAATTTAAAATCAGAACATGAATATCTGCTTTTTCCATGCGGTTAGTATTGCCTGTGTTAAAAAGTTTTTATTTATTTATAAAAGTACCTACTTAACATTTGCAATCAGCAAATACTCACATTTGCCCCGAGAGACACCAGGTCCTGTATGAGGAACTCACTATCGGTTCCTCGTGCTTCCTTATTCTTCAGGATGGATCTCGCCCTAAGACTGTCTTGCTCACTACTAGACCAGGCACTTCGCTTGTTCCCATTTTTGCCTGAAAGAAGTGAAAGGGACATGTAAGGTAGTTTTTTTTTAATATGGAATATAATTTGCAGGTTTTCTAGAACGATTTTGTCTCACATAGTGGAAAAAATTGATGGCACTTTGATTTATTACTTTATGTTGCATATTTTTCACACTATGTTATGTGTTCAAAATTTTGCGGAACTTTTCGAAAGGGGATGATTCTAGAACAGATTCTGAGGTTAATTCTAAACCCTAATTTAAAATTCGAACTTATTATTGTTTGCGAGATAATTAAATGAAAAAATGTGCTAGTTTTGGAAATTTGCAAATCATAGGAACCATTTACAAGCGCTTTCAGCAAGTTAAAATAAATTGAGTTATGCCATATTTCCTGTCAAATTTGGGAGTTATAACATAACTTTACATTTCGACGGTCCCGGAGAACAATGTCGGATCTGATAAAAATTGAAAATCGGTTTGTTGGCTTATTTTAGCTTCCCTTTGATGATTTGAAAGCCTGCATTTTAGAATTTTCAATGAAGTGTAACGAAATACATATACGAGTATATTTCTTATATGTTATATTTCTTGATCTCAAAAACAGTAAAAATGTGAAAACAACTTTAAAAAGCCCTAATGCGAAACTACAAAATCGCACATCCGACATTGTTCTTCGTGACCGTCGATTTGAATGCATTTGTTCCAAAATCGGTGTTGCCTTAATAATGATTTTTTTTAAATTTCTTCATTTTACTAACTTTATTTTCAAAGTTCTTACCTCCGAATATGTGATGGTTTATTATTCTCGTTGCAATTCCTCTCGGTGGTCGCTTTTCATCGTCAGACCATTCCTAGGAAAAGAAAAATATATTATATCTCTAAAACCAACAACTAAAATCAGCGAAGAATAACAACGAAAGCATCCAATCAATGGACTAATGTGACCTTGGGATTTTATTGTCCTCCTTTACAAATTTTTTATTTATATCCTGTTCATAAAAAATGGCATTAGGAATAAATTTTTCATAAACCCATGACAGATGTTGTCGTAACCTAAAAATGACACCCAGATCTAATTGAATGCCAATATGAACAAGACATCATTGTGTAATGCCCAGCTATGATTTAGCACAAACATAGCTATTTAATTATCAAAAAATGGGGTTGTCTCCTGATTTATTTTGATTTTGACGAAATGCATTACAATAAATAAAAGAGTTAATAATGACAGTAAAATTAGTTTGTCAGTATCACCAAAAATGAAGAAGTGAAGATCTTTCATAAATGAATAAAAATTATGCAATGGAGTCTTACGAAGTTATACGAGACACGATTCGGCAGAATTTAAATGGCAGTGCTGCAGTACCGCCGCACATATCGCCATACCAGCCATTTTGGCCACCCGAAAATATCAACATTTTGACAGCTTATAATATTTTCAGTATTCTTCAGTATTTTCCAAAAATTCGAAAACTTTGTCATCAGCATGCTCTAATGTGATAAATTTGTAAAAAACTTGACATTTTGTTGTAGGAGACAACCTCATAAGTGTTAGTTATCATTTTTCTGAAGTACCTACAACTTTAGAAGACACCAATAAGGAACTCCAGTCCTTTTTTTAAATTTATTTTTTACCTTCCAACTTAACCTCTCCACGAGTATGGACGAAACGGTTTGTCGAAGCGAAAAAATGCTCAGAAGAGGACGGACGAAACGTTTCGTCCGCGGCTATTATTCAAATACCGTTACATTTAATGAAACTATTTGACTTGAAGTGGCTTCTATTGACATCTGCGCATAGTTTGTTGAAGTTTTGGAAGACATACCCGCAATACCAACTTTAACTTTAAAAATCAAAAATAATGTCCGAAAGGTGGCCTTCATTTTGTCGCACACATTCTTGCAGCCTCGTTGCAAAGCTGCCCACAATATTGCCAACAAGTTCACACACAGCATGAAACCAATGGGTTTACTAAGACAGGCGTTCCCCAGTAAGCAAGAAGGGCGATATTCCCTGGCCACCTCATTCTCCTGTCCGCATGCAACTTTTTTATTTTTTCTTTAAGTATAAACAAAAGTGTTTCAAAGTAACCCCCAATGACTTTCAGTCATTAAAAGAAATGATTCGACGTGAAGCGGCCGCAAAGCCGCTAGAAATGCTGCGCAATGTTATGGGCAGCTTTGCAACAAGGCTGCAAGAATGTATGTGACAAAATTGAGGCCATCTTTTAGATATTATTTTAAAAAAATGAACTATTGAGTGCTCACACAATATTTCCATCCGTGTACATTATGTTTTCATCAATAAATTTTACAATTGATGATTTATTGAATGTTTTCTGAATTTTTGAAAGCGTCCCATTTCATTGGCTCACCTGTTTCGTAGGAAAACTTATATATTCTGAAACAGTGTTTGTGTCGATCCATTATATGAATATATTTTTTCTGAGCCATAATGTTTTTCACTGGAGTTCTTTATTAGGAAAACTTGATTTTGTTGATTATTTACCAAAAACAAAAGCATATTTTTCTTTTTGTGTGTTTATTTGCTTGCCTAATTTCCAAGCGTGTTGTGATATTTGTGAAGCACATTAGTCCATTGGAGCTGAAAACACTGGCAACGATATTGCTTTTTGACATTGAATATTGGTACAGTCAAAGCCGGATACAAAAGCCAAATTCATAGAGTTTTATTGTACCCCTTACTGATATCACAGGCAGCAGAAACATGAAGAAATTAACATGATTGGTGGAGTTAAAATGTTATAAGAAATATAGAGTCCAATTTAATTATATTTTATATACAAACATTTAAACTTGATCAACATCACAATATCCAATATTAAGAGAGGTTTGAATAATGATTTGAATCATTTGTTGAAATTTAAAATTATGATGTGTGTATTTTACCTGTTGAAATCTGGTCTTTCTGTGTTTGGGGAGGGACTCGTTAAAGCTGCTGGCATCCTCCTCGAGCGTGGGCCCCAGACTGGCCCGGGAGCCCTGGCAGCCGGGTCGGTGTTGCCCCGGGCCCATGCGCGAGGGCTGCAGGGGCTGACAGAGGCTGCCTCGCGAGCCCGCCAGTGAGGGATTGGTCTGCGTCAGACTCTGCCGAGAGGAACTCTTGCTGCACAGCGCACTGTCTCCCGAGGTGCTCTTCTTCACCCCCGAGCGGACCTTGTTGTCCAGCGGGTTCACATACAAGTTGGAGTCACTCTCGCGCGTGATATCGCCCTCTGAAGGAAAAGGGTGCGTAAGGCATGATGCAAATGTATCTGCAATGCAAGTGGTAAGCTACATACACTGGGCATGTACAGTGTACACGGAAGGGGAAGTGTAGACTAGAGGAAGGGGTTACCTGAGCTGTCCAGGCTGGGGGCCGTCTCCGGTAAGGCCTTGGGCGCCAGCCCCTCTCTTCGCAAACAATTCAGTTCCACGCACACCGGCTGCTTAAAGTCTGAAGTTGCAAGGGGCATCAAATGTTCCGCGTCTATGAACTCCTTATATCCCTTTCAACCAAGTACAAACATTATAATGGCTATTAAAGGAAGTGTGTATTATGTTAATAGTTGTTTGTTATTGGACTGCACGTGTTATGAGAGTAAGCGGAATGCAGGTTATAGGGTAGGTACCTTGAAGGTGCAAAAACAACATTCAAACTCAGAGGGCAGCTGGTCCAGTTCTAATTGCTTTTCTGCAGCCTTTTTCTCCTGCAATGAATGCACACATTACTAAGGTATGGTAGTACGGTTAGGGCAGCGGTGTACAACACAGACAACGCTAAAGGTTAGCAGTTAGTAGTCACGATCAGCACACACTA
Organism: Glyphotaelius pellucidus; assembly: GCA_936435175.1. Classification (NCBI taxonomy): domain Eukaryota; kingdom Metazoa; phylum Arthropoda; class Insecta; order Trichoptera; family Limnephilidae; genus Glyphotaelius; species Glyphotaelius pellucidus. Next base: position 29,332,876 of record OW386544.1, read on the forward strand.
ATAAATGTAATTCTCACAGGAGTCTGAGTGACGGTGACAGGTTCGGGGTTGAGCAGCAGGCACTTCTCGGGACTGGTTGCCTCAGGGTAAATCCTTTCATTGGCGGCATTCAGTATCTGCAAGAGGCGCAAGGGTCGGTTGAGAGCAGAGAACAGAGCCAGATGTTGGGAGCGCAGAGACAGACATATATAGAGAGGTAAAGCTCACCTGCTCCGACTCGGAAAGCTCCTGCCCCTTGGTGGCGATGTAGTGGTCATAGTTGCGGTAACAGCCCACGCCGGGCAGGGTGGTCTGCTCGCCCTCTTGACTGTGACTAGTGTTGTCTCCCTGCGACAGGTTGTGTCCTGCGGAACGCCGGGTCAACAACAGTCTCCTTTCGCTAGCCCGGACTGTGACCCACCCACACTAACCACTAGACGGTGCAATCTTGAAACTCGCCCCGGTTTATCACCGTTCAAAATCATTTCATTACAAATCTCTTTAAAATATATTTAGCAAAATCCTAGCTGCCGAAAGCTCGTACTATCTAACTACTCTTAATGAGGCGTTTCTATGTTCACAAATTAGCGATATCATAAGAAGCCATGGATGGAATGTTAATTTGGTGTTCAAAATTACACTGAATAATTGGGGTGGGGAACCGCGGTCCGGACGGTTTCCGATTGTCTATCAGTCTACATACAAAGTACAGAGGTACAATAGTACAAAGTTCACCACACCGAGTAAAGAAATGAAGCACACAAGACACAGAGCCAATACACATGGTGCACACAGTGTAACTTCCAGTAGAAATAGGTTGTTAGCTGAACCTAGCTTAGTAAGAATGCAACGTCGGGAGGTGGTGGCGTCTTTAGTGTGTTTAAGCTGTAGGTCTGTCGTCTTCCTCCTCTATCAGAACACACTTGTCACCTGGAGGGAAGGAACAAAACTCTCTGAGTGCACCTCTTCGCCAGTTGGAATATTCATCTAGTCAATAAGCTGGATGACGGCTATAAGATGTATGATATATAATGTTAATGTTCATTGGTGAGTGTGATACTGATCAGATGCTAGATTATAGCAACAAGTGGGTGTGATCCCTGACTTGGGTATTGAACGATTGCTGCATGTATAAATGGAAGTTCCACGACAAGCATGCATCAGTGCCAGAGATAGATAGATACAGTATACATAAGAATGGCGTGCAGTAGGCAATAGGCAGTATGGATCACTATGGCACTGACCTGTGTCCACGATGACGTCGATGAGGTCCATGCTCTTGGCGAAGGCATCTCGCAGGTTGATGTGGTGGAAGGAGACAATGGAGCCCTCCCGCTTGGCCCTCTCCAGAGCCTCGCGCCTCTTGAGCGCCTTCTCGCGCCGCATTTGGTTCTTGTAAAACTCGGCAAAGTTGTTGACTATGATAGGGATGGGTAAGGCAATCACCAGCACGCCGCATATACAGCAAACTGAGCCGATGACTTTGCCCAACGGAGTGGTTGGGTAAATGTCACCGTATCCGACTGTCGTCATGGTAATACCGGCCCACCAGAATGTTTCGGGAATGGAAATGAACTTGGTGCCGGGTTCCTCCTTCTCGGCGAAGTAAGCCAGCGACGAGAATATGAGGACGCCCATGGCCAGGAATAACATGAGAAGTCCCAACTCCTTGTAGGAGTTGCGCAGGGTGAAGCCCAGGCTCTGCAGCCCCGTGGAGTGTCGTGCCAGCTTCAGGATACGCAGGATGCGCATGATGCGGAAGATCTGCACCACGCGTCGCACGTCCTGGAACTGGTCCGTGGCGTTCTTGTTGGTCTCCAACAAGAAGAGCGATACAAAGTAGGGCAAGATAGCCAGCAAGTCTATGACGTTGAGGCCGCCCTTGAAGAACTTCCACTTGTCGGGGGAGGCGCTGAATCGAAGCACGTACTCGAGCGTGAACCACGTGATGCACACGGCCTCCACCATGGCCAGCTGCGGGTTGTCCGTGATGGCTCCCTTGTCGTCATACACCTGCATCTGGGGTATGGTGTTGAGGGTGAGCGCGATGGTGGACAGCACTATGAAGAGGATGGAGATCACGGCGATCACCTGCAAGCCACACCCGCTGTACATTCTGTTTCTCATCAACTGTTTCTCCCTTCTCCCTTCCTTCCTTACACCCACCAACCCACATCAAGCGTGTTATGTACATTGGTGATACGTTGTTAGCAGCATTGGAAGCATTCACGTGTGGACATACCGACGCTATACATTCATGTCAACATTACATAACCATATCAATCTGTGTCTAGTGCCTGGAGTGTTCTAGTGTTAGTGTGTTAGTATCAAACCTTTCATTTAGTTAGGGATTGGATTGCCATCTCAGTGAGGTGGGTGTGTTAGTGGATATATTGTCGCTATGCTGCAGCGTTGCCTTGTAAACTAAATTTGGAATTAATTTCTTTAATACTTTTAAATTTTTTTTTAAGAAACAAGTTTTTAACATAAATAGCCCATAATAAAATTAGGTATACGCTATTAATAATTATTAAAGCGTTACATTTCAAGATACAAGAAATATTTACACATTGATTAATAATATGTACACGTCAATTCACCAATAACCACTTATTCCAAAAGGGTTCTACTCTAAAGTCAAATATAGTTAGCTTACAAGAAACCTTCAGCGTGATGTATTGTGATTCAGGCAGATATGGAACTATGTATGTATTTGAGTAGCGGTATGTGTGTGAGTACCTATATGATGTTAGAAACATGAAGCTAAGCACAAATGCGTATGTAGCGGGATGTGTTAGGGGGCGGTAGAGAGTAGCGACCGGGGCTGTGCTGACAGTATGTGACAGTTCAAGTACAGTAGTGTCAGTACAGTACAGTGGCCGCCTGTCTGCACAGTCCCAATGCGCGAGACGATGAAGCGACTGGTCATATTGCATTTGCCCATCCCCGCCCTCTCGGGCTATAATCACAAAGAGCCAATACAAGTTTTAACTGAACCATAGTGCTTTAACTCTGATTTCTCTTCAAGTTTTCACTATGAAAAGGCAATCAGCTCTGGTCTGTCTTCATTATACATTACTTTTTTAACCAGGCTGGAATCATAAAACATGAGGGTATGATTATAAGAGTTCATAATGTATTACTTTTCAATTCTAATACATGCCCGTGCCTTTATTAGTGTAGGTTCTATACTAGCTATGGTTTTATCGAGTGTTCGTGCAGATAACATACAATCACTATGGAATATACACACATGCGAGCTTAGTACATTATAGTTAAACATCAATATTACACAAACCACTAGTGATTATTGAATTATTCCAAATTACCACATTAAAGTATTAATAATAATTAACCAAACACCAACCGTAACCAGAAATTTTGCTAAATATACAAAGTGACATATTATTTTGCGTAAATTTATACTTTCTCTTTATTGTCTCAAAATGTCATTTTTGCAATATTTCAGATACAATGTACAGATGATATTATAATAAGTGTGTAAAAAAGATGAATTTGTTAGAATTTTATGAAAAGGAATTATTTATATTTATGTAATGTGTTTTCAGGCCATTTTCTTAGTGGACGACTAAGGATTCATTTTAAGTAGTGTTCACCATCGGGAAGAATATGATATAGTGATATCATTTAGCCGCTAAGGACCTTACTAATAAAAGTTTTTGACATTTTAAACAACTGTTTAAAAAACAAAAATTGTTGTTTGTCAGTTGTGTAAAATTTAAAACATGTTTTTTTTTTGTGAGGGGCTGTGTGCATCTCTACAATAAAACAAAATTTATCAAAATTTTGCATTCAAAATAGAAAAATATATTTTAGGATTATGTTTTATGAATTTTAAAAAGGTACCTACTAATTATTGAACTGAGAGAAATTCTGATAAACTTTCAGGATGACTCGACATGCTTAATACGAACTTTTTTTAGAAAAAAACCTTTTGATTCACCTTTATTCAAATTTGTATTCTTGGCGGTGGGAAATACTACAAATTTTTCAAAATTTCAATACAAAATGTCATAGAATATCGTAAATTATTGTGAATGCTGTCAGCTGTCATCCCGTACGATGAAAGAAAATTTTCATTTTACATAATAAAATTTTTTAATGCAGTATTTTACATCACCCTGAATACAAATAGTTATCTTACAGTAATTAATATGAATTAGAAGGTTTTTTCTAAAAAAATATTTTTATTAAGCTTGTCCAGTCATCCCGAAAGTTTACCGAAACATTTATTTATTTTTAAACCTAAGTACATAAATTAAGAACGTAAAATTAACAGCCTATTTCTGTTATGTTGCCACATATAAAAGCTATTATGTTTAAATGTTAGTATTAGTACCTACCCTATCGGAGATCAATGACTAGAAGAATGTCAATGTAATACATATTTACATAGTAATATGAATAGTATAGTAAATAAAGACAATACCGTTATTTCTTGAAGCATAAGACACACCTTCATTAATGATGGACCTGCAGGTAAATTCCAAATAAATTAGCTCACAATCGTTACATTATTTCAGCGTTTATTCACGTATATTATAATATTCATTCATTCGAGAAAATGTGGCATTTAAAAGTGCTCTTTTTTAAAATCCGTAGGTAGGTATAGGTATTCCTAATTTACATAATATGCAAAGCAGTATATTTTGGAAATGTAATTAAAATTTCAAATTATTACATTCAGGCACCCTAGCGCAGGAACATTGTTAAAGGTTTTGACAAAAATGTCAGTAACTTGTCATCGTTCAACGAACAGTTCTTTTTCTTTTTTTTTTAAAAGAAAGACAAACAAACATTCTCGGGTTACGACTAACCTGACAATAATTGAAAATCTCCTACTACCATCACAGTAAGGGGAAAATGTTTCTTGAGTCATGATGGAGGACTTAGCCAGCCGATTGAACACACGATGCCCGGGTGAGACCCAAACGCGATGCCAACTCGGTCACTGACTATCGACTGAATATGTTTATTTTGGTAGACATGAACGATTGTTGGTTTGTTGACAATCTGCAGTTGTGCTCGGGAAAGATGACAAGTTACCGACATTATCGATAAAAACTTAATCAATATGCTTATTCATTCGAGCGATGGCTACCCAAATTCAGTTATCGATTGTTGAAAATTGAAATTAATAAAAAAATTTAAGATTTTTAATTTTATTTTATAAAACTTAAAAATGTGGATATTTCTAAGAAAACTTCTTCTGAAAGGTTTTCACTTTGTGAGGCATTATTTATTTTATTAAAAGACAAATAACTTTGTTTACATCACTTTATTTTAAACACAATCTACATGTTTCGTGAACAATGTTCACATCATTCTAATAAACTTCCCCCACTCTTTCTTCTACCTCTTCCACACCTGTATTTAATTTGTAAATTCAGTATACGTTTAAGATGTGAACATTGTTCACGAAACATGTAGATTGTGTATAAAATAATGTGATGTAAACAAAGTTATTTATCTTTTAATAAAATAAAAATATGTGATAAATTGTGAAATGTAGGTGTATTATTAACTTGAAACTGCATATATATGAAGTAGCTCATAAATATATTTTTTTAATTAGATCCACACAGGAAGCCTCGAGGAAAAAATTCCTCCCAGGGCCTATATCATCTTTGGGGATGCGTCTTTTTAGGAAAGGAAGCAAAGGAAGTTCTGGGGTGGAAAAAGGTACGAGAAGTGGGTAGGAATCTGAGGGTCAGTATGTCCAGGAGTGACGGACATATGAATCTATCCCTCTCACTGCCGTAAGGCAACGTCCCAGAGAGTCCTGCTGGAGAGATCAAAAGATCTCCCTCAACCAGTCTCTCCCGATCTGGCCTACCACACAGTTGGTGGGCAGACGCATCCACCGCCAAGATCTGGACAAACCTCACCCCAAGAACCCGGGCACCCGTATTGAACTACTTGGTGTTCCCGGGTAGCAGTACCATATCCGCCTCCCAAATTGTTGGATTTCAGTATCAACATTTGGAGGTACAATATTTATTAAATTGAATGGTTGAATCGAGAATCGAACACCCATAAACCCCCATCGCTCGAATGGTTATGCTGGGGTGCCAGAATGTCTTTTCTCATATAGATAAGTATCCCCAGGACATTAATATATATTGGTACCCCATTACAATCAAACATTTTAAACAAAATTCAGAACAGTTAAATATTTATCAAATTAATTTTTTGTAAAGGAACAAGTTAACTAATTTCAAATTTATATTTACATAAAAACAGTGTATTTCTATCTGTAACTTGAAAACATCTAAAACACTACTATGCACACATTTTTTGATTGAATTAAAAATGGTTTATACTCACTTACGGATAACTGAAACAATTCCTAATAATATTATCTAGAATCTAGCGACACCATTTCTGTTGTTTACAGAACATTATAGCAATAAAAAACTATGGTTTATAAATAATGTCAAAATTTGTAACTTACTTTTGATAATGGAGAATCTATTTTTGGAAAATTATTGTGGATAAATTGATATACTTTGTTTCATTAGGTACATTATTTTCTATGAAAAGTGTGTCTTCTACATCAAGATATAACTAGTATACTAAAACCAAACCATACATCTAACAAATAATACAATAATATTCTATAAAGCAGTGAATATATTATAATAATGGCATGGAAACAATATTGTACAAACAACAAGAAGAATTATTGTGAAACATTATGTTGAAGCATGAAACATCCATAACCACCACATAATCACCAAATTATTATTATACATACAGAGGATGTTATATTTTACAATGATTTAGTAAATGGTGAATGAAGTTATAATATACAAGGGAATTCATAAAGATTGTCTCGTTTTAGGATAACTCTGATTATGAATCCACAAAATGGTTCAAACTCTTAGGCCCATTACGGCTATTCAGCGCCATTTTGTTTTTTTTTTTACAGTTAAAAGGTTCCTGTTAAACGCTGACTCATTCATCCTTGCCAGCTTATTAAAATTTGGTGAAAGGTAAAACATACCTAGCGTCGGCGTTGAACCGGGGACCTTTCAAATGTCACAAAAACAAAATGGCGCTGATTGGCGGTTTACTGATAATGTTACATTTGAATTTCTGCAAAACAAGTGGGCCTTGAAATCATAGTGAAATTATGATAAAAGCATTTTTTTTCATTTTAGTAATATTGTGATGAAACAAAAGAAAGAATAGTTTCAAATTTATCTTGGATTGACTTATTTGTATGCTTGTGAAGATAATTAAGTAATTTTGAAAATGATTAATAATTATGGTGGATAAATAATGAATGAGTATTGAAAAAAGAGAAATGAAGAAGGTCAACTAAGGAAGGAATGTTTTAGTGTATCTAAAAAGGAACAATACTTCACCACCAGAGAAAATGCAGACATCAATATTTTATTTTCTGAAACCTCCAAATCTGCTGGACACTATTGATTATTGATATTTAAAAAATCTTTTGTGAAATTAAGAAAAAAAAAACTACAAATGAAAATAAAGAGTTATGATAATAATAGTAACTTTAGTGGGTTATTCAAACCAAATTTACAATTATATTAATTGACGATAATTTATATAAAATGTTAATTTTATTTCTTTTATATTTTAGTAAAAGAGATTTTGGCAAGCTTGTTTTAATTAGGTATGTTTGGAGGGAACTATTACTCCTTTTGCTAGAAGTTTATTATTAAACGGTAGTTATTTAAAGCATTGAAAATCATAACTTTGGGTCGTAAATCCCAAAGCTGTTTATACTGGAAAACTGAAAATAGTTTATTATCCGTGTTCGTAATAGCGTTCAAGTTGTTCCTAATATTATCCTGGAAAGTAAGGTGTGTTAATAATACCAAACATAATTGAAGTTCAAAGAATAAGTCTGCTTTCAAAAAATAAACTAGTCTTGCATAGATGTCTAGGAATCTAGGAACACAAATCACCCGCTTGGTGCATCCAACCACTAATCTTATTAAACTTCCTAGCGATAACATTAAATATATTATGTCAAATGGACTAATGTTTTAAAGTTTTGGATTAGTTAATAAGGATAGAGTGAGGCGTTACCCGAGCGGCAATGCTGGTGGTAGGTTTCTCCAGTAGGTCCCAGAGCCACTTTTGGTATTGCGCGCAAGTTCCCTGGCCAAACTCTTCTTCTTCTCGCTGACGCAAGCTCTCGGCTTCCTTGCGCATCTCTTCATGGACGTGCTCCTTACGCTGGTGGTACTTGTGCTGGCAACACGACTCGAGATACAGCTCGTCGACACCCCAATACTCCAGGTCATCACTGAACGCCAATACGCACATCTCGTCCACCAGGTGGAGTTTGCCTGTCCGATAGAAGTTGAGTATTGAACTGAAGGATTTGGGGTGGCGATCGAAGAAGTACTCGTTGTCCACAAGGGAATAGTCGTCGCACAGTTCGGTGATGGCGTCGTGCGTGTTGCAGTCGCGAAGGCGGCCGAGGCGCGTGTGCGGCAGGCGCTCTAGCGTGCGCCACATCACCTCGTGCTTCACGCCGCCCACGTTGATCAGCACGCGCCGGTTCAGCGCCTTGGAGCGCATTATCATGAACGGCTCCGGTGGTAGGGAGGACATTGATCTGGAAATCAAACACTGCTTTATAACATCTTTCTAGAGTATTTAGGAATAAATAAAATGCAGCAAGATGTGTGCTGCGTCTTCTTTACAGTTTGGTAAAAAGAAAAGCAGAGAGTATTGAGACGAAGTTATCAACATTGCCCTACTGCTACGATCACCAAATCTGGATGATGAACGAGAGAGTTCTTTCTAGGGTCCAAACAGTGAACAGAGAGACTGGCACGCAACAAGATAGGCTACCTTGTCAAAGTGATAAATAGGAAAAAGAGAAAGAAGTTGTTGATGATGAATAAAGGAGAAAAAAATGCTCTAAGTCCTAAGACTTATAGTACAGACCTCTTTGCTAGGCATAACTTGTCTTGAAATGGGAGTAAGTTGGTTACCGGCTGTGAGTATGGACCTTGACCTGTCTGACTGCTAGTCGAGCGTCCTGCCCACCAGGTTATCGACCACCTGCATGGCACAAGTAATCTTTTAACTACTCGTATCAAAAAGAGGAAGCAGTTGAAAATGTGTGAAAACCAAAAAGTAAATTGATGATAGAAGAACACACAAATTTGATTTGTGTATGTAACGTCACATAAATGTGTAACTGCCTAGATTTATTGAACTATAACACCCCTAATCAGGAATATTGTGAAGTGTAATTAAATGTAAGAGAGGAAGGAGAAATAGAAAATATTTGGAAATTAAGATCTACTAGGTGGATTGTTTTAGCTGCATTACATTTATGGTAGATCAAAGATTAAGTACACATAAATAAAAATATAACAGAAGGGAATATTCATGAAACTAGACAGAAATCCACAACAACATTAACTTTTGGTCTGAAGCAATATTTTCACCATCAGCCAGCAGATTCTATTTTCGTAATAACTTATTTGTTTTTTGCAAAACAATGTTTTTGTAAACTATTCCGTCTTACCAGAGAATGTGTTTATACATTTATAAAAATAGTATTTCATCTACTTTAAGTAATTTCCCCAGAATCGCCAATTACATTCATTCAATTTAGGAAGAGGGTATGGGTACTGCCATCCCGGGAACCATTTATTGGATGACCAACACTCTGCCATAGGCCACCCCAAATGGTTCGCTACGTTTGGTGACTCAGCAGGGGTGCCCAGGTTCATGGGGTGAGGTTTGTCCAGGTCTTGGCGGCGGGAATCTTGATGGCGGTCTTAGCCCACCAAAAAAAAAACTTTTTTGTTGTATTGAAACTGTTATAAAGTACAGGGCAATAAAATGAAAATACAAAAAATTTACAAAAATACAAGATACATTTAAAAAAAAAAAACAATCGCATATTATTATTCAAGCAATTATCCATTGTTTCGAAAATTGTATATTGACCCAGTAATTAGGTTGAATGCAGACAGTATACATGTCAGGCATAAATAGCCTTCAGCTATGAATAGACAACGAGGAAGGTGCGAACATGGCAATTCAATTGGAGTAGGAAATTACACTAGAATAGTGATCATAGATAACAATATATCTCGCATCCCATAGGTAAAACACCAAACAATATATTCCCAACACTCACAACTTGTAAGGGTGTGTCAGTATTGCATAAGAAGGCATTGCATGTGCGATGTGAAATTATATAATTACAGTTTGTGTAAATAACACTTTTCCAGAATTAGAGAGACATTTTTACAAAATTTTGTTTTTTTCTAAGTTAGAAATTAATGTAAAAGAAGAGGAACCAGCACGGACCCCTGTGGTACACCACAACTTTATGAAAATAAATAGTTTCTTACCCCCGAAAGTTTTCGTTGTCTGTCATTTTTCACGCAAATAGGAGAATATTCGCTTTAGTGCAGAGTTGTCAATATCATATTGATTAACAGTGTGTGAATTTTCAAGATAATTTTTTTAGATAGTAAAATTCTACTTAAAAAATATTGCGCAAAATAAAAAAAAGTGTAATCATATCAATGATAAGATATTATTAATGTGTTTATTTAAGTATGTAAATAATATTATAACATTGTATTGAATTGAGAATATGTAATACAATAAAATATGTGATTTTATTAGGAATTTGTCAACGCGTTTAGATTGTCCTAAATTAAAAAAAAAAACTTTTTGATGTTATTTAACCCTGGAATGCCATTCTCCGTGACCTAGTACTTCGTGTACCAGGGGTAAAATGCCACTGTACACTGGCTAACACTATTTTCTCAAAATAATGTTTTTGTAAATTGAACCTTCTTACCAGATATTTTCATACATATTTCAAAAAATGTATCTTACGTATTTCCCCCAGGATAGCTACTTAGAGCAGATACAAAAAAATAATTTACATTTTTTTATTCAAATAATGTCACAAATCACTGGTTAAAGTAAGTCAAGTTTTTTTTTTTTTGATGTGATAACTATAAATCGATGAACGCCGGCTGTACTCACGAAAAAGAATGACTCATTGTCACGTTGTCATGTTCCGCCTGAGCGTGCAAGCGAGAGCGCGGAACAAGCGTTAGGCTTGTGACGCATCTATCTCTCTTCCACTCCATCGTTATTACCTAAATGACGTTATGACGTAAAATTATCGTCCGTAAACCGACTTTACAGACAACCAATTTTTTTGACGTGATAACGTCTTATAAATCGACGAACGCCGGCTGCACTCACGAAAAAGCATGACTCATTGTCACGTTGTCACGTTCCGCCTGAGCCGAGCGTGCATGCGAGAGCGTGGAACAAGCGTTCGGCTTGTGACGCATCTATCTCTCTTCCACTCCATCGTTATTGTATGATGTTATGATGTAAAATTATCGTCCGTAAACCGACTTTACAGACAATCAATTTTTTTTTTTTAAATGAATACGCAGAGTCCCAACTGCTCCCGTCTGAAGCCAGTGAGACTACGGCATCCCCAATTGGGGTATGTTGTGAGGCTGAAGGTAGTTATCTAGTTTAGGGGGGGGGAGCAAGGGGCCCGAGCTCCAAGCGCTCCGGCTGGGACAAGGACAGGCGGCTGGCCAGAGGGCTCGGAGCCCCTGGGGGCTTGTCAAGTGCCAAGCTTGCGTGTTAGTTACCTAGCCTTGAGTAGTGTGGCTGGCGGCGTGTCCTCGGTGGAGGATATGGGAGGCATGGGGTCCCGAGTTCCCAGCTCTCCGGCCGGGGGCCGTCCATGGACAACTGGCTGGCCAGGGGGCCCGGAGCCCTCGGGGGTTTGTCAAGTGAGTGCGTGTTTAGTTACCTAGCCTTGTGCAGTGTGGCGGGCGGCGTATCCTCGATGGAGGGTATGGGGGGCATGGGGGGCCCGAGCTCCCAGCGCTCCGGCCGGGGCCCGTCCATGGACAGCCGGCCGGCCAGGGGGCCCGGAGCCCCCGGTGCCCCCAGAGCCCCCTCGCGGCTGCCGACCAGCATGCCGGCGCTCACCTCATCCGCCGAGGAGATACTCCCGTCTCAGGATCATCTGGAATAATAAAATATATTTTTAAAAACACATTTTTTACCGAATAAAATTAAAATATAAATTCGACTTCCCTCCTTCCATAATTTGAAATGATGGCCCAGAACATCCTTGAAAAAATATTTTAAAAAATAACTCGTTAAGACATGTAAACGACTCCGTGACAAAACACACAAATAAAGAAAAGTTAAGAAAAAGAAAAATCCATAGATATAATTTATTATTTTATTAAATAGAATTCTATGTTCCCTAAACCGACTGCATATTGTATATAATTTTACCGGGGGATCAACAGTCATGGAATACTTTTACAGTATGCTGGAGAAAGTCGTTTAAAGCTGTCATTCTTATTTATGAAATCAGATGTAGACAGTAATTTTCCTATTTTGTTGAACGCCGTGTGCAAAATTTCATCAAAAAGTATCAAGAAAGTGTGTAAAGTGGGTGGGTGGAATTTAGAAACCTCATGTAGACTCCTTATTCCTGTTTTGAAGATCAAGTTTGCAAAATTTCATCGTAACTGTAGATTTGTTTAAAAAACAAACCCACAAACCAACACCGGGACACTCTTCTTTATATATGCCCACCTAAAGATAGACAGGCCATAAATAGCTGTCTTGGAATATGATGAAATAATGTATCAACTTTTATACAATCGTCAAAATAAGCAAGACCCGAATAATCAGCTTTCAAAAATTCAACAATTTGGTTCTTTAAAAAAATTTGAACAAATCATCAAACATTTGAAGTTAATTTTTACGTTCTGTGTAACTTCTATTCAAGTTCTGTTATTATATCATTAAAGATCAGTTGCTTCATAATCCTGGAATAGTCACAAAACTTCAACAGAACTTTCACAGAACGTGAAAATTAACTTAAAATATTTGACGAATTGTTAAATTTTTTTAAATAACCCATCCATAAGATGCAAAAGGATCGTTAAAATATTAATTCCGTAATTCATTACACATTTCCTATATTTATAAAATAATGAGATTTTCATTTTTATTTCACTAAACCCAACGTTACGATCAATTTTAGTACTAGTAAATGTAAAATTAATAGTGCGGTTTTATAAAATCGCTAATATTACCGCGAATAAAATCGCTTTCTTGTATTTTGAGCAAACTTTTTTGCATTCAAATAACTTTGTGGTTATCCATTATAAATAAATTAAACAGTATTACTTTGTTTGAACCACTACTATCTTTATTTGTATACGCCGACTCAGTTGAAGTTGGAGGAGAAGATTAAACGTGACTGGGGATTAATGAAGAGTGGGGGGAGAAGATAGAACGGAAGGTGAAAGGGAACATGTCTAAGATAGGACTGTAAGATAATATTTTTTGTGTATTGAATTATGAAGCGAGTTAGAATTAGGATTATATGTAGGTATATTGTTTACGTGGAGACCGCGGGATAGTTGATGAGTTAGTTCAAATAATATTTATTTTACTGTGAAAATGTTTTAAAAGGTTCGGAATTTAAGTCAGATGGTGCATACTGATATAAAATAAACTGAAATGAGGCAGGAGTGTAAAAGAAGAAACGAATATTAGAAGTTGTCGGGGGTGTCCGATAGTTACTTTAAGCCGCCGCTATCCGAATTTCGACCGATTTCTTACATATCTCCCTTAAACATTTGAAGTTTTTAAAGCTCTTAAAAAAATATATGTTATTTTTGAAGATAAAATCTAGATACGCCGAAACGCAGATTATATGAAATTCCCTCGATAGAAAAAAATCGCAAAGTATGCTCCGAAAATTATTTAAAACAAATCTATTTCTATTATTTTACAAGTTATATTTGTGAAAAAATTCACAATGTTTCTTTAAATGATACTTAAGACACCTTCCACGAGATCTTTGCTCTATTTTAAACGAGTCATGTTTTATTAAGCATTTTCGCAATTTTCGCTTAATTTTTATCACGTAAAATATTAGCGCGCTCTGTCCAACATTCGTAATTACATATCTCTCCATCTTCTTTTTGGGCCGGGATTTCGAATACTCGGGATACTCGAATTTCTACCGATTTCTTGCTTATCTCCCTTGAACATTTGACGTTTTTAAGCTCTTAAAAAAATATATGTTATTTTTGAAGATAATATCTATACAATCCCCGCGCCGAAACGCAAATTATATGAAATTCCCTCGATTGAAAAAAATCGCAAAGTATGCTCCGAAAATTTTATTAATATTTTCAAGCCTGTCTCTATTATTTAACAAGTTATATCTATGAAAAAATGCACAGTATTTCTTTAAACGTTGTTTTAGACAACCCCCCGAGATTTTCGCTCTAATCTAAACGAGTCGTGTTTTATTAAACATTTTCACAATTTTCGCTTCAATTTTATCGTCTGAAGTATTAGCGCGCTCTCTCCAACATTCGTAATTACATATCTCTCCATCTTCTTATTTTCGTGCTCGGGTACGGGGCCTTAAGAGGATAGTAGAAAAGTACAGGCAAATTATTTTAAGGAGCGTATATTTGAATGTATTTGTGCATTTAAATAGGTTTAGAACACCCGCTCAACTGCCCCTATTACCCCGCAGTAGTCCTACGATACAGGACACAACTTCACAAGCAATAATCTCTTAATGATTCCACTGTATTGAGACGATGTATGAATACGAAAGAAACCAGGAATGAGCCTCAAGACAGAGTTGGGTGGCGGTCAATCTTCCCTGCCCACCCCTGCAGAGAAACTACGTGATGGTTTTCGTAGTTAGCGGACTGTAATTCCTCAATATAACGATAATGTTTTGAAAGTTGTTGGCTTCGGAAGCAATGGCCGCCAGCACAAGCAGTGTGAAATGGCAATCGTGATAGGAATACTTATTTTCACATCAGATGCTCGAACGTTAAACCAGGTCACGTCTTGAATACCTTACGTCCCTACGTACTACGAATTGCCCCTACGTTCGTACGTAGGGGCGATTCGTAGTATATCAATCAATGTTTCTCAACCTTATCTGCGACACGTCCACTTCAATGCTTCAAAATTCTGTAATTCGCGCCCCTTTTCTGTGTAGACTCCTGGCTCTACTTCTGCGAATATTTAGATTAGCACTCTTGATTACACTGAACGAAGTTGTCTCTTTTTTAAATACATCTATTTGAATTTAATTTTTGTTTTCTTGATTAAATGAATATAAAATGAATGGAGTGGAATCTTGGAAGTGGAAATTGTCCCACTTACCGACATCCGATCGAGCTGAAACTCGGCAGATATACTCGTTGTCGATGACAATGCATTTTTTCAACTTTTGGTAGCAACCTGCCAAAATTTGGTAGCAAAAAACACACACACGTGTACGTGAGACGGTTCTTATTTATTATTTTTTAATTCTTATTTATTATTTTTATTCTTCAATTTATGCGGTAAACAAGCGAATCGAAATGACAGTCCAGATTCCATATTTATGGCGGTCCTCCTGACAATTCATGACAGGAGGACCTCCCTATATATTTATGGCAGTGCTCCTGACAAATTCATGACAGCAGGACCTCCCTACATATTTATGGCGGTCCTCCTGATAAATTCATGACAGGAGGACCTCCCTACATATTTATGGCGGTCCTCCTGAAAAATTCATGACAGGATGATCTGCCTACATATTTATGGCGGTCCTCCTGACAAATTCATAACCGCCTGAAAATATCACATTTTATTTTATTTTATTTTGACGCCATATTTTACATTTCGTAGTGTAATCCAGTAATATTGGCCTCACTGAGTGGCTTACCCGTGCTGAGGCTCCCATTTTAAATTAAATTAAACATTAATATGACATTTGCAAAAAACATGAAATTTTGCTATTTGAGACGACCTCATTGTCCTACAGTGGGTCGTGCGCCCCACATTTAGAAACACTGACCTAACTGTGAAAGGGTTAATAATATAGAATTACAGCGCCACCTTCCGCTCTTTTTCCGCATCTGTTTTCTCTTTCAGGCGAATTCTTCCACCTTTTGACACACCCCTTTGGTAGGTATTCTCGTGCCGCTGAGAGCTCGGTCCGTTTGTGAGAATGAGAGGTTGAAACGGAGCTATCTGCCTTTATGTAATTATTTATTTTGTAAAATAGGGTGGGGTGAAAGAAAGTAACTTCGTTCGACTCCAATATGAAAAGTTGTTGTTTGCCTGTAGAAATTACAGCTGTGAAAATTTCGAAGTGTTTGTGTGATTGCCACTATTAGAAAATGTTTTCATTGTTCTTATGTTAACTTGTTTTTAACTTAATTCAAGTGTGGTAGATATTCTCTTTCTCAGTATCTCCCTGGTAAAATGCCACCAATCAGAATAGAAACTTGCCTGAAATTGCTCTAGTCGTGTTTAGTGATCAGAACTGCTTAACCAGATACTTCCTTTTTCCAAAACTTCCTCTTCCCCACCTTCTCCCCAATTGTATATCCCAATTAGGGGTGCCATAGTTCCACAGGCACAGACACACAGGCAGGACAATTGGGATCAGTGATGTTCCAAAAATAATTTTAAAAAACATGGGAGAGGGGTAAAAAAGACATATTTGAAGGATAAAATCCAGTTTTTCGTACGCTTTTTATTGAGAATTTAAATGCGAAAACAACGGTAGGTACCTAGGTAAATTAGTGCTTTATTAAAAACTAATATTTTCCATTAAATAATAGGTCAAAAATGTATTTTTTTAAACTCGTGAAAAAAATATGTAAAAAATTGTAGGTTACGTTATGTTAGGTTATGGGCTATTTTTAAATATTTTTAATAACTTGTGACTTTTCAAAGGGGTGTTGAAATTGCATGATTCTGAGTTGTCATGGAACCAAAAAATCGCATCTCACTCAAAAGTACTTATGTATGTGTTTTTTCTAACCGGTAAAAAAACCATGTTTTGTTCGACATAGTTTTTTAAAATATCACGGTGGTGACCAAGAAATGACTCAAAAAACCATGAAAACGTGGTAAAAACAATACATCTGGAAACACTGGTTGGGGCTCTTCAGGGGTATTCACATTGAAAACAATCCTTTAAAATTTTCTTCCCCATTCACACAACGCGTTACCCAATATTACGCGCGCTAGAAAACCCTGGTAATGACCAGTGGAATTTGTATGACGTAAGATTAAAAACAAGAGCGTAGAGATGGCTACAAGTCACTCACGCACCTATATGTTGTTTGGCAGTTCAATTTTTTTTAATTCACATATTTTCAATGACGTTATATATTACATCTAGACCCGCTATTGTCTCACAAACTCAAGATTGCTCAAGATACAATGTGGAAACACTCTTTTATTTTCAGTAAATTCGTAATTCAAATGTTATTCGTGTATGATAAGGATAGGCACTCGAAGAATGTGTGTATGTATGAACGATATACATACATGTAGGACTGGCGGCGTTTTCATTTGCGCCGAATACTATATTCTACATCACGGGTGTGACTGAGATGACAAGATACGCTCACTTTGTGTAAACCGAGACAAATACGGAACAATATTATGAGACGGTTCCATGCCAACTAAGAATAAAGTCAACTCAACACTTCTTTGAAAAATCATTAAAAGCTATGAAAAAAATGATTTCAAACTAGCACATAACCCTAACCTAACGTAACCTATTTAACCAATTTTTTGTATAGATATTTTTCACTTTTAATGACTTTTCTGAGGTGGTTCTGAGTTGGCTTCATTCTGGGTTGTCCGGTCACCATATGAGACGACCTACTGTCATAGGTTATCCTTCTTGTACGTTGTTTGCGATTTCACTTTCTCCAATGGAGCTAAAAATTTTCCGGAAACAATCGAAATAATTGTATTTTTTTATTATAATAAAACATTTGCGTATATTTACGAATGAAATTTAGCAGTGTTTGCCTTGAAATGGAAACATTTTCTCATCACACACGAGGGCATTTTGGCGCTTTTTTAACGCAATTTACTTACTAGTAGGACACCACCTTACGCGACGCGTGGCTGTTGAAATCGAAGATAAATACAATTGCTTTGTCTTTTGGCTTATCACCTTTTAGATATCTACCACGCGTCTATATTATTACACATAACGTTTTTGCGTATTTTTATATTATTTGGTGTGTCTTTCGATTGGTCGTGGGGTAAACAAGAAATTTTTATTTTTACATAAGCATGTAAGCCTAGCTATCAGTTACCTGCCAGCTATCAGCTGCTAGGTATCGGCCACGAGGTAGGCGGTAGGTAGCCACTAACGACAGCTTTGACCCCGGCTATTTCCACTGAGAAAGCCCCGACTTCGGATGTGATTTATTGTTGTGAACATGACTTGCGTATTCAGATTTCAGATTCGAAAAGGCGAATTGAATTCCTGAGGTGAATTGGAATTTGGAATTTGACAGGGCTGACTCAAATAATAATATACGTAGGTACGGATTGCAGATACATTGCTATGTTTTTATGTAGCAATGTTTTTCCGCTTTTCTTAGATTATAACTACCTATTTTTTTATTAGCTCCACACAGGAGGCCCTGGGGAAAATAATTCCCGTCAGGGCCTATGTCATCTTTGGAGATATGTGGAAGGTCTTTTTAGGAAAGAAAGGAGATGAACCTTTTTCACTTATTCTACCAATGTAATACTAACTTTTTATACTAACTTTATATTTTATATGTTTTTTAAGTCTATTTTATACTTTGGGTACTTGGAAATATAGTATTTTGTTTTAATTTTACCCACACTCAGGCAGTGCCTTAGTGGGTTTTCATTTCTTGTTCATACTATTTGTTATTATATATTATGTTATTATATGTATACTATGTGCTATTATACATTATATGTACAAAGAAATGAGAATAAATAAAGTTAAAAAAAAAAAAAAGGTTCTGGGAAGGAAAAGGGTATTAGGAGTGGTTAGGAATCTGGGGGTCAGTTTGCCCAGGAGTATGAATCCATCCCTCCCGCTGCGTTGCAAGATGATGTGCCAAGAGAGTACGACTGGAGAAGTCGAAGAGACTTCCTCAACCATTCTCTCCCGATTCAGCCTTTTATCCAATAAAAGGTTCCGGGGCGGCGGTTCCAAATTGAATAACATAAATATAAAATTACGACTCCAAAAGCGATAGTCTCTTAGCGTGGCAAAGTCCTGTTTCACTCCTTTAATGTACAAACATTCACAAGCCACAATACTGTAAGCCTTGACTGAATAAAAAGTCACCAGTCACCACATTTTTTTATTTTTTATTTATTTATCTATATAAAGTTTACATTGGGTTTTTTTGGGTTTTTTCGATGTCTTACATTGGGTTTTTTCGATGCCTGTCTCACTAGGATATGCCTGTGTCGAGACAGGCTTGTAGGTAGACGGAGGCAGACACCTTGACTGAACAAAAAGCCACCAGCCACCACACTGTAGGTAGACGGAGGCAGACACCTTGACTGAACAAAAAGTCACCAGCCACCACACTGTAGGTAGACGGAGGCAGACACCTTGACTGAACAAAAAGTCACCAGCCACCACACTGTAGGTAGACTGAGGCAGAAGCCTTTAGTCCTTGAATAAGAAACACCTTTACTACAAAAAGTCACCAGCCATAACAATGTAGGTTGACTAAGACAGACGCCCGTGACAGCACAAAAAGCTCCTACCTACAGTATTTGGGTCGTCGAATTTCTTAACATCCTCTAATATAATCACAAGAAATGTGGCAAGTGGCAAATAGTTAAATTTAATGTTCCAGTATTCATATTGCTATATTTTATGAGCGTGTTTTAAAATGATGTCGCATTACGAGCAAGCGATAAAATTAGAATAACTCTAGAAATAAAACTTCCCAGAAACTGGAAGGAAGTTCTTAAACGGCCAAGTCTATTATAACGAAATGATTATTATTGTGTAGATTCATAATCATAATAAAGTACTTATCTCAAAGAACCCCATCAAAGCCATTTATAGTTTGATGGGTGCTCACAAGGGCCGTTAAACATAAAACGTAAACCCATCAATTTGTATCTACCGAACTTTTGCTTTGTTATTGGCTTCTATTTTAAAGACAATAATTTATCGCTATTCACTTATTGGAATTTGAAATGTTTACCGGAGAGATCATTAAACTGTTCAAACAGCTTCATCATTGTATATTGTCGGCCAGGGACGTTGCTTCCTTGTATGTATATGCAAATGTGTGTGGTGTACCCGGGCGGCCAACCGTGGGACGGTATCTTTGACTTGACAACCATTTTACGAATGAGGACGTCCGGAAATAATGCAATGCCGATGAAAGTGTAATTAAGAAGAAACGCAGGCATTGAATGGTAGGATTTTTACAAAACTATTGCTGTCACTGTCGCCATTTCCCCCTCAATACTGAGCGAAAAGGACAACTGTACCTCAAGCTGATTATCTTCTTATATATAAACATCAATATTTGTTTGTTTGTTCGTATTTTATGCGCTGTCATGACGTTCATCCGATTGCGATGAAACTTTGGCGATTTGTTGTGCGCACGCCCACGAAGGTTTTAGGCTATATATAATGGTAAGATCTGGCGTTATGAAATTTGTATAATTGAAAATGTGTGAATTTCATATATTTTAGCGGGAGGAAAGGGAGGGAAGGCGGGGAAGGTGGAAGGGGATTCGGGAGATGAACGGGGACGCACGGGAAAATACATGCAGGGAGAATCAATATGTTTCTTTGAATGGCATTGTAACGCATGCCTGCAGGTACCAGCCAGTATCTAAATAAAATCATCAAATCAATTATTCAATCAATTAATCAATTAATCAATGATATTATTTTGTTCTCCTGTTTTCTCCTCTTAGTCCATTTTCAAAGATATTTTCACCAACTTTTGAATTAGAAGAAAATATTGTCTGTACTTTTTGCTTTTTTGAAAACAGATTGTCAAATTTATATAGGTACTGAACATTTATTGTATTGTATCTCTGTGATACTGAACGTATGATGATGGCGTTCAAACTAGGCAATTTTAATGATACTTGGAAATTCCTCCCTAAAGCAAAACGTAGGGGCATTATCGATAATTTTAAAAAATATATTTGCATTAGTGTCAACGGGATGACGGCCCTGTGTGGATCATTGGCGAGTGGATAGCTTTGTGAGTTGGTTGTTTTTAGCAGTAGTTGTCGTGGGTGAAGTGTTATTGGAGCGAAATTGGCGTCACTTTTTATGACAAGCTTAATTCCGCCTAATCAAACAGAAATTTGACGCGAACACAAAAGATAATCTGCATTTAATTGGTTTACCCTGGAACGATGTTGACTGCAGCGTGGGTTTTACTGTCGCACCTTTACATCAATTTCGTAATGTTGTCATTTATTTTCGGGTTTCAAAGAAAACCGCAAAACGTTATAAAAGCGAATCTAGTTATACTAGCTTGTTTACGACGTACGTTTCGGAGAAAGAAAATGTTCCTAGAAAAGCGTTTTCTATTGCAGCGAATTTGTGAGGGTGTTCGTACAAGAGAAATTATCTTTGTTCGAGTAAACGAAAGGTAGTCTTACACCGATATTTTCTTTTATGAATGCGATCGGGTTTTCAATTATTCATTCTATTATTGTGCGATTTTGACCATAACAATGAATTACAATTGTAATTTATTTTTGTTTTGTTTTTTACAATAGCACCTAACAGGAAGAAGCCCTTAGGAAAATAATTTCCCTCAGAGCCTATGTCATTTTGCGGTTTTTTGTAAGGAGAGGAAGATATGGGTAGGAAAAAGGTATGGGGAGAAGGTATGAATCTGGGGATCAGTGTATCCAGCAGTGACGGGCATTTAAATCTACCTCTCAATATGGACAGAAACTCGCTGAGGGAACTGGTAGGACTACTAACCGGACACTGCCATCTCAGGAGACACATGCAGATATTGGGAGTGGAAAACACCAATAGATGCAGGAAATGTGAAGAGGACGAAGAGACTCCAATTCACTTATGGTGCCAATGTCCTGCCCTGGTGGGAACTAGGCTCAGATACCTGGGGAGTAGAACCAGTAGAACCAGTAGAACCAGAAGACATAGCCACATATCCGGTGACAACCTTGGTGAACTTTATTAAAGGGACTGGGTTGTTACTAAAGGATTGAAGTAAAATGGGAGATAGCACAATGGGCCTATGGCCTAAGTGCTCACGGGAACTATGTACTTGTAAACCGTCTCCGCCTTGTATAAAAAAAAAAATCTACCTCTCCCACTGCGGTGCAATGCGATGGGTCCTGCTAAAGAGGTATAAAGGTCTTCCTCAACCAGTTCCTCCAAATCCGGCCCGTCACACGGGGGGTGGGCAGACGTACCGCCGCCAAGACCTAGACAATCCTCACCCCAGAAACCTGGGCACCTCTGTTAAGTCACCAAAAGTAGCGAACCATGTTATTAATAGCCTTGCGCCTGTACGGTTGAAATTTAATAATCCGACTACCAATAGTACTCTGACGTCGTGCCTTACGTAAAACCGTTTTCGGAGTTTATAGCAAATCAACTTTTGTAATATAATCGAATTAAAGCAGTGCCAAAAGATGGCGTCACTTACGTTAACAGCGTTAGCGTTAAGAGCGTCGGCTGGAAGATAAGAACTATTGGATTCGTACTTTCGTCGACCTCTCCGGGTATGACTATTTTTGTAACAGGTAGTTAAGTTAGTTAGTTAGTAAATAACAATACCACCTTATGATTTTTACCACGCATCTATATATTATATATGACTTCATTGCCTGTCGCTGTTACTTTGTCCCGGTAACTGCCAGTCACTGAATTTGGCTACTTTTGTAACCAGTTCCTATCGGATTTATAAAATGGCCACCAACACTTAAACTGGGCGAAGCCGAATCAAAAGCCACCCGCATGGCTCGGTAGGTTTCTGGATTATTAGAACCACATGACAATCTGAAAAGTTTTTAATCGTCACAAAAATTCTTGCGAAACTGTCAAAAATTTGAGAATGATATTTTGCAAAACAATGATTGTTAAATCAAAATTCTATTTTCAAAACTCTTTAAATTAATGAATTAATTGGAAGAACTTACATAATAATTTGAATTGAATCAAGAATTATAGATATTTTAAATATTTTGGTCTATGTTAGGTACCAAATTTGATTGATTGGATGAATATTTGTAATACATGAAAATGAATATTTGATTAAAAAATTGTAATAGGTGGCACGCGAGCTTTTCGAAAACTGAATGTACTGAGACTGCATATATGAAACGCGGGAGGGGGGTTGGTGGCACCGGGGAGCGGGAGAGGGGAGAGGGAAGGTGGGGAAGGTGAAAGGGGTACGCGGGAGGGGAAGGGGACGCGGGAGGGGATCGGGGACGCACGGGAAAGGACACGCCGGGAGAAACGATTTATTTCTTTGAACATGGCATTGCAACGCATGCCGGGAACCAGCTAGTAATAAAACGTAGTAGAAATTCGGAATGCCGCGGCTTAATGATAACATCAAATCATCCTTTGTCTCGACATAGTAACAACACATTTTAGATATCGTACTTTCAACTTTTAAGATGAAGCTATACATGAAATCCTATTTAGATACTACGACGAATCGGTTTACAATATGAACATAAAAAAATATGCTACGGATTAATTGAAGCTCTTACTAGCTTTTATATATATTGGAATTACAATCAAATTATTATTTAGTTAACAAAAAATATTAGCGTAAACCACTAAAAAATATGTTTTTGCATGACTTTACTATGAATAAGAAACATTTTTTTAAACACCCCTTTATGGCTAAGACTATTTTTGAGGTTTTGTAAAATCTAACTTTTTTCATTCTTATAAAATTATGCACAAAATAAATAAAAACCACTTTCTCGCTTACTTGCCTCGTGCAAATACGACGGACGATTTTAAATTTTGTAGGCATGAGAATCGAAATATTTCTAGCGTTTATATTCCTCTTAAAGAAGCCACGAGAATGAAACGCCGAATTCATAATCGTTGCATCACCACTTAAATTCTCGAATTATTTTTAATTTTAAAATTTAGTATGTAAGTAATACATACGAAGATCATCGCATGTTTTTGGCTCACGACCAGCGCGCAGGAAAATCGCGTTAAAATGTACTGAAACATTTATAACCCATCCACATAAAAAAAGCTTAATTTTAAATCCGACCTACACTTGTCTATTTGTGATACAAATACAGATCCTTAAATCATTTCCGTCTAACGTGAAATTTGAAGTAAGTAGTACTTTAAAAGCAAACGTACGCAAGCTTTTTTTAGTAAATATTGAGAGAGTTAGTACATGAAGTGTATTGATTGATGTAGACTTCTTGTGAGCTTCTGCAAAGACGCACATAAAAATGCTCTTGGAAATTATGTAAATCTAAACACACTATGTCATACGTTGTCAGATAATTAATTCAATGCGAGTAATTACATTCAGTATATTGACTATGCAGTGACATTTTTTTGATCATTCCAAACGAATGAAAGAGGTTCGTACCTACTTACTACGCCTAATTCATGAAAAAAGTGTTTTTACGCTTTAGGAAAAGGGCATTTTCTTTGAGTTTTTACGTTGGCTCCACACAGAAAGCCATGAGAAAAATAATTCCCCTCAGTGCCTCTGTCATCTTTGGGGACGCTATGTAAAGGGTCTTTTGAGGAAAGGAAGGAGGAACTTCTGAGAAGGAAAAGAGTATGAGGGGTGGGTAGGAAACTGGGGGTCTTTGTCCCCAGCAATTATCCCTCCCACTGAGGTGAGAGGTGATATTTTTTTTACACTAACTCCACACAGGAGAGGGAAATTATTTTCCTCAGGGCCTCTGTCATCTGGGATGCTATGTCGAGGACCTTTTTGAGGAGAGGAAGGAATGAACATTGGTCTTGAAGATACCCTTGTTGTAGGAGGGAGGAAACACAGAGGCCGGCAAATCGTTCCATAGCCGAGCTGTTGAACTCACGAACGAGTCGAAAAAACGACCCGTTCTCATGTGACAAATGTCAACCGTGTACATATGTTGGGAGAGATGTTC
Organism: Glyphotaelius pellucidus; assembly: GCA_936435175.1. Taxonomy (NCBI): domain Eukaryota; kingdom Metazoa; phylum Arthropoda; class Insecta; order Trichoptera; family Limnephilidae; genus Glyphotaelius; species Glyphotaelius pellucidus. The sequence goes on from OW386544.1 coordinate 29,357,863, forward strand.
CAAGAGAGTCCTGTTGGAGAGGTCAAAAGGTCTTTCTCAATCAGTCTTTCCCGATCTGATGTCAAGACCAGGACATACCTCAACCTATGAACCTATGCACCCCTGCTAAGTCACCAAATGTAGCGAACCACTTGGCAGAGGTGTTGATTAAATTAATAATTGAAAATTGGAGATTGGCTATCATCGCTCATAACTCAAGTGGAACTCCACTCGTACCAATAACGTTACAGTTCGAAGCTTCTTCAATTTGTCTTTCCATTAGTTATATGTTCTACAATCTTGCATTCATTGATTTTCGTGATATACATTACGATCAAAATTCGCCTTGCAAAATTTCGCATTTCTGTCCAGGGTTATTTTTTTACCGTATTACAAATATTTCTATCCTGTGCTACAATCAATTTCAATGTTGGAAATTACTTTTCTGCTATTAAAATGACGGCACATGACACACCATTGGAGCCATGATGTAAACGACAATTTAAGTTCCACACGAATAGCTTTAATATTTTAGTTATGTCGTGAAATAATTCAGAAAGCATTTGGTAACAGAGATATTTCCATTACACGCAAAGTTAAATGACACTTTAGATTTAAACTTATTTCTTTATATTCCTGTTTAAATAGGGGTAACCTGTAGCACGGTTCATCACACTTCAAAGAAAGCAACACATAAATATACCTAAGATAATTCATTAATTACCCACCTGGAATCATAAACCACCGCTTTTATTTGATGAAATTTGATGAAGGATAAATTTATTGCAACAACTATCGAATATAAGACTTTTTTTATCTGAAGTAATTCATCTTTTCTAAATTATTATCCACAGGCCAACTTCTAAAGCACATTAAGTACAATTCGGAAATTAAATACGCGAATTTTAAAAAGGTGTAAGAAAGAAATATGAAATAAGAGAGCAAATATTATTTTTAACGACTCTAATTCTTAAAAAGTGGTTTAACGTGGTTTTAATGAATCGATGACCTTGAATTGATGCGTAGTTTGCTCCATCCTTCTGATTAACATAATATTATATCAGGTCAATCTTCAATCCATTCTTTGTCCTGTCACCTTTATCATTTTATCTTTGATAATTGGAAAAAGTGTTTTTTATCTAATGAGCATGGATTGAGTCCACAATTTCATTCTCAAGGGGGGTCTTCATATATCGAAGTGTTCTAAATTAGACAAATGAACGATATAACATCACAATTTTTGCTCTTTTTTTACAACACTACATACCTACCTATCCTCACTAAGCCATGCTGTACCTCGATTGGAGTAGGGTTTTCAAATTCCGTACCTACTTCAAATCCCGTGGGATTGCGGGATAGAGTTCAGAAATTCAGCGATATCCCGGATTTTGTATTGAGGGGTATTAAAACTTCCAGTAAAAAACAAAAAAAAAATGGTAAAAGCTCCTAAAGGATATTTTCTCAGCAGCTTTTTTAATCAGTGACAGTGTTTTTTTGGATCTCTTTAACTTTTGTATATCTTGCGTAATGCATTAATCAAATATTTTTCAATTAACTGGTGAAGACTGTCTAGTCTGTTTTAAAATCTATGCACTAGCTCTTCATTGAACTAACTTTTAAATTCGAGTTCTCACGTAAAAATAATTTTCTCTTTATTTTATAATGATATTTTCCCTGAAAAAAGATTTATTAACAATATACTATGTTGTATTAATATGAAAATATGTGAACAATTGTTATTATTTTGTATATTGTCGCTTAAACAAATCAAATGAAATAATGTCAAAATTTCATTATATTGTCACTTAATTCAAAATTTCATTATATTGTCACTTAAACAAATCAAATGAAATAATGTCAAAATTTCATATTTTTTAAATGATTTGGTGTCAATTATCTTTCCTGACATCCTGGCGCTTGCGTAGCACGTAAATGATGACGTGAAATCCCGCAATATTGCGAGATTCAAGATGCGGGATTGCGGGATGGCAAACCCTAGTTGGAAGACATCGTTAATGCATGCGTTATAGAGTATGGCGGATGTATTTATTTGTTTAGAGTACAGATACTAATAAAAGGCTATTTATTTTCCTTGGAATCAAGATTATCACCACTGCGTTTAAGTCTACATTTCGTTTTCCACGCATTGTTTATGCTATTTTCAAATACTGCACATTTCACTTGTAGAAGAAGTGTTATTTTTTAATCGCTTTTTACTCTCAACTTTCTTAACGTAAATTATCATGTCATTTCACTTGCATTTTTATATTTGTTTTGTCTGTACATATAATTTGATATTTCTGTGTCAAAAGGTAGGTGTATGTTATTATCTATGAACATAAAAATCAAAATGTGTTTGGGGGTTAGTGAGATGTCTGTGTATATTAAGCATAGGAAAGTTTGAAACTTTCAAAATACCATCTTAAAATCGCCGCGAAGGTTTTTTTGGATAATTTCAACTACATGACAATACATTTGAAAAGTTTTTCAATCATCACAAAAATTCTTGCGAAACTGACAACAATTTGAGAATGACATTTTGCAAAACAATGATTGTCAAATCAGAATTCAATTATCAAAACTCTTTAAATTAATGAATCAGGTCATTAAAGTACTTACATGATAATTTGAATCGAATCAAGAATTATAGATATTTTATTGATTATACCAAATACCAAAGTACCAAATTTGATTGATTGTTCTTACACAATATACAAAAATGAATATTTGTAACATATGAAAAATTAAAATTTGAAATAAAAAAGTTGTAATAGGTGGCACGCGAGCTGTTTGAAAACTAAATGTACTGGGACTGAATATATGGAATGCGGGAGGGGAGTTGGCGGGACGGGAGAGCGGGAGAGGGGAGAGGGAAGGCGGGGAACGCGAGAGAGGAACGGCTCGCACGAGAAAGGACATAAAGGGAGAAACAATTTAATTCTTTGAATATGTAGTAACTCAAAATTAACTCAAATTTTAAGGAATACTGACAAATCTGTTCTGGAGTTGCTATTTTCTATTTCGAAAACTGCTTTCTTACGGTAGATGTTAAGCAAGACAATATATACCAATATTGTTTTTATTATTTTTAAATTTGATAGAGCTAATGAACAGTTTTCTATTACAAACATAATAAAAAACTGTGCATTAGCTCTATCAAATTTAAAAATAATATAAACATAATTTTCAAATACGATTTAATATAATTTTTTTAAACACGATCATTTATTATTAGACTTTCAATTTCAGGATTTTTGTGAACAAATGAAAACTATTTATTTTTATTTTAGTTTATTAGAGAAACAGTTTATACAGTTTTACATATTTTAAATTTTATTAAAACAATTACATGTTAAATGCTTGCATGAACCAGCTAAGTTTCCACATAAAATTCACACTAAATACAGAAGAACAACGACGATTAAAGAAAGCATAAAGTGGAGTTGGTAGAAAAAGAAAATCTTAAAAAAAAATAAAAAAGCACAGATCAAAATATTTAGGATAGATAATGCGAACTGTGTACCTACCGCGTGTGAAATAAAACATAAATAAATAAAATAACAGGAACCAACGATTATACTTTGAACACGTGCTGGCTACAGTAATCCATTAAATAAGTGCCCTGACTCCCTTCATAATATAAAAATAATGACAATTTTTAATGTACAGCTTTACCCAAACTGTGTTACCACCGAATTATTACATCGCATGTTTCTATTTCCTAATCTAAGCAATCTCTTTGAAATTATGGTTAAAAGTTATAAAATGAAACCTAAAATAAGTTACCAGGTATGTTTTCGGTATAGGTACGTAAAGCTGAGGTATCCTAGTCCCAGGGAGGGATCGCCGATCGATGCACATCAATGAAGATCGTCCTGAAAGCCGTTCTGTAGCGGCGGTAATGAAATAAAATCCACAATTACTTTACGATAAACACAAATTAGTCTTTATTTGGAGTAGGTACAATCAATTGGAAAGTATGACACAGTTCAATAATAAATAACTATAACAATAGCTTTTGGGGTACTTAACCGCTGGTTAAACCTTTTTTCAAAAGGGTTAAAGGGTTAGAGTATTATTCACTCAGATTTAGCTGAAATACTTTTAGTCCTACCAAAGGTTTTGTCCTGAAGATGCGCGGGTTGTCCCAGAAGGCAACTCAATTTTCTCTAGGTGCCGCAACCTTGTGTCGGTCAGTCCTTTTGTAAGCCTGAGTAGCGGGGTGCGAATTCTAACCAATAGCCTTCCTTGTCCTTAATTAGTAGGGGACGAAGCGGTGCGGAAATAAGAGAGTATTCGAGATTGAATACTTAAACGTTCATAATCTGTATCTATACTTCTATATTTTATATTACTAATATTATAAATGCAAAACTGCTTGTTTGTTTGTTACGCTTTCACGCATAAAACAATAAACCCATTTTAAAAATTAGAAAGCTACATTATATGCGAGTAATATAGGGTGTATATATAATGGTAAGCTCTGGCGTTATGAAATTATAAATATTAATATATTATATTTATTAAATGTTTTCTGTCGCTAACAAAAGGGAGTTATTGCTAACGCCAGAAAACAAATCGTTGCCGTGGAAACGATGTTGATATATTTGCGGGAAATCGTAGTTAATATCTATCTATCTATATAAATAAAAATGAAACTCTGAAATGTTTCTGAGCTCTAGCATTATGAAATTTAGGTGGCACGCGAGCTGTTTGAAAACTGAATGTACCGGGAATGAATGTATGGAATGCGGGAGGGGGGAGGGGAACGCGAGAGGGTGAGAGGGGAAAGAAGAGTGGAAAGGTGAGAAAGGTTAATGGGGGAACGCGTAAGGGGAAGGGGAGGTGGAAGGGGAACGGGACGAATGGGAAAGAAAACGCAAGGAGAAAAAATTTCTTTAATTTAAAAAAATGCCACAAATTTAAAAAAAAATGTGGCATTGCAACGCTCGTCGGAAACTCGCCCTATCGGTACTTTTTGATAGAACTTAATTAATTTAAATGTATTATATCGTAAAGGTCCCGTAAATTAAAGTAAAATCATTGTCACCCACCAACAATATGAAACGCAAGTTAGGACGCACGTTCCTTTCGAATGCTCCATGATGACGTGGATGCGATCTCTGCTTGGTTTTACTTTAGGTAACTCAATTAGTAGGTCAGGAATACGGGTGACCTTTTAGCAGAAATACTCCGCGGGTACACGGATTAACGATAGCGGCTTATCGGCAGGGTAATCAGAGAGTCGCAGGTGGATACAACCAGCCAGTTGTTTTATCTTCATCGTAGTATTACCTGCTAGTACCCAGAACCTAGTACGCATCAGCCAACTAACGTCAGAATTACAGTACCAAATTGGTGAATATTGAAAGTATAAAGCCTCGATGATATTGAGCGAGTTTACAAGCTACTAGCTGGGAAATTCACCATCTGTTAGTAAACTCGCTCAGTGTAACCGTATTACTATTTAACTAGCAGATTGTGGACAACCTACGAAAAAAGTAGAAAGGTGGTCAAATTTGCTCGCTTCTTGTTAGCGTTTGCCTCAAGATGGCGGATCACCAACAGCTGATTTCCTAACTGTCAGAATTGTTATCGCACGGGAGTCGTTATTCTCGCTACTGGCTAGCGTGTGGCGCTGGCTTCGACCTCAAGTTTTCTACAAAATGTCGACAGAATTGGCTGGCGCGGGAGTCGTTATTTTAGCTGCTACTGTCGCTACTGAGCGAGTGGACAGTTTTGTGTGTCATCATGACAATCTCACTCGACAATCTCACTCGCCGACTCGCCGGTTTAAACTTACCGACTAGTAGCTTGTAAACTCGCTCAATGTAACGAAGCTTAAGGTACCTACTACAAAAACAGCTCATAAACCCGTACCTAAATAATCTTATAACTTAACTATCGTCCATTTCTCATGTTGTTATAGCAGACTAGTTTGTTCGCTTTTGGGAAAAGTTGATGTAGTAGGTCTCATTTTTTACGTGAATTTCTCACAAGAGTCCCAGCTGCTCCCATCTGAACCCAGTGAGACTACGGCATCCTCAATTGGGGTATGTTGTGAGGCTGAAGGAGAAGAGAGGGAGGGGAAGAGATGGGGAATAGGAGGGTGGGGTGAGCAAGTATCTGGATATTCAGACCTGGGCACCAAATACTAAAGCAATTTCAAGCAACGTTTCAATTCTGATTGGTGGACTTACAGGGCGATACCGAGAGAATCTTCCGCTCTGGAACGTACCATTTTTTTTTAAATGAATTAATTGTGAAATAACACAAATTAATCAGTAAAATTTATTTGCCCACGGCAGGATTCGATCCCGCTACCTTCAGATTGCGAGTCAAGAGATTTACCCCTCAACCACGAGAAATATGATCTAGTGTGTGTTAGAAAGAGAAAATACGACGCTTTGCATTCGAATCGCGTGCCACCTATTACAAATAATTTATTCAAATTTTCTTTTTTCATATTTTTTTTTTTTTTTTTTTTACATTAACTCCACACAGGAGGCCCTGAGGAAAAAATAATTTCCCTCAGGGCCTATGTCATCTTTGAGGATGCTGTGTGGAGGGTGTTTTTGAGGAGAGGAAGGAGTGAACATGGGTCTTGAAGAGACCCATATTGTAGGAGGGAGGAAACACAGAGGCCGGCAAATCGTTCCACAGCCGAGCTGTTGAACTCAAGAACGAGTCGTAGAAACGACCCGTTCTCATGTGACTAATGTCAACCGTGTACAACCGTTCATATATTACAAATATTCATTTTTATAGGAACAATCAATCAAATTTGATACTTAACACAAGTACCTATTAATTCTTGATTCGATTCAAAGTACTAGGGGAGTATTTCAAATAAATGGATTAATTTAAAGAGTTTCGAAAATTGAATTTTGAATAAACAATCGATGGTTTGCAAAATGTCATTCTCAAATTGTGACATTTTTGATAGTTTTGTAAAAGTTTTTATAATGATTAAAAAAACTTTTCAGATGTATTGTCATATGGTTGTAATAATCCAGAAACCTTCGCGAGGACGGAAAGAAGGTATTTTGATAGTTTCAAACATTTCATATGCTAAATATATCAGTGGGTGGTGGGTGGTTTGGTATATTTATGATATGTCAATACGTAGACATTTCCGAACTCATGTACCCCAAAGTATACCAATTTTGATTTTTATAGATATATTTTGGGTAAGTTATGAATAACCCGCCGCTTTTTTAATGTGCACAGATTTTGAAAAGTACACTACTTTTAAACTTAGTTATCACCAAAGACATCGGTTTCAATCGCGGCAGGTGGAAAAATATGCATTTTAAATTTACATTTCATAAAAAAAAAATTGTACGTAATTTCTCGTTACGGCTGACATTTCACGTTATTTTCCAGCAATTTCCAGGGGTACCAATCGATAAATATTTAAAAAAAGATTGCCATATCGCAAAAATCATTACAAATACGCCTATTTTTTTTTAAATAACGAAAACGATTAAAAGAACGCGCACACGCTCTTCTTTTCAATTAGATATACATCCCAGGTTTTTAATGGTTTGTACGGCAAGCAGGGTTTGTCTAGCGGGTATGTGTTATTGCAAAATAAAAGACAGATGAACGAAAATAAAGAACGCGCACGCGCTATTCTTTTCATTTAGATATACATCCCAGGTTTTGAATGGTTTGTACGGCAAGCAGGGTTTGTCTAGCGGGTGTGTAATTATTCTAATACATTTTTATTATAAAAACAGATTTAAACTTGTCAATAATTAATTTCTGGATGTCGTCTAAAAACGCCTTTTTATATACCTAACCTAGCCTAACCAAACCTAATCTAACCAAACCTAATATAACCTAACCTAATTAATAGTACATTGATTTTAATTCGTATATCCTAAATATGCTCAATTATTTATTTATTCAGAACATGAAAATTGCACCATATTAGTACCTTCATACGAAAATTGCATTATACTAGTACCTTCCTCGAATATAATCACATTATTGCGATATGACAATCTTTATTTAAATATTTATCGATTGGTACCCCTGGAAATTGCTGGAAATCATTGTTTGCGAAAAAAATAACATAAAATTTCAGCCGTAACGAGAAATTACGTACAAATTTTTTTTTATGAAATGTAAATTTAAAATGCATATTTTTCCACCTGCCGCGATTGAAACCGATGTCTTTGGTGATAACTAAGTTTAAAAGTAGTGTACTTTTCAAAATCTGTGCACATTAAAAAAGCGGCGGGTTATTCATAAATTAATATATTTTGATATATATAGATGTGTCTAATAAAATATTTTGGATAAAATAACAAAATGTAGAGAATTGATATATACAAATCTTGAAACAAACCATGGAATTTGTTCCTGGACGCTGAAGCATTGGAGATCATCCCACTTACCCGCCCTGGTATAAATAACAGATGGTTACTCCTTCAAGGCCCTCGCAAAATTCTAATTTTGTTTGTTAAACGAAGCTACATTTATTTATTTTGAACGAATCTAGACCTCCAGTGTCCCTGCATACGTTGTTAGTAAGCAGTATGCAAGTGCTTAACAGGACCAACAGAATACAAAATTGGTTAAAAATAGGTTATGGATACTGAAGCATTAGAGGCTATCCCATTTACCCGCCCTGGTATAAGTCACAGATGGTTACTCCTTTAAGGTTCTCGCAAGATTCTAATTTTGTATGTTAAACATAGCTACATTTATTTATTTTGAACGTATCTAGACCTCTAGTGTCCCTGCATACGTTGTCAGTAAGCAGTATGCAGGATAATGAAGCAGATTATAATAGACAAATTAATAATCCAACTATTTTCGCTGAGTCAATTCGTCTAATATTCTTCGTAAGTCCGTAATTAAACTACAGCTTATTGGGTTACCGGACTAATCCGGCCCTGCATTGGGGGACCCGTTAAAGTTATTTCCATACTAAAACCTAAATAGATCCACCATGATTGTTCTCTAGGTTACTTTTATCTCAAAATGCACTAATTAAGGAATTAAAGCTGACGTGACGCTAGTAATTTATAGCTGTGTTTTCCAGTATACTTCGGTTAATATTGTTTTTCTTTGGATAGCGATACTGGCTCTCAAGGAAAACAGAAAAAAATAACAGTGTTTATAAAATCTCAAGGATTAGCTATGAAAACGCGCTCTATCTACGATACACAGTAAATATATTAAGTATTTTTAATTTAGCTAGATCTATTTAAGATGAAACTATACTTGAAATCCTATTTACATTCATCTTTACGACGAATCGGTTTACAGTATGAACATCAAAAAATATGCTACGGATAAATTGAAGCTTTTACAAGCTTTTCTGTGTATTGGAATTACAAAAAAATTATTATTTACATAACAAAAAATATAAGCGTAAACCACTAAAAAAAATGTTTTCATGACTTAACTATTAAGTAATATAAGAAACAATTTTTTAAAAATACCCCTTTATGGCTAAGACTATTTTTGAGGTTTTGTATGTTCTAACTTTTTTTCATTCTTATAAAATTATGCACAAAATAAATTAAAACCACTTTTTCGCTTACTTGCCTCGTGCAAATACGACGCGCGATTTTAAATTTTGTAGACATGAGAATCGAAATATTTCTAGCGTTTATATTCCTCTTAAGTAGGTAGGGTTCTTTATTTTTTACTGTATCATGTATCAAAACTGGTTAGTTAACAATTATTTTATTATTATTTTTTTTACATTAATTTCACACAGGAGGCCCTGAGGAATATAATTTCCCTCAGGGCCTATATCATCTTTGAAGCTGTGTGGAATGTCTTTTTGATGAAAGGAGGGAGTGAACATGTGTCTTGAAGAGACCTATGTTGTAGGAGAGAGGAAACACAGAGGCCGGTAAATTATTCCATAGCCGAGCTGTTGAACTCAAGAATGAATCGTAGAAGCGACTCGTTCTCATGTGACAACATGTCACACGCCACCAAATAAACCGGTGTCAACTAGGATCCGATCATGTTAAAAAATAATGACACACAGTGTTATTTACACGGCTGGAAGGAGTGTTGTTAGAGAAAAATGGGAAATAACACAGAAAACAATACGTGAAAAATAAATGTAAGAAGTAATAGGTTCATGCAATACGCATGCATATAATGTTACGTATCACTGACAAGTGTTTATAAGCTCATCATAGTCATCATAGATAAATTCCTTTATACATTTTCAGTGAAAACTGTTTTACATCAACCTGTATACATATATCTCATTGATTTATTTTGCTCTTCGTCTTCATTCTACCTTCAAATTTTCCTGAATATTTCTTTTGTGTGTTATTTTTTTATAATCTAATTATCTGTACTTTAAATTATCATTATTACTAAGGACGGGTTGCTTCAAAAAATTTGATGAATTCATCAAATATTTGAAGTTAATTTTCAGATTCGGTGTAGGTTCTATTCGAGTTCTGTTATTTTATCATCATAGGTCAGCTGCTTCATAAAACTGAAATCATCACAGAACTTGAATAGAACTTACACAGAACGTGAAAATTAACGTCAAATATTTGACGAATTCGTCAAATTTTTTGAAACAACCCATCCTTAAAGTTTGAAAATTTATGATTTTAAGTAACCGAGTTAGGTGAAATTTGCAGACAAACAACCATTAATGTATGCTTCACTGCAAAATACTGTATTTAAATATAATGTTTTTGAAACATCCGGTACTTGACGGCCACAAAAAAACTAAACGCCGAAAACCACAGTAATTTAACTTAAATTATTATACTAGAAAAGAATTAACGGGTGCAATTCTCATCCAAAGATATTGAAATACAAACCTCATCGTATTATATAAATACACATTTTATTTATTTATTTATTGATCAACGCCCTTTTCAGGGCTTTTACATTTGAATGGTAAGAAATACAATATATATTGTACATAACTGCCTCAGTAACAATATTTTATATTTGTTTAAAGATAAACTGAAGATGTCCAATGACTTGGTGTGATTGTTTCCTTCCATTAGTATTCTGGGTAAAGAGGAATACATATGGTAGTTAAAATAAATCCTGACTTCTTGTATTACGTTGTGGAATCTGGAAGCTTATAAATTCAAGCAATACCGGACTATCAACTAAATCACGTAGAATTTTATATAGAAATACCAAGTCAGTGAAAATTCTTCTGTCTGACAATTTGAGCATATTCATAGTATTTAACAGAGTGTTGTAGTTCATCATAATTGTTGGAACCCCTATTTTGAAATATAGAAAACGTAAGAATTTGTTTTGTATTCTTTCAACAGCTTGTATATGTATATTATAATGTGGATTCCAGACGGGAGAATTGTACTCAATTTGACTTCTAACATACGCAAAATATAACTTTTTTTTTTTTTTTTTTTTTCGTAAGAAGCAATTACTTTGTGGTTAGACATTATATTTAAAAGAATTAAAACACTTTGTATTTAAACCACGAATTTATTATAATTTATCTTTTTCTGTATAATGTACATTGTTGTCTCCCTCCCACTAATTGTTTACCCTTTGTATCCCTTGCATATTAATTTTGTCTCTGTCTAATTATTTTCTCTTGTGATTTTCTTTCTCCCTCTGTCATTCCACTTATATATAACCGATATCTCTGCCTTAGTAGTTAGTTATTATTATATTATATCTTGATGAAGCTTGGTCGAAGCGAAACCGGTAGATATACAAAATAATAAATTCGTGGTTTAAATACAAAGTGTTTTAATTCTTTTAAACAAAATATAACAGTTTAATACACTTTATATTGTTAAAATTTCTAGTTAGCCTAGTTATCTGCACATATTATTTGCCCTAATGGTAGATATTGTGAAAGTAGGAGGAAGCGTAAAACTGCACAATAACTCAAAAATTAATTACGATAAATCGATATTTATTTCGAGGATGATGACTTGGGTATTTAAATCCGTGAAGAGTACAACTTCATTTTTGCCGAACAAATATGTTTACTAAAGGAAATTCAGCCAATCATTGGCTTTTCTGTATTACCCTTGAGATTTATTCCTTACCTAATTAACATTATTTATTTACTCTTCTGGAAATATTGGTTTCCTTGGCCAATACGAATGACAAATCAAAAATAAAAATCTCAACATTAAAGGTATGATTTGAAATTTTTATTTATAGATTAATGATATCGAATGCGAAAAGAATAATCTTTTCCAAAGCAGCCCATCAAATTGATATTCCAATGGCACGAAGCCATCTCGAATATTTAGATCTATTGGTTTCGAAATACTTCGACTACTTTAAGGTTTTCTAGAGTCATTTCCACAGAATATTGCTACAGCATCGGAAGCGAATGATATCTTTTTATGGGTTCTACGTTTAGCTGGCGAGCTTTTCAAGGAAGTCTGTTGAGTTAATACATCTCGGAATGTATTTATCTATTTAACTGGAGTTACTTGTAAAGTTTTCGTGTACATCTCTCAATTTACAATGTTGAAGATCGTAAATAGGAATTTTATAATGTCTTCTGACACGAGAACAGTATTTCAATAACTCGCTCTAACAATGATTTGCTCGAAGTCTTGAGCAATCAAAATGTGTCGAACTGTGATCCCTGGTCACATGAAAATTTGGCGAAGGTCAATTTTAGATTAATCTTTAGTATAAATTGGTTTATATTATGAATGCCAAAAAATATGTTTTGGATAAATTGAAGCTTTTCCTATCGTTTTGCTTGAGTAGAATTAAAATTAAGTTGTTTATTACTTTATTAAAAATTTAAGCGTAAAGTACTAAAAAAGTTTTTTTTAATTTAAAATATATGAACGCATATAAAAAATATGATTATACGTGACAGTTTTCGTTAAATAAGTTTTATTTCCTTCTTATGAAATTATTAAATAAATAAATAAAACAAACACCTTTGCGATAAATAGAGTGTTTAAACGAAAAAGCCGTTAAATTGGTTCCGTGACTCTTCATCCCGCGACAAAATATCACCGACAAAATATCCTTCAACAAAATATCCTACGCACAAAACATCCCCCAGCAAAATATCTACTAAAACCTAACCTAACCTAACAAAAATGGAACAAAAATGATACAGATAAGCTGTAAAGACGATAAATTATTTTTATCTGTTTTATTTTTGTTAATTTTTTTTTACATTAACTCCACACAGGAGGCCCTGAGGAAAATAATTTCCCTCAGGGCCTATGTCATCTGGGATGCTGTGTAGAGGGTTTTTTTGAGGAGAGGAAGGAATGAACATTGGTCTTGAAGAGACCCATGTTGGAGGAGGGAGGAAACACTGAAGCCGGCAAATCGTCCCATAGCCGAGCTGTTGAACTCAAAAACGAGTCGAAAAAACGACCTGTTCTCATGTGACAAATGTCAACCGTGTACATACGTTGGGCGCGCGTTTGGGGTGTCTCCCGACACTATTATTACATTTTACACGACATTTTACTATTTTTGAAAAATAATTTATTGTCTTTTCAGGATATCTGTATTATTTTTGTCCCATTTTTTTTGTTAAATCTAATAAAACTTAACCTAATCAGGTTAAGTTTTATTAGACATTTTGTTGGGGGATGTTTTGTCAGTAGGATATTTTGTCGGAGGATATTTTGTCGGGGATGTTTTGTCGCGCGAAAACGCGCATTACCGTTAACTTAAAGATTAAGGTCAATTCCTTATCCTTAACTAGAATCGGAATCTCTCCCTTCCCCCACCTCTCGGATGATAGCAAAAAGTCGTTAATTACCATCTCATCCTTAAGTAGAGCCAGATTCGCCCTATAAATCTTTCATTTTAAGGTAAAGGACAATGATTTCTTATCCATGATCACAACCGGAATCGCCCCTCTTGGTGAAAGCCCGATGTTTTGAACCACTTTTGGCCACCAACCGTCCAATAGAATTAATCGATCTAGATATGAGCGTAGCATATTTCCTAGCGTATATCGCTTGGCCCAAGACCTGAGCACACATCATTAATTATACCGATTAGATCTCGCGATTTATTCGCTCATTAAATTAGTTAAATGAGATTTATTATTAATTGGCTGTGTGCACAGGGCAAGTGTTCGTGGCAAACTGCGTGCTAATAAATAAAAGGTACACAAATTACAAGTACAGCGTGCCCTTTGTAATAATTACACGCGTGCATGTTTTAAAATTAAAGCAACGCTTGTGACAATAAAATTAAAATACATTGATCGTTAATATTTAATATTATTACTTGTTGTTTCACACGCAAAGGCATTAGCTACGTATCGATTAAATTTGATTAGCCAAATACTCATGTATTCATTAGCTTGTACATGGTGTCCGGAAACTAGTGGTTCAAGCGGGAATAAAATAACATCACACTTGGAGTCGATTTTGTGATACATAATTTTTTTTTAAATTTGAGATTTCGTGACATTTTAAACATGTGCCTGATCCTCCTTGAACAGTATATTTGAATTTTTTAGAGGCGGGTATGGATAACCATTTATTGGATAACCAACGCGAGTCAAAAGCCTTACCCCTCGATCACGGACACCGTTACCTGCCCAATAGCCTCCTGGTAGGCCAGATCGAGAGAGGCTGGTTGAGGAAGACCTGTTGACTTCTCCAGCACGACTCCCTCACCGCAGTGGGAGTGTTGGATTCGTATGTCCGTCATTCCTGAACATACTGACCCCCAGATTCCTACCCGCCCCTCAAACTTTTTACTTCTCAGAACTTCCCTTTCCTCCCAGAATCCTCAAAGATGACACTCCTATGTGGAGCTAATGTAAAAAAAACTTCATCCAGAAGCGGGTATCTTATGGATCGGCTTATGTTAATGCAGTAAAACGTTAACCACTTGGGCCTCGAGGCTGTTTTGTCGGATAGTCTAAAAATTTCCAAATAAATTGGAATATTTCTAAATGCTTCCGAAAACTTAAAACTGTACGTATTTTATCAGGCAAATGTAATATATTTTTACTATATTCAGATATCTTCAACTCACTTTTTTGTTTTTTCATGTAAAAATAATTAATAAAATATTCCCAAACATCCATAATATTTTTCAAACTGCGGCGGGAAACTTTGAAGACATGAAGATGTACATTTTATTATTTTGTTGTTAATTTTTGATTTGAATATAAAGCGCAATGTTTTTTCTTTCTAACGCCGTTTAGATTATATTTCTAACCATTATAGTAAGAAAGACACAACGATTTCTATGAGACCGTAATAACAATAGACGTAATTAATATTTAATAGACGTAATTTAAGGAGTCATAAAATATCCAATCTTGAATTATTTAATAACAACATTGCATACTTCAATCCACTGTCTCGAATGTGTCGTCTATATAATACCATTGAATGTAACCATATCTACGCAAACAATCTCACATATTTCAAAAAACAAATTATCAAACTCCTACCATGACACTTCGTGGAGAACAGTTATGTAGCTGCTTTATTGTCATACCCTTTCTTTCTTTTTTCTTTTTCTCTGCAGGTTATGTATTATATTTGACACTACTATGTTTTATATTTCATTTTGATTATCATTATTTCTGTTATCACTACAAGCATTTCCATCTGGTAATAACCAAACATTGATTACTCATGCTGTGAACATTTCTAATTGGAGTGTTAATATCTATGTACATTCCAACGGCAATTCTATTATTGTAATAATTGTTAAAATTCTGTAAATGTTTCAAACAATAAATAAATAAATCTGTACGAGTTGTTCTATTAACCGAACAAATTAGCCTGATGGGTTAAAAATTAGTGTAGGACTCTTGAATTTTGAAAGATTTTCTACCTTTTTTAGGCACTTCCGACAAGAAATTTTTTCTTGGCACTGAAAGCGCGAAAAGCTCGCTGAATCCTATTCTATTTTTAACTGCACTTTATTGATCATGACAAAACTCAACCAGCTGATTAGACCCACAAAATTGCAGAGAAAGATAGCGACGATAACATAAAAAATAATTCCATCCAGTATTGTCGCATGTCTCGCGACGAGCGGTCGTTTAATGAGACTGACACTGCAAAAGTAAACTGCCTACAAACATAAATTTAACACCTTCGGGACCATGTTCCAAAATGGAACTCAAAACAAATATCGAAAAAATACTTACGGAACTTAACAAAATTGGCAGTACAAAAGCTGCTAAAGAAGCTAAAACCGAAATTGAAACAATATTAAACAATATCGAAGACTTATGGAAGTTTGAAATAACATCACTACAAAACACAATAATTAGTCTACAAAATAAAGTTATTCAAAATCAAGAAGAATACATAGACAAATTAGAAACATTAATAAAAAAAGCGTCAAATGAAGAAAAAAAAAATGAAGAAAAAACCTATGCTATGGTGGTAAGGGAAAAATCACACCCAATACCGAAAGCAAATTTTGCACTACTAATTTCATCAAAAAAAGACAAACCTGCAGATGAAATCGAAAAAATATTAAAAGACAAAATAAATGTTTCCAAACTAGGAATAGGAATTTCTGGACTAAAAAAAACATATCAAAACAAAATAATACTTACATGTGAGAAACAAAATGATACCGAAAAAATAATAAATGAAATCAACAAAAACCCAGATATCGGAATACACGCTGATGAAATAAAGAAAAAAAAGCCTTGCATTATCATTAAGGGAGTTGATGTTTGCTACAAGGAAGAAGAACTTCTAATAGATTTGATCAATCAAAATGAAGACATAAAAAACGCCATGACCTCAGAAACTGATAATGAACCCATTATTGTTAAAAAAAAGCTCAAGAATAAAAAATCTGATAAATTATCAAATTTCATTATCCAAACAACACCAAAACTAAGAAAAATAATTATATCGAAAGAAAGGATCAACATTGGATACACAAAAGCACACGTAGAAGACTGCGATCCACTCATGCAATGTTTCCATTGTCTTGGATATGGACATACATCACTAAGATGCCTTGAAAACATGAAGAGTCCCAGATGCCTTCACTGCGCAGGAGAGCACAAAATACAAGACTGCCCCAAGAAACAAGAGCCTGCCAAATGCCACAACTGCACTAACAGAAAGAGTTACCAAAACGAACATTCAGGTAACAGTTATTTATGTGAATTCCGCAAGAAAATGTTAAAAAATGCACAAATGCGAATTGAATACGAGTAAGTTTGCATTTTGCATACTTATTTTTTAATCCCCGTAAAAATGAATAATTTTTTCACTAGAGAATTAGATAATTCTCACAATATTGCGGAACACATTTGTCACACTTTAAATGATTGTAATAACATTGTAGACAAAATACCGAATTCATTTTCAACATTACATCTTAATATCAGATCAATGAAACGAAATTTCAATGAATTCTTACTTTCAATTAATTTACTAAATCATAAACCGGACGTTATAGTGTTAACGGAAGCGTTCACCAAAGAGTACAATAAATTTTGTATACCTGGTCATAGTTACTTTATGACACACTATGCTATTAACAGAAATAGTGGTATTGTTGTATTTGTTAAATCCTGTTATTCAAACATCACAGTGGAAGAAGTACCTATGCAGCGAGTTAATTGCTTAGATATTAATGTGAATGTAAATAAAGTATGTTTTAATATTATCGCTATTTACCGAACGCACGGATCCAATGAATATTTATTCATGGATGAATTAAGAAACATTATTTTATCCAAAAAACATAAACAGAACATAACAATATGTGGCGATTTTAACATAGATGTTTCTAACGAAAATAATAACAAAATTAAATCTGATTTTATCAATCTTATGTCAGAAATGAATTTTATTTTATGTATAAAAAATTATACTAGAGAAATTACTGGTCAACGCCCATCATGTATTGATCACATATGGTGCAACTCTAAATGTACCGATAAATTACTTACGATAATATTAAAAAATAATATTACTGACCATCACACCTGCATCTCTATACAACAACTTAATATTAATAATCATAAAATCTCAGAAAACAATGCTTTTATAAAAAAGACACTAAACCATAATAAATTAAGTATAAAAATAAGTACGGAAACGTGGCGACCCGTATTAGAATCAACATGTGCTGAAACATGCGCAAATATATTTGATAATATTCTCTGTAATTATATTACAGCATCGACTGATATTAAAACTATACATATTAAAGCAAAATTAAAAAAAATAAAACCATGGATCTCACATGGCTTAGTCGTGTCTATTAGAAAAAAAGAAGAGTTTTATAATGAAAAAATATTTACATTTTACAAAAAATATAGGAACAAATTAACCTCTTTAATAAAAATTACTAAAGAAAACTATTACAAAAATTAAATTGACCTGGCTAAACAAAATGTTAAGCACATTTGGAAAACAATAAATGAAATTAATAGTAGAAAAAACAAAAAAACTCTAATTAAAAAAATTTATATCGAAAAAAACTCTGTTGATGCCATAAGAGAACCGACAAAATGTGCTAATGCCTTTAATAAATGTTTCGCTAATGTCGGTCAAAATCTAGCTACACGGATTGATGAAAATTATAAAGTAGATAATTTCGAAAAGGACTGTCTTACACAAAATAATCTATCAGTTTTCCAACCGGTAACAACAAATGACATAAAAAATATTATAAACGAATTAAAAGGTGGATCTGCACCAGGATTTGATGGAGTCACAGTGGAAATATTGAAAAAATACAACAACTTATTAAGCTTTCCTATTACACACATTATAAATATTAGTTTGAATAGTGGAATATTCCCTTCCATTTATAAAAAATCCATCGTAACACCCGTTTTTAAAGCGGGCAGCTCTGAAGAAATATCAAATTATCGACCTATATCTCTCGTCTCAAACATTGCAAAAATTTTTGAAAAGATCGTAAAAAAGCAACTCATGTACTATATTGAAAATAATAAAATACTTAGTCCTAGTCAATTTGGATTTAGAGAGAAACTAGGCACTCATGATGCCATTGCTGAACTAACCTCAACTATATACAATGCATTGGATAAAAAAAATAAATGCCTGGGCATTTTCATTGATTTACGCAAAGCTTTTGATAGTATCTCCCATACAAAACTAATTAATAAATTAAATGATATCGGTATTATTGGTAAGGTTAGGTATTGGCTACAAAGCTACCTAACTCAAAGAAGTCAAAAAGTAAAATTAAATAACTCACTAAGTGCAGATGAAACTTTAGCATTTGGAATTCCCCAGGGGACTGTTATTGGACCGATTTTATTTATAATTTACGTTAACCAAATGTTTAAATTAACACTTAATGGTAAACTTATATCTTTTGCTGACGACACTGCAATAATTATCGAAAAAAAGACGTGGAACGATATTACAAATGCAGCCAATCAGGACATGAAGGTTATAAAAAAATGGTTCGATAACAATTTATTATCACTTAACACAGAAAAAACATACTATATTCCATTTTCTCTTCAAGAAGATGTGCCAATTAATTTAATTAACATAATAATCCATTCCAAAAATTGTGCAAATGACGGTACATGTAATACGGACTGCGCTAAGCTAAATCATAAATCTAATGTAAAATATCTTGGAATCTTAATAGATAAAAATGTTAAATGGAAAGATCATATAGATCTCACTGTGGAAAGAATAAGAAAACTTATCTATGTATTCTACAACATACGAAACATTTTAAACAAGAAAACTATCAAAATTGTCTATTATGCGCTAATTCAGTCCTTATTACAGTACGGCATTATTGGTTGGGGAGGGGCCTTTAAGATTTCCTTACAGCCCATAATTATAATACAAAGAATAATTATTAAAATCATCCTTAGGAAACCATATGACTTCCCTACTTTAGAGATATTTCGAGAATTTAATGTGCCAACTATCACAGAATTGTATAAGAGAAACGCATTATATCAAATCTACAAAGAATATTTCATCCAAAAAATTCATCCCTCAGATAGCATAAGCAATAGATTCAAAACTAATGGCTTAATAGCCATTCCTATGCTTAGAACGACCACGGCTCAACACCACTATTTATATTTAGGTGTGAGATGGTACAATATATTATTATCCAAAAACAAAATAAATGTAACAGAAACAATGAAATATGAACAATTTAAAAATCAAATTAAGTCCCTGAAATTGGATAATGATATATTGTACCCTTAACTAATTAACATCTAATTAAAAAAATGTATTATTGTTATTGTTTTTTTTTATTTTTATATCTATGTCAAAAAGTATTTGTATATTTATTTCATTCAAGACATTTAAGTCTTTGATCATTGTATTCACACTTTTCAGAACAATATGTTTTTTTTTTATGCGTTTAAATACTCCTCCCATAAACACGAGCTCCTAGAGCTCAATTTATGGAGTAGTAGAACCATAAAATTAATTCTTATGTATACCTAGGTAATTATATTATAAATGTAATTATTATTGTTAAAAAAAAAAAAAAAATAAAAAAAAAATAAAAAAAATAAAAAATAGTCTAGATTCTACATTTAGATAATATCCAAGGTTCAAAACCGGGTGCAGTGAAAATGAAAATTATCAGGCACATTAATTTCGGTTGCGGGTCTGTCTGTCCGTCTGAGCGATTGTAAATCTGGTTCAATGAACTCGCATTTGTTTTGAATTTAAGTGCATTTTCAAAATTGAAACTAATTGTGCCCAGAATTCAGACAAGCGAGAAAGTACCTTCCTATTTTTTACCAGAACGTTACTTTAATCCTATATTTATAAATTATATTTGTTGGAAAAGATAAATGAGGGTGCGGCAAATTACTTCCTGTTTTTGATCTCATTCGAGAGGCGGAACTATAAAGTTTTGTCCCGACACAGTTTAGTCGCCATCATGAGTTCGAACAGTGAGGAGCGTGCGTTTGCCGTTGAGGCCTTCTTTTCGAACGGATGTTCTATGTTCGCAACCCAGCGCGCCGTTTCCGTTTCATCGAGTTTCAAAAAACAATGAATCTATAGTTTTCACTTAAAAAAAACGTGAAAAATGTCACCGCTGACCAAAATTTCATTTACATTTTCTACTCCAAATAATGTCCGGATAACTGGTTAAAGAAATCAAGAACGTCCTAACACCAAGTACATACTTTTCTACATAGATACTTGACGTAAAATTTACGAGATAAATCCTTATAATTTAAAATAAACACATATTCTGATACTTGTTTATTATGGTTCCGCAGCCAACTGATGCCATGAATCACTTATTGATATGATGGCAAGTTTTAGATCCCTCTCCGAAAACATAAAATTGAACTCCGATGAGCGTCTTTCCGTGCCAATCGGTTCCTCCGGAATCTAAAGACTCTGTGCGTGGCCAATAATTCAGGACCGTCTCGAGAAGTAAGATCAAAAACTATTCCAAATTAACAAATAGTCAAATAACCAATAAATAAAAAGATGGTCCTAGAGGTCAAGCGCAGAAAAATCGATAACTTCATTATGTTTGATCTACCAGGAGCTATAGCATGGTGAAATCTGATCGAGAGGCGTAATTTCCGACGATTTTATGCGGATATACCGAGCACGGTTTCACTGTTGATAGCCGAACCGATATTAACAGGGAATAAATAAAAATCGAAATACGCTGGCAGATTCGTCTACGACTTCACATTCCAAAACGTCAAACGCCAATCAATTAAGTAAAAAATTGGCAATGTTGAATTGAAATACTAACCTTAACATGCATTGGCATTACTTTTTGATACTAAACGGCAGTTAATTAATTAATGACGTCTTTAGTCATTTTTCAACCATTTTCGTTTCTCAATCAATTTTTAACAAATTGATTGGGTCTTAAATGCATTATTTAAGTTTTGACTTCTTTCAATTCTAAGAGTTTCTTTGGTTCAATCCGTTCATTAAATAAGCCATCAATTTTGCGTAACGAATGACATTATTCAAAAGTATGTGTATATTGACAGTTAGTCGAAATATCTGTTAACAATCGTTGACCGTGCTCGCAAGTACTGATACCTGACCATAGATGACGGATTTCGTTAATATCGTATTGATATAGGGTTTTATCGATCGTCCGTCGGTATCACATACACATATAAATGGGAAGCTGTCGTAAGTTTTCAAGATCTAGCAACAGTGTAAAAACGTCATATAGGCCAATGTCTTCACTTGAATGGATTAGCTGCCAAATTATTCTAACCATTTAGAACGTTTAGATTTTCGTTACGCTTTCATCGGTCTTGTATTATTTTCAGATATCCTCATTGATAAATCGGTCATGTACGGTTTTACCATATAAATGCGGTGGAGATCTCATTTCTTTTAGAAAACTTCCGTCTATCGTCTGTCAGATTCATTCCTTTCTGTGATACAACTGACGCTCTCAAAGTCAACAGCAGTCAAAAAAAGCAGTCAACTCAAAATCATCCAGCAAATTCAGCCAAATTTATGCAAGAGTCATTGAAAATTGGTCCTCCTGAATAAGGGTCATCAAACAAAGCCGCGGCGAACATTTGAACGACTTTATATTTATTCCACATGCCATAAAATGTACTTTCAAATAAAAAAAATAGTTTAGAGGATATCTCACATATAACTTGTTTTATTTACATTTTAAAATCGAGCGTCCTTTTTGAAAGTACCTTCTTTGGAAATGAGATTTCAATAATATAAGAAAAAGAAGGAGAGATACATAAATACGAATGTTAGAGGGAGCCCGCTAATATTAAAAATGATATTATTTAAGCAAAAATTGTGAAAATGTTTAATAAAACACGAATCGTTTAAAATAGAGCAAAAATCTCGTGGGAAATGTCTAGCATTTAAAAAAACACCGATTTTTTCATACACTTGTAAAATTACAGAAAAAGACGTGTTTCTAATAATTTTAAATGTGCATTTAAATGTGCAATAAGTTTGAAATGTGCATTTAAAGTTATTGTTGAATTTGAAGGTAAGATATTTTATAAATTTGTTTTGAATATGTTATATGCTATCTATGTATAATTTGTCCTGCGGGTTCCAAATTGGCGAGGCATATTCCAGTGTACTTCTAACTAATGCAAAATATGACATTACTACTGTACGCGGTTTACTGAACACTTTACTTAAACGAAGAACAAAACCAAGCATTTTATTTGACATATGAACGTTAAGTCGATGTGCTTATTAAATATAAGTTTGCTATCAAGGTAAACGCCAAGATCTTTACATTATAGGTATTATCTTAAAAAATAGCATATATTTTTTTAGAAATTTAAATACTTAAAGTGTTCAAGAGAAGTTTGTCATAATGCGGCATAAATTAGGAATTAATGAAAAAATCACGAAAGCTGTCGAGTTTATTGGACTACTTGGTTTGGCCGCTCGTGGCACAGCTCACATGAAGATGGTGCACCCCTGGTGGGAGATAGTACACATCTAGGTGGTTCGCAATTCACTCTGACCCACGATCTGCCGAATAAATTATTCAACACGAGATCCGTTAATACTTGATGACTAAAAGCTATGGCGGGTCGAGCCAAGAGTTGAGAGCGTTGGCAAGCGAAATAGGGCCATCTAATGAACTTTCTGATGGGACATCTACCATTTCCCACTTGTCCAACTGCATTTGCATGCTAATGTTCGTTTACCTGCGCTTTGCTGTCTTGTTGCTTGTTAGCCAGCTAATTGACTGGGTAGTCAGTTAACTTGTTAGCTAGTGTTTTTCGAACACCTGTACGGTGTGGTGGTCTGGACGCTCTTTTGAGAAAAGTAACAATGCGTTGGCACAGATTTCTTTAATATGTTTTTCTTTTATTTATTAATTAAGTCTCCGCAGTCAGCTTTCAAAAAGAAGAGGAACATGGTTTTAAAGGGAGATATATAAATAAGAATGTTAGAGAAAAACGATTAAATCAATGTCTAAAACAGCTTTTAGTCTAAATCATGCTGTGATTTTTTTCATACCGAAATTCTTAATAATTTTGGAAGAAATTTTCGAAGCGTACCTACTTGGCGATTTTTTTCAAACCGGGACAGAAACTTGATGGTGGCGCCCCCTCTCACCAGTGTTTGACGGAGGGAGGGAGGGGGGGGGAGAGAAAGAGGAGGGGAGAGAAAGAGGAGGGGAGGGCTCAACTGTCACGGAATCAATTTGTTATGCCTTTTTGTTTAGCAAGTTAAAAAAAGCAATTCTTATTTATTTTAAGTACTGGGTTGCTACCTCCTTCCTTCTTGTATTCACGATATAGGGTCAGTTCTTAATAATATTAATACACGTAATATGATAATATTATATAATAAAAAATGTATATCATCCAATTTAATTTTCATTTTGAACATAATGGAATCTTTTAGTTCAATTTTCATCCACTTTCCGAACTACACACGTAATTACAATACATACAATAACAAAAATTAACTAATATTAAAGTTTAGTTTGCTTTATTAGTACGTGATAAGCGTGTTTTTTGGTCTTTTTTAGACCATATTTCTTTTACCTGCCCACGCCCTCACTGTGCCATCTCAACGCCCCCTAATTTTCTCTGGATCTTCGACTGCCCCCCTGAAAGGCTCAAACGCCCACAAGGGAGCATTATCGCCCATGTCGAGAACCTATTACGTATATTATGCACGCGTTCAAAATCGACTTAGGATACATTCATAAATCAACTTAGGATCCATAAACCAACTGGGCGTTTTAAAATCAAATGAATAATGCGCTGGATGCAAGGCGCTTTGTGAATCAAATTTTTTTTCAATCAAACACATAAGTTACGATTTTGGCGCCCCCTTAAACTGCCGCCTGGGCGGTAGTTTAAGGCAGTTTAAGCCCATTTCATTCATACATTAATTCAAACAAACAAAATCGAAATTCAAATATACATATTTAAGAATATTTGTGATAAAATGAAAATGTCCACCGACTCGGCGTAACACGTATCAATGAAAATTATAACCAATTAATTTATACATATTTATGGTTAATTCCCTTAACCTTTCATAGCTTTAAAAAGTATTCATCATAACGAGTAAATGTTTTCCTGTGATTTTTCGCTGCTTGTCAAAAATGTACTACAAAAGTTATATTTTAAATTCCCCTACGCAAGTTTCACAATATTCCTTAACACGCTCCGCTTCAGATTGTATTCCCATTAAATTCATAATACTTTTTTGCCACTCGAAAAACGCCATGAATTATTGCCACACGCGAACTGTACGAAATCACACACATAAAAATATCACCCAAATTATAATAATCGTGTTTGAAAAATAAATATCAAGCTAGCGGCTGGACTGGACGTAGGAAGGAATATTAATGTGTGTAAAAAAAATAACCCGGTTATGATTTTTGTATTCACAGAGGAATCATACACAGCTTGACACAATGTTACGATATTCTGTAAGCAATCTATATCTGTACCATATACTATATTCAATACTATCTACACTATGCAAAGCTGCGTGTGTTTGTTTGTTACGCTTTCACGCATAAAACAATAAAACGATTTAAAAATTCACCAATAGAAAGCTAAATTATATGCAAAGACTATAGGCTGTATATGATGGTAAGCTCTGGAGTTATGAAATTATAAATATTAATATATTATATTTCTTATACGTTTTCTGTCGTTAACAAAAGCGAGTTATTGCTAACGTCAGAAAACAAATCGTTGCCGTGGAAACAATGTTGATATATTTTCTTTTATTTCAGGCGTCGTAGTTAATATCTATCTATCTATGTAAATAAAAATAAATATTCGAAATGTTGGTACCTACGCCCGTAACCTCCGAACGACTGAACCAAATTGGATAATTGTTTTTTTAACTACTGGTGAGCTCTGGCATTATGAAATTTAGAAGGCACGCGAGCTTTTTAAAAACCGAATGTACCGAGAATGAATGCGGAATGCAGGAGGGGGGACGGGGGGAATAACTGATAAGTTCAAGCGCTACAGTAATTTACCCCTAATATCATGCGAGCGAAGCCGCGGGTAAAAAAGCTAGTATAAAATAAACAAGTATTTTGGAAAATGAAAATAAAATTTATAGCATAATTGTTATGATTTTTCATTTAGCATTAATTTAATTTATATATTTACAGAGCTAGAAGAAATATCCTCAACACAGTTATCGCCATATCCTGGAATTCGACTCGTGCAGGGAGCAGAGTCCTGTTGCAGAATTGCTCTTGGGAATTCGGGTTGGCACTTTTCAAGTTCTTTGTTTTAATGCTGTTCCAACATCAATTTTTATTTTGATAAATAATGCACAAAGCCGCCGCATGCCGCCACACTTTAATAGGATAGATTTTGAAAAGTAAACTGCTTTTAAACTTATTACCAATTCAGTCGGAATAGAAAGAAAAATAAGCCTTAAAATTCGGTTTTAATTCAAAGTTAAAAATTTCCCATGCAAAACATCTCCACTGCCGCCATTTTTTATTTGCATGGATTTGACATTTGCGAAGTTTAGTTTCAAACCAAATACGCATAAACTACTTAATTTAACTAAACTAAGAACCTAATAACCTATTTTGTATACGTACACACTTGTTCATGTAGTCATTGTTGAAATGAAGTGTGATTTTCATAATCTGTGCTTAAAAATGCGGCGGCTTATGGGTTATTTAATTTTATTTTTGGCTATTCTTCATGCCTGATTGGCACCAAAGATCCAACCCCTATGTATGAAAAACACCCCCAAAACATTTATTTATTAAAACATTTGGATGTTTTACAGTTTGGTCAATACGAACTGGAGTAAGTTGTTCGTTTAAGACTTATTTATTTATTTGACGCCCAGAGGTCTTTTACATAATTTGTAATTTTAATTTGACAGATACTTTGAAACTAAGGAAATAATACAGATAAAACTACATTAGATAAAAGTCATACAAACTCATAAACATAAACAGAAAAATACAGCTATTTTATTGGTTTACAAGATGTGTTTAGTGATATTGTTGAAATAATTTTTTTAGATGATCCACAAAACTCACCAAGTTGATATTGAAAACGTCAACATCACCCAAGTATTTATTCCCCATGGTGTGAAGTCGTTGTACCGGAGAGTGGGCAATGTAGTTACGCTTATGAGTGCTGCTATAGAATATTGTATTTTGTCGTGTTGTTACTGTGGGTATTCGTGAGATAATGCTGCTATAGAATATTGTATTTTGTCGTGTTGTTACTGTGGGTATTCGTAAGATAATGAGTTGCAAGAGTTCACAACAGTTGAATTTAGAGTTAAGTATTTTGAATAAAAATGTTAAGTCGTTTATTTTAGGTATGTATTTTTGGAATATTTAATAATCGTATTTTAAGTCTTCTACTGGGATATTTAATTTAAAATTGATAAAAGGCAGAAATTTTTTTTTTGAATTCGCTCAATGTTATTAATGTGAATTTTGTAGGTTGGGGACCAAACTACTGAGTTATATTCGATTAGGCTTCTAACTAGACTTCTTACTTAACTAACAGTCACCTTGAAACTCATATAATTTGAGAGAATAGTCATCAACTGGCTCTCTTATTAGTGATATTATTATTTATTTTATTTAGTTATTGGGTATATATTAGAAAAAAAAGTGTCCGCAACCACACCGAAAACATCAAAATGTTCTTTTGACGAAAACGAACCCGAACACGGATTCACTTCTAAGTAATTATATAGGTTTTGTTTTGTAAACAAAATTATTCATTCCAATTTAATTCGTATTCTGAAGGAAACGGCACTTCGCTCCAAAGTACTTGTAATTAATTATTTTCTTTTCAAATTTGCTCAGCAATAAATCGTTACAAAAAGATTGGCTTGTATTTACTGTTAGTGGGAAATTACTACTCGTTTTGGTTTTATTTCATTTTTTCATTCACTACAAGTTTTATTTAATTTTTTATCGGTCATCTGAAAACAAGAAATCTTGTTATTTTTTATGTCAAATAAATGGAATTTTCAAAGCTGTACACAGTTGATGATGGAAGATACGTTGCAAGATGAAAGTTTTTTTTTACATTAGCTCCGTACAAGAAGCCCTGAGGAAAACAATTTCCCTATTTCTCGGGTCCTATGTCATCTTTCGGGATGCTGTGTGCAGGGAATTTTTAAGAAAAGGAAGGGACGAAATTCTGGGAAGTTGGCACGAGGGATGGGTAGGAATGTGAAGGTCAATGTGCCCAGTATGAATCCACTCCTCCCACTTCCTTTGGAAAGTGGTGGGTCGAGATGTCGAAAAGTCACCCTCAACCACCTCAAGGTCACCTCACCCTCAACCTCTCGATCCGGCCTGCCACACAGCAGATGGGAAAATGCGCCCGCCGCCAAGACCTAGACAAACCTCACCCCATGAACCCGGGAAACCCTGCTAAAACGTAGCGAACCCTTTGAAATGACCTATGGCAGGGGTGTTGGTTATCCAATAAATGGTTCTCGGGGCGGCGATATCCATACCCGTCTCCCATATTGTTTTGATATAATAAATGTTTTCGGGTAAAGCTATTCAAACATATCAAATACATTTTAAAAATTGGAACTGATCTCTCAAGAATTCAAACAAAGTGACAGATTGAGACAGAAAAAAAAATCTAAATTAAAGGAATTTCAAAATTCATAGATACGAATTCATCACTAAAAACTTACTTTTGTTATAGAAATGGTTTAAAAACAAAAATTTAAACGAAAGAAAATTAAATAAACGAGGCTTTTAAAGTTAGACTACAATCATAAACGGTTGTAATCTTAAAGTGAACATTTAAAATACAGACTCCTTATTAGTTTAACGTCTACCAAGTCCGGACCATGTGATACAAGGTTGTACCTACAGTTTGGCACGGAGCCTCGATGCCAAAAAGCATAGCGCCAACTTAACGTTTTGAGAACACAAACCAAATAACATTAAACACAACAAAGTGTCGTGGAAACCGCGACCCACCTGCTTGGCTACTATTGTAGTAACCAAAGTCAGAACGCAAAATAATATCTAAAGTCATTTCTACAATAGTTCGCAACGCAGCAGCTGTATTTGAAGTTAAACACGTCAACACGGGCCCATCACTATCCATCTAGACAGAAAGCCCGGAGGAAAATAATTTCTCTCTGGGCCTAAGTCAACTTTGGGGAAGCTGTGTGGAGGGCCTTTTTAGGGAAAGAAAGGAGAGGAGGTTCTGGAAAGGAAAAAGTTTGAGGGGTGTTTGTGGGAATTTGGGGGTCAATTCTGTGTCCAGGAGTGACGGGCGAAGGGTTGAGAGAATCAGGCTGGTGAGGTCAAAAGATTTTCCCTAACCAGTCTCTCCAGATCCGGCCCGCAACGCAGTAGATGGGCAAACGCGTGTGCCGCCAAGACCTAGACAAACCTCACCCTGCGTATCGGGTAACCCTGCTAAGTTACCAAACGTATCGAAGCATTTAGGGTGACCTAAGGTAGGGATGTTGGTTATCCAATAAATGGTGGCCCGGACGGCGGTAAATATACCCGCCTATCATATGGATGATTCAGCATGTTTTAAATTTAGCGTAATTGTCAGACACACGGCTGGTTTTTCAGTACACCTGCTCAAGAATGTCACGAATCGGATTAAGTGTTGGAATCCTACCATATAGCAACTTGAAGATCGTAAACATCTCTTGGCTCCGTTACAAACCTCCAAAAAACCGATCACTGAAGATGTTTTAAAAGGGAGATACGTAAATATGAATGATAGATCTCCATTGTCCACCCACCGTTCCCCTCCCTCCTTCCCACCCTGCTGCTTAACTATATGAAATACACACACCTATTGTAATATTTTTATACAAACTTCATAACGCCAGAGCTCACCATTATATATAGAAATGTTCGTGGGCTTGCGCCCAACAACTCACCAAAGTTTTATCGCAATCGAATGAATGGTTTAGGAAATGAAAAGGGACAAACAAAGAAACATTTATTTTTAGTTAGAGCAAAAATCTCTTGACATCTGAGTTAAGTAGCGTTTATAGAAACACTGTGATTTTTTTCTTCTACCTATGACATGTTAAATAACAGAACCAAATCTGTTTTTTTATAATTTTCGGAGCATAATTCACATAATTAATTTTTCAACTAGGCAAAGAAGAAAGATCATCTTTAAAAATATCACATTTATTTTATTTTTAATTTGTGTTTAAGGGAAGCATGATATAAATTTTGTAGAAATTCTGAATGCGGGGTCGCAAGTCGTAACTGAAAAATCAGCAGGCAAAAGAGTCTATTTCTCTGGTATCCTTTTATTTTTCCGGTGAGCGGAGATATTTTGAATTTATTTTCCATTTTTGTTTTTCAACTTAACCGGAACTTCCTGATTTATTATTCAGGTATCCAAGACATCTTACTTTTGCGAAGCTAAAAAGCTGTAAAATAAAATAAACTATTCAATTGGAATCCTTAATCTTTAAAAATAGATTTTCTCTAGGTTTATTCCAGGAAAATATGTAACAGCCACTGAAGATTAAAACCTGAAGATATAATTTTTTTTTAAATTTAGTGTAGAATTACTACAACTAATTTCCCTGTAATTTTTTGACTGAGTTTTCAGAAATTTTCAATGAAGATCAATAATTAGACGAAGACAAACATTCAGTTATGTAAAGTGGTGTTTACTTCTTAGATTCTTCTTCTTCTTACAAAATGACGGCATCCGAAGGTCGCGGGTTCAAATCCGGGCATCCGCGACTAAATTTAATCTGATTGATGTGTGTTATTTCACAATTTAATAATTTAGAGATCACGTAAGGTATATTTGCGGCACTTTTCAGAGTGGCAGATTCTCAGTTAATCTCTGGTGTAAGACTACCATTCAGATTTGAAATGATCTTTGAAATAGCTTTAGCCATGTTTGGTGACTAGATCTGAATAGCTAGGTAGTTCCTTACCTTCCTCTTTCCATATCATTTCCCTCCTCCCTACCTTCAACCTCTCCACACACCCCCATTGGGGATGCCATAGTTTAACTGGATCCAGGGGGTTGAGAGCAGTTGGGACTCTTGTGCGGCACAGATTAAAAAAAATAGAGTGAAGCTACGTTACTGAGATAACGCGCGTGGTGTCACTGATCTAGGTCCGATGGACATTGGACCCACTGTCCCCTAGATTCCTACCTACTTCTCATACCTTTATCCTTCCCAGAACTTTCTCTACTTCCTTTATTTTAAAAGACCCTCCCTCCACACAGCAACCCCAAAGATGATTTTTTTTCTTACATTAGCTCCACACAAGAGGCCCTGAGAAAAACGATTTCCCTCTGGGCCTATGTAATTTTTGGGGATGCTGTGTGTAGAGTTATTGGGGAAAGGAAGGAGAGGAAGTTTTGGAGTGGGTAGGAAACTGGAGATCACTGAGTCCAGGAGTGACTGACGTTTGAATCCATCCCTTCCACTACGGTACAAGGATAAGCGTCGAAAGAGTCCGGCTGGATAGGTGAAATATATCCATTAACTAGTTTCTACTGATCCGGCCCGCCAGGCTGTAGGTGTAAGACATAGACAAACCTCACCCCATAAACCGGGGCACCCCACGCTAACTCACCAAACGTAGCGAACCATTTGGAAAAATCTACGGCAGAGGTGTTTGGTTATCCAATAAATGGTTCCCGGGGCGGCAATACCCATACCCGCCTCCCAAATTATACCGGACCCCTTTAAGCGGAGAATTCATTCAAATACATGGCTAAAATGGTAATGCGCGTATTCATCTCGAGACAAAATATCCCCTACAAAATATCCTCCGACCAAATATCCTCCGACAAAATGTCCTCCGACAAAATATCCTAAGGACAAAATGTCCTCCGACAAAATATCCTGAGGACAAAACATCCATCAACAAAATATGTACTAAAACCTAACCTAACCAAACCTTATTTTACTATTTTTGAACAATAATTTATTGTTTTTACAGGATGTCTGTATTATTTTTGTCCCATTTAGGTTAGTTTAGGTTTTAGCAGATATTTTGTTGGGGGTTATTTTGTCGGGGATATTTTACATTGGGATGAAAAGTCGCGGAGCCGGCTAAAATAGCTCTTAGTGACAGCGTTGGTGACACTGAGGAACATTTCAAAGCGCCGCGCTCAATTTGACTGGCCTAAGAGCTTCCTTTGACTGTCATCGCGTGATGAAATAATCGTACAGTACGCAATTAAAACCAGCAGTAATAGTAACGTAGAAATAGGGAGAGTCTCACTAACGTAAAGGAAAGGGTCTAGAACTGAGCACTGAGTTGCTCCGACGTAGCAGGTTATGTAAAGACTGCGAGGTATTGATTTTGTTAGCCTTTTGAGCAATCCACATAAAGCTCCGTATACATGTTTGTATCGGCCCAGCAAAACAGAAAACCATCTCGCTGAAGTGGTCGCTATCTCAGACCTGATAACAAAACTTTTCCACGAAAAATACAACATCGATAATCGAGCCGTTTCTGAATTGGTGCCAAAATTCTTCCCTTCATATATTTTTTTGTTATGATTTTCCGATTACGGATTATTGGGCTCTTGAAATAAAACGGGCGCCTTGTAATATGATCATTGAAAAAACACCAGTCAATGCCAATGTATACTTATGTGGGTTTCATGACAACTCAACAAAGTGATATTTCAACACCTCTTACTCTTCAAAAATAACCAATAACCTAACCTATTAAACCTTTTCTTTAATCACTTTTAATTACTTTTCGAAGGAGTGACGAAGTGCCACTTTGTTGAGTTGTCTCCGCTAATCGTACTAATTCACTATACCTTAAAATCAATATTTGTCTACTAATTTATAAATGCGAAACTGCGTGTGTTTGTTTGTTACGCTTTCACGCATAAACCACCAAACCGATTTAAAAAATTCTTTCACCAATAGAAAGCACATTGTATGCGAGTAATACAGGCTTTATATAATGGTAAGCTCTGGCGTTATGAAATTATAAATATTAATATATTATATTTATTATACGTTTTCTGTCGCTAACGAAAGCGAGTTATTGCTAAGCAAAACAAATCGTTGCCGTGGAAACGATTTTGATATATTTGTGGAAACCTGGGGGGGGAAGCAACTCGGGAAGGGGGTTCGCTGGACGGAGGAAGGCGGGGAGTGGAGTGGGGAGAGGGAAGGTGGAGGAGGCGAAGTGGGAACGCGAGAGGGGAAGGGGACGCAGAAAAGGAATGGGAGGCGGAAGGGGAACGGGACGAATAGGAAAGGACACCCAGGGAAATAAATGGCACAGCAACGCATGTCGGGTGTCAGCTAGTATGTAGTATAAAATAAAGTGTACAATAATGTGAAAGCCGCTAAAACAAAGAAACGGTCCTGGTACATAATGTGGTAGCCCCCTATTCCCCATTCATAAAGAAGGTTCCCGTTTTTATCTGAAGGGCGTGCTTTTAAAGATATAAGGGCTGAAAGTTTCGCGCTCTGGAAATTTCCAGAACAGTCCAGGACATTCGCTAGTATTTGAGAGCATACTAAAACATTTGGTTTGGAGCGTGCGGAAACGTCCCGGAACATCCCAGATCGTTGTGGAATATTCCAGAACACTCTCGAATGTTGTGGAATGTCTTGGAACATTGTGGACCATTCGAAGCCTTTTTGTAGGCACATCTGGTGTACGGCCAAAATTAGCCATTCTGTTTGTACGTCCCACTAGAAACTCTGATAAGGTCTGTCGTGAAAATGACACTGATACTCCCGAATGGAAAGAATATTTCAAGGTAACTTTATTCAGGGCAAAACGTCAATTCGAAAAATTCTTTTGAAATATCAGACGAGATTTCATTCTGTTTTTTCCATAATGAAATTCAATTCAAGTCTTGGGATAAGCCGGGTGGTACGGCAGCAAAATAAAAACCTTAAGGATTATGGTAAAGGCCACTGACCAGATAATACTTACTAGAAATGCCTTCCATGTAAATTTGAACGGAAATAAATGTCGGCACTGACTTAATACCTTTTGATTGTAGCCCCACAGCCCACGCTCTATCTTATACTTGCCAGAAATTGTATATCGAAATGTGACAATAGTAGTATTCAGAATATTATGATGAAACATAGTTCTGTATTTGAAATTTAGGGCCCGATTGGCCAGACTTTTGGATCACGAAACACGCACATTTCTCATTTCTTGTGTTCTGCTTTATTCTACGGTAGAGATCTTTCTAGTAAGCGTAATTTATTCTGAAAAGAGTCATTTCGTAGGTAAAGAGTCGGGGAAAGAAGAACGAAGAAGAGATCTGAAGTTCCTGGCTTTTTAGGTTTAGTCACAGAACAATTCTACAGCCGTTTGTAGCAACGTTGAAGGTTTTTTTTATGTGAATACTGATGTGAGTCTAAACCGCTTATTACAAAGATTTTTTTTTTACATGAGCTCCACACAGGAGGCCCTGAGGAAAATAATTTTCCTCAGGGCCTATGTCATCCTTGGGGATGCTGGGTGGAGGTTTTTTTTTAAGGAAAGGGGGAAAGGAGAGTTCTGGGAAGGACAAGGGTTTAAGGGTGGGAAGGAATCTGGGGTTCAGTGTGTCCTGGTCATCCGCCTCCAAGACCTAGACAAACCTCACCCCATGAACCCGGGCACCCCTGCTAAATCACCAAACGTAGCGAACCACTTGGGGTGACCTATGGCAGAGGTGTTGGTTAACCACTAAAGGTTCCCGGGGCGGCGGTACCCATTCCCGCCTCACGAATTGATATGAAAGATAAGAGGATATAAAATTAATTAAGTTTAATACAGAGTTTTTTTTACATTAGCTCCAAACGGTTCCGCGACTTTTCATCCCTCGACAAAATATCTCCGACAAAATATCCCCGACATAATATCCCCTACAAAATATACCCCACAAAATATCCTACGGACAAAACATCCCCCAACAAAATATCTACTAAAACTTAACCTAACCTAAAGTAACGAAAAAATGGGACAAAAATAATATAAACAATAAATTATTGTTATCTGTATTATTTTTGTCCCATTTTACCATTTTTGAACAATAATTTATTGTCTTTACAGGTTGTCTGTATTATTTTGGTCCCATTTTTGTTAGGTTAGGTTAGTTAGGCTAGGTAAGGTTAGGTTAGGTTAGGTTTTTGTAGATATTTTGTTTAGGGATGTTTTGTCCGTAGGATATTTTGTCGGAGAATGTTTTGTCCGTACGATAGTTTGTCGGGGATATTTTGCCGGGGGTATTTTGTCGCGGGATGAAAAGTCTCGGAACCGTGGTAACCTACCTTAGTTTATCACTACATATTTACTTTTTCATCATCCGTGAGGTTTTATTTCACAAAAAACGACGCTATAAAAATCATCAAAATGTTATTATTATCATTATCGAACAGCATTTTTAAGAAACAAGCGAATAAGAAAGAAGATTTCATTCATAATGTTAAAAATACCTGTAAACTCCTACCCCACCTAAAGAATCGGTTTTCACCAAGTTCAGTATAATCCCACCTTATTGGGTTGAAAAGCTCGCTGTACTCTTATAAATACATCGTATCCGTCTTACGTTATTTATAGAGCTTATAGTAGCTTATCGTGTCAGATAATAAAATAACGGAGAGAGAAAAGTTAGGTATTTGTTTCGTAAAAACATGCGAGGAATGAAAAAATTCGTATGATATTTTAACTGTCTGTGACATATCGAGGTATGATACCCATAATAAAATTACTTTTTTATGTGAATATCGCACAAGGGTCTCCGCTGCTCTCAAACGCCAGTGAGACTATTACATCCGCATTTTGGGGTGTGTTGTGAGGCTGAAGGTAGTAGGGAGGGAAATGAGATGGCGAGGAAAAAAGGTGGGGAAGTATCCGTCTATTCAGATCTGATAAACAAATAATTTATAAAGCTATTTCAAGCAACGTTTCAATTCTGAAATCGAAAGTTGGTTTTACACCAGATACTGAGAGTATTTTCCACTCTGGAACATGTCGCAAATATACTACGTATTATTTTTAAAAGAATTAATTGTGAAATAACACAAATTAATTAATAAATGTCCCAATGTCTAATAATAATTTCCTTTCTGAACTTATATAATAAAAAAATTGCGGTAAATAACGGATATGAACCAAGTTTAATTGATGACATCTTAAATAAAAAAAAAAACTTAGCAAAATTTCAAAAATAAATATCTGTACAATTCTAATAATAATAATGATAAATAATGACGTAAAATTTTAAATATTTATTATTTTTCAGTTCAATGTTGCAAAAATCTCCCTTCTAATATTAAACCAGCTTTTTATACAAAAAATAATATCGATTATTTTTAGAGGAACGCTAAAGATAAAGGCCATAAATAGACTTATTCCGGAATATATAAACTGAAATGTAATGACTGTTCCTCATTTTATATTGGAAAAACAACTCCCAATTTTGAAATTAGACTCAAAGAACATTTTAGGTGTCTAATAATAATTTTTCCGAATTCGCTAACCATATCATTGAAAAAATATGATACGGTTAATATAAAATAACCATAGTTTTAAAAAAAAATACTGAAATAAAAAATATTCTTCATATTAACCATAAAAGAAAACGCTTAGATAAATTAAAAAAATCCTTTAAAAATAATGAGTCCACTATCAATAAATAAAAAAATATTATTTTATAGCCCAATCTTGGATATGTTCCCATTCAATGTCGTTCCTTTTCCCACACCCACTCTTCATTAATCCCTAGCCACGCTCCCACCCCTACCACAACACTTAGTAATAATACATTGGACCCACCCACTGTTTTGTAATTCTCAAGTTATTATTTGTTTGCCCTGAGGAAGGAACGGTCGTTCCGAAACCGGTCGGCGTAAATAAAACATGTGAGTGGTTCTAACAAAATAACATTATTTCATTTATTTGTAATGCACAACCACAAAGTTATAGCAACATTCAAAAGTATAAATAAAATTTATTGCGCATGCCGGGATTTGAACCCGCTACTTCGGGATCGCCAGAGCCTTACCTCTTGATCACGGAGGTTATCAATACACTAAGTTCTACCCAATCGCTAAGCAATTATACATTTTATTTCATGCTTACTTACGAAGTTTCACTTCAAGCACAAATTCTGATTAATAAAGGAGAAATATTGAAAACGCCGCGGTTTTATTTGTTATCAAAATTAGTTTTAAATTGACGTTTTACACTTCATTGTAATAAAAACAGACAAATAATAACTTTTTCATTTGGCTGAAAAACACTTAATTTTCAGTTCAGAAATTATTGTGTAATATTTTTTATGTTTTATTATTTATAGTTATGTACAGTATAAGTCAAAATATTGTATACGCGAATCACCGGAAATAATGAAAACGCATTAACACGCTAATTGTAAGTGAGAAATTATTTATCAGATCCTTGTTAAGAGCATAATTTCACAATTAACGTAGCATTTATACGTAAGAAAATAGTTTTAGTTCAGATTTCACGGAAAAATATTTTCATAAACGCCTGTGGTGTAATTTTTCGCATTAAGTGCATTCTTGGGCGATTTGTTTTTGTGGGATATAATCAT
Organism: Glyphotaelius pellucidus; assembly: GCA_936435175.1. Lineage (NCBI taxonomy): Eukaryota > Metazoa > Arthropoda > Insecta > Trichoptera > Limnephilidae > Glyphotaelius > Glyphotaelius pellucidus. Next base: position 29,395,298 of record OW386544.1, read on the forward strand.
TAAATTCTAATAAAAAGAACAAAAATATTTTTTAGGTAAACACTTTTTTACAAGCTAATAATCTGTTGTTGGCGTAAAATTACAACAGGATGGGAGTGTGTTGTCAGAGTGAAAGGAGTGGGGAGGGGAAGTAGATTGATGAAGATGAACGCTTGGAAGTATTTATGTGCTTATCAAAACTCGAATTAAAGCCTAACAACTATATTAACTTACAGTGCTTAATGATATTTTGAAATCAAAATTAGTGTTTTTAATTTAATCTTTTATTAACTTAATTTCAATTTGGGAGGCGGTTGTGGCTCCCGGCACCCTGGGAACCATTTATTGGATAACCAAAACTTCAGCCATATGTCACCCATTTTTGGTGACTTGGCAGCTGTTCCCGGGTTCATGGGGTGACGTTTGCCGAATCTTGGCGGAGGATGCGTTTACCCACCAGCTGCACGGCAGGCAGGATCGGGAAAAGCCGTTTTAGTGAGACCTTTGACCTCTCCAGCTGGTCTCTATCGACTTGCACCGCAGGAGTGGATTCCCATGACCGTCACTCCTGGACGCACTGATCCCCAGATTACTCCCCACCCCTCATTCCTTTTCCTTCCCCGAACTTCCACTATTAAAGAGACCCTCGCAAACCCGCAGAGCATCCCCAAAGTTAACATAGGCATGAAAGTGTCTCATGGTACGAGCATGAAAAGCGCTTTACAGAAGTTACAGCATTACATTGCTTGCCTATCTGATTTACAAACATTACCCACCCTGGTGGTGAACTTTCTTATTCATTGTGTATTATAATAACAAGGAAATTTAAAATCGATTTTACGGAACCAAGCGACGCAGAGTCTAGGGACGTCTATTCGCCACCGCAGACGGGGCGAGGTGTAACTGATTCAAAATGCACATTGTCTTTATGCAGATGGCATTTAAGGTTTAATTCTCAATTCCAAATTCGTCGATCGCCGCCCATTTTGATGTATGCCGAAAGAAATCGCATTGCTTGGTTTTATTTTTGGAAATTCAGGCACAAATATTAAAATGTTTTCCGATTATTTTCTAAAGAACTTAATTTGCCACATTAAAATATAATGAAAGTTTCTGAAAATGGATTCATTAACAGGAGATTTTGGCACTTGAAAGTGTTATTTAAAGGCCTGATACTTTATTTTTTGCACACTTACAAAACGACTTATTTAAAAAAAAAAACTAGAATGTTTCCAAGGCCAAGATGCGTTCTACTCGCAGAATTTAAATGAAGCATCTATATATTTCTAAGCCATAAAATTTTCAAACCAAAACACATGATTTTGAATGATTTTGCATCATTTTGTATGGCTGCATATTAAACGAGGGATTCGGCAAAACACCATGTTAATCATATTCATAATAACTAAGGAGACTTCCTTACAACTTAATCTGTCGATAACTCAAGTAGCGTATTAGGGCGCCGACACTTATAAGCTTGCAAGGAATATCGGTAAACGTTGTGAGGCGTGTAAACACCAATAAAACATAATCTACTACGCAGTGAATTTCCGTTTTCTTGTCCCGCCAACTAATTGCGTCACAATTAGTGTCGAACAATGACCTATTAAAAGGGCGCTTATATTATTACTGTGACGATCCACGGCAAAAAAGGGTAATAAACATACGTTCCTTATCGCTATTACGCTGCAACTCTTTCTTACACATTAAATAATGGTGAGACAAAAGAAGAGACACACAAAAGACGTATGTCTGTTAACTCCAAAGTCTTTTTTCTTTTGGAGGAAACAGATACATCTTATTACGGCTCAGCTACGGTGACATCAGGGAATTGCGTTTCATTTTCTTTATACGTTTGAGGGAGATGCATGATAATGATTGCATGTTTCCTTATATGTGAATATGGAGGGGTGTAGATATACGTTATATTCTTCAAACAAGCAGTTAAACGTTTGAAAATAGCACCTAAATTCAAATCAAATTTGAGTTTATTGAACTATTCACGTTGTAATTTTCACATTTTACGCATCGGCCATATTCAAATATTATCCAGCAAAATTGAACTTCAAACTGCATACAAACAAACTTACGCTTAGTCATAAATCGATGCACGCCACTGGCGGAAACATAATTCTTACGTAACAATTTCCTGCAAATTGCTACTCAAAAACATGGTTCATCGTTATGTTACCAATTTTCTGGTTTGACCTAAATAAGTGAACTATCGGAAAAAGTCGAAACATTGAAAGACAATTTCCATGCTGTGTATTCTAAATCCACATTTTGATATGAATTCCAATATGGGACGCAGAGTTTAACAGTTATCGTAAATATTATGATTTTTTGCTAGCTGTTAAAATAACATCTTTTCCGATCGGAATCAAATAGGTATTTTTACAAATGTATTTTTGTAAGTCTTAGGGCCAGTTGTTTCCCAGTTAGGAATTTGAGCAATTCATAAAATTTTAAAGTTCTCTTATCATTTCAGATATTTGAATCAGGTGGACGTTATACTATAATGACAAAACTTTAAAACAATCGAATCTATATGTAAGTTGAAAATTAACTTTTAAAATTGATTTTAATAAATTTATTTATTATTTATTTAAATTTTTTACATGTTATTAAGTTCCGTTACAACATGATTGACATCAATTATGTTGTATTACGTTGATTGATATCAATTCGTAAACGGGTTCTTTTGACATTTACTTTTTTTTTAATTGAGACAGGTTCATAAAATATACACATTTTTTATTACATTATATATATATATACATAAAAACATATATCATAACATAATTCGCTTGCTGAGGATTGGTTTGTCCTATGTCCACAAAAACTCGTATTGAAAAATAAAAGTTTTTGAGTTTCAAAAAATTATATTATTGTTTCCTTTATTTTTGTTTATATATATTTTTGTTTCCTTTATTTCAAACTAATTGCTATAAATATTTTAAAATAATACAAGGTTTAATCTACTTATATGTAAAAGAACAACGTATTTCGTTGAATTTTGAACGGACTAACATAGACTTCAATTCACAGCTTAAAAAAAACCTAAAAATACAGGAGTACAAACCAATCCTCAGCAAGCGATATAATATATCAAATATTGTTATAAAATTTATGAGAAATAAAGAACAGAAAAAATGAAAGAAATAAAAGAAAAGTAAAAATAATAATAATCGAGAAAAATTAAAACGAAAAGCGGAAAAAACAGAGGTTAGTACAAAAAAGTTCTTTCACTTTTTTAGCGTACATTTCCTTCTGAAACTCAAATCACAGCTTTTTATTGAGTAGGGTAACATGTTGTAAATTATTGGAACAAGGTATTCTACAGTTCTTTGACCGTATTTATTTAGGTATCTCGGAATTACAAGTCCATCGTTTGCAGTTAGTCTTGTATTATGAACATGTACCATTAGTTTATTATATTCAGATTGAGATGTATGCTGACTCGCAATTTTAAGCGACAATATAGCACGAAGAGATAAGAAATTTACAGAGTTGTATAGTAACGATTAATAAATACATTAATTAACTTAGCTGTCACTCAGCTTGACCAATTAAAGCTGTCAAAATATTAAAATAACGGAGGTCATTCTGTGTATCGCATTTTCAGCCCTTTGTCAATGGGGAAAATTAATTGACTCATCAAAATTTTTGCACAAACAACATTTAAATTATATTGACGTCACATTTTTCGCTATGTTCAATTCAATATGTAACTGGATGTCATATCCACCTTGTTTGTATAATAATATACAGAGTATATATTATGTTTTCCGGTTTTACCTCCCCTGCACACAGAATGTAGGCAGCCAAAATACAATTCATCCACAATGAGGACTGTAGTATTACTTCAGAATAACATGTCATTGGATAATGCAGCGAGCGTGAAATAATACATTTGGGCGGATTCGGTTGTCAGATGTATTTGTGAGTTTCGATAAGTGCTGAAAGATGGTTAAATTGCAGGCACTTAAGTAAAAGACTGCTTATTATATGTGGTTAAACATGATTAGAATCACAGAATGTAATTTTTTTATCCAGAGACAATCGTTATTTATAAGTATTGGGATCAAATGTGCTTATTAAAACATTTCGGTTCCTGAGATCACATTGACTGTTTATTAACGTATCATAATTTATAAGTTTAGTTTAGGAGGAGTAACGTCCTTACTAACTGGAAGTTAGGTTTTGTCTGCTCTTTACAATGACTCTGCACACCTACCTTCGGTTACCTTCGACATATCTCGGAAACATGTGACCCGAAGAGTTCATAGACAAACTAAAACAATGTGAGAACTAATCACAGACTAATTGAGGTTTGTTCGGCGGATGCATCTGCCCACTAGGCGCATGGCAGGCCGGATCGGGAGAGAACGGTTTAGGAAGTCTCTTTGACTTCTCCAGCCGTACTCTCTCATCCCTGGACCACTGACCCGTACTCTCTCATCCCTCGACCCACTGACCTTCATATCTTATCCTTCCCAGGACTTAATCTCCTTCCTTTCCTTTAAAATACTCTGCACACAGTATCCCCAAAGATGACATAGGCCATGAGAGAAAATATTTTCCTCAGGGCTTCCTGTGTGGAGAAAAAAAAATGACTGCATTATAATGACTGCACACCTACCTTCGGTTACCTTCGACACATCTCGGAAACGAGACAATGTGACCCGAAGAGTTCATAGACAAATTAAGCAATGTGAGAACTAATCATAGACTAATTACGATACATAACACAAGTATTAACTAAGTCCAAATGGTGAATGAACCTCGGATATGTTCCGGCCTAAAATGCCTATTGGAGGTGACAAACACGAGCTGCGTGTACACCTATTTCGAATGACAACCCGTGACAGAATTGTCGTGCGACATAAAATTTGTAGGAGACAAGTTTTTGAGATTTAAAAAAAATATTTTATTAAACATCATTAAAAATAATGATCGCCGTTACTTGATAGGTTATACATTTTGGAGTTTAAAAATAGTTTTATATTTTATGTCGTTATATGTTTTTTGTAACATTATAGAACACACGCAAGTCGAGGTGGCAGAAGGCAACTATGATTTGTATGACATACACTTCTGTCACGAGGAGTTCCGTCACGTAATTTTTACTACAAAAATATAAACACATATTTTTTTAAACGCACACAGTCTTTACGTCTTAAGTACATTATTATCAATTATAAAATAATAATATTGGTAATTCTGTTGAATTTTTCTCCACTAACTGGTGGAGACAACTTTATATAGGTTAAAAAGAAGAACGACCCTTAAACATATTTAAAACCCCGTAAAAACGAATTAAAATGGTGCCACAAAATAAATTTGCTGTGTTTGAAGAGAGTCATTTTTTTATCTATGCATTTACGTTTTTATATGTTTCATAATAAATACAGTCTAACTAATCTACATCACAGACTTTTGTTTTTTGTTCGAGAAAGATTTTTGGCTGATCTTTCAAAAGCGCACGAAGACACATTTTCACAAAATAGCCTAGAGCGACGTGTTTTTGGCAGCTGATAACAGCTTGTCTGACAAACGCAGCAAATCTCAAGTATGTCTACTGGACCTAGTTCAGTGCTGTATCAGTACCCTATATTCTATTTTAATTCATCTAAGATCGTGTATCGAATTCCTCCACCTCACAACCTTTATATTCTGATTGCGTATTGATTGGAAGCGATTAGATAACCGCGGAAAGCAAAGTGTTGTAAGCGAAGGATAAAACAATAAAATCACAATGGGAAATAATGAATAAACGAAATGCGTCAACTAAATCCGCCCACCGCCAGCGTCGCCGTTATTTACGTGAATACCACGTGATTGGATGTAGGCGTGGGAGCGGCAAACTAGATATTATTTGAAGGGGTGAGGCTACCTGAAAAAGGTTTGTAAATATGATTTTCCGAAGTGTAATATTTTTCATCAGAAACATATATTTAAATAGGACAAATACCATCCATTTGAAATAATGTTGGTTATTGGGTATTGGAAAAACGTTTAAAGGGGATGGAAACAGACGAATCTTTTTTGTTACTATGTGTTTATATTTGTATATGTTTTATAATAAATACGATATATACCTAACTTTTCTACATCACAGCACAAAACTGGGTTTCAAAGATGAAACAGTAAATCAAAAGCTAACAGGGAATCTCTATTTCAAGAATTTCCGGAATTTGTAGATATAATATTATCTCTCGAGCTATCGTCTTGCATCACAGTGGGAGGGATGGTTTCATATGTCCGCCACTTCTAGACACATTGACTCCCAGATTCTTACATATCCCTCACACCCCTTTAACCTTCCCAGAATTTCCTCTCCTTCCTTTATTAACTCGTTTAATCACAGGAGATTAGATTTGTCCCAGCTTACATAGGTCTCATAGAAATCGTTGTGCCTCCCTTACCATCATAGTGAGAAGCATGATCTAAACGGTATCGGAAAGAAAAAATAACACGCTTTATATCCAGGTATGTTTTTAGGTTTTCACGGCCAAAAAGTATTTTTGTTATTGTTTTTGGGGTGTTATGCGTTTAGCTTTGGTGTAGCCGTCAATAGACGGCTACACCAAAGCTAAACGCAAAAAACCATGCTGAATTTTTTCTAACACCAGCTCGTAGAGAAATGGAGCTGGCAGCACGGTATCGCTTCGACACACATAAGTAAACACTCTCACCAATATCATTTGGTCATCTGCCCTGATGATGGACACTGTAACGCTGTCCGAAACGTTGGCTAAAGAAGGAGGTAGCGAAACACGGCATAACACGCTTTATATCCAAATCTAAAAGTTAACCACAAAATAATTAAAATATACATCTATATGAAACCAAAGTTTCCGACCGCAATTTGAAAAATGCATAATCTATTGTCAATATCACACAACTGCTCCGGTCTAGAACCAGTGAGACTATGTTTCCCCTAATTGAGGTGAGGCTAAAGATAGAGGGGGGGGGGGGGGAGGATATGGTCACCAAACACGGCAAAAGCCATTTCAAGCAACGTTTCAATTTTTCTGAATGATATCCCTTCTCCAGAGCGACACTGTACGATGAAAGTATTTATCGCTCTGGTGCGTGATGCAAATCATCATTATCAACATCATCTTCTCCTTCTATACGGGCCGGAGACCCACTGCATCGACAAGGCTCCTCCACACGCCCCTGTCTTGTGCTGATTGTTCGGCCTCCGTCCATGGCAGTCCCGTCCTCCCCTCACACAGTTTCTGGAATTGCCTCGCCCAACTGTATCTGGGGCGGCCCACTGGACGTCTACCCTCTGGAATCGCACTCAGTATTTTCCTCGGAATTCGGTCATCGACATTCTTAGTACATGCCCAAGCCACCATGGAGAATGGCACCATGACCAAACCTAAAGCATCAAAGCTGCGGATCGGCACATGGAATATCACTAGTTTAGCCGGAAATTATACAAATATACATTTTTTAAATTAATAAATTGTGAAATAACACAAATTGATTAAATAAAATTAATTCTGCGTCATTACACCAAGCTGCCTCTCAAAATATGAATTCGTTAACATACGCTAACGCGGAATCTCTATTTCAGGGTTTGGCGTAATTTTTTCAACTCGAACAAAACATTATTATTTACAGTTGAAACAATATTAAAACAGGCAGAAAGTAATAAATCATTTTATATGCCACGCGTCTGTTATATTACTTCACCTTCTACCTTCATCCGTAAAAGGTAGGTTACCCAGGGGGATAATACATCCGTATCCTAGTTCAGGGAATAAATCAAGCACATCCGGTTGAGAAATGTTGTGATTCGGGATGAAGGCAGTGTAGGAAAGGTTTTGTTTAAGATGAAGCCAAGCGAAATAATGCAAAATCATACAAAATCATGTATTTTTGTTTTGAAAATTTGATCGTTTAGAAGTATTAAAAACGCTTCAATTAAATACTGCGTGTAGAACATATCTTGGCCCTTAAAAATATCGGTCATTTTTTTGTAAGTCTTTTAATAAACCTAGCAAAAATAAAGAATTAAGTCTATAAAAAACACTTTTAAGCGCAAACTTTCCTACTTAAAGACCCCTTTTCAGATATGGTTCTGTTGTTTAATGTGGCAAATTCAGTTTCTTTTAAAATAATCGCAAAAAAAAAGATATTTACCCCCGAACTTCACAAAATAAAATAAAATATGCATTTTCTCGTTGTTAATTTGGACATCAATCAATACGGCTCGCACTCTACGAATTCGAATTTTTAAAGTGAACCTTATGCCATCGGCACAAGAACCATGCACTTGACACAGCCATTGCCTATTAGTTACGCCCCGCCTGTCAAGGGGAATATACGTCCTACCGCGTTGCTTGGTTCCGTGAAATCAATTTAAAATTTCCTTGTTATTACAATAAACAATGCGTAAAAAAAGATTTAATGTTTTTTTACAGACCTTTACGAAATCAACCTGCAAAAATTTCCCTACTTACTTTACTCTAGCAAAATAACTAAAATGGTGCAATTTTAATCCAAAGACATAGGTATGAAACACTACCGATGTTCGTTCCTTTCCATTTAGTGGCAAAAATTCTATGAATATTTTCCGATTCGAGTTGAATGGCGTTATATCTTTCAAGGGGAAGTATAGATAAATACAGGTGTTTATGATTGTTAGGTACCTATCTAAATAAGGTAGGGGCTACACGCGCAAAATACAAAGGAATATAATGCTGTTTATAAACAGAAAAAAAAACAAATTCTAAATATGAAAAAAAATCCGGAATAAATAAATTATAACCTGCATCTTTACTTGGCACCATATGGACGTGAACTCACGTTACCTCGGGTCAGCTACAAGCTTCTTATCAATAATTTATATACATAAATAATACAACATTCCAGAATAGAACATATCTACAATACCAAGGCATGCAATGTGAAAAATGATTGCATTGTTTACAGTGCACTAAATAAGTACTTAACTTGGGTTAATAAGGAATATCGATCAGTTGACAGGGTGGAAGGAAGAGGAGGAGGGGTTGTCACGTGGATATAATCAGGTTATGGGGCATTTGGTATGTGTGTAGAAGGGTGGATGACACAATCCACACACAGTTGTTGTCGAACTACCTATCATTAAAACATGCATGGATCTAATGTAGATTATATCACTTCGAAGTAACGGATAACATTTTATGTAATTAATGTGCAAGAAAAGTGGCTTTATCGCGAAAAGGGTCTGTTAGCGGATCAGTTATAACATGCAGACCAATGTTATTTTCACATGGCACCAGTGCGGTTTTCTATTAAAACAAAACAACATTTTTCTATTAAAAACCGGAAATAGTAAATGGAACGCACAGTCCTATTTAATTTTTTTTATTGAAAATATCATCCGACAGCAAAATGACATACATTTATACTTAGGAATCCGCTATTTTGGAATCGCATTTTTGCCTAGGCTAAAATAATAATTATAAGCTTAGGACTCACTGGTAAATGAGATTATATTAAATTATAGGCAATTCAGGTAGAATAGCCCAAAATAAGACGAAAATAAAGAATAAAAAAATTTGAAATCTCGCTTAGTTTTCGAGATATCGATACTTAAAGTTGTATAAATACCTTAGATTGCGCTCAATGATACATCATCTCTAACAGGTTAGGTAAGGTTAGGTTAGGTAAGGTTAGGTTAGGTTAGATTATAAATAAAAAAGGTCATTTATAACATAAAAAACAGTACCTATTTTTTATAAAATCTTTTTGAATCTGAAACTTTAACTATCGATATCTCGAAAACTAAGCGAGAAATCGAAAAATTTTATTCTTCATTTTCGTCTTTGGGCTGTTCTACCTGAATACGTCGTCAAATCGCGGTGCCACGGAAATCGTACTCGTGCCTACATCAGTATGTATCAATTGACGGCTAAATAAATACATAGATGATGCCCCATGGTATCATGCCTCCAAAGGGAGCAATGACACAACCCCAGTCTCGGAAGAAATTCATAAGCGTTTGGGGGTTGAATTATCTCACTGCTAAACGTTTCTCGGAAAAATAATATAGGAGCGGCCGTCGGTGATAAATTATTATCGCTTACATTCAGGACTGAGTCCATTCCTCAATTTCAAAGTCCATGTTCGTCCATGAATAAATAATGATATGAATTACTAATTGTGGATTCGTCACAGAGTAATGACACACTGGGGAGGGTGGTCGATATTTTGAATTTCAATGGACAAAACCAGACAGAATGAATGACAAGTTCTATGATTTGTGATTCATTTGAAGCAATTCCATTGCACTGAACCGAAGGGCTAAAATAAAAGAAGTGCAATAACCTCTTCTCAAAGAGGCGTTGTCTGGTGAAGCAAGTACCTAACGCAGGGCTTCCCAAACTTATTTCAACTGTGACGCCCTTGGGAAGTTGCCATATTTTTGCGACGCCTAAAGATAAATGGGACCTCTGAAAAAAAAAATTATTTATGTTATGTTTTAAGTTCCGTTTTTTCGGTGATTGCGGTTGATTTTTATTTTGCAAAGTGTTTTTTTTTAATTTGAAATTCAGTTTCTAATTCAGTGGTGAGTGTATTCGTACTTTTAAATTATTATTTCACGTAGCAAAAAGTTTTTTATTTGGAAAAGCACAGTATTATTAGTATATTTACCAAGTTCCGATATCTTTCCAATTAATTAATCATATTAATTAACATATAACAGGATTAGTGTTACACAATCAGGTGGCTACGTAGGTAATTGCGTAAATGTGAAATTCTAGGGAAATTTCACTTCGAAATCTAGGGAAATAATTTTTTTGAGCAGAACATCCCTGGTCGCGTCGGCACAGACAGCCAACCTATTAATGTCTCCCACACGCACACTTTGGAGCGACCGAGTCCCGCGCCACTTCAGGCGCAGAAAAGTAAAGACCGATAGGTTTACAGCGCAGTTCACTGTCAGACTTTTCTGCGCGGCGGCCTGAAGTGGCGCGGGACTCGATCGCTCCGAAGTGTGCGCGTAGAAGACGCTATCAAGATTGCCTAACGACGCCCCTGGGATGATCCCGCGACGCCCCGGGGCGTCGCGACTCACAGTTAGGGAAGCCCTGACCTAACGTATAATACGGCGTACAATACCAACACTCTGGAACAAAAAATGTTAAAGAGAAGACAGAATAAGATTCAGTCCTATCTGGTAATTGAACCCAGGACCTCAGTCTTGCCATGGTAATGAGTGCTCTGACCATTGAGCTAATTCGACCATATCAACTTATGTCATACTACGACTGATGGCTTGTTTGCATTGGTAAAGTAGTAAATCGTAGATAGTGGTAGTAGGCCGAAAACCGTTCGCATTACGGCATATTACAATCGAGTAGAGTGCATTAGTAAGCGGCGCATTGTAAGATGAAAAGACCGCGGCGCACTAAAGTAAATAGGCTTATTAAGCTGATTGCAATGGGTATTTTTAGAAGAGATGGAAGAGGAAATTAGTGAGATGAAAATAAATAAACTATGGACACGAAAAGCGATTAATAGCAGCATAAATAAAGTATTTTATAGTGGCATCTTCACTCGATATTTCTGCGCGTCTAGTAATGAACTGCTAATACGACGGGTTCGCGCGCGTCAGTGCAAAGGGATGCGTGGTGGGGGTCTTTACTCGCCCGAAAAATTAGAACGAAATGGATTAAATCTACTAAAGAGCTGAAAAACCCACTACTAAAATTGTGGTGTTCGGACACGTTTAGTTACTAATACACTCGCTACTTGACTAAAATACTCGCCCAATGCGAACGGCTCTCGAGAGCTACCAACATTATTATAATTTTCTAGCATTTTTTTTGGCTGCTATTTTTACGTATGATAGCAAGATTCTACACGAAATAAATGTAATCTAGATAGAATCTTGGATAATTTACTGGTTAGAAAGAGGTCCTGGGTTCAATAAGACGTTTTTCGTTTGAGAGTTGTTAATATTGTCTTCTAAATGATTAAATATTACAATTTACATTAAGCACTTTTGACGCATTAAGTCATTACACTATAAAAATACGTAATACTTGTCGTTGTCGGCAATGAAGTCTGCATTATTATTTTTGACAAAAAAGGTGTACGGATGCCAACTTTATACTTATTACGAAGTTTCATAAAATTATCTAAAGCCATTTCACAAATGTTAATTTTTTTTTATCTAATCAGACCTATTAGGTTGTCATTGTCAGGTTAATCCAGAACGTCGTTGTCACTGTTTGTTAACCATATTTTTTTTATGTTGAGGGGAAATTGTAGCAAGGGGGGAAGGAGGCCTAAAATGCCTATTGGGGGTGACAAACACGAGCTGTGTGTATACTTATTTCGAATGACAACCCACGTGACAGAATAACATATTACATAAAGTAGGAGACACATTTTTGAGATTTTAAAAAAATATTTTATTAAACATCATTGTTTTGTTTTGGAAGAAGGAACTTCATAAAATAATAAGGCCGCTTCAGGAAACTTTCAAAGGACTCGTGACATTTTATTTTGCTTTATTCCCAATTACATTGTGAATAATTCCGGAGACCCAAACTACCCAAGACAGACCAAGGATTTTACTGTTACTTATTAAGAAGTTAGGATGGTGAAAAGAGAAGGAAAAAACCTAAACACAGGCCTTTTATATCGGTCTTGTCTGAAGAGAGTTTGCGTCTCCTGACATCTATTGATAATTTCATTTGTTAATTAATTGACTTTAAACAAACCAACAAATCGAAATGTCTGGAGAGGTGTGAGCCTTAGCTAATTTAAATTAAACATATTCCCGCCCAAAAAACGGTAAAGGCCAGAGTTTTTTTTTTTACACAAATAGAATATAATAATTAAAATATCTCACTTATACTACTAAAGATAACTCAAACAACTTTAACTGCTTCACACCAGATTAAATTAACTAACCATTTCATATTTTACATGCTCCAGTTAAACATTAAAGCTAAAGATTAAGTTAACGATTAACATTAAAATCAATAAGTTCTACAATTATTAAACATTTAATTTTAGGACAAACACAATGCCATGCGGATTGGACCAGGTCTTCCTTCCAGGACAGCTAATTTTATTATATACATTTAAATGGGCACTTGCAGTGTTCATTCATTTTCCTTTGGCTAGATTATGACCTTTAATTTTCATATGAGTTTTCACAAGAGGTCACGACCTCCACCATCTTTATTTATTTGCACTTTTTTTTATTTTAATTGTATTTTCCACTTTTCTACAAGCGAATTTATCATTGTTTTTCACTTTTATTTACACAAGCGAATTTATTATTGCCTTTCACTTTTATTCACAAAGGCGAATTTATCATTAAAGTCTGATTATAAAAACAAACACCCAGCTCCATCCATTTATTTTCCTTTGCTTGTGGGCGCCGCACTGTGCACAGGCGCTGCCGGGTTGCTTCTTATATTCCTTGGTCTATCTCGGGTAGATGGTCTCCGCATTTGTTGTCCTCAATTGGCAGCAGGCATAGTTTTGATATTGCCCTCTGAACCGTTCCCTGTCCTGTGATGATGGTAGCTACTCGTACTCTTCCATCGGGCCCCGGGTGTACAGCGTGCACTCGTCCTAGCCTCCAAAAGCAAGGAGGCTCATTATCTTCCTTCAAAATGACCATTTGGCCTGGTTGCAGCTGCCTTTGGTGGTTGCCAGTCCATTTCGTCCGGGTCTGCAGCTCAGCCAAGTACTCCTTGCGCCACCTCGACCAAAACGACTGTATTAGTTGATTTAATTTTTGGTAATGATTCAATCTATTGACTGCCACATTCTGCAAATTCTGCTCCGGGATCGCTGCTAAACTCGTTCCAATGAGAAAGTGACCAGGAGTCAGAGGATTTAGGTCTTGGGGGTCATTGGACAGCGGACAGAGAGGACGGGAGTTCAAGCATGATTCAATTTGACATAACACAGTGCTGAATTCCTCATATGTTAGTAATGAAGCATTTGCCACCCTCTTCAAGTGGTATTTTACTGATTTGACCCCTGCTTCCCACAGTCCCCCAAAGTGCGGAGCCCTTGCGGGTATAAAATGCCACCGAATGGATAAATTGGCTAAGTATTTATCGATTTTTTCATTTGAATTCTTCAAAAATTCATAGATTTCCCTCAATTCGTTATTCGCGCCCCGAAAGTTCGTGGCGTTATCTGAAAACATTTTACTGGGTTTCCCTCTTCGCGAGATGAAACGCTTAAACGCATTTAGGAAGCTATCAGTGCTTAAAGACATTACTACTTCTAGATGTATAGCTTTGGTTACCATACATATAAATAGACATATATAAGATTTTACGCTGTGAGTCTTACGGCTGACACCTGATTTAATCATAATGGGTCCGCAGTAGTCCACGCCGGATAATTGAAACGGGCGACCTTCCGTTATTCTTTCGGTCGGTAAGTCCGCCATCAGCTGTTGCTCTGTTTTCGGGTTACACCTTTCTGTATGCTTCCTGATTTTCCGTTCCTAACTGCTCCAAGCATCTGGTAGCCAGAAAGGATGATGGTCCCAAACCGTAGGTGACAGTATTGAGTTGGTAGTGTCGGATTTCTTCCTCCGGAGAGTCCCTCCAGACTATGCGCTGCAAATCTCTATCCTCAGGTTGCACCAATATTTGACGATACATCTTCTCGATGTCGGCGGTTAATGCATACTGGTGCTTTCTGAAAAATAACAGTTGTGCACATAAATCCTTTTGTAAAACTGGCCCTACCATGAGGGCGTCGTTTAATGATATACCGGTTGATGACTTGGCTGATCCGTCAAACACGACCCTGGTTTTGGTTGTCGTGCTAGACTCCTTCATCACTGCATGGTGTGGCAAATAATAACAAATTTTATCTTTTGGTGGTGCTTCGCACAGCGTCATGTGCCCCAATTCCTGATACTCTTTCATGAATTTTTTATAATCTAGCATCAGGTCTTGATTGGCAAGGAATTTCTTCTCCATATTATAGAATCTTTTTTCAGCCACCTTTAGGGTTTCACCCATTTGATTAATATTAGGCCGCAGCGGTAATCTTACCGCAAAACGTCCTTTCTCATCTCTTTTGTGCGTGTGTAAGAAGCTCTCTTCACATGCTCTTTCTTCGTGGCTTCTATGTTTTACAGGAGCTAGTTCCTCTATTTTCCAAAAGTTTTCTAATTGCTTATGCAATAAATTTAAAGATAAATGACAGGAATTTACTGGCCTTTTTGGTTTCGGAGTGGAGATAGGCCCGGATACAAGCCATCCTAGCTCGGTCCTTTGCAGCGTGAGTCCCGCATCTCCAATCCTCATTCGATCGTTATGCAAGACTTCCCAAAATACCTCCGCTCCTAGTAGTAGATCTATCGGGCTGGTAATGTTGAAGTTTGGATCTGCTAATTGGAGACCGCTGGGGATCTCCGCTTCTTTTCTCTGAAAGGAAATTTGGGGCAGATTACTGGTCACCTCAGGTATAATCAGGCATTCTATCTTCTTTTCGTACTCAGAGTAGCCTGAAGTTATATTTAATCCCACTTTAGATCTTATATTTAAAATTTTATTGTGGATTCCCGTGACAGGAATGTTGACTTTTTTCGTTTTTGAATTTAATTTCTTGACGAATGCCTTACTTATGAAATTCGTTTGAGCTCCAGAATCTAATAGAGCTCTTGCTTGAATTGAGTTTCCTGCATCATCCTTTATGTTGATGATGGCAGTTGACAATAACACGAAATTTTGTTCTACCTTCGCGGCATGATTTGATACTAAAGGCGCTTCCTTCGCGGAAGATGTTGATGCCCTTTCGTGTTTTGATTCCTCCTCCTTCTTAACATGAAGTAAAGTATTATGATTTTCACCATCGCATTTACGGCAATTGAATTTAGACCTGCAATCCTTCAATTTATGACCGGGGTTTAAACATTTTAAACAAGCGCCTAGTTTGTGTATTTTATCAATTCGTTCTTTCGGTTTTAATTCCAAAAATTTGCGGCAATAATAAATTTTATGATTATCGTTGCAATGTAAACATTTTAATTTTTGTGCGGACAACGACACCAAAACTTCCTTTTTATAATTATGCGGATTCGTTTTTCCCGGATTAATTCTTTTTTCGTTATTTGCCGAGGCTTCTAGTACTTGGGCCCTTGTATACAAACAACTAATAAATTCTTCGTAGGTAGGTAAATTATTCTTTGTTGGGTATTGTTCCCAATGAGCCCTTGTATTTGAATCTAATTTGCTTGATAACAAATAAATTAATATTACATCCCAATTTTTCGTAGCTATATTTAAGTTATTTAGTGATTTTAAATGTAATTGCGCCTCGTCCAATAGATTCCTTATTGCGACGTGATTTTCTGCCTTTACGTCCGGTAATTTAAACAATGCGTTTACATGATTATTTATAATTATTTTTGAGTTTTCGTATCTATCCGTAAGCATCTCCCAAGCCGTAACGTAGTTATCCGCGTATATCGGTAACGCTGTTATGAGTTTAAACGCTTCCCCTTTCAGACAAGACCGCAGATAATAAAATTTTTGAACGGCATCCAGGTTATGATTGCTGTCTACTAAAGATATGAACGCATCCCGGAACTGCATCCATTCGCAGTAATCCCCTTTAAATTTCGGTAATTCAATTATCGGTAATTTAATATTGTTATTCCTTCCCTTCAATCCTTTTTAGCTAACCTCTCTTTTGCGCTGGCCAATATACAAAAATAATCATTTTCAAAGCTCGCTCGGTCGCCTTCAACATCGTCTGGAGATAATGCCTCTATTCTATCTTGAATTTCTTCAAAATTATCTAGCAAAGGTTCGAAACGCTTTATACGCAATTCTAGTTCGCTTTGCGTCAGTGAATCTTTGTTTAAAAATTCTCTGAACCTTGTCATCTTGCCTTTACAAACGCCCCGTTGAGCGATCAGCGTTTTTAAATCCATTTTGATTAATCAGATGTGTACTTACAATTTACAGAGTTATCCAATTATTTTATCGCAATCACCGTTTAATCACTATTAATCATATAATATACGCACTGATAACTTCCCAAATTTTAGTTATTTACTTCACGAACTGTCACGAGACAACAATAACAATAATAATAATTTACCAACGTCGTTAATCATAGATGAATCCCGTTGATTTTTATTCAATCGCCCATAGAGCATTTCCAACAAAAACTGCTTTATTGACTTCGCGGCTAATTTAAAATAAAAATTTCAAACAAACTTTATAAATCTCGAAATTTAAAACATTGCTGTAGTTTTTGTCAATAATCAATAATTTTGTCAATAATTTTGTCATACCGGCTTGCAACAATTTTTTTTGAGTAATGCACAATATTGATGTCATTGATTTTTTTGCTTTTAAGGATTTTAATGGTAAGGTAGATAGTATGGATATGGATTGGTCACTTGCCCTTTTTTATCGCTGATGGCCTCTGCTGCTTGCTGGATGCTGGAAACTGCATGTTGGCTGTTCCTTTTTTCAGTGCTGGTTCTTCTTTACTAATTTAATCACTCGCGTTAAATTATCCGACTCGTAGGATCATATGTTTTGTTTTGGAAGAAGGAACTTCATAAAATAATAAGGCCGCTTCAGGAAACTTTCAAAGGACTCGTGACATTTTATTTTGCTTTATTCCCAATTACATTGTGAATAATTCCGGAGACCCAAACTACCCAAGACAGACCAAGGATTTTACTGTTACTTATTAAGAAGTTAGGATGGTGAAAAGAGAAGGAAAAAACCTAAACACAGGCCTTTTATATCGGTCTTGTCTGAAGAGAGTTTGCGTCTCCTGACATCTATTGATAATTTCATTTGTTAATTAATTGACTTTAAACAAACCAACAAATCGAAATGTCTGGAGAGGTGTGAGCCTTAGCTAATTTAAATTAAACAATCATTAAAAATAATAATCGCTGTTACTTGATAGGTTATACCTTTTGGAGTTTAAAAATAGTTTTATATTTTATGTCGTCATATCATTTTTTTGTAACATTGTAGAATATACGCTAGTCGAGGTGGCAGAAGACAACTGTGATTTGTATGAAATACACTTCTATCACGAGGAGTTACAACTCTGTAACGTAATTTTTACTACAAAAATATAAACACATATTTTTTTTTAAACGCACATAGTCGTTACGTCTTTAGTACCGTAGATTTTAAAGTAATTATAAAATAATAATATTGGTAACGCTTTATGTAGGTTAAAAAGGAGAACAACTTTATGTAGGTTAAAAAGAAGAACGACCCATTTACAATATTATAGAAAGAAAAAGAAAGTGTTTCTGTTTGCAAAATGATTGAACATAAGCATTGACGAGAGATCGTTATCGGGAAATCTTCAACTCAATCTAAACATTGACCAGAACCTTCGTAACTGGCGCGTAACGTAGAAGTTACGCTACAATTGTGAGCATCACATGTAAATAATAATGGGTAAATGTGTCCACCTGCTTCGTGGCGGGATGGATCGGGAGAAGTCAGTTGAAGGATACCCTTTGACCTCTCCAGCCGGACTTTCTCGACCTTACCAACGGCTTGCACCGCAGTGTTAGGGCTGAACCCATCCTTCTTACCTTTTCCATCCCAGCACTTTCTCTCCTTCCTTTACTTAAAAATACCCCTTCACACGTCATCCTCATAGATGGCTCCTGCGAGGAATTAGTTAAAAAATGATTATAAACCTAACTTTTGCTGAATTTGAGATTATATCTGTTATATTTTGGTGTTCTTAGAATTATAGTTAGCTCGATGCACCAAGAGGTACTAACCAGGGGGTAAGGAACCTCTTACATATAAACAGAACAAGCCAATGCTTCGTTTAGTGTGTGATCCATTCCACATATTACTTAATTTAAGTGACTATACCTGTTAAACTATAAAGTAATATTCTGGTGAGTGATACTTTATTGCTTGCTCAATGTGCCAAGTGTTAAACTCCCACGTAGGGCAAGGAACCCCAGTAGAAGCGAATGCAAGATCTCATTTACTTTAATAAAAGATCTTTAAGGGGAAATCCAGTCCTTGAGAAATGAGACCAATAGATATTTTACCAAACTGTTGCTGTCTCTATCGTTTTACTCCTCCAATTACTGGGTGAAAGGAAAACTGCACATCGTGGTGAAAATACCCTAATAAAATCATCATAGCAAAGGTTTTATACTCCCCATTTTTCTCTCCCCGGGACAATATTTTTATACTCCTACTACCATTATTAGAAGCGGAAGATGTTGCTTGTGCAGTGATGGAGGAATTAACTAGTCGAAGAATTGAACCCACGAGATGCCTGGGAGAGAAACCGAAGAATTTGTCAAAACCACTCGTTCAGTGCATCAATGCACATCTTTGAAGTGGAAATTAACCCACTTCCCGACAACCGACAGATCTGAAACTCGGCAGATAGCGACAAAGAGTTTAACAACTTTAGGTGGCACTCATGCACGGAGCGCTACACACATTTTTCTGAAATTGGATGACTTTATACCAAAAAATTCACAGCAGCTAACATAAGAAATAAATGTCAGAACTATCCAATTAGGATTTGGCTTAGGTGTAAGCAGTGCTCGCTCATTTTAGTCAGTCCCAGTCAATTTAAAAAAAATATATATATTCAAAATTTTGAAAGATGGCCCAAATAGGACGAAAAATGAAAATAGATGTATTGTGGTAAACAAACTTTATCATTAGTAGGTATAGAGAGATAGTACCTACTATGAGAAATATTGCCATTTGTAAGAAAATTCTCCGCCTCGTGGTCTGAGTTTTTTTGTATTAATTTATTCAGAACCGCACAAGAAACCCATTGGCCTAGAGCCAGGGGCTTAGATACCGTTACCCCCCGAGGAGACATGAAAGGGGGGACATTAGGGCCCCCGTAGTCGAGGGGGGTAGGAACTAGGAGACTTCAGGCAGGGAGAACATCGTGCGGGGGGAGAGAGAGTGGCCAATTCGTGTCTTGAAAAGACCGTAATTACTAGAGGCACGATAGAGGAAGAGACCTATATTGAAGACACTGAATGAAATCATTATTATTTGATTCAGATGGGTAAAAGAGTGGTTCTGGTAACGCGGAAAATATACAATTATAAAATGGTTTATTTTGTAATATTCATTTAAATGTAATCAACAACCTACCTGCAAGTATAAGTATTTATTTATTTATTTACGGACAAACAGTCCATTAATAATATAAAAATAATACGAATAAAAAAAAGAGATGACAATGAAAGGAAAGTTCATATAAATGAAGAGCATTGACAAAATATAATATAAAAGAACATGTAGAAGACAACTACAAGTCAAAGCTTGAAGATGAATTTAAAAGACTTTAAAAAATTACACATTGCGTATCGACTGCCGAAACTCATTAAGGCTAACACCAAAAATTCAATGCTTTGACTTACGTTAACATTCGACATTCTGGATAAAGGATAATGATATCCATAATTAGTAGAATGTTGATTGAGGAATAGCAATTCATTATTTCGGAGTCTACGGGAAGGGATGTTAAACTGGATGAATTGTAACATAGCAGGTGTGTCAGTAATACTGTTGATAATTTTGAGTACGCAAATTAGTTTTTCTACATTTTTTTAAAGAAGAAATGCTTAAAGTTTGTTCAATTTCATCATACGAGTACTCGCCTCTTTCAAGTCCTAACCTCCAAGCAATTCCTCGATGGATTTGATGTGACAAATATGGACAGCATAGAAAGGAGACCAAATGATACTAGCATATTCAAGGTGAGGGCGAACCAGCGAACAGTAAAGAGTTTCATGGAATTTTCCATTATTAAATGGATAATTCTATGAATGAAGCCGAGTAGTTAAGTGATTTGTTTACGATGTTATTAATGTGATCACGGAAAGAAAGTTTGCAGACTGGAGTGATCCCAAGGTCCTTGATAGATGTGACAGTAGAGAGACAAACATTATTTAGTTTATAATTAAACTGAATAGGTTTTTTGGTTCTATAAAAGGAAAAAAAATGCATTTGTCAACATTTAGTTCCTTGCAGTTAATTTTGCACCAAATGAATCAATCTATCAAGTTGAAAAACTAAACAATCAAAATGGGATTTAATTACCTTAATAATCTTATTGTATCGGCAAAAAGCCAAAAACGCGTGTAAGAAAAAAAAATTTGTGATATCGTTAATAAAAAGGTTAAAAAGTATGAAGCTGGATGTATTGCTTTTTGGCAAATTCTTACAACCAAAATATGTAGGTAATTAATTTGTAAGCCTTCTCTAGAATCTATAGATTTGGAGCGTGAGTAAGGTGGGTATGTTATTATTATTATTTTATTTATTTCTAGCTTTTTTTTTTGGATTTCGTAGGATTCGAACCTCGGAGTTATCGGAGGCTCGCGCCGAGCTGAGAATTTACTGCATTATATTAGAACCGAGGACCCATGAAATAATAAATTTTAGTGACGCAATTCCGTTTCACCCGAATTTCAAATCACTAACGGGGCTAAAGAATTTTCACTTAAAAAAATCGTTGAAGTGAAACCTCCAGAAAACTAAAGTAGACAAGAGTGGGGAGGCTACGAAGCACCGCACGAATAATAATAATAACCTAATATTTGTGTGGCGCAATTTTTGTATTATTTCACTTCAAGTGCGCTTAACTATAAAATAAGTGTTCCTTACGAGTCCTTACAAAATAATGATCAAATAATATGAAACAAAGAATATTCAAAGCAAAAAGAACAACATTAACAATAACAGTGTTGTTTTGGCACTGATTTGTTAAAAATGATTTTGTTAAAAAAAAAACAATAAATAAACATCTAGGTCGACGGTCGATACACGTTGCCTGCCCTTGAAATTACATCCCCACCACTGTACTTGTTCCTTACATCCCCGAAATGAGAGTAATTATTCATATGAGACAGATAAGCTAGAGAAAATATTAGCCGCCATTATATTCTGGAACAAACCCAATCGGGTTTTATAAGAAGAAACTGTTTCGCGGTTTATCCAACCAACACCAAACTAGTTTCCGGAGATTTTTCCACCATGTATACGTACAGTGTATTTAAAAATACCCATTACCTATACGGTGAAAGGGAATTAATGTCTACTTTAATTCACATAAAAATATCACAGTTTATAGGAGCCTATTACCTAGACCTAGAGTCACAACTTTGCAAATGTCTTGTTACCGGGGATGAGATGGCAACAATACACATAGAAGATTACTTTGAGCAAGATTGACTCGCTTGGCAGATGGCTTGACATCCTGAAAACTAAGGCTGTCTGGCAAGGGCTTGCTTACGTTTAAATAGTTTATGTTGTTACCGTAGCAAGTTGAAATGGCGCATGATGAAATTTCCTTTTGTGGAACTAATCTCACATCGTGAGAAGGGCAGGACTCCAGAGAATTGGCTCCCAGCCAAAAAGACCTTCCAGAAACAGGAGAGGCGGAAGATTCTAGATACCAATCATCCCTCCGATGATTTCCAGTCAGCTCCCAAGATGGCGAGTATGATGTCCAAAATCACGGTTGTAGCGATCTTCAAAAACGATCCGTCGTGTTGCGGTCGAGAGGACCGCCCCAAAGCTCTCGGCTGCTCCACAAAGAATGGCTGGCTTTCTTTTCAAATCTGCCGATTTAAATCTATGCAGGATCAACAATTGTTGCATTCCAAAATATTGCAGGGCTCGAAATATAACCAATGCATAAATATCAATGGGCAAGCACTAGAGGTGCCGCACACCGAGACCATAAATAAAGTGTGTATAAGAGGGTGCACACACCTTGTTACAAATACTTTTATGTAACAGTTTTTCCAATCAGTTTGTTTGTACAACTTAAATTACTATATTTCTGTTTGATGTTTAGTGTCACCCTGATGTCAATAATAAATTAAGGCTTTTTAAACACATCTATTTGAATATCCATTTTGTTTTCAAGAATGAATGAATTCTAATCTTGAAAGTGGAAATTAACCCACTTCCCGATATTCGATCAAGGTGAAACTCGGTAGCTGAACTTGTTATCGATGGCAATGTATTCAATCAACTTTTGGTGACGCTCACAAGCACACATGCGCACATCCAGACATTTTTCTGTTTATGTCTAGGGTCGTCCTGATTTCAATTTTCTGTATGACATTATGTTTAACCCGTCTAATCACAGGAGACCCAAGTTGTCCCAAAACATCATATGCCGTTATAATAATAGGAGACCCAGATTGTCCCAGAGCGACCGTGCATTATTAAAAGTTAGATATCTCTCTTCCTGTCATATAAACATTTGTGATTTCTTTTATGTTAGAGAGCGAAAGAAATGATACTTCTTATTGTTTTAGAAATATACTATATATTATTGGTTAGATATTTTACAAACCCGATCATAAGTGACAATTTTATTTTGCGCCAATTTGTGACGTAACAAACACTAAATTTAAAAATAAAATTGTATGAAAGTTGTAAAAAGTGAGGTGACAGTTTCATTACAAATTTTCCTATGAAAATGAATCTATATTTAAAATTTTAAGTTTATTTAATTTAACGTATTTTTTTGAGGAATCCCCAGGTACGTATTTTTAAGCCAATTTACATTTTCAATATAAAAATTTTAATGTTTAAAAACAAAAAATTTGATTTCTAATAAACACATCGGAAAGATTATTTTATCTTGATTTTAGAACAATTTTTGTTTTTGCAAAAAAATTACAAAATAACTAATAAAAAAGAACATTTAAATGCATGGCAAGAATCGGGAAATTTGCACGCAAATCTTGACAGGCAAAAAATCAAAGATATTATTTTCTCATTATTCAAAGGGTTAAAAGTTTTCGGCTAATTAAATAAACGTCGGTACAATCTATTTTAGGATTTGGCTTGGGGGTTAGCAGTGTTTACTCATTTTAGTCAGTTCCTTAGGAGGAAGATTCAATCCCCAGTGAAACCAAAAACAAAATCAAAATTATTTTAAAAATATATTTTAAAAGTTCACAGCAGTCTTGAGCCAGTCCCTGGGGAAGAAGATTCAATCTTAAGTCAAACCAAAATAAATATTTTTTCCTTGAAATTTGCTAGTAGCCGGCCTAAGGGATGGCGATGGTCTTTAGGATGAAAAAATATATCGACTTCAATGTTACTCTTTTGTGGTTTCATCTAGAATAAATAGTCTTTAAAGTAGGACATGGTAAAGTAATTTTTACTCATAAAGGCATTTTTAATACCTACTAAAAAAACTAAATTTATGCGTGGAGTATTTTGAGTTTATTTCGAGAAAAACTTAGATGAAATTACTGAACTCTCGAATTTCTTATAACTAAAAATAGAATAGCAATGTTTTACGCCAAAACTTTGAAAAAAATCAGAGTGTGCGTCACATGCGGTAGAAATAAAACCTTTAGAAAACTAGTAGAAAAGAGTGGGGAGACTATGAAGCACTTTTTTTTATCAATGTGAAGGATGATTTTTTCCATATTTTTGTCGCCGAATTCCAGTGTACCTTTTCCTATAAATTTGGTTGTCTAATTAGTATTTGTGTTTTCTTCTCCGGAGTCGAGAGATGTCGCTTTCTTGTGTGTTTTCTTTTGCCTGTTCATTTTGGAGTGGTCGGAAGATTGGATAATGATTTTACAAAAATTAAAAACGTTTCTTTTTCAATACAGAAGGATTCGATCCTTGGTCTGCCGAACGTCGGCAGAGGTTCATCAGGCGATTTATACCACTACACCAAAGAAGACTTGCGTGGGACCGTGGGTTTATCGTATCATATTGAAACCGAGGACCGGTGAAGTAAATAAATATTTTATTGCAATTTCATTCTCTCGCAGGTTAAATCCTATAGACGTATGTGTTTGTCTCTTTTTAGTATCGCTGGTTTCCATTTCATCGAGTTTTAAATCACAGTGGTGCTAAAGAAGTTTTCACTTCAATAACCAATTTCATAATATACAAACTTTAAAATTTTTAATTAGTTTTACGAATCCGTTTCGTTTTCATGGTCTCCTGAACAATTTTCATCTTGCGGCTAAAAGGGTTTTAACGCGAGAAAAAATACGAACATCACAAAATCGAAATTTGCATCTTCGCAAAAATAATATTGTTGTTTTGACGGTGTTTCAACAAGAAACGTTGGAATTTTAACGATCAAAGACTGGATCGAAGAGAATAAAAAAATATTTTCCAGTTAAAAATAGTAGGTAGGTACCTATGACCTTTCTGCAAACTTTAAGTGTTTACATCACCTGGCGTTATTAGAAAATATTATTATGTAAATAACATTAAAAATAATCGACACACGCAAGATAAAAAGGCCCGTGTTAGGTTAATGAAATATTTCGAGTCATGTTCTTAAAAAATCCTTCATCGAACAGCCATACAACA
Organism: Glyphotaelius pellucidus; assembly: GCA_936435175.1. Lineage (NCBI taxonomy): Eukaryota > Metazoa > Arthropoda > Insecta > Trichoptera > Limnephilidae > Glyphotaelius > Glyphotaelius pellucidus. Next base: position 29,420,638 of record OW386544.1, read on the forward strand.
TTAATATTAAATTATATTAAACGAAACATACACTTTGGTTTGAAGACGAACGTATGCGCGGCCCATTTCATACAAATCTTAAATTTGGATTTAAGATCAAAATACCCAACCAAACTGAAAAATTCTTTTTGTAATCAAAATTTATATCAAATATCTAGTACGGATGGCGCTACTTTATTTATTTTTGCTTTAAATTATAAGATGTATGCCATTAAAGATTTTCATCATTAATTATTTGGGAGTAAATGAAAAACAATAAAAAAATAATTTACTTCATTTATCATAGAAATATAATGAATTAAAAAATTAAAAATTAACAAAATAATTCATTTTGTTGGGTCTAAATTTAAAATACAAATTACCCATTTACGGCGGAATAAAATTTTGTCGTTTTTATATTAAAATTACTGCCCAAAAAATTAATTTTTAACAATGCTTTATTTTTTATTTTATTTTCCATTAAATTTTTTAAATAAATATAGTAAAATTGTTTTTTTAATGTCTTTCATTTTCTCACAAATAATTGTCAAAATTGCCTCTAAAATCATGAAACATCAAAATATTTAATCTTATAATTTAAATCAAAAATAAATAAAGTAGCTCACATCCGTACTAGATATTTGATATAAATTTTGAATACAAAAATAATTTTTCAGTTTGGTTTGGTATTTTGATCTTAAATCCACATTTGAGATTTGTATGAAACTGGCCGAAATGGGCCGCGCATCCGTTCTTCTTAACTACCAGCTTATTAAATATATTCGCTAACCAGTTTCGCTTGGCTTTGCATTAGGGTAAACTTTTTAACTAAACGAAAAAACCTAGTGTGGGCATAATATAATATAGTAAACAGAGATAAGAATAAATTGTGAATAAATTTTGTGAATAAACAATTATCAAATCACAAAGTGATTTCTTCATAATGTCAGTATAATCAAATTGTAATCACCGTCGAGCCTAAATTACGATCAAATTTTTATCAAAAGCTGAAACGGACCTAGCTGGACGCGTAAACGACTGATGTGACGGAGATTCACACAGCACAACCGTGAAATCTCAACCTAATTATTCCAGTGAGATTTACGAGTTTTAATAAGGACACAAAGTACGAAATATAAAGAGGACCTACCTAAATAAATTGGGGTTAGTTTTTCCTCGTTGCCTTTCAAGATGTTTGACATTTCCGTAGAAAGCACCCTGTATTTCCAGAATATGTACATAAGCCTGGCTTTATGTAAACCGACATTGTTAAACTGTTTGCACGGGAGACCAATTTATATTCATGTTTGTTTATGGTTTAGCTTTTTAAATGTCGTCTATGCCTTCTACCACAGAGCACAGACAGTCTCCTTTATCTATTGATCTAGTGGTACCTTGGCCTTTTATTACATACAACAATACGAGTTATTATTTCTAGATAGAGTAATAATCTAGCCCAGGTACGGAGTAAGTTAGCCTCTCAGAAGCTGGGCGTAATGTACAGAGTCCGCAAATATTTGAATAGCACACCTGTTCACCCTGTACAAATCGTCAGCCCCACGGTTGAATTTTGCAGTAATCTCTGGTCTGGAGCCCCACAATACCTGGAAAACCCTCGACTCTTTGCAGAAACGGGCGGTCCGTTTGATAGAATCTCCTGTCTTGTCAAACGGATTGTAATCTTTAGAAGTCATCGGGGTCGCTGACCTCAAATGTTGGCACCAAATCAGTGGTTGCAATTACGTGAAACATTTATCGATTTTTAGTTCCGTACAGACTTGTTGATAAAAATAATTTAAAAAAACAGAGCGTGCAATTCACAAGCTGTAGAAGTGAAACCTTCAGAAAACTAAAGTAGACAAGAGTAGCACCGCACAAATAAAAATTTAAAAAAATCGAGTGCAGTTCACATGCGGTAGAAGACCACACAATCTAAACCAATAGGAACCTCTAAAAGTGAGCTCATAATCAAAGCGGCCAATGCGGTAGTGTTTCATTCTATCTCATTCTCTCGCGGGCTAAATCCTATAGTATGTTTTTATCTCTTTTTAGTATCGTTTCCGTTTCATCGAGTTTCAAATCACAAAGGTGCTAAAGAAGTTTCACTTCAAAAATGTTCGAAAAGTCACGCATATTGAGTACAAAAATTGAAAATTGAAGAACACAAGATAACTCCAATCAGCCAAAACGCTCATTTCATTTCATATGCTATTTAGTTTGAGTTATACACAGAAAAGATCTTCACTATCTTGTGACATCACACTAGCGTCATCACAAGTTGGTTCAACTACCAAATCATTCCCGGTAGTCGTGTTAGGATCTGGTGTCTGTAGCATTTGCAGTAATTCTTTTGAAATTATTTTCAATGTAGTTTTGTTTATTTTTCCTGAACTGAAGATAACTGGATCCGACGAAATTAAGATTCTGTTCAGAATATCCTCAATTATTTTCCGATGGCTAAACCTTCTGTAGAAGTTGTGGAAAATTGTTAAGTCCCTGTTTCTTACTTCAGGGGCCTCTTCTGAAAGATTTCCAATTGGCAGGATAGATTTAGTAATGACATCATCACTATAAATTGTTGTTGGAACAGCGCCCTTGAGGTGATTTTTCACAAAAACGACGCAGTAAAAATTATCCAACAATTATTATAGGACACCACTTGTTAGCCTTATATAGTCTCTTGCCACTTCCAGACATAAGTCGTTGAACTTGTTTCGGTAGATTTCGAATCCACCAGATAATGTTATTGAAACAAAATAAAATTTTCGAATACGATTACTGTCAATGCTAGTTTTTGCGCTGATTCTCTACATAGACACTGGAGCGCTTTTTGCCACAATATGGCACTATTTAAAAAAACCTCGGATTGCTTTGCTGCCAATTTTGGCAAATTTTTGCCTTATTTGTAAGTCATCAAGTAGAAGTTTACGATTTTATAATATTGTTTTTATAAATCCTACGAATATGTGATATTTGACAAAAGTTAGGTGAATTCATTGGCTATATATAACTATATTCAGTTTGTGTGTCTGCGTATTAAAATTCGAAGGTATGATTTTTTTTTAATGCGAACTTAAAATATTCAAAACGGTCACCGAAAAAGTTCGAGTAAACGGAGAAAAACGTCTTAAAATGCGCTACCGCTCCAGTGGAGAATCGATCCCAGGCTGCTGAATTTGAATTAAATTCTCAGCGGTGATTTAGCAACTGCTGCAATTTTATTTCCGCTGAAGACGCCGTGATCGTTATGAAATCACTTAAAGGGAAACGTTTTTTCTTAGATCCTTCCAGAAATTTATAGGAAGGTAATACCTCTTCCTTTTCCCTTATTAAATTGTATTGATAGCGTCTAAGCTCGGCACCTGTAACCAAAGCGAGAGCTTCTTTATACCTTTTTGTTTTGGATTTTTTGGATAAAAGCTTTTTTACGCTTTATTGCTCTGGTCGGCGTACTTAAGAGGAATATAAACGATAGAAATATTTCGATTCTCATGCCTTCAAAATTTTAAATCGAGCGTCTTATTTGCACGAGGCTAGTAAGCGAAAAAGTAGCTTTTATTTATTTTGTGCATAATTTTATAAGAATGAAAAAGTTAGAACATACAAAACCTCAAAAATAGTCTTAGCCATAAAGGAGTATTTTTTAAAATATGTTTATTTTATTACTCATAGTTAAATCATGCAAAAACAATTTTTACAGTGGTTTACGCTTTTATTTTTTGTTATGTAATTAATCATTTTATTGTAATTCCAATACATAGAAAAGCTAGTAAAAGCTTCAATTTATCCGTATCATATTTTTTGATGTTCATAATGTTAACCGATTCATCGAAAATATTAATCTAAATAGTATCTAAATAGGATTTCACGTACAGCTTCATCTGAACGTGGCTTCTTTGACGACGGCCGGAGCTGCTAGTTTACCTGCCGACCGATAACTCATTTGGTAGCAAAGGCTAACTCAGAACGCTTTAAATCGAAATAGCATAGTTTTTTGACGTTTGATACGCTCAGATGACATATCAAACGACAGTGAGTCGAACTCTTTCTATTTTTACGATTACTGGTGAAGATCTGTAATTCTGAAATAGAGCAAGCCTTTTAAGCCATTCTTTATAATTTAAATTAAAGATGTCGTGGTTTCTGTGACACCATATGGTTTTCAATTTAAAACAGAAGATCTTTTTCACGAAAAAGTTATTTTCGATCCAGGAATTTTATTTTTTCAATAAATTACTTAACGCCAGAATTCTTTATAATCAAGTATAATCGAATTTCGTACGGATGCAATCAGAAATTGTATCTAAAACAAATCACACTGATTATAAGACAAGAACCATTTTATGAAAATCAACAGTCCTCACTTCAGGTACTATATTGAAGAAAATGATACGTAAAAGCCATTTCTTACAATTTGGTCAAGTAGCTAAGAAACTAAAGTATACAAAAAATTAAAATATGACGGAATCTCGTGGAACTCTAAACTATGTCTTGTTTGAATTATTTTAAGAAAATCTGATGTTTGAAATATTAAAAAAAAAATCATTAAATTAGGTGTTTGTTTAAAATAAAATTTATGACATGAAAAAATAAATGTTAAAGTGAATCGGAACACTTGATAGGTTTTTAAACTTGAAAAATATTGAAATTTGCGCGACTGCAAAAACTGCCTGTCAGCCGCACGAAAGTCAAGTTCAAACTGATCTCTTTCCACCAGTATTGCGATTGGGATAACACGCTTCTGGTGAATTATGAAAAAATTAATGACTTCAAAACTAGCATACTAATAATTTCATTATAAAGAACACTTGATTTTATGATTTTTTGCCAACGCGATGCATTGAGTGACCCCATAGTGCGTCGGGTCGGAGTGCTGTCCTTGTTCTACCGGTATTTCAATGGAAGATGCTCTGACGAACTAGCGTCATTGATACCGGTGCATAGTCGGGAGACATGCCAAGCGCGCGCCCAACATATGTACACGGTTGACATTTGTCACATGAAAACGGGTCGTTTTTTCGACTCGTTCTTGAGTTCAACAGCTCGGCTGTGGAATGATTAGCCGGCCTCTGTGTTTTCTCCCTCCTACAATATGGTTCTCTTTAAGACCCAGGTTCACCCCTTTCTTTATTCCAAAATACCCTAAAAGTGTATATTGTTGGTAGATACTTACTGAATCGAAATCTTTTAAAAGTTTTATGATTTCACGTCCCTTTTTTATTTTGAAAGACGTTACTGGAGATGTAGAGCGGATGGGTGAAGAAAGGAATGACTTACTTTGAAAAGTTACATAAATCAGACAAAGATGTTGGGTTGGTTGGGTTAAAAGTATTTTTGACGTCGATTTTAGGATTTAAATTGGTAAATAATGCACAAATTTAAATTTTTTTTATAATACTTATAATTTCGGGGGACAACTGTCGGGAGATCAACTGCCGGGGGACCGAGTCAAATACTTGAATTGGGCTGTACCAGGAATCAGAATAACAGAATGGTATGTATGAGACGATGATGAGATTAATGATCCGATCGGAGTGTGCCAAGACCGAGTTGCGTGGCGGTCTAATTTCCTTGCCCACCCCTGCAGAGAAACGAAATCAGTGATATTTGATAATCAAACCTTTTCATAATAATTGAAACATCGATCAACATTCGTACATGAATATGAAAATTAAATTCATTCAGTTTATGGGAAAATGCCAATATTACAAAGAAATATCTTGGAATTCTTAAAACGAGTGAGATAACCCGGATAACCATCATCGAGAACCATTTATGCGGGTGGGAGCTTTGCCTAGAATGATCTGGAAATCTCAAAAGAAATCGTCGAAATTCGGGCTGTCGAATCTCGCAAAGCACTTAAGCCTAACAATTGATACACCGCTCTCTGGTGGAACCAATAAAATAAATCTCTCATTTTCATTCCAACACATTTAATTCACGGAAGTAAAAAGATATTAGACTTTTTAAAGTTGATAAAATAAGGTGTAAAAAATTGTAACTCAGACTTAGATCGATAATAATAGAAATAAGTTAATTTAGAAAGAAAAAATTACAACGCAAAAAAAAACTTATGCTAAATTAATTCGCAAAAATTGGTTAATAGAGATTTTTTCAGGATGATATGAGAATGGGATAAATTTTGTTTTTTTTAATATTTAAGAAGAGATGATTTTTATCGAACCAATTTTTTAGTATGTTAATATAAGTATTTGCTAAGTTATAAGAGTATTCCAAACAATCAATTATTATGACAATGTCGTCATCATTACATATTATTTTTTCCGTTAAAAAAAAAATAATTAGATTAATTTTAGATATTTTTGAGCTTGTAATGTATAATGAATGTTGAGTATTATCTGACTGTACATAAAAGAAGTAAATATATAAATCTACAATTTATTCCGAGATAAAAAAAAAAAAACAAGAGGAAGGTCTGCATTATATTTCGAAAAATCACCCCTCCCCTCTGTGAGTCAGAATTGAGAGTAAGGTTTTTCCCATGGCTGTTTCCAAAAGCATTTAACTCGGGAATGCCGGGTATCTGCAGCCTTAGTTCCAGACGAGATGTCACATTACTGCTGATGGCTTATAAGCTTATAAATGGTTTTATATCGGTACCAGATATTCTGGCTGAAATAGGATTCTATGTCCCGGATAATTTCACGCGAGGTCGCCAACACAGGCTTTTGATTCTTCCCAGGTGCAGAACTAACTTACCAACGGGCAGACTCACTTGGTTAATTAACTGCCTTGCAGGAATTGTAGATATTTTCCACATATCCTACATCGATTTTAAGGGTGAAATAGCACTTATATTTTAACTAAATGTATTACTTTAACTGTAAATGTAATTATTATGCATCTTTTCTTACCGCTTTTGCCATGTATTGGTTTTATGCTGTTTTTGCAAATAAATAAAATAAATAAATAATAATAATAAATTGATACTTTTTGATGAAATTTTGCTTTATAAATGTCATAATATTACTTCTGACTTTGAAAAACTCTATAAAGCCTGAGCAACGCCGGGAACTTCATCTAGTAAAATGTAAATATAGGTAGGAAAATTGTCATGACGTTGTTGTGAAATATGTTTTCTTTTAACTCGTACCACGAGTTGAACGGCGAAATGAAAGAATGTACATTTCTTGCCGCAGTAATAACATATGAGTAAATTTCATATACTAGGAACCGAAGGTACCACTCGTATCATAAACCTGCGTAAGTTATTATAATATATTGCAATGTATTTTTATCTCTCCCCGGAATGATAATTCTCTGAGTTGAGTAAAATACGAGTTGTATGTCAAAGTCACGGATTTTGGGAAATGCCCCACGACACACTGCAGAATTAAGCTATGTATGTAGCGAAAATTGTGATAACAAAATATTCCTCAAATTACATATATTTTTTATGTGAGTACCGCACGAGAGTTCCAACTGTTCTCAACCGTCTGGGGTCGGTGATTTGGCATCCCAAATTGGGATATTTTGTGAAGCCGAAGACGGTGGGAAGGGAAAGGGGGTGGGAAAGAGAAAGGTCTTCCTGACAATTGACATCTGGTCACCATAAACGGCCAAAGCCATTTCAAGCATCGTTTCGATTCTGAATGGTGGTTTTACACCAGGGCGATACTGAGAGTATCTTCCACTCTGGAAAATGCCGAAAATATACTTTAATATTAATTTTAATTAATTAATTGTGAAATAACACAAAGTAATCGAATAAAATTTATTTTCGCTCGCAGGATTTAAAATCGTGACTTTCGGATTGCTAGTCAATGTGTAAGGTTCTCCTTACCCATTTTTTTTTAACAGTTGCAATTTATAATATATCAATATATTTTGTATTGTTAAAATTTCTAGAAAGCCCAGTTATAAATCCCAACATTTTTAAGCGCTTATTAGAAATTTTCGTTATTTAGTAAATGAATAATAGGTACCTAAACATATTATCATAATTTAATGTGTAACACGGAGTTTTATCAACCAGAATGAGTTGAAAACTTTCTTAACCCCTCAAGCTAATTTGTTCGATTTTAGGAATATAGGAATCGTTGAAGAAGCTTTTAGGAATCTCGTCGTTTTGCCTCTCTTATCATCATGGTGATAAATATGATCTAAACTGTGTTAGAAAGAGAACACACCACGCTTTCAATCTAAAAGTAAACCACAAATTAATTACAATGAACACCTTTATGAAAACAAATTTTCCGACTGCAATTTGAAAAAACTATGAAAAATTGCGAATTTTTTATTAATATTTTTTACATGAAACGACAAAAAAGTGAGGTGACAATAACTTTTATAATACATTTGTCTAATAAAATATCTGTGTTTTATTTTTTTTTTCGTTGTCAGTAATTTTAGTTGTAACAAACATAAGGTGGGTCATTTTTAAAACCTTTTTATGGTAACATTAAAAAAAATTATTTCAAAAATTATATAGCCCAACCCATGGTCAAGTAAATTTTTTTCCATTTTACGTTTTAAGTGAAGTGATTGTAATTATCTATGTCCCAAAAAAACCGTATTTAAGTTAGATCTCTCCATCTCCGCAAGATGTCGCTAATATCTCTTTTCGACGGGACCGCTTGTTCATCATCCATTCATTTGTTTTCGCTCTCCTGCAAAATTAACATTTTTGACTTACGACATTTTTCTGCGGGATGTGCGATATGTTTATTTCGAATCATACAATTTTAAAGCATATTTTATCACGTTCTAAAACAGTTTTTAATTTTATGATACGTTCAGAAATATTTCATTTATTTGAATTTCATTGCAAAGCGGAAATATTTTGACTTTCTGACAAAATGTAAAAAGCCTGATGGGTTAAATGAAACTAAAAATAACTAGAAGAATCTCAGACATAATCGATAGCAAAATATTTCGCTACATAAATATTTGGATTAGAAAGACCACTCCAAATGTAATAAATTATTCCGAAATACTCGCGTATTTGACAGCTGACAACAATACCCCCTCGGGTCGTAAAAATGCCATCAGTCTATAGTCTATAAGTTCGTAAAAAAATTCAGAATTCCATTATACAAATCCGCTATAAATAGAAATAGCAAGATCGATGATATTTCATCGCGAGGACTTGTGAAAGTTCTGGATTCGCTCGGTCTTGGATTTACCGTTAACGAACGTTAACCATTCATACACATAATTATTTCACAGTAGGTACGACATCTATGTGTGAAAAGATTTTTTGAAGCGAAACTTCTTTAGCACCGTTGTGATTTGAAACTCAGATGAAATAGAAATGAAATGAAATGGAAATGGCACCAAAAAGAGAAAAAATACATACTACTACTATAGGATTTAGCCTGCGAGACAATGAAATAGAATGAAACCTTACTTACAGTACCAGTACAGTAAGCGTCAAACTGCGCTCATTGGCCGCTTTGATTATGATCTCACTTTTCAAGGCTCCTATTGGTTGAGATTATTTTGGTGAATTGAGATTATTTCGCTTCTACCGCGTGTGAACTGCACTCGATTTTTATCGTATGCACTTCAATGTTATTTTATTTATCACTCTCCATTGTAAGTATTGCAAGCAGCGTTCTGTAATGGTAATATAATAAATAATATATTATCACACAGCATTCCCAAGGAAGACAGGCCTCGAGGAAAAACTTTTTCCTCATGGCTTCCTGAGTGAAGTTAAGGTAAAAATGAATGCCTTGCCCTAAAATACCACGACAATGCATTATTAAGTTTTCATTTTAATATTCATATTTTCAATCAAACAGGCAGATGCTTCAAAGTTTGAAGCCAATGCAGTAAAGTTTTTTTTAACATTAACTCCACATGGGGGGCGCGGAGGGAAATAATTTCAGCTTTGTAGACGCCATGTAGAGGGACTTTTTGAGGAGAGAAAGATCTTGAAGAGACCCATGTTATAGGAGCAGGAAACCAATCGATCCACAGTCGAGGTGTTGAACTCAAGAACAAAATGTGGAAGCGACCGTTCTCATGCGACAAATGTCGACCGTGTACATATTGTGTTGAGCACGCATTTGGCGTGTTTCGCGACCATGCACCGGTGCCGAAGAGATCAATGACTGTGACAATGATCAATGACAATGATCAAGGACCATGATCAATGGTTTATGTAACACCGCGTAAAAGAGCACCTTCCATTGTAATACCATTGTAGAACTAACCTATCTGACGCCTGTGCTCTAAAGATTGCAATCCGTTTATTAAGAAAAGGGAATCTATTAAACAATTCGAAATTACTTTATATGCGGTGTGTTTTTATGTACCTATGTGAAGAAATGAATTCTATTAAGGTGTTTTTCTTTTCTTGTCTTCGTTAGGTTTTGGAGTATCCATCTAATACCGGATTATTAAGAAGCTTAGCCTCATCGTCTTCTACATACATAAACCCACACTTCACCATAATCTACGCATCTGACCTGATTAAGAACACTGTAACACTGTCCGATACGTTGGTTAAACATTGATGGAACAACTAAGAATAGTATGTCGAGCAGTCTAGCTACCGTTATCCATGGAAACATAGCTCAAATGTTGGCTTATTGCTGGCGGGTCTTGTTTACCCCTTTGTAACATAGTTTTGGAAGAAAGATATCAGAATGAATAGTTACGTACTAAAAGTTGGCAAAAATAGGGGAAGGAATTGGTTAGATCAATATCCCGGAGATTAAATGAAATAAGATAATATTTTTCTATGGATAGAATAGAAACAGAGATGACATTTTTTTTTATTTGTCGCAGTCCGCAAAGTGTTATTGGCAGCATTACATTTCCATATTTCCAAGAAATTATTGTCGTCTCGTTTTTATGCTTGAATAGAGAATAAAGAAAAATAAACATGGAAAACTATTACAATATCCAATTTCTCTGATGTACTATTTTTTTTTTTTTTTTTTTTTACTTAGTTCGAGTCCAGACTGTCTGGAGCCATTGTGATTATGAGGAATGGGAAGGGTGAAGAACTAACTGTCTCAGGAACCAGGCTATTCAGATCTAATCGGCTGCGCCAATGTAATATGTTTTTGATGAGTGATTGTAATAATGTTAGTAGCCTGTTTCTCGTACTCAGATAAAGGTGTATATTTTGTTTATATGTGTGAGGATGTTGTTATATGGGAGTATGTACGTATGTGTGTGTATATACATACATGTATAGATGTGTGCACCTATATATGCTTGTGTGCTTGCATGCACCCACACTAAAAAAAGGTAAAAAAGTTATTACATTATTACAAGTACATTTTTATAATCTAATGTTAATTTACTTCTATTCTCCTTGCTACTTTCTACTTTTTTATGTAATTTCTACTTTTTATTATAATTTCTACTTTTTATTATAATTTCTACTTTTTATTGTAATTTCTACTTTCTACTATAATCTTTCAAATTTCTAGCGTCATTTATACTATATCCATATGTTCACACTGGACTTCATATTTCATACAACGTAACTTTTCTCCATTGGTCACCATGAGACAGGCAGCCGCCTAGTACGGTGATTTAATATTTCTTCTTTATATAAGTGTCGCAAATATGTAACATGTGATGAATAAAAAAAAAATAAAAAAATAGTATTTAAATAATCTTCACACGCGACAATGTTTTATTATAATGCGCTAATTTAGTAACAAATAATATTGCGATGACTAACGTCATTGGGAGAACGTCATTTAGGAGAGCTGGTGTGAAACAGGGATAGTGAGTGTGAGTAGATGTTACTGTATACAAACGTTGTCTCACTCTAATACTGTTTAAGTCAAACTGACAATTTAATTATCCCACAACTAAAGACACTTGGGACTGGCTGTTTCCATAGACATTCAAATTGATAGACGAGCCCGCCAGGGAAAGGGGAACAAACCAAAATACGCGGCAAGGGCAGGGGGCATGACCGTCTATCTTTCTGTGAGTTGTAAATAAATTAATGTTACAGTACAAACGTAACTCGCATTGTAAGATCCATTCGGTCCGCGAAAATAAAATCTGCTTACGAATATGGTTCTTTTTACTAAGGCGCGTAAATTGGTGACTGCTCAAAAACTTAACTACAGTTCCCAAATTGGGTGATAAAAAGTTCGGGCTTGTTTCCAAAACTGAATATTTTAGACACTTTTACAAATGTGTTGTTATTTACCCCACTCACTGATTTTCAGCGTCGTTACCCGATTTGAAGGCATTACGGTTTTTTAACATTCAGATCTGATCTATTCTTCACAATTTGGGAGACGGGTATGGTATGGGCCTCTCCGGGAATCATTTATTGGATAACCAACATCTCTGCCTTAGGTCACCCCAAGTGGTTCGCTACGTTTGGTGACTTAGCAGGGGTGCCCGGCTTTATGGGGTTAGGTTTGTCTAGGTCTTGGCGGCGGATGCGACCGCCCACCAGCTGCGTGGCAGGCCAGATCGGGAAAGGCTGGTTGAGACCTTTTGACTTCTCCAGCAGCGCTCCCTGGAGGGATGGAATCATTTACCCCTCATACTTTTTGATCCTCAGAACATTATATCATTCCTTTCCTTAAAATACCCTCCACACAGCATTCCCAAAGATGACACAAGCCCTGAGAGGAATTATTTTATTCAGGGCCTCCTGTGGAGCTATTGTAAAAAAAAGATCCTGCGCGGAAAAGTCCCAACAATGGACTGCTCTGCATACCGTTGCCTTACTTTAGCGAACTTTACTTTTCCGCGCAGGGTTTTGATTATTTTAAAGTGCTCTCTTCGGTGGTCAATGTCCGACTGATGTCATAGTTTATTGAAAACATTCTCGAACCCTCCTGTGCCAAAAATTTGTCTCCAGCGGTTTGTCTCGAGCTCGTCAAAAGGATACCCAGATTTCATTTAAGGCAGGTCTATCAATTTGGATATCTATGGGTTGTCTCACATAACTTGAACAATTCATCCCATTTCAAAATTAAAATTCTCATTCCATGAAAGTCCTATTTAAGTTCCTCAGAAGATCCTAATTTCTCCTTAGAAGATTCTGGATATAACAATTTTTCCTAGGGGTAGGCAAAATGATGGAACGCCACAGAAAGCGTTGCTTCATCCACATCATGCGCACTCTTTTGTTATGTCGACTAACATTAATAATGCAAGCTATTTGTCCACTGGAGCGCTTTTTGCCACAATATGACACTCTTTATAATACCTCGGAGTGGTGTGCTGCCAATTTTGGCAAATTTTCCCTTATTTGTAAGTAATTATGTAGAAGTTTACGATTTTATAATATTTTTTTTATAAATCTTACGAATGTGTGATAATCGACAAAGATAAATGAATTCATTGGCTGTGTCGATCTGTAATCATTTTGTATGTCTCCATATTAAAATTCGGAGTTATGATTTTTTTTTAATTTGGGCGGAATATAATAAAAATGATCACCAAAAAATGTTGAGCAATCGGAGAAAAAAGTTTTAAATTGCGCTGACGCTCCAGTGGTTATAACCAGAGTTGGGTTTAAGGAAATTGCTCGGAACAGTTAGAAGCCAGTGAGGCTACGGCAACCCCAATTGGGGTTTGTTATTGTTATTAAGCTGAAGATAGTCGGTAGATGAAGAATTTGGGAAAGAGGAAGTTGGGAAATACCTGGCTATTCAGATCTGGTCATCATACACGTCTAAAGCCAATTCAAGCCGATTCTGAATGAATACAACATATCAATTTTTTTTTTGATAAATTGTGAAAAAACAAATTATTCAAATAAATTCCACCAAAACAGCACCTTTTAATAAAATTACTGGTACTCGTAAAGGCATCAGTAACGTCTTACGGTCCCCTGAAACCGAAGAAAACTTCACCACCTTGAAATCAGCACTACAAACGTCACCTGTGCTGAATTGCCCTGATTTCACACTTTGTTTCACGCCCGGATTTGAACCCTTGAACTCCGAATTCGTGAACAAGGATCGTAACCACCCAACCACAGAGTGAAACTTCATTCATTCTCACAAAATAATCCGGGCAGTTGACTCCGTAGCTGTAATGACAAAACAAAAGAAAAAAACGAATCAAGTAATGTACATCAAGATAGTATTGTTTGGCCGTCTATCCACTTTGCTTAGCACTGGTATAATGCTTAGTTCGCTGATCCATTAAGTAAATTGCAATGAACAAATTCTAATGAACTGGAATAATTATATGAAAAATGTTTTATGGAAGTTAATCATAATCAACCTAGTCAACAAGAGTCACGAAATAGAGTCATCGGAATAAAAAGCATGTTTTAGAATTCTATAAAATAAGCGTTTTTTTTTCATTTAGACAAATACTTTTTTTTCTTAAGTTTATATGGAACATATTATGTTATAATCTACGCGTTCACAACCTTTTAAATGCCAGGGAGGAAACGACGTAAAATCGCGATGTTTTGATTTTGACGTAATATTTTGTGGGTTTATTTTATGCTATCGTATATTATATTTACTGAAACACATTCCTTGAACAATAAACTATGCATAAAAACAACATTACTTGCGTTTATTTGATGAATTTATATGTTTTACGATATTTTTCACGAGAACGACGCTAGCCAATTTGACAGCTCAAATACCGGGAAAAATGACAACCGGACGCCGGCGCACACGCCAAGTGCACAGCACAGTGAATTATTTTGCGATAAAACACTTTTTACAAGTTATGCTTTAAAATGTTGAAATGAATTATTTGTTTGCACCCGTTCTTACTCAAATGAATATGTATAAAGAGTTTTGTCCGTATACAAACTCAGTTCTATCGAGAAAGGCATACAAATACAATATTGGTTTGAATTACGGATACAATATTGTACTTGTTTGCCTTTCTTGAAAGAGTTGAGTTGCATGATACGCGCAAAACTATTTATTCATATTGCTTTAGTACGGGCGCAACCAAATAATTCATAATACAGGGTGCGCCAGCATAACTTTCTTTTTTGAAATGCGCTCCATTCAGTCGGTTGATGTCGTAGCGGAGCGCTATTGATCTCGTTCGAGAGGCGGAACTATAAAGTTTTGTCACGATACATGCGTTTGAACAGTGAGGAGCGTGCTTTTACGGTTGAGGCCTACTTTTCGAACGGATTTTTTATTTTTTTATTTATTATTATTTATTATATTACATTATATACAATTAAATAGCAAAATAACATAATAATATATTTAAAGATAACTGTAAATATTAAAAATGTGTACAAGTGTTATTATGTCTTGTAGGTCAACATAGTTCCTAGCTAGGCAGATTGCCTGTTCTAAGGAACCAATTGCTGATGAAAAAGTCAGACATGTATTTTGTAATAAAATGTTATTTTTATTTATTTTTTCTAATAAAATATGTACTCAGTTTATATTTATTGTGCCATTTTTAGGTAACCATGTAAAACTTTAAGTGACATTA
Source organism: Glyphotaelius pellucidus (assembly GCA_936435175.1). Taxonomy (NCBI): domain Eukaryota; kingdom Metazoa; phylum Arthropoda; class Insecta; order Trichoptera; family Limnephilidae; genus Glyphotaelius; species Glyphotaelius pellucidus. The sequence continues at coordinate 29,436,007 of OW386544.1, forward strand.
TTTAATAATTTTTCAGACTCCATCCTACCCAAGTCAATCAACCATTTAGTTTTTAATGAACCGATGCAGGACATTTTGCATGTCTTAATATTTAATTCTGGGGGGATTTTATTATACAATTTCGGTCCCAGATATGTATATGTCTTTTGATACTTTGCCGTATTGCTCTCTGGGACCACGAGATCCTTTCTAGTGTGACTTCTTGTGATATATTTATGCTCAATTTTATGAAGATTTTCTAGATTTTTGTGTACATGGATAATAACCCTTTTTATGTAGTTTTGGCGAACATCAAGTACATTAAATTGTTTGTAGAGCTGATCGCTAGAAAACCTATAGGGCTTACGCAATATGACTCTAATTATTGATTTCTGGGCCTTCACAAGCGGATCTAAAATAGTTCTACCTGATGCTCCCCAACCAATACAACCATACGTTAAGATGGAGTTGCATAATCCGAAATATATTTTTCTTAGGTCTTGTTGATTAATTATATTTCGTAATACAAAGAATATGTGAATTAATTTTCTTACCCTTATTGCAAGGTTGTCAATGTGATATTTCCACTTAAGATGATTGTCTAGGATGTTCTGTGTGTTCTCGCAACCCAGCGCGCCTTTGGGGTGAGGCAGCATAACTTCCTTTTTTTAAAACTTAATAAAACCCATTGAATGAATCAGAAATTTTGAATTTATTTTTTTATAATGTAGGCACATACCTAAAGTTTTTTTTTACTTCAAATCAGGTAGGTAACGTCCTAGGCGCACGTCGTAGGCGCGCTGGGTTGCGATCACAGAACATCCGTTCGAAAAGTAGGCCTCAACGGCAAACGCAAGCTACTCACTGTTCCAACACACGATGGCGATTAAACTACGTCGGGACAAAACTTTACAGTTCCGCCTCTCGAACGAGATCACTAGCGCTCCGCTACGACATCAACCGACTGAATGGCGCACTTTTAAAAAAAGGAAGTTATGCTGCCGCACCCTGTAATAAGATTTATTTGGTTGCGCCCGTACTAATTCAATATGAATAAATAGTTTTGTGTGTATGCAAACTCAATTTTTGTCGTTTCCTCATTGCTGAGGATCGTGACTCCTACTCCAATTTCCATGGTGGACAAGGCTCCTCCACTCCATGCGAGCTGCGGACACTGACGTACCAGACGCCAGTTATACTTGGTCACTCCAGCGCATTAGTGACCTGCCTCCACATCTTCTGCCAAACACTTTGCCAGTAGCTTTAGAGCCTTCAGTTTGGCAAACAACTTGTCCAGAGTATCTTAAAATAAGTCGTAGGCAGATGGTTGAAAGCCTATTGTGAATGCGTGGCACTTCCAGAATAGACACATTTGTGCGTCTGGCTGTCCATAGGAATCTGAGCATTCTTCTCCAGCACCACATTTCGAGGGCGTCTATCTGCTTTCTTTCGCTGGTTCTTAAACGTGCTAAATTTAAAAAGTACTTTGCAATAATTTCCTTCACGGAAATAAATATCGCAACACAACGATACCACCTAACCGAATCAATGGCGCTATTTAATGATATTTCACCCCAAGCGCGCTTCACTCTTTATAGCTTAACCTATAAATACTATAAATTTACTTGATAAAATCTATGCAACCTTGCTATTCTTGAACACAATTCCTCCCACATAAAACCTAATATAAGCCTTTGCGATGTTATTAACGTTAACATGAATGAAACCATGCAACATACGTTAGATATTTCATTTAATTATTGTAAACACTGTAAAATTATTTAATGTTAACGTGTAGCGGAATATAAACATATAATATTCAAGGTTATAAAATCTGAGAAGAAAAAATTTTAAAAGTAAGGCTGTAGAGAAAAATCTAAAAATACTCACGGTGACTCGAAAAACTTATCAATCACGGTTATATTACAACTATCTGAAATCCCGGGCGTTGCCCGGGCTTAACGCAGAGTTTTTTATATATCAGATGCAGACAGTGACCTTTTTCCTGTTTTGGAGGCCAGTTTTGCGAAATTTTATCAATCTCAAAATTAAAACTGTGGATTTGTATACAAATCAAAGCCATGCCGTCCGCCATAGACAGTATTTTTATAATATAAATAGATAGCCTGGATGGGAACCCGACGCCAAGGATCACTCGGACACTAACAGGACATGATTTGACCGAATTCAATTTAATTATTTTAACAATTTTACTACCTGGCTTCACCTGATATTAAAAAAAAAACAATTTTTGAAAACCTTTTTTTATTGTTAACACTAGCAAAAAGTGACTTCTTGAACTCAACGCATAACTCGGACGAAGCTTTGTAGATTGTGATGGAAATAACGCATACCTCGATGAATTTTCTATTTCGTTGCCTTGTTGATTTTTAAAACACGTTAAAATCCAGCAAAATTTTAAGGAAAACTCTATGAGCGTTTTTATAATTACCGCGACGATTCACGATTACGGCAACGTGACGGCAAAAAAGGCAATAAACATACGTTCCTTATCGCTACAATTCTGCAGCTCTTTCTTACACATTAAATAATGGTGAGACAAAAGATGAGACACACAATACACGTGTGTCTGTTTCCTCCAAAGTACTACTTTTTCTTTTATTTTCATTTTCTATATAATTGTGAGGGAGATGTATGATAATGATTGTATATTTCCTTTGCGGGTGCAGACATACTTTCACCATTTGTCTCATTTTCGAGTGTCGTTATTTAGTGTGTAAGAAAGAACTGCATCATTGACATTTTTTAATTTTTGGAATTCACTCACACTTCAGTATTATCCTTGTAACTATGTTCCATACTTTCAAAATTATTGTCACGGCTATTAGTATTGTAGTGGTTACGGCGCCGTGTGTGAAAGAGAAAAAGCGTGTGCAAGAAAACAATAACTTTTTCCTTTGGAGGAAACAGACCTACGTACATTATGTATCTCATCTTTTGAAAGAGCTGCAACATTACAGTGATAAGGAAAGTATGTTTATTACCTTTTTTGCCACGATAATAATAAAAGTGTTCATTTGCATTTTCCGATAAAAGTTTTATATTTTGTCAGTTAACATGTAATATTTGTGACTAAAGAACGCCATTAATTGGTTACAGATGGCGCATGGGGCGATTAGCTCAACAATGGCTACAATCGCCATTATAATATTATAAATCCAACGCAAATATACCCGAAGATAAGGAAATATCAATATTGAACTTAACTTTCACAAACAAGTTCATTTTCACTGAACCAACAGAACCAAAAATAAATACCAAAGAATCATTATCACAATAATTAATCATTTTTCATAAAAAATGTTAACAATATAACGCGTAGCAAATTGTATGTGTTGGAAGTCTCAAACTAATAAACAATAATAGTAAATCAATTTGGCAGCAACTCTCATTGATGTATACGCATGTTTTTTTACACTACACGTGCTTTACACTGCTAATGGCGAGAACTCAAGATCTATTCCGCCAACAGAAAAGAGTTTTCCTTGGTAAAAAGCCAAAGTGAGATCTATAAAAGATTTATTCAGTTACAAATGCTCATCAAACGAGGAGAACAAATAATCAATTTTTTTGTAAGCTTTCGGGAAGACTACGAATATTTTTAGAATAAAACCTTTTGATTCTCCCTACTAAAAAATATTATGCATTCATTTTTTTAAGTGTCATAGAATACGGACATAAATTCACGTACGATGTCGATGTCAGTTAATATGTCACTTTGTGGTTTGACATATTAACTGAAATAAAACAATAACTTTAGTTGTAACCACGAATTATTTATTTAATTTTTTTTTAATTCAGACCGGTTTCGCTTAACACAAGCATCTTCAGGGTATAAAATTAAACTCATCATAAATATAATTTTGCGAGTTTATATAAACATACACATAATGAAAACCCTCTTCTTCAATGACAACCTCAATTTAAAACTAAGGCAGAGAATGTTAAAACGTTATGTATGGTTGGTCTTGCTGTATGGATGTGAGACATGGACCTTGAAAGTAAATAACTGGTCAGTGGTTGAGTGGGCATCGCGTTCGGGTCCCACCCGGGCGTCCCGTGTTCGATTCCTCGACTGGCTATCGTTATCGGCTAGTCCTCCATCACAACACAAGCAACATTTTCGGCTTTCTGTGGTGGTAGTAGGAGATTTCAAAACATTGTTGGGTTATTCATAACCCGGGAATGTTTGTCTTTCTTTTTAAAAAAAAGAAGAAAAAAAAAAGAAAGAAATACCATGAACAGGTTAAAGGCTTTTGAAATGTGGCTTCACCGGAAAATGCTCAAGATTCCATGGACCGACATGATCACCAACACAGAAATTCTCAGGCGGGCTAGAGCAGAGAGAGAACTGCTCACATTAATAAAAGTCAGGAAAATTTCATATCTGGGTCACATACTTCGAGGGGAAAAATATCACTTGCTCCAATTAATATTGAAAGGCAAAACAGAAGGTCGCCGAGGGCCTGATAGGAGACAAAGGTCTTGGCTGCGAAATATACGAGAGTGGACCGGCATTAGAAGTGCGGAGGAGCTATTCCGGGCAGCACAAGATAGAGAGACATTTTCCAGAATGATCGCCAGCGTCGGGGGACCTGAGAGGGTACACGAAGAAGAAGAAGAATATACACATATGGAAAGAGACAAAACATATATAAAGGAATAGCGAGAAAGTGAAATTTAAAACTTACATAGTAATTAATAGTCTCAATGTTAAGCGAAACCGGTCGGTATCAAAAAATTAAATAAATAATTCGTGGTTACAAACAAAGTTATTGTTTTTATTTTGTTTTGTGTAATTGAAATTTTAAATGCTGTATTTTCCACGCCCTCAACGCTAATAATTGTCTTTTACAGTAATTAAGATGAATCAAAAGTTTTTTTTCTAAAAAACGCTCGTATTAAGCGTGCCCAGGGGTTTAATTTTATGATTTCTATAGTTAAGTATTATTTATTAACTATTGCACTCATTTGCGTCAGGTTTCTATAACTACCGATACCAAATGCAGATGTTATTTATCTCAGCCATAAATTTTTTAAATCAAATCAGAAAAAAAAACGTTTGTATTTTTTTGTAAATTGTACCAGATATATCTCTTTAACGTGACAGGTTGTATATTTCACATTCCGTAAATTCTACAACCACGTTGGAATAAAAAAAATCAATATTATTAATAGTGTTCCAAGTATTGAAGTGAATTTTTTCAGAGGGGTGGCGGCAGTCACATTATGGAAATGAATTAAAGGTAGGTAAAGGAATTAAGGTACACACACTCTTACACGGTATACTAACGGTCGGCGCAGTCCAGCGATAAGGCTCTTGACTCGCAATACGAAGGTAATTTGTGTTATTTCACAATTTATTAATTTAAAAAATAATAAAGTATATTTGCGGCACGTTCCAGAGTGGAAAATACTATCAGTATCGCCCTGGTGTAAGACCGCCATTCAGAATTGAAACGTTGCTTGAAATGGCTTTAGCCGTGTTTAGTGACGATCTGAATAGCCAGGTACTTCCCCACCTTCCTCTTCCCTATCTCCTTTCCCTCCCCACTACCATCAGCCTCACAACATACCCCAATTGGGAATGCCATAGTCTCACTGGCTCTAGACGGGAGCAGTTGGGATTATTGTGTGGTGTTCATATTAAAAAAAAATACTATACGAGAAATGCTTCATCTCGAACCTCACTTAAAAGATCCAAGTTAAAGTGGCTAGAACACGTGCTCAGAATGCCAACAAAAGGAAAATCAAACTAAATATTAGTACAATATAAACGTATCCTCGACCGTTGTTCCACGAAATTATACACAATTGCATATTTATATACAATATGCAGTCACTGAGGGAACATACGGTATACCGACTCACACAAACTACATATAACTAAGTATCCCAGAAGGGGTGTGCAGAAATGATGTACCGCCTAATAACAAATTATAAAACATATTTTTATTCAAACGCTTCAAGGGTAAAATTACTCGTCTATATACTGTGTACACCAGCGAATAAGTACAAAAAATCACACTGTAAATAAATTCGTTTGGTATCCACACCAACTTATTAATAAAGATATTTTTTAATTCGATTTTCGGTTTGAAATTGGTAAATAATGAACAAAAAAATTTATTTTTTCGTGGAGCCAACTGTTGGGTCAGCAATATAATAACCTAATTTTATTTTAACACATCTCTTCTGGTTTCAGAAGCACCCCTCCTTCATAGGAGAATATTAACCCACAATAAAATTATATATACTACCCCTTAATTCAATCTAACCACAAGTTAATGCTTCCATGAAAGAGTAGTTTTAAAATATTTTAACGTAAAAAAAACAATGTAATTCATTTGGGTCGTTCTTCTTTTTAACCTACATAAAGTTGTCTCCACCAGTTAGTGGAGAAAAATTCAACAGAATTAGCAATATTATTATTTTATAATTACTTTAAAATCTACTGTACTAAAGGCGTAACGATTGTGTGCGTTTAAAAAAATATGTGTTTTTATTTTTGTAGTAAAAAATTACGTTACAGAGTTTTAACTCTTCATGATAGAAGAGTATTTCATACAAATCACCATTGTCTTCTGCCACCTCGACTTGCGTATTTTCTATAATATTACAAAAAATTATGACGACATAAAATATAAAACTATTTTTAAACTCCAAAAGGTATAACCTATCAAGCAACAGTGATTATTATTTTTAATGATGTTTAATAAAATATTTTTAAAAATCTCAAAAACTTGTCTCCTACAACTTTTATGTCGTATGTTAATTCTGTCACGTGGGTTGTCGTTCGAAATAGGCGTACACGCAGCTCGTGTTTGTCATCCCCAATAGGCAAGTTAGGCCTCCTTTTCCCCTTGCTACAATTTCCCCTCTAAGATCCAGAGAGAATTCATTTATAATAAAAACAAAATGCGACAGAGTGGTGGAAATGTGACTATGTGGTAAAAGTTATGCAGGTTGAAAAGCAGAACAATCCACTTACCTTATTTCTTTAATAAAAAAAAATTAATTACCCTTTTTACCTAATATTTGTGTATCTATTAGTATTTTGCATCTTATGTTAGTTTTAATAATATTTTATGATAAAGTAAGAGCACTTCTGAAACCAATAAATGCTTTTTACGAGTACGTTTACAAAATATTAATAATTCTAGAGGGAAGTCATCCAGTTGGTCGTCCTAGATAATGCTGGGAAAAAAATGTCATGTACACAAGGCAGTAGCTACTCGTATGCGAGAAATGAGTAACATTAACCAATACCACTGATGAAGCAATTGGTCGTCGAACCGAGCAGGCAAGAGGGATGGAAATGTTAACGTTGATAATAATAAGAGCTCGAAACATATCGGGTAATTTTTCACGAGCGTGAATAAACATCGTAAAGTCGAATGTTTGCATTTTCCCAGCATCAGTTTTATAGCTTACAAATATTATTATATTCACTCACTTAGTGGTTATTTACTCGAGTGTAAACGCATTTATTATGGCTAGCAATGTATTTTCACGAACACACATGCTTGTGTTCATTTTCTTTGTCCGGCGCCGAACAAATAAACATTCCTGACAAAGACCCGCACAATTAAAATGCTCATCTAAAAATATTATTTTGGCACAACAAATACGTTGACACAGACCTGAAGAATGTCATGTTTTGTGAAAATAGCGTATAGATTGTTTATATTATATTGAAGTTACGATAAAATATTACAAAAAGGAATGTAGATAAGTACCCTAAGAATAAATAGGCAAACCTATGTCAGTATAAGAAAAACATGTTTCATATCGTAGCTGAAAGAAACTTGCATGACTCAGACTCCTTCATAAAGGGCACGGAAACTGTTTGTACATTCAATAAGCACTAGTTGTTAATTTCTTTTGAAGTACAGCTGTAAGTTTCCGATTACTTTGACCCAAGTGGTAATTAATGATTGATGGTTTTCAAGTAGAAGAATGACACTTGTATTGATGTTGACAGCCCCTCGACTCGGTTAAGCGTTAAGTGGTAAGTTAGTGGCAATGTACCGAACGCACCGAACTTACCCTGAAAGTTATCAATGAAAGCAACCGCGGAGAAGTTTCTTGTAACAAAGAGCGCCATCGATTTTCCTCCCCGCGCCTCCAGTCACTCCGCCCGCTCAGCCGGAGGTGGCGGAGTCTCTCGTCCCTCACTCCTCCTCGAGGGGCGGCTTTTACGAGTGGGGCGTAGCGAAACGAACTAAATCATCACTAAAACCACATTTCTAAATGTCAATCTTGAAGCGAATCGCGTACATTCCCAGGGTAAGCTGTCAGTGAGGAATTTGGAACAAAGTCAAACGTAACGGAAAATCCTTTTGACAAACCAAGAAAAACATGCCTACCTCAATAGAAAGTATCTCACAGCGATGCGAATTTTTGTCTGCGGCAGCTTTGAACCGCCTCCGGGATGGCTGGCCGAGTCAAATGAGCACAAGCATTACACGGTAATTTCACACGAATTGGCGGTTGACATTTGCGGATTGTTGTAAAGTGGTACAGGGTATTAATAGAGTCAGCGGGAAGCGGCCACGGCCCGGCTCGAACGCGGACACTCGGCACGGAACTGATCGCAGACTCGGCTGTCTGCTGTAGCTGTCAGCCGCGGGGAGCGGTGATGCGGTGGTGCGGCGGTGCGGTGGTGTGGCGGTGTACTACTGCTGCTGGTGTGCTGGTACTGGTGTGCCGCGCGCGTCGGCCCTACCCCGCCACGCGCGTGCGCCACGCTTTCACGGCGGGACTTTTACACATGCTTTCAGGAGGAAAATTACGTATTGCTCCTGAAAGCTCTGTTGTTACCTCTCTTTCTGTTACGTTTCATGAATCGTTTATGATAAATTGGGAAATGTTACAACGGAGCTATCTATCAGCCGAGACTCTATTTTAGTCCTTTTTTAAAAAAGTAGATTAGCACAATAAAAAAAGCGTTTAAAAAACCGTTAGAATCAACTTTAAAGAAGTCAATGAACTTTTCTTTTGATTATGAAAAGATCAAAGGAGAAAATCTGTTTGTTTGTTTGTTTATTTTTGAAATATGCAGCAATTGTTGTTATGGTCTGTATAAATATACGATATTTTCGAAATCTTAAAAAAAATATTTAAAAACACGAATTGAAACCCGGAAGACGCGTGGTAGTAAAACTATTGGTTAAAATACAAAATTTACTTAATCTTACACACTTATCAATCATGTTTCGAAAATCGCTCGGCCTTACCATGAAAAAACTAGTCCCTGAAAGTTCATAGGAAGCTTTTCATTGTTTCAGTTTGAGTACTAGTGAATTATAATAAATACTAATCAATGTTTACAAAAAAGATTAACACAATTTTAATAATACATATCTAATTAATTAACGTGTTTTTAAAAAAATTTAAATTTTCTCCGTTCTTTTATTCTCGAAAAACAATAAGAAAAAAATACAATAACGATAATATTTTTTTATTTAATTTTTAAATTAAATTGTGTCATTTTTGATTAGCCGCCAAAACAAATGCTCGTTTTTGATAGTGAATTCGGCGGCGTTAACGTCACGCCGGGCAACGTTAGTATCAGTCATCTTACTAGTAGTGGCGGTTTCTACGTCATAATGACGTTGTAGCCAATTGGAACCGTTTTGAAATGAGCAGTTTTTTAAATCAATAATTATGAATGAAAATATTAAATTTACACATTTTTAATACAATGATCAGAATCAGAAAAATAAACTTTAAATCTTCAACGCATTTTTAAGGTACCCATTCATAGTTTGTGAAAATACCCCGTTAGTAAAAGTAAATAAATTCGGAAAAATCCGTTAGTTCTGTCCGCCATCTTGAAAACGAAACCATGTCTATTATCATGACTTTTTCCGTCCCGTAGGTACGGCGGAATATAGGGTCGAGTAATGTCATAAGTCATAACGCTAACCGTCTCACTACACTATGCATTAGGTACTCGCTGACTGCGCAAACAGCACGTAGGTACATAATGCAAACAATGTATAGTTTTGTAGGTATAAATGTATATACAACAGTCTATGTAATTTGTACATTCGGAGGCCGCCCAAATGTCATACAGGCGGCGGGGCCTGGCTTGACTAGCTCTGCCGGGTGAACTTTACCATTGCAGGTATATTACTTATGTATCCCTGGTAAGTTTGCATTGTTAAGGTAACACAGGACAAAGGCCGAAAGCTGAACTCAGCAGCCCGATAAAGCATTAAAGAGCAGCCAGAATTTGTAACACGTTCCAACTAACCCGCGAGGGAAAAGCTTTACGATTAAAATGATTGATGAATTGGAACTAGATCAAATGCCCGCTATCGCCATTTAAAACTGAGCGAATTTTGAAGACCAATTGGATTATTTTACGCATTAACATTAAAATGCATAATGTCAATTTTGGATCGTTAATGCATATTTGAGCTTTTTTCATCTTTAAGGGGATCCAATAGTCCAGGGAAAAATCGAAGTCGGAATTCACGCCCATTGTGGGAGGAGTTTAAAAATATTTGAGAAAAAGCTTTTGGAACGGTTGAAAAAGGTATTTGAGAATTTTTTTTACAGGTTGATTTCGTAAAGACCTAAAAAAAACATTAACTCCTTTTTTACACATTGTTTATTGTAATAACAAGGAAATTTAAAATTGATTTCACGGAACCGAGCGACGTGGAGTCACACGTCCGCTCCCTGCTCCGGCCAGGGGAGTTTTGAAAGAAAGTAGGGTGTGGCGAGCCAGTAGTCCTTCGGTGAACGACATAAGGGTCAATTTGAAAATCCGCATTCGTCGGCTGCCAGCCGTATTGTGAAATAACAACGCAAATATGCATATTTTATTTTATTTTGTGAATATCGGGCGTAAATATCATATTTTTTTTGCGATTATCATAAAAGAAACTAAATTTGCTACAATAAGCAATAAAACCATATCCGAAAAGATGTTCGTAAGTAGGAGAGTTTGCACTTGAAAGTGTTTTTTTAAAGATCTGTTACTTTATTTTTTTCTAGGCTTATTAAAAGACTTATAAAAAAAATGACCGATATTTTTAAGGGCCAAGATATGTTCTACACGCATTATTTAATTCAAGCATCTAAAATATTTCTAAGCGATCAAATTTTCAAAACAAAAACACATGATTTTGTGTGATTTTGCATTATTTACTATGGCTTCATCTTAAGCACATTTCAAAAGCGAACTGTTCAATTTTTGAGAGTTTTTATTGGGGTATTTTCACTGTTTATTTTTCTCAAAAATTAAAAAAAGGTACGTTAGTGAAAGTGTTTTTAATTTGATTTTATGTTAACTAATAAATTTTCTATAAAGATTTAAATTGTGCCTTTCTCATTTTGCCAAGAAAAACGTTAATAATAATTGACATGAATGTGGCGGCGTTGACGTCACACTGAGCCGGGCAATGATGTGACCTAGAGCCAGTGGCCTTTTCGTTATTTGTTTTTGGGGTGTTATGCCGCGTTGCGCTACCTCCTTCTTTAGCCAACGTTTCGGACAGCGTTACACTGTCCATCACCAGGGCAGATGTGTAATCACACAACTACACATCTGCCCTGATGATGGACACTGTAACGCTGTCCGAAACGTTGGTTGTCCGAAACGTAGCGCAACACGGCATAACACCACAAAAATAAATAACTAAAATACTTTTGGCCGTAAAAATCTAAAAACTTATCTGACGTTATAGCAAGTTGAAACCGTTTCGGAATGTGCGGTTTTAGATCGTTTTTAAAATCAATAATATTATATTTATTTATTTTTTACAGAATATTTGTATGTTTTTACAATAAGCATACATTTTTTTTATATGTTAAAAAGAGTTGTAAATGAATATCATGCTTTTCCTCACCATAAAGAGACAAGGCTCTTGTGTTTGGTGAGGGAATTCATGCTCAATTATTTATATGTAATCATTTGAGTAAGTAAATAATATTATTGCAACTAATAACAAGATATGTAAGAAAAACTCAAGATATATCAATAAATAGATTTCAAGATTTACATTAAATGTTTATAATAGAAATGAACTCTTACATTAGTTTCAGGTAATTTTTCAATATAATTTGGAATTCATGTTTATTTTCGATAATTTTTAGTTTTAAAGGGAGGTTATTAAAATAATTTATACCTACATACAGATAGGTATTTTGAATGTGCTTGGTATTGAATTTTGGGATTTTAATATTGTATTGATATCTTGTTGATATATTGAAATGTAAATTATTTAGGTGTATTTCTTTGAAAGTTTGTAGTATTGAATATTTTTTTAATGTATTGTCTGTACTGTAGGTGCTTTGAATATTGAAAAGATTTTTTCAGTAGATAATGTAGGTGGTTTTTACAGGATAATCTTAGTTATCAATCTTTGAACTATTTGAAAGGATTTAAAATAACATATGTTCATCCTCAGCCTACAATATTGTATTGTAAAATAGATTGCACAATTGCACAGTGCATTCTTTTAGGTTTTCTAGTCTAAGAATATTTCTAAGTCTTATATATATCCTTTCATTATATCATTTCCTAATTCTTTCGACACAAATTTGTGTTTTCCATTTCAAATGTTGATGTATATATACACCGAGATATTTAATTTTGGAAGTTGGATTAAGTGTAGAACAGGCTTGATTACAATTATTTCCGCTACATTTACTCTGGTGTATTACAATTTTTACTTCTGGTTTAGATTTAAATTTATTGAGTATTTAAGGAGAGAAGATTTTTATTCGCTTTGGAAACTTATATTTACTAAATGCATTAATGGTTTAGAAATTTGATTTTTAATATTTTTTAAAATATTAACTGTAATTCCATCAAATCCCGGGGCAGAACCTCCTTTCATCTCGTTTATGATAGATACTATTTCATCCTCTGTTGTGTGACTTGAAATGTTGCTATTTTATTTTCTGCATCAATATTGCAGTCTGAAATTGTGCTGATATTTAAGTGATTTGCAATATTTTTCCCTAAGCTTGCAAAGAAGATGTTGAATATATTTGCAGCTTTTGACTGATTTTCTTTATAACATATTTTCGAGTTATCATGAGTATATGCACGGATTTTGTTATTTCTGCATTTTTTCTAATCAATTATTTCATTAATAAATGACGTATTATTTCATTAATAAATATATAACCGTCCACACTCTTTTACTATCATTTTCCGCCTGATCAAATTTTTGTTTGTAATAACTTTCTTTTCGGTGTTTGATAATATATGAAAGTTTTTACCACTTTTATTGTTTACAAAACCAACATGTTTCGTGAACTATGCTCACTTCTTCAGGGTTTACTAACTAATTATAAATAATGGATAAAGACAATGGTCATAGACATAGACAACATAATTATAAATTATAGACATAGTCAATAGAAAGGTGAGAATGGGTAGAGGGAAGAGGGGCAATAGGGAACAATTTACAAATTGGTTTCATTCTGAGTTGGCCGGTCACCAATTGTGACATACGATCGACGTATTTCCAGGCAATGCATCGGTGCTGAAAGAATCAACGACGATAGTTTCTCGGAGCATCTTCCATATACATAAACTAAGATCATTTGGAATAACGGGGCATATTTTGAGATGGTTTGAAAGTTATTTACGTAAAAGAAAAATATCAGTTAAACTCAATTCGCACTTTTCACACCAGTTTGAAGTATACACCGGTGTTCCACAGGGGTCACATCTGGGTCCAGTGTTGTTTTCATTATTTATCAACGACATAACCACCATATTCGATGGAGTTATGATTCTATTATTTGCAGATGACCTTAAAATTTATAAAACAATAACTAATCCGAATGACTGTTGTATATTACAATAAAATCTTGTGAGGATACAAGAGTGGTGCACCCTAAATGAACTGTTTCTCAATATTAAAAAATGTCAAACAATTACTTTTGCCCGAATAAAAAATCCCATTAAATTTAATTATAGCATCAACAACATTTTTCTTAAAAGAGTAGAACAAATTAAAGACCTCGGTATTATTTTTGACAATAAATTAACGTTTGTTCCTCATATAAATGAAATAACCAATAAGGCCATGAAATATCTGGGGTTTATTCTGAGAACAATTAAAGAATTTCAATCAATTAATTCCTTTAAATTGTTGTACACTGGGTTGGTGAGAAGCAACTTAGAATATAATTCTACTATCTGGGCTCCATTATATAAAACCCACCAACAAAAAATTGAAAGAGTTCAGCATAAGTTTTTAAGATTTATTAACTACAAACTGGGTATACCGATTGAAGAACTTAATTATATATACCTAATGGAATTACTTAACATAACCGATTTGACATCAAGGCGCATAAAAAGTGATTTAGTTTGTCTTTTCAAAATTTCGAATGGCAGACTGGACGCCCTCGATTTGACAAATTTTATTAATTTGCGAGTACCTACTCGCGAAACTCGGTCGAATGCATTGTATTCTGTTACCAATTCCGCTAATAATTATTTTATAAACTCTCCCATCCAAAGACTCCATTTACTCGGAAATAAATACAACTCAATCGACATTTATCGTCACCAATCTGTGTCTAAATTCAAACTCAGTATATTAGAATATTTAAAATAAAGCCATAAATATCAATCAATTGCACCTTTATCAAATTATTAATTATCGCAAAACATGAAATATGTGAATAATAAAGGTAGCCAAATAAGAACACAATTAACAACAATCCTCTCGTATTTATTGTTATAAATATAATAACTAACTCACATTGACTTAAATTTCTATTTAAATCTTGGTGCCCTAGCAATAATAATATATTAATGATTAAATTAAAATCGATGGTCTCTTCATGTTCACAATAAAAACAAAATTTAATACTTATGTATACAAAGATTACCTTAGTACTTACCTTTTTATCCTCTCTCTTTTGTATTAATATTATCTTGTACTTTTTGTACCATAATTTGTACTATTTTTTACTTTTTTACTATCACACTATACACTTGTTGAACTCATCTGTATAACTTTTCAAGATATTACAACTCATGTATTTTTTTATTTATTTTCTTCTATGTGTAGGTACTATTTATCGCTGCGTTAATTTTGCTGAATTCTTGAAAAACTTGCTTTCGAACAATTTATTCATGATCAAGTTAATAATAAAATCAACATAGTAAATACCTACATGTTCCTCAATAACTACTTTTAAGTATCTTAAGCACTCTTCTGTTTTACCATTATTACACTATGTAAACTTTTTAACTCCTTTGTACAATTTTAATGATAACGAAACTACATACCTATGTACATATTAAACCTGTTTGTATCCTTAAAGTACAGTTTATAATGTTATATACTTCATGCTTACAATTATACTCCTGAATAACATGTGTAACTTGAATAATGTGATTCTGTAAAAGCCTTCAAGGCGTGTATGAATAAATAAAATAAAAATAAAAATAAAATAATTCTGGTAGAACAAGGACCACATACCTACCTGACTTTAAAAATTGCAATCGCAAGACAGGGGAATCAATCAAACGGACTGCCCGTTCCTGTTCAGAGGTAAGGTTTTTTTCAGGTATTTTGGAGCCCCAGAATAGAGGTGGCTGCCAAATTCAACGGTGGGGCGCACTTGCGATTTATACAGATGTGTACTTTCAAATACATGCCATAGTCCCACTGGCTTCAGGCAGGTTGGATTGATCTTACCAAGGTAACGAATTGGTAACTGATTGAAAACTATTATCAAATTAATTTACTAAATAGCTTTGATCATGTTGTGTACCTAATAAATTGATCAAATTATTGGAAGTCGGTCATCACAAACATCAACCAATTAACGCGCGTCGAGCCGAACGGAAATATAACTTCGCTTCGGGATCCGAATCTCGTAAATAAAAATTTTATATTCACAACAAAAATTAATGGTTCATCGAAAGATTATCTTTTTGGCAAAAGGACTGTTTAAAATCTCTATCGCCTGATGAATTATTTGTGTATTACTTTAGGTGCAACTTTGTATTAATTATTATAGTAATCTTAAAGTTTTAAAGCAGATATTTGAATTTTAAACATACTCGTATAAGTCTATTTTAGGGACATTACTTTTATTTAATTTATTCATTTTTGTAGAATATATATTGTTTTATTTAAAACATTATCATTTATGTGCGTAACATGGCAATACTATGCGTATCTCCAATTTGGTATGGGTGTCGCCGTTCCATAAACCATTTATTGGATAACCAACACCTCTGTCATGATTCACTACGTTTGGTGACTTAGCAGATGTGCCCGGGTTCATGGGGTGATGTTTTTCACGATCTAGGCGGCGGATGCGTTTGCCCACCAACTGCGTCGCAGGCCGGATCGGGAGAGACTTGTTGAGGGAGACCTTTTGACCTCTCCAGCAGGGCTCTCTCGGAACATCGCTTTGCACCACAGTGGGAGGGATGGATTCATTCATCGTTCATTCCTGTACTGTGACTCCCAGTTTCTACCCACCCTACTTACCTTTTTCTTTCCCAGAACATTCTCACCTTTATTTCCTAAATATTATATATATATTTATATATAATCTACATTATTTTTAAATAATAAAAAATAAATAAATTTCATATCATCCAATTTGATATAGATCTGAATGTAATGGAATCTTTCAGTTCAATTTTCATTCACTTCCCGAACTACCGAAATATGTGAATTTTCTTACAAGTGATAAAAATGATTACAACACAAACAAAAATTAACTTTATTAGCGTTTTTGTTTTGTCTTTCTTAGACCATATTTTTTTAACTGCCTTCGCCCTCACTGTACCATCTCAACGCCACCTATTTTTCTGGGTCTTCTACTGCCCCCCTGAAAGTCTCAAACGCCCACAAGGGGGCGTTCTCGCCCACGTTGAGAACCTATGCTTTAAAGTTTAAAGTATCGAGACGAATTGTTTGTTTGCGTTCGTAAATAAGGAGTATGAATTTGAATAAATAGTTTTGTCCAAGCAAACCCCAATTATTTCAATAAAGGCACACAAACACAATATTGTATCGATGTTTCAACCCCATATTGCATGTACATGCCTTTCTTGGAAGAATTAAGTTTTTATACAGAAAAACTATTTATTCAAATTCATGTAGTGTATTTACATTGCAAACAAACAATTCGTTTTAATATTTTAAATCATAACTTGCTAAAATGTTATTTTCTAAAATAATTAAATTACCACCAACTATGAACGAGCAGATTAATTACTTTGTTGTGAGGCGAAAGAAAGCAGGAAGAGGAAGGAGATGGTTAATAGGAATGATGGAAAGTTTCTGACTATTCGGATTTGGTCACCAAACACGGCTAATACTGATGGTATCCACCTCCCTACAACGTGTTGGTATATTAAAATGTGTGAAATGCACAAACGATAATTAAATTAAATTATTGTGCGCACGGGGGCTTCGAATCCGCGACTTCTGTTTGTCTGTATTCGAGGGTCTCAACCGCTCGGCTAGATAGCTCGTAATAACTTTAGCAAAAAGGTAATAAAATATTTTTTGTTAATGACTATGGAGCCTACGACGACGGTCTCCGTGGTCGAGAGGGAATAACTCTCGACTACCGATCCGGCTGTCGCGGATTCAAATCCCGACGCGCAAGAAAATTTTATTTGAATAATTTGTGTTATTTCACAATTTATTCATTTAAAATAATATAAGGGTGTCAGAGGGTAAAGTGCACTCACTTCGGGAAGTGATTCTACACCATAGTTCAAATAAAAAAATTTAATAACTTTTTTGAAATTCCAACGTTTGAAGGTAATTTTTGGATAAAAAGGTTGAATTGTTTGTATGGAAAAAATAATATCCTTCTACGGAAAAATATTTTTACATGGATTAATATTTTTATAAATCAAGCAAGACCACAAGAACAATAGCTCGAGGAGAATTGTTTATTTCAAGCCAACTTCTATTTCAACACTTTGTTTGGACTTTTTCGTATTTATTGACAAAATCGCATAAATTTGACAGCAGCAAATCGTTGTTGACAGGAAGTCATATCACGCCAAATGAAATTTCATGTGTCAGTCCCCGTGAGAACTTACGCAAGTTGGCCCGGCTTCCCGCATTTCTAAGATAATATCTATCCCCATGCCAAAACGGCAATTATATGAAATTCCCTCGTAAGAAAAAAATCGCAAAGTATGCTCCGAAATTTATTATACACACGTTTTTATAGTTATTTTACAAGTTATATAAGTACGAAAAAAAATCACAGTGTTTTGCATATGTAAACGCTCAATGGACATCTTCAATTTCAAAATAACTATAAATTATTGTTACTCGGGCAGTTTAGTTATGTTTAAGAAGCTCCTACGAGTAACTTATCAAAATCTTACGTAAGCCGTAAATTTGATTTACAAGTGTAAAGCCAGCCTAACATCACATATTACTACTTACTATATATATTACGTTAACATATTATAGTTATAACAAGCTTATCGGATAATTTCCGCGGTTTTGATACTTTGATGATTGCATTAGATATGGCAAATAAATATTTTCTAAAATATTGATACTTTGATGATTGCATTAGATATCGCAAATAAATATTTTCATATTATGAGCACCCGATTATTTTATTCTATACTCTCTGACGTGTACCCGGCGTTGCTTGGAGTTATGAATGGTTTTGGGTAAAGTTTTGAGGTTGTGAATTCTAGTGTACCTGAAATCTGTTTGTAGTTTAAGTTGAAAGATTTATGGCGGAAATAAAATTATTGCCAAGAATTCAAAAAGTTTGTTTCACTTGATAATGATGCCATGTCTTTCTCGGGCGTCCTCAACTTAGTCTACCATTCACTTCAGCGTTAGATATTATATTTTAGCGATCATACGCATTTATTTAACTTGATCGTGCCATTACTTTCTATTTCCTCGATCTCATTCACCATTCTTTTCCATATCATACATTATCCTAACACTCATTTCTTCGTTCATCATATACGCCTCATCTAATCGCATATAAGTATTTGATTCACTTGATCGTGCCATGCCTTCCTTGGGCGTACCTGGCTTCCATTCTTCTACCATTTACGTCATGTATTCTCCTTACACCCCCTTTTTGTTCAGTACGTACGCCTCATTTTATAATAAACTAGCTGGTACCCGGCATGCATTGCAATGCTATTCAAAAAAATAAATTGATTCTCCTTGCATGTCATTTCCCGTGCGTCGTCGTTCACCTCCCGAGTCCCCTTCCCTTCCCGCGTTCCCCTTCCACCTTCCCTGCCTTCCCCCTCCCTCGTCACCCCTTCTGCGAACCCCTCCTCCTCCGTTCCCCTCTCCTTCTGCCTTTCCTCCCGGCCTCTAAAATATATGAAATACACGCATTTGCATTTATGCAAATTTCATTACGCCAGAGCTTACCATTAAATGCAGCCTATACTTTCGCGGGCGTGCGCACAACAAATCACCAAAGTTTCATCGCAATCGGATGAACGGTATGGCAGCGCATAAAGTACGAACAAACAAACAAATATTGATTTTTATATATAAGAAGAAGATAATTATTTGATTCATGTCTCCCTCAAGCATCTCCAAATTTTTCTACCTTTCATTTCACATAGTATCATGAAGTATAAAACGTCGTTAATGTAAAAAAAATTACATTACATCGATTCCGTATCTCACACTAGACATAAAGCTTAAAACTTGGTCGGGCGTCCTCGGCTTTTTCTACCATTCATACTAAAATCTAAACATTACTGGCAATAATAAGAGCAAACTTTGAAAATAGTATTTTTTTAATTTATAGGGCACACACACACGAATAGAACATTTGAAATGAGTAATTTTTTATGATTCTCTGGACACTAAATTTCCCAGTTTTAGTATTGACAAGTCAAGTTATCTCGGGAGATCGTTAAAAAAATAATAAAATAACTATATTATTAATTGAAAAGCGACTTTAAATGATTTTCTCAAACCTTGATTGTTACAAATAAAATCCTTTTGATGCCAAGTTTTTTCTAGCATTCACGAACGCGCAATCTGAGATACGATTTTTAATTAATATTTCAGACACATCTTATAGTAAAATATAGAGGCAGGAACTCGAATTTCATTTATCGATTGTGTATTTTTAAGTATTTCAATCAGAAAAATTATTTATAGAAAAATCGGACGCGGCGAGGATTGATTGATGTAGGTGTTTAAAATCATCATATTATTCTAAGATGTTCAAGTGCTTGCTTTTTTTAAAAGTAGATAGTAGTATAATTTATTACTCCATTTTGCTGTTATTCTCAGATAGAATTTATAATCTTTGAAATTGACCTTCATTGTATTAAATTCACGTAAATAATTTATCACTGGATAGGCATCATAATATGTTTGAATTTTTTATCTCGATTTTAAATTAAAACTATTTATATTTCAAAGTGGTTGTTTGGCGGTCTCTATTTGCCCGCAGGGTTACTAAAATGGATTGTGCCCGTTTGAACTGCAAAAAGGTCGCCATGAACCACAGAAAGGTTTGAAGTGTTCTTTTCAAGCAAAATGTTATTTTAGTGACCAACCGAAGGTTCTGTTTCGGTTTCAGCAAGTTTCGGCAATAGTTTCGGTTTCTTCCACCTTCGGCCGCATTGAAACTCTGCATTCGTGAATTAGTGGCCCGTGTGTCACTCGCCATCATCAGCTGAGTTCGCCGGCCGGTTCGGCGTGATTGTGTTGTGAGTTGATATGTTATTTGCAAACTTCAATTATAGTTTTTTTTTTTTTTCATTTAACAAAGTAATAAGAAAGTTGTGATTGTAAACGCAATTAAAATTAAAATACTCAATTAATGAGGTCTTTCTTTTATAATATAAGTATTGACTATTAACAATTTTTTGTTCCAAGAAGTAGTTTTTTATAATTTTTTAATATGAATTCCGCCCAAGAGTCCCAACGCTCTCGTCTGGAGTCAGTGAGACTACGGCATCCCCAATTGGGGTATGTTATGAGGCTGAAGGTAGTGAGGAGGGGAGGGAGGTAGGGGAGAGGAAGGTGGGGAAGAATCTGGTTATTTAGATCTGGTCACTAAACACAGCTAAAGCCATTTCAAGCAACGTTTCAATTCTGAATGGTGACCTTACACCAGGGCGATACTGATAGTATATTCCTTCCTGTTAACATATTTGTTAATTTGTATTTGTTTTATAGCAGTAATATCAAAAAAAATAAATAATTATTTTTTTACATACTTTTGCATCTTTTTTTTACATGTGTTTTTTATTTCATTTAAGTAACACCTGTCTACATACGTGTAAAAAATAAGCCAAATTTCTGTAAGCAATAGACTTTTAACATGTCTAAAAAAGTTTCGGTTTCGGTTTCGGTCGAAACTGAGACATACTGAAGATTAGATTTCGGTTTCGGCAGAAAGTCCTGTTTCGGTCGGACACTAGTTATTGTAACACGAAAAAAACGCAAACTACTGATTAATTGTAATTTTAAATCATTGTGAATTTTACTCTCTCCGGATCAACTTGATAATCCATTCGGTTTCCGTCGTAAAATATTATCAAGTTGTGCATCATTTCTAGCACATAAAAAATAACTAATAGGCCGCTTATGCGGCGACGATCGCTCTGTAAAGTAAGTGTCTTTGTTGTACATTTAGACCAGTGCTGATTGCCATTCTGTTGTCCGCGAAGAGATTCATTGATCAAATAATTTTTAGGGTAGGTATTATGCCCAGCGAGTTTGGAGCATTTACACATTTACACTCCAGACTCTTGACATTATGATTCAATCACCGTATTACCTATTTTTACCCAATCTTAACTTTTCTTCAAATTTTTTATATAAAAATAATAAGCTTTCTTAAATATTTTTGAGAACCTATAAACTTTACATATAATGACTTTCTTAAAACTGCGATTTTTTACGTTGGCCCTACACAGGAGGCCCTGAGGAAAACAATTCCCTCCAGGGCCTATGTCATTTTTGGCGATGTTGTGTGGAAGATCTTTTTGGGAAAGAAAGGAGAGAAAGGTCTGGGAAGGGAAAGGTATGAGGGGTGGGTAGGAATCAGGCTATCAGTGTGTCCAGGAGTGACGGACTTTTGAATCATCGCTCCCTTCGGCGCAAGGCGATGTTCTGGGAGAGTACTGCTGGAGAGGTCAAAAGGTATCCCTCAACCAGTCTCTCCCGAATCGGCCCGCCATGCAATAGGTAGGCAGGCACAACTGCCACCAAACCCCGGACAAATCTCACCCCATGAATTCGGGCACCTCTTCTAAATCACCGTGACTTAGAAACAAAATAACTTGGGGTGACCTATGGCGTAGGTGTTGGTTATCCAATTCTCGAGGCAGCGGTACCCATACCCGCCTTCCAAGTTGCAACAATATTATTAACAACCAACGCAGACCCGTGAAAAATCTCGGGATATTATTATGTTACTAAATAAAACTTCAATGAAAATGGAAAAAGTGCGGATCTTTGAAAAAATAATCAAGAAATCTGACTTTACTTGTACTTTAAAAAATTTTCACACACCAGTTCCAGTTTTGAAAATAAGATTAATTCAAATAATTTAACATTTACCATATTTAAATTCAAAACCAATCCGATTTCATTGAACCAGAGTGTCCGACAGACAGACAGACAGACCCACAACTGAAATTAGTATTATTTTTAAAAATAAAGTGATAGGCATAAAACAATTTCCCCACTTTATATAATGTGCAAACACGTAACCAGCAAGAAAATAATTTATATATTCAAATGCAATATTTGAAAATCCAGTGCACGGGTAGGACCGTAGAACACTGACCACGCGAATACAGGTCGGCCGGAAAATGCACTCATCTTTCAAATTACACATTCTTAGTATCCGCCGCAGCTTTGTCACAATAAATACATTCTCTACTGAAGCAGCAGACTTGGGTAGTATACACTGAACAGATAGTCTCTAGAAATCTATCTAATAAAACTGATGCCACCATTTTAATAAGACATTTTGACTCCTGTATCTACACTGAAACAGGTTAGAGTAGTAGTTAGGGTCTAGTACTAGTAAGTACTAGGGTCCAAAAAAATATGATTCTAATATTTATAAGACATCATCAGATTTGTAAGAAGGAAATTTTGATGATGATGCAATAAAATCCAAATAAATGGCATATTACTGAAAGCATCCGAAAACTAAAAATTGTTTTCGAAAGTTAGTAAAATGCTCTTTCGAATTTTAGAATTCGCAAAAAACACACAATTTTTGAAATAAACATTTTTTTAATGCAACCATAATTTTTTTTTTTAATGGCTCACCTCATGTTTTTTCTAAGTAATATTAGTGATAATGAAAAAAATATTAAACACGCACATAATTCATTAGACAAGTGTATTACAAATGCTGTCGTCGACTCATATTTTTGTCATTTCATAAAAAAAAATAATTAATAAAAAATTCCCAAAGTTTCATAAATTTTTTCAAATTTTGGTCGAAAATTTTGGTTTTGTAAAGATGGTGATTATTTTGGGGTTAACTTTTAGATTTTAATATAAAGCATGGTTTTTTCTTTCTATCATCGTTTAGATTATATTTCTAAACATGACAGTAAGTTGACAACGATTTCTATGATACCTATATGAGTTATTACAACAAATTAGCCGAAGGGGTTAATTATAAACAACCATTTAAAAAACGTGGTGAATATTTTATACGGCTGGTAAACTATCGTATAGGTGAAAATCTTACTAATTAGAAACTGACAAAAAATAGTTCAAAGTTATATTAGGTACATTGCTTACCTAGTCAAAGGGGGTCGTCTGTTGTATATACTGTTATTAAGAATAATTTCGGAATTTTTTCAAGGTATTTTAAATATCTTACTTATTTCCTATTTTTTTAAGAATTTTTTAATTAAAACGTTAAAAAAAAATTCAGAAAATTAAAAAAAACGCGGCCCCTTTATTTAAGGAATTTTCAACAAAACTGTTCATTCCCTTTTATCTCGTACATACGAGTACAATTAAGAAATATAATAATAATTCTCAAGAGAATAACTAAAAAAACACTTTTTTTTAATTTAATGAAAACAAATAACTTTGTGTACACCACTATTTAATTAACAATATCAACATGTTTCGAAAACTAGGTTTTCTTCGTCAGGATAATAAGTTAATAAAAAATAAGAAAAGACAAACAAGTATAGACTAATTGGAACATAGACAAAATATTAAAAAGGAGAGGTGATTAATTACTTAAAATATCATAAAAAAACAATTATATAAAATAAAATATTAAAATTATTTTAGAATGGGTAAAAAATTACATTACCATAATAAAAAATCTTTAAAAAAAAACAAGAAGTCTAAATAACAAAATAAATTATTATAAATATAAGTGAAATAATTAAAAACACTTTGTTTTTACCACAATAAACTTTATTTTAAAGTCAACATGTTTCAAGAACGATGTTCTCTTCATCAGGACATAAAATGTACTAAGTACATGTAATAAGTACATTTTATGTCCTGATGAAGAAAACATCGTTCTTGAAACATGTTGACTTTAAAATAAAGTTTATTGTGGTAAAAACAAAGTGTTTTTAATTATTTCATTAATAAAATGGTGCCACAAAGTGAATTTGCAAAATTTGAAGAAATAAATATAAGTATTAATACGAAAATAAATTTAAAAGATGGCTATTTTTAAAAAACGTTTGGTTATTTATAATATTTAATTTACTATTAACACTTTTTCTAATTTCTAAATTATCTAATTGTATACCCGTTGTGTTAGTGTGTATATATTATAAATAACCAAATAGTGGTGTACACAAAGTTATTTGTTTTCATTAAATTAATAATGACGCCACAAAGTGAATTTGCGAATTTTGAAGAAATAAAAAAATACTATTCGGAATCACTGTTGGGAATATTTGGAATTTGATTTCTCGAATTTTTAATTATTTACAAATGGCTAAGGTATTTATGTTATTAAAAATAATTACTTTCATTGAAGTTTATATAAAACTAAATTCGATATTAATAGATTAGAACATAACAATATGACGTTATTAATAGATTAGAACTGACGAAAAATAATACAAATGTAAGAAAATATACTGAATTAAACGAATATAATGTGGCATTTTCACGCCGTTTGGCAGATTGACGCATCCGCGCGTGCAGTGTTGCCAGATCTACCGCAGCAAGTTAAAGACATTTTTATTAGCAATAATTCGAAAAAGAAAATGTACAGCTTTATTCGATGTGTAACAAAAACACCATTTAACAGTTGGGAGGTGTTTTTTTATAATTAAAGCTGTATATATTTATTTCAAATAAAGAATTATACACTTTATCCAAGGAAATGCCAATATCTTAGTTACAATTCTTTTTTCAAACTTTCTTTAGCCAGGCTAGAATGCGAAACGGTCGAGCTAAAAGAAGACTTCGCTACTCTCAGTCAATTAATTTCATAAGAAAAATGTGCTCAATCAAACTCACGGACACGCTCACAGCATACTTCTACCGGTTTCTCTCCTCAGTGGGTTCCTAAATACTGTTTATGAACTACGCCAGGGCCGCTACCTTTTGCCGACCGCCCGAAAAAAAAAGTGCGGTCCTGATCACCTGGTTTTCCGAACAATGCGTAAAACGTTCATGTGGGAAACTGGTAAATAAATTGAGTTCATTCTGTCGTAAAAGTTTTTTGATTTGAGCTTTCATTTTCGAGTTCAAAGTTGATATTTTTTAGGTCATGTTTGAATAAATCGGATGCCATATCTTTCTTTAAAAATGCGTCTTTTTTTTGGTTCTGTGTGTAATGTAAATTCACCAGATTCCCGCTCGTGTTACAAGTTTGACTTTTCCGACATCGTGTACTTATATTATCATCGTCATGTATCAAGGACTTCATCTGAAGGTACAGATTCGTGTGCTATATTGTGGCTTCAAATTGTGATTCAGCATACATCTCTAACTAAATACGACGAAATACATATGGAACATTCTCAGACTAACTGCAAATGATGGAGTTATAACCAGATACCTAAATAAGATTCTACAGTAAAAAAAAATTAGAATACAATGTCCCTAAATTTTAAAACACGTTACCAAAATCAATAAAATAATTGTGAACTAATTTTCAGAAGGTAGTGTACCTTTTTTCTCTGTGATTATTCATAACATATTATTCATTTTTTGTTTTTTCGTTTTTTTTTATTTTATTTAGGTTCTAAAAATATCTTCGGCCTTACTAATTAATAATCGTATAATTTTTTCACAATTGATAAACAACCGTGTACCTACGTAAAAACTTACCAATAAAAACTGAAATTTAACTGTCAAAATTGAATGCACCAAAATTATGATATTTAATACACGTACCACAAAGAAATGCTATTACATTAGAAAGAAATGTTTAAATCATCAATAAGATTAATCTCAATTATTGCTTTATTTCATTAAAATAATCGTTTTATACCGACAGCCGAATGAAATGTCACAATTATTAAAGCAATCGCTCAAAGGGTTAGCGGTGATTTTTGATTCACTGAAAGCATATTAGTAAATAAAAATTTATTTTGTACAGAGACGTAAATTTTCAGAGCCTCCCATTGATTCGGCCGCCCTTGTGCGTCGGCAACATTGCACACAAGGATGCTGCACTCCTGGCTGCTCCCTTCTTGTAAAGTGTGAAGTGTAAAGGCGCTTTAGCACGGAAATACTCGCTTACTCACTGCGGGAATCTCTGCCGGTGAGAGGTGGGAGGTAGATACTGTCAAACACTGAGCTGACAAACGCAAGGGAAATCTACTATAAGATAGACAACGGCACTCTTGATAGAAAAGGAGAGAGAGCTAATACCGATACCACGTGTCCACGTGTGATATGATTAGAATGCATCGTGATTCAGACAGTGCGAAGCAAGTTATCTATTTAGAAATTCATATTTAGACGAAAGCGAGAGTAAAATTAACCGGACTGATCATTTCTATACTTACACCGTGACGCAAAATTGACCTTAATTTTTTTTTTTTAATTCCTGGAATCCTAAAACTATTAGGTATTTCCAAATTAGATACTTACTGAAAGATTAAAATTATGTACTCTGCGGTTTAACGTATTTTCTTGGGGAAATTTTCTTTCAACATCTTTTCTACGCTCGAAGAAATTAGTAGATTTATTAGGAATTGATTTTACGAATGAAAACATATTTCTCAGTAGCCGTTTATAATGCGAAAGAATTTATAACGGGAAATGGGGGTTTTCCTATTTTATTAGAAGGATGGTTGCAAATAACAGTGCAGTTCATTTACCGATTTTTCATATTGGAAAGTTTAATGGTGAAATTTTAATGGACTTGAAAAACAATTTATTGGTTATTGGTAGAAAGCATGCACAAAGGCATAAACGTTGAAATTTCCTGGAAAATCGGAAAAAATTCGAAAATGTACCTACAAATATAAGAATTTTAACATATAAGATCAACCAACTCGTATATTTCGATTTTATAAAATCTGATGGTATTATTAACTGAATGACTGTACGGTTTAATATTGTCGTAAACTTAAGTGGCGTCATCTGTTATTTTTAAAAGGAACCGTTGAAGTTTTCAATCATCATCCCTGATCAGAAAAATTAAAAATAAAATTTTACAAAACTTTGAATTTTGCAATTTCAAAAACTTTTATACAATTTCCCAAACCATTTTCTGACCAATATTCCGAGCAGTTTTTACCTTTTTCAATTTTCCTGGAAGAAGATTTGAACTAATTAAAAAAAATTCGGGATCAACATTTTTCCAAACTTCGCAAAACAAAATCATAAAGATAATATAAAAAATTCCAGACCCATTTTCCAACAAATTTTGCGGGAATTTTTTTCAAATTTTCCAAGAAAGAATTTTTTGTCCGAAAATTTTTAAACATCACACAATATCAAAAAAGTAAATGTTTGAAAAAATCCCGAAATATTTTCCGACCAATTTCCTCAACATGAAAAATTTTAAAACTTCAAATAAAAAAATTAATGTGTAACCAATCATATCGTTTCCTATTCCTTTTTTAATCCCAGTGACTTTGAGGCCGCACGATTGCCCAATATTATTTTTCCAGAGCTACGTCTTTTTTTCAATTATTTCTGGCTTTCACCCTTCAAAGATGTGTTCTAGGTGATGACCTAAAATACCTAATTTAAAATTACAAAGAAATTCAAGGTGAGGTTATATATTAATTTAACTGTAAAAACTTCAGAATTATATGGAAGATTGAAGTCCAGTTCCACTTAGAAGATATGAGATGCTGTATGTTCAAAAAACATGGTGCTATAAAGTACCCACATCTAGACCACAGAATGTACAATCTGGGGTCAATGTCGATAAATTGTTCCTTATGTCTATTAAATTCGGAAATTTGAGTTGTGCCTATGACAAAAAAAAATGGGCTATATCAAAGACCCAATCATGTCTGATTACGTCTAAAAGGGATCGAAATGAAAATCTAGTCTCCTTCAACGGAAGCAATCTTCCGAACAGACCTTCCATTGATGTGCTTGGTGTAACTATAAGTTAGTACGGCCTCCGTGGTCCCGAGGCAAGACTCTCGACTCACAATCCGAAGGTCGCGGGTTCGAACCCGGCGTGCGCAAATAAATTTTATTTGATTAATTTGTGTTATTTCACAATTTATTCATTTAAAATAATATATAGTATATTTGCGGCACGTTCCAGAGTGGAAGATACTATCAGTATCGCCCTGGTGTAAGACCACCATTCAGAATTGAAACGTTGCTTGAAATGGCTTTAGCCGTGTTTAGTGACCAGATCTGAATAGCCAGGTACTTCCTCCCCTTCCTCTTCCCTATCTCCTTCCCCTCCCTACTACCTTCAGCCTCACAACATACCTCGATTGGGGATGCCATAGTCTCACTGGCTCCAGACGGGAGCAGTTGGGACTCTTGTGCGGTATTTACTGTAAAAAATTTAAAAAAAGTGACCAGTTCAGGTATGGGGGCTCCATCGAAGCCAGAGTAAAGTTAGCATCTTAATAACTGGGCGTACTGTACAGGGCCCGCAGATACTTTAATAGTACACAACTGCTTACCCTGTACAAATCGCAAGTGCGCCCTACGGTTGAATTTGGCAGCCACCTCTGGTCTGGAGCTCCAAAATACTTGAAAAATACCCTCGACTCTGTGCAGAAACGGGCGGTCCGTTTGATAGATTCTCCCACCTTAACGAACGGATTGCAATCTTTAGAGCACAGGCTTCGGGTGGGAATGCTATCCATGTTCTACCGGTATTTCAATGGAAGATGCTCTGAGGAACTAGCGTCATTAATCCGTTCGGCACCGGTGCATAGTCGGGAGACACGCCAAACGCGTGCCCAACATATGTACACGGTTGACATTTGTCACATGAGAACGGGTCGTTTTTTCGACTCGTTCTTGAGTTCAACAGCTCGGCTATGGAACGATTTGCCGGCCTCTGTGTTTCCTCCCTCCTACAACATGGGTCTCTTCAAGACCAATGTTCATTCCTTCCTCTCCTCAAAAAGACCCTCCACACAGCATCCCAGATGACGGAAAATAATTTCCCTCAGGGCCTCCCAGGGCCGTTGCTAGGGGGGGGCATTATGGGGCAATGCCCTACCTTAATATACCTGTGCCCTACCTTAAGAAACACCATCGATTATGATTATATACTAGTAAACTGTTTGTTCATAGTTTGACATGATTAAAAAAAAAATACTACCTATAAGTGTAGCGTAGCGACATCTATAACTAAACAGCTTCGAATTAACCAAGGAATCATATCATACTAATTCTTTATTCTACACATAGATAGGCTTTGAAGTGAGTGGTGGGAGGCTGTGCGCGTTTGCAATCACTGCTTACGGAGAATTCCCAAACAGTTTGGAGATGCAATTAAACAGTTGATTCATAAATAAAGCAATCCCTAGATCGATATCTTCGGGCATTCTCCATACTAAACAGTTTGTCATCATCATCATCATCATCATCAGTGTCATCAACTTAACCACGAAAAACGACCTGATATTTTTTAAAGGAAGTTCAAGGCCATTTGTCTATCTGGCTGTCGACCTAATCCGTTAACTCATTAGCCCAATAAATTATTTAAAAAAATATAAAAATCCTTGAAAGCAGACATATTGACGAATTTAGAAAAATTAAAAACTCTTTAAACACTTTCATTTTCAGAAAGACAATATTTTAAGAATAACTCAGAAACACTGGATCAGTTTCGCCGATGAATTGAATGAATGATCTGTAAAGAAATATCAAATGTTACATAACCTAAAATTGATTTATGGATAAACTAACCTGAATGTTTTACATAATTCCTTGCAATTGTTAACTGTTTTTCACCTCCCGACTCAATGTACAATGATTTTTCGATTAAAAATGTGCAAAATAAATGTTTTGATCATCCAAAGATAACAACGTATTTAAATATCACTAGTTTTACCGCAACTTACGGCACTGTTTTCAGCGACGAATCCAATTTTTTTTCATCACTTGCTTCATAACCTGTTTCATCACTGCTTTCATCAAAGATAACAACAAATTTCATCATCACAAGTTTCATCGCAGGTTATTTTACTGTGAACAGTTAAGATGACCATGCGTTTCTTCTTCATCACTAGCTTCATGACAGGTTTCATCACTGCTTTCACCAAAGATTACAACGTATTTTACCATCACTTGTTTTATCGTATCTAATATCACTGTTTTCAGCGAAGAATCCAACCAATTTTTTCATCACTAGCTTCATCACCTGTTTCATCACTGCTTTCACCAAAGATTACAACGCATTTTATCAACACTAATTTCATCGCAACTAACATCACTGTTTTCAGCGAAGAATCCAACCTATTTTTTTCATCACTAGCTTCATCACCTGTTTCATCACTGCTTTCACCAAAGTTAACAGGGTATTTTATCTTCACTTGTTTTATCGCATCTAATATCACGGTTTTCAGCGAAGAATCCAATCTATTTTTTTCATCACTAGCTTCATCACCTGTTTCATTACTGCTTTCATCAAAGATTACAACAAATTTCATCATCACAAGTTTCATCGAAGGTTATTTTACTGTTAACAGGGAAGATGACCATGCGTTTCTTCTTCATCACAAGCTTCATCACCTGTTTCATCACTGCTTTCACCAAAGATTACAACGCATTTTATCAACACTAATTTCATCGCAACTAACATCACTGTTTTCAGCGAAGAATCCAACCTTTTTTTATCACTAGCTTCATCACCTGTTTCATCACTGCTTTCATCAAAGATTACAACAAATTTCATCACCACAAGTTTCAACGCAGGTTTTTTTACTGTTAACAGTGAAGATGACCATGCGTTTCTTCTTCATTACATGCTTCATCCCCTGTTTCATCACTGCTTTCACCAAAGATTACAACGCATTTTATCAACACTAATTTCATCGCAACTAACATCACTTTCAGCGCGAATCCAACCTTGTTTTTTCATCACTAGCTACATCACCTGTTTCATCACTGCTTTAACCGAAGATTACAACGCATTTTATCATCACTAATTTCATCGCAACTAACAACACTGTTTTCAGCGAAGAATCCAACCAATTTTTTCATCACTAGCTTCATCACCTGTTTCATCACTGCTTTCATCAAAGATTAAAACAAATTTCATAATGAAAAGTTTCATCTCAGGTTATTTTACTGTTTACAGGGAAGATGACCATGCGTTTCTTCTTCATCACTAGATTCATCACTTGTTTCATCACTGCTTTCACCAAAGATTACAACGCATTTTATCATCACTTGTTTTATCGCATCTAATATCACTGTTTTCAGCGAAGAATGCAACCTATTTTTTTTCATCACTAGCTTCATCACCTGTTTCATCACTGCTTTCATCAAAGATTACAACAAATTTCATCATCACAAGTTTCATCGCAGGTTATTTTACCATGACCATGCGTTTCTTCTCCATCACAAGCTTCATCCCCTGTTTCATCACCGCTTTCACCAAAGATTACAACGCATTTTATCATAACTTTTTTTATCGCATCTAATATCACTGTTTTCAGCGAAGAATGCAACCTATTTTTTTTCATCACTAGCTTCATCACCTGTTTCATCACTGCTTTCATCAAAGATTACAACAAATTTCATCATGAAAAGTTTCATCTCAGGTTATTTTACTGTTTACAGGGAAGATGACCATGCGTTTCTTTTTCATCACTAGCTTCATCACCTGTTTCATCACTGCTTTCACCAAAGATTACAACGCATTTTATCATCACTTGTTTTATCGCATCTAATATCACTGTTTTCAGCGAAGAATGCAACCTATTTTTTTTCATCACTAGCTTCATCAACTGTTTCATCACTGCTTACATCAAAGATTACAACAAATTTCATCACCACAAGTTTCATCGCAGGTTATTTTACCATGACCATGCGTTTCTTCTTCATCACAAGCTTCATCCCCTGTTTCGTCACTGCTTTCACCAAAGATTACAACGCATTTTATCAACACTAATTTCATCGCAACTAACATCACTTTCAGCGAGAATACAACCTTGTTTTTTCATCACTAGCTACATCACCTGTTTCGTCACTGCTTTAACCAAAGATTACAACGAATTTTATCATCACTAATTTCATCGCAACTAACATCACTGTTTTCAGCGAAGAATCCAACCTATTTTTTTCATCACTAGTTTCATCACTTGTTTCATCACTGCTTTCATCAAAGATTACAACAAATTTCATCATCACAAGTTTCATCGCAGGTTATTTTACTGTTTACAGCGAAGATGACCATGCATTTCTTCTTCATCACTAACTTCATCACAGGTTTCATCACTGCTTTCACCAAAGATTACAACGTATTTTATCAACACTAATTTCATCGCAACTAACATTACTGTTTTCAGCGAAGAATCCAACCTTTTTTTTATCACTAGCTTCATCACCTGTTTCATCACTGCTTTCATCAAAGATTACAACAAATTTCATCACCACAAGTTTCAACGCAGGGTATTTTACTGTTTACCGCGAAGATGACCGTGCATTTCTTCTTCATCACTAGCTTCATCACATGTTTCATCACTGCTTTTACCAAAGATTACAACGTGTTTTATCATCATTAGTTTCATCGCAGGTAACATTACTGTTTTCAGCGAAGAATCCAATTTTTTTCATCAAAACCTTCATCACCTGTTTCATCACTGCTTTCACCAAAGATTACAACGTATTTTATCATCACTTGTTTTATCGCATCTAATATCACTGTTTTCAGCGAAGAATGCAACCTATTTTTTTTCATCACTAGCTTCATCACCTGTTTCATCACTGCTTTCATCAAAGATTACAACAAATTTCATCATGAAAAGTTTCATCTCAGGTTATTTTACTGTTTACAGGGAAGATGACCATGCGTTTCTTTTTCATCACTAGCTTCATCACCTGTTTCATCACTGCTTTCACCAAAGATTACAACGCATTTTATCATCACTTGTTTTATCGCATCTAATATCACTGTTTTCAGCGAAGAATGCAACCTATTTTTTTTTTCATCACTAGCTTCATCAACTGTTTCATCACTGCTTTCATCAAAGATTACAACAAATTTCATCACCACAAGTTTCATCGTAGGTTATTTTACCACGACCATGCGTTTCTTCTTCATCACAAGCTTCATCCCCTGTTTCATCACTGCTTTCACCAAAGATTACAACGCATTTTATCAACACAAATTTCATCGCAACTAACATCACTTTCAGCGAGAATACAACCTTGTTTTTTCATCACTAGCTACATCACCTGTTTCGTCACTGCTTTCACCAAAGATTACAACGCATTTTATCATCACTAATTTCATCGCAACTAACATCACTGTTTTCAGCGAAGAATCCAACCTATTTTTTTCATCACTAGTTTCATCACTTGTTTCATCACTGCTTTCATCAAAGATTACAACAAATTTCATCATCACAAATTTCATCGCAGGTTATTTTACTGTTTACAGCGAAGATGACCATGCATTTCTTCTTCATCACTAATGTCATCACAAAGGTTGGTTTCATCACTGCTTTCACCAAAGATTACAACGTATTTTATCAACACTTATTTCATCGCAACTAACATCACTGTTTTCAGCGAAGAATCCAACCTATTTTTTTCATCACTAGTTTCATCACTTGTTCCATCACTGCTTTCATCAAAGATTACAACAAATTTCATCATCACAAGTTTCATCGCAGGTTATTTTACTGTTTACAGCGAAGATGACCATGCATTTCTTCTTCATCACTAACTTCATCACAGGTTTCATCACTGCTTTCACCAAAGATTACAACGTATTTTATCAACACTAATTTCATCGCAACTAACATTACTGTTTTCAGCGAAGAATCCAACCTTTTTTTATCACTAGCTTCATCACCTGTTTCATCACTGCTTTCATCAAAGATTACAACAAATTTTATCACCACAAGTTTCAACGCAGGGTATTTTACTGTTTACCGCGAAGATGACCATGCATTTCTTCTTCATCACTAGCTTCATCACATGTTTCATCACTGCTTTTACCAAAGATTACAACGTGTTTTATCATCATTAGTTTCATCGCAGGTAACATTACTGTTTTCAGCGAAGAATCCAATTTTTTTCATCTAAACCTTCATCACCTGTTTCATCACTGCTTTCACCAAAGATTACAACGTATTTTATCATCACTTGTTTTATCGCATCTAATATCACTGTTTTCAGCGAACAATCCAACCTTTTTTTTTCATCACTAGCTTCATCAACTGTTTCATCACTGCTTTCATCAAAGATAACAACAAATTTCATTATTACAAGTTTCATCGCAGGTTATTTTACTGTGAACAGTTAAGATGACCATGCATTTCTTCTTCATCACTTACTTCATCACCTGTTTCATCACTGTTTTCACCAAAGATAACAACGCATTTAATTATCACTAGTGTAACCGCAACTTACGGCACTGTTTTCAGCGAAGAATCCAACCTTTTTTTTCATCACTAGCTTCATCACCTGTTTCATCACTGCTTTCACCAAAGATTACAACGCATTTTATCAT
Source organism: Glyphotaelius pellucidus (assembly GCA_936435175.1). Classification (NCBI taxonomy): domain Eukaryota; kingdom Metazoa; phylum Arthropoda; class Insecta; order Trichoptera; family Limnephilidae; genus Glyphotaelius; species Glyphotaelius pellucidus. The sequence goes on from OW386544.1 coordinate 29,471,092, forward strand.
CACTTTTTTCATCGCAACTAACATCACTGTTTTCAGCGAGAATCCAACATATTTTTTTCATCACTAACTTCATCACCTGTTTCATCACTGTTTTCACCAAAGATAACAACGCATTTAATTATCACTAGTGTAACCGCAACTTACGGCACAGTTTTCAGCGACGAATCAATTTTTCTTTTTCATCACTAGCACAGGTGATGAAACCTGTTTCAAACAACGTATTTTATCATAATTAGTTTCATCGCAGGTAACATTACTGTTTTCAGCGAAGAATCCAATTTTTTTCATCACAACCTCCATCACCTGTTTCATCACTGCTTTCACCAAAGATTACAACGTATTTTATCATCACTTGTTTTCAGCGAATAATCCAACCTTTTTTACATCACTAACTTCATTACCTGTTTCATCAACGTTTTCACCAAAGATGGCAACGCATTTTATAATCACTAGGTTTACCGCAACTTACGGCACTGTTTTCAACGACAAATCCAAATATTTTTTTCATCACCTGTTTTATCACTGCTTTCATCAAAGATAACAACGCAATTTATCATCATTCGTTTCATCGCAGGTAACATTACTGTTTTCAGCGAAGAATCCAATATTTTTCCATCACAACCTTCATCACCTCTTTCATCACTTCTTTCACCAAAGATAACAACACATTTTATCGCAACTAACATCACTGTTTTCAGCGACTAATCCTACCTATCTTTTTCATCACTTGCTTCATCACCTGTTTCATCACTGCTTTCATCAAAGTTAACAAATATCGTATCATCACTTGTTTAATCGCAGGTTACATCGCTTTGTTCAGCAAAGATGACAACGCGCTCTTTTTCATCACTACCTTCATCACATGTTTCTTCACTGCTTTCACCAAAGATAACAACGCATTTAATTATCACTATTTTTACCGCAACTTACGGTACTGTTTTGAGCGACGAATTCAATTTTTTTTTCATCACTAGCTTCATCACTTGATTCATCACTGCTTTCATCAAAGATTACAACAAATTTCATCATCACAAGTTTCAGGTTATTTTACTGTTTACCGCAGGTTATTTTACTGTTTACAGCGAAGATGAACATGCGTTTCTTCTTCATCACTAGCTTCATCACCTGTTTCATCACTGCTTTCACCAAAGATTACAACGCATTTTATCATCACTTGTTTTTTCGCAACTAACATCACTGTTTTCAGCGAAGAATCCAACCTATTTTTTCATCACAAGCTTCATCACCTGTTTCATCACTGCTTTCATCAAAGATTACAACAAATTTTATCACCACAAGTTTCAACGCAGGGTATTTTACTGTTTACCGCGAAGATGACCATGCATTTCTTCTTCATCACTAGCTTCATCACATGTTTCATCACTGCTTTTACCAAAGATTACAACGTGTTTTATCATCATTAGTTTCATCGCAGGTAACATTACTGTTTTCAGCGAAGAATCCAATTTTTTTCATCTAAACCTTCATCACCTGTTTCATCACTGCTTTCACCAAAGATTACAACGTATTTTATCATCACTTGTTTTATCGCATCTAATATCACTGTTTTCAGCGAACAATCCAACCTTTTTTTTTCATCACTAGCTTCATCAACTGTTTCATCACTGCTTTCATCAAAGATAACAACAAATTTCATTATTACAAGTTTCATCGCAGGTTATTTTACTGTGAACAGTTAAGATGACCATGCATTTCTTCTTCATCACTTACTTCATCACCTGTTTCATCACTGTTTTCACCAAAGATAACAACGCATTTAATTATCACTAGTGTAACCGCAACTTACGGCACTGTTTTCAGCGAAGAATCCAACCTTTTTTTTCATCACTAGCTTCATCACCTGTTTCATCACTGCTTTCACCAAAGATTACAACGCATTTTATCATCACTTATTTCATCGCAACTAACATCACTGTTTTCAGCGAGAATCCAACATATTTTTTTCATCACTAACTTCATCACCTGTTTCATCACTGTTTTCACCAAAGATAACAACGCATTTAATTATCACTAGTGTAACCGCAACTTACGGCACAGTTTTCAGCGACGAATCAATTTTTCTTTTTCATCACTAGCACAGGTGATGAAACCTGTTTCAAACAACGTATTTTATCATAATTAGTTTCATCGCAGGTAACATTACTGTTTTCAGCGAAGAATCCAATTTTTTTCATCACAACCTCCATCACCTGTTTCATCACTGCTTTCACCAAAGATTACAACGTATTTTATCATCACTTGTTTTCAGCGAATAATCCAACCTTTTTTACATCACTAACTTCATTACCTGTTTCATCAACGTTTTCACCAAAGATGGCAACGCATTTTATAATCACTAGGTTTACCGCAACTTACGGCACTGTTTTCAACGACAAATCCAAATATTTTTTTCATCACCTGTTTTATCACTGCTTTCATCAAAGATAACAACGCAATTTATCATCATTCGTTTCATCGCAGGTAACATTACTGTTTTCAGCGAAGAATCCAATATTTTTCCATCACAACCTTCATCACCTCTTTCATCACTTCTTTCACCAAAGATAACAACACATTTTATCGCAACTAACATCACTGTTTTCAGCGACTAATCCTACCTATCTTTTTCATCACTTGCTTCATCACCTGTTTCATCACTGCTTTCATCAAAGTTAACAAATATCGTATCATCACTTGTTTAATCGCAGGTTACATCGCTTTGTTCAGCAAAGATGACAACGCGCTCTTTTTCATCACTACCTTCATCACATGTTTCTTCACTGCTTTCACCAAAGATAACAACGCATTTAATTATCACTATTTTTACCGCAACTTACGGTACTGTTTTGAGCGACGAATTCAATTTTTTTTTCATCACTAGCTTCATCACTTGATTCATCACTGCTTTCATCAAAGATTACAACAAATTTCATCATCACAAGTTTCAGGTTATTTTACTGTTTACCGCAGGTTATTTTACTGTTTACAGCGAAGATGAACATGCGTTTCTTCTTCATCACAAGCTTCATCACCTGTTTCATCACTGCTTTCACCAAAGATTACATCGCATTTTATCAACACTGTTTTCAGCGAAGCATCCAACCTATTTTTTTCATCACAAGCTTCATCACCTGTTTCATCACTGCTTTCATCAAAGATTACAACCAATTTCATCACCATAAGTTTCATCGCAGGTTATTTTACTGTTAACAGCAAAGATGACCATGCGTTTCTTCTTCATCACTAGCTTCATCACCTGTTTCATCACTGCTTTCACCAAAGATTACAACGCATTTTATCATCACTTGTTTTATCGCAACTAATATCACTGTTTTCAGCAAAGAATCCAACCTATTTTTTCATCACAAGCTTCATCACCTGTTTCATCACTGCTTTCATCAAAGATTACAACAAATTTCATCATCACAAGTTTCATCGCAGGTTATTTTATTGTTTACAGCGAAGATGACCATACATTTCTTCTTCATCACTAGCTTCATCACCTGCTTCATCACTGCTTTCACCAAAGATTACAACGCATTTTATCATCACTTGTTTTTTCGCAACTAACATCACTGTTTTCAGCGAAGAATCCAACCTATTTTTTTCATCACGAGCTTCATCACCCGTTTCATCACTGCTTTCATCAAAGATTACAACAAATTTCATCATCACAAGTTTCATCGCAGGTTATTTTACTGTTTACAGCGAAGATGAACATGCGTTTCTTCTTCATCACAAGCTTCATCACCTGTTTCATCACTGCTTTCACCAAAGATTACATCGCATTTTATCAACACTGTTTTCAACGAAGCATCCAACCTACTTTTTTCATCACAAGCTTCATCACCTGTTTCATCACTGCTTTCATCAAAGATTACAACCAATTTCATCACCATAAGTTTCATCGCAGGTTATTTTACTGTTAACAGCAAAGATGACCATGCGTTCTTCTTCATCACTAGCTTCATCACCTGTTTCATCACTGCTTTCACCAAAGATTACAACACATTTTATCATCACTTGTTTTATCGCAACTAATATCACTGTTTTCAGCGAAGAATCCAACCTATTTTTTCATCACAAGCTTCATCACCTGTTTCATCACTGCTTTCATCAAAGATTACAACAAATTTCATCATCACAAGTTTCATCGCAGGTTATTTTATTGTTTACAGCGAAGATGACCATACATTTCTTCTTCATCACTAGCTTCATCACCTGTTTCATCACTGCTTTCACCAAAGATTACAACGCATTTTATCATCACTTGTTTTTTCGCAACTAACATCACTGTTTTCAGCGAAGAATCCAACCTTTTTTTTATCACTAGCTTCATCACCTGTTTCATCACTGCTTTCATCAAAGATTACAACAAATTTCATCACCACAAGTTTCAACGCAGGTTTTTTTACTGTTAACAGTGAAGATAACCATGCGTTTCTTCTTCATCACATGCTTCATCACAGGTTTCATCACTGCTTTCACCAAAGATTACAACGCATTTTATCAACACTAATTTCATCGCAACTAACATCACTGTTTTCAGCGAAGAATCCAACCTTTTTTTATCACTAGCTTCATCACCTGTTTCATCACTGCTTTCATCAAAGATTACAACGTATTTTATCATCACTTGTTTTATCGCAACTAACATCACTGTTTTCAGCGAACAATCCAACCTTTTTTTTTCATCACTAGCTTCATCAACTGTTTCATCACTGCTTTCATCAAAGATTACAACAAATTTCATCACCTCAAGTTTCAACGCAGGGTATTTTACTGTTTACCGTGAAGATGACCATGCATTTCTTCTTCATCACTTGCTTCATCACATGTTTCATCACTGCTTTTACCAAAGATTACAACGTGTTTTATCATCATTAGTTTCATCGCAGGTAACATTACTGTTTTCAGCGAAGAATACAATTTTTTTCATCACAACCTTCACCACCTGTTTCATCACTGCTTTCACCAAAGATTACAACGTATTTTATCATCACTTGTTTCATCGCATCTAATATTACTGTTTTCAGCGAATAATCCAACCTTTTTTTCATCACTAGCTTCATTACCTGTTTCATCACCGTTTTCACCAAAGATGGCAACGCATTTTATAATCACTAGGTTTACCGCAACTTACGGCACTGTTTTCAACGACAAATCCAAATATTTTTTTCATCACCTGTTTCATCACTGCTTTCATCAAAGATAACAACGCATTTTATCATCATTCGTTTCATCGCAGGTAACATTACTGTTTTCAGCGAAGAATCCAATATTTTTCCATCACAACCTTCATCACCTGTTTCATCACTGCTTTCATCAAAGTTAACAAATATCGTATCATCACTTGTTTAATCGCAGGTTACATCGCTGTGTTCAGCAAAGATGACAACGCGCTCTTTTTCATCACTACCTTCATCACATGTTTCTTCACTGCTTTCACCAAAGATAACAACGCATTTAATTATCACTATTTTTACCGCAACTTACGGCACTGTTTTGAGCGACGAATCCAATTTTTTTTTCATCACTATCTTCATCACTTGATTCATCACTGCTTTGATCAAAGATTACAACAAATTTCATCATAGGTTATTTTACTGTTTTCAGCGAAGATGACAAATCATTTCTTCTTCATCACTTGCTTTACCACCTGTTTCATCACTGTTTTCATCAAAAATAACAACGCATTTAATTATCGCTAGTGTCACCGCAACTTACGGCTCTGTTTACAGCAACGAATCTAAACTATTTTTTTCATCACAGGTGATGAAGCTCATCACCTGTTTCGTCGCTGCTTTCATCAAAGATAACAACGCATTTTATCATCACTAGGTTCAACGCAATTTACATCACTGTTTTCAGCGAAGATGACAACGCATTTTTATTCTTCACCAGCTTCATCATCTGTTTCATCACTTCTTTCACCAAGAGATCAACGCATTTTATCATCATTAGTTTCATCGCAACTTACATCACCATTTTCAACAAAGAATCCAATATTTTTTTTTCTATCTACATATAATAAATCTTCATCACTTGTGTCATCACTACTTTTATCAATGATAATAGCGTATTTAATCATCACTAGATTCAACGCAAGTTATATCACTGTTTTCAGCAAAGATGGCGGACGAAGCATTTTTTTCTCCACCAGCTTCATCACCTGTTTCATCACTGCTTTCATCAAAATTAACAAATATGTGGCGACAACAGGCTGCAGCACTGCTGTGCGTGAATCTATGTTTTCAACATTGATTGCAATCAATAGGCCTCAGAGGCTGTCAATGGGTCACGAAAGAATGGCAGGCATGGTGTTTCTAGCCTTTGAAAAGAAAATAACTAAGTCAGTTGATCTAAATGAAGTACTTCGCATTTTTAATGATATGTCGAATCGAAGAACTCGATTGTTTTAAGGAAGGACTTTTTACAATTTTTAATTTTGTTTTTATTCTGTAATTTCAAATTATGTTTGGTACGTAATAGAAACTTAGTAAATGAAAAGCCATTGATGCTGCAGTTACTTTTCTGAAGTTCATTGTTAGCAATGATCAAGAATTACCTTGTGTACAAATACTTATTATCTACCTGGTGAAAGAACACAAGGTAATCCTTTATCATTGTTAAATTACCAAATGTTTTGATCATCCAATTAAGTATTGTCTCACACATGTACGACAAAAATCGATTCACCAGATCAGATCAAGTTACATTTTTACTTGCGCCCTACCTGTAATTACCGCTGCCCTAACTTAAATTCAGCTCTGGCTACGGCCCTGGGGCCTCCTGTGTGGAGTTAATGTAAAAAAATATATATATATAAATATTGTTGTAGGGGAGGTTATAGGGGAGAGAGTCGAATTTTATTTCAAAATACACAATTTCGGCGGCGTTCTTTAATTTTTTGTGTTCTGATTGGCATTGGATTTTAGTTAAGTTTAAGTTGTCACTTACCAGAAATTAGTTTTCATTTATCCTGCGAATTTAAAATGTACGAAGTTATACGACGTACACTTTTTACGTAGGCATTCACAAATGGTTTTTATGTGGAGAGAAAAATGAATAGGTACTTAAGTGATAAGTAAGTTTTTTAACACATTCTAATAATTGCTTTTGTTCTTACATAGGGGCCAAACCCAACTATCAGGGAACTTTACTCAGCGAAGCCCATTAATAAGCTGCTTGCAGGGCCTAGCACCAAAAATCCACGAAAGAGGGTTTTTATCTGCTTTCCTTTAAAATTATTGCCGCTGTTGGTCACTACTTGTGGTAGAACTGGGCCATTAATACGGCCGCCATTGGTATCACCACGATGCATTAATTTACCCTGCGAACACATTTTTACTCCCAGTTTGAAATATGCCACAAGTCTGCTTAAAACCATTTTTTCAGGAATTTGTGTTGAATTTGTAAAATTCAGTTGTACATTTACTCTATTGCTACATTTTTGGTTATGTGCGTTGCTCATTCAGCACAAGGTTAGTTTGTAAAGTACTAGTGTTACTAGGTACACAAAGCGTGCCATTACGGAATACGGAAGTGTGTTCAGTAGATACCTGCACAGGTAATGTGCTAAAAAAACGCTGGTACTTCAGAACTACCCGCGTTAAGGTTGGGCTGAAAGCGTTGATACGCGTTTAATATCGTTATTACGACTCTCCGACCTCAAAATTACAGCCATCTGACAACTTCAGGTGGGTACCATTGGTTCTAGACCAGCGATTCTCAAAGTGGGTGATATCACCACCCCTGGAGAGGAGTCAGAGATTTTAATGGCGGCGTTGAAGGGCAGTAAGGGATAGGCAGGATGGTAAGAAAGCGATGAAAAAGTTAATTCTTCCTCTTGTGGCCTCTCTTATCATCAGACAATCTTTGCTGCGTACGCTTACAGTAGAATCTTGTAACTCATAGCTTGTAGATACCTTTCATATACGTTTGAAATCATGATGTTCACGTCATTACTGTCAATCTCTTCGCCTAAATTTTCATTTCTACGATCTTTTATTTGTTGATCCTACAGATCACAGATCGCTCGTCAAAATGTAACTAGCATATTTAAAATGTCTTTTTTATCTTCTTCTTCTTCATGTGTCCTTTTAGGTCCCCGCGACGTTGGCGATCACTCTGGAAAATGTCTCTCTATCTTGCGCTGCCCGGGATAGCTCCTCCGCACTTCTAATGCCGGTCCATTCTCGTACATTTTGCAGCCAAGACATTTGTCTCCTACCAGGCCCTCGGAGACCCTCTATCTTTCCTTTCAATATTAATTGGAGCAAGAGATACTTCTCCCTCGAAGTATGTGACCCAGATATGAAATTTTCCTGACTTTTATTAATGTGAGCAGTTCTTTATCTGCTCTAGCCCGCCTGAGAATTTCTGTGTTGGTGATCGTGTCGGTCCACGGAACCTTGAGCATTCTCCGGTAAACCACATTTCAAAAGCCTCCAACCTGTTCATGGTATTTACTTTCAAGGTCCATGTCTCACATCCATACAGCAAGACCGACCACACATAACATTTTAATATTCTCTGCATTAGTTTTAAATTGAGTTTGCCATTGCAGAAGAGGGATTTCTTTGTACTGAATGCAGTTTTTGCTGCTTCAATTCTGCACTTAACCTCTACATCTGGGTCAAGAGTCTCCGTGAGAATGCTGCCGAGGTATCTAAATCTTTCCACCTTTTCGACATTGCAACCATTTAACTGTATCACTAATCCAGGGTGATCTAGAAGTCCAAATGTCATCCATTTTGTTTTATCGACGTTGATTGTTAGGCCCAGTTGCTCATCAGAATTATTTAGATTTAATAGGTCTTGGAGGTCATCGATACGGTCAGCTAGTAATACATATTTTTTTTCTCAACGATTTGAAGTATTTTCAACTCAGCGTAGCGAAGTCCTGTTTTAACTCGACTCGATCTGTCTGTAAAAATATTTGTACGTATCGTTCCGAAAATTTGTTGCATCCATTTTATTATTGAAGAAAGCCTTAGGTACTTTGACTAGGTGGCTAAATTTGACTGAGCTTTTCAATATTAAGGTAGGTACCTACTTGCCTGACGAAAGTTTGAAAAAAGAATTGTCATTAAAGCCTCGATTACATTGAGTGAGTTTACAAGCTACTTGAATTCACTATCTGCTAGTAAACTTGTTCAGTGTAAAATCTGCTAGTTAGCTAGTTAATATGATTATTGAGCGAGTTTACTAGCAGATAGTGAATTCGCCGGCCAGTAGCCTGTAAACTCGCTCAATGCAATTGAGGCTTAAGATGGTGACGTTCTTGGGACAGTGTATAATTATTTATTTGATTTTTTTTAATGTTTCATAAAATATTATGCGGTTAATAATTAAGTTGGTAGGAATTTAAGTACCTACTTACAAATCTTATGATTTCAGAGAAAATATTGGTTTCGATTTTTAAACTAAAGACAATTAAGAATATATCTAATTTTTAGGACGTGAGATCCACTGTTCACATCTACTAGATGAATTATTGATTGAACATATCTTTAAGAGTATTTTGAGGGTGCCACATAAATATTCTATACAATGTTTGGCGATTTAGCGAATTTCTAAATTTATTTCTCAAGTAATTTATTGATAGGCAGATTAGTCATGCTTTATGCGTTGTCGCAAGAATCATAATAAAAATTTTACTTTCTTACATGTTGCAGCGTGCTTTCTTTTCCAAAGAAATTGTGCTCTTCTTCTAGTGATATTTTTATCAAGGAAATCTTCACACATTGCAAATCGATCAAATTTCAAGACGGCAGGTCTTACCAAATGCGCGAGATCTCCAGATCTATGTTATAATTCATCGAAAAGCGAGTTTTCCGAAAGAAGCGGAAAGCGCCGAAGAATTTAATACCCAACCTAGTTTGAGAATCTCTGTTGAAGAATTTGTGGTTTGTAATGTATAGTTTTATGGTTCCTCGTCACATTTGCCATCACGAAAGCATTCGTTGCGGTTTTTAAGCTTAAAATCGCGTGCTGATTGTCAACGACAGCGTGGCTTGTTAAATGGGAGTTTATTCATCTCGAACGCAGCCATACTACGTGATAGGTTCCATATTTATTATCCGCTGAGTTTAAACTGTCAGCCAATCTAATATATAACTAAAATTTGTCGGAAAATGGGTCTGGAATTTTCTATAATTTATCTTTTTGATTTTGTTGTGCGAAGTTTGGAAAATTTTCATGTCGAAAAATTGTTGATCCCGAAATTTTTTCCGAAAATCTTTTTCCGGGAAAATTGGAAAATGGTAAAAAATGCTCGGGATATTGGTCAGAAAATGGTTCGAGAAATTGTTTAAAGTGTTTGAAATTGCAAAAATTCCAAGTTTTGTAAAATGTTCTTTATAATTTTTCTGATCGGGGATGATGTTTGAAAACTTCAACGGTTCCTTTTGAAAATATCAGATGGCGCCACTTACGTTTACGACAATCTTAAACCGTACAGTCATTCAGTTAATAATACCGTCAGATTTTATAAAATCGCTTTCTTTGTTATATTTGTAGGCACGTTTTTGATTTTTTTCCAATTTTCCGGGAAACTTCAAAGCTTACTTGCCTTTGTACAGCTTTCTACCAATATTTTTTTTTAAGTCCATTAAAATTTCAACATTGAACTTTCCGATACGAAAAATCGGTAACTGAACGGCGCTGTTATCAGCAACTATCCTTCCAAGAAAATTGGAAAACTCCCCATTTTCTTATTGTACATTCTTTCGCACTATAAACGGCTACTGAGAATTATTTTTTTCTTCTAAAATCAATTCCTAATAAATCTGCTACTTTTTTGAATTAAGAAAAGATGCTGAAAGAATATTTTTTAGATGCGATACGAAAATAAACAAGACTCATAATCTCGGCGAACCAAAATATTATTGAAAACTCTCGATCACCAGAATTGTACTGCTAGTCAGAGGAATTACCAGTAGACCCCAGTAACTAGCGCAGGCTCTTGAAAAATCACGAGGTGTTTTAATTGTAGGATTTGAGAATCTGAAATTTTATGCAAAGAATACATCATTAGAAGGACAATAGAATAATATACTGCAGAATGAGCGCTTTTAAAATTATCGCGACGATTCACGGTTACGGTACCGTGATGGCATAAAAAAGGCAATACAAATACGTTCCTTATCATAATAATGCTGCAGCTCTTCCAAAAGATGGGATGGGATGATGGGAAACACAATGTACGTAGGTCTGTTTCCTCCAAATGAAAAAGTCATAATTTTCTTGCACCTCTCTCACACACCGCACTGGTAGGTCTTCGTAAACCCCTAAAATACTACTAGCACTACTTTGAAAGTATGGAATATAGTTAAAAGGATAATATTGAAGTGTGAGTAAATTCCAAAACTTCAAAAAAGTCAAATGTCAATGCGCTGTTGGTTTTGCCTTTGTTCAAACATATAATGCTACAGCCTTTTCTTACACACTCAATAAAACAGTCGGATATGAGACAAACGGTGAACGAATGTCTGCCCCCCCCCCCCCCCCCCCTCCCCAAAAGAAAACATACAATCATTATCATACATCTTCCTCAAACGTACAAAGAAAATTAAACGAAGAACTTCCCGTCGCCATTGCTGGGCCGTAATATCTAATTCCTCTAAAGGAAAGAGTAATACTTTGGAAGAAACGCGTTTTTGGGTATCTCATCTTTTTTAATGTGTAAAAAAGAGCTGCAACATTATAACGATAAGGAACATATATGTATAACCTTTTTTGCCGTCACGGTACCGTAATCGCGAATCGTCACGGTAATTATAAAAGCGTCCAATGACAAAAGTTTTCGATCCAAAAAAAATATATTACAAAATTATTTGTAAATATTTTTTTAGATCGAAAATTTTTAAGTTTTAAAAAAAATATATGTTTAAAATCTTGACACTTTATTGTCCTTCATTGAAAATATTATTATGTTATAGATAGGCAGATAGTCTGAATTGTTGACACTGAATTTATCTAGTCTGAATTCTTGACACGATCAGTCCCAATTTTGAACATTCAAAACAAATCTAAGTTCATTGAACCATAGTTACAATCATAGACAGACCCACAGCCGAAATATTTTTAGCAACAAGGAAAACGAATAAACAATGCAAAATTTTAAACTCACAACGAAAATTGTATTTTGTGCCGTTATGGACGACTATAAACGAAATCATTCACAAGGGGTGGATGGCCGAAGGGTGGGGTGGAAATTTTCCGACTGTATACAATCAGTGTCTGTGTGTGATACTGTGATTACTACTGTGCTCGTTTTAACTCAGGTTTTCCTTTCTATTTTAAGTGAATATACAAGAGTCCCAGCTGTTCCCGTCTGAAGCCAGTGAGACTATGGCATCCCCAATTGGGATATGTTGTGAGGCTGAAGGTAGTGGGGAGAGGAAGGAGATGGGGAAGAGGAAGGTGGGAAATGCCTGGCTATTCAGATCTGGTCACCAAACACGGCTAAAGCCATTTCAAGTAGCGTTTCAATTCTGAATGGTGATCTTACACCAGTGCGATACTAAGATTATCTTCCGCTCTGGAACGTGCCGCAAATATACTATATAAAGCGATACTTATTATTATAACAAGTGGTTCGCTATGTGTGCGTGATGCGTCTGCTCACCAACTGCGTAGCAGGCCGGATCGGGAGAAACTGGTTGAGGGAGACCTCTTGACCTCTCCATCAGGACTCTTTCGGAACATCGCCTTGTTCACTGTCCTTCAGATTTCTATCGCGTTTACATTTTCACTTCCCAGATGTATCTTTTCTTACTTTCTTTCTTAGAAAGACCCTACACACAGCAACCCAAAATATGAAATAGGCCCTGAGGGGAATTGTTTTCCTCACGGTCTCCTGGGTGGAGCTAAAGCCTCGATGGCATTGAGCGAGTTTACAAGCTACAATCTGGGAAATTCACTATCTGTTAGTAAACTCGCTCGGTATCATCGTATTACTATCTAACTAGCTGAATGTGGGCAATCTACGAAAAAAGTTGAAAGGTGGTCAACTTTGCATCGCTACTCGCCAGCGTGTGATTCAAGATGGCGGCCCACCAACAGCTGATTTCGTAACTGTCAGAATTAGTTCTCGCGGGAGTTATTATACTCGGCACTGGCTAGCGTGTGGCGCTAGCTGCGAGCTCAAATTTTCCACAAAATGTCGACAGGATTGGTTCACGCGAGAGTCGTTATTTTAGCTGCTACTGTCGCTACTGAGCGAGTAGACAGTTTAGTGTGTCATTATGACAATCTCACTCGCCGATTCACCCGCTTTTAAACTTACCGGCTAGTAGCTTGTAAACTCGCTCAATATAATCGAGGCTTAATGTATTTTTGGCTCGTGGCTTCCTCGTAAATGGGACTTTTTCAAGCGATTTATTGGGGTTTTTCTCAACCGTTTCTAATCAAAGATTTGTTGACTTGCATGCATTTAACCATAAATAAACCAATCCCATTTTACATTTGACTCTCCGCGGAGAGAGAATTATATTTGTGGTTTGACAAAGATACTCGCTCTTGTTCTTATTATAATATTTGACAAGATTAGGTCATCCGCATTCGAGAATCTATGTTTAAATGGCGGCTGGTGATTGTGGTAGGTCGCGTTTAAAATAAAACATTTGCCCTTGTCGTGTTCCCGTTTCTACTCAGTCCTGCGCGGTCCCTCCATCACTCCATCCACCAGCTGTTAAATAATAAATCTATTTAATCTATGGCTTATCTGACGAATAATGCGCCGCGCGTGGCCTATTTTTCCGACACAAATACTGAATTAGGTAAGTTGTATGTTGTATCTCTACATATTATAAAACAAAGTCCTCCGCCGCATCTGTCTGTCTGTTCGCGATAAACTCAAAAACTACAGAACGGATTTTCACTAATAGATAGAGTGATTCATGAGGAAGGTTTAGGTATATAATTTGTCAAGCTTTTGTGTAAATTGGTTGAAATAAAGGAGAATGTCTGTATGTGGTGGACGAGCGGGCTGGCAAGTAGCCGGTATGGATTTGATTTGTATGTAAATCAGTTTTATGCCGAGGTTGATGAAATTTTGCACATGTGACTTTCAAAACAAGAGGAAGGTCACTGTCTAAATTTGATTTCGAAAACTCTGTGTAAAGCCCGGGCATCGCCGGGGACTTCAGCTAGTATTATATTATTTACAATACGCCGGTTTTTGAAGTGAAAACTTCTTCAGCACTGTTGTGATTTGAAACTCGATGAAGCGAAAAATAGCGACACTAAAAAGAGACAATCACATACATCAATAGGATGTGGCCTGCGAGAGAATGAGATAGGTAATATGATCGGTTTCCTCTTTGTGCGGTGCTTCGTAGCCTCCCCACTCTCGTCTACTTTAGTTTTCTGAAGGTTTCATTTTTACCGCGTGTGAATTGCGCACTGTTTTTTTTTATATTTCATTTTACATAATTAGGTACCTAAATGTATCAAGATTTACAGCTTTTGTTTAATTTATAATTTGGGAGGCGGATATGGGCAATGTCGCCCGGGGAATCATTTATTGGATAACCAACACCCCTGCTGTAGGTCACCCAAAGTGGTTCGTTACGTTTGGTGAGGTTTTCTAGGTCTTGGGTATTCCCATTCACATACATTCCCATCACAGAGTATTCCCATAGATGACAAATGCCCTGAGGGGAATTATTTTCCTTAGGACTTTTTGTGGATTTTATGTAAACGAAAAAGAAAAGAAACCGGTAAATAAAAAATCTGAAAGTCGATACTGCCAAATTAATAAAAAATATTTAAAAAACCAAATAATGCACATGCAATAATTGCGAAAAACCCGTTTGCGGAGAGTGCATTCGATTTTATAAAAAACGTAACAAATCGACATAACACAAGCTTGTACTAAAATTACAGCATTTTGCACTCACATTTTTTTTTTCATGAAGCCTCGAGAAAAAAAATTCTCAGGGCCTATGTCATTTTTGGGGATGCTGTGTACATTTATGTGTGCTTGGTGTTTTTAGGGAAAGGAAAGTGAGGAAGTTCTGGGAAGGAAAAAAGTATGAGGGGTGAATAAGAAAATTTGGTATCCAGGAGTGACAGACGAATGAATTCATCCCTCCTACTGCGGGGCAAGGCGACGGGTCGAGAGAGGTCCTGTAGGAGTGGTCCAGATTAGGTTTCCCTCAACAAGTGTCTCACGACCCGGGCCGCTACGCAGCAGGTGGGCAAACGTATTCGCCACCTAGACCCAGACAAACCTCACCCAATGAACCCGGACACCCCTGCTAAGTCATCAAACGTAGCGAGCCACATAGAGTGCCCTGTGGCAGAAGTGTTAGTTATCCAATAAATGGTTCCCGGGATATCCACCGCCCAATTTGAAAAAAAGTGATCAGCCGTCAAGTTGACGGTCGTGGTCTTTATAGGTATGGAACAGTACCCGGTCTTTCTAGTGTTAAGAAATACCAATGACTATGATAATATACTAGTTAACTGTTTGTTCATAGTTTGATAGGATTGATGATGATATGGTCTAACAATTCCATCAAGGGAAGAGGCTGCTGTAGTCAAAGCTTATTTGAGTCGTTGCCAGGATAAAACGGAAAGCACAATGCAAGTGTTTTACAGGCAGCGAGAGGCGTTTAGAGATAAGTATGAATTTTTTGCATCTGTGGCAACAATAGGCTGCAGCACTGCTGTGTGCGAATCTACGTATTCAACATTGACTGCAATCAATAGGCCCCAGAGGCTGGGTCCTGAAAGAATGGCAGGCATGGTGTTCTAGCATTTGAAAAGAAAAGAACTTGGCCAGTTGACCTAAATGAAGTTCTTCGTATTTTTAATGATATGTCGAATCGAAGAATTCGATTGCTTCAAGGAAGGACTTTTTATTATTTTTAATTTTGTTTTCTATACTAATATTATAAAGAGGAAGGATTTGATTGTTTGTTTGTTTGTTTGTTTGTTTGCATCGAATAGGCTCCGAAACTACTGAACCGATTTGAAAAATTCTTTCACTGTTGGGAAGCTACACTATTCCCGGGTAACATACTCTATATTATATTAAAAAAAAATTAGGGATCCTTACTAAAACTCCAATAATGTAACCCAAGGTGTAAAAAAATTACCTAAAATATTCTTTACATCGCGTGCGCTGCGAAAACTATTGATGATAGAATAAAATAATGTACTACGACTTTGCAGAACACATTATTATCTACAAAAAGTGTCGCGACAGCATATGTCTAACTATTATAGTTATGCCACAATAAGTGTTCTTTTATTTTAAAAAATTAATTGAAATGCCGCCGCTAGAAAAGACTCTTTATTTGTATCTTGGTATTAATTCTTATCAAAATAAATTATTTTATATTCGAGACTGCTTCAATGCCTTTATATAACTTTTTGAATTATTCAATTCGGACATCCCATTTCAAAGATATCACGAGTTTAAAAATGTAAGTATTATACGATGTAAGCGTCACTGGGGAACGGACCGTACGGGAGGACACCAACAAACAATCAAATCTTTCCTATCTTATATATAAAAATCAAAATTTGTTTGTTCGTATTTTATGCGCTGCCATACCGTTCATCCGATTGCGATGAAACTTTGGTGATTTGTTGTGCGCACGCCCGCAAAGGATAAAGGCAAATTCTGGCGTTATTAAATTTGAATTAATGAAAATGTGCGTATTTCATATATTTTTGCGGCAAGGAGGAAAGGCAGGGGGGAGGGGAACGGGAGAGGTGGGGTACGTGGGTGGGAAAACGAGGGATGTGAAGGCGGGGAAGGTAGAAGGGAAACGCGAAAGGGGAAGGGGACTCGGGAGGTGAACGGGGACGCACGGGAAAGGACATTCAAGGAGAATTAATTGATTTCTTTGCATTGCAACGCAAGCCGTGCTTTGTGCTTTGAGTTTTGAGCTTAAAGCTTTGAACTTTATGCATTAAATGTTAAGCTTTACGTGTTGAGCTTTAAGCTTTGAACTTTGAGCTTTATTTTTAAGCTTTGTGCTATGAGTTTTAAGCTTTGAACTTAAGTTTAGAGCTTTGATATTAAGCTTAAACTTTGGCCTTTAAACTTAAAACCTTGCTTAAAGCTTGAGCTTTAAGATTGAGCTTTAAACTTTAAGTTTAATGTTTGAGCGTTACGCTTTCGGCTTTAATCTCTGAGCTTTAAGCTTTGAGCTTTGCGCAAAGCACAAGGCTTAATGCTAAAAGCTTAAAGCTTAAAACTCAAAGCTTAAAGCTCAAAGCTCAAAGCTTGAAACTCAACGCTTTAATCTTAAAGCTCAAAGCTTAAAGCTAAAAGCTCCAAACTTAAAGCTCAAAGCTCAAGGCTTTAATCACAAAACTTAAAACTTAAAGCCCAAAGCTTAAAGCTAAAAGCTCAAAGCTAAAAGCTCAAAGCTCAAAGCTTAAAGCTCAAAGCTTAAAGCTCAAAACTTACAGCTCAATGCCAAAATTTCAAAGCTTCAAGCTCCTAGCATTAAGCTCAAGGCTTTAAGCTCAAAGCTTTAAGCTCAAGGGTTAAATCACAAAACTTAAAACTCAAAGCTTTAAGCTCAAGGGCTTTAATCTCAAAGCTTAAAGCTCTAAACTTAAAGCTCAAGCTTAGTGCCCAAAGCTTATGGCTCAAAGCTTAAAGCACAAAGTTTTAAGCTCAAAGCTTGAAGCTCAGGGCTTTAATCTCAAAGCTTAAAGCCCAAAACTTAAATTCAAAGCTTAAAGCTCAAAGCTTGAAGCTTAAAGCTCAAGGCTTAAATCTCAAAGCTTAAAGCTCAAAACTTAAAGCTCAAAACATAAATATCAAAGTTTGAACTTCAAAACTTAAAGCTCAAAGCTTAAGGTTGAAGCTCAAAGCTTAACCCTTCAAAACTTTTAAAGCACAAAGCTTGAATCTCAAAGCTTAAAGCTCAAAGCTTAACCCCTCAAAAATTTGGCGTATTTTGTCAAAAGGTATAAATGTTTCGATATATATCGACTTTGCAATAAAAATTCAAATAAATGGAATATTTGTAAACGTATCCAAAAACTAAATACTGGTTTTGAAAGGTGATGAAATACGCTTAAATAAATGGTATTATTAGAAATTACGAAAACATTTTTTAAATACAAAATTTTTTAATGTTAACTTTAAAAAAATTTAAAATTGCTCAACTGACATTTTTGATATTAAAATTACTGATCTATAGAAAATGTGTTTGTTTCTGTCTATGTGTGTGAGATGTTTTGCGTTGCTAAACCGTTCATCCGATTGCGATGAAACTTTGGGGTTTTGATGTGCGCATGCCCGCGATGGTTTCTATGTACGATTGTGAGTTTTGGCATCGCTATCATACATTGCTAACCGTTCATCCGATTGCGATAAAACTTTGGGGATTTGATGTGTTTAAGTCCGCGATGGTTTCTATACGTGCATAGTGAGTTCTGGCATCATCTGGGACGAACGGGAAAGGGTTAGTAGAGCGAATTTTTTTCTTTATTAAGTGGCATAGCATATGCCGGGAACTCGCTATTGTATTTAAATGCCTGTGTCAGAATTTGGTAAATTGAATTATGTAATAGAAAGTACCTACCCTAAAATTCTAAATCTATACTAATATTATGAATGTGAAACTGCATGTGTTTGTTTGTTACGCTTTCAAGCATAAACTAATAAACCGATCTTAGAATTTTTTTCACCAATAGAAAGCTACATTATATGCGAGTAATATAGGCTATATATATTGGTATGTTCTGGCGTTACGAAATTATAAATATTAATATATTATATTTATTTTACGTTTTCTGTCGAAAATGGCGAGTTATTGCTAACGTCAGAAGAAAAGCAAAACAAATCGTTGCCGTGAAAACCATGTTGATATAGATTTTTTTAATTCGGGCATTGTATGTAATACTTATCTCTAAAAAAATGAATCGCCGAAATGTATTTACGCACATGACTTCCGAACGACTGCACCAAATTGGATTTTAATACTGGTGAGCTCTGGCATTATGAAATATGCAAAAGGTGGCATGCGAGCTGTTTGAAAACTGAATGTACCGGGAAAGAATGTATGAAATGCGGGAGGGGGACTCGGGTAGGGGGTTCGAGGGAGGGGGAGGAGGGAAACCCGGGAGGGGGAGGGGAATCTGGGAGGGGGAACCTGGGAGGGGGGAGGGGAGCTTGGAAGGGGGGTTCGCGGGACGGGGAAAGGAGTAGTGGAGTGGGGGGAGGGAAGGTGGAAGAGGCGGAGTGAGAACGCGAGAGGGGAAGAGGACGTGGGAGAGGAAGGGGAGGCGGAAGAGGAACGGGACGAATGGGAAAGAACACGCAGGAGAAAACAATTTATTTATTAAATGGCATGGCAACGCATGCCGGGTACCAGCTATTATTCTATAATTTCTGTTATTATGTTTCGTACCCAATATAAACCTTAATAAATGAAAAGCCATTGATGCTGCAGTTACTTTTCTGAAGTTCATTGTTAGCAATGATCAAGAATTACCTTGTGTACAAATACTTATTATTTACCTGGTGAAAGAACATAAGGTAATCCTTTATCATTTCATAAATAACTAAATGTTTTGATCATCCAATTAAGTAGAACATAACTCCATACTTCGCTTCTCAAAATACACTGGATGAATTCACCTACCTTAAACCTGCACATGCATGTAAAAAGGGATTGTCACTTCCACGTTCCACCTGGCACGCTTCTGAAGGTCATTTTGTTCCTGCTGTACAAGCATGTGTGCATTACTTTTCAGCCATAGAAGGTTGAATGACATGTGGATGAACTGCTTACCAACAAAGATTAAATTGCGCCATTATGACACATGAAAGGTTCATGTGGATGCCAAAAAATACATCATTTTATATTGTTACACTTTTAATGGTAGATATTTTAATGCTTTTTGAAGCGACCATTTTCTTTGCCAGAATAAACAAACATCGATGAATGAAATATCTGATTACAGATATTTTGCCAAAAAGTAAAATATTTTGTTATTAGCAAATAATGAGGTTTGTTTACTTAGCCAAGCTGAGTCATAATGTTCGAACGGAAGTAATAAACCTTTGTTTTTCAAAGTAAAAATATGTGGTACCTACTTAGAATTTTATTTCGTGTCTTTCGGAGCTGCCCAATTGGATTAATAAAATATCAAAAAAAAGTGAGGTGCCGTAAAGAATAAGGTTTCTGTTAGGTTTGGCAAAAGGGTTTAGTGCAAATTTTCAGTTTTTCTTCAAAGCACTGAATTAGATGCTCTAAATACTATGGTTTTTCTTACACATTCTTAAAAAAACTAAATTTTGTGGATCACCCTTGTGCAGAAAAAATTTCTTCTTTGCAGCGCAGCGTTTTTTTGTAGAGGTCTATATTAATTTTTATATAGATCTTTTAGATCTATATTCATTTTATCTTATAAATAAAAATCAATATTTGTTTGAAAATAAACGGCCTAACCTTTTTATTAAAATTATTAAACTCTAAATTCAATTGTTGCGAACTCCTGCAATTAATAAATCTTCATGTACCTACACGAACGACTAGACAAATATTGACATTTTATATACATACATCTCATTCCAACTATAGTTTGCATTCTCCGATACAGCATTTACATGGTCTCGGTAACAAATATTTAAACAATATGGATCTATTTGATAAAAATTTGAATTGTCAAACTTCAAAGGACATATGTGCCAACTATTTCTTCCTACTTCATAAACTGTCTTTATCTCTATTTTTACTTAACTTATATTCTACGTTACCTACTTTATGTCTCTTATATTTTATGTTACCTATATTTTATTTCTTATATTTTATGTTATTTCCTGTATTTTGTCAAAAACATGTACTGCACTATATGTAAAAGCCCTACGGGCATTTAAATAAATAAATAACCGTTCTATACCTTCAACGATAAACCTTAGACTTAGCTATGGACTTGCGTGGTTTATCCTTTAGGGTAGAGCATTCTGCTTAGGCTTTTCACAATAGATGTCATTAAAACATCCAAAACTATAAGTTTGTAATATTTAATAGGTAACAAAAATTCAATTATGTACATAAATGTGTCAAAACATAGGTAGGTATATTAAAATGCACTTTTAAATTGAAAACTTTATTAAAAATTACAAATAATTAGGTAAATACATAAATTTATTCATTTCCTTAACAGTCAATATATTCCTACCAACACTTTCAGTCATCTATAAAAATATGCAAATCTTTAAAAAAATTTGGAAGCACATTAAGTTTCACCAAAATGTCAGTAAAAATAAGAACTTAATTAACACTTGGTTCGCCATTCTACCGCCAGAGTGCAGTAGCGCAGCTTTCAACGCTGGCGGTAAATCAGAGAACTCTTCACCTTGTCCATAAAAAGAACTTTAGGTACTTTAAACCAAATCATTCATAACCCTGAGCACTTCCGAATACACAATATCTAATATTAAATACACGCACAAATCTTCATTTGGCTTCTGGTAACCTTTTTCAAATGTTTTAATATTTACATTATCAATTTACTATTTTGTGGAAAAGCCAGCACAAGAATAGTTTAAAAAAATTAATCTTTGGCCAATGAGGTTATCTCCTAATTTTTTATTTTAATGAAAATGTATTATATTTACAGAGTTAATAACGACAGTCAAATTAGCTTTTCGATATCTTAAAAAATGACTAATTTTTGAGCTTTCAAAGAGAACATTTGGAAAATGCGTGCAATTGTGTCTCGTGACGTCACACGCAGTACAAATCATAATTCAAATGACTGTGCCGCAATACCATGATGTTACACACTTTTCAGCCGGCACAAATATCATAGCTTTGAAGGCTTATATTTTCGGAATTGTCGAAAATTTCACAAAATTCTGTCTTCAATATGTTTTAATTAATGCGATTCATTTGCAAATAATGTGAAATTTCATTACAGGAGACAACCCTCTTTGAACATATTTCAACTTTAATTAGAATGACTTTTGAAGGTTGTACCCACCAATGTAATATATAAAAATTTGTTGAGGATAATATCGTTAAATCTGAATTTGAAATATGTATGAGATTGACAAAAATGAACAGGTCCCAATGGCCGAGTTGGTTAAGGCACTGCATCTCGGTAAGGCAAGTGATCCTGGGTTCGATTCCCAATTGCCGTGACCTTTTTATTTTTCTTTGTCTTGTTCGGTTTTAAGGGGTTCATTTAGATTTTTTAGTATTATCTTCTTCTTCTAGAATATAATTTCATTCACAAGTTTTAAAAATCACTTAAAATATTAATACTTTTAAAAAAAATTATCTTGAATAAGTGTATTGTAGATATTGCAAGAAAATGTACAAAAAATTAGGTGAAATTTTGTTCAAACCCATTATTGCATAAATTTTATAACAAAGAAACAAGACAGCAAAATTTCATTGGTCTATCGGGAATACAAGTCAAAAAGTTTTATGTAAATATTACAGACATCAGATTTCAGAGCACACTGTTCAGAAGGGTGATTATATATCATTTGTGTTATCTTTTTTAAGTCAGCATTACGAGACAAATAAGACAAAAAGGTGAAATCCGTCAGATATCGGAAGGCACCAGGCATGCGTTTTCGGCTGTCGAATTTCTGTGATTTTCTATGGCTTTCAATGGCTGGTTTATGCCTGTCATATGTTGATGTCATAATTGCCTACTTAAGAACAGGAATTACTACTTGGTAGTTATTAAAACTACTTGCATTTTAGCCTAGTAGTAGGCCCTCATAAATGACTATCCATTTGTTGTATTATTTCACATTCGATAGCAAATTTTCCCACAACTGACATCTCTTAATGAGAATTTCGCAGTGTAATCTCTTACTACTTAGAATTAGTGTCTTAACACAAGCGCAGTATTTAGCTCATTAGAGCGATATGGAATACCGCATTTAACAAAACTATCGAAATGTGTTGTGTGCGGCCGATTTAACACGCTTTACGCAGTCGCAAGGTACATGATCACCCTTCAGAGCTAGTGACTCTAATTTTACAATTGCTATGTTTATGAAGTGCATACTAGGTAATGCTTTGGTCAGGTATATTCCACTTTCACTAAGTATCTATTTTCTTATATTATAATTATTATAGTAGCTAAAAATAAGGCAGAGTGTAATTTATTAAAAATACATTTTTTTATTGGACACATGGAATGTCAGAGGTTAATTAATCTTTATTTAAGGCCTATTAATTCAATATACCTAGTATGTACACACTTTAGTAAAAGCTAAAGCATTTAATAAATAATAATAAAACTTTAAGCAGTTAATAGCAAAAGGCATCAATCTATTAACCCGTCACAAATATGCGGACATCACAACGGTTGTCTTGCGACCACTTATTAATAAAAAAGTGCCGCGTACAGCCGCACCTAGCATCGAAACGTCAAGCGTTTAAAGATTTAAAAATTCTATGTGCATAAATAAAAACCATTTAAAAAATACAAAATATTACGTAGTCGCAATATCTACCTACCAGGGAATCTATCCTTTTCAATATAAATTTAAAATCATCAATTAAAATATTTGTTTCAAATTAATAATCACGATTTTAATGGTGACCGGACAAGTCAGAATGAAACCAACTCAGAACCACTTCAGAAAAGTCATTAAAAGTGATGAAAAAAAAAATTATAAAAAATTGGTTAAACAGGTTACGTTAGATTAGGATTTTGGGCTATTTAAAAAAAAAAAAAATTTGCAGCTTTTAATGACTTTTCTAAGAGGTTGAGTTGATTTTATTTTCAGTTGGCATGGAACCGATTTTAACACATCATCAACATTTTAACAATCAGTATTCATATACGTAGTTCATTTTGAATTTCACAATACATAACAACATAGCATAATAATTTAGAAGTAGCAAGTCATCATGTCATCGTCAAGAATCATAGAAATTCATAAAAGAAGAAGGAATAATGCACTTCTAAAAACATTACATATTTATTAGTAAAGGCTGGAGGGAGTGTTTGTAACAAATCAACCCCTGTCAAAATCAGAAATGCATATTTAAAAATATATTTCGTTTTACAAAAAGAATTTGCTTATAAATATATATTTTTATTTACATATTTCCACTTTCAAACAGCTGAAAAAATTGGTGACCAAAAAAACAAAATTTTTAATATTACACTCAATAAGTCCACACTCTTTAGTCTTTTTTTATTTTGCATTAATTAATCTATTTCTATCATCTAATACATTTTTTTCTTATATTATTATTATTTTATTGTGTTATTAAAGTTACTTAACCACTCAAGCGATTTTTGGCATATAATGGCAAGTTCGCAAAATGACTTGAGCGATCCCTTGCCGTAATTTGGCAAATTTACCTACCTTATGTAAAACATTTTTAAAAAATTTTTCAAACCTTCCCGCGATCTATAGCTAAGCTGATATAATACTTTCTCATTTCATCAATATATGTCTCAAGTACACTTCTTGTGCCCGATTCTATAAGTGTCTAAATACCAATATTGTTTGGTCTCTAGTAAACGAAAGTTTGTATTAATCCCAAGTAAACAAAAGTTTGTTCTCGAACACACACTTGTAATTTATATATTTATAATTTATACGGTGTATACGTAATTGAATTATCTGTCTATGTAACGTGTTTTCGACTCATGTGAATTAAAAAATAGTGGCTTTTTTTCCAAAAAAATTGTGAATTCTCCGCCTCATGTCTTTTACATTGTGAAATAGGCTGACTGTGTCAAATGATTTATTGAATTAAAAAGCAAGAAACGAGATTATTCTTATTGATAATTGCAGACAGCGAATGTATTTTTCTAATGTAACTCCAATTCTTTGTGGTAAATGTATTAACATGTCATTTGCCAGAAGGCCACCGGCGGCCGTGAAATTTTTTTGCTTTTTTTTTTAAATGCGATTTTAACCCTTGTGTATAAAGAAACGGTGTGAAGGACAAGGTCAGAATCGCTTGCGCCAATATCATTCTCGATGTAACCGATGGTTTCATTAATCTAGCTACTCTAAAATATTTTTGAATGAATTTTCTATGACTTGGCGGGTCAATTTTGCAACTGTCAAAGGCGAAAAATCGAAGTTTTACATTTTCAAATGCGTATAAAGGTCTTTACTTATTTGCAAACTCCTTTGAATTGTGTTTTTTCATGTTGGGTATGTATTCAGATTTGTGTAGAAATAGTAAAATCAGTTTATATTTGTGTGATTATATTTTTTGACAATTATTTCCAAAATGGGAGATTTTTCAATCTTTTTTTTTAGTTAGCTATTCTGGAAAAACCTCTTACGATATTATCTTGTTATATACATGAATAATAAGATATATTATCTGGTAAACAGAAAACAATAGCAAAAAAGCAATTAATTTGTTTTTATATGGATATTTGACCAGAAAACGACAAGGTAAAATCCGCGCAGTTTTTCAAAATATGCCCGGCAGCATTCAACAGGTTAAATATCCAAATTTAGTACATTCAATTTTGACAGTCTGTCCAGGTCACTGTCCAAGTGAGGTTAAAAATTTAAATTTAAATAACAACACCTAAATTAAAAATAGGTAAAGAAACAATAAATAAATATATCCAGGTTATCGCATCCCACAACTTGGTCGAGACTAAAAGATCACACAGGTGGCATTTCCAAGGTGTCACTTATACAATAAATAATCAATAAAATTCAATCGTATTTTAACAAAAACGGGCACTTCTATTACTGTCAACTATTCTAAATGTTCTCTTAAAAAGATGTCTATCATATTTATTTCAAAATTATTTGATACTCAACTTAAGATTCGCTTTTATCATGCAATCGTTTATAAATCTTTTTTTTTTTCATTATGTTATATTTTACTTATATTTACAAACCATAAGGATATATATTTCTGAATTTTCTTTATTGTTGAAAGTGGTATAAACGAATGACATAATGAATGACAACATTTTGTTTGATTCTGAACACTTCGTTGTTAATTCATTTGTTATTTTTTCTGCAAATTTTCTACTTATTTTTATTATTCTTTTTATTTTTGTTTTTAAAATTTGAGTATTTTGCAGATATTTATATATGTGTGTTATTTTGAATAAATTGTGAAATTATTAACCCCGATGCAGGCGAACCCTAGTAGGGTTAATAATTACATGCTAAAAATGAATTTAAATTGTGAAGAAACAATAAATAAATGATTTTTTAATAATTTTCTTACAAATCCTAAAAACATGGGATAAGGGTAAAATACATGTGAATTCATGTGCCAAACAGCACCATAATCAGTTTATATGTCTCCATATTAAAATTCAGAGGTATGATTTTTTTTGATGCTGGCGGAAAATTTCCAAATGGAATGCTCAGAAATCACGGTAGCTGGATTTTTTTTTTTTTTCACTTGATTATTAACTTCATTATAGTCTTCACTTGAGTATTAACGCAATCGCTTGAGTGGTTAAGAAACGAATTGCATTGCACTACCCTTGCATACCCCCTGGCATTAAAAAACTTCTAATTATTATTACATTGATGGCAAAATTAGGAACAGTTCTTTCGCAAGATATAAAATTAAATTAAATGTGTATGTCATCACACTTAAAGATAGGCAGTGGTATTATTTGTCGAAAGCATTAGATTAGGGATTACCATATTATATTTTTGTACTTCCGCCCCCTTGGATATAAAACTAAACTAATTATTTTATTTTAGTTAAGTTAAAAAAAATATATATATTATATTACTTCATTTAAAAAAGTTCTTCTAACACACTATTATGAACTACATACATATATACATGCTGTTAATGGACGTACTTGACTTATTTTTACCAGTGATTCCTGACATTGTTGGAGTAAAAAGTGTAAATTAAATTTTCATCTCTGGTGACTTTTCCAACTTTTACTTTTTTTCAAAATTTTTTTGTGCATCACTCAGCCAAGTAGCCAACCAACCGCCCCATACTGTCCAACACCTACTATTTTTTTATGTTTTTGTAGAAAACAAAAAAAGCATCAAAAATGTCACCGGAGACCAAAATTTTGTTAAAATTTTTTACTCCAAATAACGTCAGGAATCACTGGTTAAAGTAAATCAAGTTCATCCCTTAACACCTGATAGACTTAAGACCCTATAGAGTTATAGAAAAGGCATCAGAGACAATCAACGTTGGAAAGGAAAAATGACTAAAGCGCCACCACCAGCTGTGACATTAAAGATGAATCTACAATAAGCTATATGGTTTGTTCATCGAATCAAGTTTTTCTAAAGTTTCCCACATGTTCTGGGAAACTCTAGAAAACTTGATTTGATGAACACAAGCACAAACAAACAACATAGCCTTTTGTGTAGGTTCATCGTTAATGTCACAGCTGTATGGTGCTTCAGCCATTTTTCATTTCCAGCTTCGATATTATTCACTTGAGTGACGGAAATCAAACATGATTTTGATCTTTGGATACTGCAATTCTTGTAATTAACTATGGCACAGTTTAAATAATATATCTAAAAATAAAAAGCAACATTTTTTAGGTACACCACAACCAGAACACCGATATTTAAAACACTGTTGACGTTTAGTAAACAGTTTCACTAAGGCCCTCCGTTCATGGAGATACTTACAAACTACGTGATTGTGACACAACCACAAATACCCTGCCGATGTACTACTTTTTAATGCTGGTTTTCGTACACGGCACTACCCGAAATATACTGAACTTGATCATTTTTCACGTGCAGCCGTGGAGTTAACACAATGTCAAGCGATGTCAAATGACTTTTTCTCCAACATCAATCCATGCCGTCTCCACTAAATCCTTTCTTACGTATTCTGGTAAAGTAAAGTTATATAAACATGCATTTTTTCCACTTCCGGAACAAATCTAACACTACTTTCATATTCCGGCGCCATTTCTGTCAAACGTCAAACGATAAGTAGCAGACACGAATGCCGCAATGCGTAGCGCGCTACCAGCACCGTCGGTAGCGCGCTACCGACTTCAACCCGACATCCGTCGCGTACCGCCGTGTACGAACATCAGCAAAATTGTATGGCGGGTACCCACGAGCGGTGCGCGCGCTACGCGCATCAGGCTCGAATAGCTTGTAAGTAGCTCCATGTACGGAGGCGCTAACTGTCGCGGCTTCCAACTTTTCGATCGATCAATCTGAGTCTCCGATCAGCTAATTGATTTGTTTAGTAAAGCTCGATTCGCCTATTGGTCGGAGTGTTGAGCTAAAATTTCAGCTCAACAGTTGATCAGGAGGATTGGGAACAACGGTCGTAAATGAAAGTTTATAGATTAAATGATAAAGTGAAACCCTTTTAAGCAGTTCCCGCTTAAGAAGTTTTTCTGCTTAAGAGCCAATAACCAGCGGCCGAGAATTTAAATGTCGAACGATGATCTTGCGATCGTACTCTTGCAAATGTACAGGGCGGTTCCGATGAGAAAGATTAATTATTTTCCATACAAGCATTTTAACATAAGAACTCAAAATCGATTTTATTTCATTCAAAATTTGCTTTGATAAATACCTAAATTCAAAAATGCTCAAACTCATGATGATAAAATTATGTACTTTTTGTAGTTATTTTTTGATCATAAATATTTATAATTTTTCAATAATGTCTAAGCAAAATAAGAATTTTTTTTTAAATACATTAGTTTGTAAGACCGTAAATAAATAGACAAACTGGAGTATTTTCGTCGCAAAATAAGGGCGCGGATCTTTTTTTTATGATTTTATTTGAACTAAAATAAAAATTGAAGAGTAGCTTTCCCAAATAATTTATTGATTTATTTTATTACTGCATGATTATATGATTTGAAATCTACGTTGTATAATACAAAATTTTGTTTGAAAATTTAACAAATCTGCCGACGACCTACGGTAAAACCTTATTTTACTAAAAATAAATATTTTTTCTCAAAATTAAAAGAAAAGCTTTATTAGATAAAAGAACAGTTTTTCGAAATCAATTTATAATTTTTTGTGGAAAAGAGTCAATACGTGTAAAATTTGTTGGTTTTGTCTGGTTATTTCCTCTTAAAAAGTTTGGTTTTGTCGGTTCCTTGAAAACTGAAAGACCCAATTTACCCAAATATAAGGTTTTTCCGTTTAAGAATTTCTTTTATCAATCCCTTGGAAAGCTTATTAAGAGGGTTTTACTGTATTTGTATGGTGTTAGAACACGTTTTATTTGCCGTGTTTTGTTTTACTAACTTCTATAAATCTGTATTTTATTTGAAAGATTATATTGTTTGCTCTATGATATAGTTCCAAAACTACTCAACTACGTTCCATTATCGATTTATTAAGGAAATCTTTGTAATTTAAAAAAAGTATATTTCAACTACATATAGAAAAAAGTGTTTTAATATCAATTACTGAACTTTCTACAGACAATAGATGTTGCGTAAACTCATTACTGCATTCAGATATATACTTAGAAGTGGTTTGACTAACGGTTATGCACGCAGTATATTACAACAATGGTGGAAAAAAAATATTTTTAAATTATGGCACATTATAATTATATATGCATTTGTAAAAATATAATATATACATTTTTAATAATATAATATTTTAGTGTCAAAAGTTTTTGTAACAATAATTATATAATCTTCCTCCGGGAAAGCGAGGTAATCTGGAAGCACTTATAAACTATATAACACTAGAGATTAATAAAATATTTTAATGTAACATTTAATGTCAATCGAGACACTATAACACTTTGTACAATTCTTTGCTTATTTGTAAGACATTCACTTCACTTAGACTTGGCGTCATAATCCATGATGGGGCTGACACTGGGAATGTATGGCAAGCGAAATACTGAAATAGGCCAAGCCATAAGTGTACAGAACCTATATGGCGTGGTTTGACATAGATATGAATAGAAAATCATCTTTAGTCAGGCAAGAGTCACCAACAAAAGTGCAACCAAATAAGAGAAATAATCTTATTTGGATGCTTTTAATTTTTTTTCTCTTGTTATGCGGGTAGGATAAAACTTCAAATTTCCACAAACTTTAAAACCGTATTTCAAAGTTTGTGAAACAATTTCAGCTTTCAAATTTGTGATATCTCAAAAATGTGTGTTGTGGTTTTGTGATTTTTGGTTATTTTGATTGGTGGCAAGAAAACTGCATTTTGTACAGCAAAAAAATAACATAGCTGCAAATTATTTGTGAAAAATCAGTTCTTGGTCTAGTAATACTAGCTGCATCTGAAAAGAGTTTAAGAAAAAATAACATTAGAACATATCATTCAAAGAACAACTCTAAAGATGGGTTGTTTCACAGAAATTCAAATGTAACATTGTCATCAAGTGGCAATTCAGCGCCATTTTGTCTTTTTGACATCAGAAAGGTCCCCGTTAAACGCCGATTCAGCTTTCTATCAGATTCGCTATATTCTGACAAACATGATAGTTGTCCTCTTCTGCCGATCACAATTTGTTAAAAAGCTGAAACCGGCTTAGAATTGGCATTTAACAGTGACCTTTCAAAATTAATTCCATCGAGTTCAACAGAGAGCAATGGAATTTAGACCAAATTCAATGTCACAAATTGGAGTTCAAAGAAGGACAAAACTCTTCAGTGGTATTATGGGGATTTGTACAGTGTAAGGTGTAATTTTAGCTGAAGTAATTCAGTAGTTAAACAATTGATTTTATTCAATCAAAAATACACTTTACATAATCGACGTGTTGTCATTTCTCTACTTTTCGGAAAGGCTGACGTGGTTGCCAATCAGCTACTGAGTCAGCATGATTCTTCAGCAAAGTACGTAGCCACGACCAGAGTATTAATATTGCTCACCTTGCATAGCGACTATTTGAGGTACGACAGGAACCTTCTGCAATTGTCTTCTTCATTCATATACGGTGGCATGGTCTGCGGCAGCGGTCGCAACATGAGGCGGGCATCAGCGTCACTGATCAGCGCGGCCCACAGACTGTGCTCCTGCAATAAACATCTTCGTTATAATTCATCATTAACTGCTGGAGCTCTGAGCGCCCACAAACTGAGTAGATAGCTTTCACACTTGAAAGCAAATTAATTAGAATATATTTGAATCTTTACGCCACCCATTGTTGGTCAGTTGCAAACTGAGATAATGCTTTCACTGATAATCAAGAGATGGCAGTAATCCGTCCATAAATTTTATAACAGCAGAAATGTCAACAGAGAGTTATTTTTTTCATGTGATGGCCGTGTTCAAAAATCCTATAGATGTTTATTTATTGTTTTAAAGTCTTAGATGTAATATCATAATGTATGCGGTTATTAATATTAATTCAGTTAGTGATACATAACAAACAGATGTCATTTTTATTATTTCAGGATAATTTTTCATCTGATTGATTATGATTGAAAAATGATGTGAAAATGTGTGAAAAAATATGCGAAAAATGTGTGAAAAAAATATGTAAAAATATAACAAATGTAGTTGTAAGTAAAAATAAATGTGTTATAATACACATAGTGTTAAGAGATGTACTTGACTTACTTTAACCAGTGATTCCTGACATTATTCGGAATAAAAAAGTAGACGAAATTTTGGTTTCCGGTGACATTTTTTATGTTTTTTTTTCAACTTTAAACATAAAAATTCAATAGGTAGTGGAAAGTTAGTATTGTGGTGAGGGACAATAAAGAACATGATAAAAAAATAGGTTGGATGAGGTAAGTTTAGGTTAGGCTTGTTTAATTTTTTTTCCTCTGCTTTTCTTCAAAGTTTTGTTATGTTCACTTACGCAGAGAGCTTCAGGGTTGCAGCAGACGATGCAGCTCTTCTTGGCGCGGGTGAGCAGCACGGACATTCGGCCCGGGTCGTCCAGGAAGCCGATACCGGAGCTGCGGGCGCACGACACCACTACCACATCCCGCTCCTGGCCCTGGAAACTGTCCACCGTGGACACCTCGATACGGCTGAAAATACAACACAAATGATTACTAACAGATGCAAGGTTTAAATTTAGCCATTTTCCAGAATGAAATTGCAATTCTTGCTAAAATACAGTAAAATCTGAATTAAACACTTCACAATAATTTTTTTTTGACACATTTTAAGACATTATTAGTGAACTCTACATGTTGTAGTAGACAAAGCACAAGAAATGAGCCGTAAAAATAACCTGTTCTCTTGTAAATCAACCCTTTGGAATAACAAGGTTCCTAACGTGGTAACGTCATGCTATAAAGCAGGGGTGAGAAACCTGCGGCCTCACCGCGTAATGGTTCGCGCCGTCTCATTTCTTTAATACGAGTGATTAATATTTCTTTAATTAAAGAAATGAGATGGCGAGAGCCATTCCTGTCACCGTTTTTTCATGGGAATACTAAAAGCAGCTAGTCTTTTTCTTTCATGACATATCCGATATATTTTAAAATGTGTCAAATAAATTATATAAAATGGTGAATTCACAGTTATTTATGTAGAGGTAAACCTCTATTGAAGGCTGTAAACAGGTGAATGTCAATAAAACATTCTGAAATCGTCTTTGTGTTGTAGAAGAACAATTATAATTTAAGCCGGTGGATGGTGGGCTTGTACATAAGTTCATTCTTAAGTTAAAACCAATCTACCTACACACAATTGATTGTAGGTATCTTGTGTTCAGAATCCACGAAAAAACTTACAGTTTCGGATTTATGTGACGACACATTTCGAAGGAAACCATTGTTGTGTTCCAAGTGTAATTATAAAATCAAGTTGCGAACTGTGTGCTGCATAAAACAAGTTCTATTTTCCGAATGCAGGATGAAATTTGAAACCATTTTGAGGTTCCGAGTGGAGTCTAAATCTAAAATTCATATACGTTGTCAAATTCTGAACAAAACCATTTGTTAACGCATGTAAATTCATGTCAAATACTACAATGTTCGTTATTTGTTTTTGGGGTGTTATGCCGTGTTGCGCTACCTCCTTCTTTAGCCAACGTTTCGGACAGCGTCACAGTGTCCATCATCAGGGCAGATGTGTGTGCAGGATAATGGACACTGTAACGCTGTCCAAAACGTTGGCTAAAGAAGGAGGTAACGCAACACGGCAAAACACCCCAAAAACAAATAACGAAAATACTTATGGCCGTGAAAATCTAAAAAATATCAATTGTTCAAATGGCCCCGACGGTAAAAAGGTTCCCCACCCCTGCTCTAAAGGGATCTATAGTAAGCTACTTTAAAGTTCATTATCGCATGACATTACCACAACAGATGGAACCTTGTTATTCCAAAGGGTCAAAATGTTAATCATGTTCAAAATAATGTTGGGCACAAGGGAAGAAATGCAAGTGGAAAAGAACATAAATTGCCATCATTGACAGTTTTTGTTTTGAACTGTGGCCAAATAGAAACTATACCAGTTCCAGAGAGAAGTCGTATGTGACGTTGTCATGTTAATATCTTGTCTTTTTCATTTTTATACAAAACGTGTGAGAATGAAGAGGACGATTGTCTATGACCTACGAATGAGCTTTCTCCGGGACTACTTTACATGGAGACGGGTGTTACGATAAATTAAGCAAAATAAATACAAACTATGAAAAACTATTTTTAAAAATACAAACCGGTTTGTAAGGCTCCTCAGCTTGTGTTGTATGGCCTCCTTCTGCGCGGTGTATGGCGTCAGCACGCAAATGCTCAACTTCAACTCGTTCTCTCGCACATGCGTGTCGATGGCGAGTGCAAGTCGCGCCACCATCTTGGCTTCGTCCGCGTTGGCACCGGACTCGTCCTGGTCTCCGCTGCGTCCCTGGATCCCCACCACCCGGTATGGGGGCAGTCCGGCGAGGGTGGGCAGCCCAGAAGGGGAGAGCAGCCCGGAGGTAGGGGAGTTGCTGCGGCCGTCCTGCAGCTTGCCCTCGTAAAAGGCCAGATTGGGGAAGTGGGCGATGTCCGGGTGCATTCGGTACTGGGTGTTTAGTGGCAGCATGGACGAGTTATCCGAGAATTCGCAACAGTGGATCAGGCGGGAGAACAGGCTTTCACTTAGACCGTGCTTTTTAGCGTGCTGAAAACATCAAATAATGATAAAAAAATAAAATTAACAATTAGACAGCCGACCGGGTTTCGCTTATCTCAATTTACATTGGGGCTATATGAAAGCACTGACGAAGCTTGCATTAACACAGTCATCCGCTTATATATTGATTTAAAAAAATGATGTATTACAAAGTGTGTTATTCATTCAATAAGTCATCGCCGTTCAGGCAAAAGTCATCAAACCACAAGACATATTTTTGAGAAACTGCAAATTTGAAAGCTAAAATATGTTGCATAAACTTTAAAATACAGTTATTAAGTTTATTAACAAAAATTTTATATTCTTGCATAATAATAGAAAAAAAATTTAAAACATTCAAATGAAATTATTTCTAAAACGTTCAAATTTAAATATCTCAAAACTATCCATACGGTTTGGTGACGTTTGCCTGAACAGCTACAAATAATGTCACATCCCCAAGTGTTTGCTTGCTTCAAAAAATTAATTAAATCAAACCAAACATTTGAATCACTGAACAGAAAATCGGTAGAACTGTGATCTATACAGATTTGAAAGAAAACTGATGTCATCAATTTACATAAGACCTTTCAACTCCTAGGATCCAGACAGACCAACAAAATGATTATATGTTCAAGGAAAGAGGTTGATATTTTTTAAAATTACTAATTGGCACACAGGCACGCCCAAATTTAAAAAAAATTGAGAGATTAAATTATATATTTTGATGGTTTTCATTAACTTACTATGGCAGGGTTCTATATAACTAAAAAAAAAACTTTACGACACAATATTATTCTTTTTTGTTTTGAAGAGTTTCATTTACAATATACATTTGTTACTTAATTTTATTTATTTGCTACCGGTTTCAACACATCCGTGTCATTCACTAGCGTTCTTTAAAAAACTTTAAAATTATCCTTATTTATTACATTAATCCTTTTATTTTGACACCTCCCACCGTTCTCTCCCCCCCTCCAAATGACCACTCCCATTATCCTCACCTAATAATATATAATCATTTCTGTACTTGTATAATTTTAAGTTAGTTTTAAGAATGCTAGTGAATGCCACGGATGTGTTGAAACCGGTAGCAAACAAATAAAATTAAATAATAAATGTACGTTGTGAATAAACCTCTTCAAAACAAAATGTCTAGAAATTGTTACATAGTTAATGCCCAAGGAATACAAAAAAATAATATTATACTACCTTAAAATAATTTTTCAAATATTACGCTCATTTTTTAGAATTCATAATGTATTTTTTTTACAAAAGCAATAGCTAATAATTTTCAAAAATAAGTTCTGAAAATTCAAATGCAACATGAATCCAGTTAGTCAACTTTACAGTGTGTCAGTATGAAACATGCTCAAAAACCTATGGATGATATGTATTAAATTCCAATGCAATGTTATCTAAAATGTTGGACTTACCATTTGATGAAACAATGAGACTTAAAAATCAGTATATTAATATGTGAAGCAAAAACTTTGTATCCCTTTTTACGAAAATTGCGCAGACGGAGGAGTATGAAATTTCGCACACTTATAGTTTATATAGAGAAGGACTGCAGAATGCTAATTTTTTTTTAAAAATTATACATAAAAAATATATTAAATCAATAAAAAAAAAACATTACAATTATGGTCGAATTTCGACCATTGGGTGACCACTAGTATTTATTAATTTATTAATTTACTTGGAGAATGACACTGTTAATGAGAAAGGTTATAATTTATTTAATCTCGACACAGGTGTTTCCTAGGGAGACAGGCATTGAAAAAACATTTTAATCATGCTTTAAATAGATAAATAAATTGTATTGTATCACATCTCCCGTAAAATTCACATCCCATCAATAGATTTTATGTTCGTGAATGTGTTGTATAATTACCATGCAAAGAATAATCGAGAAAATTATTATTACTTTTGACTTCCCCCCCTTAAAAATCATTTAAAGAATTCAATGTACCTACAGTGACAACTTTATACAAACAAAATGCTATCTTCTCAATTTGGGGGGCGGGAATGGGTACCACCGCCCCGGGAACCTTTATTGGATAACCAACACCTCTGCCATAGGTCACCCCAAGCGGGTTTGGTGACTTAGCAGGGGTGCCAGGGTTCATGGGGTGAGGTTTGTCTAGGTCTTTGAGGCGGATGACCAGGACACACTGAACCCCAGATTCCTACCCACCCCTGAAACCCTTTTCCTTCCCAGAACTCTCCTCCCCTTCCTTTTCTAAAAAAAAAAACCCTCCACACAGCATCCCCAAAGATGACATAGGCCCTGAGGGAAATTATTTTCCTTGGGCCTTTTCCTGTGTGGGGCTCATGTAAAAAAAAATCTTTCAAATCTATAAGAATAATTCGTAAAAAAGTCACCCATTAGATTCAATTATCAACAGATTTAAAATAAAGGGACTAATGTTTAGAACAGTCATGAACAAAGTACGGCCCGCGGGCCAAGTCCGGCCCTTCAGGCTAGTCAATCCGGCCCGCGACATTGTTTTGAACACCACAATTTACCAATTGAACAAAATGTATTTTCTGCGTCGATAGAATAGAATACTTAACGGTAATAATACTTAATACTTTCTCATTGCATTTTAGATATTATTGCATCTAATATTAGTTTGCACGCAACCTCAAGCGTGAAATGCCTTTATGAAGAATTTGAACGACGATTCCAAGACTTCAAAGTTATAGAACAGGACCTGGACATTTTTAGCATGCCATTTAATATGGATTGTGAATCAGTCAAATCAGAATTGCAGCTCGAACTGATTGAGTTGCAATGTAACACTGAATTGAAGCAACTGTTTCTCAACGTTTCCAAAATTGAGTTCTACAAGGCCCTGTCAAAATCAAGTTTCCCAAACCTGAAATCTCACGCTCAGAAGATAATTGCGATGTTTGCATCTTCCTAGATCTGTGAACAGGTGTTTTCTACTATGAAGCTTAGCAAAAACAGCGTTAGAAACCGATTGACTGACCACCATTTAGCTTCACTACTGCGAATCAGCTCGTCCCAGTTTCTACCAGATTATGAAAAACTTTTAGAAGCTCAGTCACTTTTTTTTTTTTTTCAAGAGCGGAGACGGTTTACATAAATAAAGTTCCCGTGAGCACTTAGGCCGTAGGCCCATTGTGCTATCTCCCATTTTACCTCATTCCTTTGACAGTAATCCAGTCCCTTTTACAAAGTTCACCAGGATTGTCATTGGAAATGAAGCTATATCTTCTGGTTCAACAATGTGTCTTCCCAGGTCTCATTTCTCCTCTTCACTCCTCCGTGGTTCCCTGAAGGCCCCACGAGGGAAGAGGGCTTCATCTCTCCTCTCCACTCCTTAGTTCCCTGAAGGCTCCACGACGGAGAGTTCACCTCCCCTTGGTTCCCTAAAGGCCCCACAAGAGCCCACTCCACCTTGGCTCCCCGAGGGCTCCAGGAGGGAAGAGGACTTATCTCTCCTCTTCACTCCTTGGTTCCCTAAAGGCCCCATAAGAAAGAGTTCACGGAGATGGCCTCATTTCTCCTCTTCACTCCTACATGGTTCCCTGAAGGCCCCACACGGGAAGAGGACATCATCTCTCCACCTCACTCCTCCTTGGTTCCCCAAAGGCCCCGTGCCGGAAGAGTGCCCTTCCCCTTGGTTCCGTGAAGGCCCCACAAGGGAAGGGTTCATGGAGGTGGCCTCAGCTCTCCTCTCCACGGCTTCTCCTCTTGGTTCCTCCTAAGGGCCCCAGGAAGAAAGTCCACAGAGGTGGCCTCAGCACTCCTAGGTTCCCAAAAGGCCCCTAGTTTTCGAATGGTCCAATTTTTTTGTCCCACGAGTGACCAGGGAAATAGAAGGTCCACTCCAGCAGAGCCCCGAATGTTGGAGTAAGGTCTAAATACTCCGAGATGCAACCTTGTTTCTCGGAGGCACCGTTCTTGACACTGTTTCCCAGGACATTCAGCCTGAGCACGGTAGCTCACACCTTGGCTTGGGATGGCTATTGCAGGTTTGTGTTTCCACTCCCTGAGCGATGGGTTCGCCACACTCCCTACGCTAAGTTCAGTCACAGTTTCATCTGTCACGTACGCCTTCATACTACTCTTCTAAAGAATAATATTTTTTTTCCATTGTAGCATATAATATACTTAACATTATGTTTGATGTAAAAATTTAAAAATAAAGTATGTATATCACTTTTAAAAAATTATTTTATTAAATTTTTTTCCGGCCCGCCTAGATAATTTTTTGATTTATCTGGCCCTTTCATTAAAAAGTTTGCCCATCTCTGGTTTAGAACTACCGTGGCTCGACATCATTATTATTACCTTGGTCAGTGACGAGCAACCTACTGCACGCAGGCCACTTGCAGCCCACAAGCCCATTTCATAAGGCCCGCGTACGTCATACTTTTTAATAAAATATCAAAAAAATTGTGGTATAGAATATATCTTTTTATTTCTTTCATTTCTATTTTTCCATTTAATTTATTTTATTTTATCTTCTAAAGATTATGTAATAAAAATAGATTGAATTAATGCCACATCGGAACAGGCTCGGCCTGATGAGGTGGTGTACAACAAAAACTGAAAAAATATATTTGTATATATGTATTATAATATTATCTTGGTTAATAAATATGTAGTTATTAAAAAGAAGTTTTCTGTTTTGTTTTACAAAAGGGTTTAGCGGAAAACTCCAGTCTTTCTCCAATGTTTTAAATCCTATAATCATAATGTTCAAATGGAAGTGATGAGTTGTTTTTTAAAGTTCAAAATATGTGGTACCTACTTAGAATTATATTTTGCATGGCCCACAAATCTTTTCGAGCTGCCCAATTGGCTACATAAAATATAAAAATAAATTGGTTTCATTTTTGTTATTTATTTTTGGGGTGTTATGCCGTGTTGCGCTACTTCCTTCTTTAGCCAACGTTTCGGACAGTGTTACAGCGTCCATCATCAGGGCAGATGCGCAAATCATATTGGTGAAAGTGTGTGCTTATGTATGTAGAAGCATTACCGTGCTGCCAGCTCCACTTCTCTACGAGCTGGTGTAAGAAAATAATTCAACATGGTTTTCTGCGTTTAGCTCTGGTGTAGCCGTCAATTACTGGATACCACTATTAAGCTTAGCTCCGTCGTCTCTATTAATGTTATTGGGGTTTTTATGAATTTTAATTGCCTCCGTAATTAGGCGTGCTCTGCTTAAAACTTACAGAAACTCGAGTCACTTATAACCATCTCCGTGTACGAATGGCTTAACAGAACTGAAAAATTAGTCTCATATTATTTAAATTAAGTCTTTAAATTTAAATAATGGTTTATTGAAACATACTATAAATTATAACCTTTTTATAAAAATGAATGTTTCTTTGTTTGTCCCTTATGCGCTCCTAAACCATTCATCCGATAGCGATGAAACTTTGTTGATTCGATGTGCACATGCCCGCGATGGGTTCTATATATAAAAGTGAGCTCTGGTGTTACGAAATTATTTCCTATACTATTCTTCTGATTGCGATGAAACTTTAGTGAGTTGTTGTGCGCACGCCCGCGAAGGTTTCTATATATGATGGTGAACTCTGGTGTAACAAAATTTGTACAAAAAAATTACAATAGATGGCGCGCTAATAGTTTTAAGAATGTGTGAATTTAGTTAAGGGGTAGGGCGGGAAGGTGGGAGGGGAATCCGAGAGGGTTGAAAAGGGGTCCGAGAGAGGGGAAGGTGGAGGGAGAATGCACGAGGGGAAGGGGACGCAAGACGGGAAGGGGAGGCCGAAGGGGAGGCCGAAGGGGAGGCCGAAGGGGAGGCCGAAGGGGATTGGGGACGAATGGGAAAGGACACGCAGGAAGAAACAATTTCTTTATTTAAGTGGCATTGCAAAGCATGCTGGGAGCTCACCCGTTCAACCATAAATATTTGGTGGAACTACATTGTTTATTTTTATTAGTAAAGTATAAATTGGTTTCATTACATTTTATTAATATTGTTATTTTTATTACTCTTATTATATTATTTTACAGTTTGTTAAATCATTAAATACTATTTTCAATACTATAATTTAACACCTATGATTATGTAAATGCATCTACTGAGTAAAAGTTAATTTAAAAAATAAAGACATTTATTTACTATTATTTATTATTTTAACTTTATGAGTAAAACCTCAAACTGTAATATTTAATTAAATGAAGACATTATGAGCGAAACTCAATCGAAAATCTGGAAACAGAAAAATCAGAAAAAGATATTGGCACCTCTGGGACTCGAACCCAGGACCTCCCTACTTTCCGGGTCGGGCGCTCTTATCCACTGATCTAAGGTGTCGATATCAAATTCGGTCACTTTTAACTGTACCATACTTCGACTAAGAACCACTCATATTATCTTCATTTTTCTGTATGGTACAGTTAAAAGTGACCGAATTTGATATCGACACCTTAGATCAGTGGATAAGAGCGCCCGACCCGGAAAGTAGGGAGGTCCTGGGTTCGAGTCCCAGAGGTGCCAATATCTTTTTCTGATTTTTCTGTTTCCAGATTTTCGATTGAGTTTCGCTCATAATGTCTTCATTTAATTAAACATTTATTTACATTGCAATCATGATTTAAATAAATATATAAAAAATAAATAAT
Organism: Glyphotaelius pellucidus; assembly: GCA_936435175.1. Taxonomy (NCBI): domain Eukaryota; kingdom Metazoa; phylum Arthropoda; class Insecta; order Trichoptera; family Limnephilidae; genus Glyphotaelius; species Glyphotaelius pellucidus. Next base: position 29,511,705 of record OW386544.1, read on the forward strand.
ATTTTAAATCAAAATGCGTATGTATTATGAAATTTAAAAAACTATGAATAATATTTTTCACCAAAATTCAATAACTTTTATCACTTGCAGTAAATAAACAGAACCCCATCACAGTAAATTAGCGATAACATTTACCTTTTGATTGAAACTAGAATTACAACAGATCTTGTTCCTTTTGGTCACCGGTTCACAAACTAGGGTACTACTTACTAGCTCCTTGCAATGATCAGAAACGGTGAACAATGTTGGCTTTTTCTAAAACATAACACAACAAAATATTGTGACAAATTCCTCCCGTCTCGTTAGGTTTTGTTAGTTGTTCAGAGGTGTTATTTTTTTTATATCAGAACTGGAAGCATGCAAGCATGAACACCATGTAAAAAAGAGATGAAAAAACAGAAAAAAAGCCGGGTCTGCATTGAACGAGGCCAACAAAGTAAGTGAACAAATGAGTGTTGGATAATGTTATTTATTTTTGGGGTGTTATGCCGTGTTTCGCTACCTCCTTCTTTAGCCAACATTTCGGACAGCGTTACAGTGTTCATCATCAGGGCAGATGAGCTCATGATGAACACTGTAACGCTGTCCGAAATGTTGGCTAAAGAAGGAGGTAGCGAAACACGGCATAACACCCCAAAAATAAATAACAAAAATACTTTTGGCCGTGAAAACCTAAATACATACCCAAGTGTTGGATAATTTTTAAAATTTTCACGGCCAAAAGTATTTTCGTTATTTGTTTTTGGGGTGTTGTGCCGTGTTGCGCTACCTCCTTCTTTAGCCAACGTTTAGGACAACGTTAGTGTCCATCATCAGGGCAGATGTGTAATTGTTAGTGGTGAAATGTGTGCTTAAGTACTTGGAAGCAATACCGTGTTGCCAGCTCCACTCCACTACGAGCTGGTATTGGAGTGGAGCTGGCAACACGGTATTGCTTCCACCACTAACAATTACACATCTGCCCTGATGATGGACACTGTAAAGCTGTCCGAAACGTTGGCTAAAGAAGGAGGTAGCGCAACACGGCATAACACCCCAAAAACAAATAACGGAAATAAGTGTTGTGTCGAAACAATCGTCCAAGACTCCTGCCAATATAAAATAAAATTCTGAATAATGTGATTTAATGTTCAAACGGCATTTGCATGCCATAAATAAGGACGGAGACCCGGCTGTCAGTGTTGGCATTACTGGGCGCCTGAGTTAAAGTCGTGTAGAAATGAATTAAAATGGAACAAATTTATTACTATGGCAACAACGATTTAAGAACAAATTGTAGAAGTATAGTGATTTATTTTTGTGATATTATACCGTGTTGCACTACCTCTTTCTTTAACCTACACCTTAACACAATACGGCATAATAGCCCAAAAATAAATCACGATAAAAACATCAAATTATGGGATTCAAATGTGAGGTTATGTTTCATTCCCAAATTTGACAGTGAAACTTGAAAAGAATCCGAAAGGAAAAATGTCACTTTTGCTCACCGCCCTCTTTGAGAATATCTTTTTTAACTTATAAAGGGGGGGGGGGGCTTAACTGTCACGGAATCAATAATTCGATTAAAAATATATTAAATAATTTGTTTACCATTTTGTTAAGCAAGTTAAAAAAGCAATTCTTTTGTATTTTATGTACCGGGTTGCTACCTCATTCCTTCTTGAATTCATGTTATAGTCAATTTTTAATAATAATTGTTCACATAAGATGATAATATTATATAATAAAAAATAAAAATGTTCATATCACCCAATTTAATGTAGATCTGAATGTAATGGAATCTTTCAGTTCAATTTTCATCCACTTCCTAAACTAACGAATATGTAAATTTTCGCACACGTGATAAAAATGATTACAGTATATACAATAACAAAAATTAACCAATATTAAAGTTTACTTTGCTTTATTAGTACGTGTTTGGCGTCTTTTTTAGACCATGTTTTTTAACTGCCCACGCCCTCACTGTGCCATCTCCACGCCCCCTATTTTCTCTGTGTCTTCTACTGCCCCCCAGAAAGTTTCAAATGCCCACAAGGGAGCATTATCGCCCACATTGAGAATCTACGCATTAAACGCTTGTGCGCCGCAAGCAAAAAAGGTAGCCAACTGCCTAAGCATTTTTTCTGAAATATTCGTACCGTAATCATGGGTCGTGCTCGGCCACACGGTTTGACAAATCCGCCATAGATTGTAAAAGAAGGAAGCGCAACATGGCATAATATCCCAAAAATAAGTCACGATAATACTTTTGGCCGTGAATATCTCAAATCACACCTAAGAATTTTTTTTTACAAAAGCAGGTCCTGAGCAAAAAAATTACCCCAGAGCCTATGTCATCTTTGGGAATACTGCATGGAGGGTCTTTTTAGGGAAAGGTAGGAGAAGAAATTCTGGAAAGGAAAAAGGTATGAAGGTTGGTAGGGATCTGGGGGTCAATGCTTCCAAGAGTGAAGGACCTCTGAATCCATCCCTCCCAGGCGATGGGCCGAGAGAATCCGACTGGAGAGGTCTAGGTTCCCTCAACCAGTCTCTTTCGATCTGCGTGGCCCGCCATGCGGTAAGTGGGCAAATGCATTCGCCACCAAGACATAGACAAATCTCATCCCATGAACCTGGGCAACCCTGCTAAGTCACCAAACATGGTGAACCACTTGGAATGACCTATGGCAGGGATGTTGGTTACCTAATAAATTGTTCCCGAGGCGGCGGTACACGGTTACCTGCCTCCCAAATAGGGGTACCTTATGTTTGATGAAATTGAATTTTCAACATATGTTTTCCGCCGCTAGAAGCAGTATTTTAACTGATCAATCTGGATGCCTTTAATGTTTCTGCCAGTCAATCAGTTTTTTTATACTAAAACCAAGTTTTTTATGGGTCCCCCCTAGTACATAATGAATGGAAGAATGAAAGCAAGACAGAGGGCAAGGGAATAGTTTACCTGTGACATGACAAAAGCGGCGAGCTGCTGCTGATCCCCGACCATGACGAGATTGTTGACTCCCAGAGAAAGTGGGATCAGGATCTCGGGTTCCGTGGCCTTGGCTGCCTCGTCCACAATGCAGAAAGTTATCTTATTCTTGAGTCTGAAAATAAACTCAAATTAAGGGCGGCTGCTAACGCCATTTTATATTGTTCTAGTATAAACAATACTTCTAATAATTAAAAAAATAATATTCAATTTTATTGGAATAAGTATTGAAGATTATATTAATATTAATCATTCAAGAAGAAGATAATACTAATAAATCTAAACGAAAGAGAAGATGATACAGAAAAAGGCGATAGTCAGGAAAATTTAGAAAACTTACCCTTGCATCTTGCCAAGGCTGCAGCCCTGTAGGGTGGTGGCAATGACATCTGCTTTCTCGATGATGGCCATCTCTTCGTGGTAGAGCGTATTGGGCGAAGAATGGAAGGAGACTAGGTCGTCCAGCTTCTTGGAGTAGTGCTGGTGCTGAACCTTGAAGTAGGCGGCCTGCGGACCCACCGAGTCGCGGCGGTAAGAATACTTCTCTATCTGCTTGCGTAGAACACTAATCTGAAAGCCGATTGAATACAATAAGTAACTTCAATTATGATTTTTCCTAGTACGTGTTCCCTAGACTTTTGGTATAGAGTATTTGGTATGTCTAACGCGACTAAGGAGATTCGAAGAGAATGCAAGGGCATTTATTAAGTGTAATTAATAATAAATACAACATTGTATTGTATCCATAAAGGGACATTTTAATGGTTTGGACATACAGAGCAGGGAGTGTCACGAGAATATACAATGCATACAAGAGGTAGAAAATGTCTAAAAAAGATGGTACCAATCAAGTGTAATAAATACTTGAGTCGCATCATGTCAAGAGTTGAAATAACAAAGAGGTGCTCTTTACGTGCTAAGGAAAATATGACATCCATTTTTGGGATTGCTGCAAGACTGAAGGAAGAAGGGAAGGGGAAGAAGAAAATAGAAAAATCGAATCCCGATAACTTGAAAAATCTGCAATTCGCAGTTTTTGTCAAAAAAGGTCCCTCAAAATAAAATGTCGTTGCTAAACCATTCATCCGATTGCTGTGAAACTTTGAGGATTTGATGTGTGCATGCCTGCGATGGTTTCTATATACAATAGTGAGTTCTGGCATCATGAAATTATGCATTGCTAACCATTCAACCGATTGCGATGAAACTTTAGGGATTTGATGTGTTCGCGGGATAGGGTAGGGGAGAGGAGAACCAGGGAGAGGGAGGGAGAACTCGGGAGGGGGTTCGTGGGACGGGGGAAGTGGGCGAGGGGAGTGGGAAGGCAACACATCCCGAGAAATGAATGAATGAATTAATTAATTAATGAAATAATGAATGAATTAATGAAATAATGAATGAATTAATGAAATAATGAATGAATAAATGCCTGAATGAATGAATAAATGCCTGAATGAATGAATGACTGAATGATCAATGAATGAATGAATGAATTAATGATGAATGAATGATTGAGTGATTGAATGTATGACAAATGAGTGAATGAATAAATGAAATAATGAATGAATGAGTGAATGAATGAATGAATGAATGAATGAATGAATGAATGAATTTCTTTATTAAGTTGCATAGCAATGCATGCCGGGAACTAGCTATTGTATGTAAATGCCTACGTCAAAATTTAATAAATTGAATTATAAAATCCTAAGTAATAATGTAGCTACTTTTTATCCCGGTAAAAACATTTCATTCCCGTGGGAAAACTCTTTCCTCTAATACCATGCGAGCGAAGCAGCGGGTAAAAGCTAGTATATATATAAATAGAATCAGTTCCAGTAAACTTCCTTGGGGGATGGTACAGTTTAATGGTAATGTGTAGTTTACTCTTTTGTTTGCCAATATGTACTTGTTGTTCTCGCTCTGTTATATATGTCGTCAACAGGTCCTAATACATGGTTCTAATTTTATTATTATTTGCACCTGTAATCGGCATCTATTTTTCCATTTACATGCGAATAAGTCCTATTTTTACGAATTTCCTTAGTGAAAACCTACCTGAATATGAAGGGGTTTCAGTGGAAAGTGATTGGAAGATAAGCCTATTTAACTAGCGTCATTGATCCCCTCGGCACCGGTGCATAGTCGGGAAACACGCCAAACGCGCGCTCAACATTTGTACACGGTTGACATTAGTCACATGAGAACGGGTCGTTTCTACGACTCGTTCTTGAGTTCAACAGCTCGGCTGTGGAAAGATTTGCCGGCCTCTGTGTTTCCTCCCTCCTACAATATGGGTCTCTTCAAGACCCATGTTCACTCCTTCCTCTACTCAAAAACACCCTCCATACAGCATCCTCAAAGATGACATAGGCCCTGAGGGAAACTATTTTTTCCTCAGGGCCTCCTGTGTGGAGTTAATGTAAAAAAAAAAAAATAATAATGTAACATATAACAGTGGTAATGCTGCACCTGGTGTCTGATGTCGGGATAGTTGTCAAACTGTTTGGCCATTTCGGTGGAGCTGATGGTCAGGGCACGGGGGTGCATGCTCTCACAGCGCCCCACTCGGACCATGTTGAATTTTTTCGTTGCTACAATAATGAAAAATTTTACATTTACATAGGTACTTAAATATATATAATACAAAAAGAGGAGTGTCCCAGGGTGGGTTTGTTTTTTATGGGGAGGTAAGGTTTTAAAACTTTTTTTTGCATTATTTTTTCTGAATGTACAACATGTCGAGAGAATTGTGTCTAAATTTCAAGTAAATCGGAGCAAAACTAACAAAGATACGGCGTTCCAAGCGACCAGCCCTCGTGCTCGATTCGAGTATAAAAAAACTTTAAATTGATTTTCTCGCAAACAACATTTTTGAAGTTTGTGAACATCATAACTCAAAATCTACTTGACCGATCCTTTTGAAATTGGGTACACTATTTCTACACATAAATCAACAGGTAGTCAGAGAGAGAGTTGTTTTTTTTTACCATTTTTTTCCATTTTATAATAACAAATTCACTGAAATTTTTAGCGAAAATCGCGTTTTTCAGTTCAAAATGCTGCCAAAAAAATAAATTTAAAAAAAATCTCTCTAACTATCTAGGAAAACATATAACCTTTTAAACGCATTTCGACTTTTTTGATTCAGATTATCCGGTAACGAGTTATGGAGTTCACCGCGTAGCAACTTTTTTCGAGGCGCCTCCGGAGATTCGCTCTCACGGACTTATTTATTGATATTTTTTCGAAGATACTTCAGATGTTATACTACGTGTAATCTTTTGTTATACTACGTATAACGTGTATCTTGAAAATATGCCTTTTTTCGCCTTTAAAACCTTACCCCCCCCCCCCCCCCCTTAAACAAATGTATTCCGAGAATGAAATTATATGAGATGTATTGAAATTTTGCACACTTGATGTTCAAAATAAGAGGAAAATTATTGTTTACATTTGATTTTTAAAATCTCTGTGAAAGTCCGGGCGAAGCAAGGGACTTCAGCTAATTATATAGAAATAATTAAACTATTTTACACTTTTGTAAAATTATGAAAAATAAACTTTAACAGTTGGGGTATTAAGTTCATCACATTATTGATAACCATCAGTGCCATTTAGAATTTTTGACATTTGATTAGTAATTCTGGGCCCATTTCAGCATTTAATGAAATTGTGATCAGCTATCAATCGTCACCATCATACTTTTAAGCTGATTAAAATTCGATCAATAGCTTAACTCGTCACATGCCACGGAAAAAAACAAAAAAATTTCGTGATGTTTTGACTTTAACGTAATATTTTGCAGGTTAATTTTATGCTATCTTATGTAATATTTACTGAAACACATTCCTTGAAAACTAAACTGTGCATAAAAATAACATTACTTGCGTTTATTCGATGAATTTATACGTTTTACGATCATTTCATCGACCGCGGGGCGAGACTTGAAAGACGCCAACTGACAGCCGAGAGGCGGGAAAAAGTTCCAGGCCGTGTCATAAACAATTTCAAAGAAAAAATATCGCTGCGCTAGGTGGGTTCACGGTATCTTCTAAGGTATACCTTATGAACAAGAATGCCCCAGCAATTCTGACCTTCTTCTTCATACGTTTTCTTTATACATAAGGGTTAAAATCGCATAACAAAATTATTTTTTAGTGATTATTTTGGCCTGCGCCGATGGTACGCCGGCGTAAGAGCGGCAATCTGGTTAAATGAGCCAAGAATCAGCTTTTAAATGGAAACCTTCCAAATGTTAAAAATTATTATTGTCGATTTGCTGATCATCAAATGTGGTGCATCTAAACACCCCTAGCCTAAAATAAATTGAGGGAAATTGAACAAATCAAAACCCAATAACCTCTCAAATGCCAGCCGTATTTTGAAAAACCGCGCGGAAATTACCTTTTTGATTACTGGTCAAATATCCAAATAAAATAAAGGAATTGTTTTTTTATGCAATTGTTTTCTGTTTACCAGACAATGTATCTTATTATTTGTGTATATTGCGTGATAATATTATAAGAGATTTTTCCAGAATAGCTAACTAACTAAAAAAAGATTAAAAAATCTCTCATTTTGGTAATAATGTGTCAAAAAATATATTCACACAAATATAAACTGATTTTATTGTTTCTACACTAATCTGAATACATACCCAACACGAAAAAACACAATTTAAAGGAGTTTGCAGATAAATAAAGACCTTTATAAGCATTTGAAAACATAAAATGATTTTTTTGCTTTTGACAGTTGCGAAGTCATAGATAATTCATTTAAAAATATTCTAGTATTGCTATAGTATGAAACCATTGGCTACTTCAAGAATGGTATTGGCGCAAGCGATTCTGATCTTATCCTTCATACAGTTTCTTTACATATAAGGGTTAAAATCGCATTTAAAAAAACAAAAAACCAAAATTTGTTCCGTGCCAATGACCAGTTAATGAATTATTAGAAAAAACTTACAACTAGACATTTTCTCTCTGGCCTCCAGCAGGCGCAGGACTATTTCATCGATGGCCACATTGGTCTGAGCGCAGATCAACACCTTTCCTCGGTTGTGTCTGATGGTTCTCTGCAAATACTCCATCACGATGGACACAATCACACGCGATTTTCCTGCAAGATCGGAGAACAAAATATTATCCATTCATGCATTAATATTAAGTTGGTAAAACAAGCTGCTTGATTTTACATAAAGCACTTATAATAATAAAGTGGAATATTATTATAAGTGCTTATTAATTTATGTTTATATTATATTACCTGTCCCGGGCGGTCCTTGTATGATTTGTATGTCAGGAATTGCACAGGTGAGAGCGCAGATACACTGCGACACAGCCTTCAGCTGGCTCGCGTTTAGGTCGTGTTTCCACTGAAAATATCAGAATTGTTAGCAAAATACATCATCGAGTGTAGTCAAAATATCTAGTTTTATTTTTATTCCAATATCGCTTGGAGACATCGACATATCTTCGCTCAGTCCATAAACATCACAGCATTCATATGCTACCCCATTCATAACCTTGCAGTCTTTACAAATGCACATTAGGCAGACCAACACGCAAACTACACTACTCTCTCAGTAATCCGCCGCTCAATAATAGCTAATCCAACAACTCCCACAGGATCTATGCCAACTTTGGGAATGCTGTGTGGAGGGTCTTTTTAGGGAAAGGAAGTCCTGGAAAAGAAAAAGATGGGAGGGCTGGGTAGGAATCTGGGGTTCAATGTGTTCAATCGGATGTATGAATCTATCCCTCCCACTGTAGGTGCAAGGCGATGGGTCGAGAGAGTCCAGCGGCTGGTGAGCTCAGAGGTCTCCCTCAACCAGTCTCTCCCGATCCGGCCCGCCACGCAGTAGATTGGCAGAAGCATCCGCCGCAAAGACCTAGACAAACCTCACCCCATGAACCCAGGCATCCTTGCTAAAATCACCAAATGTTGTTGTAAAACCACTTGAAGTGACCTATGGCATGTTAGTTGTCCAATAAATGGTTTCTGGGATGGCAGGCTGAAATCCGCCTCCCAAATTGAAGCATGACACCCTTTCAACCAAAAAACAAAAATTTTATGAAAAATTGATAGCTGTGTTATATTTTACTAAATATATGTTTTAATTTAGAGCATATTTTGTGTCATATAATCTACAGCTTTCACTAATTGAACCCTTGTCCGGTTTTTGGGGTGGCGTGACTAAGTCCTGCATTGCAATAGTCCAATTAAGGAACTACAAAAATAAGAATTTTAGGTATGTGTTACCTGCATTGGTGAAAGATTGGTGAATTTCCTGAAGTGTTGAGGTCGCGGGCTGACTATCTGCTCCAGCAGTTTGGAAGTTTGCAGTTCGTACACCGCCCGTACCATGGCTAGTTCATTCTTGATGGAGTTCAGCAGCTTGACCTTGGCCACGGAGTTGGGGCTCAGGGATGCTATCTGCCACGGGTCCAGCTTCACGTAGATGCTCACCAACAGTTCCTTTCCTGCCAGCCAAATTTACTTGCATTAGTCAAGAACATATTGACAAATAAAAACGAATATACCGTATCCCACAACATACCTTCAGCCTCACACATACCCCAATTGGGGATGCCATAGTCTCACTGGCTACAAACGGTTGGGAGCAATTGGGATTCTTGTGAGGTATTCACACTAAAAAAAGCCTGGCTTCAAAAAATAATCATTAATTAAATGGAAGCGCGAGATTTTTTTTTACTTAAATTATGATAAATATAGTTAAATTATTTTGTTAATGTTTTTCATTTACTCACAAATAATTGCCCAAGTTGCCTCTAAAATCATGAAACACTAAAATCTTTAATGGCCTATATTTTATAATTTAAAGCAAAAATAAAGAAAGTAGCTCACATCCGTTCTAGATATTTGATATACCTTTTGATTACAAAAATAATTTTTCAGTTTGGTTGGGTATTATAATCTCAAATCCAAATTTAAGATTTGTATGAAACGGGCCGAAATGGGCCGCACATACGTTCCTCTTAACTATGCATTTTTTATTTTTATAAGTATTGTAAATAAAGTATAAAAATACTAACCTCCGTTAGCCAAATTTTTGTATTCAGTTTCTTCAATCATTGCGAGGAACCAGTGGTTTGAGCACTTGGGCAATTCAGGAAACTTCACCAGCAGCAGCGTTCCATAAGCGACACCTCTTGGTCCGTTAGTTACAATGCCTTTGCTATTAACTGTTAAAAAAAACCTATTTAGGATGTGTTGCAATAAATTAACCCCTCAGGCTAATTTGTTCAGTTTTCGGAACAACTCATAGAAATCGTTGTCTCCCTTACTATCATGGTTAGAAATATGATCTAAATGGTGTTAGAAAGAGCACCACGCTTTAAATTCAAATCGAAACGTTAACCGCAAAATAATTAAAATGTACCTTTATGAAATCACAGTATTAGACCAATTTGGAAAAAAAAATAGGAAATTAGGAAAAAATTAGTACCTAATTCAGCGACACCTACCCATTCCGCGAACCTAAAAATGCACCTTCGTACATTTATGTTTTCGTCATAAGAACTAGATACGAAAAAAAGTATGATTGTGACAATGGTGCACCAAGCATGGTGGGAAAGAATAACCATACCTTCAGGGACTGTCCGTCTAGCCCCGCGGGCCAGAAGGACCCCCTTCCGGCTAATTTCCAATCGATGATCAATAGCATTGGAGATTGACGGGGCAATAAGATTAATTAAAGCCGTTTTTATAACTGGCTATTAAATAATAAGTTTGCAGGAATGTGATTAAAGACATTCTATATTCTAATATCAGCTGTCATTTTCGTTTTCATATAAGACAAGAAGGAAGATTTTTATGAACGGCCTTCAAGATGATAGTCGATGATGTGCAGAGATCTCTCCCTGGAACCAGTACAGCAGTTGACAGCATGTTTCGTCTGTGAGCAAAATAGCAAAGGAGTGGAAGTCATGCTCCCAATAATAATATGTTCATATAATAAAAGTGTGCTCTTACTTTTTAAGGTAACTTTGGTTATTTTAGTTCCCGTGAAAGCTTTGGGTGGACTGCACAACAAGGTAAAGTCAAGTTCGTCACTTTTTTCCCTCGTCTCCTTGTAGGCGGCGAAAGTGGCTTCCCAGACTTCTAGGATGACCAAACATACCTGGGTACTGGAACCAAAAACATTCTAATAAATCATATTGAATACACATTAATGGGTTTTATATAGTTAGAATTTTCAAAATATTGATTTTTTTATTTCATTTTCATAATGTACATATATTTAAGTACACACAAAGAAAATTTCAAGTCAATCCGGCGACTACTTTCGAAGTTACATGCATATTTGTAAAGGCGTGTCAGAGCGCTTGAAAGTACGTTTAAAGTCGGTGACCAAGATTTCTCGGAAATGGCTGAACCGATCAATCTCAAATTTTAACACAAGCTTTTTAAGTATATTTTTTAGTAATTAATCGAAGATTGTTTCTCACCAATATATATATTTTTTTTATAAACAGTAAGGCCAAAATTTTGGGCAAAAATCGATTTTTTTTTTGAGAAGCCTCCATTTTGTAAAAAAAAATTATTTTGCTTATTCCTTCGATTAATTAGGAGATTATACTTTCTTTTTAAATGATGGTAACTGCAATTGGTTTATGATTGGTTTACATTGCCATCAGTGACGTAGCGTGCCTTGGAGGGGCCCTGTATTAAAATTAGTTGGGGGGCCCAAATGAAGGGTAAAGATTTCTCACAAAAGAAACAAAAGCCCGGGGGCCCCGTATCATTGATATGGCTGATACGGCGGTAGCTACGTCCCTGGTTGCCATTAAAAAGCTATACTCTAGATACCACTTTTTTGTCTCTGGGATGAAGAGGGCGGATGCGGAGCAATGAGAATAGTGATGGAGTCATGTAAGGTAATGGTTCTCAAAGTGTGCGCCACGATGCCTAAAGAATTCCCCCCAGGAGCCCTGCGTTATAATTTATTTAAATGTAATTAGTTGGATTCGTTTAATTTGCATTGAAAACAAGTAAGTTTTAGTTTATTTGTTAGTTTAAAATTCTTAAGTGAGCGAGTGCTTAAATGAGCTAATGCTTAAATGAGCTAGAGCTTAAGTGAGTGAGTGAGTGCTTAAGTGAGCGAGTGCTTAAGGAAGTGGGTGCTAAGGTGAGTGAGTGAGTGTTTAAGTGAACGAGTATGTAAGTGAGTGAGTGCTTAAGTGAATGGGTACATAAGTGAGTGAGTGAATGCTTAAGTGAGCTAGTGCTTAGGTGAGTGAGAGCTTAGGTGAGCAAATGATTAATTGGGAATAGAGGGATGACAATTTTAGCAATCCAATTTTTTATTTCTTGTTTGAATTTGGTGATTTGGTCAATTTTGATCATTTTTTGATATTTGAATCAGTTAGTTGACTTTTAAAAAGATATATTAAATATCCATCTCAGTTCTTCCAAATGTTGGCTCACAAAGAGAAATCAAAAACAGTTAATTCAAACAGCTTAAATTGTCATGTATTAGAAACCAATAGTTCTCTGAACAGTAGAGCTTGTGTCCAAAAAAGTAAGTTTCTAACATTCTCTTTTTTAATAAATCAAAACCAAAATTTCCTCTGAAATCATAAAATTTTAAGTAGTTACTTAAATTCTTAGTTATAAATCAAAAATTTAAGAAACCTTTTTTAATTTCAAATAAGGAATTGCACAATTTCTCTAAAGAAACGTCACTGTCTCGATGACAATTCTCTTTTCAATTTTTCTTCCAGCAGATAGGTACCATCATAATACTGAAAAAATGCCAATAAGAAAGTCCAAATAAACAAAATGATTTCACATCTGAAAAAATAATCTTTACTGAAACATTAAAACGCTGATCATCTGGAAACGGAATACACAAATTTACACACAGACAAAATGCAAAAGAGTCGAGATAAAACAGGACTTGCTAAGCTCATTAAATAAAACTTAGATCAGATTCTATTTTAGAGATCTTAGATCTTAGAGACAGGGACCGTCGGATACAAAGGTATTAAGTAATACAAAGCGGGGGTTCAGTATCACAGGGGCCTAACTACAAAAACATAATAAGGTATTATTAGTACTTACTCGGAATACACTTCAAAGTTCTTGTAGGTGTACATCATGACAGGAATGTCGGTCTTTGTTTCATGGAAAATGGGGGGTAGTGTGTCGTGCATCATGTACTCGGCCAGCCAAGCAGGATTCCAGCGGATGATGTGCGTTAAGAAAGTCTTGTGATACTCTGGGAGGGATTCTTCACTGGGGGCTTTGGACACGTACATGGACATCCTCCGATCCCCGTCGTAGTTGGATTTCCTGGCAACTCTGTCTTGCCTTATGTTTTGATTGCCCTCCACACTCCCCAGGTAGGAGGTGGAGCGCTCCAATCCACCCCTGGTGGCAGAGCTGCTGGTGCCAGGAGATTGGCCGCCGGGTGAGGGTGTTCGCGGGGATTGATTACCCAGTAAGTTTCTCCGAGACTGAGGCTCCTTTGTAAACTTTCCACTAACCAATGTGTCGCACATGGTGTGAGTACGAGAAATTGACTTATTTCGATGTGAGAGTACCGTCGCCGGTGTTTCACGTGCATTAGAATCGTGGGTAGATCTGGCAGTTTGTTCTGCAGTTTCTTTTGATTCGGAGTTGGGATCAGTTATTCTGCCGTATGTGGAATATGAAGATGGTTTTGAGCTGCTGGTAGATTCGGAGGTGCCGGGTGGCCCTCGGGAATCGTCGTCAGATATTTGGTCAGTAGTGGAGTCGGCAGTCTGGTGTGTGGTTTGAGTTAGGACGTCCAGTATACGAGAAGCTATGGAGGGTCGGCGCCTGGGATCTTCTCTCTTTTTCCATACGTCATTAGGGGCAGCCTGGGTAGGGCTGGTAGCAGAAGCCACGCCAACAGTGGAGAAGGAACGACCGTACTTTATAGACTTCTTGGGAGAGTGAGAACTTTCTTCGCCGGTTCTTTTTTTCTCTATGTCAGAAGGGGCAGCCTGGGTAGGACTGGTAACTGAAGCCGCGCTAACAGTAGAATAGGAACGACCATACTTTGTTGACTTCTTGGGAGATTGAGAACCTTCTTTGCCAGTTCCCTTTTTTCCTATGTCAGTAGAGGTAGCCTGGGCAGACTGGATAGGGCTGGCAGTGGAAACAAAGCCAACAGTGGAATAGGAACGACCATGCTTTGCTGACTTATTGATAAATTGAGAACTTTCTTCTCCAGTTCTCTTTTTACCTGTGGGAGATTGAGAACCTTCTTTGCCAGTTCCCTTTTTCCCTATGTCAGTAGAGGCAGACTGGGTAGGGCCGGTAGTAGAAGCAAAGCCAACAGTGGAATAAGAACGACCATACTTTATGGACTTATTGAGAGACTGAGGACTTTCTCCGCCAGCCGAGGACTGGCTTGTTTTATCCTTCTGATTGTCGTGAGTACCCGGTGCGAAGGTGACTGAACGCTCCACTATGGAATAAGAACGAGGTCTTATCTTCTTCAATATAATTCTATTATCGGTACTGGGCCGCTTCAAAATTCCTGGTGGGCAAATCCGCGCCGGTACAAGAGGGGCCTCCTCTATGGAGCTGGAGGCCAGGTCATGCATAGAATACGACCGGGGTCTTATCGACCCTGCGAGTCTTTCTACGGTGGATTGTAAAGGTGGAGCAAGAAATGACAATTGTGAAAGAATTTTCGCTTGCATTTCCTTCAATGCTTCAAATGCATCATGGTTCTTTTTTGTTTTAGGTTTTTCATTATTTTTTTTTAAATGTTTCGAGACATTGATGGTCGCAATCGATTTCGATCTTTGTCTTAGCGGGGCGTTGTTACTGCTGAGAAGTTTCTCTGGAATTGACTCAGAAGAATCCAATTTGGCCTTAATTCGAGAAGATCTTCTTGTGACAGCCGGCAGTGGTTCTATCATTATAGATTGTCTTCTATTTGACTTACTAGCCGCTGAAAAATAAAATTATTTATGATGTGAATATGTACAGTTAACATATTTGCTAACCCACAATAATTTATGTTGATGTTTTTGGGGTATCGAACCGTATTACGCTTCTTCCTTCTTCTTGAGAAAACTTTTCTAACAGCTTTACAGTGTTTATCATCAGGGAAGATGTATTGAGTTTATTTTGACTGGCACGGGCAGCATATTCAAAGATCTATTATTATTTATTTAGCCTTTATTCCGGAATGTGCGGAGGTTAGTGCAAGCAAACCCACACAACCCTTAACCTCTTAAATGCCAGGGAAGAAACTCGAAAATTTCGCGATGTTTTGACTTTGACGTAATATTTTGCAGATTTATTTTATGCTATCGTATATAACATTTACAGAAACACGTTCCCTGAACAATAAACTATGCTTACAAATAATATTACTTGCGTTTATTTGACAAATTGATAGTTTTATCGATCTTTTCATGACATGCGACGCTCAAAGTTTGACAGCTCAAATCGCGGCAGAAATGTCATTTCGAAAGTCATAGATATGTGCAAAGATGATTATTTGAGAGGCTAGGTGTGTTCCTTATATCTGTTACGTCAAGAACAAGAATGCCCCAAGCGATTCTGACCTTGTCCTTCATACATTTTCTTTATACATAAGGTTTAAAATCGCATCTCAAAAAAATTTTTTTTTTATGGCGCGTCCTGGGCGCGCAATCGGCAAACCAGAGGTTAAAGCAGTCATGAACACCCTATTCAGCAGGTGTTCCAAAAAATGTAATGCTTTCTTTCTTTGATGTCCTGTGGCACTTATATTACGCAAATAAAGCTGAATTAATTTATGCAGCTAGTTGCATGCATGTTCTAAACAATTGCATGGCACCAAAATGTTAGTGTAAATTGCACAAATTTTGTGTCATGCAACCATCAGCAACCATGGCACCATCAACGTCAAAACTTTTTTCTGCAATGTGCAGTGTTGTTGTACACAACTTTCACACAGTTACAAGGAACACATACACAGCTGAAATGGTTTCGTGACACCAGTTGCATAACGTTTTTACACTACACAATTAGTTGCACACGACTAGTGGCGCTGTAATTTCGTGCTAGCGGGATTCTAATTTTGCGGCATACAACTAATACACGCATGAAACTAGCAGTGAAACTAATGTCAAGAAACAACTTGTGCGCAACTAGTTGCATAATGTAAATTTGTATGGTTTAACCGGTGGCCTGCCGATTGCGCGCCCGGGACGCGCCCTATAGCCGAATAAAAAAAAAATTAAAAAAAAACTTTTTGATATGCGATTTTAAACCTTATGTATAAAGAAAATGTATGAAGAACAAGGTCAGAATCGCTTGGGGCATTCTTGTTCTTGACGTAACAGATATAAGAAACACACCTAGCCACTCGAATTATTATTTGGGAATGCTTCTGTGACTTTCCAAATGACATTTCTCCCACGATTTCAACTGTCAAACTGTGAGCGCCGGGGGGGTCATAAAAAGGTTGATAAACCTATCAATTTGTCAAATAAACGCAAGTAATATTCAATTTTTTACGAGAAAAACTCTCTTTTTTATAACTTTTGAAGGTTATTCCCATCAACGTAATATATCATTGAAGTAATATTGTTTGTAGGCATAGTTTATTGTTCAGGGAACGTGTTTCGGTAAATATTATACGATAGCATAAAATAAATCCGCAAAATATTACGTCAAAAGTCAAAACATCGCGAAATTTACCCCTTTGCTCCATGGCATTCAAGGGGTTAAGATAAGGATGTGCAGCATTTTGGCCCTGGTTCAACTTTGTTTTCATTTGAATCTCATTTAGATTTGTTCCATCTGGTGCGTGGTGACCATGCTAGAAGGAGAAGGAAGTGTGTTCTAATGCTAGAAGGAGAAGGAAGCCCAAACACGGCTAAATACCCCAAAAGTATGAATGTGAATGAAGCAAGGAATGTGCCAAGATAGAGAGGAGCACAAATATGTTAAATTAGTTAGTATCCCAAATATAATACTACAAATTGGCAGTGAGAATCTTGATGAAATGTGATGAAAATAGTTAATCTGAACATGAACCAATGAGAATGAAGAGGAAGCTTTACCATGCAAGATCATGGACATGGACATGGAGCGGGGCCATATCCTTACTCTCTCCATGAGAGATGCTCCATCTGGACCGATGTTTGCTGGAATCAAATGCAAAATAAACATTGTAAATTGCACAGCATTCAGTTCGATGCATTGGTTCTCCGTGGCTGACCAGTAAAGACCTACAGATCCAGGGGTAGCAAGTCAAAATCTGGCTTATTTTTAAAATTGTGCTGTCTTATCAGATAATGGGTTTGTATATTTATAAAAATAATATATAATCGACCATAAGTATATTCCCCGGAATAACTAGTTATATTCAAAGAATTGACCTCAGTTTTTGTACTTTACATGAAAGACAAAAAAAAACTAAATGAGTTTCAAGGAAGTTGTTCCTACGTCATGTTATTAAAAGTGGATTTGTGGTGCTTCTAGAGGGAGTTGAAACTAAGTATACAGGTCGATGCAGAAGGAAGCTACGGAACTTTTTGCATACTTATCTCAATTTGGAACAAAAATTAGATAGGTCATGTTGCCGCTTAAGCGATGTAATGCGAAATTTTCAGATTCCCACTAAGCATCTAAGCATTTTATATAGAAAATTGTTAGTAAGATTAAATGGTTATTCATGGTTAAATAGTGCAAGACATGCAGGCTGATGAATTTGCAACAAAGATGATATTAAATATTTCCTATTATAACACAAATTTGTATAAAGCACATACCTGAAAGCGAATTACGTCGCTCTTTGTTTAGATTACTATCACCAGTCTTGAAGACGGAAGAACTTTTAGATTCTTTACTACGCTTTGTTTCCTTAGATGTTGAATTCTTGTCGGACTTTGAAGTGCGACTATTATCAGAATCAGAAGGTTCTTTATTCTTTGATTTTACCGCCTTAGAAGAACTCGTTTCTTTAGCAGACTGTGACGATCGTCTTTTTGAAACTGAAGGTTCCTCCTCGAGAGAGTTCTTAACTTTTTTTGTCTTTGAATACGAATCATCTAGTACAGATTTAGAAGAATTTTTGGATTTGAAATCAGTAGAATCTTTTTTTGGTGTTTTTGTCTTAGAGGAACTCTTTTCTAGTGACGTGCTTCGGGTTTTGGATACTGGAGGATCTTTCTCGGAAACTTTGGATTTCTTTCCCTTAGAAGAGCTATCTTTAATTTCACACTTTAAAGTGCGTCTGGAGCTGGAATCAGATGGTTTTAAGTCTACAGACTTCTTTGTTTTCTGGGTCTTGGAAGAACTCTTGTCTAAGGAAACAGAGGAGGGCAGGGAAGTGCGTTTGTTGGAAACTGAAGTTTCTTTCTCTGGTAATTTCATAGATTTATTTGTCTTAGAAGAACTATTATTATCAGTTACGGATGCATTTTTCACTTTACAGTCTGAAGGTTTTTGCTCAGAAACATTATTTTTCTGTCTCTTTGAGTTAGAAGGACCATCGTCTATCACAGACTGTGAAACACGTTTAGAATTGATAGAAGCTATGGGTTCTTTCTCTAGAATCTTCTTTGGTTTCTTTGCCTTAGAGGAACTATCATCTGTTGCAGACTGTGAAGTACGTTTTTTAGAAACAGAAGGCTCTTTTTCTGAAATAGCCTGCGGTTTCTTTGATTTAGACAATATGGTGTCTTTGCTGTATTTTGTATTGGACTCTGCATGTACAGCATTTCTCAGTTTCTTCAATATAGATTCCTTGTCTTTAGTACTCTGGGAAGTATCACTGTTTGCTGAAGATGAAGGCCCAGGAAGCTTAACATTCTCTGAACTAGAAATTTCTGGAACTGACTTAACAGGTGATTGAGGCAGTTCAGGAACAGGTTGTACTTGTTCAACCTGAAAAGATTCTTTATCTGTAGAAGAAACTGGTTCGTCGGCTTCAAGAATTTCTAATTTTATGGTTCTAGAAAGTTCTAGAGCAATTTCAAGGCTGTCCTTAGTGTTAGAAATATTGGGTGATTCTATCTGCGGTTCTAACTGTAGAGAGTTGTTAGGTTTTTTACATTTAGGAGAAGGTTTTACTTTATTAACCTGAACCACATTGCTAACAGCAGACAATAAAGGTGCTTGTACTGTAATAGGTTGAAGAGATCTGGCAGTTTGTGGAATTGCAACTGAATGATCTTGACCACCGGCAACAGCTGGTGACTTTGGCGGTGGTTCTTGCTGAGGACCAGGCGGTAAAATAGGCCCAGCAAGAGCTGGAGCAATATCTGGGACAGTAGTGGAGTGTATTACTTCTAACTGCTGCTCTATGTCTTGGATGTGCTTGGAAGTGACCCTGCCTGGTTGATAGCTTTCAGCTTCGGCAATATTACAATCTCTAGTATACATAGCCAAGGAATGCAGTTCCTCTAATTGATAATCTATTAGGTTCTCTAAATAAAGCACTTTTTTGTTCATGGCTTCATTTTCGTTTGTCACTCTATGTGGCTTTTGTTTTTCCAGCAAAAGTTGAAAACAATATTCGGAATTTAAGTCTTCCATATTCTCTTCGGGCTTTCCGAAGCTGATCACATCTTTTTCCAGAAGGAGATAAAATCTTCCAGGTTCTATTCTTTCTCCATTTATGTATGTCCCGTTGGTTGTCTGAAAAACAGAAACTGTTACTGCTGTACTGTTTGTACATATTAATACATATTACATATTAATCGGTGGGTTTTGATGGTATTGTAATTAGGATTCCATTACAAAAGAAAATCGGGGAAGCCACTTTTGACGCCATCTGGCTGTGGATTCAAATAAACCTAAATCTGTACACTGCTCAACAAATCAGGACATTCACCATGCACAGCTCGATTTAGACTTTATATATTTATCGTTTAAAACACTTTTCTTGTTCTGAAATTTTTAATTTTTTATTACAATAACATAAACACGCAAGCTATGAACCCATGAAATAATGTAAAATTAAATAAAGAAAGCAGAAGCCAGAGAGACAAATGTAATTATCGACTAATGGAGGGAGATTGGCGCTAACCAGAAGTGGGGAAATTCTCTGGATGAAGTAAAGATATTTTTTCTTGGATATTTCAATAGATGTTAATGGAATAAAGAATAACGCACACTTTAAACCCGGGTTGAGTACCATTTGAGCCATACATTCCACAAAATTTTGATTTGTCTCTTGGGTGCCGCTCGATCACTCACGCGTTAGCCGCGCTGTGAGATTGAATTTCCAAATCACATACGTATGCATCAGCCGAACGTAAAAAGTTAAGGAAATTAGGTATCCACGTTGAAAAATATGAAGTTGTGTCATTTTTAACTGTGGAATGGTTAAAGTTCACGACTGCTTCAGAAAATAGATTTCTGCTTTATATAAATAGAAAAATGATCCTTACCATATTGTCTCGAAGGTAGACGAGGTTACCATTTTGGTAGGCGATAGTGGCATGATTCTTAGACACATGCGGGCAGGTGCATATAATGAATGCTGTAACGCTCCGGCCAATCTCCAAAGGACTATCCTCAAGGAAATGCTTGGTGGGTTGAGAACACCGCCGCATCAAGAACCATTTGTCTCCTTCCATGGTTGCGCTTTCTGTCTTTATCTCTGAAACACATGGATATGTTTTAATACTGGACTAGACTTTTAGTACTAGAATACTAGACAGTCTTTTTCACACAATTCGGAATCCTACAGGCCCCGTATACTCACAAGACAGGTTCGTTTGGACGATATCAGATGGTCATAATGCGGGAATCAGACGGTTCACCTTTCATTAATTTCTGTCTTTCATTACGCCTCTTTCGCTCGGAATGAAACGTCTGAACAAGAAATAAAACAAATTGCCAAATGAATTCATTGGTGTACCGATCTGACAATGTTGGATACTGGCATTCGGCATCTTTCACTCGCATGCGGAATGAAAGCAAAATGAGACGTCTAATGGTATTCATTCAGCTAATTTGTTTGCTCTTGGGAAAACGTCTCATAGAGATCATGCTGCTGCTGGATCCCCTCCTGTCACGAACCGGCACAACAGCAGCGGCGAGGTTTTTGCACTCATTGATGGGGCAGCCCACCCTCAGTCGTGAGCGACACTACTGAGCGGGCCGGACAGACGTAACCAGTTGGAAAGAGTCTCCCTCAACCAGTATCTCCCATTGCGGGATTGATGAGGTCCACAGGGCAACACCCGAGGCCCTAGACTGACTCGCAGACCTAGATGTCCCCCTCTGACACCTCACCATACGAAAGAAGAAGAATGTGCAAATCGAAAAGTCTGTGCTAGAGAATTATTCCTCGGTATTGGAACAAGACTGCAGAACGTTAGTGATAAGGAAAAGATAAAAAAAGATAATCATTCCCTTAACCGCCACACTTTTAGGCACAGATTATGGAAATTACACTTCATTTCAACAATTACTACAACAAACATGCTCAAAATAGGTTATTAGATTTTAGTTTGAGTTAACTAAGTAATTCGTGCGTATTTAGATTGAAATTAGCAAATGTCAATTCATACAACAAAAGTCCAAAAAGGCGGCAAGGGGATCGTTTTACATGAGAAATTTTGAAATTTGATTGAATAAAAATGTAATTTTAATATTTCTTTACTGTCCATCCAAACGTAATTAGTTTTTTCTTGTAGTAATTGTGTTGAAACGTAGTGTAATTTTCAAAATATGTGACTTGTTCAAACTTGTGATTAATTCAAACTTTTATTTTTTAATTTATCATTCTTTACGGTTTATCTCAGTACTGTCAGTATAAGTTTGAATCTACGCATAAAATAAATAAACCATCATTTGCCATTTATTTCATAAAGCTTTATCTAATTTAATTATACAATTTATGTCAACGTTTTACAATTGGGCACCTGACTGCGTTCATGTTTCTTTTTAAAATGAGCGGGAATTGAACGCCGGGATCTTCTAAACTGCTCTACCCACTAAGTTACCGCAGCAACATTCAGACCCATTGTGATAACTTGATAAGAGTTCATCATTTAATAAATTAATATTGTATAATAACTCTATTGTCTAGTGGCAGTGCGGCTTAATGTTTGCTATTTCTCTGATTAATAATATAATATAAGTGGCTATGATACTGAAATCGAACGTAGGCGTAGGCGATTATTTCTCAAATGCTATCGAAACTCCTACATTTTGTAAGTGTATGCGTATTGTAAACAATATTGTGTTTATCCACACCAACTTTTTTAAATGTTTATAATTCAGTTAAAAACACGAGTTCTAACACATTGCAGCAGTAAAGTATGTGTCCGATGGTGTGGAAAATAGATAATATAAATAATAGAGATCCACCAGAAAACTAAAATAATAATATGAGAACCGAAAGGAAAAAACATTAATCCTAATTGAAGTTTATGCACCTACTTACATTACGAAAAGCATTCACAAAAAAAGACATTTATGTAAAACTTTAATTCATAGATATATCAATACCACTCACCTTCAATTATTGAATAAATGTACCATGATTATTAATTAAATTCCACAATTTCTTTAATTATTGACAATAGAAGATAAAGAGAACCATAGAAAAACTTATTGCACATTTGAAATGGATCGTAGACAACGACAACCCATAGATTAAAAATATTCATGATCGTTACATTTACACAATCGATATATTTTTATCGATACATCAAAAGTATCGAGTGATTTATCGATTAATCGCTCAGAGTCCGGGAGCAAAAGCTACGGCCGGGGGGGGGGGGGGGGGAGGGAAGGCAACACTTCTGAATTTCATTCTTGGCAATGACTTTGTTGTTTACTAGCAACATTAATATTATTCCTGTTTTCCATGAATTTCAAATATGTACTATAAATATCTAAGTGCAATTAAAAGAAAATATTACGCACGTTTTATATAATATTTTAAGTGTGAGCTATACTTGCAGTAGCTTAGCCAGAAGGTACGAAATCCCGTTAATAATATTGTTAATGTACCTCTACGATTTAAACATATTATTTGTACAAGGTGGCTGGCTGTACGTAAAAATAATGTCCTGCTTTATAATATTTTTACATTACAAACTAATTATTATATTGTAATCTTATTGCAGTTGGAGGTTATTATACACGGTGTCTGAAAACTCGTGACACAAGCGGGAAACTGGGGAATCTAGAGCACATAGAGATCCCAAATAAACATAAAGTTTTTCGATTTGAGCATTTAAAAAAAAAAAAAAAAAAATTGGCTATTTTAGGGTGGCTCACCGGCATAGAATTATGTATTAGCAAAGGTAGGTGCCTACTTACGTTATGTAGCAATGTTCCTTTTACAATACAAAAACAAAACAAATTGTTCAAAATTATCACCGGTACAGTTGGGCCCGTCTTACGATTGATAGTTGCACTCTTTGAATCCAAATCCGAAAAAGGTCCATTGGTGTCAGACCCAGTGACCATGCGCTAGGTCCAGCACGTCCTATCCACCAGCCCTCGAACTCTTCAACGAGGCATCTTCGAACTTGTAGCCCAAAATGAGGCGGAGCACAATCGTTTATCACAAACCACATATTCCTTGTGATTATCAGACGATTCAATGTCTTCAATAACCGTCTAAATTTCACTGTAATCCACAAACCACAGATTTCTTACCGGAGGAACGTCTTCAATGGCCGTCTAAATTTCACTAGCTTAATGGTACTGACACATTTGCTCATTGACAAGCCGGCTTATGAGCATGCTCATTAATGAGTATGCTCATGTCAAATAGTCAACTGTACACACTTGCTCATTAACGAGCAGGCTTGGTTTGAGCTTTCTCTTGAATGAGCGTGCTCAAAGCCAACATTTGAACACACATGCTATTTAATGAGCATGCTCATGTCAAATAATAAATGTCATCGTGTAGTGTCAGTTCCATTCGCCCAGAACTAAACAAAGTAATCGTATTGCTTGCAACGCAATTATTCGTTATTTAAGAATCTTTTGACGAAAGAAAACAAAACGGTTGATTTGGGTCCAAGATGTCAACGGATATACAATTACAAGGACATAATAGAGTCAGTTCTGTCCGCACAGAAGTCAATAAAGTAATTGTATTGCTTGCAACTCATTTACTGAAGAAACTTTTGGCGAAAGAAAAAAACAAAATAAAAAGTTCGATTTGGGTTCGCAATTGGATCACTAGAAGAACAAACCTTGGAGCAAGTAATCATTTGTTAGTAGAAATGCGAAAAGAAGATATCAACGGATATAAAAATTATTTATGAATGCTTCCGCAGAAATTTGACGAGCTACTCTCTAAAATTGAAAGCGTGATATAAAAACGAGATACTCATACGCGGAATGTTATTCCGCATATGATATTCTAAAGGTTGATTTTCGTCAAAGACGTCAACAAATTCGAATATGTCTAAATTATAAAAAATAAATACAAATTTCAATAGAATGTGGTTTCATTTTAGAGGTAAAGGAACTGTTGGGGAATTTGGAAGTCTGTTGTGGATATTGTGGTGACCTTGTAATAATAAAAATCCAAACACATTCGTGATTCCCATAATAAATCACGAAAAGAAAGGTTTTTTCGTCCACCTAGCGATCTATTTTGACATTTTTGCCAAGAACGCGCAGGCACGAACCAGGGATGGTATGTCTAGGGAAATTTCCCTAGATCTAGGGAAATTTCGAACTCAAACACTTTGTACAATTTTTTTTACGTATGACAATATTACTGGTATTGCTAGTCGATAATAATTATTATTTTTAATTTCCGTGAATCTTATATACTGTTAATATACTGACATAAATCAAGCAATGTTGTTTTTAACACCGACAACTCAAAATGATATTAAATTTAGGTTTCAAGTTGCGTTTTTATCTAAATATGTTTATTACAAGATATTTTCTTCAGTTTCGGTGATTGCGGTTGATTTTTATTTTGCAAAGTGATTTTTTTAATAGGAATATCGTTTTTAATTCAGTTGTAAGTGTATACATATTTTGAAATTATTATTTCATTTGGCAAAATTGTTTTATTTGGAAAAGTACAGCAAGAAATGGGACGTTTGTATAATTATGATCTCACAAGTAGTTAAAAATCCGCTCCACAGGTTTTTGATGCTAGGCCCTGCGGGCGGATTTTGTTTCGGCTTCACCCAGTTTGAGTGTTGGTGACCATTTTATAAATCCGATAGGAACTGGTTCCAAAAATAGCCAGTTCCTCGGATCCACTGTAATCCAGTGACACCTAGTCACCGAGACAAAGTAACCGTGACAAAGTAACCGTGACAAAGTAACTGAGACACGCAATGGCGTCATATGTAATATATATTTTTTACACGAACCCCACACAGGAGGCCCTGAGGAAAATAATCTGCCTCAGGGCCTATGTCATCTTTAGGAATGATGTGTGGAGGGTTTTTTTAAGGAAAGGAAATGGAGGGGAATTCTGGGAAGGAAAAGGGTTTAAGGGGTGGGTAGGAATCTGGGGTTCAGAGTGTCCTGGTCATCCGCCTCCAAGATCTAGGCAAACCTCACCCCATAAACCTGGGCACCCCTGCTAAATCACCAAACATAGCGAACCACTTGGGGTGACCTATGGCAGAGGTGTTGGTTATCCAATAAAGGTTCCCGGGGCGGCGGTACCCATTCCCGCCTCCCAAATTTCATAATATGTAGCCAAAATATATCGCGTATAGCCGCGTGATTTTATTATTCGCAACTCGTCAAGTACCACCTTTCCATATCCTGAAAGATACTTAATTCTATAAATTCGTAGTACGTATGCCTAGGGGTGAAATTTACACATGCGGCTGTTGACGGAAGTAGCGACATATTTTGACAGATTCTTGAATTAAAACCGAATTACAACGGTAGATTTGCTTGAAATTTCATGAACATAGATGTTATTTGAGGCGCGGCTCGTAAGGCGTGGCGTCAGATTTGCAATCGAAGTCGGGTTCTGAAATTCAACCACGCAGATGCAAGGGTATTAATACTGTTTGATGATTATTATTCTGTATGTATACATTTGACACTGTGACAGAGCTGTGTCAGATTAGTTGTTCCAGTGTTGCTATCGAGAATCGAGAATTTCCATTAGCAAAATTAAAAATTGCCGTGTAAGAAAGATAATAAAAACGGTGACTACGAACTTGTGTAAAAGTGATTATTTTAACGAAATCTAGGGAAATTTTGTCTCAACATCTAGGGAAATAATTTTTTTGGGCATACCATCCCTGGCGCGAACTGAGATAGGAATGACATGAGCATGCTCATAAGCCAGCCTGTTCACACATGCTTAGAGGCTTCCCCTTCCACCCGATAATCCAATGAGCATGCTCATAAATCAAACGGCGGTTGATTCTATCAGCTATCTCATTTGGCTTCAAATGAGCATGCTCATTACTAGCAACGTCACGGACACACATGCTACTAGGTAGCAATTGCTACTAGGTAGCATGCTCTTTGGCTTCAAATGAGCAAGTGTGCCCGTACCATAACTTAACTTAGAGGCGAGTCGTTCGCGAACGAGTCGGCTCAGTGATCCGGATTTTCGTACAGATCCGTAAGATCCGGGTCCCAAAGACCGATCTTCACGGTTCGCGGATCTTTGAACGAGTGAGCGGGTGACCCGGTGAGCCGACCGACCCGTGAGATCCGGAGAGCCGACTGACCCGTGAGAGCCGAGAGCGTGTATCGTTCAACGGATCTCGCGGCTCGCGGGTCACTCGGCTCACCGGGTCACCCGCTCACTCGTTCAAAGATCCGCGAACCAGATTGGTCTTTGGGATTGATCGTTCGTTCAGTCGGCCGCGCAGAAAAGTAAAATATGAAAGTAACGTAACGGGTTTACAGCTCAGATCACTGTGAGAATTTTCTGCGCGGTGGCGTACCGTTTCTGCTAAGTGTGCATGTTATTATCGAAATACAATATAATAATTTCGAAATTCATGCGTGTGTGCGTGCATAATACTTCAGTCGTGACGTCAGCGCTCCGGCCACATTATATTGTTTAATATAACAAAAGTAAGGATGAATTATATTATTATTATGCTCATGTTTATTTTCAGTAAATCATTGATTGTTTATTTTCAATATTTCATCAAGAAATAATGGTTAAAAAAGTAATTTTGGTATTGAGTACTTACATGACTAGATGTAATAATCTTTGATGAATGTATGTTTAGTACACGATGTTTAAATATTATTCTACTACCGAAATTTAACACATTTTTCTACACATTTCTTTTAACAGCGAACTGAACTAAAAAGCAAACTGAAAATTCGATACTGTTTCGTACCAAAACTCAATTAAACAAAGGATTTCATTTTTTCATTCTAAGGGAAATCCAATTAAAAGGGAATTAAAAAGAGATCCGAAATTCAAATAAAAAAAGGGAACCCCAAAATATTGGGGTTCCCTTGAGATTGACTAAATTCGGTCGTTGAACGAGCCGGTTCACTGACCCGGATCTTTTCATTGAACGAGACCTAGTGAAGCGGCTCGTTCAACTGACCCGCTTTGCCCGCCTCTAACTTAACTTACTTTGTTTAATGGTACTGACACATTTGCTCATTGACAAGCCGGCTTATGAGCATGCTCATTAATGAGTACGCTCATGTCAAATAGTCAACTGTACACACTTGCTCATTAACGAGCAGGCTTGGTTTGAGCTTTCTCTTGAATGAGCGTGCTCAAAGCCAACATTTGAACACACATGCTATTTAATGAGCATGCTCATGTCAAATAATAAATGTCATCGTGTAGTGTCAGTTGCGTTCGCCCAGAACTAAACAAAGTAATCGTATTGCTTGCAACGCAATTATTCGTTATTTAAGAATCTTTTGACGAAAGAAAACAAAACGGTTGATTTGGGTCCAAGATGTCAACGGATATACAATTACAAGGACATAATAGAGTCAGTTCTGTCCGCACAGAAGTCAATAAAGTAATTGTATTGCTTGCAACTCATTTACTGAAGAAACTTTTGGCGAAAGAAAAAACAAAATAAAAAGTTCGATTTGGGTTCGCAATTGGATCACTAGAAGAACAAACCTTGGAGCAAGTAATCATTTGTTAGTAGAAATGCGAAAAGAAGATATCAACGGATATAAAAATCATTTATGAATGCTTCCGCAGAAATTTGACGAGCTACTCTCTAAAATTGAAAGCGTGATATAAAAACGAGATACTCATACGCGGAATTTTATTCCGCATATGATATTCTAAAGGTTGATTTTCGTCTAAGACGTCAACAAATTCGAATATGTCTAAATTATAAAAAATAAATACTAATTTCAATAGAATGTGGTTTCATTTTAGAGGTAAAGGAACTGTTGGGGAATTCGGAAGCCCATTGTGGATATTGTGGTGACCTTGTAATAATAAAAATCCAAACATATTCGTGATTCCCGTGATTAATAAATCACGAAAAGAAAGGTTTTTTCGTCCACCTAGCGATCTATTTTGACATTTTTGCCAAGAACGCGCAGGCGCGAACCAGTGATGGTATGTCTAGGGAAATTTCCCTAGATCTAGGGAAATTTCGAACTCAAACACTTTGTACAATTTTTTTTTACTTATGACAATATTACTGGTATTGCTAGTCGATAATTATTATTATTTTTAATTTCCGTGAATCTTATATACTGTTAATATACTGACATAAATCAAGCAATGTTGTTTTTAACACCGACAACTCAAAATGATATTAAATTTAGGTTTCAAGTTGCGTTTTTATCTAAATATGTTTATGACAAGATATTTTCTTCAGTTTCGGTGATTGCGGTTGATTTTTATTTTGCAAAGTGATTTTTTTAAATAGGAATATCGTTTTTAATTCAGTTGTAAGTGTATACATATTTTGAAATTATTATTTCATTTGGCAAAAAGTGTTTTATTTGGAAAAGTACAGCAAGAAATGGGACGTTTGTATAGTTATGATCTCACTAGTAGTTAAAAATCCGCTCCACAGGTTTTTGATGCTAGGCCCTGCGGGCGGATTTTGTTTCGGCTTCACCCAGTTTGAGTGTTGGTGACCATTTTATAAATCCGATAGGAACT
This sequence comes from Glyphotaelius pellucidus, assembly GCA_936435175.1. NCBI lineage: Eukaryota > Metazoa > Arthropoda > Insecta > Trichoptera > Limnephilidae > Glyphotaelius > Glyphotaelius pellucidus. Next base: position 29,540,723 of record OW386544.1, read on the forward strand.
GGTTCCAAAAATAGCCAGTTCCTCGGATCCACTGTGATCCAGTGACACCTAGTCATCGAGACAAAGTAACCGTGACAAAGTAACTGAGACACGCAATGGCGTCATATGTAATATATATTTTTTACACGAACCCCACACAGGAGGCTCTGAGGAAAATAATCTGCCTCAGGGCCTATGTCATCTTTAGGAATGATGTGTGGAGGGTTTTTTTAAGGAAAGGAAATGGAGGGGAATTCCGGGAAGGAAAAGGGTTTAAGGGGTGGGTAGGAATCTGGGGTTCAGAGTGTCCTGGTCATCCGCCTCCAAGATCTAGGCAAACCTCACCCCATAAACCCGGGCACCCCTGCTAAATCACCAAACGTAGCGAACCACTTGGGGTGACCTATGGCAGAGGTGTTGGTTATCCAATAAAGGTTCCCGGGGCGGCGGTACCCATTCCCGCCTCCCAAATTTCATAATATGTAGCCAAAATATATCGCGTATAGCCGCGTGATTTTATTATTCGCAACTCGTCAAGTACCACCTTTCCATATCCTGAAAGATACTTAATTCTATAAATTCGTAGTACGTATACCTAGGGGTGAAATTTACACATGCGGCTGTTGACGGAAGTAGCGACATATTTTGACAGATTTTTTAATTAAAACCGAATTACAACGGTAGATTTGCTTGAAATTTCATGAACATAGATGTTATTTGAGGCGCGGCGCGTAAGGCGTGGCGTCAGATTTGCAATCGAAGTCGGGTTCTGAAATTCAACCACGCAGATGCAAGGGTATTAATACTGTTTGATGATTATTATTCTGTATGTATACATTTGACACTGTGACAGAGCTGTGTCAGATTAGTTGTTCCAGTGTTGCTATCGAGAATCGAGAATTTCCATTAGCAAAATTAAAAATTGCCGTGTAAGAAAGATAATAAAAACGGTGACTGCGAACTTCCGTGAAAGTGATTATTTTAACGAAATCTAGGGAAATTTTGCCTCAACATCTAGGGAAATAAATTTTTGGGCATACCATCCCTGGCGCGAACTGAGATCGGAATGACATGAGCATGCTCATAAGCCAGCCTGTTCACACTTGCTTAGAGGCTTCCCCTTCCACCCGATAATCCAATGAGCATGCTCATAAATCAAAAGGCTGTTGATTCGTGAGCTATTTCATTTGGCTTCAAATGAGCATGCTCATTACTAGCAACGTCACGGACACACATGCTACTAGGTAGCAATTGCTACTAGGTAGCATGCTCTTTGGCTTCAAATGAGCAAGTGTGCCCGTAGCATAAAAGTTTAAAAACGCAAAGAGTTGTAAGTTATTCGATACGTGTCAACGGAACCACACGCCGTAATAAACTGCGGAAAAAACATAAACAAACATTGTACCGGAATCGGGGAACTCCCAAGCAGTACTGTTCAATTTAAATATAGTTTGTCTCTTCTTTCACGTGTTTATTGAGTCGAGCAAATAGAGATAGCTTGCTACGAGCTGTGTGTAGGGTCAGATCAGCTGTTTTTAACTGTGGAACGATCGAATATTTTATTTTTACAATGAATTCAATGATGGGCGATTTCAAAATAATGCTTTAAATCCGGATTTATTTGTTTATTTTTCTTTTAAATAGTTTTTATTACTTAGGTACTATGATCGTCACTAATGATTTACAAGAATTTGACCAAAAAAAAAAATCAACTTCTTACACGATTTGCTCGAAAACGAAAGCTCAAATCAAAAAAAGTAATACAACAAAATCGACTTCAAATGTGATGTAGACTCCCCAGTTTCGGACACCGTGTATAATCCACACCTATTATAAGATTGTAGGTACTCTAACCATAGTAATGATGTATATATAGGTTGTAGGTACTAGGTACCTATTAGAAACTTAAATAAACCGAATTGTTAATTGCATTTATTGGTGAATTATTATGGAATAAAGTTGTCTTACTACAGAAATTATTTCATTTGATTACAAACTAGGGGATACCGATTTTAATTTCATTCATGCTCGTTTCGAATAAATTAAATATATTTTTTCATATGAAGCAGATATATTCCACTGGCCGGTTGAGAAGCAACTTTTTTGGGAGATTTTACCACACTTAAAAAATTTATCCTTGATAAAAAGCTGCCCTTGACTGTAGCTATTGCTCCCGAACTCTGAGCGATTAATCGACGAGTCATTTGATACTTTTGATGTATCGATAGAAATATATCGATTATGTTAAGGTATCTATCATTCCCATCACTACTCGGTGATAATCTGTCATCTGTCAGTGGAATGATTGGTTTGTTTATGGTCAGTGGAATTAGCAGGAGTCAGTTATTCTATGACTTCAAGATTTGTAATTTGTATTTTTGTAGTTATTTTTATTTGCAACAGCGATTAAAAATCATTTACGTTAAGTACTTAATTTAATATTTTTTCTGAAGTCATCAAAAAAATTGGATCAATTCAATAATGGCCGGTATTGGGCATCAGGCTCATAATCTGGAAGGGGTAGAAAGGACAGAAGATATAACCATCAGCGAAGATGTCACATTCGAAGGTTTACTACTCTCAGAAAAGACCCTCGTCGGACTTGAGAAATGTGGTTTTAGAAAACCCTCGCCAATACAACTTAAAGCTCTCCCTTTAGGGAAATGCGGTTTCGGTAAATATTAACAATTTTATTGTGAATATGCTTGCTTTAAAATAAACATTGGGATCTCATTGCCACAGCTAATTCTGAGATCCCATTTAGACCTTGCAAATTTTCCTGGTTGTAATTCCTAAGCTTTGTCTTCACAGTTGCTTAAGAGGTTTAAATGACTTTATTTTGCAGATCTCATTGTTGAATCCAAGTCGGGGACGGGTAAAACCGCTGTGTTTGGTATAATAGCATTGGAGATGCTGGTGATGAATGTAGACCTCCAAGTCATTATCATAGCCCCAACACGAGAGATAGCTGCTCAGATAGGACAAGTTCTCAAAGCCATTGGACACGGATATGAAGGTAACACATTTTATGCAAAATTACAAACAATATTTATTATGCATAATCACTGTTGTACTTGGGAAAACATTATTTTCTTTCCTGTAGGCTTTTCGGTAAATATTAACCTAATAAGGACATGCTCAATATGCACTTTTTATTACAAAAACACTCAACATCAGTTAGATAATAATGGGAAGTAAGTATTTCAGTTTCCGGAATTGAAAAATAATGAATTTTAATAGTTATTTTGTTAAAATTAAAAATGAATATTCACTTGGCGGCCATTGTCATTGATGTCAAAGTTTTGAGGTTAGTTTTTTTCTGCTCTTTTTTAATCCAAAATATTAACACATCACCCTAAAATAGGTTATTAGGTTCTTAGTTTGGGTTTAATTAAAGAAGGAAAAAAAAACTAGCCTACAAAGCTATTTTAATATTATATCAAACATGGCGTGAAGAAAAGATGTGGAATTGTCTGTTTTTTAATGAAATATTTACTAAAATGCATCATTTTCCAATTCCGGAAACTGAATTACTTACTTCTCATTATTATTTAAGTGTTTTTGAAATAAAAAGTGCATATTAAGCGTGTCCCCATTAGGTAAATATTTACCGGCTTTTCTACCAACTTTTCGATTTCTGAAGGATTTTCTTAAATTATGATATGTATAGTGCTGAAATCAAGCCCTTCGTAACTTTTAGAATGTTAGGTTTTGATTTAAACCCCTATAGCACGGCTGGCTACATTTGCAGCCCAGTGAAATAATGACTACACTTGAGGTGCACTGAAGTTTGCAGTGTGTACAGCTAGGTTTTAGAAGTTTTTGTATTTCATTACTGCCAATGAAAATTCCAAAGTAAAAATGTTGATATTGTTTGAAGAAGTTTGTCTTTTATTTCAAATATGATTTTCCATATAACATTGGACTTTGGGATATTAATAAATTTTATCCGTCCTGTAAGGGTTAAATAATAGAAAATTAGAAACATACTTTTTTGGATGCTAGGTCTACTGTTCACAGAACTACTTATTATGAAAGATTGCGACAAATGCCTTTCTTACAAAATAGATGTATAAATTTTTTCCAGGATTGGAAGTGGAGATAGTCATGGGAGGGACCAGTTTGGCTGAAGACAAGGAGCGTCTCAGCAGCAAGAAGTACCAGATCCTGGTGGGCAGCCCGGGCCGCATGAAGCACCTCATCAAGAACCACACTGTATCCCTGGACTCGGTGCGCCTCCTGGTCCTCGACGAGGCAGACAAACTTATGGAGGAGTGCTTCCAACACGACATCAACTTCATGTTCCAGATGCTGCCGCAGAGGAAGCAAGTCATCGTGGCTAGCGCCACTTACACCCAGGAGCTGCGAGACTTCCTCTCTCTCTACATGAGAACCCCCTCTCATATCTGCCCCTACTCTACCAACATCTTAATAGGAGTTGACCAGTATACTTCTGTTGTTCCATCCCACCTCAATTCGGTGAGACAAGGCGTCATTAATTTTGAGGCACTCAAAAAGATTCTTACGGAAGTCCCCTACAAGCAGTGCCTCGTATTCTGCAACTACCAGACTAGAACTTGCTCCACCCACAGGCAGCTGAACGAAGGGGGCTGGCCTGCGGAGTATCTCTCTGGCTGCCAAAACCAAACGGATAGAATCGCCAGTTTGGAAAAATTACAATCTTTTTCCTGCAGAGTCCTTGTAGCCACAGATCTGGCGGCACGAGGTTTAGATGCCGCCAATGTTGATCTCGTAGTCAACTTGGATCTTCCCCGTGATCTCTCCACCTACCTGCATCGCATCGGAAGGGCGGGGCGGTATGGATCCAAAGGAATGGCCATTACCATACTAAACACCAAACAAGAAGCTCAATTCAAAGCAATGTTTGAACAGTTTGGTGATCAGTTTGAAATAAAACCTTTTGGATATGTTGAGCCTAAAATCCCTGACTCAAAAGAAACTACAATAGCTCCACCTGATGTTGAAGAATGTGAAATGGCTTCACCCGAAGATGCACTGCATGAACTAGCCTACGATAAAAGTCTTATCTCTCTAATGACATCTTTTCAAAAACCCATTGAGCCTTCTATTAAAAAAGATGAAACAGAGGATTCGCTCCAAACCCATTCCACTTTTGACTCTTTGCTCGATTCACTCAATGATTTTGACAGTCTGTGTAATTTTAACACAATTTTAAAAACTACAGGACCTGAAAGTAATTTATTAGACTACGTTAATTCAACTGTGGAAAACATCAAACATATTGAAAAGAGTTGGACCACGGACACAAACGACTTTATAAATGTGATAAAATCGCCCAAAAAAGTTGCTACTCAACTGGCCAGTGATAATAAACCTATAAATTATAAAAATGTTCAAATAAATACGCAAGAAGTTGAATTCAAGAGTGCAATCATATCGTACGAAGCAAAAGAAGACCCTAATTTGCCAGAAGTTTCAACAAAAACTTTCAATAGTAATTTCAAAGATTCTAAACCAAAAGTCAAACCGATAACAAAAAAATGTCAAAATGGGGATGAGGAGAAGACATCAATAACAAATGAATTATATCAAAAACCTCGTACTTGCCAACCCCACTCTCATAAACCAAACCGTAGTAGAGGAACTGATTCAAATCTAAATAGTGCTAGAAATTCACATCCCGCTAATTTACATTCTTTCACACCTTCCAGTTGTAAGGGAGTTGAAGAATATTTGCAATGGAAATCACAGCTGTCGTATGTCTCTACATGTATCCAGCAATCTGTTTACATTAGCACCATGGCTGAATTGAGCCACAGGACTTAATTAAATTTGAATGTTAACGATTACTTTTTGCATATTTTTATTTCCAACATTTTGTATTTGAAAAAATAACTCTGGATCTGATCAAATCATAAAAATGCGCACTTCTGTACACAGTTCATTCAGTGACCGAACAACTCGACAACATGCAACTTCATCACTCTTTCGAAAAGTCATATTAAAGTGATGAAAAAAAAAAAAAATTGCACCTAACCTAACGTAATCTATTTAACCTAGATCACAAATATCAAAAACAAAGGCTTGAATTAACTAATAAAAAATAAAAAAAAATGGTGAAAATCTAGCAACTAATACACATTTGATGAAAATCTAGCAAAAATAAAAAGTCACATTATCGCTAACCTTCGTCAATGCGACGAGCCATGGTTGCTGAATTGGCGCTCGTTGGTTCCCCGCACCATCCGCACTACCGTCTGTCGCAGAGGCAACGGGCCGACTGAGATTAGCCAGAGTATGAAAGAGTTGTGGTCGCGCGTGCAAAAGTTATCGCGGTTTTTTTAATTCTGCGTCATTGATTTGACAAAGGTTTGTGATCTAGGGTTAACCAAGTTTTTTTTTCCATCACCTTTAGTGTCTTTTCAAAGAGGTGTTGAAATGCCGCTTTGTTGAGTTGTAATGAAACCAGTTGATTCCTGTCTTTATTCCTGTTTTATATCCAAACCCGCATTTTTTTTTTGGAAAATATTTATCGTTAATTAATAATTTATTCGTAATGTAGGTAATGTTCAATGCAAGGAATAGACAGTTGGAAGGGAAAGAACGGCTTGAGGTTACTTACTTGATTTGTAAATTTTGTAACTAGTTTTATTATTTAGAAAATAAACAGGAAAAGAAGAAAAAAAGTGAAACTATTGTTTTAATCTACATCATTGTCTACTGTAAATGTGTAACAATTGTTCTCATTTATAAATCTTATTTTTCATTAGAATCATTAAAACGCAGATATGCAGGTAATTTAACACAATGTTTGCGGTTGGTTTTTTTTATCAATCTCCTCCATAAAGCGGGCAATTTTTTCAGATTCGCACTTGAATTTGCATTTCGTATAAAATAGTTATAACTTCTGAACTATTGAACATATTAAATTTTAGTTTCTTACGTAAAATAAAATCCTTTATTATTTCATATACCTTTATTATGAAAACAATGTTAAATAAATATAAATTACGCAATGATAGACATTTTGTACGAAATGAGGAATATTTTTTTTATAAAAATAATTTGTAGCAGCGGAATGGAGACAGAAACGAAAATAGAGAACGTCTTGTACCAAAGAAAATCGCTACAACACTGAAGCAATATAAAGATAACGAAATGTGACTACAAAATTATTGTATTTCAAGTGCATGATTTATGAGCGTAGTCAGCCACCCGGCATAATTGTAGGAATTGCCGGGTATCTAGCACACGTCTCACGACAGCTGGTACCTAATTTTTACTTCACAGAATAGCAATGCGTTTTGATGTTTCCCGCCGTCTACCAATATTTAAATTTAAAAAACTCTTAGGTTTTTCCCGCTCTCTATCAATAGTATGAAAAAGATACATTCAAGCGCCTCCCGCAAATAATATTTATTATAATTTCAGATATGCCTACTATTATTTGCGCTTCACCACTCTGCCTGTTGGCGTAAACAGAACAAAGTATTTACTTGAACATTTATTTAATACTAGCTGGTACCCGGCATGCCGTTGCCATGCCATTTAATAAATAAATTGTTTTCTCCTGCGTGTTCTTTCCCATTCGTCCCGTTCCCCTTCCGCCTCCCCTTCCTCTCCCGCGTCCTCTTCCCCTCTCGCGTTCCCACTCCGCCTCTTCCACCTTCCCTCTCCCCACTCCACTACCCCTTTCCCCGTCCCGCGAACCCCCCTCCCAAGCTCCCCTCCCCCCTCCTAGGTTCCCCCTCCCAGATTCCCCTCCCCCTCCCGGGTTTCCCTCCTCCCTCTTCCGCGAACCCCCTACCCGAGTCCCCCTCCCGCATTTCATGCATTCTTTCCCGGTACATTCAGTTTTCAAACAGCTCGAATGCCACCTTTTGCATATTTCATAATGCCAGAGCTCACCAGTAGTAAAATCCAATTAGGTGCAGTCGTTCGTAAGTCATGCGCGTAAATACATTTCGGCGATTCATTTTTTAGAGATAAAAAGTAACTACGATGCCCGAATTAAAAACAATATATATCAACATGGTTTTCACGGCAACGATTTGTTTTGCTTTTCTTCTGACGTTAGCAATAACTCGCTATTTTCGACAGGAAACGTAAAATAAATATAATATATTAATATTTATAATTTCGTAACGCCAGAACTTACCATTATTTATAGCCTATATTACTCGCATATAATGTAGCTTTCTATTGGTAAAAAAAATTCTAAGATCGGTTTATTAGTTTATGCGTGAAAGCGTAACAAACAAACACACGCAGTTTCGCATTCATAATATTAGTATAGATTTAGAATTTTAGGGTAGGTACTTTCTATTACATAATTCAATTTTACCAAATTCTGACACAGGCATTTAAATACAATAGCGAGTTCCCGGCATATGCTATGCCACTCAATAAAGAAAAAAATTCGCTCTACTAACCCTTTCCTATCGTCCCAGATGATGCCAGAACTCACTATACACGTATAGAAACCATCGCGGGCTTGCACACATCAAATCCCCAAAGTTTTATCGCAATCGGATGAACGGTTTAGCAATGCAAAACATCTCACACACATAGACAGAAACAAACACATTTTCTATAGATCAGTAATTTTAATATCAAAAATGTCAGTTGAGCATTTTAAATTTTTTTTAAAGAAAACATTAAAAAAATTTGAATTTAAATTTTTTTTTTGTAATTTCTAATAATACCATATATTTAAGCGTATTTCACCACCTTTCAAAACCAGTATTTAGTTTTTGGATACGTTTACAAATATTCCATTTATTTGAATTTTTATTGCAAAGTCGATATATATCGAAACATTTATACCTTTTGACAAAATACGCCAAATTTTTGAGGGGTTAAGCTTTGAGCTTTAAGCTTTGAGATTCAAGCTTTGCGCTTTAAAATTTTTGAAAGGTTCAGCTTTGAGCTTTAAAAATTTTAAAGCGCAAAGCTTGAATCTCAAAGCTTAAAGGGTTAAGCTTTGAGCTTTAACCTTAAGCTTTGAGATTTAAGCTTTGAGCTTCAAACTTTGATATTTAAGCTTTGAGGTTCAAGTTTTGAGCTTTAAGCTTTGTGATTTAAGCCTTGAGCTTTAAGCTTTGAGCTTCGAGCTTTGAGCTTTAAGCTTTGAGCTTCGAGCTTTGAGCTTTAAGCTTTGAATTTAAGTTTTGTGCTTTAAGCATTGAGATTAAAGCTTTGAGCTTCAAGCTTTGAGCTTAAAACTTTGAGCTTTAAGCTTTGAGCCATAAGCTTTGAGCACTATGCCTGAGCTTTAAGTTTAGAGCTTTAAGCTTAGAGATCAAAGCCTTCAGCTTAAAGCTTTGAGCTTTAAGTTTTGTGATTAAAGCCTTGAGCTTAAAACTTTGAGCTTAAAGTTTTGAGCTTTAAGGTTTGAGCTTTAAGCTTTGAGCTTCAAGCTTTGAGCTTTAAGCTTTGAATTTGGGTTTTGAGCTTTAAGCATTGAGATTAAAGCCTTGAGCTTCAAGCTTTGAGCTTAAAACTTTGAGCTTTAAGCTTTGAGCCATAAGCTTTGAGCACTATGCTTGAGCTTTAAGTTTAGAGCTTTAAGCTTTGAGATTAAAGCCTTGAGCTTAAAGCTTTGAGCTTAAAATTTTGTGATTAAAGCTTTCAGCTTAAAGCTTTGAGCTTAAAGCCTTGAGCTTAAAGTTTTGAGCTTAAAGCTTTGAGATTTAAGCTTTGAGATCAAAGCCTTGAGCTGAAGCTTTGAGTCTTAAGTTTTGTGATTAAAGCTTTCAGCTTAAAGCTTTGAGCTTAAAGCCTTGAGCTTAAAGTTTTGAGCTTAAAGCTTTGAGATTTAAGCTTTGAGCTTTAAGTTTTGAGCTTTAAGCTTTGAGCTTCAAGCTTTGAGCTTTGAGCTTTAAGCTGAGCTTTTAGCTTTAAGTTTTGAGCTTTAAGCTTTAAGTTTTGTGATTAAAGCCTTGAGCTTAAAGCTTTGCGCTTAAGGCTTTGAGATTTAAGCTTTGAGCTTTAAGTTTTGACTTTAAGATTAAAGCCTTGAGTTTCAAGCTTTGAAATTTCAGCTTTCAGCTTTCAGCTTTCAGCTTAAAGCTTGAAACTTTAAACTTAAACTTGAAGCTTAAAACTCAAAGCTTTAAGCTTTGAGCTTTCAGCTTAAAGCTTTGAGTTTTAAGCTTTAAGCTTTTAGCATTAAGCCTCGTGCTTTGCGCAAAGCTCAAAGCTTAAAGCTCAAAGCTTAAAGCCGAAAACATAACGCTCAAACATTAAACTTAAAGCTTAAAGCTCAATCTTAAAGCTCAAGCTTTAAGCAAGGTTCAAAGTTTAAAGGCCAAAGTTTAAGCTTAATATCAAAGCTCTAAACTGCTTATAACTCAAAGCACAAAGCTTAAAAATAAAGCTCAAAGCTCAAAGTTAAAGCTCAGTACACAAATCTCAAAGCACAAAGCTTAAAGCTCAAAGCTCAAAGCTTAAAGTTAAAGCTCAAAACACAAATCTCAAAGCACACAGCTCAATACTTAAAATTCAATATCAGATCTTAAAGTTCAAAGCTTAAACAACACGTAAAGCTTAACGTTGAATGCATAAAATTCAAAGCTTAAAGCTCAAAAATCAAAGCTCAAAGCTTAAAGTTCAAAGCTTAAAGCTAAAACTCAAAGCACAAAGCACGGCTTGCGTTGCAATGCAAAGAAATCAATTGATTCTCCTTGAATGTCCTTTCCCGTGCGTCCCCGTTCATCTCCCGAGTCCCCTTCCCCTTTCACGTTTCCCTTCTACCTTCCCCGCCTTCCCATCCCTCGTTTTCCCACCCACGTATCCCACCTCCGCCTCCCCCCTGCCTTTCCTCCTTGCCGCTAAAATATATGTAATAAGCACATTTTCATTAATTCAAATTTAATAACGCAAGAACTTGCCTTTATCCTTTGCGGGCGTGCGCACAACAAATCACCAAAGTTTCATCGCAATCGGATGAACGGTATGGCAGCGCATAAAATACGAACAAACAATTTTTAATTTTTATATATAAGATAGGAAAGATTTGATTGTTTGTTGGTGTCCTCTCGTACGGTCCGTACCCCAGTGACGCTTACATCGTATAATACTTACAATTTTAAACTCGTGATATCTTTCAGATGGGATGTCCGAATTGAATAATTTAAAAAGTAATATAAAGGCATTAAAGCAGTCTCGAATATAAAATAATTTATTTTGATAAAAATTAATACGAAGATACAAATAAAGAGTCTTTTCTAGCGGCGGCATTTCAATTAAATTTTTAAAATAAAAGAACACTTATTGTGGCATAACTATAATAGTTAGACATACGCTGTCGCGACATTTTTTGTAGATAATGATGTGTTCTGCAAAGTCGTAGTACATTATTTTATTCTATCATCATGGTTTTCGCAGCGCACGCGATGTAAAGAATATTTTAGGTAATTTTTTTACACCTTGGGTTACATTATTGGAGTTTTAGTAAGGATCGCTAATTTTTTTAAAATTATAATATAGCCTATGTTACCCGGGAATAGTGTAGCTTCCCAACAGTGAAAGAATTTTTCAAATCGGTTCAGTAGTTTCGGAGCCTATTCGATGCAAACAAACAAACAAACAAACAAACAAACAATCAAATCCTTCCTCTTTATAATATTAGTATAGATTCCTAGATGACTCTGTTGACAGCTATCAATTAATCATATACGTTAAAACCACAAATTGATGATGAACCTTCATTCCACCACCAATAAATACCAATCTATTACTAATGGCCTCCTTTGTCTATTATTCCTAATTGAATATCGCGGTGGAACTATATAACTTTATTGTGTTTGTGTTATATGTTCCTTCGCAGGGATAGAGTGGTAAGTGATTGGTTATCCCTTTCCCTTGCGTACCTTGTTTTTCCTACACATATTATCATTATATTACATTACAATTGCATCTGAAGTTTAATTCATAAGCATGGTTGCAAAACCAATCATTGAGCCCTTGCCCGGAATAACGTTGTAACCAACAAAACTATCCACGTTATTGATAAAATAATGTTGGGCATATTAATATGCATTTTCTAAGGTAGGGATTATGGGAATGATTTTTTTTATGCCTCTAGCAGCATTTTAAAGTTTGTGGAAGTATGTTGTATGATGCCGTTTATCGAAATCACGGAGCAAGGTTTTAATTCACGGGAATAAATGGAGAAAACGAATATCTTATGGTTTCAACTAGAAAAACTTTAAAGTAAAGAAACTGAAGAATGCGTATTATTTGTCCAGAAAAAATATTGTTAAGATTAGCCGTTGAAACAGTTTTGTGGAAAAATGTTGAAGGTTGATCTCAAGACAATATCTCGAACGTAAATCGTTTCATTTATTTATATCGTTTTTTTTTTTGCTTTTTAAGCTCAAATACATCAATGACGTGTGTAGATTTATGTTAAAAGAGCGTGTTGCTTTCTGTAAGGTATGAAGAGTAAAAAAAAAATTTGTGGAATAATGTTGTGTGTGAAATTTTTATAAACATTTTTCCATCAATTCAGCTTAAATTCTAGTAATAAGCTCTAATTTTATTGCCTTTTTTCACAACTTTTCATTTAAAACTCCTAAGAATTGTCTATTTATTGTATTTGAAATATTAAAAGTTATGAAACATTCCTTGTTTCGTTTTTTCCATTTTTATCGGAACAAGAATATGGGCTCAATTATTAATTTTGACGCTTTCAGTTGAGCAGTACAAGCCGCATTGGTGTTTTCAAATTTTGAAATTGACCAATAGAATGCTTGTACTCAGTCAAAGTTCATACCGCAAATGAACCATCCTCAATACATAAGCAAGCGAGAGCACGGCATGTATCCCTAGATAATCTTTTGTCCCTCTTGAACATTTTAACAAACGGTTCTTCCACGGTATTGGACTTACACCAACGATATTACAGTTGGTTAGTTCTCTACCCCTGACTAATCCATTAAACTAATTTAATAAGAATTATTTTCTTTTATGTTAACGTCACACAACATTGAATTTATAATTCATGGGTAAAATTATCTTGATTAAATTTTTATTACAAACATTATTTTTACAATTTCAACACCTCATTACCTGCAATTTTATGTCTGACTAAGTTAACTTGCTTCATAAAAAATGAGAATCAATTCTGTTTCTAATAAAATAGAGATTTTTAATAATATGAATAATATCACGCAGTTACGGAAAGAGCTTAAATATGGAGAAATTATTGATTCAACCACAGCCCTTAAGCCATTGTACCGCATAATGAACATTTTAGGGGAACGACATAATCCAAATAAAGCTCAATGGAAGAAACAACTCCACTCAATTTTACTGAGCATATTACTTTTGATATCTGGGACATCCATAGTGACACTGCGGACCTCGTCTCTTTATATACATTCCCCAATAATTGCATCAACCATAGAAGTATTTTCAGAAATTAATCTATTAATTCTTGTTGCGTGGCAATTAGTTTTTAGCGCCTTTTCTTCTCCAATAACTGACAACAAAATAATAATCAACTTTGGTGTCATTGATTCTCTTCTTGGTATAGACACGTCAGATCTCTACAAAAGAGGAAAAATAACCGTCATCAAACTCATGACCTGGCACACATTCATGTTCGCTTTAATTGTTGCCATTGAAAATTATGCCAATTTCTCAATTAAGTACTTACTAATGTACTGTGTCGAGTACTTTCTGTATTTTATGAAGTGTTTTTTAACATTATATTTTACAAGCCATTTGTACTTTCTGAAAAACCAACTATTCCTTCTGAATACCCAGCTTGAAGTCAGTTTTAATTCTGCAGATTTCACAAATATCAAAGGAAATACTCGAGTTAGTGATATTTCGTGCGTGGAAAATTATCTGTTCAGTTGCGATGAATTGAGAAAACTGGGTGAAGATGCCGTAAAACGCAATAAAAGCGTTAATATTAATAATTTGGCAGAAGTTTACTTACATTGTTGCAATCAGGCAGATTTGATCAATTTTAAATGTTCAATCCAGGTTGGTTATTAAGTTAAAGAAAGAGAAAGTAAAATGTATATACTATCACAATCCCATGTAATTCTTCAATCTTATTATGTTTTTTTTCAGAATCTGCTAGAAATCAACTACGCGATCCTTGCTTTAATTCGAAATTTTGTTTATACTTTTATTCATGTTGTTAATTCAACGACAGAGGTTAGTGGTAAATGTTCACTATTAACACACTATGTTTCATCTGAAGCTGTAATTCGTAAGCAATTTCAGATCCATTTGTAACGGACTGAAAATACTTTTTAAATGAAACTAAACAAATAATAGTGTTTGTCGGAATCGGGTGATGGTGTGTGTAGGAAAGAACAAGATATGGAAGGAAAACGAGATGACCAATCACTTACCACTGTATTGTCTGTATCTCGACGATGATTTAAGTCTCATGGAATGTCTCATGTCTGAGTTTGGAAAAATGTGTGATCATAAGCGACACTAACATGCTATCGGAACGAGTGCTAACTACAGACTGATGTAGCACTAGTGCGAAAAGTCCCTCCTCACGAGCGTGTGATGTGAAGAGGGGACTTCCCCTTTCCACGTCACTCGTTATGCGAAATGTTGCTTGTTAAGGAAGCAATTTTTTTACAATTTATTTTGCTCATAATGCGAAATACTCGTTATGAGGGGTGCTCGCTTAGCGAGATTCCACTGTATTTGGAGTAAAAAAGTAGATGTGATTTCACTGTCTAAAGAGCTATTCTCTAAGAGATCGGTCTCCCGCGAGATATCCTGTCAGACTTGTGTGATTTTTTCTACAGCTGTTAAATGAATAAATAATCATGCTTACTTGCAAGAATTCATGTTTAAAACGACCCTAACTAAAATACGTGACAGCTCACAGCTGAAATTTTGACATCAGCCGATAGAAAAAGCAAATAACAGCTATAGAAAATCACACAAATCTGACAGCACTTCTCGCGGGAAAACCATCTTTTATCACAAATTTTAGGGAATAGCCTTTCTGGTGATATATTTTTGGCCACTGATCACACTGCCACATATCGCACTGGATCATATGCTATGCCTTGTCTGTACGGTTCTGCTGGAATGAGACGTGTGCGTATCATGCGAAGGGCCAGTTATACCCAGTGGGTAAGCGGGATGGAAAAATATATTTTTTGTTTTCGGCTGAAAATGACTTCTACATTTTTTACTCCAAATGTGGTTAGGAATCTCTGGTTAACCAGCGGCTGGGAATTAAAATTCCGATTTTTTTTAATGACTTCATTTTAACTAAAATTAAAATTCTGAATAGTATCTTTCGTAGATAATTTATTGATTTATTTTACTGCCTGATTTGAAATGTGTTGATATTTTACTGCCTGATTTGAAATGATTTGTGTTGTATAATACAACATTTTGTTTGAAAATTTAACAAATCAGCTAACGAACAATGGTGTAACCTTATTATAATAAAAATTAACATATTTTTTTCAAAATTTAAACATAACTTACTAGATAAAATAACAATCTTTCAAAATCAACTTATATTTTTTTCGGTAGAAAAGAGTCGATACGTCTAGAATTTGATTTAAAAATGACATATTTCCGGTTATGTCTGGTTATTTCCTCATAAAGTCTTTCGGGTACGTGCTGACACACTCTGTATTTTATGTGTTTTAGGAAAGCAGCACAGCAAAAATTTGGACAAATATAAGTTTTTCACTGTACGATATGGTGAATTTATTTGTGATATTATCATCTTGTGAGTTTGTTAAGTCAGAGGCAAAGAAAACGGCTGTACATTTGGATAAAATTCTCCATAATTGTTCTGGTAAGAGGAATACGTGTCTGTATTATTGTTCTTAACCTTTGTATACTCGCATCCAACGGCATAACACATTTACTCGCGCCCAACGGCATAACACATATACTCGCGTACGTGTCGATTTCATCTTATCTGTATTATTTTAATTATATACTTTTAAGCATTATTGGTATTTATTATATAAAAGGGGATATAATTGAATTAGAAAAAGAAAAATATTAAGCTTTTACTTTATTTTGTAGAACAGACTTTTAACTCAGCCTCATAAAAAGTTAGATAAATTTTTGTACTCTAACTTTAATAACAAAAATAAACTTTTTAATGTGTTATGCTTAGTTCACACCGAGCTATATATCTGCGAGCAGATATCTGTTGATTCGCGAGCGCTTATCTTTTGTCCTTTCACACGAGGCTATCAAATATTTCTTCCTGTGGTAGGAGAGGGGGTCAGTCGAATTAGGAAGCGGCAACGGAACGCATATTTTTTGTACTGAAATCTGTCAACTTGACATCTGTCATCCACGGGTCTAGGCAGCTCCGTAATTACAATGACCCTCTCTCCTGTTTTAGTCGAAGAAGGGGAGAGTTATCTTCTGGGATATCGCGTCTGGAGCGGTTACGTCTGAGATGTGTATTGTCTATGATTGATCTGCGCTTAAAAACGCTTAGGTGTGAACGGTCTGAAGATTGTATGGAGAGCGTTATTTGGCGCGCTATGATCTTTTATATTTGATAGCTGAGTGTGAACCAGCTCTTAATTAAAAAAAAAAACTGTGTAATCTAATAAATGAAAGTATCAAGAATAATAAAATATTAGCAAAATTAGAAAATCATTATTAAAAAAAAAAATTGGATTTTTGGGTAGTAATTATTACTTACCTAAAGACCGATAACAGTAAAAAAGTGTCACACCTCCACTCAGCACCAATGCGCGCGCCGCACTAAAAAATGCCTAACAACAAATTAAGAAGCTACTAAAAATCTCATAGTTGTTAATTTTTGAGAAAACAACAAATTATTCATTTGTCAGTCTGAGTGACGAATGCGCGAGTAAATGAAGGTTTACTGTTTTTTTTCTTACCTCAGTTGTTTTAATTGCTAAGATAAAAAAAGGTTTTCATTTCAGTTATCTGGGAAGACAGGCAGAAGGTAGAGGCTTGGATAGAACTGACGATGCGGCGATGCCCACAATTCACTGTCTGTGGATCTCTAGAAATAGATTATAGTTTACTTTTTAGTTTGCTCGGCACAGTAATAACGTACATTGTGATTGTTACACAGTTTGAATAATTTCAACATATGTAATATGGAGGGTGAAAGTCAAGTCCTTGTTATAAAGTATATCTGGCCATATGCCCGGACTTACAGGCCCTAGGCATTCACAAAATTCGGCCCTTTCGGGCCTAACTATGAGCATAATTATGTAAATAATAATTACAGTAATGTCAATAAATAAATATACCTAAGGGAAACTTTTATTTGGTATTTTTATTTCAAGCATTATTACAACTGCCATATTAGTGAGACGGTGGTGTCTCAAGTTCTCTGTTTCCAAAATGAAGATTAAATTTCTTTCCGAGAACATAAAGGTTTGTAATGACTACCCGACAAATAACCCAAAGATAGAAAATGGAAACCAAATCATACAAAACCAAACTTGAGGAAGTCAGTGGCACAGTAAAGGCTCTGAAACCATTATTTTTTATAATGGAATGTCTAGGAGAATATCATAACACAAGTAAAGCTTTTTGTAAGAAATTAATGCACTCCATTCTGATAATCATATTGATTTTTACATCTGGTACATTCATTGTTACCCTGTGCGCCTCTACTATTTATACAAATTTTCCCATAATTACAGCAATTATCGAAGTTATTTCAGAAATTACTTTATTTATTCTTGTTGCATGCCAATTGCTTTCTAGTGCGTATTCTTCTCCAATAGCTGAGCACAAAATAAACCGAAACTATTGATTCTCTCTTAGGAAAAGACACAGCAACAGTCTAGAAAAGAGGCAGAATAACTGTTCATAAGCTAATCGCCTTTCTTATTTTATAAAGATAATGCAGAGTTCACAAACGTTACCTGTGGAGTTAATGATATTTCGTGCGTGAAAAACTATTTGTTCAGTTGCAATGAATTGAGACAACGCGGGTCGCATCAAAAAGCTTCGCGGGCCGCAAGGCCTACGTGCCGCAGGTTCTCCACCCCTGCCCTAACACCTTGTTTTAAACCTGTTAAAATTGTTGTGTCATTTTTGTACTTACATTTTCTCTCGATTGTTAATTTCAGAAAATGGACTTCTTCAACATTATTTCAATTATGGAGGCGGGAATGGGTACCGCCGCCCCGGGAATCTTTATTAGATAACCAACACCTCTGCCATAGGTCACCCCAAGTGGTTTGCTACGTTTGGTGACTTAGCAGAGGTGCCCGGGTTAATGGGGTGAAGTTTGTCTAGGTCTTGGAGGCGGATGACCAGGACACACTGAACTCACCCCTTAAACCATTTTTCCTTCCCAGAACTTTCCTCTCCTTCCTTTCCTTAAAAAACCCTCCACAGCATCCCCAAAGATGACATAGGCCCGAGGAAAATTATTTTCCTCAGGCCCTTCTGTTTGGAGCTCATGTAAAAAAAAAATAAACTTCATTTTATGAATCAGTGAATTTATTTCTGATTTTATGGTTTTTTTAATTTTTTTTAATTTTTTTAAAAGAAAGACAAATATTCCCGGGTTACGAATAACCCAACAATGTTTGAAAATCTCCTACTACCACCACAGAAAACCGAAAATATTGCTTGTGTTGTGATGGAGGACTTAGCCAGCCGAGGAATCTAACACGGGTGGGACCCAAATGCGATGCCCACTCAACCACTGACCGGTCATTTTGCGAGTTTGTTAAGTCGGAAGCCAAGAAAATAGCAATTGACTCGGAAAACTTTCTCTGCAATTATTCTGGTAAGGATGAATGATATTTGTTAACACTCTCAATCCATTTTTTCACAACTTAATCAAACTCCCGCAAACAATGTGTTGATATTTACTATAATTTCAGATATGGCTTTTATTATTTGCGCTTCGCCACTCTGCCTGTTGGAATGAACAGAACAAAGTACTTACATAACACATCATTTATTTAATATTCCTAGTTGATTTTGTTGATAGCTACCAGTTAATTAATTATATTTTCCACAAATTGATGATGAACCTTCTTTCCCCTACCAATAGACACTCATCTATTAATAATGGCCTCTTTTATAATAATAATTGAATACTGGTGTATTATTTTAGTTTAAAATAGGTGTATCGTAAAAGTGCAGCGGTTCTCAATCCTTGGCAAGCAAACAATCAACAATCATCCATCATTGTATTGTATATCATATGGATTGTAATCGTTGAAATACAGGGGATAGATGAGAATGCTGTGTTGGTTTTTAATAGGTATTTCAGGGGAAATGTTCTAAGGAACTTGCGTCACTGATCACTTTGGTAGAGGTAGGTTCAGGGCCACTGTCATCTCAGGGGATGCCCCCGTGGAGTCTTTTTAAGGAAAGGAAGGAGAGAAAGTGCTGGGAAGGAGAAAGGTGTGACGGGTGGGTAGGAATAGGTGGGATGGGGGTCAGTGACCGACATATGAATCCATCCCTCCAATTGCGGTGCAAATCGATTGTTTGAGAGAGTCCGACTGGAGAAGTTAAAAGGCTTCCCTCATCAGTCTCTCTCGATCCGGCCAGCTACTCAGCAGGTGGGCCGACGCATCCGCTGCCAAGATCCACCAAGACTAATCCCATGAAGCCGGGCAATTTATAAGCAAGCAAGAGCACATAAATGGCTATCCAATATATAAGCAAGCAAGAGCACATAAATTCCTAGATAATCTTTTGTCCCTCTTCAACATTTTTACTGATGATTCTTACGCAGTATTGGACTTACACCAACGATATAACAGTTGTTAGTTCTCTATCCCTGACTGATCCATTAAATTAATTAAATAATTATTCATTTGTGTTGTGTTAACATTATACAATATGCAATTTATAATTCACTGGTGAAACTATCTTGATAAAATTTTTATTACAAACATTATTTTAGCAATTCCAACACCTTATCATCTGCACTTTTACTTCCGACTGAATTAACTTGCCTCGTCAAAAAATGGCAATCAATTCTGTTTCTAATACAATAGAGATTTTTAATATTATGAATAATACCACGCAGTTACGGAAAGAGCTCAAACATAAAGAAATGATTGATTCAACCACAGCCCTTAAGCCATTATATCGTATAATGAACATTTTAGGGGAACGACATAATCCAAATAAAGCTCAATGGAAGAAACAACTCCACTCAATTTTACTGAGCATATTACTTTTGATATCTGGGACATTCGTGGTGATACTGCGGACCTCATCTCTTTATATACATTTTCCAATAATTGCGTCAACCATAGAAGTATTTTCAGAAATTAATCTATTAATTCTTGTTGCATGGCAATTAGTTTTTAGTGCCTTTTCATCTCCAGTAACTGACAACAAAATAATAATAAACTTTAATGTCATTAATTCTCTTCTTGGTATAGACACGGCAGATCTCTACAAAAGAGGAAAGATAACCGTCATCAAACTCTTGAGCTGGCACACATTCGTATTTGCTTTAATTGTTGCCATTGAAAATTATGCCAATTTCTCAATTAAGTTCTTACTAATGTACTGTGTCGAGTACTTTCTGTATTTTATGAAGTGTTTTTTAACATTATATTTTACAAGTCATCTGTACTTTCTGAAAAACCAACTATTTCTTCTGAATGCCCAGCTTGAAGTCAGTTTTAATCCTGTGGGTTTCACAAATATCAAAGGAAATACTCGAGTTAGTGATATTTCGTGCGTGGAAAATTATTTGTTCAGTTGCGATGAATTGAGAAAACAGGGTGAACTTGCCTTAAAACGCAATAAAAGCATTAATGTTAACAATTTGGCAGAAGTTTACTTACATTGTTGCAATCAGGCAGATTTGATCAATTTTAAATGTTCAATCCAGGTTGGTTATTAAGTTAAAGAAAGAGAAAGAATATGTATATTCTATCATGATCCCATGTAATTCTTCAATCTTATTATTTATTTTCAGAATCTGCTGGAAATCAACTATTCGATCCTTGCTTTAATTCGAAACTTTGTTTTTGCATTTATTCATGTTGGTAATTCAACAACAGAGGTTAGTGGTAAACATGTACTATTAACACACTATATTGCATCTGAAACTGAAAATACTTTTTAAATGAAACTAAATGAATAATGGTGTTTGCTGAAATTGGGTGATGGTGTGTGTAGGAAAGAACAAGTTATGGAAGGAAAACGGGATGATCAATCACTTACCACTGTATTATCTGTAACTCTGCGAAGGAGCGCATAACACAATCACAATATAGTTATATAGTTCCACCGTGATACCTCGAGGTAATCCAAACTAATGAATACGATAAACGATATTATGTACACAAACAGCAGCAACAATCTGCTTCCATGATTACTTCTTCTTACTTAAAAGTGAGATTATATACAAAACGAACACCAACAACTTGCTTCCAAGGTAGCTAGAATCCTTCTTCTGCTTTCAAAAACAAATACACTCGAATTTTCACTATTTTCTTACAATTTTCCAAATTTCAAGTAGTTTTCCGGCAAGGTGTAATTCGTATCAGAATCTTACTCATAATGCGAAACATTCATAAAGCGTAAATATAAATTAATGTAAAATATGACACGTTCCATGCCATACAATTTTTTTGTTTATATGTAACATTTAACCAGAAGTGACCCGTCTCGTCACAATTAAAAACCTGTTGTGGCAAGTAACCCTCCGTATCTACAAGCTTCTTGAAGTCGCCGATAAAGTTCTCTGCTGCCTTAGTGTCGGAGCTTGCTGCTTCATCGTGCCTCACAACGCTGTGGATTTCGATTCGTCTCTTAAACTTCTTGAACCATCCATGACTTACCTTAAATACTTTTTCTTCGGCCGTTGATGATTCTGGCGTCTTCTTAACGAGGTCTGCAAAAATTACTTTCGCCTTCTCACAAATAATGCTTTTGTTAATAGTGTCGCATTGCAATTGCTTTTCATTTATACACCTTTCAACGTCGACGAGAAGCAACCTTTCAACATCGTCGAGAATATGCAACCGTTGCGTAGATATTCTTGTCACTTCCTTTGAAGCATCTATCTCCTTAATTTTGTTCTTGAGAATAGTGCAAACGCAAGTGTGCATTGATCAGCCACACTCACACCTCGTTATTGCTTTTCAATGATATTTCGTTTCATATCTGCAGTTGTTTTTATTCTTTTATGGCTGTCTTCTTGAGACTTTTTCTTGGGCACATTTTTGAAAGTGTTATAAAACTTTGCACAAAAAATCACAAATGTTGTCTGAACATTTGGAAAAATGTCTCATGTCTAAGTTTGGAAAAATGTGTGATCACAAGAGACACCAACATGCTACCGGAACGATCACTAAACAGACTAAAGCGCGGAAAGTCCCGGCGCACGAGCGAGTGATATGGAGAGGGGACTTTCCCTTTTCACTTCACCCGTTGCTCAAAATGGCGCTCGTTAAGGGAGCCATTTTTTTACAATTTATTTTTCTCGTAATGCAAAATTCTCGTTACAAGAGGTGCTTGCTAAGCGAGTTTCCACTGTATTTGAAGTAAAAAAGGTTGATATAATTTTGCTGTCCAGTGATATATTTTATCATCGCTGATCACACTATCACACATCACACTGGATCGTATGTATGACTGTACAGTTCTGCTGGAACAAGACACAGTGCGTATCACGCAATGCGCTAGTATTTTTCCACTTGTAAAATTTGAACAGTTTTTAGTTATCGGATATATTTAGAAGTATTCCATTATTTGGATTTTATTGTAAAGCAAAAATATTATGACCTTCTGAAAGAACATGGTCGAGGCCTGAGGGGTTAATATATACCTACATTCTAGTTCATTCAAGCAATAAAAATGCTCATACACATAATATTAAAATCATATACTTTTCGTAATTACTTTTTAATCATTTAAAATTAAAGTGTTTAAAAAAAATCTGAAATATATTAGTTTGTAGTGCTGTAAATAATTAAACAAACTGAAGTATTTATATCACAAAACATGTGCATGTTTTTTTTTTTAATGATTTTATTTAATTAAGATTAACATTCTGAAAGGTAGTTTTCCTAGTTTTCCTATTTTTATAATACAACATTTTGTTTGAAAATTTAACAAACCTGCCAACGACCATTGGTATAACCTTATTATATTAAACATAAATACATTTTTTCAAAATTTAAAACACAACTTTACTATATAAAACAAAAATCTTTCGAAATAAATTTATATTTTTTTCGGTAGAAAAGAGTCGATACGTCTAGAATTTGGTTTAAAAATGACAAATTTCCGGTTTTTCGTATAGTCTGGTTATTCCCTCTTAAAGTCTTTCGGGTACGTGCTGATTCACTCTGTATTTTTATGTATTTTCACAATCATTTCAGGAAAGAAACGCAGCAAGAATTTGGACAAATATAAGTTTTTCGCTGTACGACATGGTGAATTTATTTGTGATATTATCATCTTGTGAGTTTGTTAAATCAGAGGCAAAGAAAACAGCTGTTCATTTGGATAAAATTCTCCATAATTGTTCTGGTAAGAGGAATATGTACCTATACAACTGTGTTTTTTATTACCTACGTTTTTTTAATTGCTAAGATATAAAAAAGGCATTCATTTCAGTTATCTGGGAAGACAGGCAGAAGGTGGAGGCTTGGATAGAACTGACGATGCGGCGCTGCCCACAATTCACCATCTGTGGATCTCTAGAAATAGATTACAGTTTATTTTTTAGTTTGCTCGGCACAGTAATAACCTACATTGTGATTGTTACACAGTTTGAATAATTTCAGCATGCACATATGTAATATGGAGGTTGAAAGTCAAGTCCTTGTTATAAAGTATATCTGGCCGTAAGCCCAGATCTATAGGCCCTAGGCACTCATCGGCTCACTCAGTCCGGCCCTGTCGGACCTATCTATGGGTGTAATTATGTAAATAGTAATTAAAGTAATGTCAAAAAATAAACACAAGGGAAACTTGTATTTGGTATTTTTATTTCAAGCATTATTGTAACTGCCACACTAGTGAGACGGTGGTGTCTCAAGTTCTCTGTTTCCAAAATGGAGATTAAATTTCTTTCTGAGAACATAGAGGTTTATATTGACTCCCTGACAAATAACCCACAGATAGAAATGGAAACCAAACTTGAGGAAGTCAGTGGTGTAATAACAGCTCTGAAACCATTATTTTTTATAATGGAATGTTTAGGAGAACATCATAACACAAGTAAAGCTTTATGGAAGAAATGGATTCACTCCATTCTGATAATAGTATTGATTTTTGCATTTGGTACAATCATTGTTATCCTGCGCACCTCTATTATTTACATAAATTTTCCCATAATTACAGCAATTATCGAAGTTATTTCAGAAATTATTTTATTTATTCACGTTGCATGCCAATTGCTTTCTAGCGCTTATTCTTCTCCAATAACTGACAACAAAATAAAAAGAAACTTCAGTATCATTGACTCTTTCCTAGGAATAGACACGGCAACAGTCTATAAAAGAGGCAAAAGAACGGTTCTTAAGCTAATAGCCTTTTTTATGTTTCTGTTGGTGTTAGCTATCATTTTCGAAAATTACTCAAATTTTTCAGGAACATATTTTTTTTTTTTCTCTTTAGATTATGTTTTGTATTTTATGAAGTGCTTTATAACAATATATTTTATGAGTCATCTCTACTTTCTGAAAAACCAACTATTCATTCTGAATGTTCATCTGGATGTTGGTTTTAATCACATCAAAGATAATGCAGAATTCACAAACTTTACCAGAGGAAATACTCAAGTTAATGATATTTCGTGCTTGGAAAACTTTTTGTTCAGTTGCAATGAATTGAGACAACAGACTGAAGAAGCTATTAAACCCAACAAAGTTTTTAACATTAGCACAATGGCAGAAGTTTACTTACATTGTTGTAATCAGGCAGATTTAATCAATTACAAATGTTCAATCCAGGTCAGTGTGACCATCTTTATTACATATACATTATGTTATTTATAATATTATGTAGGCAGTGGTGGACTAAGCCGTCAGAGGCCTGGGGCGGCAAAGCTGAATGAGCCCCCTCTAGTGAAGTTGATGTAATTTTACTTTTATTCAGTTCACACTTGCCTCTGGTACTGTGGGGTCTCCAAACGCCTCCATGTTCCCTTGATCAAATCCTAAACAAGGCTTTAACCCTTTCCACTCCAATGTCATGTGTCACTCGACATTGATATTGTTCCACCAACTCCAATGTCGAGTGACACTCGTCATGGTGTAATACTTCGTTTTGCAGACAATTTCAAATTAGGAGGGATTTTTTTGACGCGATAACGTCTTATAAATCGATGAACGCCGGCTGCATTCACGAAAAAGCATGACTCATTGTCTCGTTCCGCCTGAGCTGGGCGTGCAAGCGAGGGCGCGGAACAAGGGTTTGGCCTAAGCGTTCGGCAAGAGCGCGGAACAAGCAAGAGAGAGAGGCACAATCGGCCTAAGCGTTTGGCTCGTGACGTTATTACGTAAAATTATCATCCGTAAAGCGACATTACAGACAACCAAATTTTTTCCAAAAATTTTTGAACCAAGATTGAAAGCCACTACTATTCTAGAAAATATATGTATATATTATTTCAATTATTTTTTTAACTAATATTATTTATATTTACAAAAAAAAAACTAAGACTTAAATGCAATTTTGGCGTGGAGCTGGTGGAATAGAAACAAAAAAGACTTGGAAAGGCACCAGGACACCGTAAAAAAAAATTGTAATTTTTTTAATCTAATTTTCTGAAAGATGCATTTGTTAATAATGCTCTCACTAAATGTTTTAAGCAAATTCGTAAAATTGACGAAAATACTTCTTACATGTAAAATATCTGTTCATTTTTACTGTTCTAAAACGGGCAAATTGCCTAGTTGGACAGCCAAAGCTCATTATAACAAAATATGTAATGTTTCTCAAAATAAATAAATAAAATAAATAAATACAGCATTTTTAATGAAACCGTTTTAAACAGTTAGTATGTTGAATTATCCTACATCAAAACTTTTAACGTTTTTCTGGTGCTTTAAAGCCTTGTTTAGGATTTGATTAAGGAAACATGGAGGCATTTGGAGCCCGCCCCCCGTCAGTCCGTCACCGTGCGTAGGTGCTTAAATTTTTTGTTGTTGTAAACGTGTTATATGAATTTACATATATTATTATATTGCAACTAATTGTATATCTTTCAGAACCTACTAGAAGTATTATGCGGAATGATTTCTTTGATCCGAAGTATCGTTTTTGCCATTTTTTATGCTCTTAATACGTCAGGCGAGGTCAGTAAAATAGATCACATACTTTTTAATTGTATTTTGTGGTTTAGACAGTCACAGTACTGCATAAGTTTGTTAATAAAATTACTAACCCATACACCGCATTACGCATAGGTAGGTACTACATATATATCATAATTATGCCTTGTGATTTTTTAATGTGCGTAATTCGATATTATTCCAATATAAAAACTAATCTAGACCTTAAAAACTTTTTTGTTCTTTGCGTGTATTAAATCATTTTAACTGTAAAAATATGTAAAGTTAAAATTTAAAATATGATAAAAAACAAAAAATGCATACAGAGTATTTATTATTATTAATGGACTTAACTTAACCAGTGCTTCTTGGCACTATTTGGAGTAAATAATGCAAATGAAATTTTGGTTTCAGGTGGATTTTTGAAATTTTTTTTACATTAGCTCCACATAGGAGCCCCTGAGAAAAATAATTCCCCTCAGGGCCTATATCGTCTTTGGGGATGCTGTGTGGAGGGTCTTTTTAGGAAAGGAAGGAGAGAAAATTCTGGGAAGGAAAAGGGTGTTAAGGATGGCCAGGAATCTGGGGGTCAGTGTGTCCAGAAGTGACGGACGGACGTATGAATCCATCCCTCCCACTGCTATGCAAGGCGATGTTTCGAGAGAGTATGGCTGGAGAAGTCAAAGAGACTTCCTCAACCATTCTCTCCCGATCCGGCCTGCCATGCAACTGGTGAACAGGCGCAACCGCCACCAAGACCCGGACAAACCTCACTTCATGAACCTGGGAACCCCTGCTAAGTCACCAAACGTAGCGAATCACTTGGGGTGACCTATGGCAGAGGTGTTGGTTATCCAATAAATGGTTCCCGGGGCGGCGGTACCCATACCCGCCTCCCAAATTGCATCATGAAATGTTTTTTTTTTCAATTTTTTTTCTTTACCCATCAAAAAAAAATTCTTCCAAATTTCATCACTGGTCACTCAGTCGAGTAGCCGCCTCACCCCTCACCCCTCACCCTGACCCCAACTGTCCAATACCTTCAGATTTTTTTATGTTTTAAGTTGGAAAAAAAAAGTCATCGGAGACCAAATTTTCATTTACATTTTTTACTTCAAATAATGTCAGGAATGATTGGTTAAAGTAAGTCAAGTTTATCCCCAACACTTTATATAATAAAACTGTTAATAATGTTCGTTTCTCTACTTACGTTTTCTCTCGATTGTTAATTTCAGAGAATGGACTTCTTCAACATTATATCAAGCTTAAACTTTTCATTTTATGAAACAGTGAATATATTTTTGATGTTAACATTTTGCGAGTTTGTTAAATCGGAAGCCAAGAAAACAGCCATTAACTTGGAAAACTTTCTCCGCAACTATTCTGGTAAGGATGAATGCTTTCTTTTAAGACTCTCAATCCCCTTTTTCATAATTTAATCATTTAAAAAAATATAAGATAACTTAAAAATAATATGTGTTAAGTTACAGAGTGGAATATATTCTCAGTATCGCTCTGGTGTAAGAACCACCAATCAGAATTGAAAAGTTGCTTGAAATGGCTTTAGCCATGTTTGGTGACTACATCTGAATAGCCAGGTGCTTCTCCACCTTCCTCTTCCCCATATCCTTCCTGTCCTCACTTACCTTCAGCCTCACAATATACCCCAATTAGGAATGCCATAGTCTCACCGGTTGGGAGCATTTGGGACTCTTGTGAAATATTAAAAAAAAAATTCTTCACCTAAGAAGTCTTGCATTTCATTCACGAGAATTTTTGGCTATGGGGCGGAGCGAGTTAAGCTAGTCTTACAAGCACTCTATGCTTTCGTAATATTTTACAGTACGTTTACCATACATTTGCAATTGGTGAGCGATATGGCGAAATAGGCCAAGCCAACATATATTATGAGAGTGCAGCACACTTTTGAGACTAGCGGTATCAAAGTTTTACTCAACCTACTTATTCATTAATAATTATAATTTTTTTTCAGCTTTGTCCCAAGAAAGGCTGAAAGTAGAGGCTTGGATAGAGTTAACGTTGCGGCGCCAGCCACAATTCACAGCCTGCGGATTATTTGTTTTGGATTACGGATTATTTTACAGTATTCTGGGCACAGTAATGACGTACATTGTAATTGTTACGCAGTTTGAATGATTTTAACAATTCCGCGATAAGGATATTTAAAAATTTGACACTGCACGACATCGTCACCAACTCTTCGAAGCCAATAAAACTACGACATCCCCATTCTTAGTAATTAAATTATGAAAAAACTAAAAGAAAAAGCTTAACACCAGCAAAATATGACCCTTTTATTAACAAATCGAACTTTATTACGAGGTTGAAATTTTCAATTGCCAACTAGAATTTTGGAAATGGGAAACAAAAAATATTCGATAATAATTCACACATTAATTACTAGGATACTTTATTTATGAAAAGTAAAGCAGTTGTTATAAAAAATTGCTTTTAAATTTATTGAATTAATGTTTTTACCAAAAATCGCTAGGTGTTATACCCCTCATACCTCTCCCCTTGTTCCATCCCTCTCACCCTAGTTCTCACTTACATTCTGTTAGTGATATGTTCTATAATTATTTTGCTAATTGATATGCTGTCCCTGTCTCACCTCATAGTCAATCATAGTATTATTCATCATTCGCCCTTATAGAAATACTTGTTATGCAATTAGTTAATGCTGATAACCTTTAATGTTGTTTATTGAAATAAAAAAAGTTTTTCCCTTGAAGTATGTACTCAACACAAAGCGTGCAACCATATAACCCGTGCTTAGTGTAAGTAAGAACCACCCTATAATGTAACATGAAATTAGAACACAGTGGTCTTCCATCTATATCCGTTAACGGCAGTCAAGAAATTCAAAGGAAAGTAACTTGTTCTTACTATTTTTATTCTAGTGTCTCAAGTGTAGTTCTGCACATTTTATTGCCGCTGTTTCTAAAATGAAGATCAAATTTCTTTCCGAGAACTTGCAGATTTACAATGATTCTGTGACAAATAATCTACAGATGGAGACGGAAACCAATTCAAAAGAGACTAAAATTGAGGAAGTCAGCGACCCAACAACGGCTCTGAAACCATTATTTTTCATAATGGAATGTTTAGGACAACATCACAATGCAAGTAAAGCTAATTGGAAGAAACGACTGCAATCCATTCTGCTGATTGCATTCTTTTTTATATACGGAACAACCTTAACAATATATCGCAGCAAAACTTTTTATAAAAATATTCCTATTATTACATCAGTGATTGATGCTTACTCAAATTTTCATTTGTTTATGCTTATTACATGCCAAGTTATTTCAAGTACCTTCGCCTCTCTGACAACAGAAAACATAATAAAAAATCAATTCAGAGCAGTTGATGCACTTCTTGGTATTGACCAATCAGCACTCTATAAAAAAGGTAGAAGAACTGTTCAAAAACTAATAGCTTTGTTTATATTTTTATTGCTAATCGCCGCATCTTTCGAAAATTACTCCAAGTGTTCGATAGGATTTTTTATTTCATACTCATTTGAGTATTGTATGTATTTTATGAAGTCTTTTATAACACTATACTTTATATCTCATCTGTACTTTCTCAAAAACCAGTTATTCATGCTGAATGTTCAGCTTGAAGTTGGCTTTGACCAGGCTATAGATAATGAGTCCATAAACATCACCAAAGGAAATACTCGAATTAATGATATTTCGTGTGCAGAGAATTATTTTTTCAGTTGCTATGAATTGAGAAAGCAAAGTAAAAATGCCTTAAATCACAATAAAGTTGTTGACATTGACAATTTGGCAAAAATTTACTTACATTGTTGTAATCAGGCGAAATTGATAAATTTTCAATGTTCAACTGAGGTTGGTATGACTATGTTTAGTTACGTATTACTAAATAAAAAATAAATACATATATTATAGACAGTGGCGTAACTATAGGGTGGCAGGGCTGGCAAAATGCCACGGGACCCGCGGGGGCCGGGGCTCCGGCCCGAGAGGTCGCGAGCTCAGAAGTAACCTAACATCTTTAACAAAATTTAGTAAAAATTATAAATTTTATTTATGTACATAAAATCAATTAAAGTTAGACACAACTAAATACCATATAAAAATTCAAATAAATTATTAAGA
Source organism: Glyphotaelius pellucidus (assembly GCA_936435175.1). Taxonomy (NCBI): domain Eukaryota; kingdom Metazoa; phylum Arthropoda; class Insecta; order Trichoptera; family Limnephilidae; genus Glyphotaelius; species Glyphotaelius pellucidus. Next base: position 29,571,072 of record OW386544.1, read on the forward strand.
TTTAAACGCATTCGATTCGATCAATTTTAGAACGCATCCATTGGTTGCTTAATTTTTTGTCGCGGTGTAGAGGACAAGGATAAGATGGTGCTAACACAGTGAAAGGCATTCTGGTGGAATTCAAAAACTCATAAAAGATATTGAACCAAATGCGGTATATGTTCACTGTGCCGCTCATAACTTAAATCTAGTACTTAATGATGCAATAAAAGAGGTTACATTTTTTGAAACAGTTCAACAAATTTATAATTTCTTTGGACATAGTATCAAAAGATGGAATATCTTATCAAGTTTTATATCTGATAAAAAAAGGGAGCTTTCAACTTCAAAAGCATTAAAAACATCGAACCCTACCAGATGGATGGGACGTTATGATGCTATTTTTGTTTTAAAAGTTCGGTTTGTTGAAGTCCAAAAAGCGATAACAAAAACAATTCTGTTAAATTGCAAATCGGATGCAGAAATGAAGCCTTTTCACTCAAGAAGAAGATCGAGAACTACAATATTATTATGTTATTGGTTTTCCATTGCAAAATTCTACAAATTATTGATGCAGCCTCTAAGCACTTCAGTCTAAAGCCAACGATCTTTCAATCGCCTTAAAACGTTTGAAAATTTGTCTGGAAGAATTGGAAAAGTATCAACATGAATTTGAAATTTTTGTTATTGTTTTTGGGGTGTTATGCCGTGTTTCGCTACCTCCTTCTTTAGCCAACGTTTCGGACAGCGTTACAGTGTCCATCATCAGGGCAGATGAGTTGGAATTAAAACGTTGGCTAAAGAAGGAGGTAGCGAAACACGGCATAACACCCCAAAAACAATAACAAAAATACTTTTTGGCCGTGAAAACCTAAAAACATACATGAATTTGAAAATTTAAAAAAGGAAGCAAATAGTATGGCAGAAAAATGGTCCATCAACCCTGAATTTTCTAAGGACGGGTTGTTTCAAAAAATTTGACGAGTTCATCAAATATTTGAAGTTGATTTTCAGGTTCTGTGTAAGTTCTTTTCGAGTTCTGTTTTTTTATCATCATAGACCAGCTACTTCAAAAAACTGAAATTATCACAGAACTTGAATAGAACTTACACAGAACGTGAAAATTAACGTCAAATATTTGACGAATTCGTCAAATTTTTTGAAACAACCCATCCTAAAACTCGTCAGAGGTAGGTGAAACGCAATTTTGACGAACTTTGCGAAGATGTGGTCTCCAAGATCCGGAAAGTTTTATTTAAAGTGAACATATTTTATCGAATATTGGATATCATTATTAGTCAACTGAAATTGCATTTCCATCCAATGAATGAAATTGTTTCCAAATTCAGTGTTTTAGATTTAGATGCTTCGTACTTCTGTAGGTATCTATAGTGATTGAGTAATTGTTAAATTATTTGCTGCATTAGTATTGTTGACTTTTAAATGAAAAGTGTGCCTGGTATGCTTCGTTTGAACATATAAATCATTAACAGATAGCCACAGTTTTCTTCTCTTGACTTTAGTGTGATTATCAGAAAATAACTCCATTAAATGTAATTTTATTTTTTAGAACTTGCTTGAAGTAATTTACGGTTTGATTTCTATGATCCGTTGCTCTGTTTTTGCAGTTTTTTATGTTATCGATACAACATTAGAGGTCAGTATTCCACACAATCTATTAGAATTTTGTCATACAAGTGAATTTATCTGCCATTCATGCGTACTTCAGTTCATGCACAATTTATCAATATTTATGTTTTGTCATAATTTCAGAAAAAAAACACAATAAACATCTTGGCAAACATAATTTATACGCTGTATGATATGGCAAATTTATTTATGGTGTTGTCATGTTGTGAGTTTGTTAAGGCGGAGGCAAAAAAAACAGCCGTACATTTGGATAATATTCTCCACAATTATTATTCTGGTAAAGAAGATAAAATTTATAAAGAAATATTAAACAAACTGAAATAAATCCTAACTAATCAATTTTCAAAATTTTATTTCAGTAATTTCGGAAGAAAGACATAAAGTGGAGGCTTGGGCAGAGCTGACCATGCGGCGCTTTCCACAATTCACCATCTGTGGATCTCTCGATTTGGATTATGGTTTATTTTTCAGTTTGCTGGGAACGGTGGTGACGTATATTGTGGTTGTTACACAGTTCGAATGGTAACAAATAGAACACTCCATTCGTCCAAAATAATCATCCTGTTTGAATAATTTTCACAATTTTATGATAAGGTTTTTTAAAAATTTGGTACCGTAAAGGCCTTCACTAACGGAGAAACTGAAATGAAACCAGTTGTCAACGCACCAGCACTTTTGCTTGTGTGACAGTTGTTTTCAGTTGCCTTGTCAACAGGTTGCCATGGTAGCGCTCACAAATTTCGAATTGCGTTGACAACTGGTTTCATTTCGGTTTCTCCATGAGCAAAGGCCTTTAAAGTCACCAACTTTCAGAAGCCAGTAGAACTATGCCATCCCCATTTGTAGCAATAAAATTATGAAAAAAAACTTAACACCAGCATTTGTTAACAAATCAAACTCAATTACGAGGTTGGAATTTTACTTAATTTTCGACTAGAATTTTGAAAATGACTTATTTATTTTGAACAGTTCTGGAAAAGAAAAAGCTTGATTAATTTTAATATTTTGTAAATTTTTTGTATTGGGCATTAATTATGTAAAAATTTTTAGGTATTGCGTTTTGAAAAGTTTTATTTTCTGTGTACATTTGTTACTTAAAATTTTTTAATTTTTGCTACCGGTTTCGACACATCCGTGTCATTCACTAGCAAACTTAAAACTAAGTTGAAAATTCCATACAAGTACAGAAATGATTAGATTTTAATTAGGAGGGGGTAGTGGAAGGGTGTCGTTGGATATAAACCTGAAATAATTAACCGCTTAGTTAATAAGAAACAAGTACAAATTTTAACAAAAAAGTATATTTGTAGTAATAATAAAACAGCAAACCTAGTAACAACCCAATATATAAAAAAAACTTCTTTATACAGGCGATTTATCTTTAAAAATATCCCCCATATTACCAGATACAGCTTTCTATACAAATTCCAAAATAAATAATTTAATTAATATTAAGGATGTGTCTAATAAATTCGAAAAAAAAGAGATATGTTCTTTGGAATGTAATGCACTATGGAGGTGTGACTACTAGAAATTTAAAATTTTTGATTGTGATGCACTATGTACGTATGAGACTACTAGAAATTTTAAAGCTAGAATTAGGGAACATGAACTTTGTTTATGAAATAATAACTATTCTGAATTTGCTAACCATTTAATAGAGAGGCAGCTTTAACAAAAAAACCCAAGTTTAAACATTTCAATATAAATATGTACATAATTTAATTTGTGCACCTTAGAATTAATCAAAAATTAATTTAGTTAAAAAAATAATATCACCATGTAAATCACACTTATCAACAATGTTTCCATGTAATGTCAACCCCTCCCGCCATTCTTCCCCTCCCCCAAAATCACCCCTCCCACTATCCCCACCTAATTAAAATTTAATCATTTTGTACTTGCATAGATTTTTTTAAGCTAGTTTTAAGTTTGCTAGTGAATGATACCGATGTGTCGAAACCGGTAGCAAAAATTTAAATAACAAATGTACATAGAAAATAAAACCTTTCAAAACAAAATTTTTAAATTTTATTGAGCAAGAACTAACTAAATCATTGAAATCGACGGTCCCGAAAAACAAAGTCAAAGATGTGCAATTTTGTAGTTTTGCAGTAAAGCTATTTAAAAATGTCATACCAACAAGTGAACACAAAATAATATCGAGATCCGATTGACTACGCCTGTTTCTTCATATAAAGCGATAGTACCCTTTACACACAGAGTTCGGAGCGGGACGTGCCCAGCGCCACTTCAGGCCGCCGCACAGAAAAGTCTCACATTGAACTGCACTGTAAACCGTTATCTTACTTTCGGTCTTTACTTTTCTGCGTGGCGGCCTGAAGTGGCGCGGGGCACGTCCCGCTCCGAACTCTGTGTGTAAAGGGTACTAATAACTTAATGTTTTTTTCTGGTACCATATTGACATTTCACATTTATTCCGCTTGAATCAAAGTTTTATGTTCATGTCTCGAGTTATATTGAATGTTTATAAAACATACTGCAAACTGCTAATACCGACATATTCACAAAATTGACAAATTCAATGTTAAATTTGTAAAAATCATGACACGCATGTTTCTTCGGCCAACCTTTAAAATTTTCGGCCAACCTTGTAAAATTGTATTGTAAGCAAGATTTTATTTACAAATAGTCAATCATTTATAGAACAAATTTGCTTTTAAATTATTGGATGCATGTTTTTACCAAAAATCGCCTGGTGTTATATCCCTCGTACTTCTCTCCTTGTCCTATCCCTCTCACCCTAATACAAAGTGTACCTCTCGTACCCTTTGTCCCATTCTTCTTATCCTAATTCATACTTACTTTCGGTAAATGATATTTATTATTAAATGTGGTGATAAAAGAATAAATTTTATTATTTAAAGTGGTGATTGATGTAGTGACCCATTTGTCTCACTTGTCCATCATAATATATGATTTATCATTTGCACTTGTAAAAAAACCTTTTATTCAATTATCTAATTAATAACCTCTACCTCTAATGCTATTTAGTCAAATAAATAATGTTTAACCCTTGGACGCCTCAAGAAATGTGTACAATCATATTACCTTTGCTTAGTTTATGTGAGAACCACCCTAAATGTAACAAGTACACAAAGTGAACATTGTTCATGAAACATGTAGAGTGTATATAAAATAAAGTGATGTAAGTATACAAAGTTATTTGTCTTTTAATAAAATTAAATATAATTGATGTACATCGTAGATTGCCCAGAACTCCTACAACGAATCCAACAACGAGTTCCCAACAAGCTAACCAGATCAGACGAAATTCTTAGCCTCCTTAGATGCAACACCAATTCTAAGTAAAACTTCTTCATTTATCATTTTCAAAAAACACTACACAATTTGACAATTTTAACTCTGCATAACTCTGGTTTCCCTTCAATAACGAATAAATCTTTCGCCTTTTACTAAAGATTTCCGTGGAGGGGAGCACTCAAATGAGTCTTTAAACCAAACCACTCCTTTAAGTCACACAGGCTAACTCTTGATCCTTTGTAACAACTATAGATACTCGTTTTATTTGGGTTTATTTTAAGGTAAGCTGTCGGTCTCTCAAATAAAATTAAAAAAAATACAAGACAAAGAGAGAAAATCGTAGTACATAGCGGCCTCACTTTTCATCTATGTCCGTTATCAGCAATCAAAGGGTTATGATAATATATGTAAATGAATAAACGCAAAAGAAACTAACTTGTGCATACTTACATTACTATTTTTATTCTAAGCATTATTTTAATTGCTTTAAAAGTGCTGTTGGTGTTTTGAGAATAGGTCTACGTATGTGTAGTTGCTGCTGTTTCTAAAATGAAGATCGAATTCCTTTCCGAGAACACGCAGATTTACAATGATTATGCGACAAATAACTCGCAGATGAAGATGGAAACCAATTTAAAAGAAGCTAAAGTTGAGGAAGTCAGCGACCCAACAATGGCTCTGAAACCATTATTTTTCATAATGGAATGTTTAGGACAACGTCACAATGCAAGTAAAGCTAATTGGAAGAAACGACTGCAATCCATTCTGCTGATTGCATTCTTTTTTATATACGGAACAACCTTAACAATATATCGCAGCAAAACTTTTTATAAAAATATTCCTATTATTACATCAGTGATTGATGCTTATTCAAACATTCATTTGTTTATGCTTATTACATGCCAAGTTATTTCAAGTACCTTCGACTCTGTGACAACAAAAAAACATAATAAAAAATCAATTCAGAGCAGTTGATTCACTTCTTGGTATTGACCCATCAGCACTCTATAAAAAAGGCAGAAGAACCGTTCAAAAATTAATAGCTTTGTTCATATTTATGTTGCTATTCATCACATCTCTCGAAAATTACTCCATTTGTTCGATAAGGTTTTTTATTGCATACTCATTTGAGTTTTGTATGTATTTTATGAAGTGTTTTATAACATTATATTTTATAACTCATCTATACTTTCTAAAAAACCAGTTATTCATGCTGAATGTTCAGCTTGAAGACGGCTTTTACACGGCCGTATATAATGAGTCCATAAACATCACTAAAGGAAATTCTCGAATTAATGATATTTCGTTTGCAGAGAATTATTTTTTCAGTTGTGATGAATTGAGAAAGCAAAGTAAAAATGCCTTGAAACACAATAAAGTTGTTGACATTGACAATTTGGCAAAAGTTTACCTACATTGTTGTAATCAGGCGAAATTGATAAATTTTCAATATTCAACTGAGGTTGGTATAATAATTATATATGTAGATATTTTTTTTTACATTAGCTTCACGCAGCAGGCCCTGAGAAAAATAATTCCCTTCAGGGCCAATATCATCTTTTGGGATGCTGTGTAGTGGATCTTTTTAGGAAAGGAAGTCCTGGGAAGGAAAAAAGTATGAATGGTGGGCAAGAATCTGGAGGTCAGTGTGTCCAAGAGTGACAAACATGTGGAAACATCCCTCCCACTGTGATGCAAAATGATATTTCGAGAGTCCTGCTGGAGAGGTCAAAAAGTCTTCTTCAACCTGTCTCTCCCGATCCGACCTGCCACACAGTTGAAGGTTGGTGACCAGATGCATCCGCCGCAAAATCTGAACAAATCTCACTCCATGAATCCGGGCACCCCTGCTAAGTCATCAAACATAGCAAAACATGGAATGACCTATGGCAGAGGTGTTGGTTACTTAATAAATGGTTCCCGGGGCAGTAAATGGTACCCATACCGCTTCTCAAAGTTTACTAAATCATTATGTTTTTAAAATATGAATTTTGGTAAAGATTTCTTACTCTGCTTACTTCTAAATACGCCCAAATTATTGAAGTAACAGTTACGGCCTTTGTTCCCAACCATCAACTATCAACTGTTGAGCCGACTATTGAGCCGATCAACTATTGAGCCGAAATTTTGGCTCACACCCCTTAAATGCACATACACTCTTCCCAATGCAACTCTCTGACCAACAGGTGAATCGAGTGTTATTAAACAAATCACTTAGCTGATCGGAAACTAAGATTGATCGATCGAAAAGTTGGGAACAACGGCTGTTTGTTTCATCTTAATTAGTACAAGAAACATCTACTGGCATCGGAGGGCATGCACAAAACAGGTTTTTAGTTTGGGTTATTTGGTTATTTCAATAATTTGTGTGGACATATTAAGATTGACGCGGGACCTTTTGGGTTGTCAGTCCATATTAACAAAATCCAAAATGGTGGCCAAAAATTTTTTGATGAGGGAAATTTTGAAGTTTCAAAGTTTATCTAATATCTTTGAAAGATCTCTCCCGATGTAAATAGTTGTTTCTTGTGGTAATTAAATTGAAACAAAGTGTTATTTAAATAATTTGTGCATATTAAGAAGTAAGCACAAAAGGATACTACCTACACTTTTTCTAGAGGTAACAAAATTATGCAAATTAAAGGGGAACAGCAGAAAGCTAACTGACTACTTTTCCATGAAGGAACTTCTTATCGAAAGAGAAAGGGATTCATTGCAGCCCCGTAAAAAAGGTGCATCATGACCTTAAAAGAAGCAGGAAACAAAGATCCAAAGCATAAACATATTAACTGTAGTATAAATTATTTATTTATTGCTGGCTTATTTTGCAAAACTATTATGGTTTTCTTCATTAAGCTTTTAGTCTCATTATTAGGCAAGTGAAATTCTCTTAAGAAGTAGTCCAAGGGACCAGAAAACAAAAAAGGGAAAACCTTATCACATAACACGAGGGATAAATTGGGCTATTTGAAAAAATTCTGACTTTAAGGGACCGAAAAAACCAAACTTCTAAAGCATGAAAACTTCTTTGTGAGAACCTCATGAGAGTTTCAATGTAATCCCTACTGAAGATATTTCAGTAATGCGATTTTCATTTTTCAGAACTTGCTTGAAGTAATTTACGGATTGATTTCTATGATCCGATGCTCTGTTTTTGCAGTTTTATATGCTCTCAATACAACACCAGAGGTCAGTGTCAGTCAGTCACACAATATTGTCATAAGTGAATTTATATGTCCTCGTGCATACGGTATTTAACTGCCATTTCCTATTTTCAGTCCATGTACAATTACACAATATTTATGTTTTGTCTTAATTTCAGAAAAAAAACACGATAAACATTTTGGCAAACATAATTTATACGCTGCACGATATGGCAATTTTATTTATGATATTATCGTGTTGTGAATTTGTTAAGGCGGAAGCAAAGAAAACAGCCGTACATTTGGATAATATTCTCCACAATTATTTTTCTGGTAAGGAAGGTTAAATTTTTAAAGATATATAAAATTATTTTTATTTATTTATTAAAAATGTTTAATTTTTTATTTTAGTTATTTCAGAAGAAAGACAGAAAGTGGAGGCTTGGGCAGAGCTCACCACACGGCGCTTCCCACAATTCACCGTCTGCGGATCTCTTAATTTGGATTATGGTTTATTTGTTAATTTGCTCGGCACAGTGGCGGCGTATAATGTGATTGTTACACAGTTAGAATAGTTTCGAATAGAGCATTAGAATCCCATTCACCAGAATAATAATTGAATTTGAATTATTTTCACAATTTTGGGAAATGGTTATTTAAAAAATTTGATACACACAAAGTCACCAATAGCCATGTGTTGGTTCAGCTGCAGTGGCTCTTGAACTCGGGTTCTTTGCGGGAAGCGGATCTACTCCTACTCCTTTTTCAAATTGACTACTCCCAGAGAACCCAGTCCCGGACTCGAGCACGGTCCCGGAACTCGGACCCAAACCTGGAACTCTGAGTCCTGGTGACACGTCATAGCCTTTGCTTTTCTAGCGGTCGATTCCGTTCAAGAACTTTACGGTGAGTGAAAGTTTTGTTTATGGATTGATTGATTGTTTGGGATTGTAGGTTTCTTTTCTGTGCCGATGAGTTAATTAGTTAAATAATAATATCAAATAACACACACTAACAATTCAAAACTAGCAATAAATTATTTGAGTGATTAAAAAAAATTAAAGTGTCGGTTAATATTTGATTGAATTAGAAGCATAATAATTAGAAGTGGGAAGGGCTGTTACCTGGGTTTTTCGCAATTTTTGTTTAATTAATATTTATTGTCGATATTTTATGGATATGAGGAATTTTGTGGTATTTTTTTAACCGAATACTTTGTTGTTCGAAGTTATTTTAGAATTTGGGTAGGAATTTCGAGGTTACACATACCTAGTGATACAGTCTAGAAAGTAGATTTATAGGTTACCTATTTGATTAAAAATAGTTACTATTACATTGAGGCTTTCAACAAGATAAAGAAGGGGACGCTTAGATGGTTTGGACAAGGACATGTGGAGTGGATGAACGAAAACTGGAGAGTCAGAAGAATGTGTGACGCAAATGCAAGTGATAGTAGAAGTCGGGGACACCCGAGAAAGACTGCGTGACCAAATGAATCAAATACTTCATCGGGTCATTAAAAAATTTGTAATAATAGAAGAGTATATATACATATTTCTTTACATTAGCTCCACACAAGAGTCATCTTTGGGGATGCTGTGCGGAGGGGTCTTCTTCGAAAGGAAGTTCTGAGAAGGAAAAAAGTATGAGTTGTGGGTCAGGGGGTTAATGTGTCTAGGAGTGACAGACATATGAATCAATCTCTCCCACTGTGGTGCAGTACGATGAGTCGAGAGAGTCCGGCTGTAGAGATCTAGGTTAGGTCTCCCTCAACCCTCATTTTCTGACTCATTCGTTTTATTTGTCTTTCATATTGCTATTCATCAATCGCCCTTGTAAAAATACAGGTTATCAATTAGCTAATTGATAACCTTTAATATTCACCATGTTCAAATATATGTTCAACCCTTGGACTACTCAAATACTAAATACCGTGCGGAATATGGTAAATAAAATCCATTAATTATGACTGCACAATTTTTTTTTTGTTATTTCAAGTCCGAAGCAATGACATTGATGTTCAATTGCATTATACTATCAAAACCAGAATACGATTCTGCTGTTATACATAAAATATCAGAACAAATTAAAAAAAATAATCTAAGGCATCTTTTTATGAGAATGCATGATGAATTTCCGCGATTTGTGTATCATATGGATTTGCTCCTCCAATGCAGTAGCAGGTTTTAAAATAACAAATCATTTTATTGACAACCCATACCTCCTGGAATACTATAAATTGTTCATATTGAACAACTACCGCCAGCGTCGACACCACGACTTGCTGTGTATTCTACATGGTAGAACGGATGCTCCGTCCCAGCATAGCCTGACAAGAGGTATGGTGCTGCTCAATGATATCTCCAGGTCACTTGACATTTTCAACATTAGTCTTAAAGGTTTCAAGGGTAATTCTAGGCAAGAACTTTAAAATATACTTTTCTTAAATTTTTCATTTATTTATTTAAAATTATGAAAATTATGTCATGTGTTTGTTACGTTACATCAATCTGTACGTAATAACAAAACATATCGCTTGCTAAGGATTGGTTTGTACTGTATTTTTAGGTTTTTTTTAAGCTGTGAATTGAAGTATATGTTAGTTCGTTCAAAATTTAACCAAATACATTGTTCTTTTACTTAAAGGTAGATTAAACCTTGTAATTTTTAAAAACATTTATAGCAATTAGTTTGAAATAAAGGAAGCAAAAAATATTATTTTTTGAAACTCAAAAACTTTTATTTTTCAATATGAGTTTTTGTGGACATAGTACAAACCAACCCTCAGCAAGCGATATAGGCAAATGAAAGATTTCAATCAAGATCATCAACATGTAATAACTAAACATATAGGCGAAAGAAAGATTTTTCTAAATATATAATCCAATAATCACCAATAAAAGTAAAGTAAATATAGTAGAATGCCGCAGATACCCAACATGATAGCCAACATTCATTGAACGGATAGGGCACGAGAAGAAGAAGAAGTAGAATGCTTCGGAAATATTTTAATTGATTTAGTAATAGTGTGGTCCGTCTACATTCTTGCCTCGGTCTGTTATCGGCAGTCAAAGGGTTAAAATAGTATAATTTAATAAAAATAAGCAAAACTTGTATTTCTTAATCTAAACATTATTTTAATTGCTACAAAAGTGCTGATGGTGTCTCAAGTATAGATCTACACATTTAATTGCTATTCCTAAAATGAATATCAAATTTCTTTCCGAGAGTGTGCAGATTTACAATGATTGTGTGACAAATAACTCACAGATGGAGACGGAAAACAATTTAAAAGAAGCTAAAGTTGAGGAAGTCAACAATCAAATAACGGCTCTGAAACCATTATTTTTCATAATGGAATGTTTAGGAGAACGTCATAATGCAAGAAAAGCTGTTTGGAAGAAACAACTTCAATCCATTCTGCTGATTGCATTTATTTTTATTGGTGGAATCGTCTTCTTAATATTGCGCAGCACAACTCTTTATATACATTTTCCTCTTATTACATCAGTCATTGATGCTTCTTCAAATATTCACCTGTTTATACTTGTTACATGCAAAGTCATTTCAAGTGCCTTCTCTTCTCCTGTAACAGAAAACGTAATAAAATATCAATTCAGAGCAGTTGATTCACTTCTTGGTATTGACCAATCAGCACTCTATAAGAAAGGAAGAAGAACCGTTCATAAACTAATAGCTTTGTTCATATTTATGTTGTTATTCACCGCATCCTTTGAAAATTACTCCAAGTGGACGATGTCGGTTTCAATTTCTTATGCATTTGAGTATTTCATGTATTTTATGAAGTGTTTTATTTCATTATATTTTATAACTCATCTTTACTTTCTTAAAAACCAGTTATTCATGCTGAATGTTCAGCTTGAAGATGGATTTTACCCGGCCGTATATAATGAGTCCATAAACATCACTAAAGGAAGTGCTAGAATTAATGATATTTCACGTGCAGAGAATTATTTCTTCAGTTGTGATGAATTGAGAAAGCAAAGTAAAAATGCCTTGAAACACAATAAAGTTGTTAACATTGACAATTTGGCAAAAGTTTACTTACATTGTTGTAATCAAGCGAAACTGATTAATTTTCAATGTTCGACCGAGGTTGGTTTATTTATTATATATTATATAATGTAGGTATTTGTATACTCATAAGCTCTAATTATTAACTTTGTAACAAACATAATATGCAGAGGTGGCAAAAGCTTGCATTGTTCAATATCAGGAGGCTAACTGATCAGTGACCACTTCTCCGAGCAGGATTCTTATATCCAAAGAGGATGGGGGCTCATTGCAGCCCAGTGAAGAAGTACATCGCTGTCTTACGACATACCCGAAAGTAAAAATCACGTCCATGAGAAGGTGAATAGGGTCCCCCATGTATTGCGGAGCGATCGTGGCTCTTAATGTTAATTTTGATCATTACAAAAACACTTAGATATCAGTTATTCCCTATCGTTTAAATCGGAAATCATCCATCTTCGCAAAGCAGTCATCATTAAGTAACGCAAAACGTTAAAATAGATAGTATGAAATTAAGTGAAAGGGCTATTATTTTTGAGTTATATGATGAAAAATGCCATTGTAAGCTTAATTGAGTCAATTCATAAAATGTTCACTATGATATCTTCTATCTCAACACGAGTCGTACAATAAACAACATGGCACTATGTCGTCGAGAAAGCTCGAATTATGACCGTGAGGGAGACAGCAATATGAATATTATGTGTTTGGAAGATTTGATGTGGTTTGGTAAATTTAAGTTGGTTGTGTACATTGCATGCTTTTTGTTAGAAACAATTTTTGTTTTTAGCTAATGGACATTTTGGAAAAGGTTTGGAGTATTCTTTCTGTGGTCGAACATAAAATTCAGTAGGTAATGTAATTTTCAAATTCAGTTGATGTCACGATAAAAGAAATATATAGATAATTTCAAAGTTTACCATGATTGCTTTCAATGAATAAAGAAAAACAGCTCGATTTAAAACAATTGTTGTTTTAAACTTTTGATTTGTTTTGTGTTTAAATAACAGAAAATTCAATTAAATATATTTATTATCTAGGTAAGCACATCGATGTGTAGTGATTTGCACTTTACTACATCAAAATATTATGTAATTGGACTCGCGGATTCATAAAACGTACCTTTCTAATTAAGGCACTTTGGGAGGGAACGGTAGTTCTACTTTTCAGTCAGTCCTACTTGAATGCCTGGAAATGCATTACTGTCAAATATTTTTTTATTAATATTGTACACCAATCTCTTTCTAAGGATCCCAACTATGTAATAAATATCTATGTATATGTGATACAAGATGGGGTACTCTTCTTGTCTCTTCTCCTTGACTTTTGTGTGGAAAAATATTTTATCATAAGGAAACTTATGCTTTAGCATTGAAGATGTCCAAATTGTTCGTTTTTGTAATGTATGCGTACATTAATGTAATGTATGCGTGTAATAAAACACATAAATGTTTTACATAAAACTTTCATTAAATGGCCCAACACTGACTTTAACTTCTGTTTGTGGAGTCCTACTACAAAGTAGGCTGTAATTTTTGACAATACTTTTATAGATGGGGTATAGTGCAGCGGTCGGCAATTAGTTTTGGTGGCGGGCCATATGAATATGTAAAATTTTTGGAGGGCCATGCGACCATCGACATCACTCGTGAGCGTGACTGCCCATCTGAACTCCCGTCGTCATTATGTAGCCGAAAGGTTCCCATCCTTATCTAAAGTTTTATAGCACACACGAAAAAGCGCCGCAGCTGAAAATTTTTTTAAGTGGTCATTACATGTTTTGAAATATCACGACCAACCAGTTAGTAGCGTTGTATATAGTTATTGAATACCACTCACGCATAGGGCCCGACGGACTCCCTTCGCAGGCTACATCTGGCCTGCGGGCCGCCAATTGCCGATTGCTGTGAGTACTAGTGAGTGAGTGAGTACATATAAAAAAAAATCATTCAAACGTACATATTATTTTCAAAGATATATCAGTTTAAAACAAATTTCCATTTTCTCAAACAGATTCCTTGTTTTCGCCCGAAGTGTGTTAATATAGAAAATAAAGGCATTTATTACAACATCAAACAAAGATTATATTTTTTCTAATGACCTTCCCTTTATGAATCTAGAGCCGCCTCTGACGGAAACTGAACTTCATGTAAAGATGCAGACAAAGGGATTTCTATAGTGCAATTGTATTTTTCAGAACATTCTTGAAGTAATTTATGGATTAAATTCTATGATCCGATGCTGCGTTTTAGCAGTTTTTTTTGCTCTCAGTACAGAGGTCAGTAATACAACATACACATTACATAAATTTTGTATATAAGTGAATTTATCTGCTATCTTGCATAGGAACTTAAACTAGCATTTTCTGTTTTCAGCCCACATATAATTACACAATATTTATGTTTTGTCACAATTTCAGAAAATAAACACGATAAACATTTTGGCAAACGTAATTTATACACTGTACGATATTGCAAATTTATTTATAATGCTATCATGCTGTGAGTTTGTTAAGGCGGAGGCAAAAAAAACAGCCGTACATTTGGATAATATTCTCCACAATTATTATTCTGGTAAGGAAGATTAAATTTATAAAGAAATATTGAAAATTAAATGATCTGAAATAAAACCTGATTAAGTTCATTTGAAAATATTTATTTCAGTAATTTCGGAAGAAAGGCATAAAATGGAGGCTTGGGCAGATCTGACCATGCGGCGCTTCCCACAATTCACCATCTGTGGATTAGTCTTGGGTAACTGGCCAGAAATTCAATAACATAACCAACTGGTTATTAGTATGTAGATAACTGGTTATAAAACGGTTATTTGGTTATCTCAGTTATTGCCGGTTACAGTTGATGCTCGCTAGTTGTCTAGGTATTAGTTATCAGTAGTTATCATGGTAATGGAGTTATGGAGGTATTTGGTTTTGTCCGTGGGTATTGGGTATCGGGTGAGTTTTTGACCCACGAAAAGGGAAAACGCTGTGCGAACTATCTAATATTACCGTTCCACCTCACCAAAGAAAAATAAAGACAAAACATGTGACCCGTATGGCGCTGTCGATTTTTAACGAATATAATCACCAGTTAAAAGCAGGACAGCAATCAGAAATTTTTTAGAAGGGAATAAAATAAGTTAAATTAAATTTTAAATAAATACCTCCAATGGAAAATATATTATAAGCTTGTAAAAATGTTAATTTATTGCAATGCCTGATAAATCGAATGTAGTGAAATTTCACACGACTGCTATACACAACAAAGATTACAATAAATAAGAACTAAAAATTTCTCGAAAGAAATACATGTAAATGAAGCTTGTTGCCATTATTACATAGTTATTACTTTCAGAAATATTTTATTTACATCATCACGCTTTTATTATAACGGACCATTATTTTTTCTTTCAATGTGAAACAAACCTGCATATATCAACTACAAATATTTTTACAAAACAATATTATATTTATGTACATTATTTCCCAAGCGCAACAAGTAAATAGATTGTTAATATTTTGGCAAAAAGTTATTATTATGAACAATATTCCGGCCAGAGTAATTATCAAATTACTGGAAATCGAGGAATTAAAATACTTTAGCAATTAGGATGGGAAATTCCGACAATAAACACACTTTCTTCCACCAAGCAAAAAGGCTGGAAACTATCGGTGAGCAAACCCATGTCGATTATTCCCTTTTGCTGTGCGTTCTTCTTTTTTTTCTTCTTCTTCGTTTATATGCATCCATTTACCTTTGGGTTTTGGTGGTCCTGATGAAGTAGATGGAGCATCATAAAGTGAAACGCTTTGGGCGCTTTAATAATGGCTTTCGGCACTGTAGCACTTTTGATTTCAGTTGGTGAAAACGCATTTAATTCAGCAAATGCAGAAATATGTGTTGTTTTTAGATGGGAAGTTTAATTTCCCGTTGAATTTTTATAACAAGTTTACACAATTTACACGGCGCTTTTTTATCCACGTTATGTTTGTCAAATCGGCCCAAATATTGCCTGCAATATTTACAATGTCACAATTTTTTAACAAAACTTTCACAAATTATAAACAAAATGTTTTAAACTTTTACACTTATGTAAAAATACCTAAATATACTAATAATATTCTAAGCGAAGCAATAAACTAAAATAATTAAACTCTATTTTTTACTTCTAAAAAATTCCGCAATCGTAAGATTTTTCGAAAGAAATTCAGTATAATATTACAAGAATATAGCTCCGCACGCCACGCCGGCTCGTGAAGCTACAACTGATGGCTTAGGGTGCCAGTTGCCAGTTGCCAACTACTGGTTATGTATGACGTATGAGGTTGTGATAGTTATCTAGTTTTCTAGTTATCGGTGGTTATCATGGTTGTGTAGGTTTTGGTTTTTTCAGTGGTGGGAATGGGTATTGGGTATCAGGTAGTTTTTGACCAACCGCCAACAACCAACAACCCCCACAACCGCCACAACCAAATAACCAAATACCCGAGCTGCCGCTAGCGTAGTTGTGGGTATTTTTAAATAACCGTTATATAGTTGGTTATGTTATGCAGCTACCAAGACTACTGTGGATCTCTCGATTTGGATTATGGTTTATTTTTCAGTTTGCTGGGCACGGTGGTGACGTATATTGTGATTGTTACACAGTTCGAATAGTTTCAAAGAAAACAGGTAGCACTTATTTAACATGATTTTTACACACGCTCAATTTGCACAAATTAATATGTATGTATATTGTTTACATAACATAAACTTATGAACTGGTGTGAAAAAATATTTATATGTTAAAAAATATACAGCATGTTAAGAGATGCTCTTGAGATTCCTGACATTATTTTTGGAGCAAAAATGTCAATGAAATTTTTGTCTGCAGTGACTTTTTTGATGTGTTTATTTTTTAATTTTTTTTTCTTCAAAACCAAACCAAAAAAAAAATCTTTTACATGTCTTCATGGTCATTTAGTCGAGTAACCTCCCTGACCATAACTGTTCAATACCTACTGATTTTTTATGTTTTAGGTTGAAAACAAAACAAAAAATGTCACCAGACCAAAATTTCATTCACATTTTTAACTCAAAATAATGTCAGGTTAAAGTAAGTCAATAAATTAAATTGTTAAAGTAAGTCCTTTTAACATCCTGTATATTACAAGCCGTAATTAGCCCATATTTTGTGAAAGTCCTGTAGAAGGTGACCATTATTATTAGTACACAAAGTCAATGAATCAATAATAACCAATTGATCAAATTAATTATCGTATGAAAAATAATGGCAGGTAATCAAATAAATAAAACACATGAATAAATTATTAAAAAGTGTTTCAATTTGATAAATGAAAAGAGGTACGCAGTAGAGATATTATTAATTCATCATTATCTATTCTGGTCTCAAGGGGTAAAGGTGTTCAAACATGATCACCAAAAATAATAAAGTTATTATACAGAAAGTAAGTGACAAAAAAAAAGTGTTCGTGAAAGCAAAGGAGATCAAGAAGGGTAAAGATGAGGGAAAAATTAATAATTTGAGTGGAGCCATAGATCCGCTGTTGGTCATCATGAGGGTGATAGGTCTCTCGCACCGCTGGAATAGAGCCCTGTGGAAGAAACAACTACATTCCGCAATAGTGATCTTCTTTATAATCCTTTCAGCAACTTATGCATTCAGTAACAGAGAAGAAATCAAGGGAACCCCTTTAATGTTATGCATTATTGATTTACTGGTCATGATATCTGTAATAAGTTTAGGAATAGCTAATTTATACGTGGGGGGATTCAGTTGTCCTTCAACTCTTGAGAAATGTCACTCAAATTCCAACATCATCGATACAATTCTCTGCATCGACACATGCATATTTTACAATAGAGCAAGAAAGACTGTAATAAAATTAACAACATTCATGACGCTACTCCATTTCGTGCTTATTTCATATGATTTGTATATGAAAGTTCAATTTTATACTTTGAAGTCTTGTTACATGTATTTCCTTGAATATTTTCTAACATTGATTAATTTATATCCGGCAATTTACTTCATGATGCACTTGTACATCATAAAGAACAAGCTGTTCATATTAAATAAGCAGCTGCAATCTCATTACAAGTTGGATTTGAATGATGATTTTGGAGGAAGTGAAGATCCAAGACTTCATGATATTTCATTCTTGGAAAAGTTTGTGTTTAGCTGCAGTCAAATGCTGCAGATATCGGACGAGGCACTGAAAGGTCAACCGTCTGCCATTGTCCACAACTTGAAGGAGGGCTATCTTCTGTCTTGTGAGCAGGCTGATTTAATTAATTACAGATTTTCCTACCAGGTATTAAACTTTGTACATTGAGAATTTTATTTATAACAATTTATTTCATGAAATAACAGTACTCTCTAACTAATCCGCCACCACAAAATCAGGCAAGTGTCCAATTAGTAAAAGCAGATTACAGTACACATACAAAATATGTTAAAAATCAAAACGGTTACTTTGTAAAAACAAACTAACACCCACTATCCACCTATTGTAAAATTTATTTTTTTTTGGTTGTGGTCTTGTGAGAATAATAATAATAATAATTGGACAATTTGTAGAGCGCCGTTTTTGTGAAAAATCACCTCAAGGGCGCTTTACAATTTTTTTTTTTTTTTTTTTTAATATTCTAAGAATCTATCTAATTTTATTATTTACAAAAAGATACAGAGCCATACTTACCTGGCAGGTCACTTCCGATAAACACACTTTTTTAGAAAGTTTATGCTTGGGGATGATACGACTTTGCACGTGGAGGACATTATATTGAAAACACTGGACATTGCATGAATTTACCTTTGCTACCCCCATCACTGTTGGGGGTAGCAATACATTATTTTACATTTATAAGAAAATTAATGCCAAAATTGAATTAGTATTTATTTTGAAAGACTAGTGAATTTAGAGCTCTCTGGGACTGGAAATTTTCATAAAATGACCTTTACAAAAGATTAAAATAAGAATTTGGTTATATTTTACACAATTAGTTACTTACAACGTCGTGGGCCGTGAAGGCGAAGGTGAAAGGTTTTTTTAACTTATGGATAAGACTGTCTGAAAAGATGAGTTTTGAGTTTAGCTCTAAATTCCGCTGAATCTGTGATCACTCTTAACTCGTGTGGCAGTCCATTCCAGGCTTTAGGTCCTGACACTCCAAAAGCACGCTCACCGAATTTAGTATCTGGTGTGCGTTTTGGTTCCTTCAACCTTCCGATAGCTGATGTTGCTGCTGACCTAAGGGTTAATTGTGATAAGGGAGAAGACTCCATTAATTTGTAAACTTATAAAAAAAAGTGGCAGATCAAAATAAACATGCGAGAGTTGTTAGAATACACAGAGGACTAACCGAAAGTCCTAAAACAACCATAGTTAAATCTGGTGACTGTTAATTGATCAGGTCTATATTAAAATTTGGGAGGCGGGTACGAGTACCGTGGCCCAGGGAACAACCATAATTGGATAACCAATACCCCTTCCGCAGGTCACCCCAAGTGGTGAGTATGCAGGGGTGTCTGGATTAGGTTTGTCCAGGTCTAATCCGGATGGGGAGACTGGTTGAGGGAGGTCTTTGGACCTCTCCAGCTGGATTCTTTTGACGCATTGCCTTGCACCGCAGTGGGAGGGATGCATTCATAGGGTAACGTTTGTTCGGGTCTTGGTGGCGGATGTGCCTGCTCGCTAGCTGTGTGACAGGCCGGATCGGGAGAGGTCAGTTTAGGGAGACACTTTGACCAAGTGCTCTCTCTCGACTCATCGCCTTGCACCACAGTTGGAGTATTCATATATCCGTCACTCCTGGAAACACTGACCCCCAGATTCCTACCCACCCCTCATACCCTTTTCCTTCCCAGAACTTCCTTTCCTAAAAATACCCTCCACACAGCATCCCCAAAGATGACATGGGCCCGAAGGAATTTTTTTTCTCATTTTTTTGAAAGTTAATGGTGTCATAGTAAATTTAAAAGATAACCCAACCTGTCTCATCGGTGTACAAAGCTTGGCTCTCTAGTCTAGGCACCGGATGACGGGATTTGACATACAAAAATCAGCAATATACATTTATACATATAGTATATATTTGTTAATAAACAAAAATATTAAATATTATAAATGATAATATTTCTCTTTTAGAATATTTGCAGTGTACAATGTAAAACTCTAACAGTTATACGATCAATATTCACAGTTTTGGTTTACGCCCTTTATAAAGATGTGAGTAAAAAAAAAATCATTAAAATTATCTATTACTAACACAAAAGATCTTAATTTTCTGTATCATGTATTCTTTATATAAAAAAAAAAAAAAACAATTGTGCTGAATGAATATTATGTACTTACATTAAAAAATAACAACATTTTCAGATACAATCACAGAAGGAAGCTACGGCGTGCATCGTAACTAACATTTTGTATTCCTCTAACGAGGTGTTGATGGTAGTTGCTCAGCTGGCCATGTGTGATTTTGTAAGATGGGAAGCAAAAAAAACTTCCGTTTACATTGACAATATTCTCTTCATGCAAAACATTGACAAGTTTGGTAAGCACAAATTCACTGACTTCATATAACTTGCTATTCTAGCTAAGTATTCCGTTAGATCTATTTAATGTTATTTTATGATGAAAAATCATAATTATAAGTTGGTATTTATATATTTATAAGACTTAGACTAGAAAACCTAAAAAGAGTGCAAAGGTTCAATCTATATTACAATACGGTATTATAGGCCGGGGAGAAACATATGATGTTATTTTAAATCCTCTCAAGATAGTTCAAAGATTGGTAATTAAGGTTATCCTGAAAAAAGCATCTACATTTTTTATTGAAAAAATATTTTCAATGTTCAACAAACCTACAATAGACAAAATATATAAAAAAAATATTCAGCACTACAAACTTTCAAGGAAACACAGCTAAATAACTTACATTTCAATATATCAGAATAATATTAAAATCACAAAATTTAATACCAAGGAAATTCAAAATACCTAACTCTATTTAGGTATAACTTATTTCAACGACCTCCCGTCAATTTAAAAATCATCAAATATAATCATGAATTCTAATTGAAATTGAAAAATCACCTGTAGAAACTACTGTAAGGGTTCATATCTGTTATTAATTCTTTTAAAGCTGTAAATCTATCTAAGTATATATATATAATTCAAAATATACTTGCTTGGGTGTATATGAGTTACAAGTTGTCTGTATTGCTATAAAGCATAGGAAGTGTTTGAAACTTTCAAAATACCTTCTTTCCATCCTCGCAAAGCTTTCTGGATTATTACAACCACATGACAATAAATCTGAAAAGTTTTTTAATCATTACAAAAACTGTAAAAAATATCGCAATTTGAGAATGACATTTTGTAAATCATCGATTATTTAATCAAAATTCAATTTTCGAAACTCTTTAAATTAATGAATTTATTTGAAGTACTCACATAAGATACTAACCAGAATCGAATACTCTGAATCTAACCAAAAATTATTTTAATTTTGAATAGGTATCTACAGTTTGTCAAATAAGAGTAGAAAACAAAGGTGGGCGCCATTGTTGTTCAATGGCAATACTAAAAATATAATCATGATGGTAATCTAAAGCTGTGTAACCTACATAAAAGTGAAATCCGATGAAAAACTGATCTCAGAATTAGAATTGCATATAGGTATATTATTTTTATACCTTTGCAATTTTGTGATAACTTAATGGAGAATAACGATATTGTAATAAAATATAAAGCAC
Source organism: Glyphotaelius pellucidus (assembly GCA_936435175.1). Classification (NCBI taxonomy): domain Eukaryota; kingdom Metazoa; phylum Arthropoda; class Insecta; order Trichoptera; family Limnephilidae; genus Glyphotaelius; species Glyphotaelius pellucidus. Next base: position 29,592,926 of record OW386544.1, read on the forward strand.
ACTTTAGAAATTGCTCACATTTATTTAATACTAACTAGCGTCGCCCGGGCTTTAGGTCATAATATAGCTCTAATTTTAGATCTGAATATATTTACTCTTTCAGATCTAAAAGTCACCATTAATGATTCTTCCTTCCTACCAACTGTTAAATTCAAATTTATGTTAAATTAAATGAAAGCCAATCACTTTGTAAAACCCAATATAATCAAATTTATGTCATTAAGTAGGTACCTTAACAACAGTGCTTCTTCAATTTAATTTTTTTTAGGACAAAAATTGTTTTTTAAATGTGTACAGTGTTCTATTTTTTCAGTGTCATTGCACTTAAAATAATATTTGACAGGTAAATTGGTGTTGCCAGCCTACAAAATTTGTAGTTCCATTCTCATATTTTCTACTCTTATTTGACAGACAATATGTTAGGTACCAAATTTGATTGATTGTTCTTATAATATACAAAATTGAATCTTTAATATGTATCTATTTTTTGAAAAAAATAATAGTTCTTTTCGCTCTCCTGAACAATTAACATTTTGTCCTTTTTAGCATTTTAAATTTCCGTGAACGATATATTATATCAGATCATAATGATCAGTTTGTATGAATTACTCCAGCAGATTCGGAGCAGTTGAATTGTTGGGTCCAGCTGACCAGCCGGCGCTGTCCGCTGTTCACAGCTTGTGGCTTCTTCAACCTTGATGTGGGGCTCATTTACAAAATCATGGGTGTCATCTTCACTTACATCGTCATCATAGTTCAAATACACATGAATGGGAACGGCACAGAATAACATGCCGAGAAATGACTGCTATGTTATTATGTTTTCGGTAAAATATTTATTATAATAGTACGTATTATTTTAATATCATAAAATTACTTAACCCTCCGTCGGGCGCAGCCGGCCTCAGAGGCCAACAAAAGACATTGTTTCCCTCTCCACTTCTCAAAGGCGGCCCACCGCCCCTTCCCTCCTTTTACTCAACTTTAGGGACCTCACACGGTGGCGGGCCTCAGTTTATCATCGGCCTCTACACAGCTCATGTACAACCTCCCTGGCTTCACCGCCGTCTGCGCCCGATTGGATTCTAATTTCAGCTTTCCTATTTTCAGGTACTTTATATCAAGATTTTTCAGAAATTTTTTCTTGAAATGGCTAAAAAATATGCTCTCATCAACCGAATGATGTTGATGATATGCTGAAGCTTCTCCTCAACGATGATGCTTTTGAATTTCCAGCTTTGGTTGAACTGTTTGTGAAAAATAGTCTGCGCCCGAATGGATTCTAATTTCAGCTTTCCTATTTTCAGGTACTTTATATAAAGATTTTTCAGAAATTTTTTCTTGAAATGGCTAAAAAAATATGCTCTCATCAACCGAATAATGCTGATGATATGCTGAAGCTTCTCCTCGACGATGATGCTTTTGAATATCCAGCTTTGGTTGAACTGTTTGTGAAAAATATTTTATTTTGATCATTTTAGTTTATGGTTGGTAATGTTTAATAAATTGGTTTTTTGTGTTCAATTTGGTGTAATTCCTTTCTATAGATCCTAGTAAAGACTACCCGACAAGTATTTTGTATTAGAATTAAAATAGTGGGGGTGGGGAAGGATGGCCTCTCAGGCCGGGTGCGCCTGATTTCGGTTCGCCCATTGGTGCGCCCGACGGAGGGTTAGAAGATAATATAACTGAGATTTATTCACTTTAAAAACGTAACAAAATTAAAATTTCAAATAGTTTTTAAAGTAGAGAAAATATTAAGATTAAAGCATATTTAAGCAATTTAAATAATATAAACAATTCAAACCAATTATACCATATAAACATCAATGAACAATTTAAAAATCAATGAAGCACAATCAGACTAACAGCAATAAAGCTTGCTGTCTAAATTGTGCTTCATTGATGCTAAACATGTCGATATTCAAAGTGATTCTATTTAACAACAAGACTGCTCTCCCGACTGGCATAACCATTGGCAAGTTAGTTCTGCAAGATGTACTTTCTAATGTGCTGGGAAAAAATAAAATATCTTAATCCATTTAAAACAAATGAATTACTTTATTTAAATAAAATTACAATGCAAGTATTAAAAAAATTCAATCACTTCAAAGCCGGCCTCTATGTTTCCTCCTTCCTACAACGTGGGTCTCTTCAAGACCCATGTTACACCTCTGAAAAGTTCAGTTACTTAGAGCAGTCTGCCAATTAGCATAAGGGATAGGAGTAAATTTTTTCAATCCTTCTTAATTTTTTTTTAAATACTTTTCTAAATATATTTCATAATCTATAATCTATAATATATTTCATAATCTAATCAATTCTCTTAATTGCCGATTGCCGATTGTTTTCCATATACATGAAATCAAAGTAATTAAGGCTGGGTTGTTTCACAGAATTAAATTTTTTAATTTTTTATTGTAATATAAAAAATATGGTTTACATATATATATATTATATACATACATATTTTACAAAATATTATATTAAAGGTCGTTTTTGGTAATGTATATCTTATCGGAAAAGAGGAGCTCTTGTGCCTGATAAGGGAGCCACGATTCTTAATTAGGTTGTAAGTTATAATATGTTTTGTATAAAATATTTACTTTTTACATTTGAATTTCTGCAAAACAACTGGCCCGTAGAATGTCTCTTTGAAATTAGGATCTACCTTGACATAATGAAAAATTACCGTGAAACATTGAAAGCCCCCACATTAATGTCATGAGTCACGCTATCAAAATTGATATATAATTCTGATTGTATCTGTAAAAAACAACACATCGTCGGGTGGAATTAATTCATACCACGAAATATAAAAAAAACCTTCCAATGGGCAAGATACATAAACTCTAGACATAACAAAAACTCTAAAGATAAACAAGTTTTAAACAACCATTTGCTATTCATTAATGGTTGTTTATCAGCTGTGTAAAATTTAAAACAGGCTCTGGAAAAATAATTTTAGGCTATCCCAATTATCAAAATTTCACATTTAAAATCGTTTGAAATCAAACATAATTTTTTGTAATAAAATAATTATTGATATTTACACAAATATTTTGATGAATGTAATAGTAAAGCTATTTTGGGGGTGCTCAAGTGAGGGGTCACTACTCACAACTGTGAATGGGTGTTCTGCTCGTGTCCGTTGAGTTTTGCATATATACACTAGTGCTGCTAACTCCTTAAAGCAGACTCCATTAAAATACCCGTAGAACAGACTCAGCATTCATCACTAGCTTCTGTGCTGTAGAGATGGCAATCGGGATGATAACAATGTATTGTCAATCAGACGAACCGCACGTCCTTTGAACAAAATCAAGACGATTTTGTTCAAAGGACGTGCAAAAATGTTGGCTGGAGCTCCAGCCCAGAGGTGGATCACAAATTCATTTGTTGTATGTTCTTGAGATTTGTACAGGGTTAGCAGCTGGGCACTATTAGGCCTAATACAAGACGCCATAGAAAAAGAAGTACTTAAAAAAACTGACAAAACAAATTACGTACTCCTAAATTAATTAACTGTAGGAACTACAATTAGAAACAGTACTTAATAATGATTTTTCAATTCAGTAAACGCATAACCTACGGCAACACCGGCACACAGGTTCAAAACGTCATGCCGCAGAACGAGAATCCAAGGGTTTTTTTCGTCCCAATCATCGACTCGAATCGGTTTATAAAATCATAGTTCCTACATAATAGTTCCGTGTAAAAACTTCTGATAATATAGCGCGTGTGTGATAAAAAATGTTACAATAAAAGCAACCATCTTTGTGAATAATCCATCTTTCATTTTAAATTAAAAAAAATACAATCCCACTGCTGCCATCTAGAAATCATCGCCACACCAACACCGTTATATAACTAAAGAAGTAACTTCTAAATCGCGCATTCTTCATATTTTAGCAAAAATCTACTTGAAAAGAGTAAAACACAAATATTTTAAAGACATTAGAAAAACACAGCATGTTTCCCATTATTGACAAACAATTCATTAAATATTCTTAAAGAGAAGGACTGCTTTATTAAAATGTACTTATCACATTTAAATATCAAATAATGAAAGGAAAGTATTTTGAATTGATGTCAAATTCACACAGGTGATCTAAATTATATTTTTACTGAACACTAATGAATAAGATATAAATAAAACATAAAAATTTCTAACATAGGTTTTCAACAGCATTATATTTTAGTAACCGGAATGCTTATTTTCCTATAATAGATTTAATAATAAGCTCTTTTGATATTAATGTTTTTAGATTGCTGAGAAATTTACTTAAAAAAAATGTTTGTTTTTAATGTTAGCAAGGTGCATGGGGCTATGTCAATTGTTTAACATCAATAAGTGACTCCTCTTTGGGGGCCGAAAATCAAGAAATCTCCCGAAATTAGAAAAATATACAAAGGTTTCTTAAGGTTAAACGAAACATACACTATAAGCTAAGCATTAGTAGATGGCGCTAATTTAATTATTTAAGGAAAAAATATGTTTTTGCAAGTAGTTCTTTAACCCGTGAGAAGGTGCGCTATGAGAATTTTGCTCACACAAAAATTGATTGTGACATTTTTCGATGTTAGCGAAACCATGGCGCATCAGTTTCCTTACTATTCACCTTTCTCCCCTGGTGCAACTCATATCTCGCTCAGTGACTCTGCGACCACGTGGTGAAGGGCTTTTGAGCGAGCGGCTTTTTGCACATTATAGGTCTGCGTAATGGCCAAAGATAAAGTGGGTATCTGTAGAAAATAAAGAGAACTACATATTTTGTTAATAACTAATATTTGTCTCATAATATGTACTCTCAACCATGGGCATTGTCATGTTTTGATTTTGTGTGGGGCAAAAATAAAAATCTAGAGTAGGTACCGAAAAAAGTAGGCTTCTACAACATATTCATGCTTTAGGCTCTATGAATACAAATAATATGAATGGAAGAAGGAAAAACCATCCTGTGAAGTGCTGCTGTAAATTTGAAAACGCAACTTGGTCTACAATTCCAATTTTACGCCCATGCTCTCAACCCAAAGCTGAAGTTCTGATAATATATATATTGATCTATTTCGTTTAGTTAAAATTACCGCCTAATATAATTAGGAAAGAAGAGGAATTGAACACACAATGCCTGGGTGGGACCAAAAGTGATGCCAACTCAGCCACTGATAGGTAAAACCGGCCAGTCGGTAATATTACGTTACTTTACAAAAAAATAATAAAAAAAGCTGAACTTTAAAATGAATAATAAATAAACACATTGGATACAACTGCCAACATTATAAAAGTCAATAGGCATCACTAATGAGGTTTTCGAGTACTAAAGATAGTTTTCATTTGTGACTTGATTACATCAAACGTATTTTTAGGAGAGCAGTCCTTTCAAATTGTGTACAACGAATAAAAATGGAAAAAACTATGCATGGGCGACACCAAACCCGAAAGTATATGTGGTTGATCCACCTAATAAAAAAGAAAATTCAAAAATTGACGAACAATACCCCCGGAGTCAGCTCGTTGCCATATTAAGAGCACTAGCCCTGGATCAGTCTGCAGCAAAAAACGGGAAGATAAAGAAACTATATGGTTTGGTGTTGATAACTTTTTCAATCGTTGGTGTGTCAATGTCACTGAAATGGCGTTTCAAATATATTTACTCCGACTTGCCCAAAGTCATTGCTTTTGCGGACATCCTTAGTCTAACAAATATATTCATTATGTGTGTATTCAACATGGTATTTAGCACATTTTGCAATCAACAACATTGTGGCAGTAGCTACGATAGCTTGAGAATGGTCGATAATCTTCTCGGTATTAACAAACCAGAAATGCACATTGTACTGAGAAAGTTTATCACACATTTCTTGGTTTTAGTGATCACCATCCTAATAATAATATTTTGCTATGATTTCTATACATGGACCACGTCGTATGATTATAACCATTCAGTCCCTTACGCTATAAATTATTTCTTTTTTTTTGTCAATACGCTCTCTACAATTGACTTTGTCATTTCTCTTTATTATCTGTGGGGAAAGTTTTGCATAATGAATACTCAACTAAAGGCGTACTTCAAACTGGTGGACAACGGTAAGAAGTCTAAAAGTGAGGCACATTATTCTATCAAACCACATAAGAACTCCGCCTTTGCAAATCTAATTCTAAAGAGTAATTTACTGGAAAAATTGGGAGAAGAAGCAGTTGAGGAGAAGCCATTTTGTGCAGATCGTTTTATGAAGACGTATATGCTATTGTGTGACCAGGCAGACTCCTACAATTATAACTTTAGCTTTCAGGTGAGTCACCATTATCTCATTCGTTATAAATTAAAAATATTTTAATAATAGCTAATCAACTCATGAATTACCATTAATTACCTCTATTCGTTATGGGGCAACTACAATCATGTTTTAATATGAGGCTATATTAGTGAATTTTCAAAGGTTTGTTCACTATTAGCGATGTGTAGGTTCAGCTGGAGTGGGCTCTTGAACTCGGGTTCTTCGCGGGAAGCCTATCTACTCCTACTCCTTTTTCAAATCGACTACTCCTAAAGGACCCGGTCATTTTTCCGGAACATTTTTTGGTGATCATTTTGAATTTTTCTGCCCAAATAAAAAAAAGTCATGTCTCCGATTTTAATATAGAGACATAGAAACTAATTATAGATCTATAAAGCCAGTGAATTCACCAATCTTTTGTTGATTATCACATATTCGTAGGATTAAAAAAAAAATTATAAAATCGTAAACTTCTACTTAATTACTTACAAAAAAGGGAAAGTTTACCAAAATTGGCAGCAAAGCAATCCAAGGTATTTTAAATAGTGCCAAATTGTGGCAAAAAGCGCTCCAGTGGTTAAAAGTACTTTTCTGGTAAGGCTGAGATTCTGGGTTCGATTCCCGGTTGCGACCGTTACCTTATTTATTTTTCTGTTTTGTTTAAATTTATTAATCTCTTCCCGTATAACCTAATAAATCTATATTTTTTTAAAAACCATCTTTAATTTTAATTTTGATGTTAAAGATTACAAAATTTTTACAGATTTTTGAGTTCAGGGATGTGGCATCTGTGTGTTTATTATGCACGAAAGAACCAATATTTAATAAAAACATTTATAATAAAATAAGAAAGGTCTCAATTATTTTTAAAAATTCTTACCTAAGATAACAGAGTTTTTGCCATCATGAGGGAGGAGGTTAAAATATTAGTTTCTTCTTAAAATTATTAAATATTACATTGATATGAATAAAACCTTCAAAAGTTATTCCAAACATTGAAGAAACCTATTATCGTTATTTATTTTTGGGTTATTTTGCCGTGTTGCGCTCCCTTCTTCTTTAGCCAACATTTCGGACAGCATTACCAGTGTCCATTACAGGGCAGATTACATATACCTTACATAACCTTCAAAAGTTATTCCATAAATTGAAGAAACATATTATTGTGATTTAATTTTGGGTTATTATGCCATATTGCGCTACCTCCTTCTTTAGCCAATGATGGACACTGTAATGTTGTCCAAAACTTTGGCTAAAGAAGGAGGTAGCGCAACAGGGCATTATAATCCATAAATAAACACTTATCACAATTTTAACACAATTCTAAAATCATATCTGAAGAATCGTTGTTCAATTTGAATCAGTTTTGATGGTATTTAAAATGGTTTTTTATTATGAATTTTTCTTCAGAATCTTTTGACATCAATGAGTGGAGTATTTTCAATAATACGATCAGTAAGAGTTGTGCTGCTATTTGCTACCAATGAAACGGTAAGAAATGGATAACAAACAAATTATAATAAAGTCACATCATCATCACATCCAAGCACACGCTGCATCAAATTTTAATTACAGTTAAATAAAACCAATATGTATTTCATGTCAAACCTGACCAGAATGTATTTAAATTTCCAGGTTGCATTTAATAATATTAACCCGGTGATAACTTCGGCTAACTTTGCAATTCTCGACGTAGTGATTTTGTTGCTATTAACGGCTGCTTGTGAATACACTACCTCCGAGGCCACCAAAACCTCTTTAATTTTGGACACAATTCTGTACAATGGATGCGGCGGTAAAAGTGTTAATCTTATTTTAAGCTTGTATAAATAATTGTTAGTTTAATTTTTATTGGAATAAGTCATCTTGTAATAACTTTTGAAGGTTATACTCTTCAATGTAATTCTTTGAAGAAGAAGATAATACTAATAAATCTAAATGGAAATACGAAAAAAAAACAAGCCACAAAAGAATTGAAAGATCTTGGGTTTGATTCCCTTTTGCGACCGTTACCATTTTATTGTGACTTGTTCGTTTTACCTATATTCATTTAGATTTATTAGTATTACTAGCGAGTTCCTGGCATGCGTTGCTATGCCACTTAAGAACAAAATTGTTTCTCCCTGCGTGTCCTTTCCCATTCGTCTCATTCCCCTTCCACCTCCCCTTCTTCTCCCGCGTCCCCTCCCCCTCACGCGTTTCGTACCAATTTGGTACCTAGCGTAGGTACCTATTTAAAATAAATATAAATTTTGGTAAGCTTCAAAGTATTCGATTTTTGTTAGTACAATAGGTGAGAATAAATTTATTAATTTTAACCTTTTCGAAAATTGAATTTTAATCTGACAATCGATAGTTCGCAAAATGTCATTCTCAAACTGAGACAGTTTTGTAAGAGTTTTTGTAATGATTAAAAAAACTTTTCAGATGTATTGTCATGTGGTTGTAATAATCCAGAAACCTTCGCTAGGATGGAAAGAAGGTATTTTGACACTACAAATCATCCACATCAAATCCCCAAAGTTTCATCGCAATCGGATGAACTATTAGCAACGCATAATTTCATGATGCCAGAACTCACTATTGTATATAGTAAGAATCGCGGGCATGCGCACATCAAATCCCCAAAGTTTCATTGCTATCAGATGAATGGTTTAGTAAAGCATATATATAGAAACAAACATATTTTCATTTTTATATATATATAGAAGAAGTTATTCTCTTCTACATTGCACATTGCTTCTAAAAAATAATCTTATACATAAGTAAATAACCTTGTAAATAAGTTATCGTAATAAGAGATTCCAATAAAAATCGAATATTCATTTATACTTTTAGAAAAGGTCAATAGGTGTTCCGTATAAATAGAATCCGATTATCTGAGACACAATCTAGAACTTTGTGATAATTTGAAAATAGGGGATCAGCCAAAAATAGGGGAAAAATTAGTTGAAGATAATTCTGAATATGAGATGGTCAAAAATGGCTTAAAATAAGAGGTCCCAATGGTCGAGTTGGTTAAGGTGTTTATCCCAGTAAGACAAGAGATCCAGGATTTGAGACCCGTTGTGGCCATTACCTTTTTATTTTTCCGTGTCTTGTTCTTTTTCATATTTTCGTTTACATATATTAGCATTATCTTCTTCTTCAATGATAAATTGTTATTTTCATATAAAATGACTAATACAACCTCCTATCCCAAATAGAACTGTTGTCATTGAAAAATTCGTAAGACTTATTAAAACGTCGTGAATTACCACATCACTGCTCTTAGGCAAACGTAAACAGTGAAAGAGAAGGGGAAAGATGAAGGTCGGGAAGTGAATGGCGGCTATTCAGATGTGCTTTCTAAAAAGATGGGAATATTTAATGTTTTTCGAATATTTTGCATGATGGTTATCCTCTCATTAGCACAGCAATATAGTGTATATTCATTGTAATGAATGTACGGAGAAACTGAGAAAAAACCACTTGGCAACGCAATCGCTATCCACAGGAAAGGAACTTGATTGGTGAATTAACCTGTGAATTTCATTGGCGGTCCGCACATAGGTCGTGAGCCGCTACCATGGCAACGAAAACGCTGCAGTTCCATTTCCCAGTTGCCTTGTTGATAGGTTGCCACGGTAGTGGCTCATGACCTGTCAAGTTTTGTCATGTTTTGACATGTCGGTCGATTTTGTTCAGAAAGTTGATTGCGATTGCGTCGCCAACTGGTTTTTATTTCAGTTTCTCCATGAGCGGATGGTCTTAGGGCCTTCGCTCACGGATAAACCGAAAACTAGTTGGCAACTCAGTTCACGGCACAACTCAATTTATTAAATCAAAAATAGTAATGATAATGTTCTAAACCACTTCTTTAATAAAATCTTTCTGACGCCTGACGAATGGAGTTCTCAAATAATCATCCCAATCTGAAAATTGAACAAATCACACAATTCTGGATCCAATTGCAGACCAATCGCTCTTTCATCCACCCTCAGTAAACTTTATGAAAAACTAATTAAAAACCGGTTAGAAATTTTTGTCGGGAGTAAACAGCTTCTCAATCCATCTCAATTTGAGAGGTGGGAATGGGTACCGCCGTCCCGGGAACCTTTATTGGATAACCAACACCTCTGCCATATTTTTGTTATTATTTTTGGGGTGTTATGCCGTGTTTCGCTAACTCCTTCTTTAGCCAACGTTTCGGACAGCGTTACAGTGTCCATCATCAGGGCAGAAGAGCCATGATCCATGATGATGGACACTGTAACGCTGTCCGAAACGTTGGCTAAAGAAGGAGTTAGCAAAACACGGCATAACACCCCAAAAATAATAACAAAAATACTTTTTGGCCGTGAAAACTTTATAACATACCTCTGCCATAGGTCACCTCAGGTGGTTCGCTACATTTGGTGATTTAGCAGGGGTGCCCGGGTTCACGGGGTGAGGTTTGTTTAGGTCTTGGAGGCAGATGACCAGGACACACTGAACCCCAGATTCCTACCCACCCCTTAAACCCTTTTCCTTCCCAGAACTCTCCTCTCCTCCTTTTCCTAAAAAGAACCCTCCACACAGCATCCCCAAAGATGACATAGGCCCTGAGGGAAATTATTTTCCTCAGGGCCTCCTGTGTGGAGCTCATGTAAAAAAAATGAATTTGGATTTATAAAAAAAAAGTTTACTCAAGATAACTTACATTCATCAGCACTGATATTAATTTATCTATTTCTAACCAGGAAGTATGTTGTGCAGTCTTTATAGACATAGAAAGTGCCTTTGACAATGTTTCCATCCCAATCTTGTAAAAAAAAACACAGTTTTTCACCAACCAATATTCTCCATCCTAGAGACCACAACTAAATGTTCTGTTTTCTTTTTCAGAAGAAAAGCAGAAGTTAGAGGCGTGGTCGCAATTGATGACACGGCGCGCACCAAAGTTTACCGCCTGCAAATTATTCCCTATTGATTACACCCTGCTCTACAGCCTGACTGGAACTGTTGTCACTTATTCCATCATCATCATGCAAATTAAAGAATAGCAAGAGCCACTGCAAAGTCATGGATTTGTTAGTGTAAAAACATCACTAGATATATCGAACTATATTCATTTTTACACCTACAGCCTGCCTAAACCTTAAAAATAATAATTATTGTATGTAGAAAGAATAAGAATATATTTTAATCGCAAAAAAATTTATGCAACAAAATATGCAGATAGTAGTACTGTTGGACCAAGTATTATTAAAAATTCAAACATTTCAAAGCCAACCTTTGTTTTTCCTCCCTTGTTGTAAGCAACATGAGCTTCTTCAAGACCTATGTTCACTAATTCCTCTAAAATGTTCAGTTATTTAGAGCAGTCTGCTGATTACCATGAGGGATAGGAGTTCTTTCTTATGGTCCAGAGAATTTAAAAATGGACGCACAGATATCCACAATTAAAAGTGAGTTGAAAGAGCAATGCTTGCAGATCGACGGGTGACGGTTTTGGGAGTCCTGTGACATGACCCCTGATGTCTAAAGATTATTATTGACAAGATTTTGACAGAACATTTGGGACACCACAAGGTCTGCGCAAGATGGGTCCCAAAAATGCTCACCGAAGATCACAATCAGGTTGAAGCAATTAGGCATTCCTTGAGAATCAATTCCTCGACATCAGTGGAGAGGAATTCTTGGATACAATTGTGACTGGGGACGAGACCTGGGTACACTACATGAAACCAGAGACAAAGGAACAATCCCACCAATGGCGTTATTCAGATTCACCGACGCCGCGGAAGTTGAAAAACGAATTACAGGACGTAATTCACACTTGGCGAGTGCGTCGAGTGGAAGCATTATCTCGAACGGCTGCCACGCCGAGCTGCCACACTAAGCATCGCAGAGCGTGCAGCGTGGTGGGAATCTGGCGTGGGAGAGCCAGGCTACACGCCAATGCTGCCGGATCTTGAGTGCTCACGACCGCAGCACCTTGGAGACCTTATTTTACGGACCGCCCTTGTACTTCACTAATAATAATAATAACTTAGTATTTATATAGCGCAGTTTTGTGTAATTTCACTTCAAGTGCGCTTAGCTATAATAAACTTAAGAGTAATCCTATTATAGTGTTCTTATGAGTCCTTACAAAATTTATCAAAAACTATGAAACAAAGAATATACAGTTTATACAAACAACGGCGTTGTTTTGGCACAGGACAATAGATAATGCTAAACCATAACGGTGCCCTTAAACAAGAATCATTAAGAGTTAAATATAACATAGAACAGGAGGCAGTTTCGTTTAGAAATAAGAAAAAATCGGAGTGCACATTAAACATAAAAATACAGTAAAGAGGCAACAGAAACCAAACAATTACCGGAAACCTGAAGAACATGGCTTATTAGATTATATTGAAAAGGAGTTATGATTCATGAAAGGTACGATTTTTTAAATAAATTTGTTTTTAAAGCCCGTTTAAATACAGCCAAGTTCTGGATATTAGTAAGGGCTGACGGAAGTTTATTCCAAATGAGCGGGCCAGTTACACGAAAAGATCGATCATAGTAAACGGCTCGATTTGACCTAGAAAGTTCGATTAAGCGATTAGATTTCACAATAACTAAATTTAAATAAAATTTTAAAATCTTTATTTTTCTTCGTAAATTCTCTTAATATTGATTGCCGATTGTTTTTCCATATTTATAAATTCAACGTATTTAAGGATGGATTGTTTCACAGAAATTCATATGAAACATTGTCATCAAATAGTAATTCATACCTCTTTGATATTAGGATCTGCCTCATCATTATGAAAAATTACCGTGAAATATTGAAAGCTTTCACAGTAATGTCACGAGTCATGCCATCAGCCATCAAAAGTGATATATAATTCCGATTGTATCTGCAAAATACCACACATCGTCAGGTAGAATTAATTAATACCATGAAATGTGAAACTACCTACCAATGGGCAAGATACATAAAGCTAGTAAAGGAAACGTTTTTAGAAACCAAAGATAAACATGTTTAAAATTTTACACAAGTTATAAACAACCATTTACAATATATTAATGGTTGTTTATCAGTTGTGTAAAATTTAAAACTCGTTTATTAGTAAAGTGCTAGAAAAATCGATGCACAGGGGATCAATGCTGCTAGTTCTTTAGAGCAGACTCCATTGAAATACCTATAGAACAGACTCAGCATGCATACATGGCTTCTGTGCTATAGATATGGCAATCGGTCTGTTAACAATGTGTTGTCAGTCAGACGAACTTTGACATTAGTACATTTATATTATATATTATTAATACATTAGTACATTTAACAAGTATTTTGGGGCTCTAGCCCCAATTGTTAGATGTACTTGAGATTTGTATAAAGCGTTCACCAGATACTAAGTTCGGAGTGTCAGGACCTAAAGCCTGGAATGGACTGCCACACGACTTAAGAATGATCACTAATGCAGCGGAATTTAGGGCTAACCTTAAAACCCACCTTTTCAGACAGTCGTATTCATAAACTCAAAAACTTTTCATCCTCACCTTCAATGCCCGCGACATTGTAAATAATTAATTTGTAGAAATTAAAAAAAAAGTAAATAAATAAATACAAAAAAAAATAAATAAAAAATGAAAGCGTTAGTAAAGGTCATTCCATAATCATTCTCCAGCCATAAAGAGTCCTAAATTCTCCAGTTTCTCAAAATAAATATCAATTCTACTTTTGCCACTAATCTTTATAAAAATAATACCAACCGTGATGGTGGTAGCACTTCGGAAGAGACCTGCCAGATAAGTATGTTTCTGTGTCTGTTTGTAAATAGTTAAATTAGATAGAACCTAGGAATTCTCAATAAGCTGTACAGCGCCCTTGAGGTGATTTTTCATGAAAACGGCGCTCTACAAATTATCCAATTATTATTATTATTTGCAGCTGGGCACTTGAATAATCAGTTAGCCCTGTACAAGACGCCATAGAAAAAGAAGTAAATAAAAACTGGCAAAACAAATTACTCCTAAACTAATGAACTAAAGAAATAAATCACGCTTTCTTAATATTTTTGCAAAAATGTACTTACAACGAGTTTAAATTGCAAATTTTTTAGAGACTTAAAAAAAACGCAGTATGTTCCCCATTATTGACAGGCAATTCATTAAATATTCTTAAAGAGAAGGACTGCTTCATTAAAACGTACTTATTAAGTTATCACTTTTTAATATCAAATAATGAAAGGGGAGTATTTTAAATTGCTGTTAAATTCACACGGGTGAAGTAAATTATATTTTTTACTGAACACAAATGAATAAGATCTTAATAAAACAAAGGATTCTAAAATAGGTTTTCGACAGTGATACATTTTAGTAACTGGAATGCTTATATTTCCATAATTTCTTTACAGTAGCTTTGATATTAAAGTTTTAGATTATTGAGAATTTTTTTGTTTTGTTTATAATGTTTTGTAATTTGGGGCTACACCAATTGTTTGATATAAATAAGTGACACCTCATAAGGGGCCGAAAATCAAGTCACATCTCGAAATGAGAAAATTATACTAAGTTATCTCAACCCAGCCAGCCTGAAAAGGGGTGTATAAAATCCCCAAGATAGACCTTTGTACAATAACATTAATATTTTTTTAATCCTTAAGAAAATACCAATGAAAATTTTGGCTTACTTTGTTTTCCAATATTCAAAGTACATACTATTAAAAAAACATTGTTTTTGATAAATATTAGTACAAATTGCGTTGCCCGTTAGTGTTTTGCGTGCATTTCGATACCATCTTGTCTTCTCTTTATGTTCTCGAGTCATGTTATTTTTTCAGTCTAACATACCCGGATAGCCGTACCACAGATGTGAAGAAGCGAGACAGTTATAATATTTGCGAACTTTCCGCCTGTTATATGCTGCATTTGTTGTTTGAAATTCCAATCTTTCGATTTTTTTTGCAGAGCACACATGTTTAGTTTCTGAGGTTCTTAAACGTTTATTTTAAATCAGAAGTGAAGTTAAGTAGGGTTATGTTCTTTAAATATGTATATTTTATTAGTTTCATTTATAGAACTCTTTTTAAAAGATTTTTAATTTTTTTAAAAAGAAAAACGTACCCAATATTAGTATTTATAAAAAAATAATTTTTTTTTAAATAAAAAAAATTCTATATGCTTTTTCTTTAGAGCCTCCTGAGTGGAGCTATTGCAAAAAAAAAATTGGCATAAATATTTTTAGCCGTTTAACACAGGGGAGGCAGAGAGGATAGACCGCAACAAACCTTTATTTTCGCACTCACTCCTTGCTTTATTTACATTCATACAGCATCTCACACATATCTCTTCCGTTTTTCTGACTCCTGACCGGACTCAAGTGCAAATGATTAACTTGATTGTATCTTCCGCAATCAAGTTAATTTATAAGCCCCTATTTCTACTTTTCACATCCGCAGCATACATCTTAACCATATTTCAAAAATTAATAGAAATATTATTTTTCAAAGCAATATTTGCAAAGGTTGTCGTAAAAATTATCATTGTTTTGTTAAAAATGTTTTTTTTGTAAATTCATTGATGTGTTAAGTTTTAATGGAAAATGAAGAAAAGTAGGTATACACTGCAATTGTTTACAAATTAGATTTTATTAAAAAAAATATCCCACTGTTTAAAAAGCACTGGCGACCGGTTGTTTGGGCGGTCAAAGGTCTCAGTCACATTCTGCGCTAGACAAGATGGTTGTGAACACGCATCTCAAAACAAACTTTGTATTATGATTTAAATGAATACAAGCCGGGGTGTTTGAATACTCCCTTTCGGAGCATGCGGAATTTTTGGATGGTTAGTACGGGGAAGGTTAAGGTTAAACGAAACATACTTTATGATCTATGCGTTCATAGATGGTGCTAATTTCATTAATTTAGGAAAAACACTTTTTGCAAGTTACGCTTTAACCCTTGAGTAGAGGCGCTATGAGCATTTTGCTCATGCGAAAATTGATTGTGACATTTTTCTATGTTAGCGAAACCATAGTGCATCTCTTGGAGCAACTCATATCACGCTCTGGGCTTTGGAGGACTATGTTCCATGGCGAGGCATTTTGCTCATCGTGCACCTATCCATGTAAGTAAGCCTTTCTTGATGAATTACACATTTTAATTTCTTTTATTTGTATTTAAATGCAGCTAGCAATTAGGTACTTCCCAAGAGCAATGTGTACTCTCAACTCAAAGCTGAAGTGCCTATAATATTTTGATCTATTCCATTAAGTTAAAATTACCGCCCGTTATGGTTTTTTTTTAATTTTTAATGAAAGAAACATTCCCGGGTTACAAATAACCTGACAATATTTGAAAATTTCCTACTGCCACCACATTAAGGATGGGTTGTTTCAAAAAATTTGATGGATTCATCAAATATTTGAAGTTGATTTTCACGTTCTGTGTAAGTTCTATTCAAGTTCTGTTATTACATCGTTATAGGACAGTTGCTTCACAAAACTAAAATAATCACAGAACTTGAATAGAACTTACACAAAACGTGAAAATTAACTTCAAATATTTGATGAATCCATCAAATTTTTTGAAACAACCCGTCCTAAATGTTGCTTTTGTCGTGATGGTGGTACTCAGCCAGCCGAGGAATTGAAAACAAGATGCCTGGATTGGATCCAAATGCGATGCAAACTCGGCCACTGACCGATCGAACCGACCGGTCCATAATATAGCGTTACATAATAAAAATATTAAGTTTAAAAAAAAGAATCTTTACTTTTAACCGTCGGCATGAATTGGTAGGTTTCACTTTGCCGATGACCCGCCCGAGGGACAGAATTTATTTACTGCCTTCAACATTTTGTACGAACATGAAAAAATCTGTAAAAAATTTTTCTGGATATCTTTATTAACCCTTAAGATCTGACCAAATACAATAGCAGTGCAGTAAAATCATTATAATTACAGACGCACCGCAATGTGTGCGTGTGGTGCTAGGTTTTAGAAGTTTTGAACGCATTTTGTTACTGTCTGTGAAATTCCAAAGTAAAACAGTTGATATTGTAGAATTTTGTCAATTATTTTAAATATCATTTTCAATATTATATTTGTTTTTGAGATATTTACAAAATATTGCCCGGCTTCTAAGGGTTAATTTGAGGCGGAAATATGCGATTAAATGTATGCATGCCGTTTGACAGACTCCCACGTTCAGCGAATAAAGGTTAAATGAATAATAAATAAACACATTGAATACACCTGCCAACATTATAAAAGTCAATAGGCATCACTAATGAAGTTTTCAAACAGTAAAGATAGTTTTCATTTGCGACATACATTTGCGACTGCGGAGAGCAACCAATTCAAATTGTGTACAACCAATAAAAATGGTAAAAAACTATGAATGGGCGACTATCCCAAAAGTATATGTGGTTGATCCGCCTAATAAAAAAAAAAATCCAAAAATTAACGAACAATATCCCCGGAGTCAACTCGTTGCCATATTAAAAGTACTAGCCCTGGATCAGTCTGCAACAAAAAATGGGAAGACAAAGAAACTTTATGGTTTGATGTTGATAACTTTTACAATCATTAGCGTGGCAATATCACTAAAATGGCGGTTCAATTATATTTACATCCATGTGCCCAAAGTCATCGCTTTTGCGGACACTCTTAGTCTAATAAATACGTTCATTATGTGTATATTCAACATGGCATTTAGCACATTTTGCAACCAACGACATTTTGGCAATAGCTACGATAACTTTAGAACGATCGATAACCTTCTCGGTATTAACAAACCAGAAATGCACATTATACTGAGAAAGTTTA
Source organism: Glyphotaelius pellucidus (assembly GCA_936435175.1). Taxonomy (NCBI): domain Eukaryota; kingdom Metazoa; phylum Arthropoda; class Insecta; order Trichoptera; family Limnephilidae; genus Glyphotaelius; species Glyphotaelius pellucidus. The sequence continues at coordinate 29,610,994 of OW386544.1, forward strand.
TCACACATTTTCTGGTTTTAGTGATCACCACCCTAATAATATTATGTTGCTATGATTTCTATACATGGACCACGTCATATAATTATAGCCATTCAGTCCCGTACATTATAAATTATTTCTTTCTTTTTGTCAACACTGTCTCTACAGTTAACTTTGTCACTTCCCTTTATTATCTGTGGGGGAAGTTTTGCATAATAAATACGCAACTTAAGGCGTACTTCAAACTCGTGGACAATGGTAAGAAGTGTGAAAGTGAAGTACGTTATTTTATCAAACCACATAAGAGCTCCGCCTTTGCAAATCTAATTCTAAAGAGTAATTTACTTGAGAAATTGGGAGAAGAAGCAGTTCACGAGAAGCCATTTCGGGCAGATTGTTTTATGAAGACATATATGTTATTGTGTGACCAGGCAGACGTCTACAATTATAACTTTAGTTTTCAGGTGAGTCACCATTATCGCATACATTATAAATTTAAAATATTTTAATGAAGGCTCCGAATCAACCTATGAATTACCATTTATTTCACCCCCATTAGTCGTGGAGTAATTAACTACCCTCACCCTATTATAGGAATGTTTTAACCCTTACCACTCATTTGTCGGGTGCCAGCCGACATCACTATTTGTACGCTGCAACTCTAAGATAAGACGTGCGTGCGTGGTGTATTTTAGCACGCAAAACTTGACACGTGACGTTGTTTCTTGTGATTATTTGAGAAAAAAACATTTAAATTCACCTTTTAATAAGATTTTGACAGATTTCCGTTTTTTTTACGATAATTATTTACTATAACCTTTTCAAATTCACATAACCTAAAATGGCGGGAACTTCGCATGATATGGCATCTGAATACCAAGTGTTTTCGGAAGATGAATCTTATGAAAGTGACAGTGAGTACGAGCCTGTTGCTTGTGATTTTGAAGATCCTGATGATGATAGTGAAGACGCGAAACAGGATGGTTTTGTGAAACCTGTTCCAGAAAACCTGGTCTCCATCCTGGAGAATGTTTTAAAAAGTACCATACTATGCAAAAATATAAGTAGTCCATAATGTTTTTTTATGATCAGTATGAGTGTAGTTTGAATAAAAAATTTGAATAAAAAAAATTGACAAAATGGCGCGTTGTTGAAATTTAAACACAGAAAACAGACGGTTTTTTCATCGTATGTAAAAAATAAGAAGTATTCAACGTAAAAACTTTGTTTTAGTTCCTGCGATAGGTTCTGGTGTACGGAATAACATAGTAAAATTTGAGACGAATCGGCCGAGTACTTTTTTTTTTGCCTCACACCATGCAGAAAAAAGTAGTTTTGAAACAAATGAGTTTGATGTTTCGCCCGGCCCTTTTACCAGCTTCTGCGCTGACCTGCTACATGGGCTGTAGAACTTTAAATATCGTCAATACCATTACAAAAATTTTACAGTATATTCTTAAAGGATTATACTTTCGAAATATTGAGAAAAAATTTTTTTTTTTGAAAGTATTTTTGAAATAAATGAGTTTGAAGTTTCGCCCGGCCCCTTTTACCTGCTTCTGCGCTGGCCTGCTAAATGGGCTGTGGAACTTTAAATATCGTTAATACCATCACAAAAATTATATTGTAGAATCTTGTCTATTATTTTAAATATAATTTTCAATATTTTATTTGTTTTTGAGATATTTACAAAATATTACTCGGCTTCTAGGGGTTAATTTGAGGCGGAAATATGTGATTAAAAGTATGCATGCCATCTGACACACTCCCACTTTCAGCAAATAAAGGTTAAATGAATAATAAATAAACACATTGGATAGACCTGCCAACATTATAAAAGTCAATAGGCATCACTAATGAAGCTTTCAAGTACTAAAGATAGTTTTCATTTGCGACTTGATTAAATCTAAAGTATTTTTAGGAGAGCACTCCATTCAAATTGTGTACAACCAATAAAAATGGTAAAAAATTATGAATGGGCGACTATCCCAAAAGTATATGTGGTTGATCCGCCTAATAAAAAAAAAAATCCAAAAATTAACGAACAATACCCCCGGAGTCTACTCGTTGCTATATTAAAAGTTTTATCCCTGGATCAGTCTGCAACAAAAAATGGGAAGCTAAAGAAACTCTATGGTTTGACTTTGATAACTCTTACAATCATTAGCGTGGCAATATCACTAAAATGGCGTTTCTATTACGTTTACATCCACGTGCCCAAAGTCGTCGCTTTTGCGGACATTCTTAGTCTAATAAATACATTCATTATGTGTATATTTAACATGGTATTTAGCACATTTTGCAACCAACAACATTTTGGCAATAGCTACGATAACTTTAGAACGGTCGATAACCTTCTCGGTATTAACAAACCAGAAATGCACATTATACTGAGGAAGTTTATCACACATTTCCTGGTTTTAGTGATCACCACCCTAATAATATTATGTTGCTATGATTTCTATACATGGACCACTTCATATAATTATAGCCATTCAGTCCTGTACATTATAAATTATTTCTTTATTTTTGTCAACACTGTCTCTACAATTAACTTTGTCACTTCCCTTTATTATCTGTGGGTGAAGTTTTGCATAATAAATACGCAACTTAAGGCGTACTTCAAACTCGTGGACAACGGTAAGAAGTCCGAAAGTGACGTACGTTATTTTATCAAACCACATAAGAGCTCCGCCTTTGCAAATCTAATTCTAAAAAGTAATTTACTTGAGAAATTGGGAGAAGAGGCAGTTCACGAGAAGCCGTTTCGTGCGGATTGTTTTATGAAGTCATATATGTTGTTGTGTGACCAGGCAGACTTCTACAATTATAACTTTAGTTTTCAGGTGAGTCACTATTATCGCATTCATTATAAATTTAAAATATTTTAATGAAGGCTCCAAAACAACCTATGAATTACCATTTATTTCATCTCTATTAGTCATGGAATAATTAACTACTTTCACCCTATTTTAGGAATGTTTTAATGAAAGCAGTTATTAGCAAATTTTCAAAGAATTGCTTGAATACATAATATGAGTCATATAATTTCTTTATCTGCTATATCAACTTTCATTGATTTGGAGAAAATCGCAAAAAAACTGTCACATCTCCAGCAAATAAATACATAATTGCATTTCAATTTATTATATAATGAATTGGAGTAATATGATTTCTAAAAGTGTTAATTTTTTTATGTATGTCTAGCAATGTTTAAGTAGTTTCGATAAATAAATTGGATTTAGAGGCTTTTGAAACTCAACTGACCTGACGTGGCAGATTTAAAAACTCGTGTGAAGATAATTTTTTACCAAACGATTGGCAAAATAACTGCTTGTGATTGGTTGAACCCTATATAGCGGGTTTTGATAGTAACTTCCTGTATGATATAGGTGATTTCATTTCTCAGTCCCATAACATATGATATAGGTGATTTCATTTCTCAGTCACATAACATCCCATTAACATGGTTTTGGGTTGTGATAAGGGAGATTTTGAGTCTCAATTTTAAGTTCTTAGTCCTCATAAAAATGTGAACAAGATTTCATTCTCAGATCATTTTGTCAAAAAAATCAGATGTAGCGGGTGTAGAAATTACATGCTCTTCAATTAGAAAAATATTTTATATTTCATACTACGTAGAACTTTTTTTTGATTACTGATTACTTTACATATTTTAAAACATTATTTGGTAATGTGGTGCATTACCTCACTGGGTGCTGAGGCCCCTTTTTAAAATTTTTATAAAATATAAAATAATAAATTTTATTAAAATAAAATAAAATTAAAAGAAATACACAAAAGCGGTAATGAAAAAAATAAATTGGAAAATATTATGAGGTACGATATATCAAATGATGTGTGTTTTGTAATGGTATTGTATATTATGTATCAATATGTTTTATTCTTTAACTTTGTACATTTTTTATAATATTGCCCTTTTTGTTCTATCTGTCTTTTAATTTTGAATCTGAAAAATTATTTTTCCCCCAACAAGATGAAAGCCATAAAAGTCAGTCAGTAAATAAATATTGACACGTTAGTTGAAAAAGTCAATATTTTTACTGTCGCCACTCTAACACGATAATAGTATTGGCTAATTCTTAGATTGAGATATGAGATCTACAAATATTATAGAAAATTTTCAGTTTAGTGGTTAAAAGCGTAATCCTGGGTTCGATCCCCAGTTACGACCGTTCCCTTATTTATTTTCTGTTTCATATACATGAAACAATACTATTTAGATTTATTAACCTCTTCCCGCATGACTTATTAAATCTGGGAACAGATTTAAAAAAACCTTCTTTTATTTTATTTTCGATGTTAATCCTTATAATCATAGAGACCAAATTTGTCCCAGCTCACATAGGTTTCATATAAATCGTTGAATCTCCCTTACCGTCATGGTGACAAATATGAACTGAAGGTGTTATAAAAAGAAAACTCCACGCTTTGTAATCAGATCTAGGATTTAACCACAGAAAAATTTAATTGTACACATCAATGAAACCAAAACTTTGAGAATTTTTCATTAATTATTATTTTTACAAAACAACAAAAATGTAGGTGATATTGTTTATAATACGTTTGCCTAGTAAAAATGTTTTTTTTCATTTTTTTCCTTTTCAGTAATTTTAGATAGAAAAAACGTAAGGTGAGCCATTTTTAAAATTTTTTTGTTTCTATTAAAAAAATTATATATTTCAGAAATTCGATTATTTCTGATAAACATTTGAAAATTTTAAAGTAAAACAGTTTTTAGATTTCGGATACATTCAGAAATATTCCATTTATTTGGATTTTGATGGAAAGTGGAAATTTTTTGACCTGACAGAATATACCCAAGACGTGATGGTTAAAAGATCACAAAAATATTTCTGAACTTTTGTGTGGCTTATTTTAGAGATCAGGGATGTAGCATCCATGTGAAAAAATATCTAAAATAAAATAAGAAAGGTCTCAATGATTTGAAAAAATTCTCACATAATATGATAACAGTGTTTTTCATTGAAAATTTTAATTTATTGTGCATAACAGCATCAAGTCAATGGTAAGCTGTGTTCATTCATGTTGTAAAAAGGGACAGTGTTCGACAGGTAACGAAATTGGATGTAGGTAGGTGTGTTCATTTATGTTGAATTGTGTAAAAAGGGGCAGTGTTCTAATAAATCGAAAGCTACTGCTAAAGCTACTGAATCGGATGTAGGTACTGTGTTCATTCATATTGAATTGTGTAAAAAGGGATTGTGTTCGATAGTTAACGAAATTGGATGTAGGTGGTACCATGTTCAATAAGGAACTCCAGTGAAAAATATTATGGCTTTAAAAAAATATGTTCATGTAGACCATAGATTCTCAACCTTTTTTTACCCACCGCCCCCTTTGAGAATATTTTTTTTTCTAGCGCCCCCCAACTGCTTTTACATACCATCTGTCGTTGTGAATCTGAAACAGCTATTGTCACAATCGTACTCACCACAACGGGGGGAAGAGGAGAGGGGGGGAGTCGTAATGGGATGGGATGGGTTTCTCTGAGTCTCCCGAAAGTCAATTTTTTTTACATACTATGTCGCAAATCTGAAACAGCTATTGCCACAATTATATTTAAACGTGTAATTACACTGCAATATTACGTAATCGTAAGATAGGATATGACTTATATCCTATTTCTACAGAACTCAGTCTTGTCGACACATGTGCCTATGCTCACTCGCTTACTCCCGAGTGTACCGACGACACTGAGCAAGTTAGCGCAAGCACAGATAATACTGTCAATTCTTGCAGGATTGCAAAAATCCCGTTTTTTAAAAAAAAAACTTTTTATAATTTAATAGCTGTAAACAATTATTTTATTAACTTCACCTGCATTTATATGAGAATGAGACATTTCACGTGAAATCGGAATTTTTAACTTTTTTTAATTCCAATCAAAAAATTTAATCTAGACCTGAATGGAATAGAAACTTTCAGTTCAATTTTCATCCACTTCCCAAACTATCGAAATACGTAAATTTTCGCACACGTTTTAAAAATGAATACAATACACAAAATAACAAAAATTAACCAATATTAAAGTTTACTTTACTTTATTAGTAAGTGATTAACGTGTTTTGTTTATCTTTTTACACCCCCCTGGGCCATCTCAACGCCCCCCAATTTTCTCTGGGTCTTCTACCGCCCCCCTGAAGGTCTCAAACGCCCAAAAGGGGCGTTATCGCCCATGTTAGAACGTTGAGAACCATTGATGTAGACCAATAAACGCTAATTCTGAATACATAAGTTTTATTAAATAATATTAAATGTAGAGTTTTAAAAAAATGATTAAAAAGTCCATTTTTAATTGTGTCATTAAAACACACTGTCAAGTTGGTGTTAGTGAATTGTTAGTGCTGACGTCACTGCTCTCCATAATTCTCAGAACACTTACTGTTCTTCGGCTACGAACCCGAACTCGAAAATGGCGGACGTCGAACAGCTGATTCGGCGCTGTATCTTTTCAGTTGCCTACATTTTATTTATTTATTTTTTTTTATATGAAATACCGCACAAGAGTCCCAACTGCTCCCATCTGGAGCCAATGAGACTATGGCATCCCCAATTGGGGTATGTTGTGAGGCTGAAGGTGGTGGGGAGGGGAAGGAGATAGGGAAGAGGAAGGTGGGGAAGTACCTGGCTATTCAGATCTGGTCACTAAACACGGCTAAAGCCATTTCAAGCAACGTTTCAATTCTGAATGGTGGTCTTACACCAGGGCGATACTGATAGCATCTTCCACTCTGGAACGTGCCGCAAATATACTATATATTATTTTAAATGAATAAATTGTGAAATAACACAAATTAATCAAATAAAATTTATTTGCGCACGCCGGGTTCGAACCCGCGACCTTCGGATTGTGAGTCGAGAGTCTTGCCTCGGGACCACGGAGGCCGTCAGGCATACATATTGTATTAATAATGCAGGTGCAGTCACAGATATATTATTGCACTTTGGTACAATACAATAACAGTAACAATGAGATGTTGACATTTTACCTAATGTTTTTCTACATTAAAAGCAGTTAATCATGAATAAAAAACGCCTCGATTTCTGACACCTTCATTGATTCTTCCATACAAAACGACAACACCTGTTGAAAATAAATAAAACTTTTGGAGAGTGATGATGTCACACGATTCACACTAGATACGGTGGTTTTCAGGGATCTTCAAAAATTAAAACTTTGACATTTATTTTAACTACAAAAGCTCCCCGCAATAAGCACTGACGAGAACTAACTATAAAAATAAAAATGCAGTTATTTAAGTTAGAAGGTCATTATTCATTAAAAAAAATTTAAAAATTGGACTGGAGTTCCTTATCGAATTGAATTGTGTAAAAAGGGGCAGTGTTCGATGGCTATTGAAATTGGATGTATGTACTGTGTTCATTCATTTTAAAAAGGGGCAGTGTTCATTAGCTAACAAAAAAATTGTGACAATTTAACACTTTCATGATCTACAAAAAATAAAAAAGATGGAATAAAGATATATTATTGAATTAGCTGGCAACGGGTAATGATGTCATGAGGGAAGAGGTTAATATATTATTTTTTCTTAAGATTATTAAATATTACATTGACGTGTAAAATCATCAAAAGTTATTCCAACAAATTGAAGAAACATGGTTCAATTTGAATCAGTTTTGATGGTTTTCAAAATGGTGATTTATTTTTATTTTTATTTATAGAACACATGTAACATATTAGTGACACTGACATAAAGAATATTAGATCACCATACTAGGCGGCTGCCTGTCTCATGGTGACCAATGGATAAAAGTTATGATGTATGAAGTATGGAGTCTAGTGTGAACATGGATTTAAGTATAAATGACGCTAAAAATTGGAAAAATTATAGTAAAAAGTAGAAATTATAATAAAAAGTAGAAATTATAATAAAAAGTAGAAATTAAAATAAAAAGTAGAAATTATAATAAAAAGTAGAAATTATGTATATAAAAAAATAGAAAGTAGAAAGGAGAATAAATTAACATAAGATTGTAAAAATGTACTTGTAATGTAATAATGTAATAACTTGCGATGTAATAACTTTTTTACCTTTTTTGTTAGTCTGGGTGCATGCAAGCACACATGCATATATTGGTGCACACATCTATACATGTATATACACACATACGAACATACTCCCATATAACAACATCCTCACACATATAAACAAAATATACACTTTCATCTGAGTACGAGAAACAGGCTACTAACATTATCACAATCACTCATCAAAAATAATTTAATATGAATTTTTCTTCAGAATCTTTTGACATCGATTAGTGGATTATTTTCAATAATACGATCGATAAGAATAGTGCTGCTATTTGCTACCAATGAAACGGTAAGAAATGGATGATAAACAAGATTATAAAAAAGTCACATATTATATTTTTTTGAATTACTGTTAAATAAAACCAATCTGTATTTCATAAAATATAATGTCAAACCTGACCAGAATGTATTTAAATTTCCAGGTTGTATTTAATAGTAGCATTATTAACCCGATGATAACTTCGACTAACTATGCAATTACAGACATACTGATTCTGTTGCTAATAACCATCGCTTGTGAATGCACCACCTCTGAGGCCACCAACACCTCTTTAATTCTGGACACAATTCTGTACAATGGATGTGGCGGTAAAAGTTTCATAACTTTTGAAGTATAATAACTCTTGTTAATTGAAAGGCAAGAGACTCCGGGTTCGAGTCCCGGTTGCGACTGTTACCTTTTTATTTTTCTGTGTCTTATTCTTTTTCATGTTTTCGTTTAGATTTGTAAGTATTATCTTCTTCTACAATGATATATTAAATTAATGGGCATAATCTTCAACAGTTATTCTAATAAAAATTGAGTATTCATTTAGACTTTTAGAAAAGGTCAATAGGTGTTCCATGTAAATAAAATCGGACACATTTATCCGAGACACTGTCTAGGATACCAACCAATTCTTTAGAACTTTGTGATCATTTAAAATGGTAGCAGCCCAGTGCCCGAGTCCGCCAGCGGCAGTTTGCACCGAGTTGTAGACATCTGGACCTGGCTTCACTGTGTGCGGTACATACAAACTTTCTTGTCAACATGCCTGCGACAGTCGGCTGACTAATCAGAAAGTGCAAAGCAAAAAGATTTTGTCAGTTTTCACTTTCCCTATTTAATGACACATTATTACAAATCTAATAATCAAAATAACTTACCGAATTCGCTGTTAATATTCTTCATTCTAGAGACCACAATTAAATGTTTGTTTTCTTTTTCAGAAGAAAGGCAGAAGTTAGAGGCGTGGCTGCAATTGATGACACGGCGCGCACCAAAGTTTACAGCCTGCAAATTATTCCCTATTGATTACACCCTGCTCTACAGCCTGACTGGAACTGTTGTCACTTATTCCATCATCCTGATGCAAATTTCAGATTAGCAAGAACCGCTGGAAAGTCATGGATTTGTTAGAGCAAAAACATCACAGGATATACTGAACTACCCTTTAATTCCTTTTTATACCTAGAGCTTGCCTAAACCCAAAAATAATTATTATTGCAACCATGATATAATAAGGATATATTTTAATTTATGCAACAACATATGCAGGTACTGGGTCGATTGTGTTCGATCCGATCAGTTTGATCTGATCACAAACAAGATTCATTCAGCTGTCAGCTCAGTCAGCACCCGTAATGGGGGTGGCGAGTGACCATAGATGAATAAATTTTGTAGATCGGGTGTCTCGAATCTCGTTCTCGCGACAGAGAAATTGAGATAGTTGATACCTGAAATAGGCTTGCGGTTCCAGTTATTGGAATTCGATATGTTACTGCTTATTTTCAGTTACTTTTGGACCCGGTTCCCGATGGCGGGAAGGTTGATTGGCATGAATGTATTAAAATTAAAAAAAATTTCATTCTGCGATCGGGCGTGACTAGCATGTCTCTTGGTAACGAACCGGTTTCTCTGAATATTTTTGTTAAAAATTTAGCATTACAAACATTAAAAAAGAAACCAGTCACAAAAATAATCGGTTCCACAAAAAATTATGTACAACAGAACATTATTTCAGATTAAGCACATCTATTTCTCTGTCGAGAAGGAGACTCGAGACGCCCGGGCTAAACAATTTATTATACATCTATGGTTTACGTCAACACGGTATATGGCACACTGATATATCTATGGCACTTTTTCTATGTTCTGTGCTTCCTATGGTTTACTACATCGATTGATAAAAGATCAAATCCTTTTGACCCAATCATTTCAATAGGGTCATTTAAAATTATCAATCGACCCAGGACTAGCACGTAGGTACCACCGGTCTTTAAAAAGTATTATTACGCTTACATTACGATGCTTCTGTTCCTTTATAAATCTTCTTGATAAAAATCAAATACAATTTTTAAAGTATTTTTTATCTCTTTATCACTTTTTTCTACAATTTGAATTGTCAAGCACTGAAACTGATCATAGAAATTGTATTCCATTTTCTGTAAGAATTAAATGTACAATAGATAACAGACAAAATGGCATGTTTTCTTTAACTATTAATTAGTACCCAGAAACAATGACGTTATACATATAAATAGACGCGCTATAGTCTCACAAACTCAAAATTTAATGTGGCAATTAAGCAACACTCTTTTGTTTTCAGCGATTTTCAATAATTTCTTAATTCAAAAGTTATTAATTTACGATAGAGATAGACGTTTAAAGAATACGTGCCTATGAACAAAACAAAAGATAGCACGCCAGCGGCATTTTAGTATTCAAAATTCAAAAGTTCCGTCGAATACTGCCTCAAGGTCGACTAAAGTAGGAGGCCCGGGCACCAGTCGAATTTTGAAGTGTCAAGTTTTTAAGCTATAATGAACAACGGTAGTTTGCCGATGGCGTTGATTGTTATTGTATTTCTTTTACTGCTGATTTGTATGTTGTTTTTTCCCAATCATATAAGTATGTAGTCATTATAAGACTATAATTAACAGTAAATTTTACTTAGCGACGGCACTGACTTTGTAATTTGGCTATTGCGCATCCAGACCCTTTACTTTAGTAGGCCTTGAATTTTCTCTAATGACACATAAAACCGCGGGCGGGAAACATGAAAATTAATTGTAATATTTATAATAATTGATAATAATAAGTAATTTGCGCGTACTTACATACGAAATGTTATTCCTTTGCTCTTACTACTATTTGACGTGTAATTAAAACATTTTCTCATCATACAGGAGGGCATTTTGGCGCTTTTTAAAATGCAATTTACTTAAAGGTAATTGTTGGTAGGACACAACTTTACTCGACGCGTAGCAGTTTAGTACTGAAGTACTAGAAATCGAGACTAGTACAGTTACCTTACTTTTGGCTTCCCATTTTGAGATTTCTACCCCGCGTCTACAGTATATATGTAACGTCATTTTTTCAAAGCAATTTTTTCACACCTCCATACTGAATCTCCATTCTTCATTCATTTGGTGAAGCATATAAATAGTCCCAATAAAGGCGGGCTTTATACCCTAAGAAATGTTACAAATAATTAATTATATATCAGGGAATATGGGCAGGCCAAATTATGCATTTATCAATTGGCACATTTCACAAATTAATTATGTTGTCTCTTGAATTCGTCCTGAAATCCAAAACTTGCAGAAATCCAATTTTTCCATCAAGAAAAATAATTGCCCACAGATAAACATGCAAAGAACAATTCTTATTTTGAATTATTTTACATCCACACAAAATAGACTAACTACTATTTGCTGTGCATTCGGGTAAGTACCTACTAGATTAGTGCACATTACAAATTCATAGAGGCATGAAACACAATCTTTGAGGTACTTATTTAAACTCATAACAAAAAAAAATAATTATGTTATGGTGCTTAACCATTTTTTACTCACACTTTTTTACTCTGAGCCTCAATGAAAAAAACGCAATGAAAAATAACCCTATTTAATTTTATGTAGGTATATTATAATATATTTGCCAAAAATAAAAATAGAATAACATTCAATAGTTTGGCGAGTAGATAGTACATACAGAAAAACATGGAATTAAATCCTCTGCAATATAAAAAGAAATTAAATAAATAAAATAAAATAAAACTTAAAACAAATGATCAAACGCCTGATTTGAACCATTTGGGGACCTTGCTGTCCTTAGCCCTGGAGGGGCCCGGAACACTGAAGGGCTGAGACCTGCCGGGCTTCCTGAATGTGTCCGGATTACTTCCCGTTGAAGTCGGTGCACTTTCAGTTGATCTGGACTCATTCACACTCTTGATGCCTCTGACAAAACAGAAAATCACCAATCATTAGTCAAATTATGAATTAACAGAGAAGTCCAGCTTGTAGGCCAAATTGGAAGAGGAAAATACAAAAAAAAAACATAAAAGTATATTAATTTGTGAAGGGTCACTTTGGTTCCGACATGTAGAGCAGATGATCGGAGAAAAGAATTCTTGATGAATGTACAAAGGGGTAGCCAAAAGTAACCGAATCAAAGGGGGACTTAGTTTTTGTAGTACTGGGCTCCTCCGGCGGGACTGTGTACAGTTATCTTTTCCCAGTCAGTAAGCCAAGGGCTGCACTGGAGAAGTCATCCTTTCGACTGGAGTGAATTTTTCAGTGTGTTTGTCATTTTAGCAATGGCTGATTTTCGTGGACAGCGCGCGGCCGTGAAGTTTCAAAAACTGGCACAGAAATAAGAAAAACACCCAAAATGATTATGCTACGAGGAAAACTCAAATTTGAAACAAATGGAGAACAAACTCTAGATGGATGACTCCTCTCACATCAAAAAAACAAATCAGCATTATCTTGATGTTTGATCTCTCACTTGACAAGCTTTTTGGGGGGAGGCTTTTTGGAATTTGTAGTCTTTCATTAGTTGATCGTTGCTTTGTTTCAGGGTTTTATATATAGCACCAAGATTCGTCAACTGATAAAAAGTTATTTCTAAAAGCTATTTTATAAAAAAAATTCACACCAGTCGAAAGGACGGCTTTTCCAGCGCAGCGCTTGGCATACCACTACTGAAAGGCAGAGCTACAAACGGTCCTACAGGCAGAACCCGGTATCACAAAAAACCTCACCATATGCACCATCAGTTTGGTTTCTTTTGGGTATCTCCTCATAAGACACAAAGTGAATGGCAGAAAAAGTCGGGAACCCCGAGTATGACACAATCAAGTGAATCTGAGCCAGGTCATGTCAAGAGTTAGAAGAGTATGTATGAACAAGCAAGGAGCATGTGCCAAGAGAGTGTGGCAGTTCAACCCTCTTTACTCTGTTCAATAATGCCCTTAGGGAAAATGACAGTTGGTTGTCTTATGAGTATTATTTTTTAAAATTTAATTTCAAATGATATGTTAGTTATTGCTTTTAACTCGTCAAAGGCCAGGAAAAAACGAAAAAACCTCAACTTTAACGTAATATTTTGCAGGTTAATTTTATGCTATCTTATGTAATTTTTACTGAAACACATTCCTTGAATACTAAACTATACATAAGAACAATATTACTTGCGTTTATTCAATGAATTTATACTTTTTACTACGTTTCAAATAACACGGAAAAAACGAAAAAATTTCGCGATGTTTTGACTTTTACGTAATATTTTGCAGGTTAATTTTATGCTATCTTATGTAATCTTTACTGAAACACATTCCTTGAATACTAAACTATACATAAGAACAATATTACTTGCGTTTATTCGATGAATTTATACGTTTTACGATCATTTCGTCGCCCGCGACGCGAGACTTGACAGCCGCCATTTTGCCCAGCCGTGCGACGCGCAGCCCACGCAGGCCGTGTCATAAATAATTTCAAAGAAATTATATCGCTGCTCTAGGTGGGTTCATGGTATCTTATACCTTATGAACAAGAATGCCCCAAGCGATTCTGACCTTCTTCTTCACACGTTTTCTTTATACATAAGGGTTAAAATCGCATAACAAAATTATTTTTTAGTGATTATTTTGGTTTGCGTCGATTTATCACCGGTGAACGAGTGGCAAGTAACGAGTTAAACTTATTTACATCACATTTTTGTAGCCTCAAAGTGCCTAAGTCCCTTTTAGAAGAAGAATGGTGAGAAAAATAAAGTGTTACATAATGACAAAGTTAATGACCATTAATGATGCCTGTACCTTGTCTTGGATGCTGAAAATGAGGCTGCTTCCGGTGAACTCAGCTTGGACATGATCTCCTCCTTTAGGTACTGTCGGCTGGACACCTCCCCACCTTCCGAGGCCTCTCCGCCAGGCCCAAAGTAGATCAGGGCCGAAGGGACACAGTTGCTGTCCACCAGGGTGGCGTCCAGCTTCAAAATCTGCTTTGGAGGGGTCACGTCTGAAACAATATGATTATATCAATAAGGGTATTCCTCGTGAAGCCGATCATTTCTTTGGTGTTTTGTAAGAAGGGCGAAAAATCCAAATTGTAATTTTACAGAAGCTTTTTAAACCTTTCACACCACTTTGCGATCTGTATACTAACGATTTGAAATTAGTTTTTTCTTCACATTAACATTTCAGTCTTTAAAATATTTTTACCTACAAGTCCCAACAACTTTGGTGAAATTTTATTGGGTATTTGAAAGAAACTTTGACCTTTCTTAATTTTAAATTTTAATATCAAACATGAAAAAGTTAACAAAAACACTTATCGAAACATTTTGACACGAAACGTCCATAATATTGAAAGAATATTTAGAAAATATATTCCTTTTGTTTAGGGAATTAGTAAGAACATTGTCACTTTACTTTTTAGGCCGTGTACACAATAAAAATAAAAAAATTAACTTTCAATGACAATCAACTGACAATAAAAAAATCCTGCCAAATTTGTAATCATACTCTTTGACAATTTTTTGGATTTATCCATGGAATCTATATATAAAAATCAAAATATGATTGCTTGGGGATATATACATATACAAGTTATGAGTATATGAGATGTCCGTGATTGCTATATTGAGCATAGGAAATAGGAAATGTTTGAAACATTCAAAATATCTTCTCTACACCCCCGCGAAGGTTTCTGGATCATTACAACCACATGTCGATACATCTGAAAAGTTTTAAATTTAATTTTACTAAATGGTAAATTTAAAACACCACCAAAATTATTGCTAAATAAACTCACACAAGTCGAAAGGCTCGGAAGGACTCTGCAAGTAGTCAGATACAAAGTTGTGGACTGTTTGAAGGGTATCCAGCGGCCCGAATGTTCCCTGCAAGACGGTCCGGTTTGGGAACAGGATCCTCAGAACCACTTTCCTGTAGTCGTGGAGCTGGCTTATCACCTGGGGAAGGTTCGTTGCACATTCATTTATTTATTTATACACATATTACAATACAATACATTACAAAATGATGCATTGTCTATCCAACTGGGAAGGTTTCCCGTTTCATTAGTTAATATTCTTAACAAAGGAATGGTTACGTTCAAGATATCACAAGAATGAGATTCTATCAAGACAACTTTTGAGAACATTAATAATTGCAATCGGAACGAAGGAATGGTTTCTTTATGTCCTTGAAAGTATCGCAAGGATGTGATTCTTTCAAGGTTTGGAGAACATTAATAATTGCATTCAGAACAAAGGAATGGTTTCTTTCGAGAGATCGCAAGGACGAGATACTTTTAAGGTCATTTTGAAGAATGTTAATAATTGCATAATTAAAATTATAGTAAATAACTGTAATTTCTAAATGACCATTTATAACTATTTCAATTTTATTCTGAAAAATAAGCTGGATGGACAGAGTTGCGAATGAAGTGTTATGGTTCGGATGAATAAAGAAAAATAAGTTATAACAATAAAAATCCGTAAACTTCAACGATTAGGAAATATGATGAGAAGTTTAGAGAAGTATGAGATCGTGTATCTCATAATGAAGGGAAAGATTGCCGGAAGTCGGGGCCCTGGAAGAAGGAGAACATCATGGCAGGCTGAAAAACCTAGACAGTGGTTTGGTCAGTTTACTGTAGAGCTGTTCCGGGTCACAGTAAACAAAGTCCGCATAACCAACATGATAGCCAACGACACTTGAACGGACAGGGCAGGAGAAGAAGATTTATTTCTGCAGTCACTAGTGCCACGGAACGAAAAATAAGTACAATCTTTTTCTGAAATTTAATGGTACAGACCCGTGATTGTGAGCCGGTGCTATTATATTTTGTAAATATCAGAAAGTAAACAGAAACAATGCTAGGAAAAATCGGGTTTGCAATGGATTCAGGCCACTGAAAAAAGTGCCTCGTCGAAACAATGGGTTACTTATTGAACTAGAATTGTTTTTGTGACACCTAACAAGAGTGCCCCTGTCTGTACAGTGCAAAGACAGGGGGAACTACGTTGCCAGCTGCTTGGGCTGCATTGTTAGGCAGGTTAAGGTAGGGGCTGGAGGAAGAGATTTGTTAAAAACAGATGCCGGTAAATTGGGGTGAAAAATATAAACAGGCATTCTTAATCTGGGTGCTGTGATTTTGACCATTCATTGATGTACCTAAGCTATCTATGTAGTTCACCAAAGATATTGAAATAAAAAAAGAGATATGCTACGATGTCCGCGCGACTGTCGGCGGACGACTACCCAATTGGAGTAGTTTGCATATGAAAAGAATTTGTTCATTTCGATTTTTTGAAGGTGTGCATTAGTATTGGTTAACAATAGTTTGAATACAGAAAGAATTCGTTCATTTAGTTTATTTGCTGATTGGTAAACAATATCGGCGACACCCGGAAGCGCAGTCCCATCCAGTAAAAACTGTAGATAGCACATCTCTTATATTTCAATATCTTTGTAGTTCACAGATTAGCTTAAATAAACAAAGGCGTAGAGCAGGCGAAAGTAAATGACAAACCCTTCGATTGACTTCCAAGTTTTTGAGAGCCTCCGTCTGTAGCGGGGTGTTCTCCAATTCCTCCCTTCTCTTGCCCAGATCGGTGAACAGCTTCCTGACCTCGTTGACCGAGAGGTCGTAGAAATCATCGGGCAGATCGTCGTAGGGCAGGCGCGAGGACATGTTCTGAGAGAACACAAGCGCGTTTCTCTCACCCAGCTGCAGTAAGAAAACACTCAGTTAATCATGATCAACTAACGCACTTCAAGTGAAATAACACAAAATTGCACCATACAAATATTACATTATTATTGGCTGCCTTTATAATTCCTACGGCAAGGTACCGGCCTCATTTCTTTAAAACGAGTGAGGGAGATGTAAGACTACAATTACTTTCTTCCTTTGGATGATGCAGACATAAGTACATTGTTGTTTGTCTCACTATTATGTAGTGTTTAAGAAAGAGCTGCAGCATTACTATGTTAAAGAACGTAAGTTATTTGATTTTTGGAACGTTGCCATAGGAATACTAAAAGCGCCCAACAGGTATCAGAAAAATTTACACAGTGTGTTCAACAAGAGTCCCAA
Organism: Glyphotaelius pellucidus; assembly: GCA_936435175.1. Classification (NCBI taxonomy): domain Eukaryota; kingdom Metazoa; phylum Arthropoda; class Insecta; order Trichoptera; family Limnephilidae; genus Glyphotaelius; species Glyphotaelius pellucidus. The sequence continues at coordinate 29,628,452 of OW386544.1, forward strand.
CCGCCCAGAGCCAGATCAGGAAGTGGGGAGGGGAAGAGGACGGTTAGATAGCGCCTGGCTATTCAGGTCTGGTAGCAAAACACGGTGATGATTTAATTTTTAGATGTATAATATTAATCAAGAGTCCCTTCTGCTCCCAACTACCAAGATCCAGTGAGACTATGGCATCCCCAAATGGAGTAAGTTGTGAGACAGAGGGCAAAAGGGGAGGAGAAGAGGAAGGTGGGGAAGTTTCTGGATATTCAGATCTAGTCTCCACATGCTTGTTTTCACGATAATTGCCAGACTTATGTATGACAAAGGAGACATGCCTGACTTATTATATGATTAAATTGTGAAAACATAAATCAATCAAATAAAATTTACTTGCACGCCGGGATTTGAACACGCTATCTCCAGATTGCTAGTCGAGAGCCTTTCCCCTCGACCACGCTGGCTGTCGATGGTGTCCTTTCATAATCAGGGCGATGTAGAGAATCCCTTTGATTAATATGAAATAACTAAATAATAATTACAAACTTACGACAATAATTTCTTCTTCCAAATGAGAATCATCTTGTAATTCTTCAATATCATCACTAGCCGCAGTTGGTAATTCAGTCTCCATCGTGACATTAGTTCCAGTCTCCGTATTACAAGATTCTGCGGTGTCCATGCTTTCATCTTCTAAACTACTGCTTTTAGCCACAGAATCGGGAATGGACTTTAAGGTATTGTTCAAAACACTCCCACTACACGATGAAAAACTGCCACTGGAGTCATTATTGGGAACTTCATTATTTTGATTATCGACATTTTCCGTTTGTTCGTTGCTGATTTTGGTTGATGATAAAACAGATGATGTATTGAATGATATTTCACTAGTTTCATTCTTAGGTTTATAAACTTTTGCCGCCGAGACATTTGCTTGTCTGAAAATGAACGATCTCCATTATTAAAAAGCATAAAAAAGTATACACATTCCAGTGAATCAAATTCAACAACAAATAATAATATTTGCTATGCTGAGAAAACACAGAATGAAAACCATAGACAAGATAATAATTGCAAGCAAACTTAAAAAAAAAACAACAACCTGGAAAAACAAAGTTTTTTTTACTATAATATGTCTATTTTCGACGGTGACCGGACAACTCAGAACCTCCTTTGAAAAGTCAGTAAAAGTGACGAAAAAATATATAAAAAAATGGTTAAATAGGTTAAGTTAGGTTAGGGTTATGGGCTATTTTAAAATTATTTTTTTCATAGCTTAACCCTTCGAATAATGAGAAAATAATATCTATGAACTTTTGCCTGTCAAAGCTTGCACGCAAAAATTCTCGGTTCTTTCCATGCATTTCAAATGTTCATTTTTATTGGTTATTTTTTAATCTTTTTGAAAAAAAAAATGTTCTAAAATCTAGATAAAATAATCTTTCCGATGTGCTTATCAAAAATTAAGATTTTTGTTTTAAAATATTAAAATTTTTATATTGAAAATGTGAATTAGCTTAAAAATTACGTACCTGGGGTTTCCCCAAAAAAGTACATAAAATAAAAGAAAATTAAAATTTTAAATACAGATTCCCTTTTTTAAGAAAATTTGTAATAAAACTGTCACTTCACTTTTTATCACATTCATACAATTTTATTTTTAAATTAATTGTTTATTACGTCACACAGTGGCGCAAAATAAAATTGTCACTTATGATCGGGTTTGTAAAATATCTGATCAATATAGCTCGTTTATTCCTAAGACAATAAGAAGCAATATTTCTTTCGCTTTCAAATATAAAAAAAAATCACAAATTTTTGCTTGACAGGAAGAGAGATATCTAACATTTAATGATGCTCGGTCGTTCTGGGACAATCTGGGTCTCCTGTTATTATAACGGCATATGATGTTTTGGGACAACTAGGGTCTCCTGTGATTAGACAGGTTAATGACTTTTCATAGAGGTGTTGAGTTGACTTGATTCTGAGTTGGCATGGAACCATATTCGACATAGTTTGGGTCAGCTAGAAGCCGATTTCAGAGAAATGCGTGTGTGCATGAGTTACACCAAAAGTTGATAGAATGCATTGTCACCGACAATGAGTCTATCTGCCAAGTTTCAGCTCGATTGGATGCTGGGAAGTGGATTAATTTCCACTTCTAAAAGTTGCATTCATTCAAGAAAACAAAATCGAAATTCAAGTACATACATAGATGTATTCAAACTTCAGCGCGCTTCCGGCAAATGACGGGTTAAGTTATTGCAGTAAATTCACAACTTTCTAACCAATCACCGCTCTACCCCCTCGACGAGCTAACCTTGTTAAATAAATTATCTACAAACCTTGGATGTATTTATAAAAGGAGCTCAATATCGATAGATAAAATTTGAAAAAAGAACAATTATATTATTCTTGAATAAGTGATGCAGACTTACACTTTCAGTTGTTCTGGAGTTCTGTGGATAAGTCTCAAGACTGCCCTGCCCCCAGTTAGGCCTAAACTTTTCAAAGTGGTTTCCTTGAGCGAATCTGCACCGTAAACTTCTCTTCTCATGTAAATGATGACTGGATTTAGTTCTGGGGCACATTGGGTAGGTACTAACAATGTTAAAATGCTGAGGAGGTCTGTTGAGGGGGTGAAGTTACCCATGATACGTTCCCCTACAAAAAAAAGGATAAATAAATAATCAGGTTAAGACAAGAATCAGGAATAGTAATAAAATTATGAAAATGCTAATTTTTAATTTTCATAATTACATACAATATATATATGGATGTGCTACAGAAATCTCGAGTGGTAGGCCAAAAGCAAGTCTATTGTATTGTCTTCGATTTCGTAGTTTTAGTTTCTGTCACACGTCGCATAAGGTTGTGTGCTTCCTCTAAATAAACTGCAATAAAAAAGTGGCATAATGCCTTCATGTGTTATGCGAAAATGTTTTCATTACTCGGCAAACACTAGTAAAAGCCAAGGAATATCATTTCAACAAGGAGGATCTATAACAATCACCGCCATTGGCAAACTGTTGTTGCTTACTATGGAGCGGCCTTCCTCAAAATCGGCCCCCTACTGGTGTGGGGGCCTATTGGTGAGGTAATATTCGACGCATCTTTTCAATACGAAAATGTCTTATCATTTTTTTCATCCTTATACAGTTTCTTTGAACTTCTATCTTGAATTAAGAATTTACTGGAAACATAAGTCTTACTTACATGATGGCCGGCGTGGTCGAGCGGTAAATCTCTTGATTCGCAATCCGAAGGACGCAGGATCGAATCCCAACGTGGCCAATAAATTTTATTTGATTAATTTGTGTTATTTCATAATTCATTTGAAATAATATGTAGTATATTTGCGGCACGTTCCAGAGTGGAAGATTCTCTCAGTATCGCCCTGGTGTAAGACCACCATTCAGAATTGAAATGTTGCTTGAATTGGCTTTAGCCATATTTGGTGACCAAATCTGAATAGCCGGGTACTTTGGGACCATCCATAAATTACGTCACACGAATTTCATGATTTTTTGATCCCCCCCTCCCTGTCACACATTGTCACATTTGTGAGACCCCTTCCCCCCTAGTGTGGCGTTACATCTTTTGCAATTTTGCATCTAAAAATAATCATAATTCAGATTTTTACATGTGACGTCACAGAGCTGATGACCCCCCCCATACCCCTTGTCACACAATGTCACACTTCTCTACACCCCTCCCCCCCTTAAGGTAATTTATGGATGGCCCCTTTCCCACCTTACTCTTCCCCATCTCCTTCCCTCCCCACTACCTACATACCTTCAGCCTCACAACATACTCCAATTGGGGATGCCATAGTCTCACTGGCTCCAGACGGGAGTCTTGTGCGTTATTCATATAAAAAAAACCCACATTTTATCTTGAGTTTGTGTGACAACAGCAAGTCTAGATTTATTGTAACGTCATTGACTGCCTACATATTATAATCCCACATTTAGACAGATGTTGCCAGTAATTCAATTCATTATATTATACTAATGTGGATACTTACCGTTTTCTAATTGAAGGCCCAAAATAACCTCAGATTCCGTCCTGGTCTTTTTGGTCTCTGCCATTTCAAGAAAAGCATTGTTGGGCAGCCCGGAGAAGCGCAGTGTGGTGGAGACATCCAGGACGTGATTGTGGTGTGTCAAATCATAATCATTTGGCTGGAAGCCATGCTTTGTGCACGTTTGTTCTAAAATCTGAAATTTTTTAATTAGATTAACCTTTTTCTTGTACCAATTGGGTACTTAGATAAATGACTTTTTAAATCCACCCAGTGTCGCCAGATGCCTGGTTTTTACCATGTTTGCGTGTTTTTTGGCTAATTTATAGTATTCACACCGCCACTGCCTGTTGCATAGTACAAAGCTTATCTACATCTAACTCACTTTGCAATTTTTGAGTTAGAGCTTGAAATTAGGGATCTAAATCGTAATCCAGCTCTGCCAAAAAGAAGAACCAATCAGAGAAAAACGGTCTGTGATTGGTCAAGACAGTATTTCCCTGATCGGTTCTCTCTGGCAGAGCTTGATTATGATTTGGAGCCCTCATTTCAAGCTCTAACTCAGAAACTGCAAAAAGTGAGTTAGTTCACTATGGTTTAAGACGATCCATGTGTCCCAATGGCTTCGACTTGCGGTGCTTCCCTATTCCTTTTTTTTTACCCATCAGGCTAATTTGTTCACTTTTCGGAACAACTCATTTAAGTCTCAAAGAAATCGTTGTTTCCCTTTATAGCATAGCAAAAAACATGATTTAAACGGTGTTAGAAAGAGAAAACACCACACTTTATATTAAAATCTAAAAATTAACCACAAAAAGTTAAATGTACACTTTTATGAAACTAAAATATTGAATCGCAATTTGAAAACATTTTCTGATTCCTTGGGAATTTTTTATTAATTATTTTTACACAGAACGACAAAAAAGTGACATGACAAGAAAGTTTATAATACATTTGTCTAATAAAATATGAATGTGTTTAATTTTTTTCGTTATCAGTAATTTTAGTTAGAAATTAAATAAAAATTAGAAAAAAAACTTTTTATATGTTACCAACCAAAATTATTATATTTAAAAAATTATATGATTATTTCGAATTGTTCAATTTGAAAGCTTTTTTATCACCTTCAGAAACAGTTTTTAATTTCCGGAAATGTTGAAATATTTCATTTATTTAGATTGTAATGCAAAGCGGAAATATTTTGACAATCTGACAAAATATGCCGAGGCCTGAGGGATTAAAAAATAGAGATGCGTGAAAAGTAATCATTCGGTACTAAAGTAATCGGTACTCACAAAGTAATCACAGTACCGACTACCGAAAACGAAAAGTAGTCGTTACTCTTGATATGATTACTTTTGATACGGATACTATTGTTACTATTCGTGCCGCAGGAGGCGCTCCAGTACCGATTACTTTGTTGTTACTATTTGGCCGCTGGAGGCGCTCCACGCCAGTCAGCTGTTCTAGGAATGGTGTGAATAAAATGTGTAAAAAAATTATCACCAGATTGTAATAGTGTTTCATTAAATTATCCCAAAGCTAAAAACAAAAAATCAAAACTCGCATGTAAAATTAAGTTTAGAATTTCAAAGGAAGATGACACGTCAATCCAATGTGTTAATATGTAATTTGTTTGCATAAATTTCACAGATAATGTAAATTAAAAGTTATGTAATTTTCATTTAAACACACACAAAACTCTTCAAAACACTCTTAACCAATATTATACGTAGAATCCCAATAATTCATAACCAGTAATTAAGTACAGGTTAACGAACTACACAAACGTCAAAATGTAACCAGTAACGATTTGTATCCATTATCAAAGTATCTGTCGGTACCCGGAACCGAAAGTAGTCAAATATCTAAAGTAACGGATTGATACTAGTAGTAGATACTACCCGAAAGTAATCACAGTATCCAAAACATTCAGTAACCAAAGTAATCAAAGCATTCAGTAACGGATAGATACTTAAAGTAGATACTACCCGAAAGTAATCACAGTAATCAAAGTAACGATTACATAGTACCGATTACTTTTTGTGAAAGTAACGGATACCGACGGGTAGTAAAAGTACCGATATTGAACACCACTATTAAAAAATCAAACAGAAAAAAAAAATCATGAGTTTGCGATATTTGGGATTCCCAGACGTGATCGATTAGCTAAAAATATAAAAAAAAAACAATTTGATGAATAACTATGAATTGTTCAAATTATCAAATGATGCAATAAAAATACTAGAAATATTTTAAGCTTTCCACAGCACAAACGTGACAACAAATTGAAATTTTGTTTGTAATGACATGACAGATTTGGAATGCAGTCGGACTTAAGACGAAAATAAAAGAAATTTTGTACCTGTAAGATAGTTGTATTTGGATTACATTTGACTGTATTTCTCCTACCGTTCGGCGTCAACACCACGACGGACAAATTGTTAGCCATATTTCACAAAACTTCGACGCCTGTTGCTACAAACGACAGAAAATTTAATTAGCTGACCTACCGGTTTTTGGTTGTCAAAATATCTAATCTAACCTCAAATATCAACGAGACTAAATAACAGGAGTGAAGTTAGTCGAAGTCAAATTAAGTAAGAACTTTTTGTTTGGATTATTTTTCTTATATGGTCAATTTGTGATATTCTCTGGCAACGGATTGGTGGATTGGTTTTTTTATTTTTGGGATTGGTTTATTTATGCTAGCAACACTGACATGTTTGACAGAAATTATGACAGTTTAGAATTTTGACACAACATTTTCCGGCATGGTATTTTATTCAAACAAATTCTACAATGTTTGTGCTAGCTGAGATGAAACATATAACTCGGATCCCACCTGATTTATTTCATTTAAAATTAACTGATGCAATTACTAGTGAACTTAATAGAAAATTAGCGAATAAAGTGAGTAACAAAAATCATAACCTCTTTAATTTGTATTGTGTTGTAAATCTCATTGTTAAAGCTTTCTTTCGTTATTTCAGGTTGTTTTGAATGTGGGTTTGTGCATCGCGCTGTTTGATATCACCAAATTAGGTCATTCGTATATATTTCCTGGAGATGGGGCTTCACACACGGAGGTGAACTTTCGATACATAGTGTTCCGACCTGTGCTGGAAGAAGTGTTGGTTGGAAAGATTAGGAGCTGCAGTAGAGAAGGCGTTCATGGTAAGAGGATATCCCACTTTATTTTCGCCTTTTCCATTATTTCATAATATATATTTTTAAGATTATGATTGCATAGTTGTGAAGTTCATCCTGTGTGTTTTAATTTAAAGTAAGCCCGTCGAAATAAACCGAGTGTTGTAATGCTGTGTGCATATAAGAAAAAAGCGCGAGTCGAACCACGAGTTGTGGAAAAGGAATGAAGCAACCGCAAAAGGCGCGAAACGACACTTGTTTCATTTCAGACCGTTTGTGTTTTATTTCCGCCGCTCTCATCGCGACATCAGAGAATATGAATTTGGTCAATAAAGGCACAAATTAATTTAATTTAATTAATTTAGCGCTGCAGAAAACATATTCTTCCATTGAAGTTCAAACAATTAAAGTTATTATATACAAATATATTTTTTATTGATTTTAATAAACTAGGTTAGCTTAGGACTGTTATAGTTTTTATTAAATTCAATTTCAAGTTTTTTAAATTTTTACTATCTATAATTTACCTTTTAATTTACTTTTTACGTTTTCAGTCACTCTGGGCTTCTTCGATGACATATTGATCCCAGTGAACGCACTACAGCACCCATCGCAGTTCGATGAGACGGAGCAGGCCTGGGTCTGGAAGTACCCAGTTGGCGATGGTGAAGCTCACGACCTGTTCATGGATGCAGGTAAAATTCACATCACTCAAATCTAACAGCATCTTCTCCTTCGTAAGCCTTATTGTTTCCTATTAAGATAAGCCTCCTGTTGGTTTTGTTGATTCTTGTAGCTCACACTCTTCCAAAGCTGATGCTCTCTTGGTCGCCTGTATAATCACCCTTATTAATAATGTTCCCATGTAATGTCGACTTCTCCCACCGTCCTTCCCCTCCCCCAAAATCACCCCTCCCACTACCCCCTAATTAAATGTAATCATTTTTGTACTTGTATGGAATTTTTAAGTTAGTTTTAAGTTTGCTAGTGAATGACAGGGATGTATAGAAACCGGTAGCAGAAAAATTAAAAAATTTAAGTAACAAATGTACATGCAAAATAAAACTTTTCAAAACAAAATGTCTAGAAATTACATAGTTAATGCCCAAGAAATACAAAAAAAATAAAGGATAGTACATATTATTAAATATACAGGGTGTGACAGCAAAATGACATCTTCATTTTTTACTCTAAATATGTTTGGGAATTGCTAGTTAAAATCCTTCAGGTGCTTGCTGTTACACCTTGATCTACACATTAAATTAAAATGGAGTTTGACAAATTAAACATGATAACAATATATCAATATACGTAAAAAATACACCAAAATCTAAAATCTTTTTAAAAAGTAATCTCTTCAATGCTGGCCTTTTCAACGTAAACTATCCCACCACATGGCATATTTTGACATAATGTATGTGTTTTAGTGAAACTTCATGAATCACATATTCGAAATCTGGGTACGTGCATAGCCGCCAACGCATCACATATACGAGAGTTGCATAAATCAGGTTAACTCCACACAAACGGCCCCGAGGGAAATTATTTCCTTTAAGGTCTATGTCATCTTTGCGAATGCTGTTTGAAGGTTAGCCTTGCAAATAAATCAAGGGTAGCTAGATTAGTTTTGTAAATGGATGTAACCGTTTTCCTCAGGTGAGACAATCCGTTTCCGCGTCACATCTGAAGGCTTCCAAGAGACTTCCCCCGTGGGTCCCCCGCTGGCTCCCGGGGGGGAGGAGGAGGGCTCGGGGGCACGCGTGCCCTACCGACTCATCGCTGGCATCAACGAGCCCGGCCTGGGTCTCCTCACCTGGTGGGCCAACACAGCTCCCGAGGGAGAGGAAGCGGAAGAAGAAGAGGCAGAGTGAAAACCTTAAAGATAAGGAATATCGAATGTTAAACATTTCTTATTCTGCTGCGAATCTTGCTTTTTGGAATGGTTTATAATGATTGTTTGTTGGCTAAGTATTTAATACTAAAAGCAGGTTCTTTCTATTATTGTTCATGTCTGAAAAACTCTTATTAGCTTTTTCAAGGGACCAGAAAAACTTCTTACGTGGCAAAATGTTACGAGCAGGGGCGGCCTTGCGCATGCGACAATTGGAGCAGTCTGCTCCTTGCGCCGACTTGTCAAGGAGCCAAGGCTCCGATACCACCTAATACCAAACCAGGGCCTTTGAGGTTTTTAGTAGCACCAGGCGCCGTTTTTACTAGCACTTGGCCTTGGTTATGTGGGTTCCAAATTAGGCCTTTTTTTAAATTTCAATTTCAGTGAAAAAACTTCTTTTTATATTTCTTACGCAGATTTTTTACTGACAGTAACGGTCAGTAAAAAATGTTGAAAACAGACTGGTTGATGTTATGTTGCAGAATATGAGTTGACATGAGCTTTCTATTTTGAATGTAAAAAATGAAATGACCTTTACCAGAGTTGGTGTCAAAAAAACAGCTTTGTATTGAAGTTGGGTGACCAGCTATTTGAAATATTTCAGATGCTCTACTTCGTAATGTCATTTATTTTTACCTGTTTTCCTGTTGATCTTCTTATGGAGGCCTATGATATATGAGTAGTGTCTATTCTAGTGACCTGACAGTTGATTTCCCGATAATTGGCAACCCAAAATCATAATAATTATAAAATTATAATATTTTGTGCATTACTTACCAATTTTAAGCCTAAAATTGACTTCAAAAATACATTTAATGATATGTTGGTATGGAAATCAAACAAATATATTTACAGTGTCGATTTTTTGTACTTAAAAGCTGGTATGTACAGTAAATAGATAAATGTAGACTTGATGCATTTGAATAAAAATATGTTTTATTCATTTGTTATCCGGCGATACATTCTCTCTGCACAACCCCCCGGAGACACTTAGTTATATTTTGTGTAAGAAGGTATACTGTATTTGTAAACCAACTTCATATTGTATATATGTATGCCGGGGGTCAACTGTTGGGGGATCAACTGCCATGGAACCATGAGTAGTAAGATTCAGGTTGGGTGGTAGGTTAAAAAGAGGCTGTGTTAAACACTAAGGGCTTTACTAATAAACATATTTTAAATTTTACAGAACTGATAAACAACCATCAATGTATTGTAAATTGTTGTTTATCAGTTGGTTAAAATTTGAAACACGTTTATTAATAAGACTGTAAGTTAATTGTGTATATGATTAGAGTTTAAGATGGTAACTATTATAATACCATATATAAATATTAATTTCTTCTAAATTTGTAGCATTGCAATCTGCTGTATTTGAGTATTTACAACAAAAAGACTTGCATCCATCATGAACTTTTAAATATTTTGCTAGAAAAATAACTAAATGTGTTACTGTCGAAATCTTCTGTACCCGTAGGCGGTATTGTGCATTACTTTTGACCATTTTTACATTTTTTTTAATGAAAAATCATCTTAAGAATAAGGTGTGGCTTTTCAGCAGCTGATTTCAAATCGAAATAGCTTTTAAAGCAAAACTTTTGAAGCTAAACCATCAATAATTGTATGAGCAACTGTATTCTGTGAGGTTAATTTGTGGATAAAGTGAAGAAATGAAAAACTAAATTGGCCGGGACAATTATACGAAATTAACTTTTTTTTTTTCAAATATTTTTATGCACTTTCTAATGATTATGGTAAAAAAAAAATCCACGATTTATCGATAATGTATGCTTTTGAAAATCTTAGTATCTGAACACTTTATTGAACACGTTATTGGAATAACATTTGTTGTAAAGGTTATACCCAAAAATGTAGTATATCATTGAAGAAGAAGAAAATACTAATGAAAATATGAAAAAGAACAAGACACAGAAAAATAATAAAAAGGTAACGGTCGCAACTGGAACTCGAACCCAGAGACAAACGCCTTAACCAACTCGACCATTGGGACCTCTCATTTTTAAGTACTTTTTGTCAATCTCATATTTCAAATTCAGAATTAATGTACTGTAATTTGCGAGTCTGGTGCGAACCATATATCACAAAAAATAGCGATCTGACAGAATCTCAAAGGAAAAACATAAAAACACTGACTTTAATTGTCGTACTCTGCGACGTGTGTCGTAATTTACAAGTCTGTTGTCAACTTTACACAACTAGATTAGAAAAGACAATGATCGGCAAAAATACTCAAATCACAATATGATATGAATTATTCACATTGTCACAATAACACATTATTTCAAAACATTTTACAACTGCATTATCTCTTCAAATGGACAAGTGGGTGACATCTATGATTCATTTGGTCAAGCATGATGATAAAACAGTTTCTTCGAACAATACATTTAGTGTCTCTGAAAATATCCAAGGAGATCGCCAGAATCACCATCTTTTTGCAATTTAAATGTATTTTAATTATTTTTTCAAATAAACAACCAAAAAAAAAACATTTTTCCAATGTAACCAATTAAAAATATAATCTTTGGCTAATTTTCCCCATATTTTTGGCTGCTACCTTTTTAAATGATCACAAAGTACTAAAGGATTGTTTTGTAACCTAGATAGTGTCTTGGATAAACATATCAAAATTTTATTTTTCTATGTCTTGTTCTTTTTCATATTTTCGTTTGGATTTATTAGTATTATATTCTTCAATGATACTTTTGTTATTTTTTATGTAAATTTTTTTATAGGCAATGCCCAACTTGTCAGCTTTTACGAACCGACTGTAAAGTAGGCACAATTTCCTTGAACTGTGTATTTCATACATTTGATGGAAATCCCAACTCTCGGCAACTGGTATAATAATTTTATTAATTATTTTTGGAGTAACTTAATGAGTAAAACTTTAAATTGTAATATTTAATCATTGAAGACAATATTAGTGGCTCTCAAATGAAAATTTGAAACAGAAAAATCAGAAAAAGATTTAGTTGTGTCTAGGAAATGATGGTCTAGAATTTTTTTTCACATTAGCACCGGTTAGGTTAGGGGGCTCCATCGAAGCCAGAGTAAAGTTATCCTCTGAGAAACTGGGCGAACTGTACAGGGCAGATATTTTATTAGTACACAACTGCTTACCCTGTACAAATCGCAAGTGCACCTAATGGTTGAATTTGGCAGCCACCTCCGGTTTGAAGCCTCAAAATACCTGAAAAAAACGGTTTTGTGCAGAAACAGGCGGTGCATTTGGTAGATTCTCCTATCTTAATGGAATGCAATCGTTAGAGAATAGATGTTGGGTGGAAATGCTGTCCTCTTTCTACCGGTAATTCAATGGAAGGCGCTCCAAGGAACTATTGTCATTGATCCCCCCAGCACCAGTGCATAATCAGGAAACACGCCGAACACTCGCTTGACATATGTACACTATTGACATTTGTCACATGAGAATCGGTCGTTTCTACGACTCGTTCTTGAGTTCAACAGATCGGCTGGCTTGCTGGCCTCTGTGTTTCCTTCCTCCTACAACATGGGTCTCTTTAAGAGCCAGATTAACTCCTTCTCCTCTAAAAGACTCTCCACACAGCATCCCTGACATAGGCCCCCAAGGAAATTATTTTCCTCACAGCCTCCTTTGTGGAGTTAATCTAAAAAAAAAACACAGGAAAAAAAATTCCTCAGGGGCCTATGTCATCTTTGGGGATGCTTTGTGGAGGATATTTTTAGAGGAAGGAAAAAGGTATGAGGGGTAGGAATCTGGGGGTCAATGTGTCCAGGAGTGACGGACGTATGAATCCACCTCTCCCACTGCGATGCAAGGTGATGGGTCAAGCGAGTCCAGCTGGAGAGGTCTAGGTTGGGTCTCCCTTTTTTTCTTGATTTCTCCATTTCAAATTTTCGTTTGAGAGTCTCCAACATTGTCAAATGATTGATACATATAATAATTTTTCAGTGCTGAAGTCTGTTCTGTACTTCGGAGACAAGGCATTGTGTGTATGTATATATTTTGTATAAATATAACCGAGACATATTTAGACAATTATTCTTTTCCGTTTCCTAATCAATTAATTGTTTATTTTCGAATTATTCAAAATATTTGACCACCTGCAGCCCACATAGGGGTCCCTGATAACTATGTCAACAATACATCACAATCATTTCTCTCTTATTTTAAGATCTGTTGGTAAACTTATTTATTAAATATATTATGTTAATTATCTCATTGTAACAAATGACTAGTGATTAATTATAAAGAGACCAAGCTAAAAATTGATTTATTTTTATTATTTTATATTTTGGTTGCAGTCGATGCATTGATAATTCATGAAATTTGGTTTGAATTTTAGTTTGTATGGCCAAACCTGTTAATCGAATGTATGTTTAGAGTTTATAATAAATTATTATGCACCAATCTTGAAATGAATATTCTTTTGAAGGTTACACATAAATCAAAAAAAGAACATGAAACAAAACAAGACACAGAAAAATAATAATGTAACATTCACAACTGGGAATCAAACCCAGCATCTCTCGTCTTTCTGGGACAGCGCCTTAACCAACTCCGCCATTGGGTCATTCTCATATTTAAAATTTTTCCCATATTTTTTTTTTTACATTACCTAACTCCATATTTTTTTCAATTATCCAATAATTTCCCTCAGGGCCATGTCATCTTAGGGGATGCTGTGTGGAGAGTCTTTTTAGGGAAGGATAAGAAGTTCTGGGAAGGAAAAAGGTACGAGGGATGGGTAAGAACCTGGGGGTTTGTGTTTCCAGGAGTGACGGACGTATGAATCCATCCCTCCGGGTCAAAAGGTCAAAAGGCCTCCCTCACCCAGTCTCTCTCTATCCGGCCTGCTAGACATTAGGTGGGCAGACGCATCCGCCGCCAAGACCTGGACAAACCTTACCTCAAACCCGAGCACCCCTGATAAGTCACCAGCGAACCACTTGGGTGTTGGTTATTCAATAAATGGTTCCTGGGGCGGCGGTACCCACACCCGCCTCCCAAATTGACGACTATCTTTTTAAATGATTACAAAGTTCTAACGAATTTATTAGTAACCTAGATAGTGTCTCAGATTAACATCAAAATTTGTTTATGTGGGACGCCTATTGACTTTTTCTAAAATTCTAATTTAGTATTCAATTTTATTGGAATAACTTTTTTAATAACTTTTGAAGGTTATACACATCAATGTTATATCATTGAAATATAGGGAAAATTAGTTGAGGATGATATTGTTAATTCTGAAATATGAAATATGCGAAAAATGAGATTGACTAAAATGATATAAAATAATTAGGTCCCAATGGCCGAGTTGGTTGAGGCGCTGTCCCAGTAAGACAAGAGATCCTGGGATTGATTCCCAGTTGCGACCGTTACCTTTTTATGTTTCTGTGCCATGTTTTGTTTTATTTTTCATTGAGATTTATGTATTATGTTCTTTTTCAATGAATATTCTCTGATTCCGTAATATATATTAATCAATTAATGGGATACATTTGGCTGTATTTTTTCAACAATGATATTGTCAGACTACGCTATACGTATCACGCGTGTTTTGGGCATAGCCTATATCTCCATATCGCTCACCATACAATCCAATAAAGATCTGCCACACCGGACAGATGATAAATGGGGGCGTGGTGATGATGATATGCCGTGATCTGCTGGCCAGGCAATGTTTAAAAATTGATGCAACCTCCATTTCTGCCTCAAGAATACCATTTCTTTGTACAAGATCTGTCACCTTGACAGCTGACAGCCGCGTGACCATGGCAGCTCCCTAATTGATATAACCCCCTCTCCTGCCGTAGGGGGAGGAAGATTATAGCATTGTGTGACACTCCAACATTATAATCTGTATAGGCCCCCAAAAAAACGCATGCTACATATAGTGTGGTCTGACACATGCATAACGCAAGACAATTTGTTTGTATATATTTGTACATTAGAATATATGTAATAATTTGCTACGTATTTTCTGTTTACTTGTGGATGGAATAAAGTGCACACAATAATTTTTTTTTGTTAATTTTGTATTCTTCTTCTTTTTTTGTATGGTGGGGGGTTAGAGGGGGACATATAGGTCTGCGAGCCAGTCTAGAGCCTCAGGCGCCGCCTTGTGGCCCTCAAAAATCCCGCCAGGGAATAAATGGAGCGGGCATTCGTTGACCACCGCATTCGTACATCGCTGACTCTTTAAGGCCACATCTATACATCATATGAGCGCAGCGGCTAACGGAGCACCTTATTAATTTCGTATAATAATAATTAAAGTTATCAAAGGAAAATAAAATAAAATATTTTGTATTTCCATGAATTTATTAGCATATAAGATTTATTTATAGATCTAAAGGAAAGTTTATACGTAGGTGGTACTGACTATATCATTGCACTTAGAGTTAGAGAACATCAGGTAATAAAGGAGAGACAGAGACATTATCACTAGTTGGATAGAAGACAGACCATAGTGCCACATACAGTCCAGTTGTGGGAAACAAACACCATCGCATCATCAACATCAGTCAACCATGACATCAACCCACATCTACTAGTTTATCACAAAAAGATACATAGTTTAAAAATTGTTCATATATTATTAAAACATATGGTTTATTCAGTTGCTAAATTTGATAGAAGAAGGCGAGTTTTATAGTTTGCGGAAATACAACCTAATACCGGTTAGTGCTTATAATAAAATATATGGGAACTTTCAATTGATGTGCGTAGCTACAACTGAAGAGTGATTCTTTATCTATTGTGACAAAGTAACGCATGTTAAATGTGCCGTATATGACACATTTTGACAGTTTTCTTAAATGCAGTTTTCGTATCGCACTAACAAGCTAAATACTGCGCTTGTGTTAAGACACCAACTCTTAAGCAGTTACCCTAATGCCAGATATGACAGCGCGTTTGATGCATAATCCTCTTTAAGAGATGTCAGTCGCGGGAAAATTTGCAAATCAAATGTCATTAAAATAATAAACAAATGGATAGCAATTTATGAATGTCTCCTAGGCTTATAAGAGGTTTTAATAACTAATTATTAATAAAGAATTCGTGTTTTTAAGCAGGTAATTAATTCAACACATGACAGGCATAGACAAGCCATTGAAAGCCTTAGAAAATCATAGAAATTTGACTTAACGCAAAAGATAACACAAAAGATACAGAATCACCCTTCTGACATTGTCGTCGCAGCCCACTTTTGACATTATTTGAATGAATACCTCAAACAGAATAAAACCAATTAAATTAGAATCTTTTTCTTGATAATGATGAATAAAATAACATTTAGACGGAGCATGGAGCACCATCTTTACATTACATAAAACAGATCTGATGAACAAGGTATGGCAAGTGTTAAGGTGAGGTAATTGTTGTATTTGGAAAAATGAATGCTGCATGACATTTAGGTGAATGGTTAGTTTATCCGCATTTGTAAACATTTCCCATTTTATCTTTACTTTTCTCAGTTTTTGTAGTACTGACTGTACCTGGCACAGTCCTCCCCAAATAACAAAACAATGGTATAATAATTATTTTTGGTATTATTATTTGATTTTTTCTTTTCAATATTGCTTTGTCGTTATGTACATTATAATAATCTCTGCAATTTAATAATTTATTTCTCACAGATCCAATATCTACATTTTCATTAGTTTTTTTACACCACTTCACCAATCACAGTATCTAACATTTATAATTATCAGTAGCATGTGCACGGTGTCATTTACAATCGCTTGGAATTCCTCCTTTACGGGGAAACACATTATTTAAAGGCAAGACGGACATATTTGTTTTTCTATTTGAAGTAAACGTATTAACAAACGTCTAGAATCATTCTCAAACGTAGCTTTAGGAAAGTATTAGAATACGTGGCACTATTTCTATGTAACTATTCTAAGTCATCTTCTATTATTTGTATAAGAGCCAGGCATTAATATTTCAATACAATAATGTAATTAATAATCTGCTTCTGTGATCAAATTTATTTTTGCAACATTCATTTGTTTTGTAAAAAATTATACTAAACTAGCGTGGTTTCTTTTGCTACCTTTAACAGCATCAAAGTTATTCACTTTTCGTATTGGAATAAATCAATACATTTTGAGGACTTTCATTTTTAAGAGAAATGCAAATGATTGGTTTCGTAATAGCTTTTGCAGTAATGGACAGGATGAAAAGCGTAAAATACCTGCAGGATGAAGGAGTGTTGAGAGACCTTCCGGCTTATTAGTACCCTTTACACACAGAGTTCGGAGTGGGACGTGCCCCGCGTCACTTCAGGCCGCCGGGCAGAGAAGTAAAGACCGAAAGTAAGATAACGGTTTACAGCGCAGTTCACTGTGAAACTTTTCTGCGCCGCGGCCTGAAGTGGCGCGGGGCACGCCCCGCTCCGAGCTCTATGTGTAAAGGGTACTAATATCTTTTGTGGGATCTATTTTGTGAGATCTCATGTCAGATTTGTGTAATTTTCTGTGGCGGCCCTCAGAAAAAGCCTTAGAAAATCACACAATCTGACAGGAGATCTCACAAAATAGATACCACAAAAGATATAGAATAAGCCAGCTGGAGGAAGATAAAAGGATTTAAGGTGTTTCATAGATGTGGCCGGGAATTAACAATTATTTCGTGAATGATGATCGTCAAACAGAATTAATAGTTTGCTATATCCTTTTTTTTATCTGTAAATTTATAGCAGTGCAAAAGTTATTACAAAACTATTGTCAGCCCCTTTACAATCTGCATTACAAAATGAATATTCAAATGATTTCCTGAATTATCATTGATCCTGTAATATTTATAATATTATTACAGACAGTGTAAATAATAATATGTAGGTACACATAATTAATTTTATCTTCTAACAAATGGTAACACCAATATCTTATATCTCTGTATGACTAGCAATATAATATGTACAGTATTTATTTATGTTATCTTCAGGCATGGATAGACAGAACTGTGAATTAAATAGAATTGAAACAATGAAGCTTATTAATTTCCATTAATATCATAGTGTAGACAAAATATTTATATCATAAGTTATAAATTTCAATTTTCAGTCTTGGACTAGTTGTTTCAAAGAATTCAGATTTGAAGGTAATTAATTATCACAATTCATTAGCTTTTCAACTCAACTTTATGTAAAAAACACATAATTAGTGGCGGAGGAATAGAATAGTTTAATATGTATTCCTATGCTTTATGCTATAAAACTTGTGACTTACTTTGCTGAAAAGGTAATTACGTATCAAAAGCTCAGAACTATCGTTAGGTTAGGTTAGGTTATCAGAGATTGGTTCTATTGAGTGCTTATTCACATTGTGAGAAATTTATTACTTTACACAAATTATGGGTCACTATTATTTTTTACATGTTAGGTTAGGTTGGGTGCTGCTAGCATCAGGTCAGCAAATAGAAAACGTTTTTCTAACTTCTCATCCCGCATACTTATTCAACATGATGTGATTTGACAATGGCAATGAGACTCAAATAAAGCAAAATGTCTGTATGTCTGTGTCCCACTAAAAATTCTTAAACTGTGTGCTCTGCCGTAATGAAATTTGTACAACTTTAATGTCTAGATTTTCTAGGTATTTCGATCATGAGTTATGGAACGTTGAATTATCTATTATATGTGTTAGAAACAATACAAGATGCAGTATTGGTTGTTATATGTTTTTCAATTATTTCAAGATGAAAAATTGTTTTAAATCTCAGACAATGCCGGGTTTCAATTACTAGTTTTTAACAGGTTCACTGCTAGCCTTGGACAGTGAAATTTGGGAGGCTGGTGTGGGTGCTGCCGCAACAGGAATCATTTATTGGATAACCAACACATCAACTATAATAGGTCACCCCAAGTGAACTGGCACATTTGGTGACTTAACAAGGGTGCCCGGGTTCGTGGGGTGAGTTTAAGTTGACATGGGTCCCGATGGAAATTATTTTCCTAAGGGCCCCCTGTGTGGAATAAATATAAAAAAAAAGAAATTTTAGGTATGTAGTAAACCAAACGGCAGAGTTGGCAGTGAACTTGTTAATAAGGACAATATTTTTAAAATGTCAAGATACGGTCTTGAATAAACACACTGTATTTCATGGTAGGTATTTGTAACCAAAATGGCGCCTAACATGAGTAAACAATATTATAAAATTAACGTTAACACTTACTATTTTTTACACCGGCATAACTCATTATTTCCAAATCACTTAAATTAATTATTTTAACTCCTAGGTGTCCACTATATTCACGGCATTTTGTTGAGCTATATATAACATCTATGTAAAATGGCAAATCCTTACAAAGAGATCAAACAATAAAATGATAAAATTAATTGATTGGAGTGTTTTCCAAATTGATTAAACTGGAATTATGTTTTCCAATTGTGTCTTTTTATAATGAGCAGATCAACGCATGGAGCATCGTAATACTGATGTCAGTATAATTATATAAAAAGTAACCATATATTATTGCAAGTTTATATAAAATGAGGTCAGAACCAAACAGGCTAATGCACCATTATCATGTAGAGGCGACTGGTACTTGATGTGACTTTTTGACGGACGCAACAAAGGAGACATGTACAAAACAAAAGGTCATAAATTTGAACATAGTGTTTAACTCTTAACACTTATTAGGATATTTTACTTAACTGATAAAAGCAGAATACTGAGAATGATGAATAACAAAATATTCATAACTAGTGGCACTGCATGCAAAATAGCTGCCAACTGTAGAATGCAATGGCCTTAACTATGTATGTACACAATCATAATTAAATAGTTAATTATATTATTTAACAAGAAAGATACGGTCAAGGCACTCGGTGGACCAGTATCTACTAAAGACCCCCATCCCTGACATCATTTCTTTCACAGCAATACGCGTGAATTATTCCAATACCTAGATGATTTTGGATGTAATTTTATTATCTTCATGAAGGTTGCAGCTGTGACATATAAGCGTGCCTTTCACTGCGAGTCGAGCGGATTCCGTATGGACTCCGCTCAACTGCGTACAAGTGCTTCCGTCAAAAACGAGGTGAGCGGTGCGGGTTGAACGAGTTAAAATATGTTCAAATGAGTCCGCTCGCGCAAACCATCGCCGAATAGTTTCTAGCGGACTCCACTCAAGAACTGTCGTCAATTCAGTTGCTTCGATTGCATTTTTTTCAAGATGGAGGAGTTGATTGAAGCCGTTTGCCAATTTTCATGTTTATAGAATACGACTAGCGAAGAATATCGTAATGACGATAAAAAAGATCTCACTAGAATCTTAGTTGCCATCACAGAAATCACTACGTTCACGGAAGCGATACTGATTTGTTTTCAATGGAGAGGCAAAACTATTTTTCATTTTCCGTTGACGTCACAACGCTTGCTTTGCTCAATTTTCGCACAGGCAGTGGAAGGCAAACACCTATCTTCTTAGCAACTCTTTTTTGATGGAAAGAAGGATAAAGCTATTTCGCTCATCTCCCACCCTGCTCAGCTCAACTCTATTCCACTTGCAGTGGAAGGCATGCTAGACGAACCTGCACAATAGGCTACATTGTTTGTTTGCACTTGTGTTCATCAAATCAAGTTTTCTAGAGTTTTTCATAACATATGAAAAACTTTAGAAACCTTAATTTGATGAACACAAGCACAAACAAATAATATATGTAGCTTATTGTATAGGTTCATCTTTAATGTCACAGCTGTATGGCACTTTAGCCATTTTTTATTTACAGCTTTGATATTATTCTTTGTTGTTTGAAAATGTCTCCTCCATTTTGTCCTTAAATATTATGTGTCAAGTACCGGTCAGCTGTAAAATATATATTTAGATAAATGGCTTCAAAATTTTATACAATAATAAATAAGTTCTATTGTATGGT
This sequence comes from Glyphotaelius pellucidus, assembly GCA_936435175.1. Lineage (NCBI taxonomy): Eukaryota > Metazoa > Arthropoda > Insecta > Trichoptera > Limnephilidae > Glyphotaelius > Glyphotaelius pellucidus. The sequence continues at coordinate 29,649,394 of OW386544.1, forward strand.
TGTGGTAAATTTAACAAAGTGTGATTTTTATGATCGTATACAATGTCTTGAGTTAACTCAAAATCAAACGTAACTTTTGTGAGTATTTCACCACCTCTCAGTAAACAATTGAGTAACTACTCGTGAAGGAACTTTAATCATAGAATTAACATGGCGATGCAAACAGGCATTTATCTGATGGTTAGCGCTAATCAGCAGTTTAGTTAGAGGTGATGAAGTAACCTCCTGGTTTATAATATGAGAGCTGTTGAATGACTGATAATTTCAATAAAATGGTGTTTAAGCTTTTCTGGTTCTGAGCGCAATGATTCAACATGAGACGTTCAGCTTTAATACCTAAATAATTATGTAGCGGGTTTAACGCTGAAGGTCTTTTGGACAGATAATTGCATTGTATTGCAGGGGAGTGGGGGAGATTACTCTATGATGAGACACCTGGGCAGGTGCTCCCGGAGATAGTCAAACAGCTCCCGGGAAGCGCCGGGACAGTTGGTCAGCTCCAATTCCTGCATGTGACGCAGCTGGATTAGGCTGGACAGACCGCTCGAGGTCAGCAATGGACAACCTGGAATTCATGTTATTCTGTGAGCACAGGGAGTATTGATAAAAGTTTTCACAAACACTACATTTCAATCAAGCTAAAAAAAACTGTCCAAAGAAGCGAAGCTAGCAGTCCACAACGGAGTGATGGTATCTATCCTGATGTATGGCAGTGAGGCATGGAACTGGCAGAGGAAGGATAAAATAGAATGCTGTAGAAATGAGGTACCTGCGGCGTATGTGTGGTAAAACCATGTACGATTGTATGAGAAATGTGGTGTCTCACAAAGAATGCAGCCTGATGTAAACATTATGAATAAGATTAAGAAAGGCACGCTCAGATGGTTTGGGCATGCAGGGCAAATGAACGAAGAAAGGAGAAAAATGACGCGAAGAAAACAAGGCACTATCAAGTGAATCAGATGCTTGAGTCGGGACATGTCAAGAGTCAGAATAATAGAAGAGTATGTATGAATTTGAATGAGGCAGGCAATGTGTGCCAAGACCAGTCCGTTTGGCGGTCCGTTCTCTCCGCCCACCCTTGAAAAATGGCGTGATGGTTAGTTAGTAGTTGGTTATTGGATAGACTGATGAGAAAATCCGATGGCAATGTGAGTGGGCGTGTCTGGTTTGCCAGATTAATGTCAATTTACTAAAGAAGTTAATCAAAATTTTTCATACATGCACCAAAATTCTTTTTCGAACAATAATCAACTAGCTGAAGTCTCCGGCTTTGCCCAGGCTTTACGCAGAGTTTTTTAAAATCGGATGTAGACAGTTATTTCATTTTATTTTTAACATCAAGTGTGCAAAATTCCATCAAGAAGTACCAAAATTTTGTTGTAAGGGGATGGGGTGGTTTTACAATTTCATGTCAACGAGATCAAACGTGCAAGTCAATGTAAAAGGACCCAAACTAACATGCTCAAACTTCATCTTATTAATGACTATCTGAAATAATAATGTTGTGTATGTCCCCATCATATGTCCATTTAATACATACAGCTATATGTTTCATGTAATGCGTATCATTCCCGCAATGAGTTTATTAACTCCTGGGAGTACAATGCTTTATATAATATACTATATTCTGTATTGTATACTTTTGATAAATAAATAAATAAATGTAGAATGTCACCTTCCTCTTGTAAAACTTCATAGTTGTATAAAAAATAAAGCCATGCCTTCACAGACACTCTTCTTTATAAAGGGTGTTAAGGGATGTACCTGACCATAAATATACTAATCCCTAGATCGATATCTTCGGGCCTTCTCCATACAAAATGGTCTGTCGTCATATCTGTCATCAAAACCACAGATAAACCCATAAAATGAACTGCAACGGCGCGAGTAGACTAAAAGATAGAGGAAGTTTATTTGTCTACCATAGACAATACAATCGCACTCGACCTACTTCATTCATTAGCCCAATAAATTATTTAAAAAACAAAAATGCTTGAAAGCACAAAAAGGTGAAAGTTTCCCTAGGACAACATCATTCCATCTGACAAAACGCTATCCTGAGGAAATGAGCTTTACATCATTTTTTACAGCTCATTTTCTCAGCAGGGAGCTTTGTCAGACGGAAACCTGTTATCCTGAAAATGATAACTCAGGGGTACATTTTAAAATACTTTTTTAATTTTCAGAAAGACAATCGACAATAGCATATAAAACACTGGATCCGCTGGAAATATTGATACTGGAAAGGAAAAATGGCTAGAGCGTCGTACTGCCGTGACATTAAAGATGAACCTACATAATAAGTTATACTGTTTGTTTATGTTCGTACATCTTTAATATCACAGCTATATGGCGTTTTAGCTGTTTTTCCTTTCCTGTCTCCATATATATTTTAGTTCTTGTAGAACGAAATAAAAAATCTAAATATTCTAAACATATAAATATTATTTCCTTTCAACCAAAATAACAGATGTATGAGTATACTTTCCCATAGGATGAGGACCCATTTCAGCCATCTCACAGCAAAAGTTCTGAAATAAATATATCACATTTAAAAAACCATACATCACATTAATAAATTTGGGAACGCATAATACTTGTGATGAACAAAGTATGTATGCGACAGGCCACGTCAAGAGTCGGAATAGTATGTGTGAATCGGTTTACATGAATTCTGTAGGTCGAAATACGTGAGCGATAGACAACCTTTGCCGCTCTAAAACTCATACCAAAATTATATTCAAATCACTTGCATGGATTGTAATCAACGTACGATCCATACCACTCATTGGGACTGCTACCGAGATAGTGGATCATTAATAATCATCTGCAACAGGGTCCCTCTTTCTTTATGGTGGAAACGAGAGGTTAAACTAAGCTCTCCGAGCATTATTTGACCCTGTTATACGTGCAAGAAATCGTAGCAAGTAGAGATATAAACAAAATCACCTTTCTTTGGAATCATGCGACATGTCTTCAACTGAGGCGTTGAATTCTCCTCTGGTGTTCTTGCTATATCTGAAAATTGAAAACACTTTTTACGATATTTGTATCTCAAATGAAATTATGTTCACAAAACAACATTTTGTATTGAGCTCCTACGGAGAAATGCGAATGCTACCATTTAAATACTCCACATACATTTAAATGTAAAATTGAATAAAGCAAGGATTGTATGCAAAGACTGAGTTGTTTGGCAGTCCGTCCTCTCCGCCTATCCTGCGGGGAAACATGATGATTTATTAATTGAAGGTTTGTTAAGTAAAACATTATTATTTTTACCTTGTACGAGGTCTTGTATGAGATGGGCATTTTCACCTTGGCCAATTGTCACTCAAGCTTCCACCTATCTTCTGGGGTGAGAGGTGATCAGAGACTTTTTCCTTCTGTCCAGAAGGGTTTTCGGGACTTCAAGCGGCATGCTGCATGTTACGAGGTGTTCGAACATTTTCTGAAACGAAATATGTAAAACATTAACCACTAGTACCCCATAAGCTTGTTTTCACGATAAATTCAAAAAAGTTTTTCGTAAGCAAATGTCATTAACCTCAAATTGATTTACAGATAAATTAAGATGAATGTAAATGTTTTATGTAATTACCTGATTTCTTGATCTCAATTATAGACGTGTGTATACCATTTTTTCACCTCTAGAATTCATGTAAACACATTTTGAATAAAAATATGTCCAACGGCAAATCAAGCATCAAATTATGGTCGAACATAAATAAACATTTCCGTTCGACATGCACGTCGCACGAAACTGACTTTAGTTAATTCTGTGAAGCCTTTAACGCTGCACGGCTTTTTAATGATTTCTCGACGCGCTTTAACATTAGCAACCAACACTTTAAATTCAAAATATTTACGTACAACACGCACATAAATAAACCAGTCATAACACGCAATAACATCGACGCTAAAAATGTCAAATAAAATCCCTCTACCGGATAATAAATATACTAATCTACCGGATGTTTCTAACAACTATCACCGTCATCATCGAAATAAATACATAAACCGGATGCATTCGGCGGGGACGCCATTAGTTTCAAAATTTTAGTAAGTTATACGCCCCTGTACCTGACTTATTTCAACAAGTGATTTCTGAAATTATTTGGAGTAAAAGATTTAAATAAAATTTTTGTCTATGGCGGCTTTTTAATTGTTTTTTTTTTTTAATTTACGAAAAACATAAATCGGTAAGTATTGAACATTTAGGGTCGGGTGGTTACTCGGCTGAATTAACAGTGACGACACGTGAAATAATATTTTTAGTTTGTTTTAAAAATAAATAACTATAAATAAATGACTATTTTGGTCACGGGAGACCAAAATATCATTTTATTATGTTTTTTATTTCAAATAATGTCAGGAATCACTAGTTAAAGTGGTTATGTATGTCCTTTAACACCCTGTACGCAGAAGATTTCTCTGACTGTTTTTAGTACATAATTAGCGACATCAATTTTCTTCAAACTACCATCCCCTGTCTGCCGTGCACGCAACCTCTGGCTTTTCACTCAACTCTTTTCCAAACATCGCACTTTCTAGGTACCTAGTAAATGAATGATTAATCTAGTAAATGAATGATGTTGTTGCTCACCAGCTAAGGACAGTATCTGCAGATTCCTCATGCCACAGAGGTGTTGCAAGCCAATGTCGCGCACCTGCGAACACCAGCGCAGGAACAGCGCGGACAGGGACAGCATGGTGCTGATGTAACCCACTCCGATGTCCGTTATGTGCACACATCTGGGAAAAACACAAACAACAAACAATTAATATATGTTATATGTCAACAGCCCCATTTTTAAAATATTTCCACTAACCCCGCCCACTTCCACCCCTCCCTCGTAGCCACCTCCCCTCCTCGCCCCCACTTAAGTTGATGTTCTTTCTCCCTCTTCTAATTAACATGTAATTTCTGAATATCTGTATTTTGTTTAGTATATTTTTATTCTTCCCTGAAGAAGGTTCAGGTTGAACCGAAACTAGTTGGATAAGAAAATAAAAAGTGGAATTAAACAAAGTTATAACATCGTGTTTATTAATTAATATACGACTCAATGATTTTTGCATAATTCTTTTAACTGTATTCTTGTAAGTTCTTAGTTTTATAATTGTCTTTTGGAGTCAGGCTAATACCATCCCAAAAAAAGTGCTTTGTACCGTTAAAGTTAACATACAGTTTGTCAAATAAGAGTAGAAAACATAGGAGAGCGCCACTGTTGTTCAAGTGGCAATACTAAAAATATAATCATGGTGGTAATCTAAAACTGTGTAACCTACATTTTTATTAAACATTAAAGAGGCATAAAAGTGAAAAAAATATTTTTTCATCGCAATATAGATACTCACTGATCTCAAAATTAGAATTGAGTATAGGTATATTATTATTATACCTTTGCAATTGTGTTAAAATAATGAAGAATAACGATATTGTAATAAAATATAGGTAAAGCACACTTTAGAAATTGCTCACATTTATTTAATATTAAGTACCTAGCATTTCCCGGGCTTTAGATCATATTGCCTCTAATTTTAGTTCTGAATATATTTAACTCATTCAAATCTAAAAGGAGTGTAACTAAACTCACCATTAATGATTCTTGTTGCACGAATATGGCTCATTGGCCTGGTAGTAAACGTTCAAAAAGAAGAAGGGGAGATATATATAAATATATACGAATGTTAGAGGGAGCGCGCTTATTATAAAAACGATAATAATTAGGCGAAAATAGTGAAAATGTTTAATACAACACGACTCGTTCAAAATAGAGCAAAAATCTCTAAAAAAATGCGTTGCATTAAAAAATGCACTATGATTTTTTCGTACCCATAACTATTGCCCATAACACGTTAAATAACGGAACAAAACGTGTTTTTAATAATTTTCGGGGCATACTTTGCGAATTTAATATTGATAGGGTCGGGTAGTAACAAAATACAAGTCTCTCGGTACGATAGTTTATTTTACAAGTTACACATAATATCAGTTAATGTTTATACAGTCTCACATAAATATATTAATCCCGTCTCACATTACGCTCCCAAGCTGCTGTGTCAATAAAAAAAGAAAATCGAACAAAATAATTCAATTCGAATTCTGATGCATTCAGTTATTTAAAAAAAAATGGAACCGTTCGAAAGTACCTGTAACAAAGTTCGCAAGCAACAAACTACAATGCGTAGCTCGACTCGAGCCGTGACGGGTGCCGTTGGCGTTTTTCCAGTGACGGGGTTTGGGTCATTCTTCGTGCTCGTATCAATATAATTACCGTTTCGGCTTAAGGCCGCACTCTTGAAACGCACGGCGCTGAAAAAGAAGAAGATGGAGAGATATGTAATTACGAGTGTTGGACAGAGCGCGCTTATATGTTAAGTCATAGAATAGCAGCGAAAATTGCGAAAAAGCTTAATAAAACATGACTCGTTTAAAATAGAGCAAAAATCTCGTGGAACGCATCTAAAGTATCATTTAAAGAAACATTGTGAATTTTTTCACAAATATAACTTGTAAAATAAAAGAAATAGACTTGTTTAAAATAATTTTCGGAGCATACTTTGCGATTTTTTCTATCGAGGGAATTTCTTATAATTTGCGTTTCGGCGTGGAACGTATCTAGATATTATCTTCAAAAATATCATATATTTTTTTAAGAGCTTAAAAATTTCAAATGTTTAAGGGAGATATGTAAGAAATCGGTCGAAATACGAATAGTAGACCCTTAAAAAGAGTTCGTTTAATTGTGCAATTGTTAATGAACGACCCGCTATAACATTAAACATTTCTCCCATTAAAATCGAAGGAAAGATGGATAATTTATTTACAGAGAGAGCGAAAAAAAAAAATAATGTTTTTCGAAACTGTCTTTCTCTCGCGGTTTTGAAGATGCTGTCGTTGAAAAACCAGAGAAACTCTGCATTCGTATTACCTGTGTGCTTAGGTAGGTATGTCCTATTCTTATTCGGAGTAAAAAAGATTCCCGGGGTGTTTTTATAGCCAATGACAACTGTTGTGGTAACAATTTTAGGAGCTCTTTTCATTTCCCGTAGGTTTTATGTTTTTTTTCAATCAGTATTTCGTTACCATTTAGGCAAAACCAACCTAAATGCACTAGTTTTGAGGTATATAAATTTAAATGTTAGAGAAATAATCTTATCTGAGAGAAATAATAATCTGACCGCCTCCGCGGTCGAGAGGCAAGGCTCTCGACTAGCGAACTGGAGGTCTCGGTTTTAAATCCTGGCTTGCACAAGAAAATTTTATTTGATTGATTTTTGTTTTCACAATTTAATCATTTAAAATAATATGAGGTATATTTGCGCCACGTTCCAGAGTGGAAGATTCTCTCAGTATCGCCATGGTGTGATACCACCATTCAGAATTGCAATGTTGCTTGAAATGGCTTTATCCGTGTTTTGTGATTAGATTTGAATAGCCAGGTACTTTCCCACTTTCCTCTTCCACATCTCCTTTTCCACCTCACTACGTACTCCATTTGGGGATGCTCTAGTAGTCTAGTGTCACTGGCTCCAGGCGATTGAAAATTAAAAAAAAATTAATGTCCCTATTGTGCAGGAAGATAAAACCTTGAAATTTAAATAAAACATATTTAAGCTTTTAAATTTGCGCGTCTCAAAAATAAATGTTGTGGTTTTGCGACTTTTTCTATACTATTCTACGATTTTTATTTCTATACTACTAAGTTCAGGATCTATTAACAATGCAATCCTATTTCTAACCCTGAACCTGTACCGACCGAATAGAGTCTCCCTCTATTCCTTACAACCCCCCTTTCCTTATTTCTCTTGCTTCACAACATAAATAAAATCCCCCAAAATAAGGGTTGCGATAAATATCGAACCGCTGACTTCCAGGATTCTCGTGCCGCGTGCTTTAAAGAAAACAACGTTTTATCTTATGATATTTTTTCTGTAAATGTAAACTATATTTACAAAAGTAAAATCTAATTTGGGTAACCATCCAATAGATGGCGTTGTGTTTCGATTTCATGTCACAGCAACGCGTAGACGGATCAACTAGTAATAATATATATTTACAATTTAGGAGGCGGGTATGGGTACCGTCGCCCTGGAAGCTATTTACTGAATAACCAACACCTCTTGTCAACCCAAGTTGTTCGCTACGTTTGGTAATTTAGCAGGGGTGAGATTTGTTCAGGTCTTGGCGACGCATCCCCAAGCACTGCAGTGGGAGGGATGGATTCATAGGTTTGTCATTCATGAACATTGAACCCCAAATTCCTACCCACCCCTTATACCTTATTCCTTCTTAAAACCTTTCCTCTCCTTTCTTTCCATGAAAAGACCCTCCGTTCAGCATCTGTACAAAAATGACACAGGCCCCGAGGAATTTTTTTTTGTATTGATATAGAGTTATATCGATCAACCATGTTAGAGCCACATCGCCGTCGTAAATACGAATAATAAATAAATAAATGGCACACAACAGATTTACCATTGAAGCAATAATTCATAAAATTGTCCAGCGCGCGGAAATCGAGTCATTGATCTCGGTGTCCTGTAAACAGTTCTTGAATCTCGTTAGAAACTGCTGACGGTGTAAAATGATCACGAACAGCCCCTTCGAGTTATTACCCTTTTACCCTGGTGGAGTGGGTACTAGGCAATAGGCTAGGAACTACGGGTAGGGGGCGCAGAGGCTGCACTGAAGGCGGGAGACACGATGTGCTTACGGAGCTGTAAATACCTAGGCCGAAGTACCTACCTGTGTGTGAACATTTATTATTGCCTTGCAATAACAATTTTTTAAAGTTCGAAGTTTTTTTTACGTTTTTGTTCGAAAGATTTGCTTTCGGAAGCTACGGATGAGTTTTTTTAAAACATTAACTCCACACAGGAGGCCTTGAGGATGTTACCCTTAAAGTGTAATGACATATCGTTATGTGTTTGTGTTATAAGATTAAAGGGAGATGTAATAATGAGCCTTTGTCGGGCTCGGGTGTAATCTGCTAGTCAACTTTGATTTCCTCACAGGAAACCTTGGACGCCAAACCCAGTCTAATGTCTGGGTATGTCAACCAGCGGAGAACACGGTACTCAATTCTCAGAGTGTGGGCCATTAGTTTTCATAGCATTCCTGAAAAGGCTGCACAAGGAATCTACATAATAAAACAAAATGTAGAGTATAGAATCGGTTCACTGTATTGATTTCGTAAGACATAATAAAATAAATGGTATGGACTCACCCCCGGGACCAATATCGTAATTTTATGCTATTCCTAGCTACCCTAATTAAATTTACTGCCACCGAACTCCCGATGTCGGGAGAACCAACCCCACCTCCTGGTGGCAAGGGTGGTCCCAACCTCTGCGGCTCAGCTTGGCCCTGCGACCTCCTCAGCTGTCGCATGGAAGTGATGTTAGTCCTGGACCCTCAGGAGAAGGAAGGAGTACCCAGACTCTACTCCAAATTGTAAAGGAAGGCTCGTCAGCAATTCGAGGCGAAGAATCGTTCAACACTGCGGTATCTCGGGTTTGTTCCATAAATAAACCCTCGGGGGGAATTCGATAGTTGGCCTGCATATAATCACGGGCGCAGCGAGTTATTATTTAATCCGATGACTCGGATAATGGGGTACAATAGTCTTTTCACTCGGACATTGCCAATTCACTCGTGGTCACTGGGACCCTCGCGAAACTCACATTTTACGTGAATAAATCTTCGGTTAGTTGCACCGCGCACCATGATAAGCGTGGCGGGTTATTATATACACCGATGTCTCGGATAAAGAGGTACATTGATCGTAACACACGTACATCGCCATTAAACTCGTGGTCACTTTTGGGACCCGCGCGAAAACTCGCATTTTACGCGAATAAATCTTTGATTTTTATATTTAAAAAAAACACAACGTGCTTCCGTCTCCCGAATGCAGATGCCCAAAACTTGGATTTCAATCACATCGTATTAAAACTTAAGATTAATTGACCGTTGTTTTCATGGCGTACCGCACATCTCGCCGTGAAAACCAGAGTCCGGATCCGGACACCAAACCCAAAAAAAACCGCCGCCTACCGACACGTTGAACGAAACTCCCCTAGGTTTGCCAACCTAACCAATTAAAATGCATTTAAAAAAATAGTACCTAACTTACGATAAATACAATCGCTTCATAACATTACCCCCCTTCCCACAAAAATGTTTGCCCTCAAACAAAACTACCAAAAATCTAAACATGCCCTGAACTATCTACGTTGGTCCCAAGGAGTACCTGGTAAAAAAAATAAACAAACACTAAATGTGAAATACAAAATACAATTATTAGAAATGAAAAAGAAAAGAAAAAAATCCTTAAATAGTACTCTTATGACGAATGAGTGCATCGTAACCCCAATCGCGCCTATCCTGCGTGTAGGCCGGATAGTAGGTTTACGATGCAACCATTCTCGAACTTAAAAACTAGTAAACCAATATAACCTAAGAACAACTTCTTGTAAGATGATACGTGAATGGACAACAAGCACCCTCAGCACTGGAAAAAAAAATCTGGGTGGTTGTAATATTGACTCTTACCGAGCACTACCATTGACGTATCATCTGGAACAGAACACATAAACTAACTTAAAAGATAAGTCTTAAAATTAAGAAACATACATTTTTATGATTAAGTCACTCCTCCAAATACGTCAAGTTAAATTCTATGCATTAGGCATCACTGTTCCAAACACTATCACTGAATTTATATAGCCTCTCTTAGGCCGAAAATATTTGATGGGTTTACCATCTACACTTCACTGAATTTATATCCTTTAGGATAAAACTAACCCTCTTTTGGGAGAGTATTCCTAACTAACCTACTATTCTGGTCCTTGGGTGAATAATATTTAACCAACAACAATTATACATTGTAAAGGTAATTTTAATAGTGTACAACCACCGCATCGGATGGTGCCAAATAATTTTTTAATAGTATACAACCAACGCATCGGATGGTGCCAAAGAAATAAAAAAAACAACCAACTGTTTTAGAAGGTGTCATTTGTTAATAAGATGTGCAGCTATAATTTAGTGCAGCCATAAGTATACGTCCAACTCTATAGAAGGCGTAATCGGTAAGTAAAGAACAAATTGTAAGGTTTTCACTGTAAACCGTTGTTCAACCATATAGTACATAATAACAATATTATAAGTCTCTCAGGACAATAATAACAGAATACATCCAAAATCTTATACAAATATAAATGATTCTACTTCCTATGTTGGCTTAAAATGTGGAAGGATATGAATATAATAGAAGATATAAAAAAAATATGTCTGAAACACGCAGAGATAGTGTGCGGATATGCCCGCGTATTTCAGGATACAAGACTTACAAGTAATAATCCTAAGTTAATCCAAAAAAAGGTATGCCTGAAACACGCCGAGATAGTGTGCGGATATGTCCGCGTATTTCAGGATACAAGACTTACAACTAATAATCCTACTTAATCATCTGTTCAGCCGACGTCCAAATTTACGTCTGTTTTAGCGTTAATACTATCGATAAATTTATACTTATACATGCACATATGTATTTTTAAATATATTCTCAACTCGAGCATTGCCACTAGAGTTGAGGTTGTTATTGTAATGAAACAAACCACCCTCATCATCAATCTTACAAAACACCCCCCGCCAAGTAAATAACCCAATTCCTTAAAAATGAATCTAAAGACAGGACTAATGACTGTCAGAATGTCGGGTCGTTTCAACTCGGTTGATCAGGCCGGGTTAAAACTCCCAAGCATCAAATATTAACTAACAGATATGATAATTTGCAGTACTCGGTAGGGATGGCCAGACCCTCCGAAGTATTGCCACAATAAGACTATACCGGTATATTATTTGATTTTACTATATCTTTCACATGAAAATCACCCGCAACTTTTCCGTTTAAGTCTGCAAGTGTATAAATTAAGTTTGATTTTTTCTTTACTACCACGTTCTGAACAAACCGGGGTGCCAATTTTTGTGCGAAATAATTCAATGCGTTAGATTGCGCAAAATTCCTCCGCCACACCACATCACCAACCTGATAGGTAATGTGTTTTCTGCGCAGGTTGTAATGGTCAGCTCCTTTTTGAAAAGCTTTAAGAAGAGCATTCGAGACTTGCTCATAAACCGACGACAACTCTTCTAATTTCTGTGCATAAACTTTAGGTTGAGCACCAATTTGCGAACTGGTTTCCTCATCCGCGATTGGATTACGGTGCAGATCACCGTCTAGTATCTGCTCCCGACCATGCATCAGAAAATAAGGTGTATATAACCTGTAGCGCAGTTTACCGTGTTATTCATCGCTGATTGAACTTGCGGAAGAAATTTAGACCAGTTTCGGTGGTCTGATTCAACTAAGATGGATAACGCCGTGCCCAGGGTTTGATTATAACGTTCGACTACGTTATTTTGAGGCGTATAAGATGAATTGTAAAATGGTGGCGGCATGTTATAACTATCAAGCAATTCTTTAAATTCTTTCGAAACAAATTGACGACCATTATCACAGACGATAGTTCGTGGTACGCCGTGAACAAGAAAGATGTTTTCTTCTAAGATTTTTATTATGCTTCTCGCGGTGCCATTGCGCAGCGGAAATAGCCATGTAAATTTAGAAAAAACGTCTACACATGATAAGATTACGGTAAAACCTGAGTAACTCCTAGGTAAAGGACCTACTAAATCTATCGACAACATTTGCATGGGTCTTGTGACCTTTTTTGGGTTTGAGGAGATTCCGTTAGGTGGGGCTGTACTTATCTTATGGGCTTTACAAGTTTGGCAACGATTTACAAATTCTTTGACATCTTTATACATGTTTGGCCAGTAATACCTAAGTTGAAGCTTTTTATAGGTTTTGAAGACCCCTGGGTGACAGGCGCGTGCGGAGTCATGGGAGTCTGAAATAATATTTTTCCTATCCTCTTGAGGAATGACCCTTTTCCAAGCGGTATCCTCACATAAGGCCAAACGGGTTTTCGTATGACGATACAACTCGTTGTCTTTAATTTGAAAGTTCTGAAATCGTTGAGGGAATTCCTGACAACCTTTCCGAGCATTTAAATACCATTTATCAGTGGTATCACTAAGGTTAGATCCCGATATAAGAGCTACATCCATACGCGAAAGGACGTCCGGTACAATATGTTGAGTTCCCTTACGGTGAACAACATCAAAGGAAAATTGCGATAACCGTGAGCTCCATCGTGCAAGACGGCCACTAGGATTAGATAACGAACCTAACCACTTTAAACTTGAATGATCAGTAACAACTGTGAAATGCGCTCCTTCAATGTAAGGTCTAAAGTGCGTTACTGAATCCAATACTGCTAATAGTTCACGCTCTGTAATTCCGTAGTTGCGTTCGTGAGTATTTAAACACCTTGAATAATATGCAATCGGGTGCTCCAGCCCATCAATGGTCTGAATTAAAACTCCGCCTATTCCACCGGAGCTGGCGTCGCAGTGTATCGCGAAGGGTTTTGAGAAATCCGGGCAACTTAAAACCGGAGCTGATGTCAATGCTTCTTTCAACACGTTAAAAGCTGTCTCGGCCTCTGGAGACCAAGCAAAGTTGCTGATTCCTTTTTTCGAACCAGTGAGTCTTGTAAGAGGGGCGGCAATGCTCGAAAAACCCTTTATGAATCTTCTGAAGTACCCACATAATCCAATGAAGGCTCGGATTTGCTTTGCGTTCTTGGGTACCGGGAAGTTTTTTATACTGTCAATCTTTATGGGGTCTGTACGAAGACCTTGCGAGTCAACCATGTACCCGAGGTATTTGAGCTCGGCTTTGCAGAACTCCGATTTTTTTAGATTTATGGTTAGACCTGCGTCTCGTAGTCGTTCATAGACACGGTTCAATAAACAAAGATGTGATTCTAAGTCTTCTGATACCAAGATCAGATCGTCTAAATAACAGAAGGCATTGTCGTCAAATTCTGGACCGAACAAAGCGTCGGCCAGTCTTTGCAGCTCACTCGGTGCGTTTTTAAGTCCGAAGGGCATCCGGGTGAATTCAAACAATCCACGACCGGGTACAACGAACGCTGTCTTCTGACAGGAGTCATTATCTAATGCAATTTGCCAAAAGGCTTTAGATAAGTCTATAGACGAGATGTATCGGGCACCGCCTAGCTTGTCTAGGATCCTTGTTATGTATGGTAATGGATAGGAATCGCGTGTTGTAACATTGTTAATTTTCCTGGAGTCCAGACAAAAACGACCCGTTCCGTCTTTTTTTTGTACTATGAGCACTGGACTCGACCATGGAGATCGCGAAGGACGGATGACTCCAAGTTTTAACATTTCATCTACTTCTGCGTCAAGTTGACGTTGTCTTGCCGGAGACAGTGGGAAATAACGTTGTTTAATAGGCGGACCTGTTGTATGTATTTTGTGTTGGACTAGATGAGTCAATCCTAATCCCTTCTTTTCGTAAGAAATGGATTCGAATTTTTTGACAATGTCCGAAAGGACTTTGTTTTCCGAATTTGTTAGAGAAGAGGCAGGCCAAATTGCTCTCACCTCATTGATTTGACCTTTTTGTTGAGGTACGCGAACTTTTGAGAACAGTTCCGGCGCGATCCGAAACTGTTTCCAGAAGTTCACCCCCAATACGAAATTAGGTGTCAACGTTGGAATGACGTAAAAGATAACTTCTCTTGTGGTTGAATTGTACGTCACCGGCAAAGTTAAATACCCTAAAACAGGCTGGCTGGTACCGTCTGCAGTCGTAACGCTAAAATCTGTTTTTACTAATTCTACTCCTAACTCTAAAAAAATCTTATAACTATCCCCCCCTAAACAAGACAAGGAAGCACCACTGTCTAGCAGTGCTTTATAACTATTATTTAGAACAAAAATGTCGGCATAAGGACGCTCATCCTCTGTACTATCCTTCTCCTGTGGCAGTGCGTCCACCGCTTGAGGAGACGGGCTAGAAAGGAATTGTTGCACTAGGTGGAGCCAACGCTCCCACTCCCTCTTTCTTTGTGCACAAGAAGGGGCGCGGTAAGATTGACTCGTTTCTAGTTTTTTGGATCATTGGTATGTTTCTTATTGTTAATACTACTAACATGCGGTTTCCTATTGTCGCTATCTTTTTTCCAACAATTTGTTAACGAATGACCTTTGATCTTGCAATAAGTACAAACAAGAGATTTATTTTGTTGATTTGATATATCCTGTTTAGCAAAATTATTCGTGTTATTCCCCATAGGTCTTGAATTCCTAGAAGGGTTAAAATTATTATTATTGTTATTATTATTGAATGACCTGTAATTGTTTGTATTAGTGAAAGGCTTATTGTAACTATTGGGGAACGAACTAATTTTTTTAAAGTTACTGGGCTTATTTTGAGTGTCAACTAATTTTGGAATTGCTGTGGATGTTGAGGCTTCAGTGTACGACTCGAGTTTAGCAGCGCACCTCGTAAGTTCCTCAAACGAACAAAAGTCTCTGGATGACATCAAATTAGCATACATAGGCAACAATGCTTTCATGGCTACCCGCAAAAGTTTAACCTCTGGAATTTTGCAATCCAATTTATTGTTAAGTGCTTTAAGTCTCAAAGTGAATTCCAAAACTGACATTCCCTTTGGCTGTTTATAATTTAGAATCTCATTTTCCAGATCTAATTGCCTATCCTGTCCCTCGAATTGTTTTATTAATAAGCTGGATAGGTCATCCCATTTTAAGTCTGGACTATAAATTGACCTATACCATAGAAGTGCTAACCCGTCTAAAATTTCACTGAAAGATTTAACTAAGTCTTTATGAGAAATGTTGCGTGTCCTACAACGCTCTTCGACCAAAAGCAGAAAATCTCTTACGCAGCTTTTACCATCGTACTTGACATCCCAATTTGTAAGCCCCCGCGATGATGAGTCTTTATAAATAACCTTGGTATGTTTAATAACCGTGACCTTCTCCTCTGTTTCATTGTCAGAATCTAGATCCGAATCACTTTCCTCCATAACCACATCTAATGATTTCTTCATAGTTTTGTTAAAGGCGCGCGCTTGCGAACGCAACGCTTGGGCGGTGCCCTCCGGTTCGATGGATCGTGAAGTTAATTCCTTTATAAGTTCATCCTTGGATGCATTATTTACATTTGGAATCGGAGTAGACATTGTAACTGTAATGTGATAAGCTTGACACGAAAGCAGAATTGAAAAGAAAGAGAAGAAAATAAAATAAATATAATTTATTCTTTGTTTTTGATGTTGTTGTTATTGTTATTGCTGTTATTGTACGTTGTAGTTGTACGTTGTTGTTGTTATTGCTATATATATATATATTTTTTGTGTATGTTGCCCATTTAAATGAATATATTTTTTAGTTTATTCAAATCAATATGTAAGTAGCCCATTGAAATAAAAAAATTAAATTAATATGTAAGTAGCTCAAAAAAAAAAAAATTTTTTTTTTTACTTAAATTTCTATGTAAGTAGCCCATTTAAATGAAAATTTAAAACGTCAGTCAGACATTAGTAAATAAACAATTTACAAGTATAATTTATAGTAGGTTTTGACAGAGCTTTATACAAATTTTCCACTCGAAGCAAAAACGAATTACCCGCATTGTCATTAAAATCTCAGTAAATATCTTAAATATTTGAATAATCTTTAATAATTATCCTCCATTCCTATTTAAACACATAATAAATTGATTGAAAACACAACAGTGTTTTGACGTATGCCGAAGTCATAGGTAAAATGTAACGAGAAACCGTCATAGACAATCCGAGGTATTCTTAGAACAGCTAGCATTGATTGGTTCCGGACAGAAAAAAAAAAAATTATAGAGCTCTACTTAGCACATTGTCCATAGTCTATGACCGATTTCTATGCTTTCAAACAGTAACAATGAAAATGACAATTCATTTTAGGTTACAGAAGGTAAGGATTTCAGGTCCTATGCATAACTGTGTGGTATTGGAAAAACAATAAATACGAGATTAATCATTTATAAGGTGCCCACAATATAATTACGCATAGTATCCCTTTACGAATTCCCGCCGGTAATAGTGCCAGTGAATTGAAATAATGACATTTGTTGTTATTTCCAATCACCGTCACTGCAATCATAGGTTATGACCGCGACCAAGTTTAATAAATACAAACGAAATTAAGACCTCCACTGAACAGATGAAAAATAATTTTTGGGCATTATACATTACAGGGCGAAGAAAACATTTTCAGGAATGCTATAAATCGGGACCAGACAGCGTATGGAGCGCCATATTGTTACCCTTAAAGTGTAATGACATATCGTTATGTGTTTGTGTTATAAGATTAAAGGGAGATGTAATAATGAGCCTTTGTCGGGCTCGGGTGTAATCTGCTAGTCAACTTTGATTTCCTCACAGGAAACCTTGGACGCCAAACCCAGTCTAATGTCTGGGTATGTCAACCAGCGGAGAACACGGTACTCAATTCTCAGAGTGTGGGCCATTAGTTTTCATAGCATTCCTGAAAAGGCTGCACAAGGAATCTACATAATAAAACAAAATGTAGAGTATAGAATCGGTTCACTGTATTGATTTCGTAAGACATAATAAAATAAATGGTATGGACTCACCCCCGGGACCAATATCGTAATTTTATGCTATTCCTAGCTACCCTAATTAAATTTACTGCCACCGAACTCCCGATGTCGGGAGAACCAACCCCACCTCCTGGTGGCAAGGGTGGTCCCAACCTCTGCGGCTCAGCTTGGCCCTGCGACCTCCTCAGCTGTCGCATGGAAGTGATGTTAGTCCTGGACCCTCAGGAGAAGGAAGGAGTACCCAGACTCTACTCCAAATTGTAAAGGAAGGCTCGTCAGCAATTCGAGGCGAAGAATCGTTCAACACTGCGGTATCTCGGGTTTGTTCCATAAATAAACCCTCGGGGGGAATTCGATAGTTGGCCTGCATATAATCACGGGCGCAGCGAGTTATTATTTAATCCGATGACTCGGATAATGGGGTACAATAGTCTTTTCACTCGGACATTGCCAATTCACTCGTGGTCACTGGGACCCTCGCGAAACTCACATTTTACGTGAATAAATCTTCGGTTAGTTGCACCGCGCACCATGATAAGCGTGGCGGGTTATTATATACACCGATGTCTCGGATAAAGAGGTACATTGATCGTAACACACGTACATCGCCATTAAACTCGTGGTCACTTTTGGGACCCGCGCGAAAACTCGCATTTTACGCGAATAAATCTTTGATTTTTATATTTAAAAAAAACACAACGTGTTTCCGTCTCCCGAATGCAGATGCCCAAAACTTGGATTTCAATCACATCGTATTAAAACTTAAGATTAATTGACCGTTGTTTTCACGGCGTACCGCACATCTCGCCGTGAAAACCAGAGTCCGGATCCGGACACCAAACCCAAAAAAAACCGCCGCCTACCGACACGTTGAACGAAACTCCCCTAGGTTTGCCAACCTAACCAATTAAAATGCATTTAAAAAAATAGTACCTAACTTACGATAAATACAATCGCTTCATAACAAGGAAAATATTCTTTCAAAGGGACTATTTCATATTTTTGCGTGTGTGGAGGGTTTTTTTTGAAGGGAGGAGAACACGGGTCTTGAAGAAACCCCCACGGTCCTGTATATTTTCTGCTTGCACAGAATATACATAAAATAATAAAACGTGATTTATTTTTGGAGTATTATGCCGTGTCCATCATCAGGGCAGATGAATAAATGATAATCAATGTCCTAGACCGGTCTGGGGCGTAGACGTCGAAAAGTCTTACGTAAATTGGTGACACCAGATTTCTTTCAAAATCTAGGAATTTTCTGTTCAGTGTAGCAGCAAATTTCTACCGTGAACCTAAATTTGTGGGATTTAGCTCGTAATTTCTGAAATGTTTAGTTTTACAATTATTAATGCTCTGTGGTTCCATCTTAAAAATATTCTGTTATGGCAACAATTTTAAACATTATTTATTTATCATTTAAATCAGAAATGGAAAACTCTCGTTAGATTTTATAATTAATCACATTGCTATGACGTGACTTTTGTGTTAATTATTCAATTCGTGTGTATACGTTTTATGTTTGGAACACAAAACAAGACAAAGGCTCGTAAATCAGTACCTACAGTTAGGTATTTCCACCCACGAAAAACAGACATAAACAATGTTGCCATGTTAAAAAAACACAAAAAAATTCTCGTGAGTTCAACATTGGATTTTTACTAGCTGCCCCGATCTGCCCGTATACTCTGGGTAGGTACTTATTGTGGGTGGTGGAGTTTTTCCTCGCGCCTCGAGTGTCCATCTGCCGCCTAATTACTCGGCCCTTTGTCTGCGCTTTAGCCACCCGCGTCACTGCATGGCGGTGAACAATCTTGCCGCCAGGGGGCGACGAACGGCGGGAAAAATGCCATACGTCAAAGTTATTTTTTCGAACTTTCTGCGGCTGTCAGGGGTTTTTCGCAGACAACGTCGCAATATCTTCTAGGGATTGGTATATTTATGGTCTTCTGGGTAAAGTTCGCAGGCGGTCAGAAGTGGAACTGACACGAATAAACAAATATCTGATAAGCAGAACAAAAATCTGCCCTGATGATGGACATTGAAAGGATGTCCGGAACGTTTGCTAAAGAGGGACGCACAACACGGCGTACTACCACCAAAAATCACGGTAAAACAAATATGTATATACGGTATTTTTGGGGTGTAATGTCGTGTTGCGCTACCTCCTTCTTTAGCCAACTTTTCGAACAGCGTTACAGTGTCCATCATCAGGGCAAATGTGTGATGATGGATAATGTAACGCTGTATGAAATGTTGGCTAAAGAAGAAGGAGGTAGCGCAACACGGCACAACACCCCAAAAATAAATAACGATAAGTAATTCTTTTAGCCGTAAATATCTAAAATCATGTTTACACGGTGTCCGGAAACTAGGTAAAAGCGAGTTATTTTGATTTGAGGATTTAGTTTTTTTTTAAATAACTTTTTTTTTGTTTTTTTGGCAATTTAAATTATGATTTATTTTAAATTTCGGATTCGATTTAGGTATAAACGAAAACGAAAGTTCAAATAAATTTAAAAAAAACTGTATTTACGCAAAAACCGACCCCAAATGTGAAAAAATTCAATTTCCCACTTGCACCACGAGTTTCCGGACCAAATGTGTATATTTTTTCTGTGGATTCACCCAGATTGAAATTGTTAGGATTGTAGACCTGCAGTTACCAACACAAAATTTAAACATTTTCTCTGGTTTGAAAAGTAGGACCTGTCCAACATCCAACTGCGCCTAAGATCGGGAATATTACGAGGGAAAGGGGTGCAAGAAAGGGGAGAATTTTCACATTAACTCCACTCACGAGGCCCTGAGAAAAACAACTTCATTCAGGGCCTATGTCATCTTTGGGGATACTGTGTGGAGGGTCTTTTTGAGACCTTCAAGACCTTCCTCCTACAAGGATGGGATCTTGAAGAAACTCATGTTTGCACTCTTGCATACTCAATGGGAATGTCGGGAATCACTGGCTAAATAATACCAAGTATGTCCTCCAACACCCTGTACGTACGTAAAACGACAAAATCTGCCAGGCACACATAAAAAAAATAAAATTATAATTATTTAAAAAAAATCGAGTGCGGTTCACAAGCAGTAGAAGTGTATCCTTCCCCACACAATCTCAACCAATAGGAGCCTCGAAAAAGTGAACTCATAATAAAAACGGCCAATAACGCTTCACAGGTATGTAAGTTTCTCATTCTCTCGCAGGCTAAATCGTATATATATGTGTTTGTCTCTTTTTAGTTTCGTTTCCATTTCATCGATTTTCAAATCACAACGGTGCTAGATAAGTTTCACTTCAATATTAATACAGGTTGGCTTCAGTAATGTTGTTTTTGAACTCGTAATAAGGAACTCCGGTGAAAAATATTATGGCTTTAAAAAAAATGTTATAAGTTGTATTAAATAATATTTTAAAAAAAATATTAAAAAATCCATTTTAAAACAGTTCATTAAAACACCCTGTCAAGTTGGTATTATTGAATTTGTGAGGCGTGACGTCACCGCGTCCATAAAACGCTCCAATGCTGAAATTCAAAATGGCCGTCGATGATCAGCTGATTCCAGTTGCCTACAAAATTCATACTTCGGTTGGTCATGATGACGTCACACTAGATTCGGTGGTTTTCGGGGGATCTTGGAAAATTACAACTTTGATATTTATTTTAACTATTAAAACTAACTATAAAAATAAAAATAAATATTCAGTTATTTAAGTTAGAAGATCATTATTCATTTAAAAAAATTAAAAAAATGGACTGGAGTTCCTTATTGTGTAAAGTAATTGGGTTTCAAGAAAGTAAGACTTTGGACAAAGCAAAGCCTTGTTTTCGATTAGCTCGCGAAGGAATTCATCAGAAACGTGACAAGCCTCCAAAAATAAATATTGAGATTTGGATTAGCTTCAAAATGAGCAACACCACCCACCACCTACCTCCCTCCCAACCTCCACCTAACGTAACCCAACACCCCCCCACTCACCTCTCCAGAAGGTTACCTTCAATGGTCAGTCTAGAGAAGGTAAATAATAATACGAATCTAAAGCGATCTTTATGAAACTTTGGTAAACATGTTGAGTTCAGACATACACGGATGGAAAAAAATTTGAACAATTCATCAAATACTTGAAGTTAATTTTGACGTTCTGTTAGAGTTCTATTCAAGTACTATGATTATTTCAGTTTCATACAGCAAATATAACAGAATTTGAATAGAACTCACACAGAACGTGAAAATTTACTTAAAATATTTGATGAATTGTTAAAATTTTTTGAGTTCTGTTATTATTATTTTATCGTGGACCGGTTATTTCACAGAACTTGGATAATAACAGAACTTGAATGGTTCTTTTACAGTACCTGAGTATTAAGTTTGATATTTGGTAAAGTATTTTTAAAATTCTGCGGAAAAACCCGATCAAAAAATAACGTCGTCTTGAAGATGGTAATAAGGGACATACTTGATATACTTTAATCAATGATTCTTTGGTCTCAGGTGATATGTTCAATGTTTTTTTTAACTAAAAATATAAAAATTCAGTAGGTATAGGGGCGATGTGAGGAGTTGGTAGGTTACTCGGCTGAGTGACCAGTGACAACATCTGGAAGAAATTTTTGGTTGTTTGATTTTGGAGAAAAAAAAATGAAAGAAAAAGTCACTGGAGGTCAAAATATCATTAGCATTTTTTATTCTAAATAATGTCAAGAATTTCTTCAAAATTCGCAAATTCACTTTATGGCATCATTATTTAATTTAATGAAAACAAATAATTAAATAGTGGTGTACACAAAGTTATTTGTTTTCATTAATGTCAAGAATCACCGGTTAAAGTTAGTCAACTATATCTCTTAACACTCTGTATAATAACTTTTGGTCGACGACACAGATCCTTGAAAAATCAATAAATCTGACATTACTTGTCAAGATTATCGGCAAGAAATTTAAACAAAAGAAATACACATTTCATAATTTCACAGGCGGGTATGGGTACTGCCGCAGGGAAACCATTTATCGGATAACCGACACCTCCCCCATAGGTCACCCCAAATGGTTCGCTACGTTTGGTGAATTAGTAGGAGTGCCCGGGTTCATGGGGTGAGGTTTGTCCGAGTTTGGGCGGTGGATATGTTGAATATTAGAATAATTATGGTTTTTTTTTTATGTGCTAGGGAAAACTCTCGTCTTAAAACTTATTATTTATATAAACATAATTTTTAATAAGTTTTAGTTTTTGTTTTCATTTTATAAGGTCATATTTCATTCAATTAAACCTTTTCATTAAATTCGCACCCATTAAATATATATATTTTTTTAAATAAGCGCGCTCCATCTAACGTTTGTATTTACATGTCTCCCTTTCAAATCACTCTCTTAGTTTTTTGATTGTTGTAAAGTCTACCGACAAAAACATTTCCTTTACAATTAGACAGTAAAAAAATGGTGCGACAGAATCCCGGAAATTTTGCCAAGGAAAAATCTCAATTTATATTAACTGCGGAACGAAAAAAGCAATAAAGCTAAAGTTTAACTTTTTCGGTCTAAATTTAAATGACAAATAGCTTTCGTAAGCCCTCTCTTTTCCTGTCCCAGCTAAAGGGAATTTCAAATCGGTGCCAAATTCCTTCCTAAGAAAACAACAACAGATTCGTGCACAATTTAAGGGTAAACCTAAAATAATTCATAATCTGCTGAAATAATTCAGAATTATTTTAACAGATTATGAAAAAACCCTTTTGCAAGTTATGCTATAAAATATTAAGATGAATTGTTTGTTTAAGCCCGTAAATACGCAATATGAATTAATAAATTTGTTGGTACAAAATCACAAACCTTTCAAGAAAGGCATTCAAATACAATATTATATCAGTGATTCAATTTAATATGGTATTTTCATGCCTTTCTTGGAAGAATGGATTTTTTATACGGACAAAACTATTTATTTATATTTATATTGCGTATTTAGGCGCGCAAACAAACAATAAATCTTAATATTTTATCTCTGTTAATTAGCTTTCTATCCATTTAACGGCTATGCGATCAAACCTTTATAACAGTTTCAGAAGGCGAAACATCTAGCAGTCATAATAAATATAGAACAGAACCTGTTTATAAATTCACTGTTTTTTTATTTATTAAAAAAATAATATTGTTGAATATTTAGCTACATAAAAGAAAAAAACTTATAATAATCTATTAAACATTTTTACGAACTATGTTTATTCTTAATGCATTAGTCGCCACAATATCTATAGTTCCTAGGTAGTGAGGCACTAACTCCCCAACTGTAGGTAAAGATAAGTTTGGAAAATATATTAATAGATACAATTAATTTCATGAAGCATATTTAATAAAATATGACAACCGTTGAGTTGTCCGAAATACGAACGTAATTATTTTATCGAGTTGGAAAGGGAAAAATTTGATGACTTCGTTTTTCAGTAAAAACTACATTTGTAAATTTATTAACTGATTCCCTTTTTAGATTTTTATTAATGGTACAATATCATTTATAAAAGAGATTAATTCACCTTTAACTTTCTTTTGGTAAATGTCATTTAAGAATATTAAAAATAATAATGGTCCAAGGACCGTGACTTGAGGGATGCCGAACTTACTTGTTAGGGACGCCAACTATACCATACTTTACTGTACCATGTTGTAGTCTTACCGTTATTGATTATATTTTTAATGTAACGAATGTAACCCTCCACACAGCATCCCCAAAGATGACATAGGCCCCGAGGGAAATTATTGTCCTCATGGCCTCCTGTGTGGATCTCATGTAAAAAAATAAAAAACGAAAAGTTTCATATTATAAAGAATATGAAGTACATATTCCAATAATGCTATGAAAATTGCCTATACGCTGGAGCACACAATACAAAATGTTCAGTGGCTTCAATCTTCATTACATTATCTTCATCGATAATAATGTACCGTACTGGTTTTAAAGGTTGTCGGTTGGTTTTTAATAATTTTCAAGTTATTAAAAATCATCATTCAAAAAATTTTTCATTTCAGAATGTTAATCTAAGACAGACTTGCTAAATATTAGTAATCTCTTCATAACTAACTAACCATCACGCCGCTTCCGCGTATGGGTAGACAGAGAGGACGGACTACCGAAGAACTTAGTCTTAGCACACACTCCTTGCAATTCACATTCATACATCGCCTCTTCTATTATTCTGACTCTTGCCATGGCCCGACTTATCTGGTTCACTTGATCGTGCCACGTTTTCCTCTGGCTTCCCCGACTTCTTCTGTCATTCTCATTTGTGTAATACATTTTCATTACACTCTTTTCTTCGTTCATTTGTTCTAATCGTTTCTTAATCTTACTAATTACGTTTACACCAGCCTTTCATTCTTTGATGGTCTACACATTTCTCACATGATCATACACGGTTTTACGATTCATGCGCCTCAGGGATCTTATTTATACAGCACTCAGTCCTCTTCATATAACTATATATTATCTCTTTGGAGGTTGCGTACCTATATCTTTACTATAAATTTTCAGCATAGAGAAAGCAGCTCTAAACAATCAAGTCACAATTCAACACAATTGTTGCATTTTCGAAATTCTTCTTGGACCTTCAGTCGTAGTATTTTTGGCTCCTCCTTTAACTAGGTAAATAGTTGTGCTGTTAAATTTATGCATAATCCCATTGTCTTTCAAAGTCGATGTTTTTCGTTTAATTACGCAAAACATAAAAGGAATTGCGGAATTTAAATGAAAAATATAAACAGGCCTTTCGGTGCGAACACGAACAATTGTTTGATAAATGGGACCACGGCCCTATTGTGCGGAATGACTAATGATAAATTATTATTGAATATGAATTGAATTCGTACTGCGTGTTAATTAAGAAGTGTTTTTTAGGGTGTTATCAACGTTTTGCTAGCCTTAAATTGTCCGTCATCAGGGCAGATGTGATGGACGTATTTATATTATTATGGACACTGTAGGGCTACCAGAAACGTAGACTAAAGAAACAGGAGGAACGGCTCAACACCCCAACAATGGGTGGACATTGGAAAGCTAGTACTAGTCTATCCACGAAAAATCTCGATATTATAATTGTGGGATTTGTGAAGTGAAAGTTTATGTAAATGATCGGTTCTACTTCAGAAGTAGTTTTTTGAGGCCCGCCTCAAACACGCGACCGCGCAACGGCTACCCTTCATTTTGATTTCACGTGATTTCCCTACTTTCCTCCGCCCACATGAAATCAGCGGCTTTCGGAGGCGGCCTCTATCTCTGCCTCCCTAGCGTGTTATTGTACTGCGTTGTGCAGTAGCTGGGCACGGCGAGCAGCGTTGCAATTGTATTCCATAATATGAAGACGTCCAGTCCTAGTGAAACATGAACATACTCAGATAATAGAGTAGTGATGTAACTTTAGGACTTTTACAAATTATCAATTTTAATTATTTTACAATTTTTTTAATGTTTTACTACATTTTGGATATTTGGGTAAACGTAGGTATCTTGTAGCTTTTTCCTCTTTTCTTTTGTATTTTTTTGGGGAGGCACAGACTCCCCTGCCTCAAAGCCCTGAACAGACCCATAACCGAAATTAGCATATTTGATGATATCATTAATTTTTAGAAACAACTAGCTGACCCGGCCACGCGTTACCGCAACGCGAACGGCTAACGAAATACAACGCTATCTGTTAATTTGCATACAAATCAAAGCCACACCGCTTGCCAGCCCGCTCGGACATTCTCATTTAATATTTCAACCAATTTACACAAAAACTTGACAAAATATATACTTAAACCTTCCTCATGAATCACTTTATTTATTGGTGAAAAGCGCATGAAAATCCATTCAGTCGTTTTTAAGTTTATCGCGAACAGACAGACTGACACGGTGAAGGACTATAATTTATAATATGTAGAGATAACGTAAGATGTTATGTCACTTATTTCAGAGTTTCTCTATAAATATCATTTTCTCAAACAAATTGAAAAAAGTATAGAACATAATTATTATTTCTCTATTAAGAGATTAAATTCTCAGCACGTGTTAGTCGCAGGTGTGTTGTTCAACAATTCTTTGAAATTACCCGAACGAATGTCATAATAAAAATCAGACCGTTTTAGTACAAACATCACCCCAAGGCGCCCAACGTTGTTTGTACGTTATGTTATTTGACACCTTTGGAAAATGGAATATTATCCGCGTTTATTTTTCACTGCTGCAATAACAGTAAAAATGTTAATTGAATATTTCACACTACACTGAAAAACAATAATATTCACCGAGTTACTATTACACAGCTCGTTTTGTGAAAATCCACGTGTAGAGAGCTTTTTTATTTTATTATTATTGTAGAAAGCAATCACTTTGTGGTTTGACATATTTAATAAAATAAAATACTTTTTTGTTTAAAACCACGAGATTTATTAATTTTTGAACCGACCGGTTTCGCTTAACTTAAGCATCATCAGGGTACAAATTAATACTGTATTAATTTGTACCCTGATGATGCTTAAGTTAAGCGAAACCGGTCGGTTCAAAAATTAATAAATCTCGTGGTTTTAAACAAAAAAGTATTTTATTTTATTTTTTATTTTAGTTTATTATGGAAACAAACGGTTATAAATATTTTATTAAAATAATTTCGCGTTACACGATTGAATTAACCAGTGAAGTTTTCGCGTAAAATTCATATTATATGCAAAAAAACATGGATGATTGAGAAAATATAAAGTGGAGTTGGTAAAAAAGAAAATTAAAAAAACACAGATTAAATGCTTACACGATAGATAATGTGGAATTAAACTTGGCACCATTATAAAAAAATAATATGTATTTACATCACAAGATAGTGTTCAAAGATAAAAATAATAAAACTACCCAACGTGATAAACAAAATAAAAAAAGGAAATAACACAGCTTGGGTAGAGGTTTTCTAATTAACAATTTTTTTTGTTGTTTTCTAACATACATTTAGAAAATTGACCTGAGGACTAATGTAAAATAACAGCATATGACCCAATTAGAGAGGCGGGCTTGGGTATCGCCGCCCTTGTAACCAACACCCCGGCTGTAGGTCACCCCAAGTGGTTCGCTACGTCTGCTGACTTAACAGGTGTGCTCGGGTTCACGGGGCGAGGTTTGACTAGTCTCGGTGGCAAATGCGTTTGCTTACTAGACCCATCCAATTGGACTCTCTCGATCCATCGCCTTGCACCACACGATGAGGGATGGATCCATACGTCCGTCGCTCCTGGCGATTCAGATTCATACCTTCACACCATTTTCTTCCCAGAACTTCCACTCCTCCCTTTCCCTAAAAAGACCCTCCCTACGACATCCCCAAAAATTATGAAAGCCCTGAGGGAATTCTTTTTTCTCAGGGCCTCCAGCATAAAGCAAATGTAAAAAAATCTGAAAAAAAATATTGTTTTTTGTGCACGTCCTTCTGAAAAATGAATGTTGTGTGTAGGCGGCGTCACTGATTGTAAAGTTAAGCGTGTCAAGCTGCAAGCAAGAAAATTACTGTGCACCTACCCTCCGCAAATTACGTATAAATTAAACCCAAATTCTAACTTGATACCAAGATGATATTGATAGCTTTTTTGATAATATAATGTGTATAAATAAACTAAAAAAATATATCAACAAATTTTAAACAGGTAACTAGTTTCTTAAGGGTTCCGAGCAGTGGGATTCTTGTGTGGTGTAGCATAAAAAAAACAGAGCCGGTCAATCGAAAAATTACAAGGCCAGCCATTCGTAAAACCCGGCAGTGACGGCCAAGTGCCCCATTCCACGCCTCATCTATTATTAAACAACCCCTGGAGCTCCACCACATACGAGAATCCAAAGCAAAGGCCCTTACAGAATATGACATTTACCCTGCAAATAAAATATATCGGTGCGTGTTCACGGTTCACGATTCTTCGAAAAAATGTGAAAATCTCTTCGTTATTTTCATCACTTTTTGATTTGTAATCTAACAATCTAAAGGCCTGAATGATTTTAAATTTTCACGGCCAAAAATATTGCCGTGTTATTTTTGGGTGTTGCGCTACCGCGTTGCGCTACCTCCTTCTTTCGGACAGCATTACAGGGTTCATCATCGGCGCAGATGTGCAATCGAAGAAGATATAAGATAGCTTCACCAAAACACACACTTCACCACAATCTGCTCTGATGATGTACACTGTAATGCTGTCTGAAACGTTGGCTGTATAAAAAGGAAGCGCAACACGGCTTTTTAACCCAAAAATTAATCACGACAAATTATTATGTTTTTTTTTATAATTTTTTGTTTCATAATTTTTTGTTTCATAATTTTAAACTGACTTTGTGACACTTTTTCAATTTAATGGTAATTTCTTAAACCTAATATATTGTTTGTGACATCAGTAAGTTACAATTGAGTGCCTATATTGTATTACATACCTGTTATATTGTTTGTTTATGATATCAGTAAGTTACAGTTACAGATGAGTGCCTATATTTTATTACATACCTAAAATATTGTTTGTGACATCAACAACTAACAGTTGAGTGTGTATATTTTTCTCCAACTTATTTCCCTCGAATTAACTTCACTAATTACATCATTTCACGATGCATTACACTCTAACTTCCAACCAACATTATGAAACATTTTTCGTACTCCCCCGTTTCGCTACCGTTTCCGGGAATTTCTCCTTCGTGAACACAATTTTTTCTGAATTAAATAATTTATCCGTCAAAACCATTGCTTTGCTTTTGTCTAGTACCTACCCGTAACATAAGGAATAGGTATATAAGTAACTATTCTACACCTATAAGTTGGTTCGTATGTGGAACGAGCTAGATTTTTTCCTTCACGTAACCCTTCAACAGCTCGTATGGGGAACGAGATATCGGCATTTTTCTCCCTTCATGCAATCCGGGCCTCTTCCAAACCCACATTAATAAATCTATTCCAACAGCCCCTTCCTTAACCCGCCTCAACCCTGCTAAACCAGATGGCGACATAGTTCCCTGTCTTTACGTACAGACACGGTGGCGTGTCGCGCGCTGTCGCAAAATAACAATTAACTTTATTACATGGGCAAAAGCTAAACAATAAGAATAATTCACCGTAACAGCAATCATTCTTCTTAAAAAAGTTTTGGACGACTGTCATAAATAATAAGCGCAGATCCGTGAAAAATCACGTCAAAGTTGAATTTTTTACAAATCTGTTCCAATTTTGAAAATTGCAATAAAAATAATTTTCCATCAAAAATATTATATCATGAAATTTATATTGAGGGAACAGTAGGATTTATCGGTCCAGTTAGGAGTTCTATGGAACCGAACCCTCTGATATGAAAATATCTGGAGTCGGTGAATTATTTTCCCATTTGGTCTCTGGTAGGTTGACATGTTGTTCTTGAATTGTTTTGTATTTATTATACTTATACAGTGCAATTGCGTAGCGTGGATTGACTAGATGATCATTTGTGGAAAAGTGTGCGGAAGGATTAAGTTTTTCCTGCGGGGAAGATTTAACCCGGACATAAAGTCAAAAGAACAATTATAAAAATAGTAGGTACCTTATCGCTTGTCTAAATTCTTCACATAATCAATTCCAATTTCGAAAATGAGGCTTAAATTCAAATTTAAGTTCATTGATCATGTTTTCACGGGAATGCACACGAACTATGCACAAAAAATCGAAATTGGTATGTTTTATTAATTTTGTAGGAGAAGAAGTCAGCTTTTCTAAATTAAAAAAAATGACACTGTCAAACATAGGTTGCTGTTTAATTTGTCGTTTATTTATACAATTAATTTAACACATTTATTTATGTATTATGTACCAGCGAGTTCCCGGCGTGGTTACAATGTTGCAATTACTTAAATAAAGTACCCGTTCCCGTTTCAGAACAGAAATCGTCTAGTGAGGCGGGTGACTTACTTGTTTGTATATAATAATGTTATATCAATAAACGCCGGGTTGCCGGCAATTGAAAAAAAAGAAATGGCAATCACTTAAATAAAGAAATTGTTTCTCCCTGCGTGTACTTTCCCATTCTACCCAGTTCCGCTTTCTCCATCCCTTCCCATTCCCCTCACGTGTCCCTTTTTCTTACTGCATACCCTCCCCCTTCTGCCTTCTCTCCCTGCTGCTTAACTGCATGAAATACACACATTCTTCAAACTGTTTTTTTACACAAATTTCATAACACCAGTTCACGATTATGTATAGAAAACTTCGCGGGCGAGCGCACAACAACTCACCAAATTTTCACCCAATCGGATGAATAGTGTAGAAAATAATTTCACAACGTCAGAGTTCAGTATTATATATATAGATCCATCGCGGGTATGCGCATATCAAATCCCCGAAATTTCATCGCAATCGGATGAAAGGTTTAGGAACATATAAGGAACACAAAAGAACATTCATTTTTATTTATTAAAATTTATCATGGCATCTTATCATTCCGCTACCATTATAAATTGCATCACATTTGTAGAGCGTATGATTCTAGATTTTACGGTTTACGGAAAATATAACAATATTTAGAAAAATACCTCTCATCCTTCTAACAACCTAAAATGTAAATTTCTGCCATCTTGATGCTTTCAATTTTACTACAGACAGGGCCGGATTTAATAAACTAAAGGAGCCACCGCAATGTCCACAATTCACACGTAATTTCTTCACGTTTTCAAGCGCTGGGTTTTGACGTGAAATTATAGCTGTTTTCAATTAATTTTAGTAGCTAGTGGCAATTAATATTCAGAAATTGATCCTTTAGAGGAGACTTAATAAATGATAATGAACCTCCGCACGACCTACAGTGATAAATGATGATAAATTCTATTCACATTTGATTAAACCAAATTTTCTTTCCGATTTCATCTGAAATCACAAGCTTCCTTTTATCCACATTTTTGGTCAGTCTAAAATATGGAACAAATAACATTTGATGATGCGCGACGTTTCAAATTTTTTAGAGATAAATAGCTTTTTTAAAGCGCTCAAGATCATGATAGAAATGGAACTTTGCGAGTTGAGATCGCCTTATACGGCAGTGGGAGGGATACATATGTCCATCACTCTTGGACACATTGACCCCCAGATTTCTACCTAGCCATCACACCATTTTCCTTCACAGAACTTCCTCTTCTTGCTTTCCTTAAAAGTACTCTCTATACAGTTCCTATTCCTATTATTATCCTTATTCCTACACACTCACACACACACCTGTTCTTACCCTGTGAAGTTAAGTTCAGTACCGTGACAAACTTCAAAGTAACCACCGTATTGTGAGATCATTTTCCAATCCAAATATGAGTTTTTGTAATGTGCTAAATTGAATTGAAAACCATCTCAATGTACAGAGTGCTTAAAATTGGTGCAAAGTGAAAGTGATACCGTTATCCTGCTGAGATTATGCCATTTCATGTTCCTACAATTTCCTGAAAATTTCTAACACAGCATCTCCAAAGATGACATAGACCCTGAGCAAAGTTATTTTTCTCAGAGCCTCCCGTGTGGAGTTGATTTAAAAAATACGAAAAAGCCATACAACTTTCAAAATTCCGTTCAAGATTTTTTGCTGCTTCTGAAAAAAAGGTTTTTTATTTGTTGTTAAGAAAGAATACACCATACTTTCAAAATTTTGCTGAAAATTTGCTTCGTCTCTTTTTTTGTTAACAAAAGAGTTATATAGGTTAGGGTGGGTCTCCTATTTGTAAAGCTGCCAATCTTATCGCAGGTAAATCCGGCCCTGGCTACATGATTTAATGTTTGTACTGCACCATTTCAGCTTTATGCCCGAGAAACCTTCTGCCTTATGGACTAAGGGTATGGGACGAGAATACAAATATAAGAGATATCTCTCCGGAATAGCCCGACTCGGGGTCCCTGAAGGAAGGCGGGCGGGCTCACTCTCCCCCGCGGGTCCTTACGGTTGAATGGATGCAGGGGATAAGGATCTAATCTCAAGGCACATAAACCTAGATTGAACGTTCATTTTTTACAATTACGCACCCATATTCTTTTAATGGGTACCTATTGCATTTATAGCTTTTGGTAAAGTTAAAAGCTAAGTCCTTTTGTGAAAACTGAAGAAAGAAGGTTGGTTGACGTAGAAATTCCAGACAGAAAAATCTCTTCTTGTTTCATGTCATCGTGGTAGTTGTTGATAGCTTCATGATGTCGTGATAGTTGATGATAGTTTCATGACGTCGTGGTAGTTAATGATAGTTTCATGACGTCGTGATAGTTGAGGATAGATTCATGACGTCGTGGTAGTTAATGATAGTTTCATGACGTCGTGATAGTTGAGGATAGATTCATGACGTCGTGGTAGTCGATGATAGTTTCATGATCATGACGTCGTGATAGTTGATGATAGTTTCATGACGTCGTGGTAGTTGAGCATAATTTCATGACGTCGTGGTAGTTAACGATAGTTTCACAACGTGGTAGTTGATGATAGTTTTATGATGTCGTGGTAGTTGATGATAGTTTCATGACGTCATGGTAGTTGAAGATAGTTGTATGACGTCGTTGTAGTTGATGATAGTTTCACGACGTCGTGGTGGTTGATGATATCATTACCGTTGACGTTGTATTATAACAAAAACAATTTTCTTTAATTTGGGAGGCCGGGAACCATTTATTGGATAACCAACACCTCTGCCAAGGTCACCCCAAGTGGTTCATTATTTTTGGTGATCTAGAAGGGGTGTCCGGGTTAGTGGGGTGCGGTTTGCAAGGGATTTGGTGGCGGATGCATCTGTCCACCAACAGGCGGGATCGGGAGAGACTGGTTGAGGGAAATCTTTCGACCTCTCCTGGAACATTGCCTTGCACCGCAGTGGGAGGAATGAATTAATACGTCCGTCAGTCCTGAACATACAGACCCCCAGATTCCAACCCAACCCTATACCATACCAAACCCATACCTTTTTCCTTTCCAGAATTTTCTCTCCTTCATTTCCAAAAAATCCCTAAATTTCCAAACTGCATTCCCAAAGATGACACAGGCCCTGAGGAAAATCATTTTTCTCAGCCTTTTGTATGGAGTTATTTAAAGAAAACAGATTTTTGCCTAAAGACCAGATAGGTAAAGAGAGTTTCAACACTTTTTTCTCATTGATTAATTGAAAACTATGAAATTATGAACAGCTCAATACTTCCTGTCACCCGCCATTGAGATCTAAAAAAGGTGCAAAAACAAACAAAAAAAGTGTAATTTTAATGACACCAGAGATAAGCATTCGAAAGCTCTTAGTGAGACACGTTCTTAAAAAGAATACCTGTTTTGCAGGTTTAACAGGACGATATTAAACTCATTATTTCAAATTGAGAACGTTATACATTTTCTGATATATTCTATGAACTCATAGATTTAAAACATTTTCAACAAGCATATCTTGTAATAATAAGAGAGATGAGTAGTACGCATTACGGGAATCCAACTCAATTCACCCCGACTATCTCGTCAGATATATTTTTTCGAAGAAATATTAGAATAATTCAATATTCTTCAAACTCCGTTTAAAAAATACTCAGTTATTCCGAACAGTTCGCTGTTTTGCTGACTGCCGATATTATTTGTGCACTACGCAGAAAATATATTTGAACGCGAGAAATAAAGCAGGGATTGATTTATTAAAAAAAAAAACAAGTAAATAAGTAAACTTTGCAAGAAATGTGAATGTATATTTGTGTGCCTAGCAAATCTGTTTTTGATGATACAGTGAAATTATCACTAATTTATTGGATTTTATTGATATTTTTCTAATTTTTACGTGGTAAGGTTTTTTATGTATATTTTGAAGAGAAATAACCTATTTAATCTATTGTTAGATACGGAATAACGTCTTTGGAAAACTCACGCAAGACACGTGTAAATTACATTCAAACAATCCAAAACTCTACTACTAAGCTTTTGATAAGTGAAAATATATATCTACAATAAAGAGTCATGCTTGAAAATGTTGCAAATGTACCTACCATATATTATTTTAAATTAATTGTGAAATTATACAAACTAATCAAATAATATTTACTTGCAAAAGCCGCGATGCGATGTAAGAATTTTTTTCAAAGAATAAAAAGTTCGACGAAATTAATTTTCTTTCTTGCTCAGAGAAAAATCAGAAAAATGAGAAAAGGTAATAAAGGTTTTCCATTTTGCGGGATATTATCAAACCTCTTAGAAAAACATCTACAGCAAAATGAAAATTTAATATAAGCCTTATTAGTGAAATAAATTGATACTAGGAATTTGTCGCTTTTTGCTTTGTCTCGAAAAAATATGAGTTTTACTTGTTTTTCTTTTGTGGTTTTTGGTCACATAATTCCGAATGTAAATTCTGTAAATGTTGGCAAGTGATTTTTGAGCTTTCAGCTCGATCGGATGTCGGAAAGTGGGTTCATTTCTGGTTCCAAGATTCCACTTTATTAATTAATTGTGTTTGTGAATACTACAAGTAATCAAGCACAAATACGAAGTTTTTCTTGGAAAATTATAATAAAATGGCTGTCAATGTGTCGTCTGTATAATACCATTGAATGTGACCACATAGATATCTACGCAAACAATCTCACATATTTCAAAAAACAAGATATCAAACTCGAACCATGACACTTCGTGGAGAACAGTTATGTAGCTGCTTTATTATCATAGCCTTTCTTTCTTTTTTCTCTTTCTCTGCAGGTTATGTATTATATTTGACACTACTATGTTTTATATTTCATTTTTATTATCATTATTTTTGTTATCACTACAAGCATTTCCGTCTAGTAACAACTTAACATTACTCAGGCTGTGAACATTTCTAATTGGAGTGTTAATATCTATGTACATCCCAAAGGCAATTCTATTATTGTAATAATTGTTAACACAGAGGTAAATGATTAAAAAAATATATATATAAATGAAAAAGCCGCGGAGAGAAAAGCCATGCTAAAGAAATGCGAAACAGGTATTTAGGTACTATCATTACTGTTTAGTCTTGAAATGCTAATACGCTTGGTTCGTACTGGAAAGTCATTTTATACAGTCCCTATCTTTCCCTAACAATTATCTTGCTGGTAAACTATTTGAAATTTGGAACACTCTCAAGAAAATATTGGAAATTCGAATGCAGTTGTTCTGAAAATTGAAAAGGATTCGGACTACCTTGGAAGCAAGTTGTTGGTGTTGTTTGTTTGTAACATAATCTCGTTTTTAAGTAAGAAGACGGAATTGGACTATCATGGAAACAGTTTGTTGCTGCTGTTCGTCCACATTATATCGCTTTTCATAACCGTACGCTTGGAAAATCTCGTGGAATCGCGTTGGTACTGTGCTTCTTCGCAGATTTACAGTGGTAAGAGGTTGGTCATCCCTTTTCCTTTCATACCTTGTTCTTTCCTACTATCACCCAATTCCAGCAAACACCATCATTTCTTTAGTTTTCTTCGAAGTATTTGAAGTCCATTACAAGTACATCTGAAGCTGTAATTTGTGAGTAGTTTCGGATGCCACAATTAGAACCTATTTATATCATTATTATCACATTAGAATATCTATATATAAAAATTAAAATACGTTTGCTTCTGTCTATGTACATATGTATATATGCTATACGTTGCTAAACCATTCATCCGATTGCGATGAAACTTTGGGGATTTGATGTGCGTATGCCCGCGATTTTTACTATAACAATAGTGAGTTCTGGCATCATGAAATTATGCGTTGCTAACAGTTCATCCGATTGCGATGAAGCTTTGGGGATTTGATGTGTGGCTGCCAGCGATGGTTTCTATATATACTGGTGAGCTCTGGCATTATGAAATTTGTATTAAAAAATTGCAACAGGTGGCACGCGAGCTGTTTGAAAACTGAATGTACCGGGAGTTAATGTACGGAATGCGGGAGGGGGGGGGGGGGAACCCGGAAGGGGAACTCGGGAGGGGGAGTGGAATTTGGGAGGGGGGTTCGCGGGAGGGAGGAGGCGAATCCGGGAGGGGGGAGGGAAACTTGGGAGGGGGGAGGAAAACTCTAGAGGGGGGTTCGCGGGTCGGGGGAAGATGGCGAGGGGAGTGGGGCGAAGGAAGGCGGAGTGGGAACGCGAGAAGGGAAGGAGACGTGGGAGAGGAAGGAGAGGTGGAAGGGGAACCGGACGAATGGGAAAGGACACGCAGGGAGAAACAATTTCTTAATCAAGTGGCATAGCAACGCATGCCGAGAACTCGCTGGTTTTACATAAACGACGCATGGTAAGTATTGTAGTTCTTGGGTAATCTGGATTGACATTTAATCAAATGTGGATTAGCTCCTCCTGGCGGTG
This sequence comes from Glyphotaelius pellucidus, assembly GCA_936435175.1. NCBI lineage: Eukaryota > Metazoa > Arthropoda > Insecta > Trichoptera > Limnephilidae > Glyphotaelius > Glyphotaelius pellucidus. Next base: position 29,686,279 of record OW386544.1, read on the forward strand.
AAACCTGAAACTTCAATGTTAAAGAGGCCGTGAAACGTAGACATTGACAACTCCTCACGGAAAGCAATCAACAGAGCAAAATGAATGTCACATTGACATTTCGCATTGCGTGGCAAATCCCATAATAATGAAACAAGGTACCTGCTCAAGGGGCTGGTTAGTGGTTACTGGTTCATAAAATGTCGGTGCCTACCCACGTAAGATTAAACTTGAATATTTTGGGGCTTTCACGAAAAAATATTACGTCATCAAATATTCCCGTTTGATAATATCTCTACATATTATAAATTAAAGTCATTCGCCGCGTTTATCCGTCTTTTCGCGATAAACTCAAAAACTACTCAACGGATTTTCATGCGGTTTTCACCAATAGATAGAGCGATTCATAAGGAAGGTTAAAATATACAATTTGTCAAGGTTTTGTTTAAATTGGTTGAAATATATTTATTTATTTATTTATTTACGCCCTAGTGGGCTTTTACAAGATAAGTAAAAAAGCAATACAGTTGTATTAGGGTACATAGTATACAATGTATAATGATTTGTGATTAAATCAAGGCAAATTAAAATTAATAGTAGCACGGAAAGTGAAATGTGTATAATGAAACAGAAATACAAATAAAAAGTGTATTCACTACGGAGTCGTGAAATCATACATCTCAGTAAAGTGATTATAAAGACTTCGTTTTAAAACTAATACGGAATCTTTAAACATGTCTACAATATTCCCAAATTTATTGCCAAAATTATGTAGTCTGTTTATATGTGTATGAGCTTCATAGTTAGCTTTAAAATTGTCACAGAAAAAGGTAGCACTTTGCCTCGTGTTTCTGGTCGGTACGTAAAATTCTATTTTGGCGACAATTTCAGGGTCAATGCAATTATTAATAATTTTACTTAATAGTACCAAGTAGCGTAGGGAGTGTGGCGAACCCATCGCTCAGGGAGTGGAAACACAAACCTGCAATAGCCATCCCAAGCCAAGGTGTGAGCTACCGTGCTCAGGCTGAATGTCCTGGGGAACAGTGTCAAGAACGGTGCCTCCGAGAAACAAGGTCGCATCTCGGAGTATTTAGACCTTACTCCAACATTCGGGGCTCTGCTGGAGTGGACCTTCTATTTCCCTGGTCACTCGTGGGACAAAAAAAATTGGACCATTCGAAAACTAGGGGCCTTTTGGGAACCTAGGAGTGCTGAGGCCATCTCCGTGGACTTTCTTCCTGGGGCCCTTAAGAGGAACTAAGAGGAGAAGCCGTGGAGAGGAGAGCTGAGGCCACCTCCATGAACCCTTCCCTTGTGGGGCCTTCACGGAACCAAGGGGAAGGGCACTCTTCCGGCACGGGGCCTTTGGGGAACCAAGGAGGAGTGAAGTGGAGAGATGATGTCCTCTTCCCATGTGGGGCCTTCAGGGAACCAAAGGGAGGTGAACTCTCCGTCGTGGAGCCTTCAGGGAACTAAGGAGTGGAGAGGAGAGATGAAGCCCTCTTCCCTCGTGGGGCCTTCAGGGAACCGCGAAGGAGTGAAGAGGAGAAATGAGACCTGGGAAGACACATTGTCGAACCAGAAGACATAGCTTCATTTCCAATGACAATCCTGGTGAACTTTGTAAAAGGGACTGGATTACTGTCAAAGGAATGAGGTAAAACGGGAGATAGCACAATGGGCCTACGGCCTAAGTGCTCACGGGAACTTTATTTATGTAAACCGTCTCCGCTCTTGAAACAAAAAAAAATAATAATAGTACCAGGTCAGAGATGATCCGCCTATCTGACAGCGTAATTAAGTTAAGTCGTTTCATCAAAAGGACATAGTTAATATTTTGAATTGGAAAACTAAAGCTGATAAATCTTAGAAATTTGTGCTGTACCTTTTCTATATTGTCGGAATGTATCTATACAGTGGGGACCAAATAGGCGAATTATACTCTACCTGGCTTCTTACTAAAGAAGCGTACAGTGTTTTCAAACATTCTAGTGACTTGAAATCACTTGCTGTTCTGCATATGAAACCAAGCATTTTTAAAGCTCTCTTTGTTATTTCATTTATGCGCAGAGTAAATATATAATTAAAGGGGAATGTCTGTACGTGATGGACGAGCGGGTTGGCAAGCGGGCCTAATCTAAAAATTGCAATCCGTCTTTTAAGATGGGAGAATCTATCAAACGGACCGCCCGTTTCTGCACAGAGTCGAGGTTATTTTTCAGGTATTTTGGAGCTCCAGACCAGAGATGGCTGCCAAATTCAACCGTGGAACGCACTTGCAATTTGCGAACGGTCCCTATTAAACGCCGATTGTTGGTCGGTTTTGAATGTTCAGCTGAATATCGTAATAACACGAGGCTACAACCCCTCGGGCGGTGAGTATTCGGTTTTGGATTTGGCCAATCGATTTTCGATTTGATCAATCGAAATATAAAAACATATGCACTGCTTACTGCGACTCAAAGCCAATAAATCCACCTAGATATCAGCGTTTATCCCATATTTTTAGGTTCTATAAATTTGGCACTTTATGGTAAGCGATCGCTCAAGGCATTTGGCATACTTGCCGTAGTAAGCCAAAAATCGTTCGAATGGATAATCACATCCGATTAAAAGCTAATATTGAATAAGAAACAGCGTTTAACGGGGATCTTCAAGGTATGAAAATATTCATCAATGTTGGTGATCGTAGAGTTGGCCATCAAATGGGAAGAGAGTACAAAATTCCTCAATAATCATAATTATTCAGTATAGGTACTTATCTATTTCTAAACCATCATGTTTGCGTAGTATTATTAGTCTAGGTACTTAAATTGCGAGTAATCCGAGAAACGTGGGAATGTATAGTAATTGAAGGTTTGGGGGATTTACATATTTACTTTAAGCAAGTAAGACGAATGGATAAACTTAGAAATTTAATTAAGCCGCAGCATTCCAAATCTCTGCCGTTTTATAACTTATTTCTTTTGAACACTTTTAAGTTTTTAAGTTTCTGTAAACATAAATCTTATTTTTGAAGATAATTTATGACGCCGAAACGATAATAAGGAACTCCAATGCATTTTAAATTTTTTTTTTATGAATAATGACCTTCTAACTTAAATAACTGCATTTTTATTTTGATGGTTAGTTTTAATAGTTAAAATAATTGTCAAAGTTTTAATTTTTCCAGATGCCCCGTAAACCACCGAGTTGTGTGACGTCATCATGACCAAAAGCTTTATTTATTTTCAAAAGGTGTTGTCATTTTGTATGGAAGAAGCTATGAATCTATTAAATAAGTAAAACATTATTTAGGTGGAATTATTTATTTATTACATTATTTTTTTAAATTGTTCTCTAGATTTTATGTCCGGGTTAAATCTTCCCACAGGAAAAACTTAACCCTTCCACACACTTTTCCACAAATGATCATCTAGTCAATCCACGCTATGCAATTGCATTGTATAAGTATAATAAATACAAAACAATTCAAGAACAACATGTCAACCTACCAGAGACCAAATGGGAAAATAATTCATCGACTGTATTTATTTATTATATTTTTAATATTATTACGGGAGAGTGGTATAAAAATTGTTTGAAATTATTTTTTTTAGCTTTACGAATCGAAATCAATAATATGGAAACCGAAGCATCAATTTTGTAGACAACTGGAATCAGGTATTGTCGCACTCCATCTTTAAATTCGGAATCGAAGCATTGTGACAGGCATTGCAGGATGTTTTTGAATAGTTAAAGTTTTTGAATGTTTTAAATAATATAGATAAACTAATAGAGATACTCTATTTTTGATACTGAATTATTTAGGCCCAAATAATGTTTCAATAAAAACAATAACTATTATATGTCTAAATCTCTATAAACTAATAAAACGGAATGTTGAATGGCTTGTCACAATTTTCAATACAAATATGACGATGACTGGAGAATTATGGACGCGGTGACGTCACACCTGAAAAATCCAGTAATACCAACTTGATAGGGTGTTTTAATGACACGTTTTAAAATGGACTTTTTAATAATTTTTTTAAAACTCTTTGTTAAATATTATTTAATAAAACTTATATATTCAGAATCAGCGTCTATATGAACATATTTTATTAAAGCCATAATATTTTTCACTAGAGTTCCGTATTATATGAAATTCTCTAAATAGTAAAAAAATCGCAAAGTGCGCTCCGAATGTTAATATAAACACGTTTTTCTGTTGTTTTACGAGTATGAAAAAATTCACAGCGATTCTTTAAATGCTATATAAAACATTTTCCACGAGATTTTTGCTCTATTTTAAACGAGTCGTGCTTTATTAAAAATATTCACAATTTCCGCTTAAATATTATAGTTTTTAATGTGAGCGCGCTCCCTCTAACATTCGTATTTACATATCTCTCCTTATCTTTCTTTTTGAGCGCCTACTACCGGGCCTTAAACGAACGCTCTTTGATTGAAATTTAATAAACACATTCTCAAAGCTGGTAGTTTATTAAAAGTTGAAGTGAAGATCCTTTTGGTAACTCGCTTAAACTTTATAATAATTTCACAAAACCTTCATTGTAATTTCACAGTGAGCTTTCAAAGCACGCCTAGATTGCCCAGTTAGACGGAGCCTAGTTATCGACGAAGCCAGTTCATAAAGGAGTTGTGATACCAACTGATTTCGAGCAGTGAGACGTGAAACTGTAAGAGGGGGAACGAAGGAAGACTATTGGCTGGTATTAATGTATACTCACATACTCAGGAATGACTGCTGGAAGGATTTTCGGTGAGCTTAGCTTATGTGAGTATAGGTCGTAAGTCGTAAGCACAGATAACATCAATATTACACGTTTTATCTATGATTTTGATAGAGGAATGTGTTTCTTTGCAACAATTGATTCGTACAAAATAGCGAGCGTAAAAGCAACTAATTTCTAGAAGTAGAAACAAGATACCTGATGCATGATTACGGTGTAACGTGTAACATTACAATGCTTAGATTCCTAGATAGAAGAAAAAATTAAACGGTCGATGTAATGAACAAGATTAAGAGGAAAATAAACGGAAGAAATATTTCGATTCTCATGCCTTAAAAATTTAAAATCGAGCGTCTTATTTGCACGAGGCAAGTAAGCGAAAAAGTGGTTTTTATTTATTTTTTGCATAATTTTATAAAAATGAAAAAAGCTAGGACAAACAAAACCTCAAAAATAGTCTTAGCCATAAAGGGTATTTTTGGTATTTTTTAAAAATGGTTTCTTATATTACTTCATAGTTAAGTCATGCAAAAACATTTATTTTGTGGTTTACACTTATATTTTTTTTTAATAAATAATAATTTTATTGTAATTCCAATACATAGAAAAGCTAGTAAAAGCTTCAATTTTTCCGTAGCATATTTTTTGATGTTCATAGTGTAAACCGATTCGTCGTAAAGATTAATCTAAATAGTATCTAAATAGGATTTCGCGTACAGCTTCATCTTAAGGAAAGAAATACAAGTGGTTTGAAATATGAAAGTAGCGTTCGTGCACCAAGGTCAAGTTATACGGCGCTCCATCTTCTCTTCATAGCCTTGCTGAAAAATGGCGTAATTTTTAGATGGTACCTTAAATACTTCAAATGTAACATTTTAGAGTTATTAAAAGAAAAAAAAAACGCGTTGCGTGATGTTCATGATTTCCCAAGTGTGCTGTTTATCATATTTAACCCTTTTTATGAATATTTTCCACTTTTGGAGGAAAAATACGACGCCACTTTTATCTATTTGATTTATCCATTTTAAAAGGAAAGTGTTATTTTATCATATCGGAGGTAGACCATTAAAATTTGTCATACTTTTCACAAAAAAAGAAAAAGTCATAAAAGCCAAGACACTACAAAGAGTCAGCCTTCCATTATTAAAGAATTTTTAAATTTATATGTAAATCCTCTGTTGCCTTTCAATTCCGTTTTGATTTAATACCCAAAAATAAAAGTATCGGCGGGATTTCCCGCTTGATTAAAAATTGTCTTAAAACAAATAAACAGAATTTTTCAACGTGCACTAATAAAAGAGACCCTACAAATCTGCTATGGCGGACGTCTAACGATAAATTGACTTGAATAGATTAATACCTCAGAGATGTCGATTTTGTATAAAAGAACAATTGCTTTAGTGGACTTGGATATGGAGAACAAAAGGAAAGAAAGATAGTAGAATATATATATTTTTTAATAAATGAAAACAAATAACTTTGTGTACACCACTATTTAATCAACAATATCGATATGTTTCAAAAACTATGTTTTCTTCGTCAGGATAATAAGTTAATAAAAAATAACAAAATACAAACAAGTATAGACAAACGAGAACATAGACAAAATATTAGAAAGGAGATATTTTATATTATTTTTTATTACGTAAATGTAATTTTTTACCCATCCTAAAATAATTTTTATATTTTATTTTATATAATTGTTTTTTATTATATTTTTAGTAATTAATCACCTCTCTTTTATAATATTTTGTCTATGTTCTCATTTGTCTATACTTGTTTGTCTTTTGTTATTTTTTATTAACTTATTATCCTGACGAAGAAAACATAGTTTTTGAAACACGTCGATATTGTTGATTAAATAGTGGTGTACACAAAGTTATTTGTTTTCATTTATTAATAATGATGACGCCACAAAGTGAATTTGCGAAATTTGAAGAAGAAAAAAAACTCAGCTGGACAACGCCGGGTACTGTTAGCTCCAATTAAATCTACAAAATTGTTGTTTTCATATAACTCAGACCCAATAAAAAAAGAATATTCAACGCTCAAAAGTATTCGTTTTTAATCTGGAAAAGCAGGTTCTGTATACCAACGAGATTCTGTATACCAAAAATAGCTTTCATGGTATCGAGATCGAATCCCACGGTAACCAAGGCAACCGGCCATGGCAGGCAAATATAGTTGCGTGGATCCTGAGAGAGGCTGTGTTTATTTTGTGACAGATCCATCGCTGAAATGGGGCGTGTTTTATATCAGAATATGTTACGGCTTTTGGAAAATTGCCACAGGCGAATAGGCACTATAAAATTTTCATCGAAAAATTTACTGTTTTCAACACACAAACAGCTTTCGGTTATGAAAACGTTTTATTTTTTGTGGAAAATTCACTATTTCACCTGCGAGACAACAAAAAAGTGGAACACCATAAAAAATTAAAAACAAATGTTCAGCAATTTTTAGCTTCATGTTAGGAAGTGTCTATTCGTCATCGGTGCGCCCAGATACATAAACAGACGAAACGAGCCGTAGAAACGACCCGTTCTCATGTGACTAATGTCAACCGTGTACAAATGTTGGGTGCGTGTTTGGCGTGTTTCCCGACTATGCACCGGTGCCGAGGGGATTAATGACGCTAGTTCCTAGGAGCATCTTCCATTGAAATACCGGTAGAACCTGGACAGCATTCCCACCTGACGCCTGTGCTCTAAAGATTGCGATCCGTTTGTTAAGTTAGGAGAATCTATCAAACGGACCGCCCGTTTCTGCACAGAGTCGAGGGTATTTTTCAAGTATTTTGGAGCTCCAGACCAGAGGTGGCTGCCAAATTCAACCGTGGGGCGCACTTGCGATTTGTACGGGGTTAGCAGTTGTGTACTATTAAAGTATCTGCGGGCCTTGTACAGTACGCCCAGTTATGAATATTCCACTATTTATTTCCTCTGAAATGAAAACTTCTATAGAACCGTTGTGAAAACCGGTTAAACGAAAAATAGCGACACTAAAAGAGACAAAAACATGCATATATAGATTTAACCTGTGAGAGAATGAGATAGTATAATCGGTCTCCTCTTTGTGCGGTGCTTCGAGCCACCCCACTCTTGTCTACTTTAGTTTTCTGTAGGTTTCACTTCACCGCGTGTGAATTTCATACTCTGTTTCTTTTTCACTTTTTAGAGTTGCAATAAAATATATTTTCTTCTTCTTCTCGTGCCCTGTCTTCATTCGTAACTCTGTCCTCTGTCCATCTAGTTTATTTTGAGTATTCTTCAGTAGATCCAAATCTCTAATGCCTCAAGTTGCCTTATCAGTTCTTTAGTAAGTAATACATTATATTTTTTTAAGAAGTTAAAACTCAAAGTTTTCAAGGAAGTAATGCGGGGTCTTATCGTTGCTTTATTAAGAAAATATTGAAATCACAAACTCGTTTTTTAAAATACTATCGCAACCAAAATTAATTAAAAATTAACCAAAGTTTCATCACAATCGGATGAAGAATTTGAAATAATTTCATAACATCAGAGCTCACTATTATATACAGAAACCATCGCGGGCGTGCGCACATCAAATTCCCAAAGTTTCATCGCAATTGGATGAACCCCTAGGGGTCCACCTGGACCACTTTGGGAATCGCTGGTACATAAGATTTAGCCTGCGAGAGAATGAGATAGAATAATCTGTCTCCCCCTTTCGCCAAATACACAAGGTACCACGGTCGAGAGGTAAGTCTCTTGATTCGAATTCCGAAGGTCGCGGGATCGAAACCCGGCATGCGCAAATAATTTTATTTGATTAATTTGTGTTACTTTGCAATTAATTCATTAAAAATAAAATAAAGTATATTTCTAGAGTAGAATTTTCTCTCAGTATCGTCCCGGTGTAAGACCACCATTTACAATCGAAACGTTACTTGGCTTTATTGGCGTTTGGTGACCAGATCTGAAAAGCCAGGTATTTCTCAACCTTCCTCTTCACGTCTACTTCCCCTCCCAACCGCCTTCAACCTTACAACACACCCCAATTGAGGATGCCAAACTCTCACTAGCTCCAATATGAGGAATGCTTATGAGGTATTCACATAAAAAAGCTAAAATATATATAAATGCTATTTACAAGCTAAAAAATATAAGGATGTGAATGAAGTGCTCAAATTTACTTTTTGTGACTCTATTTAATTTAATTAGTAGTGTTTTTATAAGGCGTCATCTAGCGTCCCGGCCCGAAGCTCGCGGGGTTAATCAAGCCAGCTTCTAGCGCTCAGTGGAGCGGGAAATTGGATGACACGTTCAGGTACGCATATTAAGGTATATCATATGGGGATAATACATATTTTGTGTGCAGGGTGTTTGTTCATCGCTATCAGCAATCAATACTGAGCGAACGCTAAGTTATTTAGAAATTAATTATTAACCCTTTTTTAGATAACGTACAAAATTTTTTTGTTATTGTTTTTGGGGTGTTATGCCGTGTTTCGCTACCTCCTTCTTTAGCCAACGTTTCGGACAGCGTTACAATGTCCATCATCAGGGCAGATGAGTAAATGATATTGGTGAGACTGTTTACTTATGTGTGTCGAAGCGATACCGTGCTGCCAGCTCGTAGAGAAATGGAGCTGGCAGCACGGTATCGCTTCGACACACATAAGTAAACACTCTCACCAATATCATTTACTCATCTGCCCTGATGATGGACACTGTAACGCTGTCCGAAACGTTGACTAAAGAAGGAGGTAGCGAAACACGGCATAACACCCCAAAAACAATAACAAAAATACTTTTTGGCCGTGAAAACCTAAAAACATAACGTACTAAATTGTATGAACCCAATTTTTATCCATTTTCTTCAAGAAGGCAGGGAAATAAATAAGGATAAATAAAATTATATTATTACCGAGCTTTTGTGATGTAAAAAGAAGAAGTTGGTTAGAAAGGGAGATATATAAGTACGAACGTTATTTAGTTATATAAACACGAAGAGGATTCGTTAGAGGAAGCGGGTTAATATAAAAAAGATTATAAAATAGGTGTAAGCGAATTTATTTAATAAAGCTTGAATTATTTAAAAAAGAGCAAAAATCTCACGATAAATGTCTTACGTAGCATTTGAAAAAACACTGTGAATTCATAATATGTTAAATAACCGAACCAGATGTGTTTTTTTTTTAAATAATTTTCGGAGCATACTTTACGATTTTTTCTATCGAGGAAATTTCATGTAAGTAATTACTTTTAACTCGACAAATATACAGAGATTACCCTAAAAAAAGTATATTTGATTATAAACAAAATATGTTACGATGTACATAACAAAAATTTAATATACAGGGCGAAACAGCACTTATTCGGAGGATTTTGACCAGCCATACCTAAGCATATTTAGAGTAAAATTGTAAAATTAATTTTGCTGTCCGATGACACATTTTTTTAAATTAAAAGCAAAAAAAAAAAAAATTTCCGTCGCAAATGAGTGGACAATTATAAGTACTCTGTCTCGTTCTAACAACACGCGAAACAGCGCGCGTAACGCTCGATCCCGTCGCGACGTTTAGGGATGAGATCAGTAGCGACGTATGATTGAAAAATATATTTTTGTTTTAATAGAAAAATGACAGGCACATTTTTTACTGCAAATATGCCCAGGAATCCTTGGTTAAAATCCTTCGGGTACGTCCTGTTACATCCTGTATAAGATGTTCTTACTACCATAATAAAGCTAGGCTTGTGTAGTGTATATGGGAGATGTGTTATTATTGTATGGAACAAGTGGAGCCCGCACAAATATTATGACACCCTGATCCCTGAGTTGTTCAGTTAAGAGTCCAGCTTGTAAAGACAGGAAGAGCTTTGTGGGAGCAATAAGTACATGGTCAATTAATCAACGTATTTTAATGAATGCTTGTACCTACCACTTCTGAATTTATTGGACAAAATTTAATATTAAATTTCCCACGTGTTTTTTATAAGTGTAATTATTTTGATAAGGGCGATCATCCTTATCTCCTTAAGACGACAATATACCCTAAAATATATTCAGAATCTTAACGACGTAAGTAAAGAAGCCGTGTATACAAATTGCGACTAGCGATCCTACTGTCGGACCTACTGTCGAATTTGCTCCATCAAAGGAAATTAAGAAGAAGACAAATAATGTGCGAATCTTATCGACGTAAGTGAAGAAAGCGTGTAAACAAACATACGCCCGCGGCACGGCGTATTAGACGTACGGTCGAATTCGCCCTAGCGGGCCTGGAGATTCTGAAGAACGTGTTACAAATATTTAAGGTGTTTCTAAATTAATACCTCCCGAAGTTATTAATTCATCGTCAAGAAAAATAAAATCTAGTGTTTACCGCTAGCTTTATAGTTGAAAAACTGGTTATAAAGTTTTAAAGTTGTGCGTAAAATATATTAATGGTAAGGTATTGTTTTTATTAATTTTAAATATAAAGAACTTACATCCCCAGGGTCTGTTGGAGTAAAAAAAAATTATAGTTACGAATTCGCTGGAATTGATTAAAATGTGAGTTTCGAGCAAAAAAAAATTATGAGGGTTTTGTACCGCCTTAGAGTTGAAATAAGGTTATTATTTTTAAATGCATGATAAGGCCGAAGAGTCATTGCATCAATAAGTTTCATCTTTAAGGATGTGTGGTAAGGATTGATAGTTTGATATGATATTATAGTATCATAATATATACGGTACACAGAAGTGATAAGGGTTTTATCAAAGAATATTAATATCATGGTAAAAATGTGAGAACTTGTTACCTCTTTGACACGAAACTTATTTGACTCATCACATCTGATTTTATCGATATATGTTAGAGAGTTTAGTTTACATTTTAAGTGAGGTTTATTAAGGTGAAATTTTTAAATATTTAAATTCGTTATTATATTGCTAAAACTTTCAGGTACAGATTTAAAAAGATATTTATAACAGAATTACCCCACTGTTTTTTTTTTGAGTTGGGAGAACATATTTTTTAAGAAATTAAAAACTTACGGTTTTCAAGGGAAACTCAAAAACTTACGGTTTTCGGTATAAATTTGTAATGCAGGGTTCTAAAGTTGCTCTGTAAAGAAAATGTTGAAATCACAAACTCATTTTTTAAATTACTATCGCAACCTTTTGAACTCAACTTTTATAACGAGCAAAATTAAAGAAAAAAGCCTGATATCTGCAAGGCGCCCAGAATTAACTACCTTTAGTTTTCCGGTCATTTGTAAACATCCTGTAGGTAGATATAATATGCGGACGTCTAAAATTATCCACAGGGCAGCTTTACCTTTAGCCCACCCTCCCTCCCCACGAGCTGGGCGCATATTATATTTTACCGTGAGTTGAAGTTTGTTGAAGCTGACTAGCCCACCCCCGCCACCCCACTCCTGTAAAGATGGCTTGTTAGGGACCCACTTTTCAAGGTTACCTCGTGTTTACATAATATGCAAACATATTTCAAAAGGGATGTGATTTTAGATCTTCACGGCCAAAAGTATTTTCGATGTTTATTGTTGGGGTGTTATGCCGTGTTGACATATCTGATGATGGACACCGTAAGGCTGACCAAAAAGTTGGCTAAAAAAGGAGGTAGCGCAACATGGCATAACACCCCAAAACTAAATAACAAACATATTTCAAAAGCTTTCTAAAGGATTGGGGAATAAATATCTTCATAATATTCGAAACTTAGTAGTCAAAGCTTAACTTTTTCAAATGAAAATAAGATTTTATGTATGTACTAGCGCACACCAGATTCCAGTTTGGGAGGCGGGTATGGGTACTGCCACCCCGGTAACCATTTATTGGATAACAAACACTCCTGCTTTAGGCCACTCCAAGTTGTTGGCTACGTTTGGTGACTTAGCAGGGGTGCCCGCTTTGAAGAATATTGTTTAGGTCTTAGAGATTTACAACCGTATTTAGAGACACTGGTCGAGGGAGAGCTTTTAAAACTCCAGCATGACTCAATGGGAGAAATGGATTCCATGGGAGGGATAGACACATTTGTCACTCCTGAACACACTGATTCCTACCCCAGATTCCTACCCACCCCTCGTACCTTTTTCCTTCCCAGATCTCCCTCTCTCTCTCCTTCATTAAAAAAATCCTTTACACAGCATCCCCAAAGATGATTTAAACGCTTGAAGGAAATTATTTTCTTCAGGGCCTCCTGTGTGGAGCTAATTTAAAAACAGGTGACCGGAAAACTCAGCATCACGCAACTTCAACACCTATGTCAAGAAAAGTCATTAAAACTGATGAAAAAAGGTTATATAGGTTAGGTTAGATTAGGTTGGGTTAGGTTAAATCATTACTTTTAATGTTTTTTTGAAGGGGGTGTTGAAATTGTATGATTCTGAGTTGTCGTGGAACCATAAAAATAATTAGAGTAACGCGTGGAATGCTATCATTTTTGGAAATTAAACGATTTTGATATCTTTATGTAACTAGAGTTCTGAAAAGTTTTGCATCCTTGAAATAATGATCCAACGGAAAGAAAAAAGTTGATCCCTTTATTCCATAGAGTATGGAGGTAAAGGAAAGCGCCAGGAAGGTAGGTACTTACCACCACCTCCCCTCAGGGCTCTTTCTTTCTTAAGAACCAGGTGATGATGTGTTGAGTGCTCAGTACAGTTCCCTCAACGGGGCTGAAAGTAGAAACATGTTCAAAGGGAAATCGCTCGCACGAGAATTTCCTCGGAAAAATAATGTCTCGAAAAGATGGCTCAAAGGCAAATACAAGACCCTGTAGGCTGTGTGTACTCTCAAATATAATATTAAATCATGCCTCAATACTTGAAATTTCAGAAAGAATTTACACAGGCCAGGTGTCAAACAGAACTCGTGGTTATTCTTGCATGTTTGATTCCGTAGGTTTTATGACATTCAAATTATTAAGAAAATTCATTTCAAGATATTTCTGTCTGTAAATGTCAATGAATTATAACAATGGAAAGCTTTTTTACATCTACCGAATACACATAACGCGTAGACAAAAGAAATAATGTGATTAATATTTTTTATGTGAATACCTCACAAGAGTTCTAGCTGCGCCCATCTGGAGCCAGTGAGACTATGCTCACAACATACCCCCAATTGGGGTATGTTGTGAGGCTGAAGGTAGTGGGGAGGGGAAGGAGATGGGAAAGAGGAAGATGGGAAAGTAAAAGAAATAAAGGTCTTCCGTTCAATTTCGAATGGCATCTGGGTTGTTCTTCTTTTTAACCTAACTTTTACCACTCACTCTGTCACATTTCCATCACTCTGTCACATTTTGTTTTTACTATAAATGAATTCTCTCGGGATCTCGGAGGGGAAATTGTAGCAAGGGGGAAGGAGGCCTAAAATGCCTGTTGGGGGTGACAAACACGAGCTGCGTGTATACCTATTTCGAATGACAACCCACGTTACAGAATTAACATAAAAGTTGTAGGAGACAAGTTTTTAAAAATAATAATCGCTGTTACTTGATGGGTTATACCTTTTGGAGTTTTAAAATAGTTTTATATTTTATGTTGTCATATCATTTTTTTGTAACATTATAGAATATACGCAAATCGAGGTGGCAGAAGAGTCGAGGGAAAAATACCCTCGACTCTGTGCAGAAGCGGGCGTTCCGTTTGATAGATTCTCCCATCTTAACGAACGGATGAAGATGCTCTGAGGAACTAACGTCATTGATCCCTTCGGCACCGGAGCATAGTCGGGAGACACGCCAAACGCGCGCCCAACATGTGTACACGGTTGACATTTGTCACATGAGAACGGGTCGTTTTTTCGACTCGTTCTTGAGTTCAACAGCTCGGCTAATGAACGATTTGCCGGCATCTGTGTTTCCTCCCTCCTACAACATGGGTCTCTTCAAGACCAATGTTCATTCCTTCCTCTCCTCAAAAAAACCCTCCACACAGCATCCCAGATGACATAGGCCCTGAGGGAAATTATTTTCCTCAGGGCCTCCTATGTGGGAGTTAATGTAAAAAAAAGAAGGCAACTGCGATTTGTATGAAATACACTTCTATCACGATGAGTTACAACTCTATAACATAATTTTTATTACAAAAAAATTTAAACACATTTTTTTAAAATACACACAATCGTTTCGTCTTTAGTACAGTAGATTTTAAAGTTATTATAAAATAATAATATTATCTGTTGAATTTTTCTCCACTAACTGGTGGAGACAACTTTATGTAGGTTAAAAAGAAGTACGACCCACCTATCAACTTTGCTGATTTCGAACGGGGTCACGAACAATGACATTATGTCACGAAGTAATAAAAAGAATGACATATAGTATTACTTCGACCTACGGTTCGAATGCATTGGAACATTGAGCGGGGTAATATATTATTATGGTACTAGCAGGCGAAATAAAAATATGTTTTTAAAATAAGACTTGTTACTGATGGGTTATTTCACAGAATTTCAACAATTTATCGAATTTCAAAGATAATATTAGGATAGAACATTTATAGAACCTGAAAAATTAACCTTGAAATTAAATGTTTTATTCAAATTCTGTAAAACAATCCGCCCTAAGTGTCACATCACATACTATAGAAAAGTACTATTTTTCTCAATTTTGTGCGTTTTACAATGTGTGTATACAGGGTGTACTTGACTTACTTAGTCAATCAGTCAGATTCCTGACATTATTTGGAGTAAAAATTGAATGAAATTTTGGTCTCTGATGACCATTTAGAATTTAGATTACTTTAATTTCATTTTTTTTCTTCATAATCAAAAGAAAAAAAAAATCCTCGGCATATCGTCACTGGTCACTCAGCCGAGTAACCATCCAACCTCTTACCCCGCCTCCAACTGTCCAACAATTTATATTTTTTATATTAGGTATTGTAGAAAAAAAATCGGAAACAATTTTTTTATTTTTTTTTACTTCAAATAACGTCAGGAATCACTGGTTAAAGTAAGTCAAGTATGTACCTTAACACCCCGTATAGGCGCCATCCATAAATTACGTCACACCTTAAGGGGGATGGGGGGGTGTAGAGAAGTGTGACATTGTGTGACAAGGAGTACGGGGGGGTCATCAGTACTGTGTCGTCACATGTAAAAATCTAAATTATTAAAACGCAAAACTTAAATGCAAACGAAAAAATATAAAATTGCAAAATATTTGACGTCACACAAGAGTGGAGGGGTCTCACAATCATGAAATTCCTGTGACATAATTTATGGACAGCCCCATAACGGGGCACTATGATAATGAAGCTATAAGTTTAATGCTTTTATAAAGGCTCTGTTGAGTGTTGGATGGTATTTCGAAAAAACGTGCGAAAATTACCTTCATGATTTCTGGTCAAATATCGACATAAAAACAAAGCGTTTGTTTGCTGTTTACCAGATAAGAAAGCTTATTATTCATGTATATTATATGATAATATCGTAAGAACTTTTTCCAGAATAGCTAACTAACAAAAAAAAAAAGATTAAAAATCTCCCATTTTGAAAATAAGTGCCAAAAAATATATTCATACAAATATAAACTGATTTCATTATTTCTACACAAACCTGAATACATAAACAACTTGAAAAAATATAATTCAAAGGAGTTTTCAAAGAAATAATGACCTTTTTACTCATTTGAAAACGTAAACGTGACTTTCACAGCAGCCGAAAGCCAACCACAAATTTTATAGATTTTTTTTTAAAAATAATTCAGTGTAGTTACAATAATTAAATAGTATCTAGGTCCTAGATTAACATTGGCGCAAGCGATTTTGACCTTGTCCTTTGCATAATTTTTTTATACATTATGGTTAAAATCGCATTTAAAAAAAATAAAGAAAATTTTTGTTTTAAATAATATTGTACAACACAACCTGCTTCCGAAAAATCAAGTGCTACTATCTTGTTATAGGTACCCCAACATTATATAAACTGTTCAAAATCTATCGATAAACGTCATAATATTATCGTTAATGTAATTGAATACTCTGCATACTATTAACAAAATTATCGAGGGTCCCAAGCTTGTCGCTACGTCGCTTTCGACCATTTAGTTCTTGGTGAACAACTAAAATCTAATTTTCAGAACCATAGACAAGGGTTAAAATAGCTTAACTCGGCACAAGACAAGATAATATGTCATAAATTCAATTAAAACGTTTCATAAATGGATATGTAATGGATTACATTTATATATGTAATCAAATGATTTATTTATCGACAGAGAGTACCTACCTGATTTAAAACGTAAACATTATTTTTTGTCGTGGGTACCGCACAAGAACCAATATTCGAATAAAAAAATTCAAAAACATTTTGGTTTTAATGGACGACTTGATTAACTATAGTGGTTCTGACATTATTTGGTGTAAAAAACTTAAGCGAAATTTTGATCTACGGTGATTTAAATAAAATAAAAATAGTTAAATAAAAGGCACGTTCGTTATGTTAATCACATATTTTATCCAATCCTTACCTTTTATAATAATAAAAACAGAGGGACGCTTCGGACACAACTTGTTGCTCGATTAGTTCGCAAATTTGAAGAGAGAACATTCGCAAAATCAAAACAAAACAAAAAATGTTTGAGACGATAAAACAGGAATCTACAGATATCATTTTATTAGATGAAGGAAAATGGTTAGTATGATAGAACAGGAATCTATACATTGATTTCCCTTTTCGTTAATATATAAATTTAAATTTACGAATCTTTTGCTTTGTTTTTTTTGGATTCTTGTAAAAAATTTCTAGCCCTTTCAAAATCTGAGTTCTCAATGTTGCCTATTCAAATTTGTCTATAAATCAAGTCTACTTAAACAGGTTTATTCTCTATATCAATTAAATAGTCATGAATACATTGGGAATTCGTATGTCGTTGTCAGATCTTTGATTTATAAATGCGTAAATACTTTAAAACTTATAGTACATGCTTTAATTCTCCAAAATGACCTTGAAAGCATCTCATCCTTGCAATCTCTTGGAAGAAACCACTCCTTTGTCCAAATGTAAACATCAATGTTCTCCAAAATGACCTTGTAAGAATCACATCCTTGCGATGCTTTCAAGGACATAAATAAACCATTCCTTTATTTAGAATATTATGAACTAATTGTGCAATTTGGTTGTCCTGAAACGGGAAACCTTCCCAGTTGGACAGACAAAGCATCATTTTGTAAGGTATTGTACTGTAATACATATTAGTATATAAATAAATAAATATTGTTCTATTCATAAATAAGATGGTTACAAACAGGAATCTACTAATTTTGATAAATAAATGGAATCACAGAGACATCTATTGACAAAAAGAGTTGCTGGTATTATTGAGCAAAAAATCTGGATATCATAAATTGTTCAGATCTTTAATTAACGCACTTTTTTTTTTCAAAAACCGTATTTTTAAGTCCCGGTAACTGCTAAACCTTACCCCGAACCTAACTGCCCATTATCCAGTGGTTTTATTAATGTTTCGGTTGAAAAATATTCATTTTTTCCAATAACGTCGAGAATCTCTGGTTAAATTAAATTACGTGAACACAGCTAAATTAAGTCAAGAGGTTAAAGTAAGTCAAGTGGTTAAAGTAAGTCAAGTGCGTCCCTGAACATCCTGTACAAGGCAGTTTGTCCCTATATAGGTTTGTTTTTATGTGAATCTACAGTTTTAATAAAATCATTAATAATAGGAATTTTGCTAACTTGACTGTCAAAGTGTGAGGAATTTTCAAAAACCAATCCCATCTCCTTTTACCACCCCAAAGAGCAGAAATAATACTGAAACTTAATACTGAAAAATATGACGAAAATTGCTGTCTACATCTTATTTCGAAACTCTATGCTAGAAGCCCGGGCAACGTCGGGGACTTCATCTAGTACAACATAAAATTTTACTTAGATTTTATAGTTTTCAGAAATGATATTAATTAAATAATGTAATCGAAAGGTTATTCTGAAATAATGTTATCTTAAGTTTTCCGAGAAAATGGCATTTGTATTTCTAAGGGTACACACAAAATTTCTCAAATTTCTCAATTAATTACAAACTTCAATTACTTAGAAGTTGAAACTTTAGAGCTTGTCAATACTTGACGTAAAATCTGCCAATTTTGCTGACACGAGAAGGAGAATTCAATGATAATGGTGGATAAAGAACGGCAAATAAAAAACAGTCAACAGCCAATATAACGACGAAGGATTTTGATTGATTTTCTATTTTCATGATTTTCAGAAAAATCAACAAATAATTTCAGAGAACAAAATACACCACAGAAAAGTTATATAATAAAGGCTTGTTCTAATCCCTACCGGGAGTAATCAATATAATTTATTACAAAAGAAAGCTAAAAAAAACGTGCGGACCGCAAAAACTCAGAAACGAGTCTCGGTACGATCATGGGAGTTATATGGTGTGGTAGATCTCTATCCCCCCTCCAGAATGACGTTTCATTTTTTACTTAAAGAGCGCGGATTTGAAGATATAAGATTTGGAAATTTCGCCTTCCAGAAATTTCAAGAACAGTCTTCCGGAAGTTCTAGAAGGTTCGTTATAACTCTGGAAAGTTCTGGAAAGAGTGGCGGAGTATGTCAGCGAGTCTAGAAGGTTCCAGAACGTTCTGGATGGTTCGCGAATGCTCTAGAAAGTTATGGAAGGAAAAAGTTCTAGAAACTTTCAGAAATGAGCGGCGGAGTGTATTTCCAGAACACTCTCGAATGTTGTCTTAAGGGAAGCCGGGTAAGTCAGTTATATTAAATAGTTTGAATTGAGTAAACCAACGAGGTCAATAAAAAAATCTTGCTTGAAAATACCAATCTTAAACATTTTTTTTTTCTGAGAAAGAAAACATCACGATACTCCTCAGGAGCTTTAGAATTGCCATTCATTGGACGCTTTTATAATTACCGTGACGATTCATGGTTACGGTACCGTGACGGCAAAAAAGGCGATGAACATACGTTACTTATCGCTATAATACTGCAGCTCTTTCTCAAACATTAAATGATCATGAGACACAAAACACGGGAGGCTGTTCCCTCTGGAGCAATTTTTAACATTTTTTTACCAAATGTTGAAGAAAATGTTCTTTATATATGTACATCTTGCTTTTTTAATACATCGTTTAATTTGTATACTCAACGTACGTTGATGGCGTTTAAAGTAGGCAAGTGTAAGGGTTTTTGGAGGATAACTCTTATTAGAAGAAACTTATCAAAAAATCAAGATGTTGGGACATGCCAGTCGTTCATATCTACATTACATTTAAAAATATTTGCATTAGTGTCAAAATCCAGAGAGGTCATAGGGAAATATGTTAGTATGGATGGTTAATATGTTAGAGGGACGTATAGGAACGAGGACGAGAAATGTATCAAGGGAACTAAGAAAATTATAACCATTGAAGTATTATTTAAAATGAACTAAGAAGAAAATTGATAGTCAGTTATTAGACACATTTTGATTTTGAAAACACTTTGTACAGTTTTAATGTTATTCATTCGTCTCATTCATCAAATTCTCCATAATTTGTCTCATTCGCCAAATTCAAATTCACCAAATGTTTGTAACAAAATAGAAAATGTTTTAGATGATCTCGTACGAAAGCTATTTTATTGGATGTAATTTTAAATTTATTAGGCACTTAATTATTAATCTTAGAATAAATCCAGAAAATCAACACAATTCTGATAGTTTTTTTTTCCCGGGCGCTTAAATTTAAAAGATGTCCTGAAAAGTAATCAGATCTAAATTTATGAAGGCTTCCAAACATTTATTTGACCACAGGCAACTTTCGCCAAGCGGCGAAGAGTATATATTATTAAATTCAACTCGTGGCTATTGAAAACGGAACCTGCAGATAAATAAAACTTTCCAGAACGCCATTTGAACGCAAAACATGAAATTAAAACTGTTGTAACAGCAAAGCCGTGTTTTTTTTCCGCGTAATAGAACCGTCCTCAGCAATAACTCGTTTTCCTTATTCATTAGAAAAGCAAGCACCATTAATAACAGTGAAAAATTACTGTTTGGAAGTTCAGGCGAATCCGAAAAGCCTCTTTAGTCACGATGCTAAACCGGAAAGGAAAATGTCTAAGTGGAACGGAAAGAAATGTTTTCATTTGCGTTGGCCGGGGGAAGGAAGGAAGATGAATATTTAGTCACAGGCTTAAAGTTGGTTCTTTTGTGGTCGATAATTCGATTATTTCCCGGCATTTCTAAGGAAGCCTTATTCAGTCATTTCATTTAAGGGTTAAATAAAGCCTTTTAGTAGCTGTATTTTAAATTCTTAGGAGGAAAGCTGCGCGGCCTTTTTCCTACAAAACTTAATTTTTGGTTAGAGTCCAAAATAGTATTTTTCAAACGCTTAAAGACGTTTTTTAAAATTAAAAGGTAAATCAAATAACAATACACCAACAGAAGTACAAGTGTCACCACAAAAGTTATTTCTTTAATTTACTTTAAGTGACGATTATAAGCATTCTTTCCTTTATTCAAATGAGTATTCATGGTTACAATACAGTGTGTTACATTGTTACAATGACGACGAGCTACGTAGCAGCGTAGTAAGCTCATTGACTCAGAGCTCGCAAGTTAAAATCCTTGAAAAAGCAAAAAATACTTTCGGCACACGTGGAATATGTGGTGTTTTCCACATCCAAGAAAAAAGTTAAATAAAAGCTTTTTGATTCTTAAGAGCATGGTTATCCATTTCCTACCTCACCACTTAATTTCCCTTACCTAACCTGTCTCCAGGATTATCTATGAGACTTCTCACCTATTTTTGCTAGCTATCTTGCAGATAGGAAACAGTTTGTGTCTCCAGTCTGTTCTATTTTTTGTACGATCAGGAGTATCCCTAGGTTCTAATTTAGGCCGACTACTATGCATTGATCACATAATGGTTAAAACTCATAAACAAAACAAAAGCATCGTTTACAAATCTACAATTACAGACCATTACACAACAATATTCACATTACAATCTGACATCTCAAAATACAGAAAAGATCAGACAACCGAATACAAGAATATAAATTTTGATAATTTAAAAAACGTAATTAAAAATAAATCTTGGCATGAGCTTTTCCAAATAAAAACCTCTGATGATGCATGGAGGTATTTTGTCGACTTTTTGAAAAATGAAATAAATAATAATACCACAAATTTGACAAAAAAAATTCCAAACAAAATTAAACCCTTGAAATCGTGGATAAACTTTTCAATTATCAACTGCATTCGTAGAAGAAATGCACTTCACAAAAAAGTGAAAGAAAATCCTTACGACATAATATCACTAAACATCTACAAAAGATATAGAAATACGTGCTGTGAAGTAATTAGAAAGGCAAAAGAAATCTATTACAGAAACAAAATCAAAGAAAGTAATAACGATCCCAAAAAAATTTGGCAAATTCTAAGAGAAGCCACAAACACCACAAATAAACAGGACATAAGTAAGCTATGTATTGATGAAAAAATTATTGACACCTCAAAAAATCCAAAGCTCGTTGCGGATCACATCAATAACTTCTTTACCAATATTGGTTCAAATCTTGCTTCTCGTCTACCAAATTGTGGGAATGTTCTACCTACTGAAGCAGAAATTCAATCTTCCAAAACAAATTTCAATTTTCAAACTGTGTCGGGGGAAGAGATCCTAAAAATAATTAATTCCCTAAAAAACACTTCTTCTGCCGGGGTTGATGGAATAACAACCAAGATTTTGAAAACTTTGTCTACGGAAATTGCATTGCCCCTAGAACATCTAATAAACCTTAGTATCAGTCAGGGACACTTCCCCACAAACCTTAAACAAGGTATTGTTATTCCTATACATAAAACAGGTAACAAGACAGACATAAACAATTACAGACCAATAACTATACTGACCAGTCTATCTAAAGTATTTGAAAAAATTATCAATGCTCAGTTGATAAAATTTCTCAATAGAAATAAACTGTTATCAGAAAACTAGGTTTCAAGAAAATAAGAGTACCTCAGACGCTATTGCTGCCGTAACTGATTTCATTGTTAAAAACCTTGATAAAAGCAAAAAATGTATTTCAATCTTTTTAGATCTTTCTAAAGCCTTTGATACAATATCACACAGTAAATTAATAAACAAGCTTGAAAAAATCGGTATTACAGGCAACGAACTAAACTTTTTTAGAAGCTACCTACATGAACGCAAGCAACAAGTCAAAATAAATAACACACTTAGCAACCAATGCTCAACTAACTATGGTATACCTCAAGGTAGCATACTAGGACCGTCTTTGTTCCTGTTATATATTAACGACTTATGCAACATTAATATTCAGGGGAAAATCGTTAGTTTTGCCGATGACACTGTTTTACTGTTTGAAGCCGACACTTGGCTTGCTGTCTACAAAAAAGCTCAAACGGATATAGGCATTGTAAAAAAGTGGTTGGACACAAATACGCTCACACTAAACACCGAGAAAACTAAATATGTCACATCAAGCATAAATATTACGGGTCAACCTCATGATGATGCCTCTATTAGAATACACACATGTTTGAATTCCGATGAATGTTGTCAGTGCCCCTACATTGAGCGCACTACTCACATGAAGTACCTCGGCCTCACCATTGATCCATATCTCAAATGGAATCTTCACACACAAATAATTGCAAACAAAATAAGAAAAACCATGCACTTTTTCAGAACGATACGAAACTTTCTCGACTTACAACACCTAAAAATGATTTATTTTGCAGTCTGCCAATCTGTTATTGAGTACGGTATAATAGCATGGCGAGGTGGCACTGCATCTGCACTAGACCCAATCATAAAGGCACAAAAAATTATTATAAAAATTATCCTTAAGCTACCTTTAATTACCGACTCGAATTTAATATTTAATGTTATGAATGTTTTTGACGTTCGGCAGATATATGCAAAAACAATCCTCATTCATCTTGTTAGCGTCAGCGTGCGTGCTGATGCTATCGGCAGGGTTGGAGAAAGCTCCCACATATTTAATACAAATTAGTTGCTGTATCTGCCCCAAATAAAAACTAGCTCAGGTTCGGTGCAAGCAGGGTTTCTCTTAACCTCAAGGCTAGTGCTTGTGGTTCGGAACTTCACGCTTCTCCATCCCCCCAGGGCCTCTCTCGACAAGCAAAACACGGTAGGTTATCACATAAATAGTTTATTCAATTCTAGGAGACACAATAATACATAAGAGGAACGATCCTAGCTGAAAGTTAGTTTGAACGTCAGTCTCTGCTCTCTACACGCGTGGTTAGGGCTTCAAAACATTTAATTGCACACAAAGGGTAACATGGTAATTGACTCACGTTTGGTTTATGGGCCAACAGCGGCTTTACGCGCTTGTTCTCCCGGTCTCAGCAGCGTCCATGCGCGGACACCGGAAGTGCACAACCGGCGAAACTGAACTTGTGTCGCACATGTTCGCGCGGGACGTGGGCCCGGGAAGCTCGCTTGCTGAAGACTGGTTTGAATGGCCGTGTGCGGCGCGTCTCCTGATCCGTGGGTCGCGGGAGGGGTGATGCGCCTGCGCATTACCGTCCCGCGGTGCAACAGTATTTTAGGGCTCGATTCGCTGACTGTCGAAACATGACGGTACTTAAGACTCGATTCCTTATTCTTGTAACGTAACACTTCCCCCCTCGCCGCAATAAAAGCGACGTGGCAATGGAGCTGTAGGGCTAATAAATCCTCTTACCCTTTCAGCACTTGTGCCAAAAACATTTAAGAGAAACGAGGAGAGAGAGAGAGAGAAATTCCTAGCTGGAGAATAGTTATGAACAGAACACAAAAGAGATGATACATGGTGTAACAAGGAATTGTCAATAAATGTATATAAAGGCAGTGGCATACATAAATACAGTTGCAAAGAACAAGGATCTGTTGAAGAAAGGTACAAGGGTTATGCAGTGATAGAAAAAAAAAACTCTAATTGTATCATTGGTCTGTGAGCTAATGTTTGCGAACGTGGTTTGCGTAGGATGTCTGGGGTGGTTGAACGTTTCACTGAAGTTACAAGGTTACTTTGTCACAGTAACCTGGCCCATTTGAGATTACACTCAAGGGACACTAGGGCCTTTAAGAAAATACGAGGAAGAGAACACATGATGAGGCTTCTAGGTGGTGTGGAGAGTTCTACCTGTCACAGAGGTCGAAAGGGTAACTGCTTCCGGATCCTGTGGGTGAGTCAGTACGAAACCATTGAAGTACTGGAGAGTGGAATCGTAATTGGTGGTTGGTACACTGGTTTTTGTATGTAGTGGGATTGTTTTGTGAACAATCGTTGGTATTGTTATTTGCGCAAGGGCACAGGAGCATCAGCACAATGGCAGTAGGGCATTTGCATTATGCAGCAGGAACATTTGCATAATGGCAGCAGAAACATTTGCACAAGGGCAACAGGAACATTTGTATTATGCAGCAGGAATATTTGCATAATGGCAGCAGAGCATTTGCATTATGCAGCAGGAACATTTGCATAATGGCAGCAGAGCATTTGCACAAGGGCAACAGGAACATTTGTATTATGCAGCAGGAACATTTGCACAAGGGCAACAGGAACATTTGTATTATGCAGCAGGAATATTTGCATAATGGCAGCAGGAACATTTGCACAAGGGCAACAGGAACAGGAACCAACCTAGAGCTGGCGTGCTCGGGTTTGTTTTGAGTGTCGGTTCTTTGTGGTGATACAATTCGCAACTACACGCACGACTCACACTAGGTTATGTTAGATGCGGTCGGGTGCTTTTGGTACGCAGGGATTGAAGGCAAGGGACCTCCGTGACGGTAGCGAGGGCAGCATGAAGAGGCGCAGATGTAGATAGGGTGCAGAGCTGCTGGTTTTTTTTTTTTAATCCGGCAAAAATTATTATTAGAACAAAATTCTTGAAGTTTACCTGCCTAGTAGACCAATGATGAAAAAAGTTTGGAGAGAAACAAGTGTGCATGTTGAGAAAAAGTTGGATTTGTTTGGCGTGTAGAGAGAGAGACGGAGAGAGAGCTAACTAAATGTGGCTAATTCCTAATACATGTTACAAAGGTACGTATTCAAGGACAGGTTCTGTGTAACCCCTTTTGGTTTTTTTTTTTTTTACCAAATACATTTCCAAGAATACGTGGTTGAGGGATTGTACGTATAACAAAATTCCCCATTCGAAAGAAGTTGGTCTTCCATGACCTATGCTCACGTCTATACGGTAGCATTTTTTCTACTTTCGAAAAACAAAACATTGCGTACAAGATTAGTTATAACAAAGTGGGAAAGGAGTAGGAAGTTGAAAGGATCCGCGTATGAAGATTGTCCCATTTGACAAACGAAACGCCAAGTGCGTAACGCATATATCCCCATTCACGGATAATTTCGAGGAAGGGGGAGGGTGATAATTGGGAACATTTGAACGAAGAAAACTGCTGGGGACTCGGCTATTTCCGAAATTCGACCTCTGGGTGGAGGTGAAACAAGGTCTACAGCAGTCATCCTGGCACATTACAATAATGACAACTGGGAAAGGAGTAGGAAGTTGAAAGGATCCGCGTATGAAGATTGTCCCATTTGACAAACGAAACGCCAAGTGCGTAACGCATATATCCCCATTCACGGATAATTTCGAGGAAGGGGAGGGGTGATAGTTGGGAACATTTGAACGAAGAAAACTGCTGGGGACTCGGCTATTTCCGAAATTCGACCTCTGGGTGGAGGTGAAACAAGGTCTACAGCAGTCATCCTGGCACATTACAATAATATTTGGTAGTGTTGGACAAAAGAATACACTGACATAAAAGTCTAATCCTCTACGTGTATTGGGCAGAAGATTAGGGGTCGTTTTATTCTCCTACTTGTTTGCGAGAAATGACAGACCCTTGCTCAAATCTCACAAACCTGGGGATTTTCTTTGTTCGTCTCCCAGACAACGAGTTAGGTGTTTTTGTGTCCATCAACTTAACTCCCACGACACGATGCCCCATAATCATGAGTGAAGCGTATGATTAGTCCTTTTGAGATAGTAGATAGTTCCTGGGTTCTTGTGACAGGAAGTCCACGGGCATATTAATGATTACAAAAAAGGGGTGTGGACTACATTGAGTAGTTCACACATAAAGGTTTGATATTATTTCGTTCGCACGATTCATGGTGAGTATTATAACGTCTTCACGTATAGCGTACAAGATTGCAAAATCAAAAGATTTGCAAGTAAGTTTTATAACGTCTTCACGGATAACAATGAACGAATTACAACTGGGTTGCCCAGTATTGAAGGGAGGTGCAAAAGACTAGGTATTTATGACATTTCTGACAAAAACCCACAGAGTAATTATAACGGGCTCCCCGTATCGCATTTAGTAGATATTCTGAGATTCCCATCTATGACGGCAGATTTTATAAGGTTCCCACCTATGATGGCAACAAAGGTTAACGTTCATATAAAGGTACCTATTCAATACAGACGGCGAGACATACTGATGTACTTAGTACAACAATACCGTAGCATAATAAATCCATATTAGCGTACGTTAAAGACTTGCACAAAGGCAAAAACATATTTGAAGATCTGGCCAAGATTTTATACTTCAACAATTAAGGGACAAAAAAAATTCTGGCGTGCTGATGGAATGTGAATTTCATCTAAGCTTACCGCAAAAGAGATCCTTTGTGGTACAACCCTTTTGGTTACGCACAGAGTATCGTATCGTGATGGTACAACTTTTGTTGTACTTACACGTACGATGGTAGCAATAATACAAGACATGCGCTTATCGTTGTTTGACAAGGAAAATTATTTACATTGGTCCGATTTGAGTGTTTAAGACCTTCTAGGTTTTACTTACTTAAACAGACTGCGATGGACACACCTTGGTGTTATGAAAATTATAATAATGGGATGGGTTGTTCACAGGGTGGTTCACTTGGAGACCTGGCTTCTTGTTGTGACCTCGTACTTTGCACGTGATAAGTCACAACAAGGCAACCCCAAAATTTCAGTTTGAGCAGTTGAGACCCAGGGTGACTCAATGTTGCTGAAATGTTGTAAAAAAATTTATCGTTAATGAAGAGGCACGTTGAAAGTTGTCCCTTTTATAACGATACTTTCCAGACTCCACATCCAGTTCTGGGGAGAGCTAGAGCAATTTGGGTTATTTATTGAGCGCCATTCTATTTTCTTAAAAAACAGAAAAAAAACTTAGAACGGGTAGCAAACATCTGATACCGCCGTGGGTTTACACAGGTTTGCTTACCTAATTTAACTACATATGACATAAGGGTTAGATGCACTTTGGCGAGGACCCGATATTTAATGTACAAAAAAGATTTTTCTAACATTTAGAAAGGGGTGACGAGGTATGACATGATGATGTGAAAATATGATGCTGCGAGTTGTGATGATGCACAAAACCTTGGGCACGTAGTCTCTGACTACTTGCAGTAAGCCACAGGGAATTCCTTTCTCCGAAGTGATCAATTTCAGGTAGAGGTGTGCATGCTTAGAAAAAACGATGTTTCCAAGGTTTGACACCTGGGGCAGCAATTAGAGGCGAATGACTGATGATGACGAGATATTTATACAAACAAAAATAAAATAAAATGAAACGAAACCACAAGGGAGAATTATAATTTCTTCCATGACTTTGGCTACAGTTGACACCACTGTGCCAGAGCTAGAAAGGTTTCGTTTGAGTGTCCTAATGAGTGACAATCGTTTACGAGAGGCCGCTCATTAGTGACGAAACAAAAGGGTTGACTTCCATAGTGATCCATGTCACGGTGTAGACGAATGGTTGCTAGGAGTCAAGGAATAACCGTTGGGGTTATACGGGCGTGGCAATGGAGTTTGTTTCCATGTTACCACTTTTTACAATGTCCTTTATATGGTAGTTACCTATGTGTTTACCAGAGATGTCGGACAATCGGTAAACCAGGTCTGAGATTTTCTTTAGGACTTTCGTCTTTACAAAACGGGGTGCCAATTTGGCAGAGAAGTACAGCGCACCTTGTGACAGAGTGTTGTTTCTCCTCCAGACGATGTCTTCTTCCTTGAATGTGACGTGCCTCCTGCGAAGGTTATACCTGTCGGCGCTCTTTTGGTGGGCCAATAGTAGAGCGTCTGTTACTTCACTATAGATAGCGGAGAGTTCCTCCAAGCGGTGGGCGTAATTTGCTGCGGGGTCTGCTGTGGAGGAAGGGACGGGTGGAAGGCAATTGTCAGGGTGTAGTGAACCGTGAACTACTTGTTCCATGCCGTGTTTGAGAAAAAATGGTGTATAGCCTGTAGCGAGGTTCACCGTGTTGTTCATGGCTGCTTGTATTCTGTCTAATTTTTTGCACCATGTGCGTTGATCTTTGCCAACCAAAATTGCCAGGGCCGTGTTTATGGTTTGGTTGTATCGTTCAACGGTGTTGTTCTGTGGGGTGTAAAGGGTGTTATAGAATACATCCTTTATACCATATTTAGACAAAAACTCTTTAAATTCCAGAGCTATAAATTGTTTACCATTGTCGCATATTATAGTACGAGGGGTACCGTAGGGTATGAAAATATGTTTTTCCAATAGATTGGTTATTGCTGCTGCAGTTGCCCTTTTCAGAGGAAACAACCAGCAGTATTTGGAAAAGATGTCCACTACGCTGAGTATATGCATGTAACCGGCGTAGCTTCTAGGGAAGGGTCCAATGAGGTCCATAGAAAAGGATTGAAGTGGTCTATCGGCACGCTTGGGGTTGCCCATTAGACCAGACGGTGGTGCCGTACTGTGCTTGTATGCCTTACAGATGTCGCACTTGGAGATGTATAAACGTACTTGTTTGAATAGACCCGGCCAATAATATCTTAAGGATATTTTTTTGAATGTTTTGAAAGTTCCAGGGTGTATGGAGTCTACGGCACTGTGGTTATCAATAATAACTTGTTCTCTATTTTCGAGAGGGACTACCATTTTCCAGGCATAGTCCTCTAAGATTGACAGTGGAGGCTTGCAGTTGCGATATAGTTGTCCGTTCTTAATCATAAAATTCGGGAACTTTTGTGGGTTGTCACTGCATCCTCTAAAGATTTTTTGATACCATACGTCTTTTGTGGGGAGACTAGAATTGGGTAATTCGGCATTTAATGTTGCTATCTCGATCCTAGAAAGGGCATCCGGGACGATATTATCCGCGCCTTTACGGTGGATGACATCGAAAGTATATTGAGATAGGCGGGACGACCAGCGAGCCAATCTCCCAGAGGGGTTGTCTAGCGAGATCAGCCATTTTAGGCTGCTATGGTCTGTGACGACGGTAAACTTACTGCCCTCAATGTATCCGCGGAAATGTTGAATGGATTCCATGACTGCTAACAATTCTCTCTCGGTAATCCCGTAGTTTTTTTCGTGTTTATTTAGGGTACGAGAGAAGTATGCCACGGGGTGTTCGCCGTCCGTAAAATTTTGAGTGAGGACTCCTCCGATTCCGACGTTTGATGCGTCCGAATGGATCGTAAAGGGAAGATTGAAGTCGGGGCAATTCAGTACTGGGGCTGATTGAAGAGCCTCTTTCAGGGAGTTGAATGCTGACTCAGTCTCTGCAGACCAGGAAAAGTTACTGGTACCTTTACGGATTCCCGTGATTTTGTTGAGCGGCGCCGCGAGAGTTGAGAAGTTTTTTATGAATCTTCTGTAGTAACCGGTGAGTCCGAGGAAGGCTTTTACCTCTTTTGCATTTGTAGGTCGGGGAAAATTTGTCATAGCCGCTACTTTTGTGGGGTCTGTTCTTAGGCCTTCTTCGTCTACTATGAAACCCAAGTATCGTAGGCGGTGCCTGCAGAATTCCGATTTCTTCAGGTTGATAGTCAAACCGGCCTGTTTGAGTTGTTGAAAAACCTTTTCTAGAATAAGTATATGTTTTTCAAAGGTATCGCTAATGATGATCAGGTCATCCAGGTAGCAAAATAAATTGTTATCAAACTCTGGGCCAAACAATTTATCCATGAGTCTTTGTAGTTCTGCTGGGCTGTTTTTTAAACCGAAGGGTAGTCTTTTGAAATGGAACATACCCCTGCCAGGCACCACGAAGGCAGTCTTTTCGCAGGAGCTGGGATCCAAAGGTATCTGCCAGAATGCTTTGCTTAAGTCTATGGATGAGATGTATTTAGCGTTTCGAAGTCTGTCCAGGATGGAGTTGACCAAGGGGAGCGGGTAGGCGTCTGATATTGTACATGCGTTGAGGCGTCTGCTGTCGAGGCAGAAACGGGCTGAGCCGTCTTTCTTTGAAACTAATAAGGTGGGGTTGGTCCATGCACTGCGGCTGGGTACCACCACTCCCAGTCTTAACATATCGTCCAATTCTTTTTCCAGCGTTTTCAATTTTTGTGGAGCTAGGTTGTAATACCTTTGTTTGATTGGGGGCCTGTTGTTTTTATATGGTGATGTACTAGGTTGGTTAAGCCTAAACCGCACCTTTCGAAGGAGATGGATTCATACTTGTTGATCATTTGATTTAATTGTATTGTTTGTAAGGGGTTCAAGTTTTCGTAGGGTATTACCGTACGGATTTCGTTTACTTGGGGAGTGACGGAGGGGTTGTTAAACAGTTGCGGGGCAATTTTGAAAGCCATCCAAAAATCCACTCCCAAGATGAATTTCTGTGTGATTGTAGGTACAACTAGAAACTTGATCCAAACTGTTTTTTGGTCGCAATTGATCGGTAGGGTTAGAGAACCGATGACGAGTTGTGAAGTGTTGTCTGCCGTGGTAACATGTGAAGAATGTTTTCCCATTTTAAAACCACAGTTTGTGAATAAGGTGTGGGCGTTGTCGCCCAGGCAGCTGACAGAGGCGCCGCTGTCTAGGAGACCTGAAAAAACCACGTTGTTTATGGAAAAATGCGCGAAGGGTCTACCGTCTATTGCCTGTTTGCAGCAAACTGTAGAGAGGGGTAAGGCCTGTTTAAAAAATTTGACGTGTTCCAACCACTCCGACCATTCCTTTGGCCTATGGGAGGGATGGTCCGGGGGGTTGGGGTCTAGTTTTTTGTCTTCCTGGCTGTCCAATTGGGAGGGGGTCTGGAGAAATCCATAGGGGGTTTGATGAATCTGAGATCCGGGATGGACGTTTCGGTATTGTCTTGGCGTGGTCTTTTGCCAAACTTCCTCCCTTCATCTCTTCTTGGAGAACGATCGACGGATCGCCTTTTGTTAGAATGGGTGTCTTTGGAGGATAAAAGTTTTGCTTGTTTAAAGCAGGCGGCTTGGGAGTGACCAATCTTGTGGCAAAAAGAGCAGGATTTCTTTTCGTTGTGCTCCGGTTTTATGCCGGACGAAGTGCTTGGGCGAAAGTTTTCTTTGGGGAATCTTTCGTCTCTCTTCCGATCCTGGTATGCCTCTAGTAGCTGGCAGACATCTTTCAGTTGCTCCAGCGTGGCAATTTTCTGAGAAGTAATGATGTTTTCGTATCTGGGGAGAAGACCGTCGATTAAAACCGGGAGAAGTTCCGCTTCAGGGACAGGTTGGGTGAGCTTTATATCGATGGCCTCTGCCCTCTGTGTGAATCTAGCAACAGGCTCTCCGGAGTGCTGCTTGATAGCGAGTAGGGATAGCCTGACTCTATGTTGGGCCTTTTTTTCTCCGAAACTGGATAAAAGTGCCACCTTGAGTTCCCTCCATGAGTTTGTTTTTCTCTTATGTATCCTGTGCCAGGTAAGCATTTCAGGAGCGATGAGGTCTATGAAGTTCCTGTGTAGAATACTTTCGGGGATTCCTCTGACTTGGGCTGTTTCTTCTATTCTGTTGATGAAATCCTCCACATCCGTGAGTCCGTTGTATTTCGTCTTCCAGGTTGTCAAATCATATATTTTCGTCTGTTCCTGGGCTTGTACCACCAAGGGTTTTGCTTCGGAGACTGTGAGGGAGGTAGAGATGATTTCTGAGGTGTCTTCCTGTTGAAACTGCAACTTCCTGATGTACTTTTTGTTGTAGAAAGAAGCATATTGAATAAGGCATTTTTTGGATTTATTCCTGGGAGAAATCTTTCTACTTCTCAGGGCCTGTAGTAGTTCTTCCTTTTTTGACGTAGAAATGTGGGGGATTATACCCAGCGTGACTTGAGGGACTTCCATAGTGTATAGGGTCGTGTCAGGGTGACCTTACGTTGGGAGAAAAACGAGAACTCGACTCTTTATCCGTAATTGGAAAGAAATTTTTGCCAGGGATTGACCACTGGGGACGTATATATATTTTTTTTTTTTTTACAAAATGCTTCTGCGAAAAAACGCGTATTTGTAAGTGTTTGGGTTATTTGAAAATTTGGGCAGAGATTTGCCTCTGGCCACGTGCTTTTTAGGAAAAAATCCAAGCGTTTTGGAAAAAAAATTTCGAAAATTAAAAAATCGAAAAAAGGAAAAATCGAAAAAAAATTTTCAGAGTCCGAAACTGGAGAAAATTTGGGCAGCGATTTTCCTCTGGCCATGCGTTTTTAAGAAAAAATCCAAGCGTTTTGGAAAAAAAAAATATTTCGAAAATTAAAAAATCGAAAAAAGGAAAAAATCGAAAAAATTTTCAGTCCGAAACTGGAGAAAATTTGGGCAGCGATTTTCCTCTGGCCATGCGTTTTTAAGAAAAAATCCAAGCGTTTTGGAAAAAAATTTCGAAAATTAAAAAAATCGAAAAAAGGAAAAAATCGGAAAAATTTTCAGAGTCCGAAACTGGAGAAAATTTGAGCAGCGATTTTCCTCTGGCCATGCGTTTTTAAGAAAAAATCCAAGCGTTTTGGAAAAAAAAAAAAAAAAATTTCGAAAATTAAAAAATCGAAAAAAGGAAAAAATCGAAAAAATTTTCAGAGTCCGAAACTGGAGAAAATTTGAGCAGCGATTTTCCTCTGGCCATGCGTTTTTAAGAAAAAATCCAAGCGTTTTGGAAAAAAATTTCGAAAATTAAAAAAATCGAAAAAAGGAAAAAATCGGAAAAATTTTCAGAGTCCGAAACTGGAGAAAATTTGAGCAGCGATTTTCCTCTGGCCATGCGTTTTTAAGAAAAAATCCAAGCGTTTTGGAAAAAAAAAAAAAAAAATTTCGAAAATTAAAAAATCGAAAAAAGGAAAAAATCGAAAAAATTTTCAGAGTCCGAAACTGGAGAAAATTTGAGCAGCGATTTTCCTCTGGCCATGCGTTTTTAAGAAAAAATCCAAGCGTTTTGGAAAAAAATTTCGAAAATTAAAAAAAATCGAAAAAAGGAAAAGTCGAAAAAATTTTCACAAGTTTTCGTGGAAGTAATTTGTTTGAGAATTCAACAATATCTTGGGGGCATGGTTTCATTACGCGGCTTCCTATAGCCTGATTTTATACAGCACCAATTTTTTGGTATTTACACGCGAATTCCCTTCGTCTTTTCGACAAGATATTACCTTCTTTGTCAATTGACAAGGTATTATAGTGTCAGGTGTCAAGGAATCCACGTCAACGCGAATTTAGTATTTTTTGCATTATTCGAATGTGATTCGGCATGACCCGGTTTCAGCAGACGACAGAGTCAAAAATACTTAATTGTCAAATGACAGAAAGAATTTAAATCCACTTGTTCCCTAGGTGTCAGCAAGTGTCCGTTTAAGAGACGTACCAGCGTGCTGCAATATAGTATATTATTAAAAATATTTAGCACTTTCGAGACCAAGCGGATGATTTGTTTATCATGTACATGATTTTAATTGTTGAATAAATTCTTCTTTAATTTGTGTTTATTTCCACTATTCACTTGTATTGAAAATAGCAATTTTAATCGGCCGACACTTTGTAATCACTGTATTATTCGCAGCGACAACTTCCTAGGTTGGGCACCTTGCGTTGGAATACCGGTAATATTTTGTCGAGTGACGAGTCACAAATGATAAAATCGCGCCCGTAATAATTTAAATTGTGATTCGAAATTACGTTCGCGCCGAGATTCCTGTTGGAAGTGCTAGACAATTGGGAATAAACAATACATCATAATAACATTTCAGAGTTTACAATTGTTGCTTGGGAACGAGGCCGTGGTGGAACAGAAAAAAATTTAAATGGCCCCACGTTTAGCGCCAGTGTTAGCGTCAGCGTGCGTGCTGATGCTATCGGCAGGGTTGGAGAAAGCTCCCACATATTTAATACAAATTAGTTGCTGTATCTGCCCCAAATAAAAACTAGCTCAGGTTCGGTGCAAGCAGGGTTTCTCTTAACCTCAAGGCTAGTGCTTGTGGTTCGGAACTTCACGCTTCTCCATCCCCCCAGGGCCTCTCTCGACAAGCAAAACACGGTAGGTTATCACATAAATAGTTTATTCAATTCTAGGAGACACAATAATACATAAGAGGAACGATCCTAGCTGAAAGTTAGTTTGAACGTCAGTCTCTGCTCTCTACACGCGTGGTTAGGGCTTCAAAACATTTAATTGCACACAAAGGGTAACATGGTAATTGACTCACGTTTGGTTTATGGGCCAACAGCGGCTTTACGCGCTTGTTCTCCCGGTCTCAGCAGCGTCCATGCGCGGACACCGGAAGTGCACAACCGGCGAAACTGAACTTGTGTCGCACATGTTCGCGCGGGACGTGGGCCCGGGAAGCTCGCTTGCTGAAGACTGGTTTGAATGGCCGTGTGCGGCGCGTCTCCTGATCCGTGGGTCGCGGGAGGGGTGATGCGCCTGCGCATTACCGTCCCGCGGTGCAACAGTATTTTAGGGCTCGATTCGCTGACTGTCGAAACATGACGGTACTTAAGACTCGATTCCTTATTCTTGTAACGTAACAATCTATACACAAACATACATAAATACTATCAAAAAAGATTGAATACTCACTTAAATACTCGAAACAATAATAAAGATTTACTACAAACTCCCATAATGCATACTACTTTTGGTCAACGTAACTTTATATACCTTGCAACAAGACTTTACAACATTCTTCCAGACTTAATAAAAAAATGCGACTCACAAAAAAATTTCAAAGAAAACATAAAAATTTGGATTAAAAGTAATGACAGGGCCTTTACCGGTGCACTCACCCAAATCCGCAATTACTAAAGACACCAATGTATTGGTTGGTACTATTAGAGCTTATCATTAAAGTAACCATCATATTATTAATACAATAATGTAGGTATGTTAGTAAGTATTTTAGATTGATGTACAAAATGACTGCCTCAACACAGGCTAGCCTAGTGAGGCAGGTTATAAGAATCTTCATCTATATAACTAACTACACATTAGTATTCTTTAATTTACCTTTAACCTACTGTTCATATGTATACTACTTTCTACTTGTAAACTTTTTGTACTGATATAATCTATTGTAAACTACACTGAATATGTATTTTCTTAGTTATAATGTTCAAAATTTCACTGAATAAAGATATTATTATTATTATATTATTATTATTATTATTACTTTTCTCCGTATTATTAATGCTATTTCAGAAGTAATTCTGCTCTCCAGCACTTTTTGCTGATAACCTAAAACTATTCTTAGAAATACTAACCCTTGAAGACTGTAATCGACTCCAGACAGATATTGATAGAATTATTTACTGGAATAACATGAATTGGTTTGAGTTTAATGTATATAAATGTTTAATTTGTCATTCAGTAGGGCGTGTCATACTTGGTATTACCGGTGTACGATGGACGCCCGAAGTCTAAAACGTGTCTCCACCATGAAGGATCTTGGAATCATGTTTGATAGTAGGCTGACATTTCATACTCATATTCAGATGGCTTGTAGCACTTCATTGAGAATGCTGGGCTTTGTTCTGCGTACCGCAAGGAATTTTAGAGACACCCGGATTCTCATAAGTCAGTCAGTCAGTCATTAATAACGAGTAGACTTGAAAGTGGGCCGGTAATTTGGAGCCCACACCAAGAAAAATATTCCCTCACGTTGGAGAGAATTCAGCAGAAATTTCTGAGATTTCTCTATATGAGGGAGTACGGCTATTACCCGTGGCCCTATTCTACCGACTTTCTTTTGGGTATGCTCGGGGTTAACCATCTACGGGTCAGAAGGGATGTACGCATTGCTACGCATTTCTTTAGATTAATTCGCGGATGGTTTGAAAACTCAGCTATCATGGGGAGCATTCATATCCATGTTCCCGATGGTTACCTTCGCCACCGACAGCATAGACTGGTCTATCTCCCAGCCTGCAGTAATGGTCAATGGTCATTGCGGTCGGGAGAGCAATCTTGTTGTTGATTAGAATTAATTCGGATATCGCCATATTTAGCGTCAGTGAAGCTGCCTTTAAAAGGCAAGCTCTATTAATGCTCGTATATTTTGTATTTACTACTTATGTACAATGTGATACTATTACAAATTTATTTTAAAACCAATTAAAGTGTTAGTTTTGTAATGTTTTTAAATGGATAAAAATGAATTGAATTGATTTTAAATCAACTCAACACCTGAAGAAAATTTAAACATATTTTATCTCATTAACTAATTAGAATCATTTACTCACACTGCTGATAAAAGCTCTCCATAATTGTATTCCAAATGTAAATCTGAATTGTTGGCTGGATGAATTTTATATAAACCCATACTACTTACCTATCTAAACTGATGATAGTATTGAATAAATAAATAATACTACGTGTTTTATGTAGAACACAGGTTGACATTTAATATGGATGAAAATTTGGTATATAATCTAACACGGTTATTTAATATAGTGTTACACTTATAAATAAACTAGTGGCGCTGCCCTTTACACGCGATGGAAAGGTGAAAAAGATTAGGTCGGGGATAGAAGTGGAAGGAACCATCTAGAATATCTAGAAGTTAGGTTTAGGCAAAGAGCTCACTTGCGTCACTGATTACTTGATAGCATTCTAAGAATCCATCATTCATGAATAAATCAATCGATTGCATGAAAGCTACGATAAAATTTTGCTTTTGCTTTATAAAATATACTCATTAAATAACGTATTATAAATTAATTAAGATTCTGGTTTCAAACACAGCCGGTTCATCGGAAAAATAATCTCAGTCGATCCAGTGACAGCTAGTCACCGGGATAAAGTAACCGCGACAGGCAACGACGTCATATATAATATATAGACGCGTGGTATTATTATTCACGGTGCCCGGGTTCATGGGTGAGGTTTGTCTAGGTCTTGGAGGCGATTGACCAGGACACACTGAACTCCAGATTCCTACCCACCCCTTAAACCCATTTCCTTCCCAGAACTCTCCTCTCCCTCTTTTCTTTGAAAAAACCCTCCACACGGCATCCTCAAAGATGACATAGGCCCTGAAAGAAATTATTTCCCTCAGGGCCTCCTGTGTGGAGTTTATGTAAAAACAAAAAATTCACAGCTGCCAGTTCAAATAATAATAATATTCGCATCATTCTCTCCACTCCCGGAGAGATTCACGAAATTACAAATCCAGGAGTATTTATGCCTGCCAGACGATGCTCCGCATATATGAAAATGTTTGTGTATTTCCTTTGGGCGGGTGCGGACATACGTTCACCGTTTGTCTCATTTTCGACTGTTGTTATTTAGTGAGTAAGAAAGAGCTGCAGCATTATATACGTTTAAAACAAAACCATCAGCGCATTGATGTTTGACGTTTTTGAATTTTTGGAATTTACTTACACTTCAATATTATCCTTGTAACTATATTCCATACTTTCAAAATTATCGTCGCGGCTAATAGTATTGGTAGGGGTCTACGGAGACATCACGGTACGATGTGATAGAGATGCAAGAAAATGTTTATTTTTTTCCTTTGAAGGAAACAGACCTTTGTAAATTGTGTATATCTTCCATTTAAGGAGCTGCAGCATTATTGTGACAAAGACATACGTTTATTGCCCTTTTTGTGCCGCTACGGTACCGCAATCTTGGATCGTCACGGTATTAATAAAGCGCTCATTGAGACATAGTGATCCGACAACATCAAGTGGCAATTTCGCAATATAATCTGTAGAGGATATCGCCGTAACCTCCTTTCAGGGAAATCCTAATAGGGTGTAAAAGCTTTCTGTAGAATCTGTATGCCATTAATGTTCAGTAACTTCATTCTGTCGAGCATTACTTAACACTGGCGCCCCGGGCCTGGAGAGCAGGGCCGTAGCCAGAGTTGAATTTAAGATAGGGCAGCGGTAATTACAGGTAGGGCGCAAGTAAAAATGTAACTTGATCTGATCTGGTGAATCGATTTTCGTCGTACATGTGTGAGGCAATACTTAATAGGATGATCAAAACATTTAGTAATTTTTTATACATGAAATACCGCACAAGAGTCCCAACTGCTCCCGTCTGGAACCAGTGAGACTATGGCATCCCCAATTGGGGTATGTTGTGAGGCTGAAGGTAGTGGGGAGGGGAAGGAGATAGGGAAGAGGAAGGTGGGGAAGTACCTGGCTCTTCAGATCTGGTCACTAAACACGGCTAAAGCCATTTCAAGCAACGTTTCAATTCTGAATGGTGGTCTTACACCAGGGCGATACTGATAGTATCTTCCACTCTGGAACATGCCGCAAATATACTATATATTATTTTAAATGAATAAATTGTGAAATAACACAAATTAATCAAATAAAATTTATTTGCGCACGACGGGTTCGAACCTGCGACCTTCGGATTGTGAGTCGAGAGTCTTACCTCGGGACCACGGTGGCCGTCATTTAACAATGATAAAGGATTATCTTGTGTTCCTTCACCAGGTAGATAATAAGTATTTGTTCACAAGGTAATTCTTGATCATTGCTAACAATGAACTTCAGAAAAGTAACTGCAGCATCAATGGCTTCTCATTTATTAAGGTTTATATTAGGTACATAATTTGAAATTTCAGAATAAAAACAAAATTAAAAATAATGAAAAAGTCCTTCCTTAAAACAATTGAATTCTTCGATTCGACATATCATTAAAAATACGAAGTATTTCATTTAGATCAACTAGTTATTTTCTTTTCAAAGGCTAGAAACACCATGCCTGCCATTCTTTCGTGACCCATTGACAGCCTCTGAGGCTTATTGATTGCAGTCAATGTTGAAAACGTATATTCGCACACAGCAGTGCTGCATCCTATTGTTGGCACAGATGCAAAAAGTTCATACGTATCTCTAAACGCCTCTCGCTGCCTGTACAAAACTTGCAATGTGCTTTCTGTATTATCCTCGTGACGACTCGAATGAGTTTTGACTACAGCAGCCTCTTCTCTTGATGGAATTGTTAGACTTGAAAAATTTGTTGAAATTTTGAATTGGAGATAAATAAATTACAAGCAGCAGAAATTTTGTTTAATATTTTTTAAACTTACCTAAAAGTTTTTTTTTTTCAATCGAGTATATTATCATGGTCCATGGTATTTCTTAAGGTAAGGCACAGGTATTTTAAGGTAGGGCATTGCCCCATAATGCCCCCTAGCTACGGCCCTGGTGAGGAGGCGTACATACTACTACTAGCTGTACTGACGGTTCCCGAGCTTGTTATACTCTGAACCAAATCGCGGATAATTTAATCTTTCATAAATAGGATGTTAAAGGATGCGCTTTTTGATCAGCCTCCGGCAGCGATCAGCTGAGGCGTTATTTACGGAAATTGAGTCTACTTCAATCAAAATCGTAACTAAATTTGTTTGTTGTACAAGGAAATGAAAATAAAATGGCTTATATTAGTCCATTTCTTTCAGCCAACCAAGAAAATTAAAATAATTGCTGAAGGATGAACTGTGAAAGAACACTTTTATAGCGTCGATCTGATTATCCGATAAAATCCTTGATACTATTTGCCATATTTTCAAAATTATTAATTTACGGCTAGAAGTATTGAAGGGATCTACGGAGACGTCACGAAGCGGTGTGTGTGAGAGGTGCAAGAAAATGATTACTTTTTCTTTTGGAGGAAAACGACACACGTCCATTG
This sequence comes from Glyphotaelius pellucidus, assembly GCA_936435175.1. Classification (NCBI taxonomy): domain Eukaryota; kingdom Metazoa; phylum Arthropoda; class Insecta; order Trichoptera; family Limnephilidae; genus Glyphotaelius; species Glyphotaelius pellucidus. Next base: position 29,726,851 of record OW386544.1, read on the forward strand.
TGTGATTCATTTTTTGTCTCACCATTATTAAATGTGTAAGAAAAAGCTGCAGCATTATTCGGATAAAGAACGTACATTTTATGGTTTTTTTGCCGTACGGTACCGTAATCGTCACGGTGTTTAACTGTTACCACCACTGTTATCCACGTAATAACTGTTACCACCACTATTATCATATTTTATGTTATTATGTATTTACCTGTTTATAAATGTACCAAAAAAATTTTGCTTATAAAAAAGTACATAAAAAAAATATAATTCTTCAAACTTCGCAAATTCACTTTGTGGCGTCATCATTATTAATAAATGAAAACAAATAACTTTGTGTATACCACTATTTAATCAACAATATCGACATGTTTCAAAAACTATGTTTTCTTCGTCAGGACAATAAGAAAAAAAATAATAAAAAAAATGTTTTCTTCGTCCTGACGAAGAAAACGTAGTTTTTGAAACATGTCGATATTATTGATTAAATAGTGGTGTACACAAAGTTATTTGTTTTCATTTATTAAAAAAAATATATATTCTACTATCTTTCTGTCCTTTTGTTCTCCATATCCAAGTCCACTAAAGCAATTGTTCTTTTATACAAAATCGACATCTCTGAGGTATTAATCTATTCAAGTCAATTTATCGTTAGACGTCCGCCATAGCAGATTTGTAGGGTCTCTTTTATTAGTGCACGTTGAAAAATTCTGTTTATTTGTTTTAAGACAATTTTTAATCAAGCGGGAAATCCCGCCGATCCTTTTGTTTTTGGGTATTAAATCAAAACGGAATTGAAAGACAACAGAGTATTTACATATAAATTTAAAAATTCTTTAATAATGGAAGGCTGACAAAGAACGCCCTGACTGAAGAACCAGTTAGAGAACCAAGAAGAGAATAAGTTGTGTTTTTATGATTTCTGTTCGTCTATCTCTATGTAAACCTAGCAAAGAAAATTGCTGGTAATAAACAAACTACGCCTTATTGTTTAATATGTTCATATGAATGAATTTCTGCCCTCTTCATTTGCAATACAATAATTCATTTTAAGACACATACGGCTTTTAAGGGGCAGATTTTTGATTTAAAATGTTTTTTTTATGTAGCTATTAACACCTGCATAGAAAGCCTCGACTCTATGCATTGTAAGGGGGCCAGTGTAAGGAGTGCCCGAGTGAGGGGGCCCACACCTCTGCCATAGGTCACCCGGGGTGCCCGGGTTCATGGGGTGAAGTTTGTCTAGATCTGGAGGCGGATGACCAGGACACACTGAACCCCAGATTCCTACCCACCCCTTCACCTCTTAAACCCTTTTCCTTCCCGGAACTCTATTCTCCTTACTTTCCTAAAAAAAACCCTTCACACAGCATCCCCAAAGATGACATAGGCCCTGAGGGAAATTATTTTCCTCAGGGCCTCTTTTGTGGAGCTCATGTAAAAAAAATGTTTACCCTAGGCATAGCTCAGAGCAGGGGGTAGGGCATGGGGGCTCCAACTACACCAGGAGTAGGTAGGCCGCGACCTTTATACGAATGGGACAAGTATCAACCTCTCTCCGGACGTTTCTCCAGATGAAACACTACGTTAATATCATAAAACTATTAGGTGAAGTATAGACACACACATATGGCAGTAGAGAACAAGTACAGGTAAGAACCGCATCCTAAACTAGTTAATTTCTAGGCATATGGGGGCAAATTCAGGTCTCAAATTCGTCTCTTTCTTTCGCATGAAACGGGGGTAAGTCGGGCATGAATTGTCGTTGTGTTGTCAGGAAATCGGTATCTGGTACAGGCCGACGAGGTTCGTTTTCCATGTTGAAATAGGTTTTTAACAAGGAACCAAGATCGGCCATTTTAAATGCTACTGGTACGTTGGTTAGCGGGAACGGGGTCCCGCGATGCTGGCGTATGTGAAGCCGGGCGCTAGGCAAGTGGCCGGGATCGCGGGGGTCGGCGGGCCGTGTTGTTTCCATGATTCTCGCGGTTTTTTTTTACTAGCTTTAGCTTAGAGCAGTTGAGCGGGAAATTCAAAGGTGTAGATATCATATTCGTTACGTAACAGCAGATACGAGCAATCAATTTAATTCTCCCGCCTTACCAAATGGATTGCAATCTTTAGAGCACAGGCGTCGCACGTCGGGTGGGAATGCTGTCCTTGTTCTACCGGTTTTTAAATGGAAAGTGCTCCGAGGAACTAGCGCCATTGATTCCTTCGGCATCGGTGCACCGTAAGAAAACACGCCAAACGCGCGCCAAGACCTGTTATTGAGTTCAACATCTCGGCAGTGGAACAATTTGCCGACCTATGTGTTTCCTCTCTCTTATAAGGCCCAGGTTCACCCCTTCCTTTTCACAGAAAGACCCTCAATACAGCATCCCCAAAAATAACACTCCTGTGTGGAGTAAAAAAACTAAGTTTTTCTTTTATTTCTCCAAAAGATGTGCCGTTATAGCTACTATTATTTTTGCAATATTGCACCTCTTACTGTAATGTTTTTACCGAATATATTGTCCACGTTGAAATCATAAATAAGTGGCGATATGAATGTCAATTTACTGCAAATAATAACAAATGATCCCATATCCAAGCATTCAGTTCGGGCCCAGTTTCCCGGCTCCGCTCGAGGTGCCTCGGAGGCAAGATCAAAATTTGAATTGGTTAATCTAATTTGTTAGAAGCGGTAGTGCTTGTGAGCGCCACTCACTCAGGATGTAAAGCACTGGGTACTCTCTACACTATATGGTTGCAGAAATATAGACGTAGTTAAGCAGAAAGCGTCCAACCCAAAAAGATTATTTATTTATTTATTGTTTCAAACATTTACAAAGTGTTGACAATTATTATAGTTATAAAATCGCCATTGGGATGTACATAGGTATTAACACTCCAATTATAAATGTCCACAGCATGCGTAATCAGTGTTTAGTTGTTACTAAAAAAAGAAATATTAAACATAGTAGTGTCAAATATAAAACATAACCTGCAGGGAAAGAAAGGAAAGATAATAAAAATAAAATGATAATAGAGCAATCACATCATTATTCTCCATGACATATGATGAAAGTAGATTGTTAATTTGCTTTTTGAAATATGTGAGACTGTTTGCATAGATATCTGCGTGGTCACATTCAATGGTATTATATAGACGACATATTCGAGACAGTGGATTAAAGTATGCAATATTGTTATTAAATAATTCAAGATAGAATGTATTATGACTTCTTAAATTGCGTCTATTAGAAACTTTTATACGATTATTGCTCAGACAATGAGTGGTTCGAAGCTTATCATAAATATTTTTTTATAAAAATATTAAGTCAGCAAATTGACTTCTTTTTTCCAGGGTTGTAAAATGAAATTGTTGGAGTCGTTCCTCGTAAGTCATTTAATCCAAGCTTTAATGATAAAAGACTTCAGAATTTTTTTTGGACCGATTCAATGGTTTTTGAATATTTTAAATAGTGTGGGTTCCAGATAACACTCCCGTATTCCAATTTGCTTCTGACCAACGAGTTGTATTGTATAAGGTTATAATGGATTGTGGTTTTTGAATGGTTTCGAAATTCCATGTATGAATCCCATCATTTTCAAAGATTTACTCGTGATATCATTGATGTGGACATCAAACTGAAACTTTGAATCAAGATAAAACTGAGAAAAGACGTTTTGAAAATTTGTCTCAATTGCTCTTAATTGCCTGGAGCCAGTGAGACTTGACATCTCCAATTGAGGCATGTTGTTGGGCTGGATTGCATTTCAACGTTTCAATCCTGATTAGTGGTCCTACACCAGGGCGGTACTGAGAGTACTTTCCACTCTGGAACGTGCCGCAAATATACCTTATATTATTTTAAATGATTAAATGGTGGTAGGTGCAAAGGTGCATTTAAATGAAAATAATGTATGTATAAGAAAAGAGAAAAAAAAAAAACAGAATTCAGTTTTTAAATTGCAGATGGCGAAAAATGAATTTTAAAAAAATGTTGGGACTGCATATACTTATAAAATTTACAAAACACAGTCACATGCAACTGAAATGTGGGTTAGTATAAAAATGAATTGCTTTTGGAGTTTGGATGTTTTCAGCAAATAACATTTCATATTTGAATGCTTGTGAGTTGGATGCTTTCTGCCCAACTACGTCCGCATAATACCTGTGTTCGGTACCGACTTAGCAGAATATTATAATAGGTTCTGACAATGGATAAAGTTTTGCCTGTGGATATAGAATATGTTATGTTATCATAACTGTTCCTTCAGGCAGATCGCTGGAAAATATCTTATGTTAACTTATGTGTATTGAATTGGGCACGATTTCTGCTCCTCAGCCTTCAGCGTGTTGCGTAACATTATCGCCGTAGTGCGGTAAATTCTATGCGACAAACGGCGGAAGTTGTTCATCTCTCCTGGAAAATCTTTGGGAATCATCAGCAATTGTTTTAAGGCGAAGAATAATGCTAAATCATTGTTTTAGACTAAGGACGGGTTGTTTCAAAAAATTTGATGAGTTCATCAAATATTTGAAGTTAATTTTCACGTTCTGTGTAAGTTCTATTCGAGTTCTGTTACTTTATCATCATAGGCCAGCTGCTTCATAAAACTGAAATCATCACAGAACTTGAATAGAACTTACACAGAACGTGAAAATTAACGTCAAATATTTGACGAATTCGTCAAATTTTTTGAAACAACCCATCCTAAGCTTTACATAGAAGCGGTGTACATTATAAATATTTAAAAAATATGTTGGATAAATTGTGATAAAAATGACCTATGTAAGAGGTGTTGGTTACCTAATAAATGGTTACCGGGGTAGCAGTACCAATACCCGCTTCCCAAATTTATATTATACTAGCTTTTACCCGCGGCTTCGTTCGCATGGTATTAGGGGGAAATTACTGTACCGCTTGCACTTGTCAATTATCCCCCTCCCCCTCCCCCTCCCGCATTCCATACATTCATTCCCGGTACATTCAGTTTTCTAACAGCTCGCGTGCCAACTAAATTTCATAATGCCAGAGCTCACCAGTAGTAAAAAGAATTATCCAATTTGGTGCAGTCGTTTGGAAGTTATGCGCGTACAAACATTTCAGAGATTCATTTTTATTTATATAGATACATAGATATAAACTACGATTTGCCGCAAATATATCAACATCGTTTCCACGGCTTCGATTTTTTTTCTGACGTTAGCAATAACTCGCTTTTGTTAGGGACAGAAAACGTATAATAAAAAGAATATAAAATAATTTTTATAATTTCAGAGATTACCATTATATACAGCCTATATTACTCGCATATACTTTAGATTTCTATTTTTGAAAGAATTTTTAAAATCGTTTTATTGGTTTATGCGTGAAAACGTAACAAACAAACACATGCAGTTTCGCATTTATAATATTAGTATGGACATTTTGCAACCTTCGTGATTCAATTGGGCTCATCGATTCAATAATAATTCAGTTAGCCTTTATACGTATTCTAAGAAAGAGCTTTTCCTAGAAGTTTTGCCAGCAGCAAACAGTCTAAGAACAACCGTGGATTTTCAGCTTATCTTGCTTTATCTTTGTTCGTGTACCCGGAGAGTGGCAGACTGAATTAAGTCCATGTATTAGGATTGACAGCACAAAGCGAGCTGGTGCATTAATCACAGGGGATGGAACGTCTGGCTTCACTAACTCGGGATAGGGTTCAACACCCAAAGCACAAAGCTCTGGTATTATTATTACCGGTAAATCCAACGATCGCGGGCTACCCCACTACAGGTGCTCTACACAGTGTTCTAAGCTCATACCGAGAAACTTTGGTGCTGGTTATTCATGGAAAACTTAGCACAAGATGTTGACTTTCCATTAGTGAACGCTCTTATAAACACACCTTTATAATAATAATTATTTCTAAGCTCTTGGTCAGCTGTACTATTATTTTTTAAAGTTAAAAAACTTCTTAAGCCCCGTTGTGATTTAAAACTCGATGAAACGAAAAATAGCGACACTAAAAGAGATAAACACATACACCTGTAGGATTTAGCCTGCGAGAGAATGAGATAGTATAATCGGTCTCCTCTTTTTTTATTTTTTATTCTTTCCCTTCTTATTTTATTATATCCTCTTTTTATTTTATTTTTTTATTTATTTTTCGATTCAATTTTTAATTTCGATTCTGTCCCATATTTACTGTATGTACTTATACTCTGTATGGGATGTGTGGGATTGCACTCACCTCCTCACATCCTGGAATAAAGACCATTATTATTATTTGTGCGGTGCTTCGTAGCCTTCCTACTTGTATACTTTCGTTTTCTGAAGGTTTCACTTCTACCGTAAGTGAATTGCACTTTTTTTATTTATTCATTACATTGTTAATTGGAGGATGTTTCCAACGGTGACTGGATGAAACTCAGAATGAAACCAACTCAGGACCACCTCAGGAAAGTCATTATAAGTGATGAAAAAAACATATAAAAATTGGTTTAATAGGTTACGTAGGTTATGGGCTATTTAAAAAATAATAATTTCACAACTTTAAACGACTTTTTAAATATTTCTATTTTTGAAACTGATAATTCATGGTGGAATTCTATTATAATATATTATAATATTTAAATAGGTGTTGAGTTGACTTCATTCTCATTTGGCATTGAACTGTTTCCACCACCATGCTTGGCACATGGTTGTGGAAACGATAGTTTGGGAAAATTGAAAATGGATAGATAGAAAAATTAATTGTGTTAGTTTTTTTTTCTTATATTGTTTTTATTTTTGAATTTATTTATAAGTACCCTCTAAACTGCCAAAGTAGTTTGTCAGAAGGTTAATTTAACAATATTTTTGTAATAAAGCACATATAACAAGAAACCACAACATAGAAAATTGAGACAGCAGAACAACTTTTAAGAAACTACAATATGAAGGCATAAAATACACAGACCGACAGAATATCACAGGCAAATTACTCAATGTCATATTTTTACATAAGATAACAAACACTATCAATATAAAAAGGCCATTTATAAGCCATTTCTTTATTTTTATTTGAGTTCGGTGGTGCAATTTGATTATATTTTTATGTTCATTGGCATCTTAAATATTGTAGGGACTAGATAAGTGAATGTTCGTTGCCCATATCTTAATATATATATTTCTTCTGTCCGTCTGTATGTCATTGAACTCCTCCTAAACGGCTGGACCGATTTTGATGAAATTTTTTGTGTGGGTTCAAGGGGATTCGAGAATGGTTTAGATTCACAATTTGGTCCACTGGAAAATGTTCTCTTAATTATTTTTTTTTATTTCTAAGGAGTTGTTGATTTTGGAATGTTTTACATTGGATCCGGCAGCCTGCGCTACCATCGCAGTATTAATATTATTCTATTTTAATTTTAGTTTGTCCCGACGGTTGTGTACAGGACAACGTCTGTCGAGTCCGCTATAAATAAATAAAATAAATTGTGGAACATTCCAGAACACTCTCGAATGTTGTCCTGAGCGAAGCCGGGTAACCAAGCTATTTATTTATAATTTTCGGAATGGACAAACCCTTATTTTTACTAAATCTAGTGCCATGTGCATGATCTACTTTTTCTTTATATATTGACTTTATATACATAAAATTGCTAGGTGGTATTATAGATAGCTCCGATATATTAAGCCTATTGTTTATTCTCTACCAGAACTACTCTAACTAAAATTCTTTTTAATTGCAAAAACAATGTCAGAAACGAGTCATTTAGACACTCACTTGTATCTAGATTGCATGTAGTTGGCCATACTTTTTCAGAAGTAGATGATGTGTTCACACATTAAATACCAGCAAAAGTTAGTTTATTTAAACGACCCTTTCATTTTATAAATGCAAGCTATCTGAAGCGAATAAATAAATAACCTTTTTCATCATTTTCAAAGCCTTAGCCTTTGCCTGTTCATTTTAAAACATTCCAGACGAGGAAAATGTTAAAAACAGAAAAAAAGGTTACCGCAGGGCACATTTAAAAAAACTATTTTAGTTCGTAATTACCACAGACAAAGGCAGCGAAGGTCGTCACATCAAAAGGCCTGTGAACTCGTCGTGTTTTTCTGGAAAAGGCGAGATAATTTATTTGATCTACGCCTACTACAAATATATCTCTTATCTATCTAAATAGCACCACTTCAATAGAAAAAGGCTTCGTAACTTGTTATTTATGAGCACAACATTCATTGTAAAAATTGTTACATTATGTTGAAGTATTGTGAAAGCTCGCAATTTATTATTTTATTTTTTACATTAGTTCCACACAGGAGGCCTTGAGGAAAATAATTTCCCTCGGTCACCAATGTCATCTTAGGGGATGTTGTGTGGAAGGTCTATTTAGGAAAGAAAGGGGAGGAAGTTCTGGAAAGGAAAAATGTATGAGGGGTGGAAAGGAATCGGGGGGTCAGTGTGGATCTAGGAATGACTGACGTATGAATTTGTTCTTCCCGGTGCAAGGTGATGTTTCGAGAGACCTGCTGGAGAGGTCAAAAGGCCTCCTTCAAATAGTCTCTCCTAAACCAGCCTGTCCCGCAGTTGGTGGGCAGATGCATCCGCTGCCAGACGCATTCCCGATGAACCTCACCCCATGAACCCGGGCACCTCTGCTAAGTCACAAATGACATAGGCCCTGAGGAAATTATTTTCCTCGAGTTAACGCACAAAATTTCTTGTAATTTTTTCCATTGTTCTGGCAGTTTTATTCGTTTCCGATCCTAAAGATATTGGATGACTTTAAGCCAGTTTTGAAAGGACATTATTTTTTCAATCGAGAGCGAGTAAAGGAAATATAAAAGATAGTTAGGGAGAATAAGAGTAATCTGATATAACCTCTTTGTAGTGTACAGGTTTATGCATGTAGTATTAAAGTCCTTCAACAGATGTTGTTATTGTAGACAGTTTGTTGTAGGTGGTTTTGAGGTATGTCTTTGGATGGTGGTAGTAAAGTTGTAGCTTAGGGCAACCGTCGCAGTTCGTGTCTAATACCTTCTGCGTCGAGTTCCTTTGCTTCAGAATTTCACAGAGCATCCATTAGAGCGGACGTTCAGCCCAGTTATATATTTATTGTAAACCACTAGATAACGTGAATAATGTAATTTGTAATCTCGACGAACCACGATTGAAGATTCACGGGCACACATCTTGTAATCCCAAATACTGGAATTGAAGAAAATTTCTCTCTTGAATAGTATCTTCCTTTAAGCAGTACACATAATATGTAGTTTGAGCAAGTTGCGATGCATTCAAGGCAAAACTAAACTAACCTATCCAATTTTTTTTCTCTTTTTTCGTGTAAATACCGAACAAGAGTCCTAACTGCTCCTCTGTCTGGATCCAGAGACACTAAGGCATCCCTAAGTTAGGTATGTTGCGGGGAGAGCAAGTAGGTGGAAAAGAGGACGGTGGAAGTATCTGGCTAGCCAGATCTGATCATCAAACACGGCTGAAGCCATTTTAAGAAACTTTTCAATTCTGAATGGTGGTCGTACACCAGTGTGTAGTGTTGAGAGCCTTTCCTTTCAACCACGGAGGCTGTCATGTACCATTGAAGCGAATTTAAAACGGCTCTGTAAAAATCATATTATTTTTATTAATTCATCCGTTAAACTCAATAAAAAATACCACATCTAACCTAAAAACTTTGCAAATGGAAACCAAATACGATTCGAATCCATACTTCACCATTATTTGGACGCCATTTGCGCTAAGATGAAAAAATATATACAAGAATTACAAATTGTAAGCGTTGTAATTTATCATTTCTAGACCATCGAGACGACATTTAGATGTTACATTAATGTTTAGAGACGATAAAGTTTTCTTTCAAAGCAATAAAAATGGATCTGCGGGATGTAAGACTGAAGAAAAATAATACTTTTTTACTATGAATGATAATAATCATACTTTATTGCGGGGTATGACGGTATCAATTGAAACACTCGCTCTAAATTTGCGTACTAAAAGTTAATGTACTTTTCCAATCGGAAAAAATGTGTCCATTACGTTGTGTTTGCGAAAGGTTGTGGTTTTTCATCAAATGTACTAATTTTTGTTGTTGGTATAGGATTAAGTTGGTAAGTAATGTGAAAAATTCCTGCATAATGCGCAACATTACTTTTAATTCAAAATTGGAAATATTTACCACGTCAGCGTGCCTACTAGCAGAGTGAAATCGATAACATCACAATATTGGATAGATAGGCGTAACTACCGATGATCTTATACCGATTTATAGAGCACGGCCGCACTGTTGAAAGCCAGATCGATATTGACAGGTAATAAATAAGAAACTGATAAACGATAGCAAAACTGGCGGATCTGTCTATGGATTTACATTTCGAAAAGTCAAACGGATTAAAATTTAAATAAAAATGTATTGACCATTTCGAATTGAAATGCTAACTTTTAATAAGATAACGTTTCAGTTAAGCACGATATTAAAATATATTTTACATATACTGTAAAACAGCCGACACACGATAGAATAATATTGGAGCTTGCATAGAATTTTCACAGAACTTGAATTTTAACTTTGAAATTTGAAAAATTGTTAAAATTCTTGGAAACAACCCGTCGTAAGTTTTTGCGTGGGATTGAGAGGGATTAAGACAAGGTAAAGGGATAGGCAAGAAGGGGGGGGGGGGAAATTTTGTTTTGCCGTTTATGGATAAAGAGTGGGCTTTAAATTAATGGATTCTTTAGAATCTGGTGGAATTGGACAGTTTAAATCAGTTATTTTCAGAGTGGGTGGTGTAACCACCGAAGAGCCATTAAGAGATTCAGGGTTGTGCAATCGGAGAGCGTAGAAGTTCAATAAAGAGCGGAAAGGCGCTGATAAAATTGGCGGTGCAATTTTATTTCTCAGTACACAACAGATCATAATATATGCAAAGCTATGAATCGTCAAAATAATAATATTTTTTACAAACTGTAAGTGTAGTGTAATTTTTAGTTTTAAATTTATATTTTTCAAGGAAATGTACAAAACGTATACGATTACCGATCGGTAGCAGGTTTGCAGTGCATTGGATTTCTCTGAAGTGCATTTTTTCAGCAAGCTTCCACAGAAAAGATAAGAAAGTGCCTAAGATAAACTTGCATTATAATTCTACCACACTCTGTTCAAAATCCGTACTAAAAAATCTACCCGTCCGTATCCTGCCCGAGAGCAAGTTCGAAATGAATCTTATACGTGTGTCACGAATTCGGCAAAAGTCCCATGGTTGATTTTATTTAAAAAAATCAGTTGCTCTAATTGTTACCATTACTGTTGAAAACATTATTTATGTGACTAGAATGCCTGACGTATATAATAGGCGTATGTACGGACGTACATGACTAACTTTAACCAGTGATTCTTGACAAATTGGAGTAAAACATCTAAAAAAAATTTGGTTCTAGTGACTTTTTTGATGTTTCTTCTTCAAAACCAAACAAATAAAATACTTCCACACGTTGTGATGGTCCCACCCCGCTGCAAGGTTTTTTCACCCTTCCCTTTTCTCTCTTCGTCGTTGAGATCTCCGATCGGAAGGTTCAGCTACGCCGTTTTCCTGATCTCATTTTCCCAACCCCTGTGATGCGAAACACAGTAAAACAAGGTTGTCCTGGGAAATCTTACAATAAACCCTTTACTTCACGTTGTGATTGATTTTTGCTTCGAAGCCTCCAGATTATTTGGAGTAGGAATTTAATGTATTTACTCTTTTTCGTGGTAACTTTCGACTCTTTAAAAGGCGTGGAAGAATTTTTTCTGTTGTTTTCTCAAACGCATGAAGGATACGCCCTGTCTAACTGCCCTACTCTACCGATGCCTATGGCCCTAACTGTATACTCCCTGTAGAGTCCCCGTTCCCCGCTATAGTGATCCCTTTGGCACCTACTCTATTAAGGCTGGTTAAGCCATCCTCTTGTCCAATTTTGCGCTAGTAAAATTTAACTGTACGTCTAAAGGTCAGTTAGTAAATCACGAAGAAGGAACCTAGCTCACGTAATGGTCGATCCTGTGGACAATCAAATGGCAATACAAGTTCATTATTTACTTTAATTTAAATGTACGTACCTAGAAGTGCCTCTCTATGGCCGAATAGGCTGCTCCCGCGTCTCCCAATCTGAAATACCTATCCTATGCATAACCGTTAGAAATATTGTTATTGTTAGTAGCACCAATTTACGGCAGAACTAAGGGGTTTTAAGGAAGTGATAAAAGGAAAGGAAGGAGAATTTCTTTGCAAACTAGTATTGGCTCCTCCACTAACCAAGTTGACCGAGTGGGCAGTTCTCCGGACACAACTATCCCGCCAATGCATGTCTGAGCTATACCCCGGTATCTGGCGGATCTCTTGGACGATCACCCTGACATACCCGGACTCACTCATGCCAGAGGAAGAACAGCAGGCTTTCAAACCGTTCCCAGTCAACTCCAATACGCATAACGCCTCCGGAGACTACGTTACTGGCTCTAAAAGGGGTATTTCCATTTCGTCCCTTATCATGACTCTATTCGCGGGCAAGTGGCGCGAAGCTGTGAGGCAGACCGTCAAAGCCGACCGTCTTCGCCTTTCCACCTCCAATAGTTGACATAAGGCGCACTTTGTGGGCCTTACGTTTACTTTTGGGTTGACACAGATGAGAGAATGCAACAACGTTACAGAATTTTCCCGCAAGATACCTTGTTAACGGTCTCCTCCACTCAACCTTGCAGGCTTCCCGTGATGTCTAAAGTCAAACGCCTCCGTCAGCGAATCGTGCCCATGACATACAATTCGGCATCCCTGGTACATAACCTTTCGCGCCCGTTCGCTCGACACGATCCCGCGAAAGGGAATGACCTCCGACATAGCGCGTGACCCGCCCAGTCTGTGGCTGGTACCTCTCCTCCTCGTAACATGGTAATGAGGGAAAACCCTTACCTTTCCGACATACATATCTCACTTATGTATAGTCTCAGTACCGTCGTACACATTCCTCAAACGTGAAAATTTAATTCACGCAATACAACAGGTAGAAATTTCGCAGATAAACAGGTTGATATAATGTTATACATGCATAGAATCGTGAATCTGGTTCTCACGCCCTCCTCCTGTCGAAGTCTGCGCCAAACTGTCAGCCAACGCCTGCAATTGGGTAAGTTGTACTGCCAAAATTTCATCAATTCGATTGGGTGTACTATCGTAGTCTTATTGCCTCTGCGTTCCTAGGTACTTGTAAGAACCATTTTTTGCTGCTGTTCCGTTCCTAGCATCCAGCTGTTAGGCGACGGTTCGGGTGGCTGGACCCGAGTGATAACGGTGAAGAGAAAAAAAAACCCCTGACCGACACGCACACTTATAGTAAACAATAGTTCAATTGACTGCTTCGTTCTTGCGGTCAGCATGTCCTGTAATTTAAATTATGGAGTTGTAATTCGACTTACCGAGAGTGATTGATAACTGTACCCTTTATCCTAGCGGGAATACACGCTCGTTGTGATTTTGGACCTGCACCTGTTATAACCTGTGGGAAAACAAAGAAACCCTTTCCACCTCCCTACGACCATTCCCCCCCCCCTGTTATGTAATGTCCTGAAATCTATACTCTGTTCGATCATCTGTAGTTATCATTTTTTGTTATAGCTTCCGTCAAGCGGTATATTTATTATTAAAGCCCAAATTAATCTACGTAAAGTTTATACGATTTTTCCTGTAAAGTGAATTCCGTTATGGTTTGATTACTCCTTTCACCTCCCTAATAATGAGTCATCTCTTTATTTATTTTATTTATTTATAGTTGATTAATTTGATTATTACACGTAGAAAAGAAGAACACGTGATTTTATCCACTATCGTTTAACAATTTATCACCGCGATTATTGCAAACACAACTTATCACTGAATTTACGTTTTTTTTTGCAGCTATTTGTCTATTATTAAGTTAGTTTTACCTCTTCATATTTCCGCAAATCGGATAAAGTATAATATTAATTTATTTACTAAGCGATTATAACACTGAATTTAATCCGATAAACTAACTTTATTTTTAATTACGGTAACTTCAACTATGTGCTTTTTCATTATTACGTGGCGATGCCATAATTCACGAACTTGTATTATTTTTATAATTCACCAACTTCTGATTGATGGATCGAACTTCCTTCTAACAAAACTTACAACTATCTCTTTTCACTTAGGTTAATTCACTCTTTTTGCTAGAGGTTTAGAACCAAAAAACCTCCGGACTTAACCGTATTCTTCCGCCGAATTCCACTGACTGATCTTCACTCACTGCCCTGTTATCAAAAAAAAACTGCCTATTTAAAACGAAAATCTCCCATCAATCAAAATAAGTTCACGCAATTTTGAGTCGTATTTACTAGCTTGCCACCCACCACTCTTGCTTCATGCCTCTTCCTGCCTTCTACTTTTGTCACAGTCCCAACCCTTGAAATCGGGGTCCCAACCATCTCGGTCTAGCAAAATAAAACAGGGGTGGACCACGCTCTCGACTCAAACTTGTCATAGGACATTTTCTCCCACTCAAAATAAATGTATTACATCGCACTACCCCTGCATACATTTTGGAATAATCCATTATTATTATCATTATTTTATAACCTAACGCGAAGGAATTTTATTCTACGCATTATTCTACGAACAATATGTATTCTCCCTTGTTTTTCCGTATTTGTGAGTGTTTAGGCCTTATACTCTGACAAACTCTCTCTTTAAACAAATAGCAACGCCCGTAAGGCTTTTCCCAGTATTAAACTCACATTTTTATTGATTTCGATTTTCATTTATGGCCATTTATCACCACCATGGCCTAATCTGTCCCTGTTATTTGCATCTCTACTAAGTAACCTCCCACATCTCATCGTCTCGTTCTCCCGAAAAAAGCTAATAACTGTCAAAATGTTTTATTGATCTCTTCAAAAATCACACTCGAATTTGTAAATAAATTTAGAATTAGACAGGCCGTTAAATTTTATGCATTTGGCTAATTACTTTTTCCACTATTTTGTACGTAACCTAGAGTGGTGATTTCGGCTTAATGACCTCTTCTAAGAGCCAAAATCGTGTTACCTGTCAATCTCTTAGAACGACACTTATGCACAAGAGATTGTAAACCTTCCCCATGTCGCTCCTAATAACTGAAACGCAAAAGTTCATAATTAACCCAAAATCTACTTCCTGAACGATCTTTTTCAAAATCTCAATAGAGTCTCGGTCCCGAATTTCAACAGTTATCAATTTCTTATTTTTGGTCATCATGAAGTGAGTTATGATCAAATTCATAAGGGTCTGCATTCCATACCATGGACTTCGTGAGAACTCTCGCTCCTTCAACCAGATAAACGCCTTTAGCTCCGCCTCTCTCTCGCTATTCGTTGTGTTCAAAATAATTGTTAATTTATCATTTCCAATTTGTCCAACGTTTTACATCTCCGATAGTCTAGCACCTCCCACGCGATAATTAACCCGTATTTTATTACAGACTCCTTCAATTTCGTTTTCAAACACACCCAACAGAGGTCAGTAATATGATCGAATTTAAATATTTAAAAAAAAATTTCCTCGTCTACTTGTTCAAACAACACTGAACCATCACAACGTCATCATCAGTACCTACCTTCGACCAAGTATTAGGTCAATGGTACCTACAGATTTTAAAAATATTTTAAGTTGAAAAAAGAAAAAATGTCACCGCAGACGAAAAATTCATTTACATTTCACTCCAAATAGTGTCACAAATCACTTGTTAAAATAAGTGAAGTGAATCCCTACAACCCTGAATATACGTCAAGTATTCCTCGCTGCTTGCAAAATTAAGTTTTCAACGGTAATATTATGTAACAAAACAACTGTTTTTTTTAAATAAAACGTGATTTGTTGTTTTAAAAGGTTTTTTTTTATCTTAGGACATTGGAATTTTTAAAATTATTTTCGTAAGATCGATTAATTATCAATTTAGTGTATAAGATTTCTTACTTTAACGTCCTTAACATTTGAGAAGACAGGTAAACAAAAAAGTTTTAAAGTTATAAAGAGTATTAAACATGTTTTAAAGTTATAAAGAGTATTATATACTGTTTTAGAAATTTCATAATAATAATAATAATTGGATACTTTGTAAAGCGCCGTTTTTGTGAAAAATCACCTCAAGGGCGCAATAGCACCATTCCTCATGTCATGTAATGCTGATTTAGAACATCTGTTCCGTCTTGTTGTATTTTGAACGAGTCGTTAATTCTATCCATTGTTCTAATTAGAAGGCTGTTATCTGTGATTCTGTTTGTATTAGCATTGACATATTAGAATTTTTTCTCGATTATTTAGGCGAAACACGCCGTTGGGTACGCCACGTAAATGATAGAGAGTGCTAACTAGATTGCTGTTTCAACCTCAAGAATTGGAGTAAAAATATCGACCAGCACACCACAGATGTTAGCTTATATCATCGTTGTGATCAAAAATTTACAGCAAAGTCTTTTAACACGAAACGGAAAAGCTCCATTTTAAAAACATGAACGGAATAAGGATGAATGTTCGCCATGTTTTATGAGACTGGCTTAGAATGTAGCATGCAGCGAAGAGTTGGGAACCGTTCAGGAGCTAGCAGGTCTGTTCACTTTCATTGGGATTTATAGTTGGTTCGCTTGGAACAAGATCCTCGCAGGGCTTTAAAACCAACTGCACGGGAATGTGTTAAATAATGCATTATTGACTAAATGCAATTCCACTTAACTTGGTTTGAAGAGATGTCATTTACATAAAATGTTTCTTACTGTCAACGAAATATATCCTGACACGAGAGAGGATGGACTGTAAATCTTTATTTTTTGTGATGGCTTTCTTTAAAATCAGTCACAAGATGAGGTAAGTTGAAAGGAGAAAGACCTTCCTTTGCTGTGGTCACATGCTGCAATATTGATGGTGGCTGGTCTTCACAAGGGGTAATTACACTTAACCGTCACTTTTTGTAAATTAATTAGTATTTTTACGACATTTAAGCGAGTCAAGAGCGAGCTGTGATCAGTTTCACGACGAGTTTCAAATGTTATGCAATATTGTGTATGTGTGCCAAGTAGGAGGACATCATCTTCCGCTTTTTTTAGTAGATAAGTAGGGCCCTTCAACGAAGGAAAAGGAAAAAGGGAGAAAATAACAATGCAAGGAATTTGGGAAAACGTGTTTCAGTTCATAAGCTGGAAAATGTGTTTAAGTTCAAAACTAAAGGCCTACATTTGACAGAAGCTGTTGATCTTTGAATTTATATTGTAAATCCCGACAGAAACGTTGAGTAATATGGTAATCAGTGTTCGGTTGAACCGGAAGATGTTTTTTCTCCAAAAAACATTGGTAGATACATTATGAAAACTTCCACGATATTGGCAGCACGAGAAACATACGTTTCTCCGATTTGTCGAATCCTGACATATAGGCTTTCCATTCTCATTTAATCCGGTTCACTTAGATCGGCATTAACAAATCGGTACTTCACTACAGTCCCTCCCTAAAACCGCCTCAACACGCTGCCCAATCGTATACGGATTTAGTTCCAGTGTATTTTACGCGAGATGTTCAGAGGCACGAGGGAAGCTAATAAATGAAAATCGATTTTCCTGAGCGAGTAAGAACTAATAATGGCTCGATGTCGGGTGAAAACGTCCATTAGTGACGAAACGGGATTAGGGGCAGGTAGGTAAAGATTAATTAAGAATAATAAATTAGTATCTATAAGTACTGGCTTTATAACTAGGCACCGTCGATTTGTAATGTTGGTACGCCTTTCATATGAAGGTACTGCGTTGTCTAAACATAGGCCTGGTACAAGGTTCGTAGAAAATGTATTAAACAAGGTTGGCTCATCGAGGGGGTAGCGATGATTGGCTAGAATGACGTGACGTAGTTAGAAGTCCATTTTTCACCGGAAGATTTGGGTTAACTGCAATACAAGTTGCGTCAAGCGACTCAGAATGCTTTTGCAATGGTTTATTTATTATACGTTGTTAATATTATATTGATAATCAGGGCGATACTGATAGTGGAAGATACTATCAGTATCGCCCTGGTGTAAGACCACCATTCAGAATTGAAACGTTGCTTGAAATGGCTTTAGCCGTGTTTAGTGACCAGATCTGAATAGCCAGGTGCTTTCCCACCTTCCTCTTCCCTATCTCCTTCCCCTCCCCACTACCTTCAGCCTCACAACATACCCCGATTGGGGATGCCATAGTCTCACTTGCTCCAGACGGGAGCAGTTGGGACTCTTGTGCGGTATTAACTGTAAAAAAAAAAAAAAAGCTAATATTTGAAGTGTTACTTTTACATTGATGGTGTACATTCGAGGTTATATTGCCTTTGTAGACATTTAAATTCTTAAATAGAAAATCTCATTTAGCAAACTGTCGTGACAAGAATATGACAGGGAGGCGTTGAAAATAATTTTATTCATGCTAAAAGACGCACAGAGTGGTAGATACTGTCAGTATTGCCTTTGCGAAAGTCGTAAGAGACCACCATTTTAAATCGAACCGTTGCTTGAAATGATTTTAGAAGTATTTGGTGTCCGTATCATGTGACTAGCAAGGTACTTTCCCACCTTTTTATTTCCTTTTTCTTTTCCCTCCCCATACCGAAATAATCAAATGCTTTTCATCACAGTTATATGAAATAATACAATTTATTTGTAGTATAATATCTTCTTCTTCATTGGCGCTACAGCCTATTTCGAACCTTGGCCTCCTTCAAGATAAGCCTTCATTGTCCTCGGCCGTCGTCTTCCAATCTGCAACATCCTCTTGCATCCTCCAGCATCCTCTTGCATTCTCTTGCATCCTCCTGACATCATCTCAGCCTAAGTCAGTCCGCCATTCGTTTACTTTTCGGTAAACGAATGACGGGCTGACTTAGGCTGTTTGAACCTTCTTCGGGACTTTTGTGCGCTAGTATAATATAATTACAACGAAATAAGCCAAACTTTAACATAGCAACGTCAGCAAGAAAGCAAATTCAAAGTTCAAATAAACGTACTTAACAAGAGTGAAATAAATTGTATGGTCTGAAGTAGGTACTATTCGAAAACATTTTTTTTGTGTCATCAACACATATTTTTTCGTTCATATGAAGCAGATACTTTGAGAGGTGACATTATAATCCATACTCCATACTAATATTATAAATGCGAAACTGCTCGAGTTTGTTTACTACGCTTTCACGCATTAACCAATAAAAAGACTTTAAAAATTCTTTCACCAATAGAAAGCTAAATTATATGCGAAGACTATAGGCTGTATATGATGGTTAGCTCTGGCGTTATGAAATTATAAATATTAATATATTATATTTGTTATACGTTTTCTGTCGCTAACAAAAGCGAGTTTTTGCAAACGTCAGAAAACAAATCGTTGCCATGGAAACGATGTTGATATATTTATGGGCTCTATGCTGGTAGGTACTCAGCCCCCTACCTATTAGTCGGCTGCTGCTCCAGAAAATTCAAATATTAGAATATGTTTTGTTTTTTGGGACAAGCTTATGTTTTGGAATAAACGTCAGATGAGAGTTCCTACATTGAAAATATAATTCGTACAGATTATTATTAAAGACTGTATAATAAATAGTGTTATTTTTTTATTATATTTACAAACTTCCACATTTAAATAAAAATAAATCTCCGAAACGTTTGCACCAAATTGGATAATTCTTTTTTTCTTTGAGCTCTAGCATTATGAAATTTAGGTGGCACGCGAGCTGTTTGAAAGCTGAATGTACCGGGAATGAATGTATGGAATGCGGGAGGGGGTGGGGGGAGGGGGATAATTGATAAGTGCAAGCGCTAGAGTAATTTCCCCTAATACCATGCGAGCGAAGCCGCGGGGAAAAGCTAGTTTAAAATAAAACAATAACTTTGTAAACACCACTTTTATTTTTTTTAATGCCGACCGGGTTTCGCTACAACCGTAGCTTTTTCAGAGGAGTACACTACTATCTTATTGTACTGCCCTGAAGAAGCTACGGTTGAAGCGAAACCCGGTAAATAAGTACATAAAAAAAATAAAAGTGGGGTTTACAAAGTTGTTGCTTTATTTTAAAACATATGTTTTTCTCTATTTATAAACACGCGGATGATGAATCACCTGGTAGGAAGGCTTCAGTCAAATAAAAAAGTTTTAAAACATATTTGAAATAAGGCGTACCATAATAAAAAAAAAAACTTGATTTATGTATTTTCACGGATTGTTATTTACAGATATCTATCGTCCAAGAAAGCATCGTCGTTGTTTTCTTCGTTTCATAATATTATAATCTATCCCCATTTCCTAGCGTCTCCTAGACTGGGCGAAAACAATAATAGTTTGTTATTTCACAACACATACAGAGACACATCGCCTTTCCAAAATACCGTAAAATATAAAATATTCTCTATGGAAATTATACTTCTGTGGTGGCGGTGTCTCCTGGCGGGAAATTCACGAAGCTCGCAATATTTCACACTGGCAACACCGTTATTGGAATCGAATTGGCACTGTCTTGCCGGTCTTATGCAAACAAGAAGGCGCAATTTTGAACTTTTCGCGAATTTCTAGCAACACTCGCTACCTAGTTCACAGTAGCGAAAAGAGGTGGCAATTTAAAATGAATATATTACGTAACGCAATTTACCAAAGGTTCAGCCATTTTACTAGGTTTCAAAGGCAGTTTCCAAGAATTTAATGTTTGAAATAAAATAATGTACTTCTCAATCTGTGAACTTGCCTGATGTCCTTCGAGCTTTTGTGAAAAATCCTAAGAATTAAAAATAAAGTGGTATTTGTCGTAGGTGCCCATTAGGTAAGCCTTTTTCAACCGAAATAATTTTTTACGAACTTTTATTTTCAAAAATATTACTATTTTATATAAATTGTTTTTCTTATTAAACAACTGAAAACCTGTAACAAAAAATATCGCATCTTTTTTTGTTTAGCTCCACACAGGAGGCTCTGAGGAAAATGATTCCCTCGGGGCTTACGTCATCTTAGGGGATGCTGTGTGGAGGGTCTTTTTAAGGAAGGAGAAGTGGTAGTTCTGTCATGGAAAAAGATATAAAGGGTGGGTAGGAATATGGGGGTAAGTGTGTCCAGGAGTGAAGGATGTATGAATCCATCCCTCCAATTGCGTTGCTAGGGGATGGGTCGAAAGAGTCCGACTAAAAGGCCTCCCTCAACCAGTATCTCTCGATCCGGCCTGCCACGCAGGTGATGAGCAGATACATTCGCCTCCAAGGCCTAGACAAGCCTCACCCCATGAACCCGAAGCTGAAAAGTAGTCGTGTTTATCTAGAGCCCCCCGAAAAAAAACGGTCCGGAAAATTTCTTGTTACTAGAGTTCACTGCTCAACGCATTTGAATATCTATTTGTTTTTCTGTTCATTGTGATTACAGAAAGCAGAAAGTTTATAAAAGCCAAAAATTTAAAAATTTATTCCCCGAAAATTTTAATCATCAAACATATTAGTTTAGGTAGTATGTCTGTCTGTAAATCAGGTTTAAGATGAAAGCTATACATGAAATCCTATTTAGATTAATCTTTACGACGAATCGGTTTACATTATGAACATTAAAAAAATGTGTTACGGATAGCTTTTCTATGTATTGGAATTAAATAATTAATTACTTTACAAAAAATATAAGCGTAAATCACTAAAAAATTTGTTTGCATGACTTAACTATCAAGTAATACAAGAAACAATTTTTCAAAAATACCCCTTTATGGCTAAGACTATTTTTGAGGTTTTGCATGTTCTAACTTTTTAAAATTCTTATAAAATTATGCACAAAATAAATAAAAAAAACACCTTCTCGCTTACTTGTCTCGTGCAAATAAGACGATCGATTTAAAATTTTGTAGGCATGAGAATCGAAATAATTCTAGCGTTTATATTCCTCTTAAATGCATTCTAGAAATCAAGTTTCTCGATTTTAAGTTCACTTTTAAAGTTGGAGCTGATTATGTGAAAAAATCAGGTAAGCAATACGTAGCGACCGCATCCGCATCCGCAAATGCGGAATATTCGCATTAATTTAGACATCTTCATCCGCATCCGCAGATGTGAAACTCCAATAATCCGCATTCGCATCCAAATTCGCGGATGTCAAAATTTTTGCATCCGTAACAATGCTGGTATGTACTCATTATATAATATTATTCAGATTTTTTGTTTTTGTTTTTCAAAATTGTAATTGTAACGTCCTGTGATATTTCACCGGTTTGCGCTAGTCAAAAATACTTATTTCGTTTGTGTGTCTGTCCATATAGCTCCGGCTTAATCAATAAACTTGAAATTGTTTTGAAATTGCTTTATGAAAAAAAATGCTTTTTCAAAATTGGAACTGATTGTGATGAATACCGATGTTTGACAGGTCTGCACTTAAGTTCTAATTCAGAAAAAATGGACCCATTTTCATGGGAGCCCTGCATTACAAGCATTTCTGCAAGTACAGTTAGGAATTTCGTATTTTCCTGGAGCATTCTTCAAATTGAAAGAACCCAACGACTTGTTTGTAACAATAATTCTTCCCCGTGCGGCGCGACGCCGGCGGTTCTCCGAAGAAGTGTCTGTTTATTCGAGAACTGCGACAAAAGAACTTTTCACAGAAGTGAGCTCGTTTGAAAATAACGTCGTTCAAATTGAAAATAGACACAGTTTCGCACGAAAGATTAAAAAGAAAACTTACACGGAATTTGTGTTATCTTAAAGTGGACTGCCTAAATTGTTTTTTTTTTTTTTTATATAAGCCGGAACGTACCAGAGAAAAGTGGCATGATCAAGTAAATTAAAATAATATACGGGTCCTAGATACGGCGCTAACGGTTATTAGTAAATGCATCCTTGAATATGAATTTTAATGTAATTTTTGTTATAATTGAACAATTGCAAGCTGTTTCCAATTCAGTTAGTGTAAAAAAAAATTATCAAAAAAAAATTGAATAAAAAAAAAATTGCATGTGTGCATTAGAAATAAAACCCCAAAACTAACCTCCGAGAGAATGAAACGAATGCAGAGTATCAGGATTCGGATAATTATAGGGTTTATTTATTATAATGCTAGCTTTTACCCGCGGCTTCGCTCGCATAGTATTAGCAGGAAATTACTGTAGCGCTTACACTTATCCATTATCCATTATCCCCCCTCCCTCCTCCTCCTCCCCCTCTCCCTTCTCCCTCCACTACAACCCCCTCCCCCCTTCCGCATTCCATAAATTTATTCCCGGTACATTCAGTTTTCAAACAGCTGGCCTGCCACCTAAATTTTATAACACCTGAGCTCACCAGTAGTAAAAAAAAGAATTATTAATTTGGTGCAGTCGTTTGCGTTAGCGCACGTACGTTTTTATTTAAAAAGATCGATAGATATTAACTACGACTTCCCGCAAATATATCAACATCGATTCCACGGCAACGATTTGTTTTCTGACGTTAGCAATAACTCGCTTTTGTTAGCGACAGAAAACGTATAATAAATATAATTTATAATTTCATAACGCCAGAGCTTACCATTATATACAGCCTATATTGACCGGTCAGTGGTTGAGTGAGCATCGCGTTAGGGTTCCACCCGGGCTTCCCGTGTTCGATTCCTTGGCTGGCTAAGTCCTCCATCACCACACAAGCAACATTTTAGGCTTTCTGTGGTGGTAGTAGGAGATTTTCAAATATTGTTAGGTTATTTGTAACCCGGGAAAGTTTGTCTTTCTTTAAAAAAAAATTGTAGACAAAGTACATTAGTTCTTTTAATCTATGTAGTTGCATATGTTTACAGCAAAGGGTCAGTGGAAAGTATGAGAAGATTTGTGACCGACAGTATATACATTTTGCTTTTTTATAAATGCGCAAGTAATTGCTTGGCGCAGGTAATCATTTTTATAATTAACCCAGTTGGGATTTGTGAACGCAGATAATAATATATATATATATATATATATATATATATCATCAAAGGAAACAGTCACGGGCTGATTTTTTGGTGGGAGGGCCCGAATATTCGATTTTATTCACAAAAATTGATTTATTTCTCTTCGTGTTCACATTTATTTGCTTAATTATTTATTTGATAATTGGGATCGGCTCAAGTGCGTTTTACGGCCCGTCCCCAATGATTGTCGCTTTGCCCCCAAATATTAAGAATGTCTCCTGTGGGGCGTGCACTCCACTTTGAGAAACACTGGCATGGATAATACCTATTTGGATGTTAAATAAATATGACTCTTTTTCTTTCACCCTTTTTACATTTATTTCTTTTTAGATATTTCCATGCAATACACGAAAGCTGCTCGTATTTGAGTTTGAAATGTTTTCAAGATATTGTCCTTCCCCGAATGGGTTTTATTCAAAGGTAATGGGAGTATATTTTTGATGAATTGCTTCTGTAATGTAATGCTGCGTATAAACAGGTAGGTATTACAGCGAGTCAAGCTGCGAATTATGGGAAAGGAACGCCGTTTGCGGTTGCTATTTCCACAAATCGTGCGTTTATCTGTTAATACGTAAAATCCTAAGTCACAGAAAGAAAATTTAATGGCGCTGAAAAATATAATTTTAATAGATGTAAAATTACTGGAAAATCTCGACAAAAAGAAAAAATTTCGACTGCTCCCGATTCTAGGGGTAAGGTAACTAGCAACCCTAATGTCGCGGGTCCGGATACCAACGTGCGTAATTAAATTTTTTTGATTGATTTTTTTTATTTCACAATTTATTTATTTAAAATAATATATTGTTCCATTGTGAAGATACTATCAGTATCGCCTTGGTGTAAGACGAGAACTCAGAATTTAAACTTTGCTTGAAACGGCTTTAGCCGTGTTTGGTGACCAAATCTAAATAACCAGGGACTTTCCCACCTTTCACCTCCCCCTTCCCAATCTCCTTCCCCTATCCGCTACCTTCAGCCTCAAAGCATACCCCAATTGGTATAGTCTCACTGGCTCCAGAGAGAACAGTTGGGACTCTTGTGTAGTATTCACATAGAGAAGATTTTTAATTTATTTTAAATAATGTAAACTTATTTATTTCTACACATACATGATTATAGGGGTTCCATGACAGTTGATCCGCCGACAGTAGCACCCCCGGCATACTTAATACAATATGCAGTGGGTTTAGAGAAAATACGGTACACCTACTTACTCAAAATATAATTAAGTGACTCCGACGGAGTGTGCAGAGAGAATGAACCGCCAAATAACAAAAGTATATAATAGTATAAAGCATATTTTCATTCAAATGCATCAGCTTGTCTGTATTAGTCCTGGATTTGTCAATAGGCCGTACAGGCCGCGGCCTAGGTGCGGAAGCCTCAAGCCTGTGATTATGAGAGGTGGCAAATTCTAAAGAGGAATGGGTGGCGCAAATGAAGTGGCCTGTACTTATGAAAGGTATAAATCCGCCGTTGGTCTGTACACTGTATATACCGACGCATAAGTACAAAAAATAACACCGTTGATAAATTAGTTTGATATTCAAACCAACTTATTATTAAAGGTATTTATGAAGTCGATTTTACGTTTGAAATTAAATTGGTAAATAATGCGCTAAAAACTTTAATTTTAAAGTAAACTAGCTGACCCGGCCACGCGTTGCTGTGGCTAACGAAATACAACGTCATTCACTGAATGGTTACCCAACCTTTTAACTCACACCGCCAACTGTTAATTTGCATATAAATCAAATCCACACCGCCCGCTTGCCAACCTGCTCGTCCACCACATACAGACATTTCCTTTAATTATATAGTTCAATCAATTTATACCTTGAAAAATTATACACTTAAACGTTCCTCGTGAAGCACTCTAACTTTTGGAGAAAACCGCATGAAAATCCGTTTGAGTTTATTGCGTTTGTTTTTTAGTTTACTGCGAACAGACAGACAGACAGTTAGCTTCTCAAAAACTGGGCGTACTGTACAGGGCCCGCAGATACTTTAATAGTACACAACTGCTTACCCTGTACAAATCGCAAGTGCGACCCACGGTTGAATTTGGCAGCCACCTCTGGTCTGGAGCTCCAAAATACTTGAAAAATACCCTCGACTCTGTGCAGAAACGGGCGGTCCGTTTGATAGATTCTCCCATCTTAACGAACGGGTTGCAATCTTTAGAGCACGGGCGTCGGGTGGGAATGCTATCCATGTTCTACCGGTATTTCAATGGAAGATGCTCTGAGGAACTAGCGTCATTGATCCCTTCGGCACCGGTGCATAGTCGGGAGACGCCAAACGCGCGCCCAACATATGTACACGGTTGACATTTGTCACATGAGAACGGGTCGTTTTTTCGACTCGTTCTTGAGTTCAACAGCTCGGCTATGGAACGATTTGCCGGCATCTGTGTTTCCTCCCTCCTACAACATGGGTCTCTTCAAGACCAATGTTCATTCCTTCCTCTCCTCAAAAAGACCCTCCACACAGCATCCCAGATGGCATAGGCCCTGAGGGGAATTATTTTCCTCAAGGCCTCCTGTGTGGAGTTCAATGTAAAAAAAAAAAAGAAAGAGAGACAGACGCTGCGGAGGACTTTAATTTATAATTTGTAGAGATATCATTTCGGGGGGCTGATTGTCGGCGGATCAACTGTCGGGATGTGAAGCATTTAGACACTTTTTTTCGTACTTATTTTATGTAGATACTAATCGGAGAGTACTTCCGCCGGGGGAAAAGCAGAGAGTAAATCAAAAGTTTGGTATTAATAAAAAAAAAAAAAATTAAATCCTGTAGATTTAGATGTTCGTACATTGCTAAATTCTGACGTCTTGGTTATTGATTTCAAAGGAAAGATTTTCGCTATTACACCCTAAGTACCTTTTATACTTATGTAGATGCTTATGTTAGTTGAGAATCGTTTGGAATACTGCCAAAATAATATCAGAGAGGCTTCAGAAAAAGCTTCAAGCATAGATTATTATTATTTTCAAAGGATAAAGTGCCGAGGTGACTGCCAATTCAATATTATTACTCTGAGAGTTTATGTTTTTTATAAAACATACAAGCAATCTTTTTTTATTATTTTTGTCTTACTCCGTTTTCTGGTTAATACGCCATATTTCTTATTCAAACAGTTAGATTTAGCTTTATTATCACGAAAAGTGAGTATTTACGTCGGGGGAGATGACAAACTATGCATTTAACATGCATGCATGTTACATTTAAATTTTGTTAAAATTATTTCACTCGCGCGGTATACGCCATTTGTATTTTCATCGTTTTTGGTATACTGCTGTAGAATAATCAATGCTGCCAATAGAATAATTACACATACCCGTTAGATAAACCCTGCTTTGCCAAACAAACCATTCCAAACCTGGGATGTATATCTAAATTATGATGACATCCAGCTTTCGCAGCTTGAATCTCAACCCAGAATAATTCGAAGTAGGTACATTTCTGTTTTTATTTTGACGAAAATTTATTTTATAAGATTGGTACTTCCGACAAATGTCATATTTGATTGTCTATTAGTTAAAAAAAGGAATACTCCGTATTATCCGTGTATCGAACTTCAACAACACGAACGTTCGTATTATCCGTGAGGTGGGCTATTACAATTTTACCTTTTTTTTTATTTAAAAAAAATCGGCAAAGTGGTTTTTTGTTGTTTTTGTTGTATGTTTTTATCTTCCCCCCCCCCAAAAAAAGAAGAATTGTGCATAATAAAAGACGCCAAGAATAAAATGCAAAAGACATGGAGTAACAGAGGCATAACGAAGTCCATAATGATGTGACTTGTCCGGGCATTGTTTTCCCCATATTTCTGTACGGTGTGGAAACATGGACACTTAGAGCCAGTGAAAGAAAGCGGATAGACGTCTTCAAAATGTGGTGCAGAAGAAAAATGGTCAGGATTCCATGGACAGCCAGTCGACTGACAGACAAAAGTGTTCATTCTAGAAGGGCTAGGCATCTATATTAGGCTCAACTATCTGCCTACAACTCATTTAAAGATACATTGGACACGTAGCTCGTCAAACTGCGGAATGCAACTTGGAGAAACTCATAGTCACCTGCAAAGCGGAAGGCAGAAGAAGCAGAGGAAGTCAATTTACAGTAATAATATTAAAGCACAACTATAACGAGAGATTTGAATTTGGAAAATAAAAACCCAATGATAATATTACAAGTGATTATAATACCAAGAATAAAAAAAATTAAATAAAATTATTCACGCCAAACACTTCAATTATCTCAACCAAACGTATGTTGACAAACTTTCGTCAAACAAATGGTTGAGTATTGGAGAATTGAGCGCAGAAATAGAAGGATTTATGCTTGCCATTCAGGATAGAGTCATTAATACTAAAAATTATAGGAAGTATATAATCAAAGATAGAAATCAAATTGATGATTTATGTAGAAAATGTTTGGCTTTTCCGGAAACTATAGAACATATTATATCGGGATGTTCTATATTAGCGCCTTCCGCATATACTTTTAGACACAATCAGGTTTTAAAAATAATTCATCAAAGTTTGGTAATTAAACATAAATTGATTGATTGCCGTAATGTAGTACCATATTATGAATACGAACCAAATTCGTTTTTAGAAAATGAATTTTATAAAATATATTATGATAAAACTATACTAACAGACAGAACGATTCGTCATATTAGACCCGATATAGTTTTACATGACAAAATTAAAAAAAAAAAACTTATATCATTGATGTCGCTATTCCAAATTCCTGTAATATTCAAAAATCTGTTTCTGAAAAAATTAGAAAATATACAGATTTAGGAAATGAGATTAAAAGAATTTGGCATTCTCGGACTATAAAAATATTACCATTTGTTATTTCGGCTACTGGCATTATACCTAGCTCTCTAATTAAAAATTTAGGCTTATTAGATTTGTCAAAGAATCTTTATATAAAAATGCAAAAATCAGTCATATTAAATACATGTAGGATTACGAAAGATTTTTTAAATATTTATATTGAGGGATCGGTAGGATTTATCGGTTCAGTTAGGAGTTCTATCGAGCCGAACCCTCTGATATGAAAATATCTGGAGTCGGTGAAGTATTTTTCCATATGGTCTCTGGTAGGTTGACGTGTTGTTCTTGTATAGTTTTGTATTTAGTATACTTATACAATGCAATTACATCGCTTGAATTGACTAGATTAGCATTTGTGGAAAAGTGTGTGAAAGGATTAAGTTTTTCCTGTGAGGAAGATTTAACCCGGACATAAAATCTAGAGAACAATTATAAATATAATATTTATAGATAGATAGATACGACTAAAACAACAAACTCAAAGGCTGCGCAGAATACTCAAATAAATCAATTACAAAACAAAGATATAACGCAGGCAGTTTGGACATAATCTATACTAATATTATAAATGCGAAACTGTGTGTGTTTGTTTTTTACGTATTCATGCATAAGCCAATATACCGATTTTAAAAATTCTTTCACCAATAGAAAACTACTTTATATGCGAGTAATATAAGCTATGTATAATGGTAAGCTATGGCGTTATGAAATTTGAAATATTGGTATTATATTTATTATACGTTTTCTGTCGCTAACAAATGCGAGTTATTGCTAACGTCAGAAAACAAATGTTGTCGTGGAAACGATGTTGATATATATATATTTTTTTTATTTCAGGCGTCGTAGTTAATATCTATCTATCTATGTAAATAAAAATGAATCTTCAAAATGTTGGTACGCGCATAACTTCAAAACGACTTAACCAACTTGGATAATTCTTTTTTATACTACTGGTGAGCTCTGGCATTATGAAATTTAGGTGGCGAGCTGTTGGAAAACTGAATGTACCGGGAATGAATGTATGGAATGCGGGAGGGGGAAAGAGGATGTGGAGGGGGGAGGGAGGGAGGATAATTGATAAGTGCAAGCGCTACAGTGATCTCCCTCTAATACCATGCGGGCGAAGCCGCGGGTAAAGAAACTAGTGTCCTATAAATAAATGATAATGTATCAAATTCTGAAACAAATTCGAAAACTGAACAACGTAACGCAACCCCTTTCTAATGAAACTTGTTTTAAACATCACACATCTGACCATCAACCATATATTGGCATTTTATTAAATATTGTGGGTACAAGAAAAGTAGATGACAGTAACATATATTTATTTGTAATAATATTTATCATATCATCGATATCCGAACTTTTTTTAAAAATTGTACTCTTTAAAATATCTACAAACACAAAATAAATTATTACTTCCTACCAACATGGATTTTGTTGAAACAAATCTACGTTAACTAATTTACTAATATATATACAAAAACTTATTTTCTAAATCTTTAGCAAACAGATGCCAGGTAGACTCAGTATATACTGACTTTGGCAAGGCCTTTGACAATGTGTGTCATAAAATGTTAATCAATAAATTAGTGACACTTGGAGTTAATGGTAATTTATTAAATTGAGATGTTAGTTGGTTGTCTGAAAGAAATCTTAGGGTGAAAATAAATTGCACACATTCATATGAGTGTTTAGCGACAAGTGGAGTGCCGCAAGGCTCCCATCTAGGGCCCATTTTGTTTATTGTATTTATAAATTCTATTGTTGATGTCCTAATAACATAAACGTTTTTCTTTTTACTGATGATATGAAACTTCATAAAGAAATTAATAACATTAAAATTTGGCTTATTTATAAACCGCCATTTTCATGAAAAATCATCTCAAGGGCGCTATTACATTACAAACTAATTTGAGATATATTTTTGAAAGGTGCTCTAACAACAAACTAGCATTGAACGGGGATCTCTCCCGATCCGGTTCGCCATGCAGTACGTGGGCAAACGCATTGGCCGCCAAGACCTAGACAAACCTCACGCCATGAACCCCCCCTGCTAAGTCACCAAACGTAGAGACCGTTAGGTGACCTTTTGCAGGGGTGTAGGTCATCCAAAAAAACCCCGGGTGGCGGTACCCATACCCGCTTCTCAACGTGGTAAAAGGGATTTACATTATTCAAGAGCTCTATTATGTTTTTAACAGAAATATTCGTGAATATTTTAATGTTATCTTTGTTTTAAAAATAAACATGATAAGATGAAAGTCATGGTTGTTAGATTTTCTGAGAAATAGGGTACAATTTAATTCTATTAAGATATCTCATTTCGAATCTTAGAATTGCGCCTAAAATAAACAACCTTAGAATAATGAATAAAAACTTTTTAATGAAGATCGTATTTTGCCAAGATTATAATTTTATCAAGTAAGGGAAAATATCAGGCCCTGAAGCAACAGGTTATATTAATTATTTTTTTTTAAAGAAAATGATAATTTTTTGCAACAACGAAAAATTTGTATTTCAAGCAAAGAGTTCTCTTTGGAAAAAATCAGAAAGATACCTAGAGTAATTAGTTCATTGTAGAATTATTATTATATTAAGCTTGAAAGCATCAATTTTTAAACTTATATACTTTTTTCCAATTTCGAAGCCTTTACATAAAACATCATTTTTTTCTATGCAACTCCGTGAAATAAAGGAAAATAATTTCCCTCAGGGCTTAGGTCATCTTTGGGGATGCTGTGTGGAGGGTCTTTTTGTGGAAAGAAAGATTTGTACTCGAATCTTGGATCCGGAAAAGTCGAACACAGAGGAGCTCAAATCGTTCCACAACCGTCCCACGAACGAGTCGTAGAAGCGACCCGTTCTGTGTGACAAATTTCAACCGTGTAGAAATATTGGGTGCGCGTTTAACGGGTTTCCCGATTGCTTACTGGTGCCGAAGGAATCAATGATGCTAGGGCCTCGGAGCAACTTCCTTTGAAATACCGATAGAACAGGGACGGCGTATGCACCTGTGCTCAAGATTGCAGAATCTTGATGAATCTTATCAAAAACGCCCTTTAGCGGTCTTCAGATTGTCAGGAACTGAAAATATGATGGGATCATCAGAAATAAAATGACGAAAAGTTTTTTTAATTATTGATTCTTAACATTTCGATACATTCCTTAAGTTTAATAAAATTGAGAAAATAATACTGCTTGACGTTGATTAAAAAGAAATCTATATATTTACGTTATGAATATCTAATCTTAAAATACTTGGAAGTGTTGTCAACTGAAAGCTCAAGATGAAATTTCGAATCAACGAAGGAGTTCATTATTTTCAGTTTCGTTAATTTCGTAATCATTCTAGGTATTCGTAGGTAGATACTCTGTATATTAATGAACATAATAATTAGAGCATATATTGTAAGCTGTTTTTTTAATTAATTATAATTACGTAGGTAAATAAATTGAAAAGGCAAGTTTTATATTGATTTTGCATAATAAAGCTTAAGCTGTGTTTCTCAAATATAATTTATTAACGGATCCCCGAAATACACTTTTCTCGTGTGTATTTTTGACATCTCCAAGATTGCTTCAGGATTATAATTGCTTTTCAAAAACAAGTATATTGTCAAATTTTCTTTATAATACAACTTTATTTTTATATGCGCGCTTACATGTGACTGAATGCGTCGACCGCATTCGGTTTAGCCGAATTCTTTAACCGTATTGGCCTGTTTAAATTACGTCGACCGCGTTCGGTTTTACCGAACTCTTTAACCGAATTGGCCTGTTTACATTAGGTCGGCGCGTCGACCGCATTCGGTTTAATCGAATTGGCCTGTGTATATTATGTCTGTGACCGAATGCGTCGAAGAATGACTGTGACGAATGGTTGCGATCGAATACGGTCAACCGAATAACAGTTTACACCGGTCGGTGACCGAAAACGGGTTGCAGTCGAATACGGCCAAACCGAATAATGTAAACGCCGCACTAAATTTCGAATGAAAATCTTTAGTAAGCTAGAAAAGTCACGAAATCTGTCAAACAAAAGAAATAGTCACCCAACTCGCACGTGTATATGGAAATATAAATACTTCATCGCTTGAATCTTATTTTATCGCTTGTCTGAATGAGCTGAATCAGTTCCAATTTTGAAAAACATAAATTGAAAGCAAATATACCTAAACATGACACAAGCACCATCCTACAAATTACTCAACAATCAAATCACACTAAGATCAAGGCACTTTACAATCAAGACATCCACCCTCACAATACTCGAAATAGCAATAAAATCCGCATACCTCAAATACACACTACAAAATATGGGATAAAATCTATGAACTACATTGCCTATACACTAAATAATTCGCTTCCAGATATGTGCAAGGGAATCCAGCAAAATAAACAAAATCAAAGTAATGCTTTAAAATAATATTTTTTAAGTGCGTTTAAGGATGAAACTATGTAATTGTCTTGTCATGTTCAATTCTGCCTTGTTTCCTTTTCTCTTCTTTTCTTTTTCATTTAGTTGCAATCATCCACATTTGTATAAACTTGAATCTTTTTTCTTTAATTTTTTTCTATTGTTGTTTGTTCTACTTAACCTGTCTTTTATTTTTCGCCTATATTGTAAGTGAAATATATATTTTTTATATCTTAGTTCCTATGTAAAATTATTGTTATTTCCTCCCACCTATGAATTGTATGTTCCTCCTGTCCTAATATGAGTTCTGTTACTCCTTGGGTTTGCCTTGGCAAGAAAAAAAACAATAAAAAAAATTTAAAAAATTCATTTCAAGCCGACATTCGAAAAAGAGTGAAACATTTATGTTTTCTTTTTCCTCTCAATAATATAATAATAGAATAAATTTGGAATGAAAAAATAAACTGAAAATAAAAAGTCAAAACAATACAAAAGGATTTTTTTTTTCTGAAAAGGAAAACTCTAATTTGAAATGAAATTTCGTTAATATGTGTTGTGTATTTTGCGACAAAGCAGGCGCCATGTTTGTTGTTGTTTTAGGATGGGTTGTTTCAAAAAAATTGATGGATTCATCAAATATTTGAAGTTGATTTTCACATTCTGTGTAGGTTCTATTCGAGTTCTGTTATTATATCGTTATAGGACAGCTGCTTCACAAAACTGAAATAATAACAGAACTTGAATAGAACTTACACAGAACGTGAAAATTAACATCAAATATTTGATGAATCCATCAAATTTTTTGAAACAACCCGTCCTTAGACTTTTTTATTCGCTACCTTATCGAATATCCTAATCGGATTTATCCCGTGCTGCCTCGATGGTAAATAAAACAGGCTTTTCCTGAAGGTTGTTTTATTTACAGCACTTTCCAGATAACCAGCTCACACGGACAAGGGGAACTTTATGTATATACTTAATACCTTATTTACTGTACATGCATTTAAAATTGTGTTAAAATAATTAAATATTTATTTAGATATTTGATATTGCCAACGCCACTATAATAGGTCACTTGCAAGCATTTTATAACGATCTGGAAACAATCGTGTGGACAGATTTTTGAACAAAAAACTAGAATCGTAGAATTAGAAATAGAAATAGTATTTTTACTCTTTTTTTAATTCATCGACTAGTTTGTATACTGAACGACTGCAGATGGCGTTCAAACCTGTTAATTTTAACGATTTTTGGAGGTTCCCAACTCATATAAAATGTAACTTATCCAAAAAGGAAAACGTACCGACACGCTGGTGGTCGATATCTATATAATACTAGCTGACCCGGTAAAAGTTGTTTTGTCATATACATTATTTCTAGGAAATATTTTTTTTAGTTCCGGGGTTGAGAATGATTGAATTACTAATATCGCTATTAAAAAATAGGGGTTAATGGTAGAGGGGTGAAAATTTCGGGCTGTATGTATTTTTTAATGCCACACCATAAAAAAATAAAAAATTAAAATTTTGTCCAAAAAATAAAAAATTAAAATTCGGGGTGGACCACCCTTAAATTTTAGGGGCATGAAAAATAAATGTTGGCCGATTCTCAAACCTACCCAATAAACACACAAAATTTCATCAAAATCGGTCCAGCCGTTTCGGAGGAGTATGATAACTAACACCTTGACACGAGAATTTTATATGTTAGATGTATTAAAAAAAATATTTGCAGGAATGTCAAAATCCGAAGAGGAAATAGGGGAATATATGTGGACAAAATTCCGCCCGGTTTCGTCTTAACACCTTTATTCTTACCTATAATCTGCTTACTGTATGTACATCCGATTGCGATGAAACTTTGGTGATTTGTCGTGCGCACGCCGCTAAAGTTATAGGCATATTGATGGTAAGCTCTGGCGTTATGAAATCTGTACAAATGAAAATGAGTGTATTTAATATATTTTAGCGGCAGGGAGGGAAGGCAGAAGGGGAAGGTTAACACGTGAGAAAGGAAACGCAGGGATAAACAATTTATTTCTTTGCATTGCAACGCACGCCGGGTACCAGCTAGTAATAAATAAATATGTTTTTTGATATTTCAACGAGAATACCAGTTGAATGCAAAATTAACAATATCAGCATTATGATACGCATTAGTGCCAGGAAAGATATTTTAGTGTTACCTTTAAAATCATATGACCGGTCAATGGCTGAGTTGGCATCGCGTTTGGCCACCCAGGCGTCCCGTATTCGATTCCTCGACTGGCTAAGTCCTCCAACACAAAATTTTCGGCTTACTGTAGTGGTAGTAGGAGATTTTCAAACATTGTCGGGTTATTCATAACACGGGAATGTTTGTCTTTCTTAAAAAGAAAATTTAAAAAAATATATATTCTGCCTTTATCTATTTCAGACGTCAACGTTTAAATAGGTTACTTATTTCATAAATAGAATACTGAATGTAATCTATGGCAAGTGTGTTCGCTTGGCTTTTGAAATGGGGAATCCATTCAGACAATATCTATGCAGCGGACATCATTCTCAGTAGAGAATAGAGTATCTGCCTTCACGGTAGAGCAACTCCTGCATGTGATAGTACCGGCAAAGTTATACCTTTACTTTGTGCTAATTGATTAAACGATACCTGAGTCCACGGCAAAGTTACCCATATTCTAGGTGTGGTACCTTGTATATTAGTTTAAGACATAGATAGTACACAGCTGTCAGGAATGCAGAGATTGAGACCGAAATAGACACTATTACAGCCTCATGGGCGGGGTCCCACCTAATTTCTACCGTCCTCTTTAGAGCTCATTGTATCCATAATAATAACAAATAAAATCAAAACTGTTTTGTTGACCCCGGAGTTAAATTTAAGAGTTGTGAGACAATCTCGAAGTAACGAGTAAAGTCCATCGTCGGCAAGGGAGCATACTACAGTTCCCACAAAATTCACGAAAATGTTTGCATGATCATTTTTTTTCTTTTTACGTGAGCTCCACACAGAAGGCTCTGAGGAAAATAATTTCCCTCAGGGCCTACGTCATCTTCGGGGATGCTGTGTGAAGGGTTTTTTAAGGAAAGGAAAGAGAGGAGAGTTCTGGGAAGCAAAAGGGTTTAAGGGGTGGGTAGGAATCTGGGGTTCAGTGTGTCTTGGTCATCCGCCTCCAAGACCTATCCAAACCTCACCCCATGAACCCGTGCACCCCTGCTATCTATGTTTCAATCGAAGATTGAAGAGGAATGACTGCGCGGCCCGTTTTCTACAATCAATTTTGTATTTGAGGTCAAAATATCCAACCAACCTGAATAACAATTTTTTAAATTAAAATTTATATTCATTATCAAGCACATGTATTTGCTATTTTTAAAAAAATGATATGTAGGTACCTAATTAAAGACTCAATTTTGCTTCATTTGGGTGGCAACGTCTGGAATTTTTTCATGAGTTAATTATAACTATTAAAACAAATCTTGCCTTATTTACTGTGTTAATATAATGAAAAATAAAATAAAAATAAAACATCGTTAAGAATGCTATATTAAATATGTATATTACATATGACGCCATTGCCCATCCCGGTTACTTTGTACGAGGAACGGTCTAATTTTGTAACCAGCCTATTGGATTTATAAAATGGTCACCAACACTACTGAGCGAAGCCGAACCAAAAGCCGACCGCAAGGACTAGCAAAAATTAGCCTATCCTAGCCTTAAATGTAACCTGCGGAGCGGGTTTTCAACTGCTAGCAATAATAATAATTGGATAATTTGTAGAGCTAAGCTTTGTGAAAAATCATCTCAAGGGCGCTTTACAACTTATTATGAATTCTTAGGCTCAAGTAGATACAGAAAGCACAGATTCCTGGAAGGTCACTTCCGATAAACATACTTTAATTAGAAATTTTATGCTTGGAGAAGAAATGGCTTTGTACGCGGAAGACGTTGTATTTAAAACACTGGACATTGCAAGATTTTACATTTTCTACCCCCATTACTGTTAGTATTACATTTATGAGAAGGTAAGTGGCGAAAGTAGAGTTGATATTTATTTTGAAAAAAACTGGAGAATTTATGACTCTTTAGGGCTGGAGAAATTTTATAAAATGACGTTTACAAAAGCTTACGAATAAGAATTTTTACACAATTAGTTATTTACAATGTCGCGGGAAATGGAGGTGAAGATGAAAGGTGGTAAATGAGTCGGCTTAATAATTAATTATCGATAGTCGTACGTTTCTTTTTGGTTTCGTCTACAGCTAATCAGGCGTAGGTAATACAAAAAATGTATAAATCTATTAGTAAACAAGGTTCGTGTCCCTTTCTGTCATGCAAAAAAATACACGCCAAACAACCTGTGATTTTATCACAACTTTGCTAAGAAAATAATCTGGAACTTTAAACAACTACCCGAGGCGTGACATTAACTAAGTAATCGACAAAGTAAAGCACCTGTCGCAAGGATTATTTTTGTTCATGTTGATTGATCGAGGATTTGTAAATAGCGTGAAATATTTAGTTGACAGATTCAAGTGTAGTTAAAAATTAGGTACTGAGCCTGCCTGTGTAGGTTAGAATTTGGTTATGGAAAAGGAATTTCTGTGCACAGATGAAATTAGAAAAATAAAAAAGCAGATTGTTTGGCTTTAAAAAACTTTTACGAATAAAATAAATATTTAGAACCAAGATTTATTTTTGATATAGCTTTGAAACCACACTACAAACCGTTCTTCTATTCTTGGTTTTCTCCGTTTTTCTTTTCTTAGTAGTACTATTTTTATTATTTTATTATTTTTTTAATTTGTTATCACATAGTATAAAATGAAGTAACTCCCGCTGTCTGTCCGCTTAGATCTTTTAGATAAACTGTGCAAAGGATTTTCATGCGGTTTTCACCAATAGAAAGAGTGATTCAAGATAAAGGTTTATATGTGAGGTGTGTAGAAGCAAAGGCAGCAATCTCCACTTTTGTTTTGTTGAAAAAAAGGCAAAAAACACTTTAAAATCTTTGCTTTCGATACATATTTTCAAACTCTGATTTTGATGGGAGAAAGCTGAGTTTATAAGTAATCAGATTTCCAAATTGAATTTAGGTTCTCATTTCGAATCTCAATGAAACTGCATTTACAACTTTTATCCGATATTTTGGAAATTGCTGCCTTTGCTTTTACACACCTCATGTATAATACATGCATACTGTAGTAGAGAAAAGTCGATAAATTCAAAGATTCAATTCAGGCAGCGGGTAGCGGGCTGGCAAGCGGGTGGTGTGGATTTGATAATTGATTTGATTCGGTATGCAAATAAACAGATCGCGTTGGTTATAAAGGTTGGGTAATGGTGTTGTGTTTCATTAGCCACAGAAACGTGTGGCCGGGTCCGCTAGTTAATTATAAACGTACTATTAGGCTTTTACGTTTATTTTATATTTTACGTGATTTTCTGCATGATACGGAGACAAATATACTTTTTAATGTAACAAAAAAAAAACTTTAAAAATGGACAAAATGCATAGAAAAATCTAGAGTTGCATTTAATTGCATATAAAATATTTAAAAAAAAACATAAAAAAGAAAAAAATAATCAAAACTAGTTTTATTTATTGCAGACGGCATAAAAATAATAATACAGGTTCACAATACACAATTTACAAATAAACAATAAGAAGAATATAAAAACACATGAAATCGTTTCTAGAATATGCTACATAAAAATATCTTTCAGATAAATATTATAAATTATATACCCGATATGTTCATGGTAGATTTAAATCCATAATAAATTTGCAACATAAAGGCAACATGTGACCTAGCTGATATTATTTTTCAAAAGATTTGAAAGCTTAAAAACAGTAATAAAATATAGGATTAGAACCATGGAGAAACCAAAGCCACGGTTCATGTTTTATTCCTTCAGATTTGTTCCTTTAACTCCGTTGAAGCCGACATGATTAATGTTATCGATTTGTCAACAGAAAATACTGAAAAAAGGTTGTTGAACATAATGGCGAATACGGAAGTGGAACAAGTCGGTAAAACATATCTCCAACTTATGACATTAATTTTGTCGCTTCTATGAAATCGTTGAGCAATTATTTTGATCGCGGTTCAAATCAATAACGACGAGAAAATTCCCACTTGCCAAACTTAATGTGCCGTGATCACCGAGAGGGAAACCATTTCGTCATTGAGTTTTACGATAAATTGAAGCTCTATCTATTTTAAGACATCGTAAAATTATATAATTTTCGATTGTAAAAATTTTAACCACAAACTGTTTCAATTGGTGGTATGAGGAATACTTCTCTTACAGCTTTAAAACGTGAATAATTTAAGTTCAGAACTCGAGTGATCCACACTACAATATTATTATTATAAAGGGACCGTGCCTGATATGTATCTTTTGTCGGTGTAGCTTTGAGTGAGGTTGAACGGAGTGGTAAATATTATTTTAGTATTTTAAGAACAATGAAAGCATTCCATTGTCATGAATCGTATTACATAAATATATGTTACGTACATTCACTATAGGGAGAAGCGTAATAAACAGAACTGTAATACTCTAGACTCTAGAATCTACCCAGTTGAAACTGAGCTTAGAATCTAAGCCCCACTTTAATTTACGAAGCAGAGTTCGGTAAACATATCATATTTCGGGTTGGTTGAGGCTAGCTTAGGATTGAAATGATTACAATATATAGTTATAGCCGTTATTATTAGTTATTCTGAGCAACGGAGAGGTTTAACAACAATAACCTTGGCTAAAGCAATAATGATCACTCTCATTAATCAAACATCACCGTATAAGCTGAAAATGGACTGAAATTGACAATCTTGGTGTCGTCAACGCAGGAGATCATCAAGTTCGATGGAGAAGTGTCATTAATTGTGTACCACAAGATAGCCTTCTTGGACCTGCATTGTTTTACATTTGTTTAAAAATACATCATATTGCTGGTTCAAAGTCTGAGTGCACAAGAGACTGGTTGTCTGCAACCAGATAAACATCCTGGTCTCTTGCAGCGACCGAAGACCGATAGTAGTTGAGGAGAGAATGAGAGACAGTAAAAATGGGTCCTACCTATCCAGGGTTAGTTCCTCCAGCTGGTTGAGATCACAGGCGATATACTCAAGAGCGGCGTCTGTGATGCGCGGGCACCAGCTGAGGTCCAGCGCGCGCAGACGGGGCAGGTTCTCCGCCACCAGTTCCACGCCCTCGTCGGTCACCTTGCTGCAGCCAGACAGCGACAGCACGGTCAGGTTTGGGAGGGAGTGAACTGGAACAATCAAACACATTTTTTTGAATATCAATACCAAACGGAATTCAACGAAAAAAAATAAAAGAAAAATAAAATCGCCCATATTAGCCCACTGATCCAAAAGCATCGACTGTACTAATAAGATAGATTGCAATGAAGTAGGCATTTTACACAGTTTCAGAAAAATGTCTTGTTCTTGCTCAAAAACGCGTAACTATTGTTTAACTAATTATTACATTATATATCACTTGCGTCATTCTTTGTGATTCTTGTATCTCTCGCTTTTCTCTGCACCATTTCAGTTTTTAGGTACGCGAATTTTTTGTAGATATTATGTATCCTTTAACTAAGTAGTTTGGTTGTTTTATGTACCTATTATGTGTTATTATTGACTGAGTTTTAACAAATGGATTGCTTTCGTATAAGAGAGTATGTATTTAATAAATTTAAGCACCACAAAATTTTTAAAACGTCATTAAAAGTATTTATTTGAATCGAGTTTTCCATTAGTTTTAAGAAATGCGAAAAAACTACACGCTTAACCATTTGTACAAAATGTAATTTTTCTGGACAAAAATAAGATAATTTTGCACAAATACCTATAACGCTAACAATAACTTATTGAATCATCAATCAACATAAATAACTCAATTTTTGACTGATAAATCGGACCAATAATACAACTTTCGGTATATAAATGTGTTGTAAAAGCCCTAGCGGCTGAGGTCGGAAGCTGGCTTCATTTCCGGTGGAAAGCCAAACTGACCGGATATTGTTTGTGAACGGACTTGGCGCCAACCGCTGACGTGAATCCCTCGTGTCGGTCAAAGGACTAACTGTGCCCTCTATTGTACTGATGTACTCAAATTACTGACCCGTTTGATTTTGTGGCCGTATTTCGAAGGGCGATCGATGGATAAACGTCAGAAAGCTATTACCTAGATTACAGAACGAAAATTTACAGTTTTGCAGAGGATTTTACGATACGATCTAGGGTACAAATTCGAAAATTACTCAATATAATATAAAGATTGCAGAGTAAAATTACTAGTGCGTTAATGAAAGTACATATTCTAGCGCCTCAAATCAACGCAATAACGGTGGGAACACTATTTTACCCTTTCAGTCTTAAATAATTTCTATTCAACAAACTAAAATAGGTTATACTTAAATAAAATCTTCATTTACTTATTTTATAAGCTTTGGTTAAAATGACATCGTGATAAATATTTGTTACCTAGATAGCGTCACGGATATATCTGATTTAATTTATATGGAACTATTGACTTAGACTACAGACTAGAGGTTCTGGGTTCGAGTCCCAGTTGCGACCATTATCTTTTTATGTTTTTCTGCGTTATTAACTTCTTCTTCAATGATATATTACATTGATGGGAATGACCTTCAAAAGTTATGAAACTTATGTTTTTGCTTTATTATTATTTCTTTTCTATCTTTCTCTCTTCTCTTTCTCTGTAAGTATTACTGTTTATTTTGGTTTTCTTATTATTATTTATGTTATTTCACTAGCAGCAACTCGACTCAATATCAACTAAACCTTGATTTACGCAAAATGCTGTGAACATTGTTAATTGGAGTGTTAATATCCACACACATCCTAATAGCAATTTCATCAATGTATTAATTTAACACTCTGTAAATGTTTCAAACAATAAATAAAAATAATATATTAAATAACCTTGCCGTGGTTTGGTTTTTGAGAATATGTGGGACAAAGCGTCATTTCTCACTTCACATTTCCCTTGAATTCGAGTAAAGTGTTCAACTTTGGAGAGGGAAGTTATTTCTTTATTAAAATGTGAAAAATAGCCAAGTATTTGTGCTTTAACTTTTGGAGCCTAAAAGCGAGTGGCCGTCTCGCCCTTATTTATGAGGACTGTCGTGAAGGAAAGCCTGTCTTTATTTACGGGAAGGGATTTGACTGAGGAGGTCCTTTACGGTAAATATGAATAGGGGAGACATAAATGTCGATTTAGTCAGAAAGTAAACTACGTTATTTCGTCATGTGACAAAAAATCTCAATAGTTACGCAGTGAGAGCAATTTTCTTAGAACCAAGATTTTTTTTAAATGAACATTAGTGTCCTGTTAAGCCAGTTGAACAATGGAATTGTTGTTGTTTTACCGTTTGATACGCGGGTACCGTTTGAACGAAAACCGTTAATTGGGATGACTTTGATAAATTTTCACCATTGAAACTAATCTATCACGTACTATCGAAAAATATGTAAAAATATAAATATACAGGTTTGGGGAGTCAAATTTAGAGTGGGGTGATTTTGTTGCAAGCGATACGCCAATCCCAAAAATAGTTCTAAAACAAAACGACTTATTGATTGAGAACTATTTTTGGGATTGGCGTATCGCTTACAACAAAATCACCCCACTCTGAAAGGTGACTTTGATAACCATTTTTTTCACTCCCCAAATTTATGTTCACATATTTTCGATTTATATGTTATTTTATACAACAACTTTTTTGTGAATACCGCAAAAGAGTCCGAACTGCTCCCGTCTGGAGCCAGTGATACCATGATCTCTCTTGGGGTATGTTTTGAGGTTGAACGTAGTGAGGAGGGGAAAGAGATGTGGAAGAAGAAGGTGTGGAAGTCATACGTGGCTATTCAGATTTGATCGGCTATTTGATTTGATCGTCTCAATACTCAATGGTGGTCTTAGTGAGAGTATCTTTCACTCTGAAACGTGCAACAAATATACTATATATTATTTTAAAATGAAAAAAATGTGAAATAACACAAATTAATCAAAATAAA
Source organism: Glyphotaelius pellucidus (assembly GCA_936435175.1). Lineage (NCBI taxonomy): Eukaryota > Metazoa > Arthropoda > Insecta > Trichoptera > Limnephilidae > Glyphotaelius > Glyphotaelius pellucidus. The sequence continues at coordinate 29,770,117 of OW386544.1, forward strand.
ATTTATTTGCGCATTCCGGGATTTGAAACCGCAACCATCGATTTGCTAGTCGAGAGACTTACCCCTCGACCACGGAGGCCGACATTGATATACTTTATAATGTATGTACCTTATCTAATATTGAGGAATTTATAAAATACCAGCTGGTCCCGGCATGCGTTGCAATGCAAAAAAAAAAATTTTTTCTCCCTGCATTTCCTTTCCCGCTTTCCCTTTCCCCCCGCGTTCCCCTTCCACCTTCCACCCCTTCCCATCCTTCGTAATCCCTCCCGCTAACCCCACCTCTTTCATAACCCTTCCCCTCATGCCTTCCCTCCCTGTCGCTAAAATATATAAAATATACCCATTTTCATTGATACAAATTTAGTAACGCCAGAGCTAACCATTATATACAGCCTATAACCTTCGCGGGCGTGCGCACAACAAATCACCAAAGTTTCATCGCAATCGGATGAATGGTATGGCAGCGCATAACATACGGACAAACAAACAAACAAACTAACAAAAATTGATTTTTATATGTAAGATGTCACTAAACTAATCGTTGAGGAATTTATAAAATATGTTTACGAAAATATCTGAATAACCACTAATACGTTTGAATATAAGCAGAAACTAGAAACCAAATATTATGACAATTATTTTAGAATTGTAAAAAAACATTCAAAAGAAGGTGGTGGCCAGAATTAAGCAGATATCCACGATGATCAAAGTCACCCTCCGATTTAAAAGCCCGATAGATTACGGTGGCAAAAATCCTAGGAAAAATAACGCGCAAAGCTAGTAAAGCTAGAAATTGGAAAACGAAAACCGCCAATGTTCATTCGCTTCAGATAGCGAGAAAAATATTCCTAAACCTGTCTATTTTCAAATATAACGAAATGTTAAAATTCCTAGGACTTTTATCATTTAAACCTGGATTAAATGCCCTACTCGTATCTTACGAGGAATGACTCCAACAATTTCATTTTACAACCCTGGAAAAAAGAAGACATTTGCTAACTTAATATGTTTATACAAAATTATTCATGATAAACTTCGAACCACTCAGTGTCTGACCAATATTCACATAAAAGTTCCTAATAGACGCAATTTAAGGTGTCATAATACATTCCATCTTGAATTATTTAATAACAATATTGCATACTTCAATCCACTGTCTTGAATGTGTCTTCTATATAATACCATTGAATGTGACCATGTAGATATCTATGCAAGGAGTCTCACATATTTTAAAAACAAATTAACAATCTTCTACCATGATATGTCATGGAGAACAATTAAGTGATTGCTCTATTATCATTTTATTTTTATTATCTTTCTTTTCTTTCTCTGCAGTTTATGTTATATATTTGACACAACTATGTTTTATATTTCATTTTGTAGTAACAACTAAACATTGATTACGCATGCTGTGAACATTTATAATTGGAGTGTTAAAACCTATGGACATCCCAACGGCAATTTTATAACTGTAATAACTGTTAACCCTCTGTAAATGTTTCAAACAATAAATAAACAATGATTTGGCTTTTGCACCACTTTGGACACACGCCGTAAGAAGAAAAAATGTATGCAGTTAAAACCAGTAAAATCTAATCTTTTGTAGTTGAATGACTCCGAGACACGACAAATGATATGATTTTCAGATAATGATTGCCTATCAAGGATGATTTCCATTGTCCCGTCTATCAAAAAGCGTGAATGAATCTACGTTATGATTGTTTTTTACGATCAACTGTCGCTCGTTCGCTGCGAATCAAGACTTAATGTTTGAATTTATTGTACTGTTTATCGCCTTTGTGATGGCGACGACAGATGTTTTGTTAAGTGCTACCTACATCGAGTGTTCTTAGAGAAATTTTATAGGAATAAATAGATGTCTCGGTTTTTAACTCATTGAGTTCGTACTGATATAGCGAAATTGAACGTTTTATTCTAATTTGATTGATTTTTGAACCCATCCTAAGTTGATTTTGAACGCGTGCATGGTGTACGTTGTAGGTTCTCAGCGTATGCGATAAAGCTCCCTTGTTGGCATTTGAGACTTTTAGGGGGGCAGTAAAAGACCCAGAGAAAATTAGGGGGCGTTGAGATGGTACAGTGAGGGCGTGGGCAGGTAAAAAAATATTTTCTAAAAAAGTAAAAAAAAACACGCTAATCACGTACTAATAAAGAAAAGTAAACTTTTGTTTATTTTGGTTATAGTATGTATTGTAATCATTTTTATTTTGTGTGGGAGAATTCACATATTCCGTAGATCGTGAAGTGGATGGAAATTAAAATGATAGCTTCCATTACATTCAGATCTACATTAAATTGGATGATATGAAAAATATTATTTTTATTATGTAATATTTGTTATTTTAACTTGCTAAGGGGTATAACAAATAATTTTATATATTTTTAATCGAATTATTGATTCCGTGACAGTTGTACCCCCCCCCCCCTCTAAGGGGTGCCACGATTAAGTAAGTTTCTGCCCCGGTTTTAAAAATTCGTAGTTCCGGAGCTGAGAAGATATGGTGGATCGTCCTTAAGGGTTCCATGACGATTGATCCCCCGACAGTTGACCCCCCTGCATACTTATATACAATATCAGTTTAGAAAAAATACATAGGTACACCCACTTAAACAAAATGTATCTGTAAGTGTCCCAGTATCCCATATAAGTATCCCAAAGGGGGTATGCATAGGGGATGTACTGTCAAATAACAAATGTTTAAAACATATTTTCATTCAAATGCATCAAGGAAAAACTACTTATCTATTTATTGTATTTACCAGCGTCTAAACGCAAGAAAATCGGCAATGTATATTAATTAATTTGATATCCATTATCCATACCAATTTATTATTAAAGATAATTTTTAAAGTCGATTTTAGGTTTGACGAAAGATTAGATTTTAGGTTTGTAAATAATGCCCAAAAAATTACATTTTTACAATTATTATATCGGGGAGCCAACTATAGGGAGATCCACTTTTTTAAGGCATACGGTTAAGGTACGCGGAGGGTAAGTAAACCCTTTCACATCTCTGCTGCTTAGAAGAGATGTGAAAGGGTTTACCAAAGGAAGGCTGTCTCAATGATAATGGTAAAAAATACCGACTTCATCAATTAGGAAAAAGGTTGACTCAAACGACGCAGTCCATATACTTAATTTGGTTAGAGTTTCTTCTCGGTTTAGTGTAACACATTTAGACTCTTAGTTATTTTCAACCAGAATTTTTTGTTTTGTATAAGAAATCTACACATGGAATCCAATAAATAAATCAGTCGAAAAACCCAACTTTTTATTTCTACGCATTCTTCCAAACATTCCTTGGGAGGCCATTCAGTGAACAAGAATCCAATTTATTGTGTCGTTTGGTATTCAATAAAACACTCTCTCTTTCGGCAGGAAATAAATTTAAAATTTTATTAGTTTTTCAACCGACAGACGTATGTAAAAAGCTCTTTTCCGAGTGTTTTCCTGAACTTCTCGCATATTATTCTTCTGTTTGACGACTTCCCCCCGGAACGGATTACAGATTCAAAACTTGGATGACGAAACTTGGTAAGGTATTAAAAATTTAAGTCCATCTTGAAATTCAGATGGACGAATTTGAAGACAGGAAATCTCCTGGGTTGCCGAGGAAATAATAATAATAATGATCAGATAATTTATACAAGCCGCCGTTACGGCAAAAAGCCACGATTTACTATATGAATACCGCACTAGAGTCCCAACTGCTCCCGTCTGGAGCCAGTGTGACTATGGTATCCCCAATCGGGGTATGTTGTGAGGCTGAAGATAAGTATTAGGGAGTGGAAGGATACGAGGAAGAGGAAGGTGAAAAATGGCTATTCGGATCTGGTCACCAAACACCGCTAAAGCCAAACAACGTTTCAATTCTGAATAGTGGTCTTACACCAGGGCGATACTGAGAGTATCTTCCACTCTGGAACTTACTACAAATTTACTATATATTATTTTAAATGATTTAAATTTGAAATAACACAAATTCATCCAATAAAATTTATTTGCCACGCCGGGATTCGATCCCGCGACCTTCGGATTGCGAATAATTGCATTCAGAAAAAAGGAATGGTTTCTTTCGAGAGATCGCAAGGATGAGATTCTTTCAAAGTCATTTTGGAGAATATTAATAATTGTATGTAACGATAATTTTTAAACTTTCACTAAAGACTAGAAATCACGTATTTATAAACCAAAATATATGACATATGAATTCCCAATGTATTTATTGCAATTAATTGAAGTAGAAAATAACTCAGTTTAACTAAACTTGTATTGTAGGCAAATTTGAAAATCAACATTGAATAGTTGGATAATTTGTAAAGGTTTATAAAAATTAACTCAAGGGCGCTGTAAAATTTATTATAAATTCTTAGGTTCTATCTAACTTTATTATTTACAAATAGGTACAGAAACATACTTACCTGGCAGGTCAATTCCGGTAAACATTTAGAAATGTTTTGCTTGGAGAAGATACGACTTTGCACGCGGAGGATATTGTATTTTAAACACTGGATATTGCCTGATTTTACATTTACTACCCCCATCACTGTTGGTATTACATTTAATAGAAGATTAATGCAAAAGTTGAGTTGATATTTATTTTGAAAGAATTGAGAATTTAGGATTCTTTAGGACTGGAGAATTTCCATGAAATGGTCTTTACAAAGCTGACAAATAAGAATTTGTTTATTTTTTACACAATTATTTATTTAAAATATCGTGGGCAGTGAAGAAGAAGGTTAACACCAACAACAATCTACCGCCTCAGAACAGGAATTCCTATTAAATAGGCCATGAATGTACGATTAATTAATTAAATAACTTTTCATGATAATGCAACTCATGTATTTTTTTCCATGTGTTAATTTTGCAAAGTTCTTTAAAAACTTGCTTTAGAACAAACTATAATAATAAAATCAACATAATAAATACCTACACATTCCTCAATAACTACTTTTAGAGTATCTTAAACACTTCTGTTTTACCATTATTATACTATGTAAACTTATTAACTCCTTTGTACAATTTTCATGATAATGAAACTACACACCTACACATTGAACCTGTTAATATCCTTAATGTGCAGTTCATAATGTTATATACTACACGCTTACAATTATACTCCTGAATAACGTATGTTTTTTAAAATAATGTGAAACTGTAAAAGCCTTTAAAGCGTGTATAAATAAATAAATAAATTGTTAACAGTCTGGGAAGCACAGATAGAATGTTTGTATTCTATTTTGCTGCAACGGTTATCGAACAAAAAATAAACCTAAAGAGGTTATGGAGAATGGTTTTCGGGACTGCCAATTCTTTCTGAACCAACACACTATTACGTCATTTCACCGCAGGGTAAAGGGGTTAGAACGCTACAAAACTTTGGCAAGCGCAGGCGATTCTTCAATAACATCTAACTTAATTTTTCAATACGCTTTTATCAACAGTCAATTCGTGAGCGCATCGATCACCCAGTTGATTAGTCAGATAACTCCAATTACTAAGTTTTGAGATAATGAGAAAAGCAATTTTCAAATTCTCGCAGTAAATCAAATATTATGTAAACGTTGGTGTGTTTTACACATTAATTATATTATAAATTCACTCTTGGAGTCTTAACCGTCCAGTAAATTAGTATAACATTTTGAAATATCTTACTAGTGACCCAGAACACATAAAAATTTTGTTGAATTCGTTTCAATTCGAAGTTTTTCTGCATTATAATTTATTTAGTGGTGTTTCTGAGTAACAATAGTTAACTGAGTAATCAAGTTAATGTACAAAAATGAATGGTTCTTTGTTTGTCCTTTGTGCGTTCCTAAACCATTTATCCGATTGCGATGGAACTTTGGGGATTTGTTGTGCGCAAACCCGCGATGGTTTCTATATATAATAGTGAGTGTATTGTACCACCAGATAGAGGATACACTTTTATGTATAATTGTAATCGGATGAATCGGTCATCGGAAGATCGATATAATTCTTGATTTCAAAATTTGCCTTTACTTTTCCGAGCACTTTCTCACTTCTTATTTTTATTGAAAACAAACATAAAACTTATTTCCATTTAATTTATTTGTGACTGTAACCGGTTTCAGCCCGTTAAAGCCATCTTCAGTCTGAAGTTGAAGTCCCAATAGATTGGTTAAAAATAAACGTATCTACATTTGTATGAAGATTTTCTTTGCAGCCCCTCAGCAAATAATAAAAACAGCAACCAGAAAATATCCAAAAAAATAATTTTTTTCAATCTTGCCTTCTAGTATGAGTCACCCGCTGTCTTTACTCTGACTGGACCGATTGAAATGAGAACCATTTCGACTTTGGATGAAATCCCCCTTTCTAGTCCGCCTTTAACTTTTCTTGTGAAATTTTTGTCATTATATTATTATTGATGTCACCGATAAAATTTTCCTAAACTAGAAACTAGAAAAAATGAGAAAAGTTTATTTTCAGTCAGTTTATCGGTCGTGTATTGTAAAGTTTCGTTTTTCGCAGTTCAAGAGTCAATGAAAATTATCAACTAGAAAGTGTAGACATTATATTACGTAGTGGTACTTACCGGAGAATGAACGCAATATCTGAAAGTTTTTCCTTTAGTTAAATTATTCACAAGAATAAATATAAAGCAGCCAAGACACTTCATAATGCAGACTGTACTATTTCTCCGAACAGAGTTTAAAGTGTTTTAAGCTTAAGCAATTTTGTTTTACTACATCTCTAAATTCTCTAAAACTTTGTGGGCAGAATTTAACCCTAGACAATTCTCAATTTTATTCAAACATTTATAAATCTCTTGCATTCTAAACTCTTCGCGCTGAGATACAAAACTAATTGAAGAATAAATAAATTTCACGGCTTGAAGTTAGGAATTATGCTAAATAAGTGAGTGGGTTTAAATAACAAAGAGATTTGTTTTTAATTTGAATTTTAAACTTTCTTGAACCTCAATGGAGGACGGCATAAATAATTTAACTAGCCAAAAATCACTAGATAATTCACTCATTTAAATATAAATGCCTTCCATTTAGATTTGAAATGTATCTTTTGATTGCCTGACATCGCGTATCGTATCATCTGATTTTGAAATTGCACTTAAATTTGAACTAAAACACATTGCATTTCGCGTGCCGAAATGAACGACTGTTTAATAAGATGTGCAGATAGACAGAATAGAGAAGACAAAGAAATAGTAGAAGAAAGTGATAGTATAATTCAAAAAGACAACATTAAAGCAGAGAGGCAAAAATAGAGAAAAGACAAACACTTGGACAATTATTTCAACAGGTTGATCAAATGGACAAAGATATGAACCGATGTGTAATTAAAACGTAATGTTCTAATTATAAATATGACAAATACTCCGTATAACTGTCTCGGTTTACCTCTATTGGTTTTTGGGGTATTATGCCATGTTGTCCTACTCCTTCTTTAGCCAAGTTTAGCCAGTATCCATCATCGACACATATCTGTCTCTCTGATGGATACTGGCTAAACTTGGCTAGCAAAAACCAATCAGGATATTACGAGTACTTTTGGCCGTGAAAATCTCAAATTTTATCTTAGTTGTATATGACGTTAAAAAATAATAAATTAATTTTGTAGTTAGGTTAATAAAAAATAATTAAAAAAGATCGTGATCATATTTCGAAGTGGGTAAATACATAAAATATGCTGTGATCGCGCGAATCATTGGAGAGTTGTTTTCTGCACTTTTGTTGTTGGCTTCTACATGAAGAAGCAGAGTGTAAACTGATAACATTCAAACCAATGACGTTTAGCAGCAATTCGGGACTCTCTATTACGTAGCATAAGCAGGTAATACATCTACAATGATTTAAAAAGTTATTCATCATATTGTTGTGGTTTGCTCAATTTAGAAAATGACGATCTCCAAGTAAATTGGTCTTTTAATTAATTTTTTTTATTAATCCTTGTTTTTTTTTTTTTATTTTTTATATCAAATACCGCACTAGAGTCCCAAACTGCTCCCGTCCGGAGCCAGTGAGACTATGGCATCCCCAATCGGGGTATGTTGTGAGGCTGAAGGTAGTGGGGAGGGGAAGGAGATAGGGAAGAGGAAGGTGGGGAAGTACCTGGCTATTCAGATCCTTGTTGGAAGGAAGTAGTGATTAATCGTGGATAGATTATAAACTGTTATCATTCGTACGGAAATAAAAATTACAACTTCGGAAGGTAATGTGGTAAAGACCAGGAACCCGGCAGTTAGATGCTTTTATTGTGCATTGGCGGCCTCCGTAGTCGAAGAGTAAAGCTCTTGATTCGCAATCCGATGGTCGCGGGATCGAATACCGGCGGCGGCAAATAAATTTAATTTGATTAATTTGTGTTATTTCACAAATAATTCATTTAAAATAATATATAGTATATTTGTAGCTAGGGATTACAATCCCGCAAAACGGGATCACGCATTCCCGCGGGATCCCGCTGCTTTTATTAATCTGCTGGATCCCGCACCTTCAAAGCGCGGATCCCGCAAATTAAAAATTTGAAGAAAGAAATGACGTTCTTTGAGAGAAGATAGTACCTGACGCTCGCCTCTGAATATATCATGCAGTTCACTCAGAAGCAGGCTCGGAGATGATACAATAAATGCCATTTGCTCCTTAAGAGTGTATTTTCAAAAGTTATCACCAAAGGTTGATATCATAGTAATAGCATCTAAGAGAAAGTTGTGATTGATTTGATTATTAGTCATTATGTGAATAAGACTTGAGAATTAAAAATATAAAACTGTTGTTAGGAGTAAGGGTAAAATTAACAAAACTTTTAAACTATGCCAAACATTTAAAGATGAATCTAAGAAAACAGATTACTAATTATTTATACTTAATTAATAGAAAAGAAATAATTTCCGCGGGATCGAATGAGCTGCGGGATTGCAATTTGTAGCACATTCCAAAGTGGAAGATACTCTCAGTATCACCACCATTATAAAACCATTCAGAATTTAAACGTTGCTTGAAATGGCTTAAGCCGTATTTGGTTATCAAATCTGAATAGCCAGGTACTTCCCCACCTTCCTCTTCCCCACCTCCTTTCCCTCTCCAATATCTTCAATCTCACAACGTACCCCAATTGGGGATGCCCTAGTCTCACTGGCTCCAGACGGGAGTGACTGGGACTCTTGTGAGGTATTCATATAAAAATTCGCCTCTTTCGGTTCCATGCCAACTGAAAATAAAGTCAACTCAATACCTCTTTGAAAAGTCATTAAAAGCAATAAAAAATAATAACTTTGAAATATCCCATAACCCTAACCTTACGTAACCTAATTTTAACCAATTTTTATACTTTTTTTAAATCAATTTTAATGACTTTTCTGAGGTGGTTCTGAGTTGGTTTCATTCTGAGTTGTCCGGTCACCGTCTCGTTCGGTTGTTCATCTGTTCACATTACAAAAATGTCCACAGCCTTAGTCCAATTACTTTTTTTTTCTATGAAACGACTCGTGTCCGGAACGACCTGCAGCCTTTTATTTTCTTGCTTCATTTAATTTGGGCTGATTCAACTTCCATTCCTTCAGCACCTCCCTCTATCCCTCTCACAATACCGACAATCAATACCATATGATGATAGTTCATGTGACCTTACACATTACAACCGGGGCAATGTCTTGTTAGTGTCACACATAAAAGAATGAACGTTTTCAATCTTACATACCTACATGGACGACAAATAAGTAGAGCGGGAGGTATCGATTAGAGATGTAACGAAATTGTTATAAGTTATAATGGAAGCGGAAGTGGATATTATTTTTATGTTTTTGCGGATGCGGATGAGTAATTCGTTTTAGAAACTTAAAATTACTAAGATGGGTACAATAGATGTCTTTAAACAATTTTGTTGGATGGTTTGCCCAATTTGGGAAGCGGATTAGGTATCTCCGCCCCGGAAACCATTTATTGGTTACAGCAACAACACTTCTGCCGTAGGTCACCCCAAACGGTCAGCTACGTTAAGTGACTTAATAGCAGGGGTGCCGGGTTCATGGGGGGAAGTTTGTCCGGGTCTCGACCGTGGATGCACTGGCTGTGTGTCTGGCCGGATTGAAGGAGACTTTCTGATCTCTTCTGGAGGACTTTCTCGACCCATCGCCTTTCCCGGCAGCGTGGGAGGAATGGATTCCGATTTCTACCCACCCTTCATATCGTTGTCATTTTCAGAACATCATCTCATTCCTTTCATAAAATTCCCTCCACATAGCATCCCCAAAGATGACATAGGCCCTGAATTATTTTAAAGGGGAATTATTTTCCTCAGGGCCTTCTGTGTAGAGTTAATGTAAAACCAAAAAAATATGTGTTTTAATTTCAATATTCCTATTTCACACTGGTAAGTTATATTTAACAATAAGTAATTTTGACTTTTTCTGTAATTATTGATTGCAAGCGAGAAAATGCTAGCAGGCAATGCACCGGGTCCCAGCAATGTACAGGGATCCGCTCTCCATATATACACTGCAACGGTACACACTCTCCGACACGGTTACTAAGGAATACACCCTGGAAAGTTCCGTTATTATACTTCTGTTTGTTATAATTTTGGGGAAGCAGAAGCATTATGCGGAAGTTAAAAGGTTGCTGAACTTTCGCATTTGCGGAAGCGGATGAAGAGGTCCGTTAAGTCACTACTATAAACGTGTGCGTTCGTACGAGTGCGTTTTATATCCCGTTTTGAACTTCAGTGAGATGCATGGAATAGTTTGGTTTTGCCAGTAGCTTGTAGCCAGTAGACAGTTGCCACCGTGAAACATTAAATTTGACAAATAGGCAAAGCACGCGTGCTCTGGTGGAGTGCCAAGATGCCTGCCAACCTGTCAATTGTTGAGGAAACGGACGGATATCAAGTGGTCGCCGGGCGTACCACAATGTGCAATGCGTTTAAATTACTGCCGATGACATAAGTTAAGTAGACTGCGAAATGAAGCGACAGTTAAAAAGACAGAAGTAGAAACTAGAAGAAGAATGGAGTGGGAGCTCATCAGGGATACACCAACTGCTTTCGGAGTATCTAAAACTTGAGTTTCGAAGAAGGTTCACGGGTTCAAGGTCCACAATTTCTGTATGAAAGTGGGACAATTCTGAAAGATGTGGATTTATGATATTAACTAAAGTCATCAAAAATAAGAAGAATTATTAGTTTGTTCATGTTTTTAATGCATTTATTTACGTTTGGTATTAAAAGGTCATCACATATATAGAGTCATGGAAGGAGTCCAGGCATGGTATCTACATGCAGAATAGAAAAGCCAATGACTGGATAAAATGTAAGAAAAAGGTAACCAACATTACAATCTTCAAATTGTGGGATTTTGCTATCTACGGCACGACGAACAAAAACCACGGGAATTCTAATACATCAATTGAAAGGTCCGCACACAGTGTCCAAAAATCAGCAAAAATTTGAGACATTTGAGAGAAGCCTATGTTCAAAGCTGGCTGAATAAATATTAATGAAAACGAAAAATATCCATGACGGCCGTCGTGGTCTAGCTGTAAGACTCTTGACTCACAATCCGAAGGTCGCGGGATCGAATACTGGCGTGGCAACAAAATTTTTATTTGATTAATTAATTTTATTTGATTAATTCACAATTAAATCATTAAAAATAATCTACAGTATATTTGCGGCATGTTCCAGAGTGGAAGATACTCTCAGTATCGCCCTGGTATAGGACCACCATTCAGAATTGAAATGTTGCTTGAAATGGTTTTAGCCAGATCTGAATAGCCTACTTAATAAGTACTTCCCCACCTTCCTCTTCCCAACCTTCCTCTTCCCCATCTCCTTACCTTCCCCACTACCTTCAGCCTCACAACATACCCCGATTGGGGATGCCGTAGTCTCACTGGCTCCAGGCGAGAGCGGTTGGGACTCTTGTGCGGTATTCATATAAAAAAATATTTTTTAAAAATGTCGGAAGAGCATTTTTCATTTGCGTAATTTATCTTCTAAGCACATCTCTTGCGATATAAGTCTTACCGACTCACTGAGAACGCCCTCGTACTCTTTGTTTAATGATCAATGTTCCTCCCTATCCAACTTTACTGGAATTACCTTGATGTTGATTTCAACATCGACATGCCATGGTATTTGTTATTCATTAACTCTAAACTTTATTGGACTCTTCTTTTACCTTACAGTTCAGTAGTCTCCAATTAATCGCTTACTGAGAACGGCACACCCCTGGCTCCTACAATAATAAATACTTGAATTCAGCGCAAGAGATTAACTGCCCTATAAATCCTTTGACATCGTTAAAACTGGCTGGCCTAAACGTATTGTGTATTTACTACTTGGCCCGCCAATAATGAATGAGAAAAATTACAGTTTTGCACAAGTAAAATTTATGGATTTCACGATTTATAGGTAAAGTAATAGCAATAGTCGTTCATTCCAGAATTTATGCCGGGGTAGTGCTATGCAACACATTTCATATATCGAAAAGTACACAATATATACATATATATAATGGAATAGAAACATAAAATAAGTGAAAATATAATTTATAATAATGAATTAAAAAATTATGCAAATATCCGTTTATAGAGGGGGTATTTGACCGTCTTTCATCTCCAAAGGACCATCAGGGAGGACTCTTTCCATGCAACTATGGCAGAGATGATGGTACTCTTCGACTGACGTAGTCTAATAAATACTTACTCGACTGAAATAAAAATTATGTTAGGTACCGTTTTGTCTCACGTATTTTAAAAAATAATTGATATTTTAACGCTCTATGCTGTCATCGTACGACAGGTATTTCAATGGAAGATGTTCCGAAAAATTGGCACCATGGATCCCCTCGGCACCGGTTCATAGTCGGGAAACAAGCGTTCAACATATGTGCATGGTTGACATTTATCACATGAGAACGGGTCGTTTCTACCATTCGTTTTTGAGTTCAACAGCTCGGCTATGGAATGATTTGCCCGTCTCTGTACATCCTCTCTTCAAGACCTATGTTCACTCCTTCCTCTCTTCTAAAATACCCTCCACACAGCATCCACAATGTTGACATAGGCCTTGACAGAAATTACTTTCCTGAGGGCCTCCTGTGTGGAGTTAATGTACAAATAAAAAAATCAAAAACACCTTATGATGAACGAGAAGTTGGAAGCTAAACAGTTTTGCGTTGACCTACAAATTTAGAAGAGGCCAGAGCTCACCGTTTGAGAGTTTTTACAGCTTTAGATAAATAGTGTTCCGTTTTGTAGAATTGATGCAGCCATAAAATTGGCATAATACAATAATTTGATAAGTTCCTACCCACCTAACTTGCAGAAGTTCCGCATGCTGCACCCATAACACGAAACGGCTTACGACATTAACCCACTCTTGCTGATTTTGAATATCTTCTACAGAGAAAATGGAATACACCGCTAGATAGGGCGGTTACCAGGGTCGTAGCGACTACAATTTTGTTCCTGTTTCAATCGATACAATCGTCAATAGTCAATAAGTCTGAACCTGAGAATAAATAAATTATTACCGACCTACAACGTTAGTGAGAATCATTAATGTTATCGGCAGTATAATGTTGTAAATGACAGTCGTTTGCATACATTTCCACAGCAATCCAAAATAATTATTTTAAACCCAATACAACCTTTCACCTATACTTAGGAATATTAATTTGAAACCTGTCAACGTTTTATTGCCGATTTCAGACTGAGATTGGCGAATGTCATCTTTATGTACGCGTGTATTAAATTGTACACGTGTAATTTGAACGTAGTGTTTATTAAGAATAAATCAGAACATCAACGTTTATATTTTGCGGTGTTCCAAAACGTACCAACGTTTATAGATATCTTTGTGCTATTTTTGATTATATTTCGGGGTTTATTCGCTAAAGTTTTTACATTGTGTTTTTGTCAAGTCCCACGATTTCAATTGATTTTTTTATTAATATTATTCAATTTGGGAGGCGAGTGTGGATACTACCGCCCCGGGAACCATTTATTGGAAAGCCAACACCCTTGCCGTAGCAGGGGTTTCTGGGTTCACGGGACGAGGTTTGTCTAGGTCTTGGCGGCGGACGCTTTTGCCCACTCACTGCGGGGTGGGCTAGATCAGAAAAGATTGATTTCTCATCTTCCCACACCTTTTGACCTCTCCAGCAGGACTCTCAATCCTTGCACGACAGCGTGAAAGATGGATTTATACTTTCGTAAATTACAACTACGCCCGCGTTGCACGTACTATCTGCTTCTATACTGGATCCGACTCTGTAGTAGTAAGTATATAAAATGAGGATGGTGGGTTGGGATGGTCCGGTCAGCGCAAATAGCGCCGGGAGGTAGATATTGGGTACTGGGTGCTGATACATGCTGGGTATTGGGTGCTGGCACATATTGGGTACTGGGTATCTAGGTCGGCGCCGTAACGGGCTAGCTCGGGGCTGCCAACAAAATGTCTGTTGCTACTTTCGCCGCGAAATGGATCAGGAAGCGCGGAACTCGCTTTTCTATTTGCTTTTTTGGAGGGAATTCCGTGTCAGTGGGCCGCGCGACGAATGGCAACACTGGTTGATGGTCGGGATTGAATGGAAGAAACGGGCTAATCAATCAACGCTTACATCTCGGCGATGTGACTAGGTGCGTAGGTACTTAATATGATTTGACGTTTTTTCCACTCAAGGTAATCTAGTCAATGTCATTTGATGGAAAGGCTTATGAGAAACAAAAGGTCATCTTATAACCATATCAATGATTGATTTAATGCAGCCTCTGGGCAATTCAGACTAACGCGATCATAACTTTTTATGTGATTTATTTATTTATTTTATGCCCTGAGAGCTATTACGTAAATAAATAAAGGGAGTACAACTTTAACATGAGAGAAAAATAATACAATAAAGTTGATGAAATAAAATAAATGACGTTATCAGATATGTTTACAAAATTGCAACATTAAACATGATAATAACACTGAAGTGTACCTTTCTAGTAGTACGAAACCGTTGTATCCGTTGGGGAATGAGCAAAATAGTTTTGCTTAAGTACAAAAGAGTATTATATCGCGTTATTTTCATGGTGCTATAAGTTGCAAAGGTTCGAAACTGTCCAATTAGGACTTTAGTATTTTAGACAAGAAAGTAAAATCATTTATTTTTTGTCTGTCTTCTGTATAGCTTAACTTGGTGCCCACATTGTTGAGTTGTACTAAATTTGACTTCTAACTAACGACATATACAATTTGTTTGTGGTTTTAATATTATTAAATTTAATGCATATTCTTAATAGAAAATCCAACATTTTCAAAGCTTTGTTTATTGAATTTCAATAGTTATGATTAATAAAATTTAGTTTTAAACAAACATATAATTTATACACCCAAATCATTTTGTGGGGGGGTAAGCAACGTAGATAACACTTCTATTCTTTTGTGAGTGTATTTTATTGATTGATACACCGATTTGAGTAATTAGGTACCTATATGGCGGACTAATGATTAACCATGGGATGATGGTCAGTGGGTCTAGCACAGTGAAATCGATAACTTTAGAATATGGGATCGATAGGTAACTACAAAAAATTTATACCATGTTTCCCGAGTAAGGCCACACTGTTGATAGCCAGAATGATATAAACAGAGAATAAATAAGAAATGGCAACACTGGCGGATCGATCTATGGATTTACACTCTTATTTGTCAAACAACATAGTAAAATTTTTGAATACTAATAAATTGACACTTTCGAATTGAAATACTAACTTTAATATACATTGGCACTTCGAGTATACTTTTTGAGACTTAATGGGAATTAATTAGTTATTGATATCTTTAGTCTTATTTTAACCACTTTCGTTTCTCCAAGAGCAGTTTGGTCGCGTCTCAGATGAATTATTTATCGCTTTTTTTTCAATTCTAAGAGCTTCGTTAGTTCACCTCCATTCATTGATAAACCTGTTATCTTGCTTATCGAACGCCATTATTAAAAATGTTTTGCATATTGACACTTAACCGACACTCAGGAGGCCGCTCTAAAATTTATCAAATTTGTAAATTCGTCGGTGGGAATATCTCTTATCAATGGGGTATTTCCACAAACCAGGTATACCGCTTAAAACATGTGGAAGATTTAAAGATTATTTTTCTGAACATGATTATCGCATTAAAAATGTTTAATTTTGATATTTTCATTCATAATTATTGATTTCAAAATACGCGTAAACGGAACGAAACGTAAACGGCCCATGACTGCTTGTACGATTCATGACGTCGCAAGAGTCACCGTTCCGAGGTTTATCACCGTGTTACTATCAAAAATCTAAACATCCTAGACCTGTTCGGGGTTATGGACGGTTTTATTTCATATTTAAGATGATTGTTTATGATTGTGTTATGTTTCTACAGTTTTATATAATATTGTTCAGTTGTAATGACTGACGGTAGTATTTTTAACGGCGTAATCCGACAACTTGCCTAAAATAGACGCTACAATGAATAACAATAATTTTCTAAGCCCTAAATTTCGGGATTCTAAGACCATATGGTAATGAAAACATTTTTTTTACACAAACTCTCATATTATATACTGGTTTCAATATTTTGACAAAATAGAATTAATGCAGGCCCTTTTCTTGTCTTGATTTAAAATAAATAAAAAAAATATATTTTTAAACGTTTATTATAAAATTTATATATACAATTTATATATACATACATATACATATTAACGCCGGGATTGTTAGTCGAGAGCCTTACCCCTCGACCACGGAGGCAGTCATTATTGTGTAGATATCCATCTTACGACTGTATACAAAGGTGTTTCCACGTTTAAATTATGAATTTAAATAGTCAATAACGAAGAGTTTTTTTTTGTAGCTTAAAATTTCAATCTGAAAAAAGGCACGGGGGCTCCATTGAAGCCTCCTTCTTCTTCTTCTTACTGTACTATAGGGCCAATATATACTGCAGATAGTACACAACTGCTGACCCTGTACAAATCGCAAGTCCACCTGTTGAATTTGGCAGCCACCTTTGGTCTAGAGTCCCAAAATATTTGAAAATTCAGAAAGCATAAACGGGCGGTCCGTTCGATAGATTTCCCTTTCTAACAAACGGATTGCAATGTTTAGCGCGCAGGTTTCAGATGGGAATGGTGTCCTTGTTCTACCGGTATTTCAATAGAAGATGCTCCGAGGACCTAGCGTCATTGAACCCTTCGGCGGTGGTGTCAAACACATAACGCACTCCCAACAATTGTACACAGTCGATATTTTTTGACGCCTTAGAAATGGTCGTTTAAACATCTTATTTTGGGTTTTTCTTGTAGTATTTGTAAACATGTCTACCAAACTATATATGTTTTGCAAGTGGGAAAACATAGGATAAATATAAAGATATAATTCGAGCAAACTGGAAGTCAATAAATAACACCAAGTACAACTTACGGACTCACTACAGGCGGCGATCGCATGATGAGAGGCGCCTGTGACGTCACAGAGTGACTAGTGGCAAAACCATCGTTTTGGTGGCATTTTAAAAAGGCGTATTTTAAAACGTTATAGAAAGTTAAGTCATCGTCATAAAAATAAAATAAAAATTCCGTTATCATCGTAATTTTTTGCTTAATTTTTTTCAATAATAAAAAAAATGTGGAAATACCCCATTGTTGGCTGTTCTCGCAAATATTGATAACATGATTAACTGACCATCGATGACGGATTTAGTCAATATCGTATTGATATAAGGTTTTATCGATCGTCCGTGCTAGACCTCTTGATGTATGAGATCGATTAATATCGTTAACAACACCTTAGAGTCTTTCTAACCCCACAATCGTTGTAACTAAAGTTTTATAAGAATATTTAGTAGTTTTATTAATACAATTCTTTGGCCAGGCTTCGAGGGAAATCTAATA
This sequence comes from Glyphotaelius pellucidus, assembly GCA_936435175.1. Classification (NCBI taxonomy): domain Eukaryota; kingdom Metazoa; phylum Arthropoda; class Insecta; order Trichoptera; family Limnephilidae; genus Glyphotaelius; species Glyphotaelius pellucidus. Next base: position 29,788,038 of record OW386544.1, read on the forward strand.
AATCTATTTCATATTTCATCCCGAACTCGTTGCTTTGAACTCTATTTCAGTATTTCAGTTTCGCATTAACTCTTGTCCAAGTAATTCATGGCATCGCATATCAGATCTTGATATAAGCACTTATATTAATTAATCTTCTTGAGAGGTTATTTCCTTCTACATAACATTTTATTTGTATATTAGAGATGGTGCAAAAGTCCTCGATTTTTTCTTTCTTGTAAAGAGCTAATTTTAAAATCGAAATTTCGTTTCAAGGACGTGCAAGGAATCAGACTACAAAAAAGGACAAAGCGAATAAGCAGAATAGTTTACTGTACAAAGGGATTAAGTTTTATAACACGCTACCAGAAACTTTAAAGTCCGCACCAATTGGAAGATTCAAAATATAATGCAGGACCTACATCAAACTGGAAAATTTGTAAACTTTAATGTACAAATTACAAAAATAAAATTAATAAATATAAAATAATAAAACATGGTGCTATCAGCTGTTTGAATATTAATATTAGATATATTATTATTACTTTTGCTCATCGTAGTCGTCGTCGTTGTCGTTGTTCCAACCAATCACAATACAATGATATTGATTACAATGATTGTTTGATTACAATAAGAGTGCGTAAATTACGAATGCGGGTAATAAACCAACAATCAAATTCTAACATAGTTCAAAGCTCAAAGCGATATTACGTAATATGGGAGTGGATTAACGCATTAATTTGTCGAATTGAATTACAGAATATGCTCAGATTAACCAAATAATACAAATTAGGTATCTATTAATCTGTATAATGAATTGAAATTAGGAGCAAAAGGAATATCTAAAATTTAGTTACATTTAGTACAAAGATCTGATTAGACAGATCAGTAGCTAGGTACCTCCCGATTTTGGTATTCCCAATTATTTTTTCTCCTCATTATCGACCGCTCAACAGAATTCTCCAAAATCTATGGTACTCTGTGTAAAGCACCTGTGTTGTCATCTCATAAATATTTGATAAGATAGTAATAATTTGATTGGTAGACACTCGAATTGTCGTGTGATAAAAGACCACCACTCAGAATCAAAACGTTGGCGTTGATTGAAATAGCTGTAACCATTTGATCGTTTTCGGCCACATTTTGACCAAGTTGCAAACATCCGCGAGCGCTCTCTGGTAAAAATGTGGCCAAAGTGAAGAGATGTTTAAAAACATTTGTTGGACTTATTTTTTAAATTTCCACGTTTTGGGATCTTCTTATAATCACAAGGCTAACCTAATAGTTTCACAGTCAAGAGATGTCCCCCGTCTGTCCTTAATTATTTGTTACTGACATTCAGCGAATCAAAAATTTATTGAAATATTTTTTCTGACAAATCATTGATCATGTATTATTTACACATTAAAAAATGCATTTTCATATTAAAAAAATACATTAAGGGTATATTACCGCGAACGCAGCATAATTGCGGTTTTTGATGCAGTTTTTAGAAAATTTCTATATTGTTTATTAGAAAATAAAATTATGTTTAGAACAAATAAATTATTCTTCTAAATGATTATAAAATAAAACGTGTTAAAATCTTTAAAACAAATGCGTAAAAAAATATTTACAGAACCTCTAAAAATAGCTTAAAGTTCGATTATATCTTTAATTCTAAATACAAGAGAATTATAAAAAATATACATCATCACCACATCAATGTTTTCTAAATGACTGTAGTATAAAATTATTTTAAAAAGCATTAAAACAATACATAAATAAATAAAAACAGTTTTTTCAATATAACGATGTTGTTTCTCGCATCACGTTGTTATATAAACCACGACGCTAGCTTTTTGCCGTCAGTACGCGAGATGGTTTCGAAGCGGGCGGACGTCAAATTTTACAAATGGCACATCAGAAAAGAGGTCAAACTAAAGGAACGTCGTTATGTTATTATGTATTGTTTCAGAACCAAGTTGACTTTTTTACTAATAGCGGCGGCTGTCTAGTCTAGAACCAGCGCCAGCGGCATATAATGTTTTAGAGTGCCCCTTCAGCAGAATTGTAGTATTATTATTCGAAGTATTTATTTAGCCCTACTGGGCTTTTACTTAAATTTCTAATTATACAGTTATGTTAGTTGTAACAATGATATACCTTATAAATTATGTTAAGATAAAATGAGTTACAAAGTTATAAAAAGTAACAAAATTGTAAAATAGGTTGCAAACAAACAAAAAGAAATCGATCGACATACTCCTAAAAATTAAATTATTGGATTAACGAGAAAAATTGTTGAAATCTATTTAATATAAAAAATAAATAAAAAAGTGTGTGCGTGGAGTCCGCGACAGAAGTCAAACTTCTTGTTTATTGGGTATGGATAAAGGGATAAAAATTAAGAAAAAACACGAAACGATCCTCACCATAAATCTCCCGGCATGAATCTAACGAACCTTGCAAGCAATAATTAAAACTACCAAATGTGAATAACCAACAAATTGTGCTATTTCATATTGAAACATGTTAGTTCACATTGCTGCCGCAGGTTTTTAATGTAAACTAAAGAACGTATGAAATATTTTTGTAGTTTCCTAGGCCATAATATCAAGGGCATATCTTGGGATGTAACTATTTTTTAATATTCGCCTCGGAAATCGGAATTTTCGTGACACTCCAAAATCACTCAGACGCAGCAAAGAAGTTGTTCAAAAATACAGATCAAATTAAGGAAAAACATATTATTTACTAAGGAGTGGTATTCTCTTATATTTCAAGAAGTGTTTGTGAAGGATTGCTGGTGACGAGGGAGGGGAAGGCGGTGAAGGTAGAAGGGGAACGCGGGAGGGGAATGGGGACGCATGGGAAAGGACATTTATTTTATTTATTTATTTATTTAACGCCCAGATCGGAATTATTCCGGTAGTCCCAATTTTTTTATATGTTTTATACACTCATCTCCCGATGAAAAATCTGAGTTTTCGACCTTGGCGCACTTGAGCTTTTGCCGCCATCTTGAAAAAAACTAACCGAAATCGCACCAAAATCTAGTTTTTCCCAAATATCTCATTTTCAATAAAAATTTTGGCTAAAGTAGACTTGCAAATTTAGTAGAACATAAAATTACCTATAATTTTTATGTTAAAATTATTCTTCTATCTCTAATAAATATCGAGATACGCAGTCGTAAAAATGTCTATAAGTTTATGAAAACAGGTAAATTGCTCGACTCCGTTTGGTTTTTGGTGCGTATCTCTTTTCCAATACAATTTTATAAAAAAATTAATGCAATAAATTTTGTAGAGAAGAAAATTTGATAAAAGACGTAGATATATGTTTAATGTTTTTATCTCAATTAGATATCGAGGTTCTAATGCAAAAATTACACTAAAATTAGGTCAAAAGTGTTTTAATCTTGATTATTCTTTTTTTAACAATTGTCATTGAAATAACACGTTAAATACGCCTTATTTCAATGACAATTGTTAACAGAAACATTAACCATCAATGTTATCACAACAAATAAATAAAATTATTAATAAAGGTACATAGATGTGATAAAAAAGAATAAAAAAATATATTTTCTTAAGATTTGTGACTATTGACTATAGTTTCTTACTACCACTTTCGGGCCCCGAACAGCTTCAATTTAGTCATCATCATGAACGAAGGCTTCCACAGCATTCTCGCACGAGCTGCCATTACAGTGAATTTAGGGTATGGAGCATTTCAAACCCGACTTTCTACATGTGCACTTTCCAGCGCAACCTTTTTTGCGTTGGCATGATATAAAATTCAGCAACGATCACTTTTACTTTACCAACTTTTTGGTAATATACGTTTGAGGGTGAGAGGACTGTGAAGAGTACTAACAGGTCGATATCCTGACCAATGATTATGACTGCATCATGTTGAGATGACAACAAATTTTCTGTGGTTATTATGAGAACGTCAGCATCCTATTCAGCTTGTACTGTCGTTATTTGCGATCGTTCAAATGAGGCTTCGAGTAATGAAATTAAACGAGAATGGTTCTTTCTGCACTCCATGAAAAGATTTCAATTTAACGGAACCCAATTTTCCCACTAGTTCCCTTGATAATAAACGCTGTTTACGCTGAATGTTTTGATCTGGCCCTACAGATGTATTAAGGGTCACAGCTACAATCATTGCATGAAATGTTTTACGTCCATCCAAAGAGTCTATATTAAAATCTACATTATGAAATACAAATTGCATAAAAGCATTATCTTAAGTTGGAATTTCCGGATGAAGAATGGCAAACTGTTCAAGTCGAGTTGCCTGTTTGTAAGAACATGAAAATCCGAGGGCTGAGGTAGCAACAATAAGCTTTTTTGAGAAAAAAATTCTGTCTCGTCGTATAAGCACCTACGATAGCAGTGATAAATGAAAGATGATGCTGATATCAGTGCATGCATTAAGCCAACACATTTCCTTTTCCATTCTGCTGTCTCGCCATGTTTGCTTTTGCCTATCACTCTCTCATAAAACCCTGTCCGTGGAATCATGGAGTTAACACCTCGAAGAAAGTCATCTGATGGACTAATTTTTCAATGTGTACACTTTGGATCGAATATCTTCTCTAATAATATATGTAGCAGCTTACAATCCCAAAACTTCCCTCCAGGGGGTTGGAGCTCCTATCTTTATACCACTGGTTAGTAATTATTTTACAGCCTGTAATTTTGAAGCACACTACTACTTTTCTCTAACAAAGAGCAGTTGTGCCTTTAAAGTCTCGCTCTGACAGTTTTTATGTTAGGCCGAAAGACTCCTTTTAAGACTCCATTAACTGTTCCTGTGAAAACTGACAATCTAACAATGACAATGAGGGGGAGGGGGGAGTGACCCCCTCTCTTGTAAATATTTATTTACAAAATGTAAAAATGTAATGTAAACAAAATTCGAATAACGTGGTAATTAATCGTGATAAAACTTCTGTTTTCACTTACCGATATTTGTTTATACTTTAGATAAACATATCAGTAAAAAAAATACAAAACCTTTTTTTTTAGAAATTTTATTCTTAAGTCTTTTTTTTTTAGAAATTTTATTCTCTACAAAATTGATTTCAAAAATGTTTTCATAAAATTGTACTGCAAACGAGGTACGTACAAAAACCAAATCTAGTCGTGCGATTTACCTGTTTTTATAAACTTATACGCATTTTTACGACTGTATATCTCAATACTTATTGGAGATAGAAGAAAATTATCTGTATAAAAATTGTAGGTAATTTTATGTTTTACTAAATTTGTCAAACTACTTTAGCCAAAATTTTCATTGGGAACGAGATATTTGAGAAAAACTAGATTTTGGCGCGATTTCGGCTGGCTTTTTTCAAAATGGCGGCGAAAGCTCAAGTGCGCCAAGGTCAAAAACTCAGATTTTTTATCAGGAGATGTGTGTTAAGAATATTTCTCAATTGCATTGAATTCTGTAGATCGATTTTTATTGGTCTAGGCTTGCTACTTGATAATTTTCCAATTCTGTAAAATTTTGAAATATTTTCATTTGCTGATTTGTCGATTTCACTGATTAAACTGGTGACAGCTGCCTGGTCATCCAAAATCCTGCCGGCTTCTGTCCATCCAATATGTTAATACTTTCAGGCACATTGCAAATAATATTATTTTTAGATCGCACTTGTTCATTCATTACCGAAATCGACTCGCAAATACTAAAGTTATTTTGAGAAGAATTTGCTCTAATATCCTTGTAATGGCATTGCAACAATATTAATAAAAATTGAAAATTACCGATATTTTATTTATCTTGCCAATATATTCAGATATAATAATGATCACGTATTATGAAAATGATGCGTAATTGAATACCGTATTGTTTTGACAACTGTCAATGAAGAACATATCGGTTACGAGTCATAAGCTACTGCCTACCGTCTAGCAGTGTAGTTGATTGTATCGAATAATTTATCAAACAAGTTTCATCGAAATCTGATAAGAATCATAAAATCATGAACTTTGCCAAGAAATTTACCTAAAACATGCACATTCAACTAAATAAACATAATTTGAAAGACGCCCATTATTAAGCGTTTCATGTTCAAACCTTACTCAAGGGTACCATCTAGTCTGATGGATTTGTTCGCTGCTTTGACTTCGTACTGTTATCACCAAGCGCGTAGCAGGTTCCCCGGTTCAAATTACTTCATTCCTCTACCCCGAAATATTATTTCGGTTTTCGTTAATTCCCCCTTAATTGAAATAAAACAATAACTTTGTTTGTAATCACGATTTTTTTTATTTAATTTTTTTATTTATTTTTATTTCATTTTATACCCTGAAGACGCTTGTGTTAAGCGAAAGCGGTCGGTATTAAAAAAAAATCGTGGTTAAAAACAAAGTTATTGTTTTATTTCAATTAATATTATGTCAATCAACAAAGTGACTGCTTTCTACCAAAATATAAAAAAAAAATAATAATTTTAAACATAAATATATCCGCGATTATCAAATAGGCCATAGACAACGTACAGCAGTCATAATATTTCATTTTGTTCACAAGCCTCACCCCATGAACCCGGGCACTCCTGCTAGGTAATCAAACGTAGCGAACCACTTGGGATGACTTATGGCAAAGCTGTTGGTTATCCAATAAATGTTTCCAGGGGTGGCGGTACCTGCCTCACAAATTAAAAATTTTGGCAATATTAAATTTGTATTAGCTTCCAAAAATATTTACAGACACAAGACTGAAATACGCCTTTCTTATTCAGCCCAAATAAATGCATAAACGTAAAACAAACAATAAATTCAAGTAATGTAATCAATTTACCATTTGGTTCGTTGAATTCCTAAATAAAAACGGACAAGTGTAAACATCACCAATTACTCCGTATAACACATAAACTAATATTGCAATATGAGTTCACCGGCATATCCAAGAGAACCCATCTCGAGATATCACACCGTATTACACTGTGTTTGATAAATGAACCCGGTGCCGTTGGGTAGAAAATCGGATCATCTCCGATAGAAATCACATAATCTGATCATAAAAACGATCTCTGTTGAGATATCAAATACAATTTGGTACATCAACGGAGGAATGGACGGCGTGTTATAGAAATGAACGGGATGCAGCGAGAAAAAATGAACGCCAAAGCATTATAAAAAAAAAATATATTAAAAAATCGAACTCCTGCTCATTTCTTCTCAAAATATATCACACCTAGTTAAAACCTTATTTTATTCCTAAATATCGTGCTTTATATTTATACAATACTAGCTTTTACACGCGGCTTCGCTCGCATGGTATTAGGGGGAAAATACTGTAGCGCTTGCACTTACCAATAATCCCTTCCCCCCTTCTCCTCCCCTTTCCCCTCCCCCCTTCCTCCCTCTATGATTTATTATTGCAATTGTCCACAACTAGGTAAATTGACCACACACTGTCAGATAGAGATAGGTTTTTGGATAACAGGTTGGGTTAGAGGGAGATGTCGCACAGTTGGGTCAACATTTGTAATTTTTTCTTTAAAAAATTTTAATGAGATTATTTGAAAATAATCTGCAGATATTTATTTATTGATTGACGCCCTTTTTCGGGGCTTTTACATATAAATTGTAAGAAATATACAGTATTTATTGCACATAACTGAACTGCCTCAGTAACAATATTTTATATTTGTTTAAAGATAAATTGAAGATGTCCACTGTCCGAGTCCACTGACTTGGTATATTTGTTTCCCTCCATTAATGTTCTGGGCAAAGAGGAATACATATAGCAGTAAGTCCCAAAATTTCTGCATTGAAATAAATCTTCTCTTCTAGTATTACGTTGTGGAATCCGGAGCTTATCAATTCAAGAAATACCGGACTCTCAACTAAATCATTTAGAATTTTATATAGAAATACTAAGTCAGTGAAAATTCTTCTGTCCGACAATTTGAGCATTTTATGTCATTTAAAATAGTGTTGTATTTCAACATAATTGCTTTATACTTTTTGCTCATATCCTTTACACCATTTGGTGAAACGTCCAAACCACAATAATTTCACTAATTCTCTTACTGAAATAACGACCCTAAATAGAATAATGCTTGCAACACGGAATCATTTCTGCATACATAAATGCACATTAACTTAACCACAATTTAACTACACAAAATTTAATCACGATAATCAATTAGCTCATTTTATGAAGAGTTGTTTAAACTGAGTAGATTAGCTAAAAGTGTTTATGGAAATTAAATTTATTTAATCTTAATAAATTATTTATTATTAGCGCTAGTCATTTCTACAAAAAATATTTTATTAAACGAAGGACCCATACGAATTTTTAATTTCTAATTTAAAATTTTATCCCCTTCGATAGAACAAATTTTGCACAGCGAGCTTGAGGCGATCGTTGAAACTGGAAGTATGGCAATGTGGAACGAAGCAATGAAAATAATACTGCTCTAAATTTACAAAGTGTTCTAAAAACTACTTTCTGTCCGCGAAATTATATTCAAAATGAATTTAGCTTAAAACGTTGGGTAATTGGATTTTACAGAACGATAAGTGATGAAGTAGGTAACGCCTCCTCTAAAGTATTTCAGAGATACGATCGATTGTTCATATAGTATGTGTGTATGTTTACAGCATCCTCAATATCCCACATCTTAGAAATGAAGGTTCGTACTCTAGTTTACTCAGTTTACTGCAAGTCAATATTATGAGAAAATATTAACTAGATATTTTATTTATATGGAGTTCAACGGAAAAAACATTACTGGGGTTTGATAACACTTTATGTTAGAATAATATTACTTTTTTTACGTTGACTCAACACAGGAGGTCCCGAGAAAAAAGTATGTAATTTTTGGAGATGCTGTGTGGAGGTTTTTTTTTAGTAAGGATGCAGTGAACCAGGGTCTTGAAGAGATCCATGCTGTGGAAAGAAGGAGAGGTAGAGGCCGAGTTTTAACTTAAGAAGCTGTAGAAGCGACCCGTTCTCATGTGACAAACGTCAACTATGTGCGCGCGTTTGGTGTGTTTCCCGACTATTCACCGGTGTTGAATAGAGATGGGTAAGTTCTGCATTTTGCCTTTCACAATTCTCGCTTCAATTTTATCGTTTTAAATTTATAAAATTTATGTTTAGGAGGAATTTATTAAATGTATTTTCATATCTGTCTGTCTACAATTACCAAAAAAAATTTGTATCGCAATTCAACCATAAATACGGTTTTTTTTTAAATAACGTAATCTGCTCATGTTAAACTACGCCTGCTCTCAACGCAGAGGTTCCTAGTGAGACAGTACATCACCAATGTAATTTAATTGATAAAGATAGATGAATAAATATAAAAATATATTTTTTTATTATTCATAATAAATAGTAATCAACTATTTTACATTTATGCGTCATTGTATCTACGATGCCCGAAAAGCATCATTAAAAAGAAGCGAGTAGTTTCTGAGTGGTAGGGAGAATTATGCAGATTTCCTCGATGATCAAAGTCGCCCCCCTACTCAAAAGTTGTCCCATTTTACAACACGTAACTCCATACAAAATGTAGACGAGCTCAATTATAAGTATTCGCTTTATTGGTAAAATAAATTTAATGCCATGTTTACGCTGGGAGTCAAAAAGCTTCCGGAGTGTTTTCTGGCTAATCGCAGTAAAAAAGCTCGCAAAATCACCGGACTGCAACTCCCGGGCGAACACTCCACTCAGATTCTGTAGTAAGCCATAAAATTTCTCCGCCTCACAACGCCGCCCAACCGGGAGGTGGAATAGCTCCCTTGGTTGTTCATAATACCTAGACGTAGACAGTACACAGTATAAGCAGATAGCTCTTTTCAGGTGTCAAACAGAAAAAAAAACGCAATATTTGCTTGCACGCTAAAGCGATCTGTGAATGGAGAACGGAAGAGTTTAAATAACTATTATTCTTAGTATTATCACTGCGTTATCGATTTGATCCAAGTTATCGTGATTATGTCGTGATTATCGCTTTGTGTTATCGCTGTTTTGTATGCTATTTCGATAAACAAAAATAACACAAAATAATTAAACATATTATATCTTACTCTCTGACCCGGCCACGCGTAGCTGTGGCTAACGAAACACGACGCCATATACTGGATGGTTACCCAACCTTTTAACTCACACCGCCATCTCTTAATTTGCATACAAATCAAATACACACCGTCCGCTTGCCAGCCCGCTTGTCCACCACATACAGACATTCACCTTTAATTATGTATTTCAACCAATTTACACTAAACCTTGACAAATTATATACCTAAAGCTTCCTCATGAATCACTCTTCTTAAAACGGTGAAAACCGCATGAAAATACGTTCAGTGGTTTTTGAGTTTATCGCAAACAGACAGACAGACGCGGCAGGGGACTATAATTTATAATATGTAGAGAAGATATGGACAGGCTCCTAAAATGCTAATGTATTATTATGGTATTCTGTTGTTTTCTCTGGATAACAGTAGATACAAATCTGTTGCTCGATGATACTTCGGTTGATATTTCGGTTCATCAGGTATTAATATTTAACTGGACTTAACGTCCATTCTAAAGGGTGCTATGACTTATTTTGAGACAGAGAAACTGATTACTGAAGGTGCCTACCTGTCGATCGGATATCATCGGCTATCTTCGTAACCATTCGAGTATTGAACGGGCGACGTTTGACTCTCTCATGTAATACAACTCTACTGACCTCTGTTGATACACATCGACGGTGCCGAAGAACTATTTCGCTCTGTTAAAAATTGAAAATCATTCAGTTTGCTTATTTTATAGATTTAAAGATCTATATTTTCTTAATTTTTAATGAAATGAGATAAAATGTCAAATATCAAAACAACACTACATTTATTGGTCTCAAAAACAGTAAAAATAGAGAAATGAAACTTTAAACAGCTCTGAAATAAAACTATAACTTTGTTTTTAACCACGATTTAATTTAATTTTTTAATACGGACCGGTTTCGTTTAACACAAGCATCTTCAGGGTATAAAATTAAACTGATCAAAAATACTTTGTGGGAGCTTGTACATTTTACAGAAAGAGACAAAACATAATGTCAAAAGACCCATATTAGGGAGGGGGAAACACAGAGGCAAGCAAATTGTGCTGCAGCTGAGCTGATGAACTCAAGGAAGAGTCGTAGATACGAATCGTTCTCATGTTTATCACATATGTTAAACCACGTGCAAATAGATAGAACCAAGACAGCATTTGGAGCGGAGAATGGATAACGCCGCCCCGGGAACCATTTATTGGATAACCGACACCTCTGCCATAGCTCACTCCAAGTAGTTCGCTACTTTTGGTGACTTAGCGGGGATGCCCGGGTTCATGGGGTGAGGTTTGTCAGTATCTGGCGGCAGATGACCTGGACGCACCGAACCCTAGATTCATACCCACCCCTCTCACCTTTTTTCTTCCCAGAATTTCCTTTCCTTCTTTTCCTTAAAAATACCCTCCACACAGCATCCCAAAAGATGACATAGGCCATGAGGGAAATTATTTTTCTTAGGACCCCCTGTGTGGAGCAAGTGTTAAAAAAATTCCACCTTGAAGAATCTACATTTATATTTTTACATTGTTCTAAGTTCAATCGTGAGCTGATTTTTTGATCAGTAAGTACTATATTAACCTGAAATTACTAATAAACTGGAGGTTTAGGTACCTACAATCGAGTAAAATATATCTTACTATTTTTTTTTACTTCGAGTTGGAGAAAAAAAAACACGCTAAAATAAAGTCCGGTCAGTCGGACATTCCCAGCTTGTTTATGTTCGGAGTTTGAGTAAAGTTCCGAATGAAGTACCCGGGTACCCAGTACCTACCGGGGCTAGTAGCTACTAGCTGCGAGGGGTACGCGGTACCCAGTGCAGTGGAGGGGAGTTTTGTGTCGGCGCGGGCGGTGTCAATGACCGGGCGAGCCGGAAAATCCGCAGTCAAGTTGGCCGAGACTTTCTGGCGTTGGATGTTTGTAGCGGATTCTTTTTTTGAATGTGTCGTTCCACTTATTTAAAGAGTCATTCACGTGTTATTTTAAGAGTAGGTACCTATTTAACATTAGGAAAGCCGTTTCTGAAAAGTGTTTATTTATATATTTGCAGTTCAAGTGTAGTATATTTATTGTACCTATTTTATATTATAATTAAACAAATATACATATTTCGCATTCTTACTATATAATGTCAACTCAGAATTAACTCAACTCAACATCTCTTCATTAAAAGACTTTTTAAGATTTAATTCTGAGTTGTCCGGTTACCATCATTCAATGTCGTTATCATACATTACGTATATATAATTTTCCATAGAAAATTTAAAAGTAAACCGTGGAAATATTAATTAAAACCTTTTTTAAGATTTAAGTTAGAAAATGCACTTTATCAGAAGTGTTTAAGATATTTTCAATATGGGAGGCGGGAATGGGTACCGCCGCCCCGGGAACCTTTATTGGATAACCAACACCTCTGCCATAGGTCACCCCAAGTGGTTCGCTACGTTTGGTGATTTCGCAGGGGTGCCCGGGTTCATGGGGTGAGGTTTGTCTGGGTCTTGGAGGCGGATGACAAGGATACATTGAACCCCAGATTCCTACCCACCCCTTTAACCCTTTTCCTTCCTAGAATTCTCCTCCATTTCCTTTCCTTAAAAATACCCTCCACAAAGCATCCCCGAAGATGACATGGGCCTGAGGGAGATTATTTTCCTCAGGGCCTCCTGAGTGGAGTTCATGAAAAAATGGTTTTAGTCGTGTTTAGTGACCAGATCTGAATAACCAGGTACTTCCCCACCTTCCTCTTTTCCGCATCGCCTTCCCCTTCCCACTGCCTTTAGCCTCACAGCATAACCCAAGTAGGGAAGCCATGGTGTCACTGGCTCCAGGCAGTTGGGAGCAATTGGGACGATTGTGCGTTATTCCCATTTAAAAAAATCATGTGTGCAGTTAACAAGCGTTAGAAGTGAAACCTTCAGAAAACTAAACTTCGAGAGAATGAGAAAAATGCAGAGTATTAGGATTATGATAATAATTGTAGGGTTTATTGGTTTTAATATTGTTATCAAGCTTAAAAATTATTTTTAATTTTATTCTACGAAGCACCGCACAAAGAGGCGGCTGCTGGACTACAAAGCACCGCACAAAGAGGACACCGATAATTCTATCTCATTCTCTCGCAGGCTAAATCCTATGTAAGATGTATGTGTCTCTTTTTAGTGTCGCTCGTTTCCATTTCATCGAGTTTCAAAATACTGCTAAAGAAGTTTTTACTTCAAGAAGGTACCTACTTGTATTACAACATCTTACAAAAAATAATTATAGGCGGTGTAAAAATATTAACGTGGGTGGGTGGGTGGTTTGGTATATTTATGACATTAACACAATACAAATTAACTAAAATTTGCTACGAGGTTGTAGAAAACTGTATTTAAACTAATTGCTTAAAAACTTATGATTTTTTGTAAGTTATTTCGATGCTATTAAAAACATCTGCTACTTCTACATATTGATTACCTAGCTATGTATGCGTTGTACAAGCATGTTTATAAATGAATTGGTATTGACATTATTGTTGCAGTGAAAGATATTTTTAGTTCGCGCGGCTCTGTTAGAAACTTGAAATGAAATCAATTGCAATCATCTAGGGCTGTCAATAAGAGAATTAATTTAGACGTTGCACATATTTTTAAATTGCACATCTATACTCGAGAATCGAGAATACAAAAATTCTAAGCTTTTTTTAATGTGAGTACCACACAAGAGTATCTATCTGAACGGAGCCAGTGGGACTATGGTATTCCTAGTTGAGTTATATTATGAGACTGAAGGGAATTGAAAGGAAAAGGAGATGCGAAAGAGGAAATTTGAAAAGTATGTGACTGTAATATCTATTAATACCAATGATTAAGACTCGAAATGTGTTGTGTTTATATGTATCGTTAAGTTTACAATCAATATTTCGTCGCCTTAGTTCTTAATTATCCAAACGACCATTTAAGTTTTTGGTATGTTTTTAGGTTTTCACGGCCAAAAAGTATTTTTGTTATTGTTTTTGGGGTGTTATGCCGTGTTTCGCTACCTCCTTCTTTAGCCAACGTTTCGGACAGCGTTACAGTGTCCATCATCAGGGCAGATGAGACAGTGTCCATCATCACTCATCTGCCCTGATGATGGACACTGTAACGCTGTCCGAAACGTTGGCTAAAGAAGGAGGTAGCGAAACACGGCATAACACCCCAAAAACAATAACAAAAAAAAAAAAAAAATTTAAGTTTTTGTTCAATATTCACTTTAAAATTTTAAAAAAGTATAAAAATAATAGTTAATCACTTAACGAAGAATTATTTAAACAAATGAGACCTTCACGTTTGCGGAAATAGCTTTATCTTAAACACCTATCATAATGTTCCTTTGAAATAATGAAAGAAAACCTCCTCCTGTAAAATTTTCTAATGGTCGCTTGGACAATTAAGGACTAAGGCGACGATTTGTCTGGACCAGACGTCCTTACTCTAGGAGGCTCCAAGTTATTATGCTGCTGCAGACCAGACACTGGTGATGTCTGCCGGTCTACCAGATGTCTTTGGCTATTATTGTAACCGTTCGTACATTAGACACGAACTACGATAGACGATACTCTTCTAAACTTAACTGAAACTAAACATAACTGACATCTATCGAAATACCACAAAACTGCGTATAACTAACTAAACTAACGAAATTTATTGAAGGATGGTGATACATTTTTTTTAAATAACACTTAACCGACATCTATTGAGATACCACAAAACTACGTATAACTAACTATTCTAAAGACATCTATTGAAAGATGGTGAAACTACATGACTAACGACAGATGAAACTCTTTTAAAGTAATACTTAACTGACATCCGTTGAGACACCACAAAACTACGTACAACTAACTATACTAAAGACATCTTTGTACCACATTGACCAACTATTCAGATCCGGTCACTAGACAAAACGTTTGCCATTTCAAACAACATTTTGATTCTGAGTAGAGGTGTTTTTCCAGGGCGGGAAATAAGAGAACCTACCACCCCAGCAGCTTTTTATTTATTTATTTACTGATAATGGTATTAAACAGTTATTCTCAAAACTATTATGGATTTTTTATAGCACTCTTTTTGACAACTGCTGAAGGGCAAAGCTGAAAAATAACTTTAGATTATAATTAAATTACCTCGCTTTAAAAATATGCTTCCTTTTGAAATTATATATTCCCGTCACCCTATCAGCATTCACAGCGAATTCTAGCGGACGAACTTCGCATCCAAATGTAGGTCAGTTATTTCTAAGGAAAAATATCTGACTTATAAGGGGAAGAATTTTTTTAACTAACCCTCCACGAGTAATTAAAATCTACTTAAAAACTACTTTACATAAAAAATATTTTTTTAATTTACCAGTGTCTTTTTTTAGATTTAATAGGATTACTTTTATAGCATTATGAAGGAAATACTGAACAAGTTTAAGAATGATTAGTGACTTAGAAAAACCTCTATGTAAATTTCACCATGTCACTAATCACCGTTAGAGCGTATTTACTCCAAGCAAACTTATTTCTGCTTAAAGTCGGGTCTTCTCCGACAAAATGTGTTCAAAATATCGAACAAGATCAAAAACATTGTTGTGGCCGTGTGCTAATGTTTTTGTTTTCGTCCGATGTTCTGAAAAAAAAAATTGTCGCTGGAAAAGCGCCAATAGTCAATTTAGCAAACATTTGCACCAAAATAAACAAATTGAATTTTATGTTGAAATGAATGAATTTAAATCTTGTCGCTTAAAAATAAAATATCCGTATATTTGAGCGTACCGAAGTCTTGCTTTAAATCATACGTTTTGCATTTGGTCCGTCTGTAACTTTTTTGTACGTTCCGGTTCCGGTTCAAGATGGTGTCCGTTTTAGTGGCTCAGTAAAGATTTTTGTTTTCAAACGAGAAATCGTCGTGTGAATTATGACTTTCTAATTAACAATTTTCAAAATTAGAAGAAAGCTTTAAAAAATAATTTTCATTGTGACAGTGTCGTTTCCTTTGAAAAAATCGTATAATTTTTAATTTTTTATAAATATCAGTGGAAGATACTCTCAGTATCACCCTGGTGTAAGACCACCATTCAGAATTGAAACGTTGTTTGAAATGGCTTTAGCCCTGTTTGGTGACCAGATCTGAATAGCCAGGAACTTCCCCACCTTCCTCTTCCACGTCTTCTTCCCTTCTATAACTTCAGCATTACTGTTGGGGATGCACATTTCTCACTGGCTCCAGACGGGAGCAACTGGAACTCTTTTGAGATATTCACAATAAAAAATAAAAATTAAGTATATCTTTTAAAATAAGTTGGTAGGTATTTAAGAACCTACCAACTTAAAAATCTTATCTAGTCTTTCAGAGGAAATTTTGGTTCGATTTATTAAATGACGTTCATTTTTGGACGCTAGGTCTACTGTTTACTAGTATTGTATGGATGAGAAAATGCGCTTTGAAAAGGTGTTCGATTTGCTCAATGAACCGGCAGATAGGGGGCGGAGGCCGGGGGGCGACGGAGAAGAGAAAAGACGCGCGAATGTCTTTGCTTTCCTCAGCTTTTCTATGGAATAAAATGCACAGTGCACACGTTGTGTTTATTATCTATGGATATGTATTGGGCAGGTAGTTCTTACCCTAAGATTCGAGGAGGCGGGTGCATTTTATTGATTGAGATATTTGAAGAAGGGGAGAAATATTGTTGTGTATTTAGACGAATTTATTTTTTATTTTTATACATATTGTCACTCTATTACCATCATATTTCAATTGCTAACTTAGTTATTGCAACCATCTTGTTTATTATTTTGATAGGAATATAAAAAAATATCTTTGCGAATAAATACAGCCGTCACGTCATTGGATAACCAACACCTCTGCCATAGGTCATCCCAAGTAGTGGCTTAGCACAGGTGCCCGAGTTCACGGTGTGAGGTATGAAAAACTGACTCCAGATTACTAGCCACCCTGCTTACCCCATTCCTTCCCAGAACTTCCCGTCTTTCTTTTCACTGAAAAGACTCTCCAGCATCCGCAAAGATTACAGGCTCTGAAGGAATTTATTTAATAAGGAACAGCTTTGACAATAAAAAGTTTATAAAAATGAATTAGCAAAAAATTTTGTTAATTTACATTATTAATTTCTGCAGAAATAATTGGATTTTGTAATGCTTGTACTTCAAAAGGGCTACGTTACCTCATAATATACTAAGTAACTACCCGGCTTTGCCCTATTTTAACAAACGTTTTTTCTTACAAAATAATAGATATAATGGACCAAACGATAGGGCGCCTTATCATACTATTTACTGCCAGTTAAACGTACGTTTAACAGCTTGTTAACTCACATTGGAAATGCCATTACAAATTGAAATAGTTTTGTTGCGATGCAAAGCTCACAGCTAGAGAATTTTTACCGCTTTAGTGTGAGGATTTCTGCTTCACATCTTGACATTTTCCGCTCACAGAAGTTTGCATATTTAGGGGCATCCCGGCTTAAAAAAATGCAATATAAAATTAACAAAAACTTCAAAAGGTCTACAGAAAGGGGAAAGAAAATTTTTCAAATCATTACCTCTCGTCTCAGCCTGCAATTATGAAACTTGTTTAATATAACTCACAAGTTGGTAAAAACCACACGGGTTTATTAACCAAGGGGTGCAGGGTTTATTCCCGCAAAGGGCCACGTGTCGGGGCAATACTACTGGTGAGGTCAGGGGAGGGGGGGATTCCGCGTGGGTAGGGGGCGGTGGAAATTGGGCGGGGAGGGGCGATCAATAGAGGGTGGGAGGCACCCCTGTTACATAACGGAGGGATCACACGACCGAGGTAGTTTAAGTTACAAGTTGCACGCACCGCCTAGCAGAATGTAGGTATGTATATGGTAATTTGAGATTTGGAAGTTTTCAGTTTTTGAATATCGTGGTAAGGTTATTTCACGTAGAATAAAACTGGACTTGCTAGTGCAAATATTACCATGATCACATATTTCTGATTTTAAAAAAAGAAATCATTATTTGATTTGCAAAGTATGAATACTGTGTACTGTACAGGGCCTGCAGATACTTTAATAGTACACAACTGCTAACCCTGTACAAATCGCAAGTGCGCCCCACTATTGAATTTGGCAGCCACCTCTGGTCAGGAGCTCCAAAATACTTGAAAAATACCCTCGATGTGCAGAAACGGGCGGTTCGTCTGATAGATTCTCCCACCTTGACGAACGGATTGCAATCTTTAGATCACAGGTGGGAATGCTATCCATGTTCTACCGGTATTTCAATGGAAGATGCTCTGAGGAACTAGCGTCATTGATCCCTTCGGCACCGGTGCATAGTCGGGAGACACGCCAAACGCGCATCCAACATATGTACACGTTTGACTTTTGTCACATGAGAACGGGTCGTTTTTCGACTCGTTCTTGAGTTCAACAGCTCGGCTATGGAACGATTTGTCGGCTTCTGTATTTGATATGTAATTTGACGAAAACACAAGCACTCTTTTACAAAATCAAGTGCTATAATATAAATGAATATGCGATGCGCACATGGTTTACTGCTTGGATTACCATGGCTCATAGATAGAAGTCCATTTTACAATTTTTTGTGGGTATTTAATAAAAGTAAAACAGTGTTAATTCCATATTTTAATATGGAATGAAGGGCACGAATAAAACATGTTTTATTGATGCCCTGCCAGTTATTGGAGCCTACCAGGTTGTGGGTCCGTCACCTTATCTGTAAGTAATAAATATGTACCGAAGCCTGAATGGAATTTACAAAAGAGTATTAGCATTGGTGACGCAGAAACCACCCACCGGCGTTGTGGAAACCCACCCCACCCCAAGAGTTTACCGTGAAGATGTCTCGGTGTAAGGTGAGGGTGGGAATATCATCCCCGTTATAATAGCGTCGGTGGCGATGGCGATAGAGGTGTGAGGTAGACCTGGAATATATAATGAGATTAGCGCCATTGTTTACTTTACCTCAAAGACGTGATATTTTTCACAATTCATAAAAATGTGGTTTAATGGATAAACAGTTCAATAACCTCGATGTTAGTTATTAGAAGTAGTGACCCGACAGTCGAACCCCCGAAGTTATAATTATTAGGTATAATTTTTCGTGCATTATTTACCAATTTCAAACCAAAAATTGACTTCAAAAATACCCTTAAAATAAGTTGGTACGGATATCAAATGAATGTATTTGTAGTGTCGGTTTGTTAACTTATACGCTAGTACATACAGTATTTGAACAAATAGTTATCTTTGATGCGTTTGAACAAAATTATGTTTTATACTTGTACAGCGATTGGTGTGGCTATTGTGTGTAGATGGCAGCAGTGGGATTCTATGATTCTAATATAAAATGAAAGATTGATTGTTCAAAAGATGATTACGTTTATTGAAACATTTTTATCATACACGCGGTGCTATTATCAGAAGTTTGTAACACAGAATTAAAATATAGGAACTATGATTTTACGAACTAATTGAAGCTGATGGCTGGCACGCACTGAGTGCCACAGATTTTCGCTCACCGGCGTGAACGTTTTGAACTCGTGCGCCGGTGTTGCCATAGATTAAGTGTTTACAGATTGAAAAATTATTATTTACATCGTAGTTCCCACATTTGTGTTATCAAGCGGTACATCTTTTCAGCACACCCCTTCGGGGAATCTTAGTTATATTTTTTGTAAGTAGTAGATATACCATGTTTTCCTTAAACCAGCAGCATATTCTATATAAGTACGCCGGGAGCCAACTGTCGGGGTATCAAATGTCTAAAGTCAGGTAATTCCCCTCCTTCATCTTTCCCGTTTCCTTTCCCTCCCCACTACCTTCATCCTCACAACATACCCCAATTGGGAATGCTAATGGAATACAGTCTCACCGATTCCAGACGATTGGGAGCCATTGGTTTTTGTGTGCTGTATTCATAAAAAAATAATAGAAACATTTTTTTATTATTAATTAATATTGATAATATCTTCTAACCTGGAATCTCCCGCATATAATCAATTTATTATTTTTTCTGAATTCATTTTGAAACGACACAAATTAGTAAAATAATATTACTTTTTCAGTAGTTTTTAACTCACTTTGTGGCTTCTCTGTAACTCCGCATCCCGCCCCTAGATTTGAACCCGCGACCTCCGGATTGCTAGTCGAAAGTCTTACCCCCCAAACACGGAGACCGTTAGAAATTAAATGTTACATGAAATGGCTTTACCTATGTTCAGTAACCATCTGAATAGCCAAGTACTTCCCGATCTTCCACATCTCTTTTCCCCTTTCAACCAAACTCCTTCCCCTAGTTTGCAGTACCGTTACGTTTATGTATGATAATAAATTAAAAACACTCAAGTAATAACATTGCTAATTGTATTATTCTCTACTTTTTTAACTGATTATATAAAAAGCATGTATTTTAAAATTATACAAATTACACAAAAAAAATTGTTAATTAAAAAAAAAAACAATTTCATGTTTTTTTTTTAAAGTAAGACAAACATTCCCGGGCTACGAATAACTCAACGATATTTTAAAATCTCCTACTACCATCACAGAAAGCCGAAAATATTGCTTGTGTTGTGATGGAGGACTTGCCAGTCGGGACACCGGGTGGGACCCAAACGCGATGCCCACTCAACCACTGACCGGTCAATGCATTGTTTTATGGGTCCATGAAGTACAGTATGCCTAGGTCTTGGCGGCGAATGTGTTTGCCCACCTACTTTGCGGCGGGCCGGATCGGGAGAGACTGGTTGGGATGGACTGGGAGACCCTTTGAACTCTCTAGCCGGATTTTGACCCATCGCCTTGCGCCGCTTTGGGAAGGTTGTTTCATGTATCCGTTGCTACTGGACTCACAGATTCCAACCCACCCCTCATAATTAGGCCCAATAAGACCCTCTTAACAGCATCCCCAAAGATGGCACAGGCTCTGAAGGATTTTTTTCCTCATGGTCTAACGTATACAAAATATTCCCTCTGGTTTCATGACCTAACCAAGTAAACATTGGCTATGTAAAATATTCACAAAGCGCTTCAACTCCCTCTCTCTCCATGGCTTACTTCAATTAATCTAGTCAGACAGTCCACTCCGCCCTTCCAGTAGAGTCAAGAGTTAAAAGGTTAGGTCAATTAAGTCGTCGTTATCGGACGTCAATCTGTTAAAATTTGTTAATTGAATTCCCAAAATCAGGCAAATTGATTTTCGTGATGTTTAATAAAAAAAGTAAATGGACGTAATATTAAAAATTTAATTGATATAATAATAATTCTCTTTTCCAAATATTGAGCTCATAATTATTCACTCTCATCACTCTTTGCTCTACAACCCTGGTGGGTCTTGGCCTCCTCAAGAGTCTTCCTCATCATCTCGGTTTCGGGCCAGTTATCTCCAGTTCAGAAACTCCAACGTAGATATATCTTTGAGGATGTTGTCGCTCCATCTTAATCTTGGCCTTCCCAGGTTCCTTCGCCCTATCGGTCTTGAGTTCAGCAGAGACTTTGGTGCTAGGTGCTCGGTCATTTTCTCCATATGACTTAGTCACCGAAATCTTCCCAGTTTTATGAATTTTATGACGTTCAGCTCCTTAAACAGAGCATCTAGCTCATTGTTGTAACGTCTGCGCCAAAATCCATTTTCTAGAACCTGTTCGAAGATGCGCCTCAAAATTATTAAAAAAAAATAATTTATGAACTTTATAAAGTCAAAGGTTTCTGCAAGAAGGTAATACGATGTACCAACCTACGTTAACATTTTGAAATTTTTGAATATGTGTCAGCCCCATTTTGATTTCTTTTAATTATTCTTCAAGAACATTGAAATTTCTTCTAATAAACTTTCTAAACGCTGACATTTTGACCTAAAACAGCGCCACGAATAACAAGGCATATTTGTTAGTGAAATGTTTATAAAAGATTTATAACTGGAAATTTATTTGACATTTGCCACAAAACATTTTCTCTCAAAAATAAAACAAGCAAGTTCAGTTTCTGGTAAATATAAAATATTTAAGCAGTTCATGGAATATTCATTAAGAATTTAATTAATGTGAAATAATTCGTTAAGATATTATTTTTAGTTGAGAAATAAACGAAAAATTGAATAATTCTTAGGATATAATGTAAAAACCGCGGACGAAGTTATCACAATAAAAATGTTCATTATTTCTAGAAAAATCAACCACAGTCAAATTGCAGAGTTAAATTGGATAGCATAATTAAACTAAATAAAAAATAAAAAATAAACAGAGTGTTAAGAGACTCAGATACTTGATTTACTTTCCAATGATTCGTGATATTATTTGGAGTATAAATATAAATAAAATTTTGGGATCTGGTGATTTTTTTTATTTAATCGGGGTGTGGGATTGCGCGGTTATTCTGCTGAGTGATCAGTGATGATATGAACAAAATATTTAAAAAAAATTGTTTGTTTGTAAAGTCGGTTTACGGACAAAAATTTTACGTGTTAACGTCATATAAAAACGATGGAATGGAATAGAAATAGATGCGTCACAAGCCGAACGCTTAGACCGAACGCTTGTTCCGCGCTCTAGCTTGCACGCTCGGCTTAGGCGGAACGTGACAACGTGACAATGAGTTATGCATTTTCGTGAATGCAGCCGGCGTTCATCGATTTATAAGACGTTACACGCCAAAAAAAAATGGTTGTCTGGAAAGTAGGTTTACGGACGATAAAAATACGGACGACGTAAAATTTTACGTGATAACGTCATATAATAACGATGGAGTGAAAGAAAGATAGATGCGTCACAAGCCGAACGCTTAGACCGAACGCTTGTTCCGCGTTCTCGCTTGCACGCTCGGCTTAGGCGGAACCTGACAACGTGACAATGAGTCATGCTTTTTCGTGAGTGTAGCCGGCGTTAATAATAATTTTTATTAAAAAAATTTTTAATACTTTTACTGTAAATAATGTCAGGAATATTGGTTAAAATAACTCAAGTTTCTCCCTTAACACCCTGTACAGCTAAAAAAATTTTTTGAAGTGAAATGTGTGGTGTCGGTGTGTAACAGGAAAATCGTAAAAGGCATGTTTTTTCCACCAGAAATCCCTGTACAGCTAAAAAAATTTTTGAAGTGAAATGTGTGGTGTCGGTGTGTAACAGGAAAATCGTAAAAGGCATGTTTTTTCCACCAGAAATAATTAGTTCTGTGTTCTGTCAGTTGTTCTTATTATTTGCAGTGTAGATTATTCTCCCTTTGATTACGAAACATATTATAGGTATTTACGGTCTCATGTTTTATTTATTTCTTCTGTTTGCTGTTGTCAAATTATTTTTTTTCTATGGTCCTTTATATTGCGACATACGACTCCTGGTCAGCATCTAAATAATATCAAAAAACTGTTGGTAAATAAATGTTATATTCCTGGAGTATGTTTCATTTAGGGCTCTTGTTGACTGGCATTTTTTTGGGGAATTGGGGAACTTTTACTCTCTTCACATTAAATACTCCCTAAATGTTCCCTTATTGAACCGAAAACTTCTTTAGCACCGTTGTGATGTGAAACTCGATGAAACAAAAAAGCTACACTAAAAAGAGACAAACACGTACATTTATACAAGATTTAGCTTGCGAGAGGTCTACTCTTTGTTAGGTGCTTCGTAGCCTCCCCACTCTTGTCTACTTTAGTTTTCTTAAGGTTTCACTTCTACTGCGCGTGAACTGCACACTTGAATTTTTTCAAGTCGTGTCGACTTCAGGAAGAAACTGAAATTCTCAAGGCCGACTAGTGTACAGGCGTTGGCGCGCGACGGATTTTAATTTTTATCACGTCATATGAACAAGTCGGTGACATTAGACAACGAAAGTTTGCAAATGGCGGCGATTGTTGTTGATACTCGCGGCTACTGTTTATTTGTGCGTCGTTTTATCGCAAGCATATTAATAAACGATGAAATTGGACTTAAAAACTAAAATTATTATCAGCCTGCATTATTAATTATTTTTATTGTATACATTTTCGCAGCATCATGTTCATTGGTCAATTTTTTTTATATGAATACCACATAAGAGTCCCAACTGCTCCCGTCTGGAGCCAGTGAGACTATGGCATCCTCAATTGTGGTATGTTGTGAGGCTAAATGTAGTGGGGAGGGGAAGGAGATGGCGAAGAGGAAGGTGGGATGTACCTGGCTATTCAGATCTAGTCACCGAACACGGCTTAAGCCATTCTGAATGGTGTTCTTATACCAGGGCGATACTGAGAGTATCTTCCACTCTGTAACGTGCCGCAAATATGCTGCATATTATTTTAAATGAATAAATTGTGAAATAACACAAATCAATCAAATAAAATTTATTTGCCACGCCGGGATTCAATCCCGCGACCTTCGGAATGCGAGTCAAGAGCCATACCGCTGGACTACGCCGGCCGTAAACAAAAAAATGTATGTATAAATGCATTGTACGTATATTTTTTAGTAGTGATCGACGGTCCGGTGGATGCAAGATGTTAGCCATAAGTTTTAATAGTTTGTCTGCACTTATAGTTAGTAATAAGATTGAGCAATAAAGAAATATACATTTGTAGAGCGCCCCTGAGGTGATTTTTCACATAAACGGCGCTTCACAAATCAATAAAGTATTATTATTATTGTTAGTAAAGTTTACTTAGCAACAACACTGACTTCATAATTCGATCGTCGCCTGTATTCAAGGCTGTATTCTAGTCGGTCTCGTGAAATTATAAAGCCCCTAGAGCTCCTGAAGAGGTGCCAAAGGGGGAGGAATTAGGGTCGACGCACAACAAACAAGAACTTTAATTGACTAATAAAGGAAAAGTGACAAAAGGCCCTCAACTTCTGTGGGAATAATGACTTCAAAATATTATAAGTTTTGAAACATAATATTGTTAATACGTAATATGAATAAAAGCCGGTGAAACTATTTATAGGTCGTAAGCGTCATCATCATTCTAGTAACTTCTACCTTTTTCGTTTTCATACAAGACCTATAATATGGAAGAGAATGAACGTCGATAACGTAAATACGACCTCTCTCTGGGATTAATATAAAGGGTTTTAATATTAAGATTGAAGTGGATAGAAGAATAAGTCGGAAGGAAGCCATGGGACGATCACGTGAATGAAATGAAAATAAACGTGAGTCAAGCCATGTAAGGAGTCGGTATAACGGAAGAGAAATTACGACGAAATTAAAATTAATCTTCTGGTTCTAAAAATATGTTAACCCACGCTTAATTTTTTAATATTTAATTATTATTTAATTTACATTCGTATAACAGATTAAAAAACAGCTAATTCCTTAAACTAAGAAACTCTTTTTTGAGTTTTTGAAGTGAAACTTCTTTAGCGTCGTTAGTGATTAGAATTTCAGATGAAACAGAAATATGTCACTAAAATCTATTATATGATAATTCGCACATCGGCTCGGCCCTCCCGTAGCGCAACGGTTAAAGCGCCGGACAAATCCAAGCGGCCAGGGAGACAGACATCGATCGAACGGAGTTCGAATCCTACGAAATAAAAAAAAATAAACGTTTTTATTTTTAAAAACAACTATCCAATCTTCAAACCACTTTAAAATAAACAGTCAAAAGAAAAGAAAGCGACATCTAACGACTTTCTGGTTTCACTTCTACCGCGTGTGAATTACACACTTTAATTTTTATTCTTTTTTATAATATTCAATTGTAAAATAATTCATGTAACCGTTTTAAATAAAGACAAATTAAAATTAAAATAGCGTTCTAGAGAAAAAAAGTTATAAGAATAATTTAATTAACAAAACAGATATACCTACCTACTTTTTAGAAAAACATCAATTCATGTATTGATTTAAGATTTCTTTAATATTCATAATTTTTTCCATAAACTGTCAGGTCCATTTATTTCATAGAATTTGAAAAATTCATCGAATTTCATAAGTGATATTAAAAGTTCTCCGAAAGTTCTGTTATGGTATCAACGAACTGAGCTTTCACAGAGCTTTAAAATTAACTTTGAATTTTGCTAAATTGTTCAAATTCTGTGAAAGAACTGGTCTTCAGCCACGCAAACCGAACAAAAATGCAACGGCTAATTATAAAAAAAAACAATAAATTAATGTTTTATTGAAGAAGAAGATAACACTTATAATCTAAATGAAAATATGAAAGAGAACAAGACACAGAAAAATAGAAAAAGACAATGGTCGCAACTGGGACTCGAACCCAGACCTCTCGTCTAACCGGGACGTGCGCGTTGTCCAATTTCGCTATTGCCACCTTCTGTCAAACCGTCATATTTGTCAATCTCATATTTCAAATATTTAGAATCAACAATATTATCTTCAACTAATTCTTATATATTACGATATATTACGTTGATGGGAATAACCTTCAAAAGTTATAAAAAGAGAGTTTTTCTTATAAAAAATTGAATTAATCTTTTGTTTATTGCTTCTGTAAACTTTTAACCCTCAAAACATTCAGGTTTCGCTATTTTAACAGAATACACCACAATGGAATCGCAAGAGACTTTTGATTTATTTAAAGACTACATTCTTCAGTTTTCCGTAATGCTAAGTTATCTTCTCTCGGGGATTCTATTCTCGTAGAATACACCCTGGGCCTTATTGAATGCAGCATTACACGGTAGAAATCTCCAGAGAAGATGCTGAATATTGCACTTGGAAAAGAGAAGAGAGTTAAAGATGTTGATCTGAATGCACAAGGGACGGCATTGCATTGTGCATTCTCCTGCAAAGAAGCAACTGGACAGCGCATTGCACATGTCTGTATATTTTTCTCACAAAGAAAACATTCACGAGCTTACGTGAATACAATGAATACACGGTAGGGGTGTCATCCGATCCCCGTAACAACGGATTTAGATACAACATAAACGTTTCGAATACAAGTATCTACTTTAGATATGAACAACATTTTTCATGTCCACAGTAATTACTAATACTTTTTGTATACTTCTATTCTATGAAAAGTATTAGGCCTCGCGTTCAAAAAAAAATATTTACGTTTGAAATTTTTAATAAATAAAAACCAAAACTTCACCTTAAATTACAAGATTTGTAAGTAGATACTTTAATACCTACCTACTTAATTATATACCATGTATTTTATGTAACATTTTATTTATTTATTTAAAACTAGCGAGTTTCCGGCATGCGTTGCAATGCCACTAAAATAAATAAATTGTTTCTCACCTCGTGTCTTTTCCCATTTGTCCCCATTCCCCTTACAACTCCCTTTCCCCATCCGCGTTCCCTTCCCCTCCCATGTTCCCTCTCCAGCGAAACCCCCTTCTTTGTTCAACTCCCATCTCCCTCCTACCCTCCCTGCCGCTAAACTATACGATATTCACCCATTTTTCAAACAATTCGCGCGCCACCTATTGAAAATTCTTAAACAACTTTCATAACGCCAGAGCTCATCAGTATATATGAGGCGCTCAGCGGAAGAGTGGCCCAACCCACACCAGCGATAACATAATATTTTTATATATTTTTGTCGTATCTATGAAGCCACAACCACAGCGGCCCAATTTTAGTTTTCACTGATTTCAATGGATCTTTGAAATCATAGAATATGGCATTGCAACGCATGTCGGGAACCAGCTAGTTATAATATAATATAATATAATATTAAAAAAAATATGCAAAAATGTATTATTCCATTATTATATCTGTTTAAACATTATTATTCTGTTTTACTTAATTTATCAAAGGAAACAAGATTCTCTTTGTTGTCATATTAAAAGAAATTCGCTACACGTGTGGTAAAACCTGACTGTTTTTTTATAAGAATTTATAATATAAATTCCCACGAATATTCCACAAGTAATAATAATTTTGAACCACATTTCATCAAAAGCTTGGGTATTTAAAAACGTTAAACAAAATAGGTTTCCGAAAATTCTTGGAAACCCGTTGCTTAAAATAGGCGAATCCACGACTTAGTTGATATCTTTAGCATACGAAGCTCTTTAAATTTACGAAAACACCATGTTCTAAAATATTAATTTATACATTTGCATATTTAACGTCCGTAGGGCTTTTTACAAACATGATACAAGTCGCAATTTTACATAATGTAGAACATAATATAAATTTTTATCAGTATAAATAACATATATTTTTTTAATATTTTTTTATTTAATATAGATATATAAGTACACAGAGGTGTTATATAAATTACACATTGGTACAGAAATTATTTAAAATTGCATCTCACCAAAGAAGAAGCTAGTTCTTGTGCTTGATGAGCGAGTTACACTAATTATAACAGAAATAGAATAACATTATGCAATAGGTAATTATATAATGGGAACAATTGAAACTTCTGGACCATCTATATGTGAAGGTGTACATACATAGGATATGGTTACATACTAAAATATTGTGCACTTAGAAATTCGAAAAATCTAAATAAAATAGAGATGAATATTGACAATAAATAGAAAGAAAGAGAAAAACAGGTAATTATTTAATTAATTATTCCTGATATATCAGTAGGTACAATAAATACATTTCAAGTTACTTTGTAGTTACATTATCGAATAAATTTTTACAAAGGAGTTTGTCAAGTGTATAATTTTATTAATTTATATTTTTACCCCCGTTATTTAAATTGATATTTGTATAATTTATACAATACTTTCATAAAAATAAACGAGTAAATTTTTAAAAAATTTTATCAGCCGTCAACATCAAATAAGTTAAACATCTAAGTTAGTAAGTACGTTATTGTTAGAGTTATCTTAAAACAAAACGGTTTTCTTGAATTATATTCATTTTGAGTAAAAAGAAAAAAATGTTTTTTTAGTTTTTTTGCCGTTCGTACTTTTGCCGTTTTTGTTCTGTCTCTCTGATTGGCCCGAAGAAATACTGCCGTTTTCGTATTGTACCCCAAGGTTTGCAAAAAATGCCAATTTTTGCAAATTTACCAATTTCAACCGAGAAATCGACTTAAAAATACCCTTAATAATAAGTTGAAATAAATATCAAATGAATTTATACACGGTGTCGATTTTTTCTACTTATACGCTGGTATACACAGTATCTAGCGTCATTGATCCCTTCGGCACCGGTGCATAGTCGGGAAACACGCCAAACGCATGCCCAAATATTAACACGGTTGAAATTTGTCACATGAGAACGGGTCGCTTCTTCGACTCGTTTTTGTGTTCAACAGCTCGGTTGTGGAACGACTTGCCGGCCTTTGTGTTTCCTCTTTCCTACAACATGGGTCTCTTCAAGACCAATGTTCATTCCTTCCTCTCCTCCAAAAGACCCTCAACACAGCATCCCAGATGACATAGGCCCTGAAGGAAATTATTTTTCTCAGGGCCTCCTGTGTGGACTTAATATTAAATTATAGATATATACATATAGACAAGTAGATTTTTCCTTGATGCATTCGAATGAAAATATGTTCTATATTTTTTATAAGAAAAATTCTCTTTTTATAACTTTTGAAGGTTATTCCCATCAACGTAATATATCATTGAAGAAGAAGATAACACCAATAATCTAAACGAAACTATGAAAGAGAACAAGACACAGAAAATAGAAAAAGACAATGGTCGCAACTGGGACTCGAACCCAGACCTCTCGTCTAACCAATGTATTTTTAATTGTCTTTTTCTATTTTTCTGTGTTTTGTTGTCTTTCATAGTTTCGTTTAGTTAATTAGTGTTATCTTCTTCTTCAATGATTTGTTTTATACTTTGTTTTTCGGTGGTATGTCCTCTCTGCACATTCCTTCGGGGTCACATAGTTATATTTTGTGTAATTCGATTTATTTTCCCTAAACCGACTGCATATTGTACGTAAGTATGCCGGGGGGCCAATTGTCGGCGGATCAACTGTCATAGAACCACAAATCAGCTCTATTCGATGACAAAAACACATGAATGCGTGCTTCTTTTGCAATATTGTTGAACTAAATATTTTTACAACATCGGAATACACGTTTCCCAAATTTTAAATTCGTCTCAGGAGTTATATAAATTAGTCTCGTTATGTTGAAATTTTGAAGAACAATTATTGTTACAGTAATATGGTAGGTATTGTCTTGTTATTGTGCTGTCAGAAAAATGAAACTAAATCAAAAACAGCAATTCAAAGGTGAAAAACATCGAGTTAATGTTTTTAAACCAACACATTAAATCGCAAATCATTCTTCGTTCTGGTGATTTTTATAAATTTAATGAGTAAAGTAGGCAGCCATAATCTAGTCATTCTCTAGGAATAACTACTCCCTTTAATTAACTTGAGAATTTTTTTTGGATTCTTTCAATCGTGTATGAATTGACTTCATAATGTGGAGGCCATACTGTGGAAATGTACTCGATAAGACTCTTTACTAGTGACAAACACAATGATTTGATTGTGTTGATATTATGAACGTCGTATAAATCATATTATTTAATACCTGACGCAAATAAAACGTTGGGTAATTTAAGAGTTGTTTTGCAAGAAATGAAAAATAAACAAAATTCTGATTATTTAACCTTTGAAAACAGAATACCAAAAATCAATATTCCCGCTTGCTTACATTTTGTAAATAATTAATAAAAATTTAACGTTTCTTTTTAGATTACGTTTATTTGCTTATGACATTACGCTGAAAGCAATCATTTGCCTATTAATATCAATTCAAAGCTTGTTTTCCAAATAAGGAAAATTTCTTATTATCCGATGTTACGGAGTATGCAAGGTCGTTCTCGGCAGAAGATATTAGACTTGTACCAATAATATTTCAGGTGGCAAAGATGTTGAAAACAATAATGTATAACATATTTCTGACCGCAGTTAGTAAGTTCTTCGAGATTGTGAACAAAATTATGAAGAATTTTCTAATACCCTCTATATTTTTGCAGTTTGTTTTGGTTTTCAATATTCGTTTTCCAGTAGATCTCCGAGTTATTTGTATATTATATATATAGTTTGTGTCAGAGGCGTAGCGTGGGGGGGGGGGGGGCGGGGGAGGGGGGGGGGGATATATTTAAAAATAAATCGTACATCAAAAATAGTGAAAAGCATCATTCTCAATATGCACAAGAGATAAAGTACCTGAGAACCCACAAAATAGTATTTTAATAGGAAATAATATTAATTTTCTTTTTCAAAAAAGGAACTGAAATGTCAATGAATTCAGACTAGCCGTAAAATGCCTTCTAATAGTGTAATTTCACCAGAAAATATTTCAATTCCATAATGTAAATGTGTGTTTTTTTTTGGATGTTTTTAGATTTTCACGGCCAAAAGTATTTTCTTTATTTGTTTTTGGGGTGTTACGCCGTGTTGCGCTACCTCCTTCTTTAGCCAACGTTTCGGACAGCGTTACAGTATCCATCATCAGGGCAGGTGTATTTCTTTTGTTTACATTTTGATTTTTTTTATCGCCAAAGATCCCAAGGCATTCTGGTCATATGTCAAATCAAAAAAACTATCAGCATATATTCCTAGCGTTTTAAATCTTAAGGAATTAAAAGCCGAAGGTGGCCAGGCAGTCTGTGATTTATTTGCTGATTATTTTCATTCTGTCTACGAACCGCCTGACCCTCTGGGGACTTCCTGCGATGACTCTGTAGAGCAGGTTTGTGCGATGGGATCAATTTTTATCGATGCTGACCTTGTATGTAAATATTTAAAACGGCTCGATTCCAGCAAGGGAGCTGGGCCAGATGGTATCCCACCATTGTTCATTACCGAGTGCGCAAATCATTTGTCACTTCCTCTATCAATACTGTTTAATATATCGCTCAAGACTGGTACATTTCCTGATTACATGGAAAAGAGCCTACATCACACCAATTCATAAATCGGGAACTAAGTGTGAAGCAGATAATTATAGACCCATTTCCAAGCTCTGCATTTTTTCAAAGGTGTTCGAAAACATAGTCTATGACCAGTTATTCCCTGTGGTAAAGAATTCGATCAATGAATTTCAGCATGGATTCTTTGCAGGTCACTCTGTTGCTACAAATCTTATAATATTTATAAATTTCTTGTCTGCCTCCATGGATAAACGTGTGCAAGTTGATACAATCTACACCGACTATAGCAAAGCCTTCGACAAGATCAATCACAGCGTCCTGCTTAGAAAACTTGCTAATCATGGTATTCATGGAGATCTCCTTCGTTGGTTATCTTCATACGTGACAAATAGGTCCCAGGCTGTGACGGTGGGTGGATTTTCTTCCATCTGGAAAATCATCACTTCCGGTGTGCCTCAGGGGTCCATTTTGGGTCCTTTGCTTTTCTCTATCTATATAAATGATATTACGACATGTTTTCACAACTCTCAAATTTTACTATTTGCTGACGACATGAAAATATACCTTCCTATAAGCTCCCCGGACTGTTCTACGCGTTTACAGGCAGATCTTGACCGACTGACGGATTACTGTCTTAGAAATAAACTTTTTATTAATATTTCTAAATGTTGCAAAGTAACATTCACGTAACCGTGTGAAAATACTACACGATTACACCATTTCTGGATCGCAGCTAACAAATAAAGATTATATACGTTACCTCGGTGTTATTTTGGACTCTAAACTTACATTTGAAAAGCACTTTGATAACATTGTCACTAAAGCAACAAAAAGTTTGGGTTTCGTACTGAGAACATGCAAATTTTTCAAAAACACTAAGACTTATCTGATTCTCTACAATTCTCATGTTCGTCCTCACCTGGAATACTGTTTGGAACACAGGTTTGGAACCCGCGCTATATTGTTTATGTTAACAGGTTAGAAAGAGTTCAGGAGCGATTTCTCAAATTCCTCAATTTTAAATCATTCAACATATACAACTCTTACGACGAAATCGAGAAACATTTTCGAATCACAAAACTGTTCAACAGAAGGCTTGTCGCTGATCAGATGCTCCTGTACAAAATTATTAACTCAAAAGTTGACTGCCCGGATTTGCTAAACAAAATAAATTTCCACACGTCCATTCGATATAATAGACAAAATACCCTTTTCTATTTTGATAGATGCAACACCAATTCCAATCAAAATGAATTTATACAAAGGACATGTAACTACCATAACAACAAATTTGCAAATATAGACACACGTGCTGACGTATTTACTGCTAGTTACTATCGCTACAGAACTTCACTGTATAACATTTTAGGTGCGAATAACACATGAATTAATTGTATCTAATATTTTTATATTACTTGGCAACTTTCCCTTATCCCTCTCCTCCCCTTACCCTTCCCAACCCAAATCCCTATTTTGCAGTCTATTTCAGTTATAATCACACTTATTTTAATATTGTGTATTAGTTTACCATTTGTTGAATTCACATTTGTACTCTTATTATTTTTTTAAATATTCTAGTTTATATTCAGTTAGTCTTGTTTCTAAATACCTATCTGTGAACATTAATAATTGGTCTGTTTTTTTATCATCCTCTTATGTTTATTGTATTACTAAGACTGTTAATGTTCCTTAAATAAATAAATAAATAAATAAGATTAATCTTGACAAGTAAAGTCGGAAAGAAAAAGTATTAATAAAATAACTATCTAGATTTACAAACACAGTATCCATGAATTTTCACGAGTCTGCGCTAGTTGTAAAGGAATATAATTTTCTTTGGTTGCTTCGCAAACAAAATTTCAGTTCTTGTCCATCCTTGTAGGTAAACTAAAACTTGTAACATTTGACAGTTGCTTTGTTTACTTCGCCGGTTTTCTCTGCTATTTCTTCTTCAAACATATCAGAACTCGCACGCGAAGATTTGCATTTGTTTGAAAAGCAGTCGATATTCCCCGCCGTAATTACCGTTCGCAGCTTTACTCAGGTAATCGGAAAGCTTTCCCGTAAATTCACAAGCATAACAGAACTTTCCACAAAATGGAATTACGTTCGTTAAACTTTTGTTCCGAAAGCTGTATCGACCGAAATGTCAGCAGCAACTTGGAACAAAGTTGAACTTAAGCTCATGTATCATATAATATAAGCGTTAGACTCGTACAAACGAGTTAGTTTAATTCCAAGCCATTTGGAAAGAATTTTCTCAATTCAAAGCAAAAAAATAAAGCAATTCTAAAACAAAATTTTGTCCAGAGATATTTGACTTATATAAAGAGATGCGGCTACACAGATGATGACATTTTTAAAAATTATTGTTTTGGTTAATAATTTATAATTTACAGCATAATTTAATAATAAGGGCCTTACTGGATGATGTGTTACCCGTGTTGAAGCCCCCATTTAACAATACAAAATTCAATAAAATGAAGTTATAAATTTTATTAAAAAATAAATAATAAAATCGGCATTTATTATGAGTGACTAAAAATCTGCACTTCGTGTAATAAAATAATAAAATATCTATACTAATATTATAAATGCAAAACTGCGTGTGTTTGTTTGTTATGCTTTCACGCACAAACCACTAAACCGATTTTAAAAATTCTTTCACTAATAGAAAACTACATTATATACGAGTAATAAAGGCTGCATATAATGGTAAGCTCTGGCGTTACGAAATTAAAAATGTTAATATATTATATTTATTTTACGTTTTCTGTCCCTTACAAAAGCGAGTTATCGCTAACGTCAGAAGAAAAGCAAAACAAATCGTTGCCATGGAAACGATGTTGATATATTTACGGGAAATTTTATTTCAGGCGTCATAGTTAATATCTATCTCTAAAATGAATCGCGAACGACAGCAGCAAATTGGATAATTCTTTTTTTTGTGTTCGTTATTTTGTATAAAACTACTGGTGAGCTCTGGTATTATGATATTTGCAATAGATGGCACGCGAAATGTTTGGAAACTGAATGTACCTGGACTGAATATATGGAATGGTACCAGCTAGTATTATTATAAATTTCGGCTGTGCTTATATCTATAACTCCGGTTCAATAAATAGACTCTAGAAATTTTACTTTGAATTTAATTTAAATTTAAATGAAAATGTTTGTTTGGAAAATTCTGACAAGTATCTACCTATTAATAAAAAAAATTAATTAAAAAACAATTTAATTACCATCTTCAAAATCAGAATATCTTTGTTGAAAATTCAGACTATCTTAATTGATTTAGATATTATGTTCAGATGAGATAAGAGCTAAGAAAATGGATCCATTTTCATATCTCAAATTAGTTAAATTTAACGCTCTAACTTTGAACGACCAGAAAGTACCGAGTCCGGTACCCGCGCACTGCTACTCGCGTGATAATAGTGGAACACAATGTGTTGCGTTTTTGTGCGGTTTTGAGTATGTCAAAGGACCACGAATATTGCGTGATGCATGATGCGTGTTTTAGTGTGTGAAAAGACCACTGCACAAGTAGATAATATGCACAAGGAAAAGAAAAAAGGACTTACTGCGCTTTTATCCTGGCTGGGTTTATTGTGCACTTATATGACTATATTAGTCGCGGTATGAGGGATTCGGTTTGCGATATGCGGTAAGCGGTTTATGAACGGTATGCAGAGATGTTTAGGCGGCGAGGGTCGACTGATGTGGGTAATATAAAATGGCAGGTATATAGGGATGGGTAGGAAGGAACATGTGACAATACTAACTACAAGCACAGGGTCTATGATGTATGTAGGTAAGTGTGTTGTGTAAATGCCCCACCACAATGTAATTAAATATTGGGACGCAATAACGCCTCGATGACTATCCAGTGATTAAATGATTTTGCAACGATGCAAATCAATTGAATTAATTTTTTAAAGAAAATTGCACATACCTTCAATGAAATCGCATACGAATAAAAGCTGTGCTTAGCTGGTTCTAAAACGTAACAGAAACGTATTATAACTAATCATTTCCATCGGAAATTCGAATTATAAATTAGTTTTCCTTTTAAATTTCTAGATAAAAGAAAGCCTTGCGTTTAGTCAAACTTCTAACAAAGCTAGGATTAATGTTTCCAACAAAAATCTTTATTTTAAGAGTCTTAATTTCAGATAATTAGACGCTGATGAATTAAAACCACCTAATGACAAGAAATAATTGAGTCGTAATGCGTTCGTGAGAACGAAAACACACTTCCATCCATTTTAGGGGCTTTTATGGGAACATAATGACCGACGCTTTCAAGTTTTTCAGTTAAAAAAATAATTCTTTCATTTAAATTACATAACGTTATAAAAAAACCTAACCGACTTCCCGTAAATTTCTGGGTAGATAACCAAAGTTCCACGAGATAACACGTACATACTAATCTAATTATTATAATATATATTTTCTTTAATATGAGTACCGCACAAGAGCTCCAACTTCTCCCAACCGCCTGGAGCCAGAGATACTATGGCTTCTATGATTGGAGAATGTTTTCAGGCTGAAAGTAGTGGGGAGGAAAAGAAAAAGGAGGGGAAGTATCTGTATATTCAGACCTAGTCACAAAACACGGCTAAAGCTATTTCAAGCAACGCTTCAATTCTGAATGGTGGTCTTACATCACGGCAAACTGAAAGTGTCTTCCACTCTGGAACCGCAAATATACCTTATATTATTATTTTTAAATGATTATTGTGAAATTGCACAAATCAGTCAAATAAAATTTACTTGCGCACGCCGGGATTTGAACTCGCGATTACCAGATCGCGAGTCTCGACCACGGAGGCCGTCTGAAAATTGTTAATTTTTTCCAAAGTCGTCCAAACGTTTCTGCAAACTTACTAATATTATAAACGCGAAAGAATGTATGGATGTATGTGTGTTTTTTACTCTTTCACGCAAAAACTACTGAATGCATTTTAATGAAACTTTACAATAATATAGCTTGTACATCAGAATAACATACAGGCTGTAGATAATGGTAAGCACTGGCGCTATAAATGAAAATGTGTGTATTTCATATATTTTAGCGGCACGGAAAAAAGCAATCGCGCATACACAAACGGAAATTTATGCATTTTTCTGAAAATGGATTAATTAATTTGCTAAGTTAATAGCACCGTTTTTCATATTTTAGTCAATCCCTGGGGAGGAAGGTTCAATCCTAAGTCGAAACAAAAAAAAGAAAATGGATCTGATATGGTAAATAAAACTTTGTTTCTAAGGGTTTATTTTTTTTAATAAATGCTTTCAGCCTCACAAATCCTTAAAATCTCTATAATATCTTTCAATTTTCCATGTTTATGTTTTGAAGTAATTGAAGATAACTATAGACAGGTGTATCTCTCATATTTAGATCACTAGCACAAATTCTTTAGATTGCCTAACTAAATAAATATACAATGATGTATTCAAAATATTACATCAATGTCTCGCGGCCTATTAGCGGCCAATTATCAGGCAGAAAACAACAGAAAGATTTATTCCAAGTTCACTGACCCACGGAGTAAAGTGTCTCTCGGACTGTCCACTTCTTGGCGCGCGGGACCCATCAACTGGACCAATTTATGAATCTGTGTCGTTCTACAGACTTGAGCTACTCGACAATGAAAACACAGACATGTCGTATTCATCTTAGTGAGTTTATATTACATGTTCTGCGAAAACTAGCCTGAAAAGTAACAACGTACGTTTGCGTTGGTAAATAGAAAAGAAACCACACAATGGCGAAAATTTTCATTTATAAAACTTTATATTCCAATGCTTGCATATAAAATATAACAGCTTGAGAAGTTTTTAAACATACCTACTAATATTTTATTGTGAACTTTATTTTATTTCATCTTTTTTTACTTATATTTTACTTTTGTTGGCAAATTAATTTATAATCTACTAGCTGGTACCCGGCATTCTTTGCTATGCCATTTAATAAATTGTTTCTCCCTATTAAAAATTCCCGCAAATATATCAACATCGTTTCCATGGCAACGATTTGTTTTCCACGGCAACGCTTTGTTTTGCTTAGCAATAACTCGCTTTTCTTAGGGACAGAAAACGTATAATAAATATTTGTAATATCATAACGACAGAGTTTAGCATTATATACAGCCTAAATTACTCGCATATAATTTAACTTGCTATTAGTGAAAGAATTTTTAAAATCGTTTTATTGTTTTATGCGTGAAAGCGTAATAAACAAACACACACAGTTTCGCATTTATAATATTAAGTATAATTAATAGATATGTAAAACCCCAATAGGGAATAATAAATAAAAATAAATAATACTTATTTCGGCTGTCGGTGACACGGCTAAGTTTTTTTTACGTTACTCCACACTAGGGCGGTGAGGAAAAAATCCCTCATGGCCTATATTATCTTTGGTGATACTGTGTGGGGGTTCTTTTAAGGGAAAGAAAGTAGAAATAGTTCTGGGAAGGAAAAAGGTACTAGTGGTAAGAAGAAATCTGGGGGTCAATATATCCAGGAATGTGGTGTAAGGCGATGGGTCGAGAGAGTCCGGCTGGAGAGGTCTATTTTTTTTTCAGATCCCCCCAATTTTTTTTTACCATCTGTCATTAACCGCACTTGTTATGGGGGGGGGGAGCTCAAGCCCAACTGTCACGGAATCAATAATTCGATTAAAAATATATAAAATTATTTGTTTAGGAAGCTAAAAAAGCAATTCTGTTGTATTTTAAGAACCGGGTTGCTACCTCATTCCTTCTTGGATTCACGATAGTGTCAATTCTTAATAATAATAATACACATAAAATTATTAGTACCTTTTAGTTTTGTACACGTAAAATTATTAGTAATTTAAAAAAAATTATTAGTAACTGTGCCAACTCAACGCCCCTTAATTTTCTCTGGGTCTTCTATAGCGCCCTGAAAGTCTCAAACACCCACACGGGGACGATATCGACCACGTTGAGAACCTGTCACCTAGACAAACCTCACCCCATAAAAACCGGGCACCGCTGCTAAGTCACCAAACGTAGCGAACCATTTGGGGTAATCTATTAATATACTAATAAATGGATTACACCCAGCTCCCAAATTGAATCCATTTATTATTTTGTACCTATGAAATTATGATCTAAATGTATATATTTGTGCGTTGAATAGTTGGATTCTGCAGAACGTGGTGGAGCATGACGTTCAATTATGTATTTATATCATAGTTAGCTAGCGTGAGATGTCCCACTTGTCACATGTTGGCTGACTGTTGACTGTTGATTGTGGGCCAATGATTTTAGAAGCTGACATGATTCATGTAAGAGGTTATTGAATTCTTTGAAGTGGCCATTTACACTTGTTAGATGTGTAGACCAGTCACTTTCAATCAGAGTCACTCATTTCATCGTAGATTCTTCGAAATTGCAAGAATGTTTACGCAGATCAAATAATCTACTTATAATGAAAGCAAGACTATAAAAATAATGTTTGAAAAAATGTGTGCATATTTTTAGACGTGCAATGCTGAGTGGAAGCAACTAATAATAACGAATACAGAATTTAATTTGAATTCCCACGCAATTGCAGCGATTCGATGATGCTTGCCAAGGTCTAAGGATGGGTTGTTTCAAAAAATTTGACGAATTCATCAAATATTTGAAGCCAATTTTCACGTTCTGTGTAAGTTCTATTCAAGTTCTGTAAATATTTCAATTTCATACAGTAGCTGGCCTATATTGATATAATAACAGAATTTGAATAGAACCTCCACAGAACGAGAAAATCAACTTCAAATATTTCATGAATTCATCAAATTTTTTGAAACAACCCGTCCTAAGCAAATACTTGTGTTTTCATTGTATTTCAAACTACCCGGCATCAACCGAGTAATAACACTTTTTTTATTGCGGTTAAACAATCGTTAAAAATGGATACGAAAATGGCGGTTTTTGCAGATAAATGGAGATTAAAATCTTCACAGTGAAAATGATTTTGCGACCTAAAAATAGTTGTGATGAGATTGAATTTTCCAGAGAAATGCGGTGCAAATTTCCTTACATCGAAAACACAGATGCTTTATAAACCTACTAGCTGGTACCCGGCATGCTTTGCTATGCCATTTAATAAAGAAATTGTTTCTCCCTATAAAATTTCCCGCAAATATAACAACATCGTATCCACGACAACGATTTGTTTTCCACGGCAACGATTGTTTTGCTTAGCAATAACTCGCTTTTCTTTGGGACAGAAAACGTATGCTAAATATAATATATTAACATTTATAATTTCATAACGCCAGAGCTTTAGCTTATAGTACTCGCATATAATTTAGCTTCCTATTTATGAAAAAAAAATCGTTTTATTGTTTTATGCGTGAAAGCGTAACAAACAAACACACACAGTTTCGCATTTATAATATTAGTATAGATTTTATGAATACTGAAAGACGTTCTGTTCGCTGAGAGCATACATAGAACAAATTCTATACCCCAAGAAAATAAAATAAATCAATGAATTTGGGCGGGTATGGATACCGCCGCCACGGAAACCATTTACTGGATAACCAGTACCTCTGTCGCACCCTCAATGGTTTGCTTTGTTTGGTGATTTTGGCAGGGTGCCCGGGTTCGTGGGGTGAGGTTTGACCAGGTCTTGGCATTGGATGCGTCTACCCTTGGATTGGGATTCGGCAAAGCCGGTTGAGAGTAACCCTTAAAACTCTCCCGCCGGGCATTATCGGCCCATCGCCTTGAACTGTAGTGGAAGAAATGGATTTATCCCTCATACCTTTTCGTTTTCAGAACTTTCTCTTGCCCCTGAGTTGTTTTTCCACATAAACGGCGCTATACAAATTTTTCAATTATTATTATTATTGTAGTTTCTTTTCTTTGCTTAAAAAGTCCCTCCACATAGCATCACCAAAATGGCATTATTACTGAGGGAATTTATTTTACATCAGAGCCTCCTGTGAAAAGTTCATGTAAAAAAAGAAGGAAAAAACGTAATCGAATTAAGACAGTAAAAGTGTCTGAAAAATAAATTTAAATATAAATGGATCAGGATGTAGGTGTGTGTGTGTGTAAATGGGTCAAAGGTCTTGGATGACACTCGCTGAGTGCCGAGTAATGCAAATTTCAATATTCAATCTCCCGGCGCTGAGGAGAACATTTATCTTTAATCTCCGGAGACAGCCCGGCGCTGATTGGACCCGCCTCTACACGGGATTTAAATAATACTAATATATTCACTCAAAGGGAGACAACTTAATAATATCAAAAGACACGATTCCAAGTATAAAACCGTCAATTTATATTACTTCAAAAATATATTAAGCGAAATGTAAATGGGTTTTTTTTCCTCTGCCATTTCTAGTTGGCTATGATTTAATCGCGTAATGTTGTTTATCTTTTGGATCTATAAAGTTTTGCAGAAACGGTTTTTGTTTTAAATTTCTATTTATTAATTTTTATTTTTTTTTGTTAAACAATTTATTTATGAACAAGTTCTTCTGTGACAGTCACTAAGTATTATTGGCCTTATCTAAGGCAATATCAGACTGTGGTAAAGCCACTTTTATTAAATTTTCTCTATGCTTTTACCAAGAAGTGGGAAACATTTTAATTAACTGAATTTAACGCAACTTTTCAATTTTCTGTATATAAATGGAGCGGCGTTATTTGCGCCTTACAATTTTTACCTCATGTGGCTATTAAAAATATTACCTGGCTAACAAAAAACTTACAGCCTGACTATTAAAAAAATACATCTCAACGGTGTTTTAGTAATCCATTGTATAAGGACTGTACAATTTTAGATTCGATCTGGTACTAATAAAAAAGAACTCTAACTTTATTTTTTAAATTCGGTAACATTGCATTTTGAATCTAGCAAGCATCCCACGCATGCGCATTAGTGATTATCTTTACCGTAAGTGCGCCGCGCGAGATTTGTTTTGACAGGTGTTTACATTGTCTTTTTTTAATAATTAGGGGGTATTTCACCACCCCCCTCATTGATTATTCATACGGTAGCGTACATTTAAGATTAATTATACAGGATTTATTTATTTAAAAGTCTGATTTGACTATTGGCTATTTGAACCTATGAATAATGGCTAGGTAAAGGATAAGTTAGCCGAGTTTTTTTACCAGTTGCGAGTATTTATTTGTTTATTTATTAATGTTCGTTATGCGTATGGATAAGCTAAGAAGAGGATGGTGAAATACACCCTTACACAAAGAGATCTTCTGCTTTTGGGTTGTAAAAAAAAAGTTCTTATAATGTTACAGGAGATATCCTGAATATATAGCTGGGCTCTGACCTTTTTGTCAATAGAATAAATGAAAATGAACAAAATGTAAAAGTCTATTGATGAATAAATGTTTTTATTATTATTATTATTATTATTATTATTATTGTAAAACCCTACAAAATGGCATGTTTTCCCCGTACAGCAATCACCTGCAGACGATCTATTTGTATTTATAAAATACAAATAATTTTAATTTAATAATGAAAATCGTTTGAAAAATTGCTTTCATTTTGTAGGTATGTTTTTAGGTTTTGAAGTTTTAGTTTTTAGGTTTTTTGAAGTCCTGGGAAGACCCAAAACTTACAGAGCACGCCTAATTACGGAGGCAATTGAAATCCATAAAAACCCCATCAATATTAACAGAGACGACGGAGCTAAGCTCCGTGCGACGGCCTCCGTGGTCCCGAGGCAAGACTCTCGACTCACAATCCGGAGGTCGCGGGTTCGAACCCGACGTGCGCAAATAAATTTTATTTGATTAATTTGTGTTATTTCACAATTTATTCATTTAAAATAATATATAGTATATT
This sequence comes from Glyphotaelius pellucidus, assembly GCA_936435175.1. NCBI lineage: Eukaryota > Metazoa > Arthropoda > Insecta > Trichoptera > Limnephilidae > Glyphotaelius > Glyphotaelius pellucidus. The sequence continues at coordinate 29,830,698 of OW386544.1, forward strand.
TGCGGCACGTTCCAGAGTGGAAGATACTATCAGTATCGCCCTGGTGTAAGACCACCATTCAGAATTGAAACGTTGCTTGAAATGGCTTTAACCGTGTTTAGTGACCAGATCTGAATAGCCAGGTACTTCCCCACCTTCCTCTTCCCTATCTCCTTCCCCTTCCTACTACCTTCAGCCTCACAACATACCCCGATTAGGGATGCCATAGTCGCACTGGCTCCAGACGGGAGCAGTTGGGACTCTTGTGCGGTATTAACTGTAAAAAAAAAAAAAAAAGCTCAATAGTTCTTGGTATCCAGTAATTGACGGCTACACCAAAGCTAAACACAAAAAAACCATGCTGAATTTTTTCTAACACCAGCTCGTAGAGAAATGGAGCTGGCAGCACGGTATCGCTCCGACACACATAAGTAAACACTCTCACCAATATCTTTTACTCATCTGCCCTGATGATGGACATTGTAACGCTGTCTGAAACGTTGGCTAAAGAAGGAGGTAGCGAAACACGGCATAACACCCCAAAAACAATAACAAAAATGCTTTCATTTTTATTACCAATTCCGTAATTGATTTCTTAGTAAATTGTCTAAAATCGTTAATGGTTACCCTGTAAAGTTTCCCTACTAAGTGTATTGGTAAATTTGACTAAATGTCGTTAAAGAGGGTCCATCGGTATTTCTGAATTAATCATTTGGATTTCACTGGGGGTTTTCACAGAGACTGGTTGAGGGTGACTTTTTGATTTCTCCAGCAGAAGTCTCTCGAAACATCGCCTTGCACCGCAGTGGGAGAGATGGATTCCTAGAGACACCGCCCCTCACACCCTTTTCTTCCCAGAACGTCTCTGTTCTAAGCTTTTCACTACAGCTAAGGTTGAAAAATACGTCATCATTAACATATTGATGTTGTTGTTGCTGTAAATCTATTTTTTTATATTAAATTTTTCAATCTTAGCACTCTAGCTCACTGAAGAGTCATGGACCGTTACTGCTCCATACAGTATCCCCAAATACGAAATGGGATCTGAGGAATTATTTTCCACATAGCCTCCTGTGTGGAGCTAATGTAAAAAAATACGTTATCCTTAACTTTCACTAGTTCCGATGCGGCAATAGAAATCTGATTGAACTTTCAATAATAGTCTATTATTGAAAAGCACTTTACTTTGCACGACTCGAGAATCCAGAGATCTGAGAGTTGAGATAGGTGAAAACCCTTTCTTAGATTTTGCGATGACGACAATGAAAATAATTGCAAACTTTCTGAGGACTTCGGTAAATGAGAGTTCGTTCTGGGCGATAGAACTTATTTTATTTGAAGGAGACCGCTTATCGTTATTTCAGAAGACTGACTGACAAAATACCGATTCTTTATTGAATTTTTATCTTTTTTGATAGTTTTCGTAACCGACGACGTCACCCACGTTTTGTTCTCATTTATATCGTTTTCTAACTCTTACTTTCTATTATATTTACTATTTTATGCGCCCATGGGGGTTTACCATTCACGTTGGTTATAAAATATTAACATTTATTTACGCAAGGGTGACTAATAAACAACTGGTTGCAAAAAATAATTTCTCACATTACAGCGGGTTCCAATTGGATAAAATTTAAAAGAAAAATAATAATAAACTGAAATTATCAATAATAATATGTCGACATAAAAAAATTGTTGGTGTTGAAAAAATGTTGATATCGTATGTACATTCGTTTGCTAAACCACGAGTATGTAAGCGAGGAATTAACGAGTTTGGTTCATAATTTGTTTGTGAATGGTGACAATGAAATAGGTTTTTATGCATAGTGAATCGAGTAAGTACCATTAAATTTAATACACTCAGTACTACTATGGACTGTAAGGGCCTCCACTCATGGAGAAACTGAAAAAAACTGAAATTACAATCAACCTCAACAAAATCAATATTTTTCTTTTGTGTTGTATATGTGACAAAACAAATCAATTGTGCCTGTGTTAGACTACGCTATTCTCTCATGGCAAATGAAATAGGCCATGCCACGAGAGTATAGCGCAAGTGTGTCAGCCCCATTGTATTGTAGAGTACACAAAAAGCATAGAGGGTATAGTCCTATGTTGTATGTTAAAGAATTGTTGAAGGGAGAAAAAATTAGCCATAATAGTACCTTACCTACAAATTGTGTGTAATTTTTTTTTCTCTGGATAAATGAAAAGCCAAAATCGATAAAGATTTCATTTTTATTAATATAAAATACGACTATTTGCCTCTGGAACCATGGTAAACACTGCATTCAATATTTTATTACCAAATGTCATAGAATACGAATACCATATCACGTTTATGTGCCTAGCATGGTGGCCGAAAAATCCACAAATTATATAACTATCAAAGCAATTAATAAAGAAAATGAAAAAAAAAAGATTGTAAATGGCTTTCAGCTGTCGTCCCATACGACAATTTTTCATTTTACGTAATAGAAATCTAAATTGCAGTACTTTCCAACGTCTCGAATGCAAATAGTTGTCCATCATCGTAATTAAGATTAATCCAAACGTTTTTTTCTAAAAAATATTTGTTTTAAGCTTGTCCCGAAAGTTCTTCAAAATCGCAAATATTTAACCATAGAGTACCGATAAATGTAATTCCCAAGAGCGAATTTTCAAATTAAATAAATGGTAACTGAACTACAAATTAATTTGACAATTTTGGAAACATTTGACGGGATTAATCTTCGTCTATTGTTTTATTAGGCTAGAGTTGTGCCAAAGATTTAATTACGAAGTAGACGATATTGGATTTCAGATTTGCGAAACAAACCTCAGTGAAGTGATTCGGTATGGCAAAAATGAAACTCTGGCTTGGATAAAATTAGTAATGAAGAACAAATTGTTTAACAAAAGACTTAAAGCTGTTTGATACACTCAAACTGAGCGACGGCTAAGATCAAATTTGGCTCAACATCAAAGTACCATTTCTGTGTCAACAACCTTGCTAAACCGTTCTTTGCTAAGTTGTGCCGTGAAAACTTTAGTCACCTATTTCGTCGATTCTTTCAAAACATGTTGTTTTTTACTTGTCGACCGAACTGACGAAGAATAAAAATCATAATTTTGCACTTACAAATGCGCATTAAAAAACAAAACAACATTAAAATAACAAAACTGACAAAAGTGTTTTTGAATGTTTACTTTGGTAAACATGTTTTCAGAATAAATTCATTGGTATGTCTATTGAAGAATAAGAGAATACTAATAAGGCTAAATGAAACATATCGGTATGATGAAGTTTCTCTTTTTTAATAAGGGCAATGTTGAACCCACGGTTTTGATGGAGGTATAGATTTGTATCGAGGCAAAGCAGGCTCCAAGACTGTATACCCAAACATTGCAGGATCTATGTTTAAGCATGGAAATTGTCACATCGGGAGGTGGATTTATAAGGGTTGCGATAGTGTTGAACGTTCCTTGTTTAGCCAAGAAATCCTCGTCCATGAAACCAGATTTACAGTTTTTCCATACCTTTGTATAAGGCTATCAGAGTACCTAGCATGGTCGATCGATATAACCATATATCAATACGATATTGCCCAAATCCGGAAGACTAATATGGTCAGTTAGCAATATTTGCGATCACGGTCAACAATTGGTAAGAGAAATTCCAACCGACGATTGACAAATTTTAGCCCGGATTCCTAGTTTCAGATAAGTTTCGGTTAGCTGTCAATATATGCATTTGTTTGAATTGTGTCGTTCGTTAATCAAAATTACTGGCTTACTTAATGAACGAATTGAACTAACGAAGATTTTTAGACCAAGATCCATAGACTTTATAATTCAACTAGGACGCGATCAAATTATTCTGTTCGAATTATAATAAACTGAAGTGGCTGAAATGTGACTAAAGAAATGTTTAACTAATTATCTCTCCTGTAGTTTCAAAAAGTAAATGCGGACTGCCAATGCATATTTAGGTTTGTATTTCAATTCAACATTGCCAAATTATTCTTATTTTTACGTATTTGACTGGCGTTTGACGTTTTTGAATGTGAATTTATGGACAGATCAGCCAGTGTTGCCAGCGTATATTGAGTTCTAATTTATTCCCCACCAATATCAGCTCGGATATCAACAGTGAAACTGTGTTAGGGATATCGATAGAAAATCATTGGAACTTACTCCTAACGATCCGATATTGTAAAGTTATCGATTTTACCATGCTAGAGCTCCAGCACTCGAATAAAGCATAGGAAGCGATCACCAGAATAAAGAAGAGAATTGGATTAAGTTTTTGGAGGAAACTGAAAGTCAAATAAGAGAATGTTTGAAATTATTGAAGTGAAAACTTCTTTAACACCGTTGTGATTTGAAACTCGACGAAAAGAAAAAGCGACACTAAAAAGAAACAAACACACTATCTATCGGATTTAACCTGCGAGAGAATGAGATAGAAAAATCTTTCTCATCTTTGCGCGGTGCTTCGTAGCCTCCCCACTCTTGCCTACTTTAGTATTCTGAAGGTTTCACTTCTACCGCATGTGAGCTGCACACTTGTATTTTTTTGATTACAGCTACCCATATTTCAGAGATTCAATTATTGCAATGCGATGGGCTTAACATAATTAAAATTGATTTAAAATTGTGTGAAATATTCTGTCGTTAGAATTATAATGAATGGCGTTAACCCGTATATACCCCAGTTATACACATGAAGATTCTACCTTCAACTCATAATGTTAATCTTAATTATAACTTGCAATATTATAATTTGTAGCAGAGTTTGCACACGTGGGTGATAAAAATTGTTAACATTGACTGTGACAGAAATATTCTAAAACCGTCACTTTGACATTGGCATTGTGAAGCGACCTATGACAGGTGTAAAATGACGTCACGATTAGGGTATGCAATCTTGCAATCCCGCATCCCGCAATCTCGCGGGATTTCAGCAATATTTGATCTCGCGGACTTGCGGGTTGAAAAAAAAAACCAAAATCATGCTGTTTTGATTTGCACGTGCTTGCATGTTACGAATCACGTGATACATGATCGCCAAAATCCCAGAAGTCAGTATAATAAAAAGTTAGCATAAAATTATGACGTTGAATGACTGTCATTTTCATTGCTGTTTCGATCTTTATCACGAAAGAATCAATAGGTATAACCATCGAAAACGAAGAAATTGCAGATGAGCAGAGCTTGAATAAAATAAGTGGTGGTCAATCTTTGACAATGAAAGAGGAACTGCACTCGATGTTTGAAAGAGAGGATTAATTAAATAATTTATATCTGTTTTTCTGTAAAAAATGTATGTTCATTAATTTGAATGTCTATTCATGGTAGTATTTGCGAAAATATTTAATGGTTTCCATTCGTGAGAGTACCCCCTCTCCTGAACACGAATCTTTTTCAATTAGGGAAGTAGGTACTAATTAACATCAAGACTCATATATTTACGTTGCATTCCTATTTGATGCCTTTTTCCACAGCTGGGCTTTTGTTCACATATTTCAGTTCAGGCATGTGTGACAGGACCGTAATCTACGTTTTTTACGATTTTTTTTCATGATGATTGATCTCAAATGGAGATGGAGAGCCCTGTCAGCGTAAGCTGTATTTTTTATAATCATATTTATCAATGTCTACTTAAAATACTTATTACGTTATGCTTTCAATGTTTTTTTTTTTATATTACTAGTACCAAAGATGATTAATCTTTCAGTGGCAGGAATGTTTCGATATTTTTTAACGATTTTTTTTATCAAGGTCACCTTAAAATACTTATTGTTACCTTTTCTTTTATAAGCCAGAATCATAATAGATAATTGATACCGAAAAATAATTAATTGTTGGCATTATTTCAATTTCTTCTTCTTCTTCGTGTGCCCTATCAGGTCCCCCCGACGTTGGCGATCACTCTGGAAAATGTCTCTCTATCTTGTGCTGCCCGGAATAGCTCCTCCGCACTTCTAATGCCGGTCCACTCTCGTATATTTCGTAGCCAAGACATTTGTCTCCTACCAGGCCCTCGGCGACCTTCTATTTTTCCTTTCAATATTAATTGGAGCAAGTGATACTTTTCTCCTCGAAGTACGTGACCCAGATATGTGAGCATTGGAGGTTATCCACCACTTACCCGCCTTGGTATAAGTAACTGATGGTTACTCCTTCAAGGCTCTCGCAAGGACTCTAATTTTTTTCGAAAGAATGAAGCTACATTTAGTTTTGAACGAATCTAGACCTCCAATGTCCCTGCATACAGTGTTAGTAAGCAGTATGCAAGTGCTTACATGATAAACTTGATACAATGGTGTTAGTAAAACATATATAAAGGCACGGAAAGATGATAAAAAACAAGATGAAGGACGCTCGCGGGGGATTGTATCTTGCGTATGCTGCAAGCACCTGCAAGAAAGGGAAGATACAAACATGTTTTAGATACAAATAAATGGCTCTGCAGTCTGAAAGGGTTCCCTCTCTCGTCGTCTGGCAGTACCAGCAAGAATGTTTGTGGCGGTCGGTCAAACCTTAACGAGACAGAGCTGCCGCGCCCCTTAGCCAGTTCCTCGGTTGTGCCTTGAAGAAAGTAACTGGGAAATAGGGGCAAAATGCCCAAAGACCCTAAGGACTGAAGCGTCGAGTTGCCGGAGGCAGGGCGGAAGGTCGCCGAGGTCGCCCGGCCAAACCTCATGCTCACAAATGTTGCTGGGGGAGGCGCAGATGATCTGAGAGAGCTCCGTTCCAGGAATGTTCGGCGCCTGACTATGCAGGGACGGGGTCTAGCTCACCCCCCCAAGTGGGGAAGTAGACAATACAGATATATGAGCAGTTCTCTGTCTGCTCTAGCCCGTCTGAGAATTTTTATGTTAGTGATCATGTCGTTCCGTGGAACCTTGAGCATTCTCCGGTGAAGCCACATTTCAAAAGCCTCTGACCTGTTCATGGTATTTACTTTCAAGATCCATGTCTCACATCTCTACAGCAAGACTGACCACACATAACACTTTAACATTCTCTGCCTTAGTTTTAAATTGAGGTTGTCATTGCAGAAGAGGAATTTCATTGTACTGAATGCAGTTCTTGCTGCCTCAATTCTGCAGTTAACCTCTACATCTGGGTCAAGAGTCTCCGTTAGAATGCTGCCGAGGTATCTAAATCTTACCACCTTTTCGACATTGCAACCATTTAATCGTATCACTAATCCAGAGTGATCAAGTCGCCCAAATGTCATCCATTTTGTTTTATTGATGTTGATTGTTAGGCCCAGTTGCTTACCAAAATTATTAACTAGATTTAATAGGTCTTGGAGGTCATCGATACGGTCAGCGATTTTTATTTTAATTTATTAGTAATAAATAAAAATCTTAAAAATTAGTAATAAATAAAAATCCTTAATAAAAATCTCGCAAATCCAGCGGGATTTCCAAACTCTATCCCGGAATTACGTGGGATTTGCAAAAACTGGGGGATTGCCTAGTCGCGATACGCTGCTCGTGCTCGAGCATCATATCCCTCACACATGTATTTTTAATAAGATTAATGTTCAGTATTTATGGAAATATTTCTCTAGACGTCACCAGCCTATTTTGGTAACGCCGGAATTTAACAGGTAATGAACGCAAATAAATCTACGTTTCCTGAGTTTTAAATTATATTTCTACTGAAATAATAAGTTCGTTCAGTGAAAAATTGAAATAAAATATATTATATATATAGAATTATACAAGCCTGCGATGCTTTTATTTGGTATTTGGACTAAGGTACATGGACTATAGGTCTCAGCAAGCGTGTTGCCTGTTGTGCGCTGTTGCTGATTTCTAACTGTGTAGAAGGCTTACAGTGTCTTGTGGCTGGGATGATCAAAGAATGTATGAAATTGAGTTAATGATGAATGTAAGTGCGTCTAAAGTCAGTTTTAGAAAGCGAGAGTACGAAAATAGCAGAGAGCATTTTTTTTACATTAACTCCATACAGGAGGCTCTGAGAAAAATAATTTCCTCAGGGCCTATGTCATCAGAGAGTGGAGAGTCGTGTGAAGAGTCTTTTTGAGGAGAGGAAGGAATGAACATTGGTCTTGAAGAGACCCATGTTGTAGGGAGGAGGAAAAACAGAGGCCGGCAAATCGTTCCACAGCCGAGCTGTTGAACACATGAACGAGTCGAAGAAGCGACCCGTTCTCATGTGACAAATGTCAACCATGTACATATGTACCGGTGCCGAAGGGATCAATGACGCTAGTTCCTCGGAGCATTTTCCATTGAAATACCGGTAGAATAAGGTTAGCATTCCCACCCGACGTGTGCTCTAAAGATCGCAATCCATCTGTTTGTCTGGACCGCCCGTTTCTGCACAGAGTCGAGGGTATAAGTTTTTTTTATTTATTTTGGAACTCCAGACCAGAGGCGGCTGCCAAATTCAACCGTGGGGCACACTTGTGATTTGTACAGGGTTAACAGTTGTGTACTATTAAAGTATCTGCAGGCCATGTACAGTACGCCCAGTTTCTGAGAGGCTAACCTAACTCTGGCTTCGATGGAGCCCTCGTGCCTGACCTGGTCACTTAGAGTTACACCAAGCGCTTCGATGGAGGTCCTGTTCGGAAGATTGCTTCCGTTGAAGGAGACTAAGTAAAATAAATTTTACAATAAAATATTAGTAGGAATCCATACTCCATACTAATATTATAAATGCGTGATTTGTACAGGGTTAACAGTTGTGTACTGTTAAAGTATGTATCTGCGGGCCCTGTACAGTACGTCCAGCTTTTGAGAGGCTAACTTTACTCTGGCTTCGACGGAGCCCCCATATCTGAGCTGGTCACTTAGAGTTACAGGGAGCATATCAATGGAGGGCCTGTTCGGAAGGTTGCTTCCGTTGAAGGAGACTAGATTTTCTTTTCGATACCTTTTAGACGTAATCAGACATGATTGGGTCTTTGAAATATTAAATTCAACGAGATTATTTTTACCTCAAGAGAAACCACCGAGGTAACCGACCATTCTTTGCTTCAAAGCCCTCAAAGCTATGGATGAGTTTGTGCATTTCGAAGGGTGTTTTCGAGAGATGGAAAAGCTGATAGGGAAATTAAAATAAGGGTAAATGCAGGAAACTTCATTAATAGAGGACTGAACGCGGTTGACAACAAAAAATGTCTATGGAAGCGAAACTAGCAGTCCACAATAGATTGCTGGTACATACCCTGATGTACAAACTGTGGACATGGAACTGGCAGAGGAAGAATGAACATATACTAAATGCTGTAAAATAAGATCCTCGAGGTGTATGTGTAAGTACCTACTGTAACTTTGTATGAACACGTGAGAGATGAGAGATCATGGAGTGGAGATTGGCCAAGAAAACAAGGCCCGTATACGGGTAAAATGGACGCTTAGATGGGTTGAGCATGTAGAGCGATGGACGATGAAAGAAGTGTATATAACGTGAATGTGAATAGTAGTAGAAGTCGGGGACGACATGGAAAAATCAAACGAAAGATAACGAAATACTTGAGTCGGGCCATGTCAAGTCAGAATAACAGAAGGGCGTATTAAGACGATGCCTGAATATGAATGAATTTCGAGTTGTTTGGCAGTCCATCCTCTCTGCTTACCCATGCGGAAACGGCGTGATGTTTAGAAAGTTATTATGCCAACAAGATTTTGCGTCCGGCTTCACTCCATATTATGATACGAAACTAAATATCTGATTGTTTTATTTTGTTGATAATGAATATTTACTTATTGTAAATAGTGATGCGAACAAAGATGTTTACAAAGATGCAAATTACAATATGCCAGAGCTTAACCGTCCAAGGTTTTTTGTGAAGACCCCTTATCTTATATTACAGAAGTCCTACATTTGGCGTAGCATTATCTTTCTTTCAATTACAAGGTCATCAGTAAGCCATAAAATAAAATTAACCCAGATTAGGCAACATTTGAGAAAGTTTTTATTTTTCAATTTGAGAGGCGGGTTTGCGTACCGCTGTTCCGGGAACCATTCATTATATAACCAACACCTCTTCTATAGGTCACCCCAAGGAGTTCGATACGTTTGGTGACTTATCAGAGGTGTCCGAATTCAGGAGGTGAGGATTGTTTAGGTCTTGGCGGCGAATGCGTCTGTCCACCAACTGTGTGGCGAGATTTGGAGAGACTGGTTGAGGGAGATCTTTTACCTCTCCAGAAGGGCTCTCTTGACCTGTCGCATTGGGAGGGATGAATTCAAACGTTCCTTGACACACTGACCCCCAGATTCCTACCCACCGCTCTTTCCCAGATCTTCCTCTCCTTCCTTTCCTCAAAAAACCCCCAGAGACAAGCCTGAGGGAAATTATTTCACGCAGGGTCTACTGTATAGAACTAATGTAAAAATATATGTATAGCAATCGTGTTTATCATTTCTGGTTTATCAGATATAAAAAAAAAAACAAAAATAGAGTCCTTGGTAAACGGAAGAAAATTGCTATTTTTGGAAAACCACCGCTTATAAATAATTTAATTGATGAGAGGTTATTAAAATTTTATATTTTTAAATATCACGTTTCTTCCAGTATTTCTATATTCAACATCCGCCCTCTCTCCCAAAAACACTTGGCCATACCATGTGCTACAAAATATACGAAAAATATTCAGGATTATTAATTTTGGAATGCGTTCTAAAAATAAGCTAGCTAAATTTATATTTTACAAATTAACTATTAATAAATAATTTTTATTCTATTGTGGGTCATTATAAAATTAGGCATCTTATTTTTAATATCACGTTTTCTTCTCCCAGTCATTTTATTTTCATTTTCCCCTTTCCATTATTCACGTTTTTCTTCATGTGTGTATTGCATCTCTATTGGTTTTTAGATTTTCACGGCCAAAAGTATTTTCGTTATTTGTTTTTGGGGTGTTATGCCGTGTTGCGCTACCTACTTCTTTAGCCAACGTTTCGGGACAGCGTTACAGTGTCCATCATCAAGGCTGTAACGCTGTCCGAAACGTTGGCTAAAGAAGGAGGTAGCGCAACACGGCATAACACCCCAAAAACAAATAACGAAAATGCATCTCTATTGTTTTGAAAAATTGTCTAAAATAAGCAATTTACACACAACCAATAATTACGAGTGTACTGCAGAACACGCATTAGGACTCCCGCGCTATTGCAGCGCTTCGACGATGTTTGTTGATTACTGATGTCCTCTGTGGTCGAGGGGTATGGCTCTCGACGTAGATCCAAATGTCGCGAGTTCAAATCCCGGCGAGCAAAAGTAAGTTTTATTTAGTTGAATTGTGTTATTTGTTATTTTACAATTCAATCATTAAATATAAAATGAGGTATATTTGCGGCACGTCCCAGAGTTGAAGGTACTATAAGTATCGCTCTGGTGTAAGACAACTATTCAGAATGTACCACACCTTCTTCTTCTTCTTCCTCATCTCCTTCCTCTCCTCACTACCTTCAGCCTAACAACGTACCCCAATTGGGGATGCCATAGTCTCACTGGCTGTAGACGGGAGCAGTTGGTACTCTTGTAAAGTATTCGCAAAAAAAGCAGCGCGGCCACTATCCCTGGCTCTACCCGACAAACTTTCTTCTGGGCTTGCTGGACCTTCAATCTCTGCAGCTTAGAAGCAAAGGATATTCTGCCAGTTCCGCGCGTTTTTGTCTCGCGACAAAATATCTTCTATAAAATATCCCCGACAAAACATCCTACAGATGAAACATCCCCCAACCTAACCTAACAAAAATGGGACAAAAATAATACAGATATCCTATAAAGAAAATAAATTATTGTTCAAAAATAGTAAAATGTGACAAAAATAATATAGAAATCCTGTAAAGTTAGGTTGGGTTAGATTTTAGGAGGAATTTTGTCGAAGGATGTTTTGTCGATAAGATATTTTGTCGGGGATATTTTGACGCGCGAGAAAATTACCATTCTGCCACCCACGTATTCGCTGTGAGTCTACGCCGAGAACTCAGCTTTTGTAGAGCGCGTAAGTCTGTCTTTTCATGATGACTATCTAAGACAGCAACATCATAGATTATTCTATTTGTCGGACCAACCTGCCAATGGTTCTTCTGATGGGGAGGAGTACATTGCTCCTGAACCAAATCTCTTGGGATATCGATATATTTTACATCAGTAAAGATAGATTCAAATCGATTCTATAGATTCGAAATCCTGTTGACTCGATCTTTCTCCTTTGCCTGATATTTTTATAAATTTTGTTTTTATTTTTGAAAATTTTTTTGCAAAAATCTTACGTCATTTCTAACTAGTATAAAAATTATGTTTGCAATAACAAAATAAAAACCATATAATTATTCTAGTCTGGGATATTTGAGTACTTAATGGCGCATCAACACTAACCACCCTGATTGGATTACCCGCAAGTGACGTCGGGGGGTGCACTGCGCACACCCTTCGATAGCTAGGATATGTCTCACTAATATTCATTCCTTAACTGTGATTCATGATGACTCACTGATGTGATGTGCCCTCTGGTTGCTAATAAAGCTTGACGAAAAGGCAGACGACGACACCAAGCGATACTCAACGACTATTGATGATTATTTACCGATAATAATTTACATTCCAAACTAGAATATGATCAAAAAAAGCCAACTTCGCAATTATTAACAAAGATAATATATATTACGAGTTTTATAAGAGCATAGACCGATGAAAAAATTATAAAATGTGACTTAAGTTTTCAAGATTTAAAAAAATTTAAACAGGTATCAGAATTCTGCTTCAAATGGTTGAAAAAGAGAGTGGAGGTAGTTTTTCGAAATATCTTCTGATCAGCCATCTTCTTCTTATGTTTTGAAAGCAAAGTGTGCAAAATGTTATTAATCTCTTAATAAAACTATGGATTTGTTGTAAAACTATATATTGATATAGAAAAACCAGAGATTGATATAGAAAAAAACAAAGCAATGCCGCCAGTATCATGTATTTTATGGTGACCGGACAACTCAGAATCAATGCAACTCCATTGAAATGTCGTTAAAAGTGATGAAAAAATATTTTTTTGAAATAGGTAACGTTAGGTTAGATTGTGAACTATTTTCTAAAAAAATTTTTTCATAACTTTTAATCACTTTTCAAAGGGTGTTAAAATCTCTATCGTTTCTGAGTTGTAATGGGTCCGTATTTTATATACCTATGTACTATAAGTATATGTGTATATACTATAATAATACACTATCTGAAGTCCCCGGCTGTTGCCCGTGCTTTACTCAAAGTTGACCGTCACCTCCCTCTTGCTCTTCAAAATTTCATAAGTCTTGGAATAAAACTATAAACTTTAATAATAATAAGTACGAAATCAAATCCAAGCGGTTGTCCGCTCTCCAAAGATACTTCTTTACATACGTAGATAGATATAGAAGATAAAGGTTTTCCAATAAGAGGTGTTATTTTGAATAGCGGGCTATTCAACACTTCGAGAGACGATTAATGATTTATTATGACCGGAATTGGATGGTATTGATCTGGACAATGTTTACTTTCAACGAGACGGCGCTACATAATGGTGCCACACAAACAACGAAACCATTGATCTTTTACTGGAAATGTTTCCGGACCGTGTTATCTCTCGAAGAGGTGATCACAATTGGCCACCGAGAACTTGTGATTTCTTCCATTGGGGCCACGTGAAAGAAAAGGTCTACGCCAACAGTCCAGCGTCGATTCAAGACCTCAAAGATGTAATTCGTGAGGCTATTGAGGACATAGGGCAGCCACTTTGCAATTTGGTTATGGAAAATTTCATGAAGAGGATATGGTCCTATAAGCGTGGTCGTGGTGGTCATTTGCCTGATGTTATTTTTCACTATTAACAACATACCTTTTTCTTTATAATGAAATAAACATCTGATCATTTTATTTAAAAAAATGGCATTGTTATTTGAATATCAAAATAACACCTCTTATTGGAAAACTCTGTATAAGTTAAGATAGACAGATAATTAAAATGGTATCAGTATCATACTGGCCAGAGTATTTCTTCTGGCCAGAGTATTCTTTAATAAATCCTCTCTAATTGTTAATGTGTTGTTTGCTTACCTATATTGACTACTCCGTGGTTGGTAAGTTCCCAGCAGGAGTGCAAGCGCAGCACGCTGAGGCTGGCGCTCTGCTTGGGAGAGAAGTAGCCCAGCGCGGTGTCCGTGACGTGGTATGCCTGCAGGGAGAACTCGTACAGCGAGGGGAGCAGCTGGGCCACGGCGCCAACCTAACAACACAAACAAACACCACATTTATGCATTGCCATAACTAGATAATAACTGACAATTTAAAAATAAATCATATGACACATATTAGTGAACCAAATTAATTAATTAATACTATTGTCGTTGTATATTTTTAATGGTTCAATAACCCGTTGACCTTATCAGCAGCCGCCTCCGGTAGTGGTAATGTTTCAAGGGGTCATAGCATGATCGATAAAGATTTTTTTTTTTTTTGTTTTTTGTTTTAGGCAATTCACCCTGGAGAGAGTGCTTTGTGCCGGTAATATTTAAAATGGATAAGAAATTTCGGTTAATCTAATGGGAAAATAATAAAACAAATTAAATATTGGACTCATTTAGATCACTAAAACAAATTAAATATTGAATTCATTCAGGTTAATAAACTTACATAAAGCTGTATGAACACGAGAATTGTTAAGAGATAAAAGGTATGAAATATTAAGGGGGGACTGGTGTGTGATTTTAATAAGCCGGCGGTATATGTTCTTGAAAGATGAATGGTTTTTACAGTTAAAGAAAACGTGGTCGAGGGTTTCCTCTTCCACACCACACTGGCAGAACGGATCATCTAAAACTCTAATTCTAGACAAGTGAGATGCAATTGAACAGTGGCCAATTCTCATTCTCGAGATACATGAAATGAATCGTTTTGAAAGTTTTTTACCGTGAAACCATGGCTTAGCAGGGATATGGTTTTGAATTCCCGCATAGAAAGATCCAGTTCTTATTTTGGAGACTGCCCAATTTTCTTCCCAGGCACGAGTCATATTGGATTTAAGAATCGGAAAGACATCGGATATAGGAATTCTAAAATTTAGTGGAATAGTTCCGGAATCTGAACCAGATTTGGCGAGAAAATCGGCCATCTCATTACCCTCGATACCCAAATGGGCAGGGACCCAGGCCAATATCGTCTCAAACCCAGATTCACTAAGAGAATTGAGAAGATTTTTTATTTTACATATAATATTGTCTTCCGGATAACGTAAAATATTTGACCTAATTTTAGTTAGAGCACTTAGCGAATCAGTACATAGTAAGGCTCGATGAATGTTGAGAACCTGAATTTGATTTAGCGCTTGTTCAATTGCAAAACATTCGGCTGTAAATATGGAAGCTTCTTTCGGTAATTTATAAGTGAGATTGATGTTGAATTCTGGACTATATATAGATGCTCCACATCTTTTATTTTCAAATTTGGAACCATCCGTGAAAAGGATGGAAAATCCAGGGAATTTCGAAGCCACTATGCTTTTAAAGCAATCATCCACATTTTGAAATTTATTTGGGGAAGATAAAATATTCTTCCGAAAGACTGATGTTATTGTGTTCGGCATAAAAGTGATTGCCTTAAATGGAATATTGTATATAGGAAGATTGGGAACTTCTTGAAGATATTGGAGGGAAGATGATAGAGAATTATAGAGATGAAAACTTTTAATTAAGAGAGGAAAACATTGTTTTTCTCTCAATCTTTTGTTAGAATTCAAATTAACACTTAACCTATTAAGACTTTGTTTAATAGGATGATGTGATAACGATAAAGCCTTGAAAATATATTTATTGGCAAGGAATTGCCTTCTGAAATATAATGGAGGCTCCACACATTCCACCTGAAGCGCATTAATTGGAGAAGACTTCATAGCTCCAATAATCATTCTGAGGGCTTTTGATTGAATTCTTTCCATTTTCTTATCTAGATATTTAGGGAGTGGGTCAAAAAGAAATGAGCCATAATCCAAGTGGCTCCGAACTAGGGAATTATACATTAATTTAAGAGTGGTAGGATGAGATCCCCACCATACTCTGGAAACTGCTCGCATCATATTAAGTCCCTTTTCACACTTTGTAGAAATTATCTGAATGTGTGGAAGCCAGGAAAGTTTATGGTTCAAAAGAAGACCAAGGAATTTGATTTGAGTAGCGGTTTGTAGAGGCACATTATCAAAAGAAATTGAGAATTGGGGAATTTTTCTTTTGCGCGTGAAAGCCACGACCCTTGTTTTAGATGCCGCCAGATTCATCCCATTTAATGACAACCAGCTTTTAATATATTGTAAAGCCAAATTCATTTCCTTAGCTGCAAGAATAATATTTTTATGTAACAAATATATAAGGATATCATCCGCAAAGTAAAGACGCTTGATAGAAAAAGGAATTACTGAGTCTAGGTCGCTTATATAAATATTAAACAACAGAGGACTAATAACAGAACCCTGGGGCAAACCTCTCCATAGTTTGCGCCTTAAGCATTTAGAGGAAGACTCAATAATAATGGACCTATCTGAGAGCAAATTAATAATAAATTGGACTAATTTCGGGGGGATTTGTTTTTTAATTAGCTTTTCTTTCAAAACATTCAGTAAAACATCATCGTAAGCTGATGAAAGGTCAAGGAATGTGGCCAATGTATAAGAATTTAGGGATTGGGAAACTCGGATATCAGTTGTGAACAAACTTAAATTATCCATTGTAGATTTCTTTTTCCGAAAACCATACTGATTTGGTGAGATAATATCTTGACTTTCAACAAACCACTCTAATCTGTTCTTCATCAACCGCTCCGCTACTTTCATCAAACATGATGAAAGAGCAATAGGCCGATAAGACGAAATTTCAGATGGATTTTTTCCAGGTTTTAAAATGGGAATGATTTTTTGAGTTTTCCAATCATCCGGAATTAGTCCTGTTTCAAACATATTATTAATAAGAGATAAGAAATATTCAACCGCCATATCAGAAAATGATTTAATGAAACTATTAAGTATTCCATCGGGACCCGGAGCAGAGTCAGAAAGGGTTCTTATTACTAGTTTCATCTCATCAATGGAGAAAGGAGCATCTAGCCAGTTAGAGTGAGATGGATATGGCTTAATAGAAGGCATTTCTTCACATCCGGCCACTGATGGGGGGGCTATTTTATCCGCAAATCCTATAAGAATTTCTTCTGATATATGCTTGGTTCTCGGCGGAGAATACGATGATCCGAATTTTTTTAAGCTAGACCAAACTGAAGATTGGGGAGTTTCCGGAGACAGGTTCTCACAGAACTTCCGCCATCCAGCACGTTTTTTATTTTTCAAAATTCGTTTGGTTTCTGCCTGGGCTTTTTTAACTGATAAAAAATTTTCTAGTGACATACACTTACGAAAAGAGGAAATTGCTTTTTTACGAGAGTTGACGGAGCGAGTGCATTCCTCGTCCCACCACGGAGTAGAGTGTTTTATTTTAATGTTCGCATTGCGTTTCGGGATGGATTTTTCTGTTGCATTTATAACCATAGAGGGAAACGTCTCACATTGCAATCTGATGTCTCCCGGGGACGATTTTTTTTTTAAATTAATAAGGTTATCTAGTTCAGAAGAGAAAGTGCTCCAATTCGCATCATTTATTCTAAATTTGAGATTATTTTTAACTGGTGGAGGATAAGTGTTAGATTGATGTTGGAATCGGATTATAATTGGAAAATGATCACTAGAGAGGGGATCGTTTAGGATGTCCCAAGAGCATTTAGATGCTAACGAATATGAACAAAGAGATAAATCAACAGCACTTTTCCGTTGATGAGGGGGGGTGAATCTGGTTGGAGATCCGTCATTTAAAAAACATAGGTTATGGGTATCAATAAAATCTAAAAGATTGCGGCCAGAACGATTTGTTATTTTGCTACCCCAAGAAGGGGAATGTGCATTAAAATCTCCAAGGATCATAAAAGGGGAACAAATCTGGGTTAAGATTGGTGCCCATTCATTTTCAATAAAAGTGGTAGAGGGAGGAATATATATTGATAATATTGTGATATCAGATAAGACAGCTGCTATTATCTGGATATCGTCGGAGGGAGTATGTATATTAATTTGTTTAAACGGGATAGAATTATGGATTATCAGAGCCGTGCCGCCTTTACCATCCGGTCTGTCGTGTCTGAGACAATAATAACCCGGAATTCTTAAGTGAAAGGAGGGTTTTAACCACGTTTCAGAAATGGCGGCCACTGAAACGTCGTGTTCGTCGAGTAACTGAATTAGATCAGATTTGTTAGCGAAGAGGCTTCTACTGTTCCACTGAAGAATTTTGTTCAGTTTCGAAGTCATTGGGGAGGCAAGATAATAAAGATTTAATGTAATCGGCAGCGTTGGACGGTACAGTATTGTTGTTTGTAAGGATAGAAATTAAAAGGGTAATTAAAGTTTGTATAAAAGAATTATTATTCAATATTTCGGGGAGAGCAGGAGGGGATGTATTACTATTAATGGCACACCCATTGGGGGTCCGAGATTTGGCATTCCCATTCGGGCTGGTCAAAATATTATTCAATTGTTTTTTATCAAGGTAAGGAGTATATTTTGGGTTGGGTTTGACTGGCTTGAGAATGGTTTCTCTGTGAGAAGATGACGTTGAATTTAAAAAGGTGGTTGATTGGAAAGGAGCTGAGGACGATGTCATCTCTGCGAATGATTTTTTCGCAGGAGAGAATAACTTTGAGGCCTGGAAGTACGAAATGTTGTCGGTAGCCATTTTATGTTTTATGTTCCTCTGTCTTGTCAATTCCGGACAGGCTAGACTGACCGCGGTATGTGCACCCGAACAGTTAATGCAAATGGGATTATTGGAAGATTTTGGACATTGATCAAATGGGTGACCTTCTCCGCAAAAGTAACAACGTGGAGGGGAGCGGCATACGGATTTTGTATGTCCAAACCGGCAGCAATTGAAGCATTGAACAGTTGGAAATTTATAAACTTCGACGGGAAGCGAGGTATAATAAATAAACACACGAGACGGAAGGGATTGTTCCTCAAATGTAACAACAACAGATTGGGAAGGTTTCCAGATCGTGTTCCCATCAGTAGAATCCTTGTAGTTCAGTCGACGTGCTTTTATTACTTTCGGGGTTCCTTGGGAATTATTCAAAGCATCAACAATTTCAGCCTCTGGGATCTCCGTGGGTATTCCTCGAACAAGACCCATTCTCGTAAGGTTAAATGACGGGATGAACGATTTATATTTATGGTTTGAGAGCGAGTCAATTTTTTTTACAAATCCATTTGCGGAAGCGGCAGTATTAAACTCGATAGATAATTTATATCGCCCTTCCGGTTTAATTGAACCGTTAACAATACCAAGGTTATTATTTTTTGAGTCAAATAAGAATTTTCCAAAATCTAAAGGATGAATAAGTTTTCCTTGTTCAGTTCTCTGAACAATTACGATAAAAGGACCGGAAGCGGAAGCAGGATAAAGTAAGTCAGTACTTTTTGTATTATCGCTAGCTAAAGTACTTGTCTGGGTGTTACTATTGGGGTTAAGGTCGTTAGAGGTCGAGGTTTGTTGAATCGGCGGTATAGTTTTAATTTTCTATGGGATGTAAAGGCTATGCGATGGTCGTCGTTTACGAGATGGAAGCGTAATAGAAGCCTGGCTAGTGGTAGATTCCGAATCAGAAAAATCTAATATCGATCCTGGGTCGGGAGGTCTATCTTCGTCTTCCTCCATTGTATAAAAAAAAACTTAACTTTTAAAAATTAAACTGAAAAAATAATACGCAGTCTATTTCATTGACTGTACAAACAAAAACGGATTAGCCGTAAGTAGGAATGCAAACAAATAAGTATACGATAAACAGAATTAAATCAAATGTAACAATAATCTCTTATCTGTATGAGGCACGGGAACGGGCGAACGGCACTAAGCAATAGGTAAGGTACACACAACCACTGTTGACCGCGGCTCGAATCGGACTCTGATCGATAAAGATTGATAGGATAACTTTCTTGTCTTTTAATCTTTTTATCGACAGGTAACTTCTCACCGTTCTCTTGGACAACTGCAGATAGCTAAGGTACAAACAACAGTTGACGTCGAATATATTGTTACTAATTCGTTGATCTGCAATCATGACAGGGAACGATGAGAAGTTACCGAAAGTTATTCTTTCAATCCTTATCGATTGACTATGCTAGGTGATTGGTGAACTTCGATGCATAGGTAGATTCCTACGTAGATTCACGGATTGGGATTTCGATTCAAAACAACGGTAGATTCCTGCCCTTCAAAAACATATTTTTTAAACATTAATTCCACACAAGGCCCTGAGGAAAATAATTTCCCCTTGTTATCTTCGGAGTTTTGAGATGAGGATGTGAACATTTTGTAGGAGGGAGGAAACACAGAGGCTGGCAAATCGTTCCACAGCCGAGCTGTTGAACGCCGACTAGTTCTATCATGACAAATATCGAAGTGTCCAAATGTTGGGCGCGCATTTGTCGTATTTCGATTACCGATCTTCCATTGCAATACCGGTAGAACAGCATCGCTACATGCTCTAAAGATGGAATAATTGAATAATGTCAAGTGTAACTTCATTAATAGATTTGACAGGATTTACTACTTAACTTCATCTCTTCCTATATTTGCAAGATAACTCTCTTTACGGGATTTACCCACACCTCCAATTATCTTTCTGTTTTAATTGTATTTTTTTTAAGTTAATATGTATTTAACCTTAAATATTCATGTAACTGTGATACCCATTTATCTATCTCTACGCTTATCTCGACACAGGTATATTTTAGTGAGACAGGCATCGAAAAACCCCATGAAAACATACTTTATATAATTTAAAAAAAATAAAAACATATCAAGCAGACCACCCATTTCTGGACTGCCAAGGATTTTTTTCAAGTACATGGGGCGAATGAGACTTCAACTACTAGGAGAGGAGTCATATTTCAACAAACAAGTTCATGTGAATATCGCTGTCGAATACTGAATCGTTACGAGATAGTATGTCATAAAAAAAATAAGAATTATGTACATCATCTGAAATAGGCTAGAAAACCGGCAATATTTATCGTTACGAAAAACTAACCGTATCGTTAAGAAAAACTAATTCTAGCACGCTGAGTTAATTGCTGCCTAGTATTTTTTTAATAAATAATGCGAATTATTTATAGTTTGAACCTAGCGTAGGGAGTGTGGCGAACCCATCGCTCAGGGAGTGGAAACACAAACCTGCAATAGCCATCCCAAGCCAAGGTGTGAGCTACCGTGCTCAGGCTGAATGTCCTGGGGAACAGTGTCAAGAACGGTGCCTCCGAGAAACAAGGTCGCATCTCGGAGTATTTAGACCTTACTCCAATATTCGGGGCTCTGCTGGAGTGGACCTTCTATTTCCCTGGTCACTCGTGGGACAAAAAAATTGAACCATTCGAAAACTAGGGGCCTTTTGGGAACCTAGGAGTGCTGAGGCCACCTCTGTGGACTTTCTTCCTGGGGCTCTTAGGAGGAACCAAGAGGAGAAGCCGTGGAGAGGAGAGCTGAGGCCAGCTCCATGAACTCTTCCCTTGTGGGGCCTTCACGGAACCAAGGGGAAGGGCACTCTTCCGGCACGGGGCCTTTGGGGAACCAAGGAGGAGTGAAGTGGAGAGATGATGTCCTCTTCCCTTGTGGGGCCTTCAGGGAACCATGTAGGAGTGAAGAGGAGAAATGAGGCCATCTCCGTGAACTCTTTCTTATGGGACCTTTACGGAACCAAGGAGGAGTGAAGAGGAGAGATAAGTCCTCTTCCCTCCTGGGGCCCTCGGGGAGCCAAGGTGGAGTGGGGCTCTTCTCTTGTGGGGCCTTTAGGGAACCAAGGGGAGGTGAACTCTCCGTCGTGGAGCCTTCAGGGAACTAAGGAGTGGAGAGGAGAGATGAAGCCCTCTTCCCTCGTGGGGCCTTCAGGGAACCGCGGAGGAGTGAAGAGGAGAAATGAGACCTGGGAAGACACATTGTCGAACCAGAAGACATAGCTTCGTTTCCAATGACAATCCTGGTGAACTTTGTAAAAGGGACTGGATTACTGTCAAAGGAATGAGGTATAATGGGAGATAGCACAATTGGCCTACGGCCTAAGTGCTCACGGGAACATTATTTATGTAAACCGTCTCCGCTCTTGAAAAAAAAAAATATATATATATAGTTTGAAGTATGCGGTTATTAGTAGACTAATTAATTAAATTAAAGATGTAGGTATATTTTCCTTTATTTCGCTTCTCTACACATGCATTTCATTGTAATTGAATTATGTATGTAATCAATATTATTGCAATGCAAACGTCATGAAAACTTCAAAATCAGGCCGCTAACAATAACACCCCTTTGGTAGATGTTTTTTTTAAGTGAATTAATAAGGTATAAAATCCCTACGTATGCGCGGTCCATTTTGGCCCGTTTCATACAAATCTTAATTCTGGAAATGAGATCAAAATACCCAACCAAAATAAAAATTATTTTTGTAATCAAAGGTGTATTATTATTTATTATTTTAACTTTTATGAGTAAAACCTCAAACTGTAATATTTAATTAAATGAAGACATTATGAGCGAAACTCAATCGAAAATCTGGAAACAGAAAAATCAGAAAAAGATATTGGCACCTCTGGGACTCGAACCCAGGACCTCCCTACTTTCCGGGTCGGGCGCTCTTATCCACTGAGCTAAGGTGTCGATATCCAATTCGGTCACTTTTAACTGTACCATACTTCGACTAAGAACCACCCATATTATCTTCATTTTTCTTAACGCATATTTTTATTGGCTGCCATCTTTATGAATGATTGCAAGATTCAACTCGAACTAAATGCAATCTAGATGGTGTCTGGATAAATTATTATCCATTTTATTTAATGTGCGACATCTATTGACTCTTCTGCAAGTCTGGGATGAATATTATTATTTATTATTTTAACTTTTATGAGTAAAACCTCAAACTGTAATATTTAATTAAATGAAGACATTATGAGCGAAACTCAATCGAAAATCTGGAAACAGAAAAATCAGAAAAAGATATTGGCACCTCTGGGACTCGAACCCAGGACCTCCCTACTTTCCGGGTCGGGCGCTAGTCAATAGATGTCGCACATTAAATAAAATGGATAATAATTTATCCAGACACCATCTAGATTGCATTTAGTTCGAGTTGAATCTTGCAATCATTCATAAAGATGGCAGCCAATAAAAATATGCGTTAAGAAAAATGAAGATAATATGGGTGGTTCTTAGTCGAAGTATGGTACAGTTAAAAGTGACCGAATTGGATATCGACACCTTAGCTCAGTGGATAAGAGCGCCCGACCCGGAAAGTAGGGATGTCCTGGGTTCGAGTCCCAGAGGTGCCAATATCTTTTTCTGATTTTTCTGTTTCCAGATTTTCGATTGAGTTTCGCTCATAATGTCTTCATTTAATTAAATATTACAGTTTGAGGTTTTACTCATAAAAGTTAAAATAATAAATAATAATATTCATCCCAGACTTGCAGAAGAGTCAATAGATGTCGCACATTAAATAAAATGGATAATAATTTATCCAGACACCATCTAGATTGCATTTAGTTCGAGTTGAATCTTGCAATCATTCATAAAGATGGCATCCAATAAAAATATGCGTTAAGAAAAATGAAGATAATATGGGTGGTTCTTAGTCGAAGTATGGTACAGTTAAAAGTGACCGAATTGGATATCGACACCTTAGCTCAGTGGATAAGAGCGCCCGACCCGGAAAGTAGGGAGGTCCTGGGTTCGAGTCCCAGAGGTGCCAATATCTTTTTCTGATTTTTCTGTTTCCAGATTTTCGATTGAGTTTCGCTCATAATGTCTTCATTTAATTAAATATTACAGTTTGAGGTTTTACTCATAAAAGTTAAAATAATAAATAATAATATTCATCCCAGACTTGCAGAAGAGTCAATAGATGTCGCACATTAAATAAAATGGATAATAATTTATCCAGACACCATCTAGATTGCATTTAGTTCGAGTTGAATCTTGCAATCATTCATAAAGATGGCAGCCAATAAAAATATGCGTTAAGAAAAATGAAGATAATATGGGTGGTTCTTAGTCGAAGTATGGTACAGTTAAAAGTGACCGAATTGGATATCGACACCTTAGCTCAGTGGATAAGAGCGCCCGACCCGGAAAGTAGGGAGGTCCTGGGTTCGAGTCCCAGAGGTGCCAATATCTTTTTCTGATTTTTCTGTTTCCAGATTTTCCATTGAGTTTCGCTCATAATGTCTTCATTTAATTAAAGGTGTATTAAATATCTAGTACGGATGTGAGCTACTTTATTTGTTTTTGCTTTAAATTATAAGATTTAGGCCTTTAAAGATTTTAATATTTCATGATTTTAGAGGCAACTTGGGCAATTATTTATGGGTAAATGAAAAACAAAAAAAAAAATAATTTTACTATATTTATTGCAAAAGTCCGATGAAAAATAAAATAAAAAATTAAACCGCGTTAAAAATAATTTATTTGGATAGTAATTTAAATATTTATATAAAATTTTTTCCACCGTAAATAAATAATTTGTATTTTAACTTTACACCCATCAAAATGATACGTTTTATTAATTAATATTTTTTATTTATTTTATCGTCATACTTTAATTATAAATAAAGTACAATTATTTATTAATTGTTTTTCATTTACCCACAAATAATTGCCCAAGTTGCCTCTAAAATCATGAAACATTAAAATCTTTAATGGCCTATATCTTATAGTTTAAAGCAAATATAAATAAAATAGCTCACATCCGTACTAGATAATTAATAATGACGCCACTTGCCATTTCTTCACAATTCGCAAATTCACAAAGTGAATTTGCGAATTGTGAAGAAATTTAATATACCTTTTGATTACAAAAATAATTTTTTAGTTTGGTTGGGCATTTTGATCTCAAATCCAGAATTAAGATTTGTATGAAACGGGCCAAAATGGACCGCGTATACGTTCCTCCTAACATCAGCCGCCTATTTTGATTTGCACCAGAAAAAGACATCGCCAGAAAGCGTGTTTTATTTCGTATTTCGTGCACACGTTTTTAATTTTATTTCGTGCACAAATATTTAAATGTTTTACGATCATTTTCTAAAGCACTTTATTTCCCACATTATAGGAGTACAATAAAACCATTACCCAAAAGGGGTTTGTAAGTCGGAGATTTTTAACTTTGAAACATTTCATAAAGACATGATAAAGCCAATTACTTAATTTTTTCTTAGCTTAAAAAAAGACTTTGAATGTTTCAATGTGTTCTACTCGCAGTATTTAATTAAAGCATCCAACTTAATTCTAAACGGTCAAATTTTCAAACCACAAACACATGATTTTGCATTACTCGTAGCTCTGAATCACCTGAAGTTAGTCGACATACATGCTTATGTTTTTATATTTCACATTGATCTTTTAAGCATTTTCTTCTCTACTAAGCAAACATTTTGTCAACCATTTTTCTTTTGCTTCAGCCCTTTCCCAACTGGCCTATGTGTAACATTTCTCAGGCTAAACCTTTTATAATATCCCCTCGTGTATTGGGGCTCGGGTTGCGTTGAAGGTTGTCAATCTACCCCTCCATTAGAATAGGAGCCTTAAAGTCACCCTTCAGGTTCTAACAGATATTGTGTGTATTGGCTGAACTACAAATTCACTTCATTTCTGGAAACTTTTAGATTCTACAATGCCAACTGATAATTTTAGTGATATTTTTTGCGACAAAATAGAACTTTTTAAAACATCTTTGTCATTACAGCGTTGACTGTGGCAAAATCTCAACAAAATACGTTTTCCACTTGTAAAATAAAAAATTCTTCGTTTGTGCTTTGCGTAAAAAAATGTTTCAAGATGAAGTAAGTAATTAATAAAAGTATGTGTTTCTTACTTTCGTGCACGTATTTTGGAACACGAGAATTATTCCCTTCGGAATGCGTCAGCATAAGAAACAGCAACCGAATTTTTTTTTCTGAAAACTGATTTTAACTAGAGTATGAATCTGCATTCGAGTGCACCAGTCCACCAGCTTAAATGAAACTTGTACTTCTTTTTTAAAATTGTTCAAGGAACACGAAGACGATTTTATCACTTTTTTTTAATAATTTAAAAATACATTTGACATACCGTGAAAGAAAACTATTCTAAATTTCTAAACGATTTTTTTTGCGGTTCTTTCATCCCGACATACCAAAAAAGCTCGCGGGCCGCAGGTTCCCCTGACCTAGACAAACCTCACCCCAGATCCAGACCCCTTACCCCGTAACGTATGTTTGTATATCTATGTATATATTTATATAATATTGTATAATATGTAAGTATATGTATGTTTATTCCCTATAGTCCCATAAAGTACATATCAAAATAAAAACAGACATACACCCCAAACACACACAATGCAAGATATCGCACACCGATATCACTGAAGGCCGATCGGTTTCATGTTGACCGCCGGCCGAATCTTCCTGGATGAGGTTTTTCATGGTTTCCTCATTCCCGAAGGCAAATGCGGAAGAACTCAGAATAAAAGGACATGACCGCCTCCCTCCCACTCCCAACATAACACAAACAGACACCTTTGTATTTATGCTTCCAGCTTTCTGATACTGAAGGATTGATGATGACGAAAAAAGATGCAATTTTAGTAGGGTTTTTAGGTTACGATTTTTCCCTACCGATTAAATACGGGACCCTAAGTCTCTAAATAAGTAATATTTTTATATACCCGCATGAGGTAAATATTGCGAGGCGCAAATGACGCCGTTCTATTTGTATAAAGACCATTAGCTTTAAATTCAGTAAATTTAAATGATTCACCTCTTCAAGGAATATAAGAATCTAGATAATGAAAAAAAAAAAAAAAAAAATCACCCCATGAACCCGGGCATCCCTACCAACTTATTACAATTATCAAATTATTCCTAATATTATGAACAAACATAAAAAATAAGGAACGTTCTTAACATAATATATATCGGCAACGATCCTGTGACCCCTGACCTTTGAAAAAAATACCTACGCGTGTTGAAATAAGGGTACTAAGAACCACCCTTTGTACAGCTACACCACACTCCAAAACTCAACCCCAAAATTATAGTGTAAAAAACATGTTAAAATAACGAAACTTTTTTTCCCGGAAAAATAACAGTTTCTTTTTCGTGGAAACGAATAAAAAAACGTACGATGATACGGCACATTCATTATTTGACTAAAACGTGTCCTGAACGCGTTCTGAATATTAAATGAAATAATTCAACACACGGTAACAACATTCTGTGCTAGGCCGACCTCCCTAAAGTTTGTTTACGGTTTAAATTTTCAACATTTTCACACCAAATAATTCAACATCCGACATTGGAGCCCCCAGCTTTGTATTACTTCCAGCATTTTATTCTTCTTGAGAGAAATAACAGCGGGTTTTGTGGAAAGAATATTTAGGAATTTGTTACAAACGTATGTAACAATTAAAATGACTGTTGGTGGTGGAACCATTAAGTACTCACTCTGGAATTTTAAAACGCGTGAAGAGTTTTCATTACTTAATTTATTGTTATCAAGTTTAATTTGTAGAACTCCATTTTAATTTTTTTTTCTTTTGGAGCTATACTAATAATATAAATGCGAAACGGCGTGTATTTGTTTGTTACGCTTTCACGCATAAACCAATAAACTTATTTTTAAAATTCTTTCACCAATAGAAAGCTACAGTATATGCGAGTAATCTAGGCTGTATATAATGGTAATCTCTCGCATTATGAAATTATGAATATTAATATATTATATTTATTATAAATTTTCTGTCGCTAACAAAAGCGAGTTGTTACGATAGTCAGAAAACAAATCGTTGCCGTAGAAACGATGTTGATATATTTGCAGGAAATCGTAGTTAATATCTATCTATCTATGAACATAAATAAAAATGACTCTCCGAAATGATTGTACGCGCATGACTTCCGAACGTCTGCACCAAATTGGATAGTGCTTTTTTTACTATTGTTGAGCTCTGGCATAATGAAATTTAGGTGGCACGCTAGTTGTTTGAAAACTGAATTTACCGGGAATGAATGTTTGGATGCGGGAGGGGGGAGGGATGTGGAGAGGGGAGGGAGGAAGAGGGGAGGAGGAGGGGGGAGGGAGGAAGAGGGGAGGAGGAGGGGAGAAGGGGGGTATAATTGATAAGTGCAAGCGCTACATTTCTGAAGTCATTATCAAACTGTGATTATACCACTTAAAGACGATGTATTTATATTATTTCTAGACAGGTATGTATGATGAAATTTTTTAATTGACATTATTTTTATTACCTACGCCCTTGTTTATAAATAAACTGTTTTTCTTATTTAACTGAAAGAAATAAAAAAAAGTTTTCGTTACCTTTTAGATGAGAAATATTTTTATATAATGTTGACTTACTCACAGAAAATCATACAAGAAAGCTTTAAAATAATATTAAAGGAGAAATAAAAACTTCTGGCATCAGCGTGTTGTTTTTTAGATTTCTGAATACTAGGTACAAGTTTTCGCCCACCATATGTAAATATTATTCAAATTTATCTTGTATGTTAAAAATAAATTCCGAAATTATTATATTTAATATTTTTTCTAAAGATTTTTCTGCTAAGAAAATATGCCCTAGATTTTTATGAACGAACCGAATTTTGAATATTTTTGCTTTAGCCGATGCGGAAACGACTAGGAAATGTGTCACTTTCATCTTTTTTTTAAATGTCAAAAGCACCTGAATGGCAGATACTTTGGAAAGTTTATTCATATGTTTAAATTTTAGAACTGTCGCTAAGTAGCACCAAATTAATTGGTGTTCTACATATCCTTGAGTTAAAAAGAGTGAGTCCTTAGGATGACACTGGGCGGCGTTTTGTGCTTACAATTCCTCAATATTCCTCTCTGGATTTTGACAATACTACAAATATTATTTAAATAAATGTAGATAACGACCACTGGCGTGTCAGTACAATTTGTTTTTTTTTTTTATATAAGTTAATTCTTATCCACTTGAGCGATTATGGTCGAAAAATGGACCACTTTTAGTTTTTCTGCGATTAATAGCGATCCAAAATTGGACCACACATTTTCTTACCATTCAAAAAAACATTTATTGTATTTATTTAAAACATTTTCTTGGCCAGCCATTTATTTTGAAACGAAGTTTTCGAAATGCTTTATCTATTATGAACTACGTAGACTATTTTAGAACGATGTTAAATATACATTTTTCAAATATTTTTTCACGACGAAATCCTGATCAGCTGTTTGCGGTTAAAATTAAATCCTTTTTCTATAGGTACGCACCTTTCATTATCAAATAAACCACAGACAACATACAGAAATCGAAAGTATTCAATGTTGACTCGAAAAAGTACCTCTCACGGAGTTTCAAAGTAACAAACACGCAGGATTCGCGCGATTATAAACTTAACGATGTTTTTATATTTTTTTATAAATCCTACAAATATGAGATAACGGTAAAATATTGGTCAATTCATTGGCTATATAGCACTTGAATAAGTTTTTATGCCTCTATGCTAAAATTCGAAGGTATGATTTTTTTAATGTTGGCGAAAAATTAAAAAGTGATCTTCTGGAAATCTCGAGCAACCGAGGCAAATTTATTTATTTCGCGTTGTTGCTTCAGTGGAGTCAGGATCCTCGAAAAATCGTTAAAATTGCCTGGTTTGAACGCCATTAACAGACGTTCAGTATACAAACTAGTCAATTTATTAAAAAAAGCAAAACCTACAGACATAGAGTATTTTCTTCTAATACAGACACAAAAAGAAATTCTTAAATATCAGTCCAGTTTTGGAGGAGAAAAATGTGGAATACGAAAGCTCGATTTTGATGATGTTATTTAGGTATTATCTGTCTGAGATGCAGTTTTCCCTTTCGCTTAGTGTTTGGGGGAGGAAGAGCGATAATGGCAGCAACAGTTTGGTAAAATACCTATTGTTCAAATTTCTCGGCCACTGTATTTTCTCTTAAACCTAATCCTAGAAAACGCTTAACTTTACAAAAAACTACCCTAGAACATTTCTTACTTTATAATATTTAAAAAATTGTGAATTTTTTATTTACTTATTCATTTTGAATTTCACGTCTTTAAAGAACATCTAAATGAGCATAACATCAAAAAAACAAAATACTCCACCATGCAAGATGGAAAAAGAGTAGATCGGGAATACCACACTGTATAAATGAGATAAGTCGAAGCAGAGCTAGGAAGTTTATTTAATTAGATTTGTTTTCTGTTATTAAGTAGATAATTTACGTACTTATAATTATTTAATTAAGTCGCTAGCTATAAATCTTAGTGGTAATTTACTAGTTTTACATTTTATTTTAAGTCACTAGTTATAAATCTTATAAGTAATTCACTAGTAATAAATCTTATATGTAAGTCACTAGTAATAAATCTTATTTGTGAGTTACTAGTAATAAATCTTAGCTCTAAGTTATAAGTCATAAATCAAAGTGATAGTTATAAAGCGCCCTTGACGTTATTTTCCACCCAATAAATATATAAGTAAATTATTAAGTAAATTGTGTAAATAAGTCAATTGTGAATACAATCATGTTCCTGTACCACGATCACAACTACAGAAAACACCGTATTAGTATTCAAATGTTGCTAAACATTTTTTTTTAATTTTATGGTGGTTATAATGTAATTGTATCTCTGTTGTCAAGCCACAACTAACTGTTGTACTCTTTTTTATAATTTCTTATTTAACTACGATTTTACGATAGGTAATCCGTGTTTATGGTATATATATTCCATTTATATTAAATAAATAATATTTCACCTAAAAATTTACGCTGTTGTCCCAATTGGAAAACTTTAAAATCAAGTAAAGTATGCACTATACCATGTTTAATTTTCCACAACGCAGTAATTAAAAGAAACCACGCAGCATTTTACAAACAAAACTTAATTTTGGATTTGTCCAAAATACTCAACCAAACAGAAACCTGCTTTTTTGAATATTTTTGTTTTAAAATATAAAATATATGCAATTAAATAAACAATTTTTCATGATTTTAGAGAAAACTGGAATTTTTTTGTTAAAATTTTTTTTGTAAAATAATAATTACTAAAATGTCTACAACTGCGTAAATATAATGATTTTTTTAATCACATCATGCCTTTGGGTAAAAATATTTATTTATTTAAGAAAACTTTGTGTAAACCTAAATCGGTCGATTGTAAAAATCTTATTCATTTAATTATCCATATTTTATGATTTAAAAACTTCTATATACTTACTTATATAAAAATCAAAATATGTTTGCTTCTGTCTATGTATATGAGATGATATGCTTTGCTAAACCATTCATCCGATTGCCATGAAACTTTGAGGATTTGATGTGCGCATGCCCGCGATACAATATACAATAACTCAGTAAACACAATAGTGAGTTCTGGCATCATGAAATTATGCATTGCTAAACTTTCATCCGATTGCGATGAAACTTTGGGGATTTGATGTGTGCATGCCCGCGATGGTTTCTATGTATGATAGCGAGCGTCATGAAAATGCGTTACTAAACCGTTTATCCGATTGAGAGGAAACTTTGGTGAGTTGGTGTGAACACGCCCGCGAAGGTTTCTATATGTACTGGTGAGATCCGGAATTATGAAATTTGTATAAAAAAATTGCAATAGATGGCACGCGAACTGTTTGAAAAGTGATTGTACCGGGACTGATTTATGGAATAAGGTAGTGGGGAGGGGAACTCGGAAGGGGGGAGGGAACTCGCTGGACGGAGGAAGCGGGCGAGGGGAGTGGGGAGAGGGAAGAGGAGAAGGCGGAGTGGGAACGCGAGAGGGGAAGGGACGCGGGAGAGAAAGGGGAGGTGGAAGGGGAACGGGACGACTTGGAAAGGACACGCAGGGAGAAACAATTTCTTTATTAAGTGGCATAGCAACGCAAGCCGGGAATTCAATAGTATTTTGGTCTTAAATCCAAAAATAGGTTTGCTAAAGCAACTTTGTAAACGGCTGCGCAGCCGTTTACAAAGTATGATTATCATCATTGTATCTCTGTTTGAGATAATATTGTTGCATTTCTTAACCAAACATCGCTCATTTTATAATCGCGCATAAATTAAATTTTCGCCGCAATAGCAGACAATAATTAGACTCTACTTGCAAAATCTTGAGTCAAGTAATTGAATGCCACGCAAATCCGATTACGTTCTTGAGCATGGCTAATTTCAAAGCCACCTCAAGGGCAACTAACTGACTATATAAAGCGAATGACTCAATTATTGTCATAGGTAATTTCAATTCTTGGAAGCATTTCAGTTAAACGTCATATAAGATAATCATAAAGTTAGTACGGTGCACAGATACCAGTGACGTGGTGTGGTTATTTTTCGTTTTTTGTAGAGCAAAGACGGCCTCCGGGGTAAGGATCTCGACTAGAGATCCAAAGGACGCGGGTTTGAGTGGTACGGTTTTAACAATTCAATTATTTGAAATATATAAGGAGTATTTGTGGCACGTTCCAACGTGGAAGATACTCTTAGTAGTCCTGGTGACAGACAACCATTCAGATTAGAAACGTTGCGCGTTTCTTGAAATGTGTTGGTGACCAGATCTGAATAGTCTGGTATTTCCTCACCTTTCTTATTCCTTATCTCCTCTACCTCCCACTACCTTCAGCCTCACAACATATATCCCAGTTGGGAGTGCCAGAATCTAACTGCCTCCAGGCGATTGGGAACCGTTGGGACTCTAGTGCGGTATTCAAATAAAAAAAAATTAAAAATAGAGTGAAGAAATTTTTTGGTTTATCCTAATCCTATTTCAAAAGAGTGATTTTGGACTGGTTTTCCATACAAAAATATTGAAACAAAAAATTTAACCAGTAATTTCCTGAGCAATTTTGGAGTACAAAAAGTAGATGTCATTATCCCATGACAATTTTTTTCTATTAAATTAAAAACAAACATTTTTTAATCACACGTCGCCACTGATCATCACGTTGAGACGTGATAATGTGATACGCGCTGTTTCATATGTTACTAGACTGCTAGAACGAGACGGAATGCTTATCACGTGACCCGCTGGTCTATACCCGACTACTCAGTTGTAACGTATGATGGAAAAATATTTATACTATATTTAATTGAAAAAAATATCATCGGATAGCAAAATGGCGTCTACATTTTTTACTCCAATATGCTCAGGAATCGATGGGTAAAATCCTTCAGGTACACGCTGTTACACCCTGTGTCCTTTTCTGGGTCATTTGACACAGCTGAAGCCATTTCAAGCCACGTTTCACTTCCAAATTTTCCAATATTACACACCTACAGTACTAAAAGTTTCTTCAACTCTAAAATCGCAGAAATCAATAAAACGGTCACGACACTCCCCTGGAACATACCTGGTCGGAAATAGGAAATTTTGGCAATGCTTCGCGCCCATTCAGATATGCTAATACAAGCTTTGGGCTCCCAACGACTTTTGTGAATGCTCGTAAAACAAATAGGAAAATGGTTACCTTTTTGTAATATTCAGATTTATTCAGACCATTACAATATATTTTTCTCCGATTCAAAGTCATTTATGCGGTACTATATTTCAATTTTTCAATTATTTTTTTACGAGGTAACTGGTGTCAAAATATCAAAGAAAATTATTTATTATATTACCATCTTTATTATTCACGCGCTAGTGAGAAAAATCCATTTATATTCGTACCTCGAGGTACGAGATTAATTCGTTCCGTAACCTTGCTCGTATGTCGATTTGCTCGTATCTCAAAGCAATTTACCCCATTTGAAAATAATTAAAATGCCATTAATTTGTTCCAGCCCCCAAAATGCCACCCCAGTTGTTCTTGTTATGTATTTTTGAATAAGAAAATTGTATTTATATGACTAGCTGGTTCCCGGCATGCGTTGCTATGCAATTCAAAGAAATAAATTGACTGTCATTTCTTATCCTTTCCCGTGCGTCCCCGTTCCCTTCCACCTTCTCCGCCTTCCCCCTCCTTTGTCTTTTTTCTCTCCACGAGCCTTACCTTCCCCCTACCTTTCCCCCCTCCTGCGAAAATATATGAAATACACACATTTTCATTTATACAAATTTCATAACAAACCAGCAGCATACACAATTAATAATATAAAATGTATATACCTACAGGTAAAACTTTTTAGGTTACCAACGTATACTGAATATTTCTCAATGTGGGAGGCGGGTATGGGTATTGCCGCTTCGGTAACCGTTTATCGGAAAACCAACACCCCTGCCATAGGTCACTCCAAGTAGTTTGTTACGTTTGGAGCTTTTGACACAGAAGGGGTGCCCGGGGTCATGAAGCGAGCGAGGTTTGTCTAGGTCTTGGCGGCAGATGTTTTTGCCCGCCTACTGCTTGGCGGGCCGGATCGGTAGAGACTGGTTGAGAGAGACCTCTCAACCTCTCCAGCCGGACTTTCTCGATCCTTCGCCTTGCACCGGAGTGGGAGGGATGGATTCGTGCGTCCTTCACTCCTGGATACATTGGCCCTCAAATTCCTATCCACCTCTCATAACTTTTCCTTTCCAGAACTTCCTCTGCTTCCTTTCCCAAAAAAATGAAATCCGCATAGCATCCTCAAAGACGACATGGGCCCCGAGGGAAATTGTTTTTATCGGGACCTTCTGCGTGGTGCTAACGTAAAAAAAATTATGCCTTAAAATTTTTTTAAGCTAAGATAAAGGGGAGACAAAGAGGAGTATAGAATAAGGATAGAAGATGCTCCCGATATATTCCATACTCACGCAATAATTTATGATGGTACAGATTATGTCGGTTCAATATTTCTGAAGGTTTAATATTTTAATATTTCAATATTTCAATCTGTTAAAAGATTCGTGAAAATGGGATTCTGTGGTAGCTAAGCTATTCCGAGTTAGTTAGCATAAACTTTTGCAAGGCGCTCAGCTAACCGAGGAGAAAAGTTTTGGCATCGCTAACGGGATCTTGTCCATCACATGCATTCCTATAAAACGCATCTATATTTGATTCAAAATTAGCGCACAGCGCAAAAGCGCCCATCTTCGGGCAGATTTACAGAGCAGGTCAGATCCTGGAAATTGAAAAGAGGTCCGAAACATTGGCTCAAGGACGAGAAAAAGTTATATCCCGAAATATTCTAAAGAGTAAAATAAAAACTCAATTTTTAACTTTTATTTTTTATGGTTGTTCGTTCTGCTTGTTGCTAAATGATCACGAAGCTATGCGTGAAATCCTATTAAGATACTATTTAGATTCATCTTTACGACGAATTGATTTACAGTATGAACATCAAAAAATATGCTACGGATAAATTAAAGCTTCTACTAGCTTTTCTACGTATTAGAATTACAATAAAATTATAATTTACAAAAAAAAAAATACAAGCGAAAACCACTTAAAAAAAATGTTTTTTCATGACTTAACTATGAAGTAATATAAGGTTTTTTTTAAATACCCCTTTATGACTAAGACTATTTTTAAGGTTTTGTGTGCTAACTTTTTTCATTCTAGTAAAATTGCACAAAATAAATAAAAATCACTTTTTCGCTTACTTTCCTCGTGCAAATACGACGCGCAATTTAAAATTTTGTAGTCACGAGAATCGAAATATTTCTAGCGTTTATATTCCTCTTAATATGCATTTAAATAAAGAGATTTATTTTTCAAACTTAACTTTTATTAATTCTCTGTCCAACAAGTGGGGTGTGACATATCCCAGTTCTTCAAAAATCGCAATAATTTCAAAACTGTGATAGTGCCGAAGTTCAAATTCTCAGTAGCTGGATTTGCGACATTGCCGCTCCGATCATTTGCGAAGTCAATCCGGCGGCGACCGCCAAGTGAGTGACACGCCGCTAGAGTGCGTATGGGTATCACACACCCCACCTCGTACGGCGCGTTGATTAAAAGGTATGTATCTTTCCTTTGTTAAATTTATGATAAACGTAGGAAAAAAATATTGTTGTTTGTTAAATTAAAACGATTGTGATAATTAAAAGTGCCATTTAAAATTAGTACATTAGAAAATGATTGTAAAGTTACAAAGATTACAGAAGTTTTTTTTTTGTTCTTTAACAATAAAAATGTTTTAATACATACTTTCTACTCAGAGTTTTACTTAAACCAAATTATTACTATGTGTTTATAAATACCAAATGTTTGATTCCGTCGAAAAAATAAATATGATAATTGTATCACTTTTATATTTTGGGGTATGTCGTACCCCACCTAGTTTGGGACAAGGTCGCCTGGTGGACGGAGGGTTAAGCACTCAAATCTACAAAAGCGGTGTTATAAGAAAGGATTGGAAACATGGAGGTTAGATCTTCGTATGAAGTACGATGCTATTACGCGCATGCGTTTCAGTGTGGCAACAAAATGAATATTTCCAGTGTTTAAAATCAAATAACGATTAGTTCCTGCACAGTAAATGTATGTAAATCGCATGTTAGATAAACTATATAAAAACAATGTAGTTAAAAAAGGATACTACACGAAGTAAAATTAATAAAGCAATACAGGCGAAAAGAGAACAAAACAAAAATACGAATAAACGATCGTCCAGTTGATTAGCCAGAAATCTCCAAAAAATCTGGTATACTCGTAAACACCACCAAATCAAATATAATGCAAATAAAAAAATACAAAATGTCGATGATTTCTGGGTTACTAGTAAAATATTCCAATATGTCATACAAATGTACTGAACCATTACGCCTCCCGGTGTTATTAATTAGCATTTTAAGTATGTTGGACACAGGCACGTGAACAAAGTATTTGATTTACGGTGAGCATTTGAATATTGCTTTCCTCATTATCTCATAACTTAGTATTTGGAGATGTCTGACTAAACAACTGGACATTTGATATTATGATTGGTGATGATTGGTGAAAATGATAGGGGGAGTACGTACGCTTAATTAAATAAATGTAATATAATGAAAGAAAATACCATATTATGGGTGTTTTAGCTGCAATCATAGGAGGAGTACGTACGCTTAATGGAAGAAATGTAATATAATGAAAAAATAGCATATATTACCATATTATTAGTGTATTAGTGGCAATGATAGGGGGAGTACGTACCCTTGACGAAAGTAATGTAATATAATGATAGAAAATAGTATATATTACCATATAATGTGTTTAAGTGAAAATGACAGGGGGATTACGTACGCTTAATGGAATAAATGTAATAAAATTAAAGAAAATAGCATGTTACATGTTTGTGAGTGCATTATGGCAATGATAGGGGGAGGACGTACGCTAAATAGAAGGAATGTAATAATAATGATAAAAAATAGCATATATTACCATAATAGGAATGTATTAGTGGCAATGATAGGGGTATTACGTAAGAAATAAAATATGATGAAAAAATAGCATATTTTACCATAATATCAGTGTTTTCGTGGCAATGGTATGGGGAGTACGAACGTTTAACGGAAGAAATGTGATAAAATGAAAGAAAATAGCATAAATTACCACATTATGAGTGTATAAGTGGCAATGGTAGGGGGAATACGTAAGCCTAATGGAAGAAATGTAATATAATGAAAGAAAATAGCGTATTTATTACCATATTGTGAATGTATTAGTGGCAATGATAGAAGGAGTACATAAGCTTGACGGAGTAAATGTAATATAATGATTAAAAAATAGCATATTTTACCATAATATCAGTGTTTTAGTGGCAATGGTATGGGGAGTACGAACGTTTAACGGAAGAAATGTAATAAAATGAAAGAAAATAGCATAAATTACCACATTTATTTATTTATTTATTTATAGAACACATGTAACATATTAGTGACATTTACATAAAGAATATTAGATCACCATACTAGGCGGCTGCCTGTCTCATGGTGACCAATGGATAAAAGTTACGATGTATGAAGTATGGAGTCTAGTGTGGACATGGATTTAAGTATAAATGACGCTAAAAATTGGAAAAATTATAGTAAAAAAGTAGAAATTATAATAAAAAGTAGAAATTATAATAAAAGTAGAAATTATAATAAAAAGTAGAAATTAAAATAAAAAGTAGAAATTATAATAAAAAGTAGAAATTATGTATATAAAAAAAAAATAGAAAGTAGAAAGGAGAATAAATTAACATTAGATTATAAAAATGTACTTATAATGTAATAATGTAATAACTTGTGATGTAATGATTTTTTTACCTTTTTTGTTAGTGGGTGCATGCAAGCATACATGCATATATTGGTGCACACATCTATACATGTATATACACACATACGTACATACTCCCATACAACAACATCCTCACACATATTAACAAAATATACACTTGTACGAGTAATATACTGAGTACGAGAAACAGGCTACTAACATTATCACAATCACTCATCAAAAAGTCCCCAAGCGCCTTCCTGAAACTGTCGTATTTGGCTATTGACTTTATTTCTATTGTTAAATTATTGAAGATTTTAGGAGCAAGAAAGTTAAATTGTGTCTGTGCCATTGAGGTTTTTGTTGGTGGAATAATATAATTGGATTTGTTGGAGTTTCTTGTATTGTAGGTTGATTCAAAAATATTTTTTTTCGTATGTTTGAATTTGTAATAGGTGGATATGTTTTTGACGTATAAGGATTTTATGTTGAGTACTTTGAAGTCCTTAAATAAGTCCTTCGTGGAGTGAATATAGTGTACTTTGTAAATAGTGCGCATTATCAGTTTTTGAGCTTTAATTAATGGATCTAATATTGTTTTAGAGCATCCTCCCCAGACTACTATACCATAAGATATAATAGATTGACATAAGGAAAAGTATACCGTTTTTATTGTATTTTTATTCAGAATATTTCGTAATGCCCTGAAGATGTAAGCCAGTTTCCGTATACGGTTTGTAACATTTATTACGTGATCTTCCCATCGTAGCTTATTGTCAATTATTACACCCAGATATTTAATGTAATCTACTCGTTCCAGTGGCTTGCATAGACAACAAGAGACATCTCTACAAGAATGTATTATTAGTGTATGATTGATTGAAGGCTGACTCGGAATATTAAGACTAAACGTTAGATATTTCGTTTTTGTTATGTTTAATGTAAGTAGATTATCATCTAACCACTGTTTAATAATCTTCAATATTAGATCCGCTCTATGGAATGGTTTCTTCCCATGTCTTACTTTTAATTACAAGGGCAGTATCGGCGAATGTGATAATGTTCCCATCAATAGATAGTTTACATAAGTCATTGATATAGATAAGAAAAAGTGTGGGACCAAGTACACTGCCCTGTGGTACACCAAAATTAATGCTGGTTTGATGGGATGATTTATGTGATGGTAACTTAACAATTTGCTTTCTGTCTGTGAGGTATGATTTGAACCAATCAAATGCCTTATTCTTTATTCCAATTTACCGGAGTTATACATTATGAGTGGATTAGTGGCAACGATAGGGGAAATGCGTAAGCTTAATGGAAGAAATGTAATAAAATGAAAGAAAATAGCACTTTATTCTTATTATGAGTGTATTAGTGGCATGATAGGGGGAGGACGTAAATAGAAGGAATGTAATGATAATGATAAAAAATAGCATATTTTACCATAATATCAATGTTTTAGTGGCAACGATATGGGGAGTACGAACGTTTAACGGAAGAAATGTAATAAAATGAAAGAAAATAGCATAAATTACCACAAAATGAGTGGATTAGTGGCAATGATAGGGGAAATGCGTAAGCTTAATCGAAGAAATGTAATATAATGAAAGAAAATAGCGTATTTAGTACCATTTTGTGAATGTATTAGTGGCAATGATAGGAGGAGTACATAGCTTGACGGAGTAAATGTAATATAATGATAAAAAATAGCATATTTTACCATAATATCAGTGTTTTAGTGACAATGGTACGGGGAGTACGAACGTTTAACGGAAGAAATGTAATAAAATGAAAGAAAATAGCATAAATTACCACATTATGAGTGGATTAGTGGCAATGATAGGGGAAATGCGTAAGCTCAATCGAAGAAATGTAATATAATGAAAGAAAATAGCGTATTTAGTACCATATTGTGAATGTATTAGTGGCAATGATAGGAGGAGTACATAAGCTTGACGGAGTAAATGTCATATAATGATAAAAAATAGCATATTTTACCATAATATCAATGTTTTAGTGGCAATGGTATGGGGAGTACGAACGTTTAACGGAAGAAGTG
Source organism: Glyphotaelius pellucidus (assembly GCA_936435175.1). Lineage (NCBI taxonomy): Eukaryota > Metazoa > Arthropoda > Insecta > Trichoptera > Limnephilidae > Glyphotaelius > Glyphotaelius pellucidus. The sequence goes on from OW386544.1 coordinate 29,870,958, forward strand.
TAATAAAATTAAAGAAAATAGCATAAATTACCACATTATGAGTGGATTAGTGACAACGGTAGGGGGAGTACGTAAGCCTAATGGAAGAAATGTAATATAATGAAAGAAAATAGCGTATTTAGTACCATATTGTGAATGTATTAGTGGCAATGATAGGAGAAGTCCATAAGCTTGACGGAGTAATTGTAATATAATGATAAAAAATAGCATATTTTACCATAATATCAGTGTTTTAATGGCAATGGTTTGGGGAGTACAAACGTTTAACGGAAGAAATGTTATAAAATGAAAGAAAATAGCATAAATTACCACATTATGAGTGGATTAGTGACAATGATAGGGGAAATGCGTAAGCTTAATCGAAGAAATGTAATATAATGAAAGAAAATAGCGTATTTAGTACCATTTTGTGAATGTATTAGTGGCAATGATAGGAGGAGTATATAAGCTTGACGGAGTAAATGTAATATAATGATAAAAAATAGCATATTTTACCATAATATCAATGTTTTAGTGGCAACGGTATGGGGAGTACGAACGTTTAAAGGAATAAATGTAATAAAATGAAAGAAAATAGCATAAATTACCACATTATGAGTGGATTAGTGGCAATGATAGGGGAAATGCGTAAGCTTAATCGAAGAAATGTAATATTATGAAAGAAAATAGCGTTTTTAGTACCATATTGTGAATGTATTAGTGGCAATGATAGGAGTACATAAGCTTGACGGAGTAAATGTAATATAATGATAAAAAATAGCATATTTTACCATAATATCAATGTTTTAGTGGCAACGGTATGGGGAGTACGAACGTTTAACGGAAGAAATGTAATAAATGAAAGAAAATAGCATAAATTACCACATTATTTATTTTATTTTATTTTATATTTATTAACGCCCTAGTGGGCTTTTACAAGAAAAGAAGCAAATATATAATTAACAATATTAATTACATGTATTACATAATCAATAAAACAGAATAAATATGAATGCAATTGACTCATTAGGTAAAGAATATTACAACATAAAAAAGAAATGAAATGAAATAGTACAAGTTGTACTTACAAAAAACTAAAACAATTCAGCTTTAAATATTTATACATATTATTAATAATAAGACCTGACATAGAACAAAGTGTAAATAGAACCGCAAAAATATTATAAAGTAAGTATACATTTTACTGGTGAGGTTTTAGATGAGAAAATATTTTATGAGAAAAACAAAAAAATAATAAGTTAATTATTAGCAGATAGAATCGAGATTAATTGATTTTTGAAACATTCAAAACTCTCAACACTAAATATATCTATAGATTCGCAGTATTTATTCGCAAGGTTATGGATTCTTGGAATTGGTGAGTATATAGAGTAATTAGTGTTGATTTTATTGTTGCATTTAAAAATATCTTTACTACGAGTTTGTCTAGCGGGTATGCTAATGCAAATTAGTTCCAACAAATTAGGGCTGTCAATTAAAGATTTTATAATTTTGTATAAAAATAATAAATCAATTAACACTCTTCTATCTGATAATTTAAGAAGTCTGGTTTCAGCGCGCAAGTAATTATAATTTATAAATTCGATTGGAATTTTCATTTTAAAATTGATGTACCGAAGAAATTTGTTTTGAACCTTTTCCAATGATTGAGAATGAACATTGTAGTATGGTGACCATACAGAGGTATTGTATTCTAATCTGCTTCGTACTAGTGAGCAATACAGATGTTTTAATGTTAACATACTTTTAAAATTTGCCCCCATTCTCAAGATAAAACCTAGTATTCTCATTGCATCACTTGTTATTTCATCGATGTGTACATTGAACTGTAGACTCTCGTGGAATATAACACCAAGATCACGAATCTGCGATACACGAAGAAGATTAACACCATTCATATCATAAGAAAAGTTAAAAGGATTTTTACCTTTGTAAAAACTAATAATCTGGCATTTACCAATATTTAGTTGTAAATCATTGACAGAACACCACGCGCATAGTTTGTTCAGGTTTAACTGCAGAATGGCGCGATCGTCATCGTTTCTAATTGTTCTGTAAATCTTCAGTTATGAGTAGAGTTATATTATGAGTAGATTAGTGGCAATGATAGGGGAAATGCGTAAGCTTAATCGAAGAAATGTAATATAATGAAAGAAAATAGCGTATTTATTACCATATTGTGAATGTATTAGTGGCAATGATAGGAGGAGTACATAAGCTCGACGGAGTAAATGTCATATAATGATAAAAAATAGCATATTTTACCATAATATCAATGTTTTAGTGGCAACGGTATGGGGAGTACGAACGTTTAACGGAAGAAGTGTAATAAAAAGAAAGAAAATAGCATAAATTACCACATTATGAGTGTATAAGTGGCAACGGTAGGGGGAATACGTAAGCCTTATGGAAGAAATGTAATATAATGAAAGAAAATAGCTTATTTATTACCATATTGTGAATGTATTAGTGGCAATGATAGAAGGAGTACATAAGCTTGACGGAGTAAATGTAATATAATGATTAAAAAACAGCATATTTTACCATAATATCAGTGTTTTAGTGGCAATGGTACGGGGAGTACGAACATTTAACGGAAGAAATGTAATAAAATGAAAGAAAATAGCATAAATTACCACATTATGAGTGTATAAGTGGCAATGGTAGGGGGAATGCGTAAGCTTAATCAAAGGAATGTAATATAATGAAAGAAAATAGCGTATTTAGTACCATTTTGTGAATGTATTAGTGGCAATGATAGGAGGAGTACATAAGCTCGACGGAGTAAATGTCATATAATGATAAAAAATAGCATATTTTACCATAATATCAACGTTTTAGTGGCAACGGTATGGGGAGTACGAACGTTTAACGGAAGAAATGTAATAAAATGAAAGAAAATAGCATAAATTACCACATTATGAGTGGATTAGTGGCAACGGTAGGGGGAGTACGTAAGCCTAATGGAAGAAATGTAATATAATGAAAGAAAATAGCGTATTTAGTACCATATTGTGAATGTATTAGTGGCAATGATAGGAGAAGTCCATAAGCTTGACGGAGTAAATGTAATATAATGATAAAAAATAGCATATTTTACCATAATATCAGTGTTTTAATGGCAATGGTTTGGGGAGTAAAACGTTTAACGGAAGAAATGTTATAAAATGAAAGAAAATAGCATAAATTACCACATTATGAGTGGATTAGTGGCAATGATAGGGGAAATGCGTAAGCTTAATCGAAGAAATATAATATAATGAAAGAAAATAGCGTATTTAGTACCATTTTGTGAATGTATTAGTGGCAATGATAGGAGGAGTATATAAGCTTGACGGAGTAAATGTAATATTATGATAAAAAATAGCATATTTTACCATAATATCAATGTTTTAGTGGCAACGGTATGGGGAGTACGAACGTTTAAAGGAAGAAATGTAATAAAATGAAAGAAAATAGCATAAATTACCACATTATGAGTGGATTAGTGGCAATGATAGGGGAAATGCGTAAGCTTAATCGAAGAAATGTAATATTATGAAAGAAAATAGCGTTTTTAGTACCATATTGTGAATGGTTCCATGCCAACTGGGAATAATGTCAACTCAACACCTCCTTGAAAAGTGATTAAAATCTATGAAAAAAATCATTTTAAATTAGCCGATAACCCTAACCTAACATAACCTATTTAACCAATTTTTTAAATATATATTTTTATCACTCTAAATGACTTATCTGAGATGGTTCTGAGTTGGTTTCATTCCGAGTTGGCCGGTCACCATTGTGAATGTATTAGTGGCAATGATAGGAGTACATAAGCTTGACGGAGTAAATGTAATATAATGATAAAAAATAGCATATTTTACCATAATATTAATGTTTTAGTGGCAACGGTATGGGGAGTACGAACGTTTAAAGGAAGAAATGTAATAAAATGAAAGAAAATAGCATAAATTACCACATTATGAGTGGATTAGTGGCAATGATAGGGGAAATGCGTAAGCTTAATCGAAGAAATGTAATATTATGAAAGAAAATAGCGTTTTTAGTACCATATTGTGAATGTATTAGTGGCAATGATAGGAGTACATAAGCTTGACGGAGTAAATGTAATATAATGATAAAAAATAGCATATTTTACCATAATATCAATGTTTTAGTGGCAACGGTATGGGGAGTACGAACGTTTAACGGAAGAAATGTAATAAATGAAAGAAAATAGCATAAATTACCACATTATGAGTAGATTAGTGGCAATGATAGGGGAAATGCGTAAGCTTAATCGAAGAAATTTATTTATTTATTTATTTATTTATTCATACACGCCTTGAGGGCTTTTACAGAATCACATTATTAAAGTTACACATGTTATTCAGGAGTATAATTGTAAGCAAGTATATAACATTATAAACTGTAATTTAAGGATACAAACAGGTATAATATGAACATAGGTATGTAGTTTCGTTATCATTAAAATTGTACAAAGGAGTTAAAAAGTTACATAGTGTAATAATGGTAAAACAGAAGAGTGCTTAAGATACTTTAAAAGTAGTTATTGAGGAACGTGTAGGTATTTACTATGTTGATTTTATTATTAACTTGATCATGAATAAATTGTTCGAAAGCAAGTTTTTCAAGAATTCAGCAAAATTAACGCAGCGATAAATAGTACCTACACATAGAAAAAAATAAATAAAAAATACATGAGTTGTAATATCTTGAAAAGTTATACAGATGAGTTCAACAAGTGTATAGTGTGATAGTAAAAAATAGTACAAATTATGGTACAAAAAGTACAAGATAATATTAATACAAAAGAGAGAGAGGATAAAAAGGTAAGTACTTAGGTAATCTTTGTATACATAAGTATTAAATTTTGTTTTTATTGTGAACATGAAGAGACCATCGATTTTAATTTAATCATTAATATATTATTATTCCTAGGGCACCAAGAATTAAATAGAAATATAAGTAAAATGTGAGTTAGTTATAATAAGTTAGTTAATACGAGAGGATTGTTGTTAAATGTGTTCTTATTTAGCTACCTTTATTATTCACATATTTCATGTTTTGCGATAATTAATAATTTAATAATTAATAATAATATTAATAATTAATGTAATATAATGAAAGAAAATAGCGTATTTATTACCATATTGTGAATGTATTAGTGGCAATGATAGGAGGAGTACATAAGCTCGACGGAGTAAATGTCATATAATGATAAAAAATAGCATATTTTACCATAATATCAATGTTTTAGTGGCAACGGTATGGGGAGTACGAACGTTTAACGGAAGAAATGTAATAAAATGAAAGAAAATAGCATAAATTACCACATTATGAGTGGATTAGTGGCAATGATAGGGGAAATGCGTAAGCTTAATCGAAGAAATGTAATATAATGAAAGAAAATAGCACTATATTCTTATTATGTGTATTAGTGGCACGATAGGTGGAGTACGTACGCTTAATGGAAGAAATGTAATATAATGAAACAAAATTGCATATAAATTACCACATTGTGAGTGTATTAGTGGCAATGATAGGGGGGAGTCCGTACGCTTGACGGAAGAAATGTAATTTAGTGATAAAAAATAACTTATAGTGGGTGTATTAGTACCATTGACAGGGGATTACGTATGCAAAACGAAAGAAATGTAATATAATGAATGAAAATAGCTTATGTTATCATATAAAGAGTGTATTAGTGGCAATGATACGGGGAGTACGTGTGCAATTAACGGAAGAAATGAGTTGTAATACAATGGAAAACATAATAAACAAATCTAAAAATCTACTCTAGGACCAACAATGAACGTTTAAATGTGCGATACTAATCAGAGATTGTATTTTGGTTCGTAATATTGATTTCAACATGAAAGCATTATTTCACACGATTAAAAATACATTATTACTATCCCTTTTACACGTTACTACCTACTCAACTGACTGCATTGGATAAAGTGGCAGTGCACGCGACTGGAAACAATGCACATTTACATTAGCCTCGATGACATGCATTTTAAATGGCCATATCGATTTTCTGATGAGCCTTCATCGGGAGCTATCCCTGACCAATGGAAGGCCAACAACAACGGCTTAATTAATATTGTCGTATTTAACTCCCACAAGTAATAAACTTTTATGTGTAAAATGTGATTTATTTGTTTTCTTGATTTGAGCTATAATTGTCTGCAATTTATTATTGACGGTGGCTTTCAGAGCGACCGCTGATATGACCACTTTTTAGGTAAACGTATAGGTATAATCAATTGAATGCAGGGTTTTGAAAAACACAGTTGGCAGGCTCGCATTAATATGTTCATTTTCAGTCTAACAACTGTCACTGTCACGTTAGTCATCATAATTTTATTTTGTTCTAGCGAGTATCCGGCATGCGTTGCAATGCCACTCAAATAAAGTGTTCGTGTTTTAATTCTGTTTACTGAAGTCCTTCGTCCCTCCTCCCAAGAACCCCCCTCATTCGTTCCCCTTCCTCCTCTCAAATCTCTCCTGCCTTTCCCTCTTTCACACCCTGCCGCTAAGCTACATGAAATACATACATTTTAAAACAAAACGCGGGCTACTTGTTGTAAATTTTTCATTCAAATTTAATAACGCCAGAGCTGACCTTTTTATACAGAAACCTTTTCGGGCGCAACACAAATGCGCACGACAAATCACCACAATTTCATCGCAATCGGATGAATGGTGTAGGTACCGCACAAGAAACAAAGAAATATTCATTTTTATAGTCTTAACATTAATTTTTACAGCATACTAGCTGATACCCGCTTGCGTTGCAATGCCATTCATCTCTCATCTCTTCCCTCTCCGCAAACCCCACCTTCCCGCCTTTCCTTCCTGCCGCTAAAATATGTGATATATATGATAATAAAATATATGAAATACACACATTTTCATTTATACAAATTTCATAACGCCAGAGCTTACCATTATATACAGCCTATATTACTCGCTGATAATGTAACTTTCTATTGGAGAAGTTTTTAACATCGGTTTGGTGGTTTAGGCGTGAAAGCGTAACAAACAAACACACTCACTTTTGCATTTATAATATTAAGTATAAATGTATAGCCTTTTGCCTCTTCTGGTATTGCTATTTTTTTTTAAATATCCTCGTATATATACTCCACTCGGGAGACCCTGAGGAAAATAATTCCTATCAGAGCCTTTGTCATTTTAGAGGATGTGTTGTGCTGGATCTTTTTAAGGGAAGAAAGGAGTACCAGTTCCAGAAAGGAAAAAGGTATAGGGGGTGAATAGAAACCTGGGTTTCAGTGTGTTCCAAGAGTGACGAACGTATGAGTCCACCCCTCCAACTACGTTGCAACCAGCTTTTCTCGATCCGGCTCGCCACACAGTGGGCAGATGAATGCGTGCCCAAGACCCGGACCAACCTTACCCCATGAAACCAGGCACCTCTGCTAAATCACCACTTGGGGTGACCTAAGGCAGAAGAATTGGTTATCCAATAAATAAATAACGTTTTTTCGCCAATAGATTTTTTTTTCAATATTTTGTTCTTTTATAATCGATACTATTGACGAAAAGGTCACCGTTCAGCTACAAATCAGGATTTCTCCCGGAATGCAGCTGGTTTTCAGCAGTGCCTCCAATATAAAAACAGAAAATAAAATAATAAATTAAATTAAAATAAAATAAATACAAAAATCGAATTATATAAAAAAAATATTAAATTCAATCCTTAATTCAGCACACAATATAATACAATATACCTAAATAATAGAAATTAAAATAAAAAAAAATAAAAATTTACTTAAAATAAATTAATAATTTAAGTCGGTATTCAAATTATAGCCAATCAATGGTTTCCGGAGCGTCCGTGATTGTAAGTTTTTTTTAAAATATTTACTAACAAAAATAAGTAGTTCTGTAAAAATACATTTTGCACCACCTTACTAAGCAGAGCTTCGAAGTGGTAAAACTCGGATTCTAGATTGCTCTGGCTCTGTTTCAATGATCTCGGATGAGTTTTGTGAAGAATTTTTTGAAATCCGAGGTTCACAGTAATATTCCTCTAATTTTGAAAATCAAGTGTGAAAAATTTCATCCAAAAGTGGTGGGGGTAGTATTTCGAAATCTTATATATACAGTGACCGTCTTCTTGATTTGAAAGTCAAGTGTACAAAATTTCAACAACGTTGGAATAAAACTGTAGATTTGTATAGAAAACTAAGCCACACTGGTACTCTCCAACTTAGGTACATTAAAAGATCAATATGATGATGTAAAACGAAAATATTTCGCTTTGTCTAACCCAGGGTGCAAATAGTACACAATTCTGTTAATAAAACCTTTGTGGTTTCGGTTTCACAATATATTTTAAATTTATTATCATTGAGACGATAAAAAGATAACATTATTTTTTATGAGTTTAATCAGAGGGCTTATTGCTCGGGAAATCCATGGGGATATTAACCTTAGAAGACCTTTCTGCCCTCAAAAGTTCATAGACCGAACTACGCCAGACAGAAATAGAAGTAGTAAATAACATTATGATTTTCAAAGTGAAAATATTTAGTGGTATTTATTACTATTATTAAATTTTACTGACAGTGACTAACAGTATATTTTATTACTAACTAGCAGCTGGGGTACCCGGCTTCACTCGGGGAGTTGATATGTGATTGAACTGACCTTCGAACCCACGACAGATCTTGCTTTATATATCACTACCAATGGGTAGCCCCACCTATACAGAAAAGGCATCGAGAAGTCCCCAATGTTCAAAACATTCGAGAGCATTCTGAAATGTTCTGGGGATCTAATTCAGATCTGAATAACGAGGTACTTACCTCGCTGATCACCAAATACAGCTAAAGCCATTTGAAGCCTATAAATCGAAATAAGTATATTGTGACGTTTCTGTGTGCCCTAAGAGTCCAATTTTTATTGGTGAAATTCTTCTCTGTGAAACTGTAAAACTGTTTTTTTTTGTTTGAAAATGGAAATAACTTTGCAGTTATCCTTTACTGATTACCTAAGTACTTACCTTTTTATCCTCTCTCTCTTTTGTATTAATATTATCTTGTACTTTTTGTAGAATAATTTGTACTATTTTTTACTTTTTTACTATCACACTATACACTTGTTGAACTCATCTGTATAACTTTTCAAGATATTACAACTCATGTATTTTTTTTTCTGTGTGTAGGTACTATTTACCGCTGCGTTAATTTTGCTGAATTCTTGAAAAACTTGCTTTCGAACAATTTATTCATGATCAAGTTAATAATAAAATCAACATAGTAAATACCTACACGTTCCTCAATAACTACTTTTAAAGTATCTTAAGCACTCTTCTGTTTTACCATTATTACCACTATGTAAACTTTTTAACTCCTTTGTACAATTTTAATGATAACGAAACTACATACCTATGTACATATTAAACCTGTTTGTATCCTTAAAGTACAGTTTATAATGTTATATACTTCATGCTTACAATTATACTCCTGAATAACATGTGTAACTTTAATAATGTGATTCTGTAAAAGCCTTCAAGGCGTGTATGAATAAATAAAAAAATAAAAATAAAAATAAAAAAATAAATGAAACAATATTTCTTTGTTCGAACCACTATTATATTCGCCGACCGCTTTCGGAACAACCCAGGAAAAAACATACTGACTTGACATTACAAAAGAAATGCTGAGTATAATATGTTTCTAACTTTAGAGGTGGTGGTGGGGGTATGACTAGGGATTAGTGAAGTTGGGGGAGGAGATAGAACGGACTGTGAAAGGAAACATGTCTAAGATGGGACCGTAAGATAATATTGTTTGTTTATTGATAATGGACTCATTATTATTAAGGGATTTCTTTATTTCTATGGCTATTGAGTTATCTAAGCGTTTGACCATTATTATCAGTTTGAAGAATTTGTTTTCCTGAAATTTTATTCGGTTGGCGTATAAAAAAAAATGTTGTGGTTCAAACAAAAAAATATTCATTTATTTATTACTTTTTTTCTTGAATAGATAATTTATTTATTTTACGGCTGGTGACTTAAATCTCGGGTTTATGGGGCGAGGTTTGTCCAGGTCTTGGAGGTCGATGCGTCTGTCCACCTGCCGTGTGGTGGGCAGGTTCGAGAGGGTGGTTGAGAACTTTTATCCTTTTCAACCGGAATATCTCGACCCATCGCCTTGCACCACAGTTGGAGGGATGGATTCATACGTCCGTCACTCCTGGACAAACTGGCCTTCATTCCTACTCACCCCGCATACCTATTTTCTTTCAAGAAGTTCCTCTCTTTCCTTTCCTTAAAAAAAACCCTCCACACAGCATTCCCCAACCTAAGGCCTTCCATGTGGAGCTAATGTAAGAAAAAAAAATAGAAGAAAAAGAAGAACATCATGAAAAATTACCAATAAGAAAAAGAAGTGTATAACGCCATATTTCGCTATTTATGTCGTTTTGAATAGCTCGTAAACAGAAGTTTTTGATGTATTCTCTCATTAGGTGGCAGGTGCGAAGAGGCTGAACGATGCATAAAGAGTCTAAGGTAATATACTAAAGTACAACCCATTAAAACCTGCGTACTTCAAAGAACAGTAAATAACTATCGCAGTACAAGTCATAAAGTCTGTCTTTTTAATGTATTACTTAAATTTAATGAGGTTTTTTTAATAAGGTAAGTGAAAACGTAATTTGGTGCTTGTAATATCGAGCGCATTTCACTGTGTACAGGGTATTAAGGAACGAACTTGACTTACTTTAACAGCGAACAAAAAAGCATCTCAAAAAATCATGGGAGACCAAAATTTTATTAACATTTTTTACTACAAATAATGTCAGGAATCACTGGTTAAAGTAAGTCAAGTGCAAGGGTCCACTATTCGAATTTCGACCGATTTCTTACATATCTCCCTTAAACATTTGAATTTTTAAGCTCTTAAAAAATATATGTTATTTTTGAAGATAATATCTAGATACGTTCCACGCCGAAACGCAAATTATATGAAATTCCCTCGATAGAAAAAAATCGCAAAGTATGCTCCGAAAATTATTTAAAACAAGTCTATTTCTATTATTTTACAAGTTATATTTGTGAAAAAATTCACAATGTTTCTTTAAATGATACTTAAGATGCGTTCCACGAAATTTTTGCTCTATTTTAACCGAGTCATGTTTTATTAAGCTTTTTCGCCATTTTCGCTGCGATTTCATCACTTAAAATATTAGCGCACTCTGTCCAACATTCGTAATTACACATCTCTCCATCTTCTTCTTTTTCAGCCGTATAGCGCCGCCTTAACACCCTGTATAACAACATCGATCCTTCAAATACTAAGTTTTTAGATATTGAGGAAAGTAAAATTTAAATGCTAACCATAAATCAAATATTATTACAGGTGTCTATGTTTTACATTATAAAATAACACCGGAAGGCATTACAGTCTGGTACATTATAATGACATTTTGAAATATCTTACTAGTGACACAGAAAACATTAACATTTTGTTTAATTCACTATAAGTTTAATATAAAAGATGGTTTTCTGTGATGAAATGGAGATGGCAGTAATAGATAAAAATAAATTTTGATCAATCGTCAGTATAACTGTTAAATTTGGCTTAAGAATCAACTGGAAAGAAATAAAATGCTTTGATTACCACGATGTATTAAAAATGTACCATTGTTGTTTTTCATGTTTGGCTCGATTCGCAAGGGGGGTAAAATATTCGGCGTCGAACTTTTATGGTGCGGGCGTTGGCACTCAGCCATTCGTTCCTAGCTTGTCGCCTTAGACATAAGTCGTGTTTCACAAGAAGCGCGGTAGCATTAATTTGTCATTGTAACATGTACCCATTCAGTATTCGTGACGATTCGGTTATTTACCATGGAATTTCGATAATAAATTCAAGTCCAAATTTTCCCTTCAATTACTCATATTTAATTTGAATAACGATAGCTTAAGTTCTTCACATATTAAATGTAGTCCATGTACATAGCTTACCCCTTGCGGTGGATTTTCTCACGAAAATGGCGCTATAAAAAACATACAATTATTATTATTACAATCAACCTCCAGAGGTCTTAATAGTTCTGCTGTAAGATCTATATATTACTGTGACGTCAAATAATCGGCGCAAAGACCCAGAAAAAGCGAACCACATGTTTGGTAACATTGTTCAGGAAACCAATGACCTCCACTTGTACCAAACTTTCAGTCATTTCAGTCTAGATACCTCCACTAACTCCAAGTTAAATCCGTAAGTTTGTGTTAGCATTACACTAGCGTTATCTATAGAATAACGTAAATTTTCGATTTATTTATTTATTAAGAGCGAGTTTAATCCATGATTAGTGGCTACACATTGGATAAGTAAGCCCAGTTTTCCACCTATTACTTTTCTACCGTCCTATAAACAATTAAAAAGAAACAGTATTAATCCCATGTTATCTCCCAATGTATGGTCGTGTAGGTATACTTTCTGCCTACGTAGAATACAAATAAAACATTATAATACAAAGTGCGGCAAAACAGAGAGTGCAGTTTTGAAAGGCCAGTACATCTCGTTTGGTGGGGGTAGGAACCTAGAAGTGGTCTCATTGTGTCAGGAGGGGCGTGTCGTTTTCAGCCGTTGCCGTGGTTTGGTCCGGACAACACCAGGGCTTTGTCGTCCGCACGTTTCTTGAAAATGGCCGAAAATGGCGTAGTAACGAGGCCCATTTCTATCCCTGTGGAGCGGTGAAGAAACAAAATTTTCGGTACTGAGTCAAAAATAACCCTTTCTTAATAAAATAACCCTTTCTTAATTAACCCTAACTTCACGAGAGACCTCTTTACTTCCCAAAAGTGACCGTGTGGTGTGCGATTTCTGAATTTGGGGTGATTGGACCGTATTTTTTTTACTGTCAACGCTCAACGTTAAAAAATGTTGAACCTCAATTGGAAGAACTAACAGAGAAAACAGATCTGGGAGACATCAGGTTTCAACAGGACGGTGCTACGGCCTACACTGCTCGAGTTTCAATGACAAACTGCGACAGATGTTTCCTGCGCGCATCGTCTCTCTGAGGGGTGACGTGGGCTGACCCGCGCACTCGCCTGATTTAAGCATTTACGACTATTGCTGTGGGGCTATCTGAAGAAAAAAAGTTTTTAAACATCGGCCTCACACCTTGGAAGAACTCACGAATCGAATTCGTGAGAAAATCGCCGCCATGCCCATCGTGATGTGCCAAAATGCAGCCGAAAACTTCTGAAATCGCCTTCATCAATGTATCGCTGCTAGGGGCCATCGTCTTTCCGATGTCATCTTCAGAATTTGATGCATAAAACGCCATGATGTACCAAATAAAATAAAATAAACCCTATTTCTGTAAGTTGCGCTGTTTTTTTAATGAAATTTGTCTTAAAAATTGGAATAAGTAACGCGCGAGTTGTCTGAAAATGGGTGTATTTCATGTAGTTTAGCGACAAGGTGGGAAGGAGGGACGGAGAGGGGAATGCGGAAGGAGGAGGGCAACGAAGGGGGGTTCACAGGAGGGAGGAAGGGACATTGGAGGGGGAAGGTGGCGAATGTGGAGACGTAAGACGGGGGAGGTGGAGGGGGAACGCGTGAGGGGAAGAGAACGCGGGAGGGGAAGGGGACGCGGGAGAGGAAGGAATGGGACAGGACACACAGGGAGAAAATTTCCTTATTTAAGTGACATTGCAACGCACGCCGGGAACTCGCTAATATATTATAATTTTGTACAGCGCCCTTGAGATAATTTTTCACAAAAACGGCGCTTTAAAATCATCCAAACATTATTATTACAATTATTGCTAGAATTTATTTTTTATTTATTAATATACGTTAACCTACCTGGGTAAGCCAATATGATGGTGAAATACTCCCTACATCTCTTCCATGGGTAAATCTAACTCCCCCTACAGATTTACCTTACCTACACATTATGATTAAATGGGTAATTTTACTGAAATACTCACACAGCCAGCCATAAAATCGGGGGTGCGACAATTATTGTTGCAACGCGTCAAAATAACTCTCCTTATGAATGGAGATTTACTCCTGCTAATCACAGCGTGGATTTTTCACGCATGACGGGGTACTTACTTCTCCTATTAAATAAGCACGTCATAATTCATTTGACACGAGGAATTTAAACACGGCCGGTGTTAATATGTTGTCGTTATCATTTAACTTGCCTAATTCGAAGTAAATTATGTTAATCCGTCTTCGTTAAGACGCTGCGGAAAATGGTAGTACGCTCCTGAATATTCAGCGTATGCTAACAGGATTCAAACTTAGTTTAAAATTATGAAAACATGGGGAAAAGTAAAATTTGTAAGTTGGGAATACTGAAAATAGGATTATTTTCTTCACTGTTTACTTGATCCGGCTTCGCACATTCGAAAAATTTGACGTCTTGTTTTTTTTTTGAGGCTCTAATTAAGGAAAGTTATTAAACTAATTAAAAAGTTAATAAAGCAAAGCCAATAGTAAGAAAAATGGTGCAAAGGGAGCACAGAGTTAAGTATCATCAGTAGTATCCGGCTGGCGGTGGCAAAGCGACAAATTCCAAAGCCGCTCATTATTAAAGGCAAAACAATTAAATTATCGTTATTTAACCGGTCAAATTTGTTTTATGGGGCCAACAGACTTAGTTATAAAAGATAAAAGATCATTTGGCTTGGCGTATTTCGGCATATCGCTCGCCGTACATTCCCAATGGGAATGTATGGAATGTGATTATTGTAATGTATTTTATTAAACTTAATGTGGTGCAACAGATATACGCTCAGCCTCATTGGTGACACCAGTGACATCACTATAAGGGGCCATCCATAAATTACGTCACACGAATTCAATGATTTTTTGATCCCCCTCCCCCGTCCCTGTCACACGCTGTCACATTTGTGGGACTCCCTCCCCCCTAGCGTAAAATCAGCTGGAAATATTTTTAAGTTTTTCGTCGCGGTCATTACCACACGGAGGGGGCGAGATGGGATGTTTTTGTTGGTAAGCCTAACTGCATGTGACACATTGACTTAGTATACCCTAGACAAGCCGTCTCATAGTAAAAATCAGAAAAAAATAACCCCAAGTATCAGTAATTTCGCAATACAGCTCTCCTTCGAATTCCGCCGTCTTGCATGCGAATTCTCGGCAATATAAAATTGAGCACCGACTAATCCCATTGTGTGATTTGTCGAACTAACACTTCAATAGGTGGCCACGTTTTGCATGCGTGACGTTTCGACAAGCTGTGTTGTGTATAAATGGTTTTCAAAGTGGGGATCGCGAGACATTCATAAATTTAATTAGACAAAAATATTTTTTTACTTTATTATGACAAGCGATTCAATTTCGGAGGCGAGTATGGGTACCGCCGCCTCGGGAACCATTTATTGGATAACCAACGCCTCTGCGTATATGTCACCCCAAGTGGTTCGCTACGTTGGGGTGCCCGGGGTGCTATGCAGGGGTGCCCGGGTTCATGGATTGAGGTTTGTCCGGGTCTTGGCGGCGGATGCGTCTGATAATTTTTAAATTTTATTTTTCTGATGAACCGTATGGCTCGTTGTCAACCACCAAGCAGCAATTTCGTCGAAGTGTCCTGTTGAAAGCGGTGTACACTGCAAACCATACTTTAGATTCGTGTACAAAAACTTGTACACAGTCCCGTAAATGTATATATTGATCATGAGTTTTAAAATAAAAAAAATCGATTCATCGTTTGCTTGAAAATAATTACGAAAAATTGACCCTTTTACCGCCCACGCACCGTGGGCTGCCCAGGTTGGTCGCTTATCATTAACACAGTGATGAGCAACCAGCAGCCCGCAAGCCCTTTTACTGCTTTCCGGACTTTTGACTACAAAAAATACCAAAAAAATTGCGCTAAAAAATATTCAAAGGCTTCTGTTCTGTTTTTCAAAATCTCTTAGCCGAAAACTATAATCTTTCTTAAAAGTTTTGAATCAGCTGCTCAATCATTAAGTTTTTTTTGTGTATAGGTAATAATTAAAAAATGACAGAAATTCGTAGTTAATTAAAGCCCGTTAGTAAGCGCTCAAAAATAAGAGGAAGGTGAGATATGTAAATACGAATGTTAGAGGGAGCGCGAAAACGATAATATTTAAGCGAAAATTGTGAAAATGTTTAATAAAACATGACTCGTTTAAACTATTTTAAAATAGAACCAAAATCTCGCGGGAAATGTCATAACTTTAAAGAGAAAAATGAATTATGATTTTTTTCATATATATAACTTGTGATGTAACAAAAATAAAGTGCTTATAATAATTTTCGAAATATACGATAATACGATTTTCTTCTATCGGAAGAATTTCATTCAATTACCGTTTCGGCGTGGCAAATGTATAGATATTATCGTCAAAAACAACATATATTTTTTTAGAAACTTAAAAACTTAAAGTGTTTTAGAGAAATATGTTGTAAAACGGTAGAAATTCGGAATGCTATGGCTTAAGATAGGTTAACTTTCGACCTTAATTGAAGAATAGTGCAGCGGTTTTTTGTTAAGATCTGCGTTTAATGTATTTTAAAGGTTTCCGTTTTATACAAACCGGGTCGCGTTTTTAAAAAGTTTAAAAACCACTTCCATATCGTGATGCTAGCCCTTCGTCTATGTGTTAGTATCGGTGTGTGGTGACGTCACAAGCATTTGGGTGATTAAGTGACGTCAGAAACTTTGCTTGCCAAAAAAATAATACGTCAATATTATTACATTTATTAAAACGCTGTCTTAAAGCTATCGGTAAGGCATAATTTTTTTTATGTATTCAGGTAGCTGGTTACATTATCGAAAATAAAATCCGCGGACTGTACATTGTACAAAATTCGGAAGTAGGATATTTTTGTGTTTGAAAAAGTTAATTCCGTCAGGACGGCTGGGACAGCAATTAGTTTCAGTGTGGACCGATAAAAGGTAAAACACAAAGCACTACGCGATCCAAATAGTACGAAACAATGCTCGCACTTTTTCATAAATGGGCCTTGAGCCAGTTTTATTTGGTTTCTGGCGTCATTTTTAATTTCACAGGGCGTGTCTTGATATACTTGGTCGAAGATGTGACATCACAAAGCTGATGACCCCCCCATATGCCTTGTCACACACTTCTCTACACCCCCCTCCCCCCCTTAAAATGTGACGTAATTTATGGATGGTCCCTAATTAATAACTTTAGCATCACTCGTTTAAGCATTTTTATTGCTAACTTGAAAATAGGTATAAACTAAAGCAAATTTTGAATGAAAAAGTCGATGTTGAATTATTAGTTAAGGCCCAGTGTCTCATATACCGGGCCTTAATCAATAATTAAGCATTCGTTTAAATAGGTACCCATGTTAGTATAATATATGAAAAATGAAAATTTGAATAAAAAAATTGTAATAGATGGCACGCGAGCTATTTGAAAATTGAATGTACTGGGACTGAATATATGGAACGCGGGTGGGGGATTGGTGGGAGGGGGGAACGGGTGAGGGGAGAGGAAGGGGACGCGGGAGAGGAACGGGGACGCACGGGAAAGGACATGCAGGGAAAAACAATTTATTTCTTTGAATATGGCAGTGCAGCGTATGCCGAGAACTAGAAAGTTGTATATAAATGTAAAACTGTTGATTTTCCAAAATAAAAAAATACATCTTATGTTGTATCTAAACAATAAAAGTGTTTAAAACTAAGTGATTTTTATTTTTAGCAATAAATAATTACCGAATAAAATAAACAAGTATTTGGTACACAACATAATGCAAACTATTGGCTGAATTGGACTGATGCTTTTATTGCTTTTACTAGATTAATGGTGCTGTTATTATTGCACTACCATACAACAACGAACGTATTCAAACAGAATGGATATTATTTCCCTTTGAAAATGAGGTCATTGAGGATAGTTTATTTTATATCATTGTGTCATGTAGCCTGCAGATCTATTTACTAAATGAATATACCTACAACTCTTTACAGAAACCCTCTGTAAATGGTTAATTATTAGTTTTCTAATTCGCTAAATCACTATTTTTGTTGGCATTTAATTTTCTTAGAATGAAAATACATGCAAGTTTTTTGAACCCACTAGCGTGCTGCGTAAAAGAGACTCTTTTGATTGAATCTCTTCGGTTACTAATTTTTTTTGTCCATCATTGAAAATTTTTGTATAAATATCTTTTTATCTTTTTTTTATTTCCTTACATGGTAGGTAATATTGTTTACAATTCAAATTTTTAATATTGCTAGGGCACGCCTGGTTGGGGTTAAGTTTCTTTTTTTTAACAATAGTTTCAAACAGGAGGCCCTCTTTGGGGATGCTGTGTGGAGGGTGTTTTTAATGAAAGGAAAGAGAGGAAGTTCTGGGAAAGATAAGGTAAGAGGGTTGGGTAGGAATCTGGGGATCAGTGGGTCCAAGAGTGACGAGCGTGTGAATCCATCCCCCCCACTGCGGTGCAAGGCGATGTTCCAAAAGTGTTCTGCTTGAGATGTCGCAAGGACTCCCTCAACCAGTCACTTCCGATCCGGCCTGCCATGCAGCTGGTGGGCAGACACATCCCCGCCAAGACCCGGATAAACCTCATGAACCCTAGCATCCCTGCTAAGTGGCCAAACGTAGCGAACCACTTGGAGTGACCTATGGCAGAGGTGTTGGTTATCCATAAATGGCGGCACCCATACCCGCCTCCAAAATTGATAATTTTATAAAATAATAAAAATTGGTACAAAATAATATTGGTTGAAAGAACAATATTGTTTCATTAAAGCTTCTCAAAAATAATGGGCTAGCTGAAGAAAGCTAATACATATTGTAAACATGTAGGGTGTCCATGTGTTGAAATTTCATTTTATATAATACGTTACGCTATTAATTTAAAAGAGCAAAGGAGAAAAAAATTTTGACAATCCTCGGCTAACATAAATAATTTTACAATAAAAGTTCACAAGGAATATGGCTATTAAATATTCGTATAAGTGCAGCCTGATGCAATTAATTTATTTAACCGAAAGAAGATTTTGTTTGAATAACCACAAAGTTCAGACCAGAGCCAATTTTAGTATTAGTAGAATTTGTTACTAAATGTTCTGTCGGTGGTAGGTTTTAATATTATCAAAAAATTCTACAAAGCGTTTGTGTAATATATATTTACATTATGAGCATGGTTTTACGTGTCTATAGTTTTACGCATTTTGTCATAGACAGTCATAGATAATAACATTAATAACTTACCGCAGCGTGGATTGCCATTAATAATGGCTGGGCCTTGGCCAGATTTTAATTGTTCAATATGATTTTAATTACTGTTCGGGGTTTGCGAATAAGTGAAACAAAATGTCTATTTATACATATTATGATATATTAGACGGAAGTAGACAAGGCTACCACATTTTAAAATGCATCGTTTACCGCCTTCATTACTTAATAAAAACTGCAAACTGCAATACCAACGCAATCAAAGAGGAAGGTAATAAGGAAATATCTTTTTTTGTTTAATAGATCTTCCTGTAGAAATTAAAATCTAATTAATAAATCTTTTTTCAAATGTTCACTCCTCTTCCATCCACAAGCAAATGCTTTTAATAGAAGACCAATATAAATAATAAGAAACAAAAAAATTAGAAACCTAGTACGTTATATGTAAATACCTAAATATTTATTAAATAACCTTTATTTTTTAATTTCATCTTTTCCTCTGTAACAACCATAGTACTATCATTCACTGCTCAGGTGATTTCACCGAACTGCCAATACGTATACAGACTTTTCGATATTTTCAAAACCTCTCCGTCCTGCATAGAAGCAAAATAATTTGTTGTGAACTTTTTTTATTTATTTTTAACCCCCGACGCAAGGAGCGGTGTTATAAGTTTGACGTGTCTGTGTGTCTATCTGTCTGTCTGTGGCATCGTAGCTCCTAAACGAATGGACCGATTATGATGCGGTTTTTTCTGTTTGAAATCTGACGTAATCGAGATGGTTCTTAGCTACAATTCATGAAAATCTGTTGAGGCGTTTCAAGGTCATCAGCTCTTTTTTGTGTCTTAAAATTTTGTAAATTTTACTTTTTATTCATCTATATAAAGTACGTTTACATTGGATTTTTCGATGCCTGTCTCATTGGGATATACCTGTGTCGAGACGTAGAGGTACATGAATATAGTAGTTACAAGAATATTTAAGGTAAAATACATATTAATTTGAATACAATTAAAACAGACAGGTGATTGGAAGTGTGGGTAAATACTTAAAAGAGAGTTATCTTATAAATGTTGGAAGAGGTGAAGTAGAGTAGTAAATCCTGTCCAATCTATTTATGGAGTTAAATTTGACAGGATTCTATTATTTTAATTTATTTTATATGGGTTAGGTCGTATGTAAATTTTTATTTCTATGTGTAATATAACTGATACGTTTACAGATTTTGTGTGTAAAATGATAAGTATTTATTGTACTGATATATTTTTCTTATACAATGTTTGCAAATATTCGGCATATATTGTCTGAAAAAGCGATAGTACTAACAGAAAAATAAAATGTTTTTGAATGAGCGAATCGTTGTAAGAATCCATTAAAAAATGTTTAAATAGAGAGTATGAAGGTACATTTTCTTAAAAAAAGTTTTTTTGGATAGTGGATTAACCGTGAATTTTTCGTTATTTTCGTTTTCCTCCCTAAAAACAGGGTAGGCACTGTAGCAAAATCACAAACTCGAGCCCTAATTGAGCTCACGTCCTAAAGTGAGAGCAGGATATCAAACTCACCGCTTCGTCGGCTACGTTGATGCAGTCCGTGAGTGTGAGCGAGACGATGCGAGGAGTCAGGCAGGCCCACAGCCCGGCCTCAGTGACTTCGTTGCAGCCGGCTAACTCCAGCTCGAACAAAGCCTGAAAAACAAGATATATTTTAAATTTATTGATTGAATGAAAAAACAATATCATGTGCCTATTTATGCACTTGGAGGTACCAATGTGACACTTTTATAAGAGTCGCTGTTAGAATTAATGTGTCACTTAATTGTATCGGCTTGAGAGAGTGCTGAAAATAATAATATTTTATAATAATATATTTTTTAATATTTATATTGAGGGATCAGTAGGATTTATCAGTCCAGTTAGGAGTTCTACCGAGCCGAACCCTCTGATTTGAAAATATCTGAAGTCGGTGAATTATTTTCCCATTATTTGATCTCTGGTGTGTTGACAGGTTGTTCTTGTATTGTTTTGTATTTATTATACTTATATGATACACTTGGATTGACTAGGACTAGAAGATCATCTGTGGAAAAGTGTTTGGAAGGGTTTAGTTTTTCCTGCGGAGAAGATTTAACCCGGACATAAAGTCATAAAACATAATGTTTTTATTCCAGAATGTAGGGAGGATAGTGCGATCCCACACGTTCCATAATTATACGAATTTACACAACAGATTTTTTTAATAAAGAACTAAGTACATAAAAAAGGAAAAAAAAACAAATATTTAAAAAATATATAAAATCAATTCCATGTAGGGCGTGGTCTGGGGTGAGCTCGGGCCCAGCGCTCACTCAGGAGTGGGGTTTGGTGCAGAAAATGAAATGATTAATTCGAACTAATTTTTGTGGCCTTAGTCAATTTTTGTATAAATCCTAAACAATGGTGCACATGAAATAAACCAAGTACCTGCAAGATGCTAACAGTGCTAAAGTTGTAATCAATAAAATGATTTAGCAATGTATTGCATCTGAATCTCAACATTGATGTTATTATCTTTTTTCTTTGAATCAGGCCATGTAAATGAAAGATCATCCTTTTCAAGAACTTTTGTAGTCTCAGTTCAGGAAAGAATCGACTTATGGTCAATTATATTTAAAAATGTAAGACATTTTATATTCATACTAATCGAACAAAATAAGTAGCACTGCTTATGAAAAGGATAGCCATTCAAATAATATGAACCAAGTATGTCCACTGGACCTAGTTCAATGAAACCACGCGCTTTGTCTCATTAACATGTCTTCACTCCATAACATCAAGACTTACAGTAGCCACTTTTAATATTACCTTGACAACAAAGTTCGTGGTAGAGGGGTCACATGACGAAATTATACAGGCGTGAATTTTACACTGCCAGAACTACGCACGGACGGAATTACACACAGTGGAAATTACACCTGGAGAGAATTACATCGAATTAAAATACACATTTAAATAACGTGCTTAAATTATACTTATTGGAATTACACACCTCAAAAAATCCTAGCCAAATTTTTTTTTTTCAGGGTAATTTTTTTAGCACACGCTTAAACAATCCCAATCTTAAAACATTTTTTTGTTACGCATTGAACAAAGACTACATTTCCTTTTTAGAATTAATACTAATAACAATAACCATGTATGCAACAGATTATCAACCCTCTTTCGCCGGATAAACATTTTATATATCTTTCCATGAACTATTTGTTGACGATTTCTAATAAGGTTTTTTTACATACCCGACTGTTTATCAATTGAATAAAATATTCATGACGTTTTATAGTAAGGCTGTAAATTTAAACCTATTAAAACAGGATTTTTGAAAGTGGTGTAATTTCAGCAGGTGTAATTTAAGGAGCTGTATATTTCTTATTGTTAAATTATTAGTCGTCCCTAATATTTTCAAACAGAGACACAATCCGTTGCAGTTTCAGAGTGCAAACATTTTACTTGTTACTATGGTACAAAATTATAATTCAGCATTTATTTACCCCGCAGCATAAAGAGAAACTAGAACATAAATACAGCACTAGAATCACACGCAACTACGACGGGTTAATAGTTCCGAAATTTAATAATAAGTTCGGACAGAGAATGTTTGAATACAACATACCGAAGATATTTAATTTATTACCTGACACTATAAAGCAACATAATTCTTTGAATAAGGTTGAATATATGGTGAAAAATTGGTTATCGGAAAAAAATATTTATTTGTTTATTTATTTAAGGAACATAAACAGTCTTAGTAATATAATATACATAAGAGAATAATAAAAAACAGACCAATTATTAATGTTCACAGATAGGTATTTATAAAGACTAACTGAATGTAAACTAAAATATTTAAGAAAGATGAAAAAAAAAAAAACAGAACTAAGCAGCAATTTAAAAAAATAATAATAATACAAATCCAAATTCAACAATTAATAAACCAATACACAACAATAAAATAAGTATGATTATAACTGTAATAGACTGCAAATTAGGTATTTGGGTTGGGAAGGGTAGGAGGAGGAGAGGGTTGAAGGAAAGTTAAGGGAAAGTTGCCACGCAAGTAATATAAAAATATTAGATACAATTAATTTAATAATCATGAATATGTGTTATTCGCACCTAGAATGTTATACAATGAATTTTTGTAACGACAGTAACTAGCAGTGAATATGTCAGCACGTGTGTCTATATTTGCAAATTTATTGTTATAGAAGTTACATGTCCTTATATCGATATTAATGAAAAAATGTTGAATCTGTAGATATAAGATGTAAATTATGACAAGCCAATGCAACTGGCTTAGCAGGACTTATTTATTAAATTAGCAGAATTTAAAAAATAAATAAATAAAATTGAAGAATAAGATAATACTAGTAAATCTAAACTAAACAGTTCAAAAGTTACAGAAAAATGAAAAGGTATCGGTCGCATCTGGGACTCAAACCCAGGATCTCTTGTCTAACGTGATACAGCGCCTTATCCGACTAGGCCAGGGGTCAGAATTTGCGGCTCGTTAGCCGCATGCGGCTCTTTGCGTAGGCGTCTGCGCCTCTTCAGACATCAATTGCAATTTCACCTCTACTCAACCAGCCTTATGAGACAGAGCCGCCGGACAAACTTTGACTCGATCAGTATCAATGTTACCAATTCAGCTCATGGAACGCTTGATTTATTGAACGAGTCTTCTGATGTATGATAATGGTTTCGAAACACAAGGCTGGTTTAAGGTTTAAGGGGATCCGGTGGTCTAGAATTTAAAAAGAAAAAAAAAACAATATTTCGAAAGAATAATCCTTTAAAAATATACTGTGAAATTTTTGTAATGGTATTGGAGATATTTAAAGTCCTACAGCCCATTTAGCAGGTCAGCACAGAAGCAAGTAAAAGGGCAGGGCGAAACTTCAAACTCATTTATTTCAAAACTACTTTTTCTGCATGGGGCGAGGCAAAAAAAACTACTCGGCCGATTCGTCTCAAATTTTACTAAGTTATTCCGTACACTAGTACCTTTCGCAGAAACTAAAACGTAAATTCAACTTAAAACTTTTTTTACGTTGAATACTTCTTATTTTTTTACATACAAAATATAATGAAAAAGCAGTCTGTTTTCTGTATTTAAATTTCAACATTGCGCCTTTTTGTCATTTAAAAAAAATAAATTATTCTAGTTCCTGCAATAACTACACTCATACTGATCTGATTTTTTTTTTGTTTTTGTTTACGGATAAGTGAAAGAGCCAAAACTGGACCCACCAACAAGTTCCGTATTTATGTGGAGGGCAACTTCAGCGCAGTTCCTTAACTACATAGAATTTTAATTTTTTTTAAACAATAATATTTTTGTGTACTATTAAAGTCATTTAATATATCTATAAAGTTTGAATTGCTTTGTTTACTGTTTTCATTTTTAAAAATCCTAAAAACTCGTCAAATTTACGGGGGCTAGACCACCGGCTCCCCGTAAACTTGACGGTGAATCTGCGTAAGAGTCTACAAGATTAAATTATTGTTTATTGTAAACACGGAAAAAGTAAATGGTTTTCCTCCGATTTTTTCTGCATTTTATCTGGAACTAGAATTTTATAATTTTACTCGGAACATGAAAATGGCTTTTCTCAAAATACGTCAGCAGATGAATCCGCAACTGGAATTATTTTTTTGCGTTCCGAACACAAAACTGGTTTGAATTTAATAAAAAAATCTATGCATGATTCTGTTACAGTAAAATTTACTCTGATCATTCTTACTGTGATATCTAAGATCGGATATTACAATAAGAATGTAGATAACAGAAAGCAAACTGAATTTATAATCTAGGATTATGGATTTCCAGAAAACACAAGGCTGTTAATATTTCATTAGCTATTATTAAGTAGTTTGTTGGGCTTCAAATTGTTGTATTAATAATCATATACTTTCGGGATTTCGGCTTTTAGAAGTAAGCCTTCGGGGTCATGACCCAAAGCCAGTAGTGTACACTATCTATTGAATAATTTATTAGGCAGGCAGGTAACGACGTGATGTTTACTGGCCGCATACAACGTTTTCATGTTAAGGCAACGTAACCACATTTTATAAAGATCTTTCCAATTTAAAACAGCGGGAACACCTTACACTGCATAACAAAGCAGTGTTACTTTGCGGAACAGTAAATACGAGTATCATAAACAGCGTCAAAGAGAATTAACATTTTACGGGAAATTGCATCTAAAATCTCTCAAGAAAATATTCCTGCAGTAGAGAGTTAATTCACTGTGAAATTGTGTATAGTTATAATGTTACTTTGGAGAAATAGCTCTACCTTGTAACATGTGATGCCGACAACTTGTAGCAACTACCGCCCCCTCGGATACAGGTTACATGCAAAAACTAACAATAAAAACCAAACCTCACCTTCCAACCCGGCTGGTCACTGTGGAAGATCAAGACCAAAACCCTCGGAAGAAGAAATTCTAAACTTCATCAAAAATACAAGAAGTGACACAATCACAAGAAATACTTAACCCTACGAACAAAACAAGAGATAAATAGAACTCTTTAGAGGAGGCCTTCACCTTCGCCTGAGAGAGGGGTATTTGCTTATGAATAATTTAAGATACCTTTATTACATTTTTCGTAAATAGCATTAATTATATTTTTTCTTACTTTTTATAACTCTTACTCATGATGTTCTTGATTTTTCACATATTTTTTCAGCTTAGCAAGGAGGCCTATGTCCAATTCTCGATGCCAGAAGCCTAATGAAAACGAATAAAATTTTAATTACTAAACACAATATTAGCGATTCTAAATCTCAAGTGGTGGAGCACAGCCCCGGTGAGGCTTTGGTCCTGGGTTCAATACCTAGATGCGACCGTATTTTCTGATTCTATTCTGATTTTCCTATTACAAATTTTCGATTGAGAGTCGCTCACATTGTTTTCAACGACACACATTGATTCTACGAATTAAGATAAAATAAAAATAAATATTCATCCTAGACTTGCAGAAAAGTCAATAGATGTCGCACATTAAAATAAAATTGTTTATATTTATCCAAGACACTATCTAGATTCCATTTAGATCGGGAAGAATCTTGCAATGATACATAAAGATAGCAGCCATTAAAAATATGTGATAAGCAAATGAAAATAATGTTGGTAGTTCTAAGTAAGTCGAGGTTAAATATGACCGAAGGTAATAGGGTCTAATTAGCTCAGTGAAAGAGCAGAGCCCCTGCAATGCTCAGATCCTGGGTTCAAGTCCTAGATGCGGCCGTATCTTTTTTTGTTTTTTCTGTTTCTAATTTTCGATTGAGAGTATCTTATATTGCCAATGATGAAATATTACAATTTGGGGTTTTACTCATTAAGTTAAAATACAAATAAACAAAAATAAGATTAGTTTGTTCTAATTAATTTTTTTTTTTCATATTTTATGTTGAAGGATCGTGAATCAAATAATGAAATTGCTTGGAATTTCCTAAGCTGGCGTATGGCGTATGTATTCATTTTTGAGAAACACCAAAAAAAATTTGATTATTATTTGTTTGAATAAGAAGCCTCCAATTATAATATTTAAGCATTGAAAACAATATTAGCAACTCTCAAACAAAAATTTCAAACAGAAAAATCAGTACCGACCGCGTATAGGAATATATTGTTCCCATTATAATTTGAGTTTATATTCATTAACTTATTCCAAAAATAAAATTTAAATATTTATCTTAAACTTGTGAAAAATTCAATTAATTGCCTGAGCTTTTGGCTTCCATTATAATAACTAAGCACTTGTAAAATAATATTTTTATTATGTTGAATATAGCTATTACTTTTGTGCTATCCATTATAATTAAAAGAAATTTTAAAAAAAACTTCGTTTAAACCACTATATATTTTAACGCCGACAGGTTTCAGGGCAAAATACATACTATACCACTCCATCACCTAATATTTATTTACTAACGCCCTTTTTCGGGGCTTTTTCATATGAATAGTAAGAAATATTCAGTTATTACGCATAATTGAAATGCCTCAGTAACAATATTTTATATTTTTTTAAAGATAAATTGAAGATATCCACTGATTTGGTATAATTATTTCCCTCCATTTGTATTCTGAGCCAAGAGGAATACATATGGTAGTTAGTCCCAGAATTTCTGCCCTGAAATAAATCCTGACTTCTGGTATTACGTTGCGGTTGGTACCCGGAAGCTTATCAGTTCAAGGAATACCAGACTATCAACTAAATCATTTAGAATTTTACCAAGTCAGTGAAAATTCTTCTGTCTGACAATTTGAGCATATTCATATCATTTAACAAATTGTTGTAATTCAACATAATTGCTGGAATACCCATTTTTAAATTTAGAAAACGTAAGAACTTGTTTTGTATTCTTTTAATTGCTAGTACATGAGTGTTATAATGTGGATTCCAGACGGGAGAATTGTACTCAAGCTGACTTCTAACATAGGCAAAATATAACAGCTTAATTTAAAGTGTTAGATAGTAAAATTTCTAGTTAGCCTAGTTATAAATTCCAACATTTTTAAGCTCTTATTACAGATTTCTGTAATGTGGTTAACAAATGAAAATTTGATTGAAAAGTGACGCCTAAGTCTTTAATTTGTATTAATGTCTTAAGAGCAATATTATCTTATGTTCACATATAATTTTATAATATTAGTAATTTTAAGTTAGTATGTATTTTGCCCCGATGAAGGAACTCTTATTCAGAAACCGGTCGGCGTTAAAACTAAGTAATATTGATCCATTTAACTATTTTAGTTGTGTTTTTGAAAATCTATGTGTTTCAATGTCTTTCAACAGATGTCATTAGTATGAGTAGTTACTATTCAAATTCAAAGCTTTTGTCTCAACAGAGGTCAGTAATGTTGTACTATATGAGATAGACAACTGTCGCCCATTCCCAAATAGCTACGAAGAAAGCCTATGATATCCGATCGACAAGTGCCCACATTCAGTGACCATTTCCCCTACCGCAGATTAACACAGAGCATCCATTAGAATGGAAGCCCAGTTAAATATTCATTGCATATAAAACGATAATAAATGCGACTTGTAACCTAACGAACCAAGGTATCATTGACACTCACGATATCCAAGTTGTATCAGAAAAAACAACAGCACACCACAGTTACCAATCTAAAAAGAGAACAAATTACTGACACAAAAACCGTTACATTATATGTGTGCATTTTCTAAAAAGAACAAAGGTAACATTTATGATAGTATACGTTTGCATTAAGTTTTTCTTAAGACCGCTAATCGATAAAGCCTTCAGTTACATTTAGAGTAGGTAAGTTTATTGGAACCTGACCTAACCTTAGTATGTGAACACATGGACCAACGAACATCGCTAAAGTAGGTTATTCCATGTCTATGCATGCTAGTAATTCTAGTGGCTAGCAGGGAACATGAACTGGCCTACTTCAGTGAATCAATAACAGTAACACTCGCAAGCCAATACCATTTATTACATTATGTAGTAAAACTTAACCTTGAAATAATTGTACATAAAACTTTACATTCAAAATAATATTAAATCTTTTAGCTTTCTTAACACATTTCACTAAATATGTTAATAAAAATTTACTAAAAACAGGAATGTTTTTGTTGGCCTCAGCAAAAACTCTCACGAATTTTTCACATCATCGTCCGTCTGAATTTTCTATTTTGAGCTGGCAAAAGTTGCTAAAAACTTTAAGATATGACGACATTTAATTTGTTTTATGTACACATACTGCAATGAAATCAAAGAAATTCGTCAATGAATAAACGTAATAATGATTACACGTAAGTGTGTATGAATGTATTTTCTAATATTTGTTCCTTTTTGTTTTATGCACGAACATTTAATATAACTTATTATGTACCACAACATATTAAGAATGTTGAGATAAATGGTGTGCTCACCTTTAATTGGAATTGTCACTGTAACCGTATTCAATTTGTAAACTTAATATGATAATTACATGTGATGTATTCTGTTTGCGAGCCAACAAAAAAAATTAAAAATAATTATTTAATTACATTCAACGAAATAAAGTTAAGATAAATTAAATAATGAAATAAATTAAACAACACATATCAAAATCAAATTAAAATGAAATGGCATTGAAAATTTAAAAATTCAAATCAATGACAACGAAAAAACGCAACAGCCATTTAATTTTTAAAGAACATCATAATAAAATGCACTCTTCGAAGAAATAAGCTGTAAAATAGAATTTAATGTAATTTTTTTACATTAATATACCACCCCGAGGCACTTAAGCTGCCGGTACCCGAATTTCTACGGATTTCTTACATACCTCCCTTAAACATTTGCAGTTTTTAAGCTCTTAAAAAAATATATGTTATTTTTGAAGATAATACCTAGGCGTGTTCCACTCCGAAACGCCAATTATATGCAATTCCCTCGATAGAAAAAAATCGCAAAGTATGCTCCGAAAATTATTAAAAACACGTCTGTTTCTATTATTTTACAAGTTATGGTTGTGAAAAAAATCACAATGTTTCTTTAAATGATACTTAAGATGCCTTCCACGAGATTTTCGCTCTATTTTAAACGAGTCATGTTTTATTAAAGACTTTCAGAATTTTTGCTTAAATTTTATCATTTAAAATATTAGCGCGCTCTGTTCAACATTCGTAATTACATATCTCTCCATCTTCTTTTTGAAAATAATTTTCCTCAGGTCTTATTTTATATTTGGAGATGCTCTGTGGAGGGTCTTTTTAAGGAAAGGAAGGAGGGAAAATTCTGAAAAACAAAAATATTTGAAGAGTGGGTTGGAGTTTAAGGGTTAGTGTGTCCAGGAGTGACGGACGTATGAATCCATCCCTCACGCTGCGGTGCATGATGAAGTCCAGAGAGACCATCTGGAAAAGTCAAAAAGTCTTCCAAAACCGACCACTCCCGATCCGGCCCGCTACGCAGCTTAAGTCTTATTTCATATTTGGGGATGCTCTGGGGAGGGTCTTTTTAAGGAAAGGAAGGAGAGAAAGTTGTGAAAAACAAAAATATGTGAGGAGTGGGTTGGAGTCTAGGGGTCAGTATGTCCAGGAGTGACGGACGTATGAATCCATCCCTCACGCTGCGGCGCATGATGATAAGTCCAGAGAGACCATCTGGAAAGGTCAAAAAGTCTTCCAAAACCGACCTCTCCCGATCCGGCCCGCTACGCAGCTGGTGGGCAAGCATATCCACCGCCAAGATCTGAACACAACTCACTCGATGAACCCGCGCACTTGGTGTGACATACGCCAGAAGGGTTGGTTATCCAATAAATGATACCCATTCACACGTCCCAAATTACCAACTAAAAACCAATCTTTGTACCAAAATAAAAAATTATTATTATTCCGGTGTATTTTCATAAACGGTAGATCCCCGAATAAACAAAGTTCCCAAGAAGCGGCCGCAGCGGGTCCTTGACGTAACCCGTAAATGAATATCATTGCGTAAATGACTGCTACTGATTTGCTTTATATTCAAATTAGCAATTTAACCAAACAATTTCTCATCAACATCTTTTAATGAATAATTCATCTTTAAAAGGAAGCCTCGTTAGACATTACAGCTTCCACTGAATTCTAATTAGCACAAATTCTTAGTACTTAATAAATATTATGTTCTTCGCTTATTAATACACTACCGGGTAGTAGATTTAAAGTTGTTTTCGCAGAAATAAATTTTAATTTTTTTTGTTTGTTAGACTACTCAACTCCAGCAAATAAATAATGATTTACAGATACGTCTTTGATCACTACTTAAATTTTCTGTTAAGTAGAAATATTATTACAAACAAAGCAATGAAAATGTTTCGTTTCATAATAAGAGTTGCCAAAGACTTTTGTAATATAATACATACTAAAAATTGTTTGCACACTTCATTAGTCCAGACCCGAAGTGAAAACATCTTATGCTTAGTTCACACTGAGCTATATATCTGCATACTAAAAATTGTTTGCACACTTCATTAGTCCAGACCCGAAGTGAAAACATCTTATGCTTAGTTCACACTGAGCTATATATCTGCGAGCAGATATCTGTTGCTGTTGATTCGCGAGCGCTTATCTTTTGTTCTTTCACACGAGGCTATCAAATATTTCTTCCTGTGGTAGGAGAGGGGGTCAGTCGAATTAGGGAGCGGCAACGGAACGCATATTTTTTGTACTGAAATCTGTCAACTTGACATCTGTCATCCACGGGTCTAGGCAGCTCCGTAATTACAATGACCTCTTCTCCTGTTTTAGTCGGAGAAGGGGAGAGTTATCTTCTGGGATATCGCGTCTGGAGCGGTTACGTCTGAGATGTGTATTGTCTATGATTGATCTGCGCTTAAAAACGCTTAGGTGTAAACGGTCTGAAGGGATTGTATGGAGAGCGTTATTTGGCGTGCTATGATCTTTTATATTTGATAGCTGAGTGTGAACCAGCTCTTAAGCATAAATTTTAAATTTTTCTACCAATTTATAACGCACTTTCATTGAACACTTTAAGTTTTTAGGCTCTTAAAAATATGTGTTATTCTTGAAGATAATTTCATAACATAAATAACATTTGCAAAGCCGAAACGGTAATTATTCAAAATTCGCAAAGCGTGTTCCGAAAACTATTACAAGCACGTTTTTTTGTTGCTATTTTCAAGTTTATATTGTTTATTTAAAAGCTAATTAAAATATTTCCGACTAGAATTTTACTCTATTGCGGGTCGCGTTTTATTAAACATTTTCGCAATTTTCACTTTATTATAGAACCAATATGCAGAAGTAGTAGATATTTTTAATAGCACCGTAAGAAGATATTTTAAAACCGTTTTTGTTTCTGATTGTAAATTTTGAGTTTACATTGTATTAATGTTTTGTAATCTTTTTTTACGTAAAAAAAGTTTTATTGTGTGTTTACAGAAATTTGTACGATAAAAAAAATTGTTATGAAATTCTTATTAATTAAAATTCAAAAAAACTTTTTTGAATGCAAATACAAGATTTTTTAGCAGCCCCGTACAGTAGTTCCTTTCCCTCAGGACCTAAGTCATCTTAAGGGAGGAGTGAGGAGTGTTTTTTAAGTAAAGGAAGAGAGGAAGATCTGGGAAGGAAATAGGTGTGAGGGATGGGAAGGAATCTGGGGGTCAGTGTGTTCCTCATTCTGCGGTGCAAGGCAAGGGGTTCTGGCTGGAGAGGTCTCTCAACCAGTCTCTCTCGATCCTGCCGCCACGCAGCAGGAAGGCAGACGCGTCGACCGCCAAGACCTGAACAAACCCCTCCCCATGAATCCGGGCAGCTAAGTCGCCAAACGAGCGAATCACTTAGGGCGACCTATGCCAGAGGTTGGTTATCCAATAAGTGGTTCCCGGGCGGCGGTACCCATACCTGCCTCCCAAAATGCTTAATTAAATAATTTCTTGTACAAATGGTTCAGCTTATTTCGGATTCCGCATTTCTAATAAAATTACATGTTGAATAGAAGATAAATTGTATTAACCTCAACAGAGAAATACCACAAACAAATATATGTTTGATACACCTGTTTGAGTTGTGTTCTGAATTAATTAGAAGGAATTCGGTTGAAACATTATTCAGACTCTTGAGGTGAAATTTCTTAAAAACAGCGTTCTACAAATCATCCAAATATTATTAATAATATTTTATGATGTAACGAACGCCTGTAATAACTTGCCATCAAAAACATCATCAATTCTTTCTCGGAAAAGTAGATATTCTCAAACCAAATTCGGAGGCGGGTATGGGTACCGCCGCACCGGGAACCATTTATGGGATTACTAACTGGGAATCTGCCAAAGGTCACCCCAAGTGATTCACTAGAAAAATCGAACTTCAATTTTTCCCTTAATTCTTTCAATATTATGGGTATTGCGAAAGGTTCGTATTTTACAGTCTCCATATCCATGGATATTTCTCGGACATATCTTTTTTTTACATTAACTCCACGCAGGAGGCCCTGAGGAAAATAATTTCCCTCAGGGCCTCCTGAGAGAAATTATTTTACTGTGTCTTGAAGAGACCCATGTTGTAGGAAGAAGGAAACACTGAGGCCGGCAAATCGTTCCACAGCCGAGCTGTTGAACATAAGAACGAGTCAAAGAATCGACCCGTTCCCATGTGATAAATGTCAACCGTGTACTTATTTTGGGCACGCGTTTAGCGTGTTTCCTATACACCGGTGCCCAAGGGATGGATCAATGACGCTAGTTCCTCGGAGCATCTTCCATTGAAATATCGGTAGATTAAGGATAGCATTCCCACCCGACGCCTGTGCTCTAAATATTGCAATCCGTCTGTTAAGACGGGAGAATCTATCAAACGGACCGCCGGTTATTGCACAGAGTCGAGGGTATTTTTCAGGTATTTTGGAGCTCCAGACCAGAGGTGGTTGCCAAATTCAATCGTGGGGACGCTTGTGATTTGTACAGGGTTAGCAGTTGTGTACTACTAAAGTATCTGCGGGCCTTGTACAGTACGCCCAGTTTTTATACTACTGCACCCTTGATGAAACTATATGTTTACATGTGAAACCAGCAGTGCAACTAATGTCATGAAACAACTTGTGCGCAACTAACTGGTAGGGTAATATAAATTCGGCTTAATTATTATAAAAGCTTCCATTAGAATAAAAGAGTCGACACACTTAGAATCGACTGACTTGACTCTCGTCAGACATTGGGAGAAACATACACCAACATTTATAACGAAGTTATGTGTCGTGTCACATATTCCGAATTCCTCTCGTAAAATAATAAGTAGAAGATTAAGCGCAGCAATTTGGAACATCTTCAAACGATTTCGTCACAGACCGAGTGACGGACGTCGCCTCCTAATTTATTTCAGGAAGTTCGCGTTTATTTCCACTTCGCTGTGTCTATGTCTAGTGGGAAAGTAAAAAGAGGCTGGAGTCGGTCGAGCGTCGCGATGCCGCGTGACGACGTACGACGCTCTCCGATGCGCTTTCTTTAATTAGCAACGGCGTATTCCTAGACGTCTTCCTGGTCCACGTGCGTACCTTTGACCACACATGTAGTATCAATTTTATTTAAATCAAAGAAATATAAATAAGATTACAACAGACTACAATAATTATTTACCCAAGCAAAGCAAAATACAATGAAAGAACGGGAATAAAGTAAACAAAATATTTACAGAATGTAAACAACGTGTTTGCCTAAAAACTAAGTGTAATCATATGTTTGTTAAAATGTTTACAGAGTGTTAACAATTGTAACATTAAGATGAAGCTATACGTGAAATCCTTTTTAGATTAATCTTTACGATGAATCGGTTTACAGTATGAACATCAAAAAATATGCTACGGATAAATTGAAGCTTTTACTAGCTTTTCTATGTATTGGAATCACAATAAAATTATTATTTACATAACAAAAAATATAAGCGAAAACCACTAAAAAAATGTTTTTCATGACTTAACTATGAAGTAATAAAATAAACAATTTTAAAAAAGTACCCCTTAATGGCTAAGACTATTTTTGAGCTTTTGTACGTTCTAACTATTTTTCATTCTTATAAAATTATGCACAAAATAAATAAAAACCACTTTTTCGCTTACTTTCCTCGTGCAAACACGACGCGCAATTTTCAATTTTGAATGGCATGGGAATCGAAATATTTCTAGCGTTTATATTCCTCTTAATGAAATTGACAGACAGATACGAGTATTAACACTCCAATTAAAAATGTTCACGGCATGTTTAGTTGTTACTAGTTGAGATGCTACAAGTGAAATAACAGAATCTTTATTACATATAGGGGCTATTTCACCAATCTCTTTAAATGTTGCTCTTAACTACCGGTCACATAACTTTATTGGTAGGAGAATCATGCTCAAAAACCCGTGCGCATTTCGCCACAGAAAATATGGTGCCAAGTAGCTATTTTGGTCTACTGCCACGCCTGTCTTAGACGTGCTTAGACGCCATTGTTTCTATGAAATCACAAACGTCAAAAGTGTCAACATGGTGTCAACACAGTGTTCGTTTATTGTTGTTTACGAACGGGATTGGTTTATTTATGCAAACTATAAGGTAAGTTCAACGGGTTTTTGTTATGTTTTATTGATTATTGAGTGATATTACTAAAGAATTTAGTTGAATTTGTAGATTTGTCTTAATTCATGCGTCACAAAATGTTTTACTCTTTCTTCTTTCCTCATTGCTATTTTTTGTGATTTTCTGCTGTTAAATCGTTTAGGTACAGTATCTTTAACATCTATTGTGTATTTGTCTGCAGAGCCTTCAGGTGAACCAATACATTAAAGTGAAATATGAGGGACTGGAGAGACAAAAGTGCACCCTCATCAGATAGGGACCCAGCAACGCTGTTCCCTTGGACAACATAGAGACGATGATAAAATGTACGATCTCCCTCACCAGAGGCACCACCAGCGGCTGGAATATCGATGCCTCTGCTCTAGGTAAAACATTTACATTGCATATTTAAAAATCAACCTGTACATTTCCTATTGTATTTATTAAAACGCTTTTTAGGGACTTTTACACAGAAATAGTAAAAAATATACAATATTATGTACAACTGAGCGACTTCAGTAATAATATTTTGTATTTGTTTAGTGTTAAATTCTGGCTTGCCATTGAATTAAAATAATGCATGGTTTCATTGCGCTTTTACAAAAACAAGAAACTTAAATTTTGGGTCGCACAGTTTACAAGCGTTTCACACGTTGTGCAAGGGGGTCACAAAGCATCGGACCATCATAAATTGAAGACTCGGCATAATTATTTCCCTCCATTCACAAATCAACTGGCTGTTGATTTGTGAGCATGCTCATTGATCCACAGGTGTGGCAGGTGGTTAGTGTTTCATGAATGTTTTATCCCTTATTATTACTTTCAGATAAACCGAATGCAATTGAGGAGTACACCGCTGTGCGTTGTGGATGAGGAAGACTAAAAGAATAGCCATCAGCCATCCAGAGTCTCCAGAGCTGCTAACATAATGATTATATAAAACAGAATGTATTGTTTACTTTACAATCTAGAATATTCATTTAGTAAGGTGTTCCCAACACGAAGCTAGTTATTCTCTAGCTAGTTCTAGTTCATTGAAATTTTTGTAATGTTTGTAGTTGAACAAATGGGTGTAGCTAGGTATTGATTTAGGGTGGGACAAAAAATAAAAATCTAGAGTAGATACCAAAAACAGTAGGCTTCGACAACATATTCATGCTTTGGGCTCTATCAACATGAACGGAAGACGGAAAAACCGTCATTTGAAGTGCTGTAAATTTGAAAACGCAACTTGGTCTACAATCTAAGAGGTCATGCATCGCCCAGCCAGAGTTGGCAAATGCCCCACCTTGCCCCACCGTGCCTACACATGGGGCAACATCTACTAAATGACCTTGCGTGAGAATGATTATAAATAATATACAATCATTTGTCTGTACCATTCATATTCATCCATACAATATTATAAAATATTATGGCTGCCGTCGTCCCACTGACTCCTGATAATGTTGCCATATATTTATAAAAACTAAGTATAATCTACCGTATTAGGTATGTTCTTACAAAGAGAAATGTTTTTCTCTCACATGTTATTAAATAAATATATTGTACAGATATACCAAAATATTCTGAAGTTTTATTACAGTTTCCATAAAGCTAAATAAGTGTTTTTCACAATAAAAGTACAGGGAATCTACTCTTTAAAACACAGTTGTACAAAATTTCTAGGGTCTCATACAGAATCACTTCAATCAGCACGTCCACCTGGAGAAGACACCTTTTCTGTAGCAGTTACTGGTTAAGGTTACTTCGGCATTTTCTCCGTCTGAAAGAAGAAAGTCATTTCAGTACTTGGTTTTTTCAGTTGGGGAAATCGAATACTGTTGGAATAAGGAAATGAATACTACAGGTGTGTAGTGAGGATATAGGTACATTTTATATACCTTCCCTGTTCCTGTGAATTCATTGATAGTACAAATATTGATTGTAAAAATATCCGTTACAGTAGTATGATATTCAGAGGTACTTACTTGGTCACATTGCAACATGATTGCAGTCCATAATCCCTTGACCCTCGGGAACTGGGTCAAATTATAAAAACCTTTTAAAAGAGCCGGGTCCAGAAGGAAGCGAATACACATTGGACGGCTATATCCAATAGCCTCCGACTATCTTTTTATAAATCTGCAAGCAGACACCAACAAAATCTCCGGCTGACAACAATGAAATTATTATTTGTTGGAAATTGTTGGAATGCAATTTATATGGTTATAGAATGACATAAAACCTAATATACTTGTTATTGTTGTTGAAATATGATGTAAGTACTACAATTCTGTATTATTCTTCAATATATATATATATTAAAATAACACACCAAGTGGTTGAGAGTTTTTGTCTTTAGGCTGGCCATGGATTACAAGAACGGCATTTTCGTAAGTAGAAATCGTGAAAAATTCGGGTAATGCAAATACGATTTGACAGCAGCTGTCTGTCATATTTATTGAACCCGTGGTAGAAAACTTTGCTAATATGGTAGAAAACTTTGCTAATTTGTACCCGGTAAACGTTACTGGCTGGTCAAAGTACCAATTAATAAAAATAAACTTTATCTACCCACATAAGCATCCTTGAAGGATGGTGAAATCGAAAAAATGCTTTATCCTATTGGTAGTGCTTGTGAGCAAGATGGTGAAATACCCCCATAGTATAAAATGAATTCGCTCCCGCTGTCTGTACACTTAGGTCTTTTAAACAACGCAACGGATTTTCATGCGGTTTTCACCAATAGATAGAGTGATTCAAGAGAAAGGTTTATATGTATAATACAAGCATGTTATAGTAGAGAAAAGCCGAGAAATTTAAAGATTCAATTCAGGCAGCGGGCAGCGGGCTGGCAAGTGGTGTGTATTTGATATGTATACAAATTAACAAATAGTGTTGGTTATAAAGATTGGGTCATGGCGTTGTGTTTCGTTAGCCACAGCAACGTGTGGTCGGGTCTGCTAGTTTATAATAAGCAAAAGAAATTATTAAACAGAAGATAAAGAGAAAAAAGAAAGAAAGAAATGAAGTAATAATAAAGCATAACTTGTTTGATATAGAGAAAGGTTGATGAAGATCCTGGCTATTCAGATCTGGTTCCTTATCAAAGCAAAAATCATTTTTAACCACGTATTTTTGAATGGTTTTATTTTGACAAATCGATACTGAAAGTAGCTATGGTTTCAGCATTTGTGGGCAGAATTTTATATTATTTTAAGAAAAGGTGTTTATGTATTGGTTATCTTTATTTACATGTGTGATAGCAAAGGAAAATAATGAAATTACGTCAAAAAACTTATTTACATAAACAATTCGTCTCAAGGAAACACGTGGTCGCGCTATCAATATTTAGAAATGCGCAATTCGTTTATCTCGCCACAACAACAAGCGCTGACTTCTAAGAAAATTCCCAATCGCCTTGATAACCCTTGCAAAGCTTTCTTTCAATCTATAACTGCAGTCAAAACATCTCCACAGCGCATAAAAAATATAAAAAACAAGCATGAAATCTAACTCAAATAATATTGCATATAGAATTGGGATTTAGCAAGTACTAACTTGTTAACCCTTAAGTACCAACGTGTGGTCTGACAGACACCTAGAGCTTTCGAAAAGTCTAGTTACCTATGTTAGCGTAGTAGTATTACCCTGTACTTCTCTTTACCCCTCGAGTAGTTGCGCAACAGCGTTCGTGGAGAATGGCAGTGTCGGAGCGTGCGATTTCTGTAAGTTATGGCTGTTATAAGATGGCGAGTGGTCCATCAGACCACACGTCGGTACTTATGTAACTTTTTTTGGCTACGATTTTTTCAGATTATATGGGCTTCCCCTTTTATTTTTAGTTAATTATTACAATGAATTAGCCAGGATCTTCGAGCATAAAACGAGCAACCTCAATTAAAAATATCAGTGTTCCTGTCACCAGAAAGAAATATAAAACACGGCCTCATTCCAAGGAAATTGCACTCGTCGATAAAAAGACTCAGACAAAGGGTCAGATGCGCCGGGAAACCTAAAGAAAGAAAATGAAATGGAGGGTTACTAGCCTAGAAAATGCTGTCATATCTGTCCCTCAAAGCTAAAATGCAAGAATGCTTACAAATGTGACACTTTCACGAAATATGCTTATCTTCAATGCAGCGAGCCTGTGTGCAAAGACTATTTGTAATATTTGATAGTTCCTACTTCTTGATGCCTTGTGGTTTTTCATAAAACACTTAATTATTTATGTGTTCTTTGTTTTAATAATTTACCTAGTTATTTAACTTTAAGAATAATTTATTTTTGAGAAAGAAAATATAGTTTAATTTATATTTATTGAGATTAAGCCAAAATTCAATTTTTTATTTAAAAACTTCGACGTCTGTGATTTAAACGCTTATATTATTAATTAATGATTAAATCTTTATATTTTATTTTACTAAAGCAATTAAAGATAAATTAACAATATTTAAAAGATATGTTTTTAGAAAAATACAAAAAATATAATAATTTTTCATATTAAAACTATGGTGGTCTGGCAGACCTCACGTCGGTACTTATGTAACTCAAACGGCACCTCTGTACTTAAAGGTTAAATAACAAATAAATCTCATCTTATTCCATCCCAGAAACAATAAGTTCTCCGCAATCTAAAATCCCAATAATAAATAGAATACTCTCACACACAATAGTACACAACTGCTAATTCTGTAAAAATCACAAGTAAACCCCAAGGTTGAATTCGGCAGCAACCTCTGGTCTGGAGCTCCAAAATACCTGAAAAATACCTTCGACTCTGTGCAGAAACGGACGGTCCGTTTGATAAATTCTCCCGCCTTAACAGACGGATTGCAATATTTAGAGCACAGGCATCGGGTGGGAATGCTATCCTTGTTCTACCGGTATTTCAATGGAAGATGCTATGAGGAGCTAGCGTCATTGATCTCTTCGGCACCGGTGCGTAGTCGGGAAATACGCCAAACGCGTTCCCAACATATGTACAGTGTACATTTGTCACATGAGAACGGGTCGCTTCTTCGATTCGTTCTTGTGTTTAACTGCTCGGCTGTTGAACGATTTGCCGGCCTCTGAATTTCCTCCTTCCTACAATGTGGACACTCGCTCAAACGCTTATAACTTTTAAACGGTGTAGAATTTTGTTTTGAAATTTTCAGAATATATTTTTGAATAGTTCTACAGGTTTATGAAAAAAATTTTTTTTGAAGCCTCTACACCTATTCCCCCTTAACTCACGATTCCTGACACAATTTGAAGTGAAAAATGTGAAATAAATTTTGGCCTCCGGTGACATTTTTTTTAATCAACTTAAAACATTTAAAAAAATCAGTTGGGATTGAAAAATTTGCGAGTTGGGGTGAGAGGTTGGGCGGATACTCAGCTGACTGAGTGCAGAAGAATTTGTTTTTTGGTTTTGAAAAATAATAAAAACCTGAAAAAGTCACAAGGAACCAAACATTTTAATTTCTTATTTTACTCCAAATATAGTCAGGAATCACTGGTTTATACAAAAGTAAGTGGTGTAAACACTTAAATGATAATATTATGTGTAGGTATGCTTAATTTAACTTTAATAAAACATCCGATGAACGAATCTTCCCTGGACGCATTTTTCATATTCAAAAAAATGTTTAAACATTTTACAGTATTTGCGCCTAAACCGATTTTATTTACAGTGCCAGGAACTTACGCTTCGTCTAATAATGAATTGGCATTAATGAGGAAATTCCTAACTCATTATTTATAACGTTTTTTTACGAGAGCTGCCAATCTATTTTTGAAACAACAACAGTACATGAAACCATAACGTCATGACTAAGAGCCCCAAATGAAAAATGATTGGATAAACATGAGTGGCTTACAGGGTTTAATGGCAGAAACTCGTGGCAGTAATGATCGATAGGTTCGAACAGATTTGGGGGAAACTTGTATATCTTTGGGTTTGGACTTATGTCCAACAATGACAGCATCAACCCATCTGTTGAAATTATAAAAAAATACGCGGAATCCATTTTTTTAACCCGATTACGGGTTTTGGCGAACTTTGGCGAAACAGAATATCATACGTTTGGTGGGATTGGTATTCCTCTTAGATTTTTTGGACTAAAGCCAACATTAAAAATAACTGTTTTAATTAGAAGGGAAACTATTTCAATTACTCAAAGATATATTGGTTCAACAAATTGCTTACCTGCAATAAGTTGTCGTAGTAAATTGCTTCTTGCTCTGAATCTTAAAAAAGTACATGGTATTTTACATTGGTTTATAAATTACAAAAGTGCAAAAATTTTACAAACAGAAAATAATATATGTACATATGAATATATTAAATAATAGAAATTTATAGTTACGTAGTTGAAGTTTCTCGTAACCCGCCTTACTAAGCTAACCTGTGTTGAGACAGTAATTTTTTAAGTCAATTTATAATACTTATGAACTACGCTTGTATTAAAATATATTGGTTGCATTAAAAATAATTTCGGATAATAACCAATACATTCGATTTATTTGGGTGAAT
Source organism: Glyphotaelius pellucidus (assembly GCA_936435175.1). Classification (NCBI taxonomy): domain Eukaryota; kingdom Metazoa; phylum Arthropoda; class Insecta; order Trichoptera; family Limnephilidae; genus Glyphotaelius; species Glyphotaelius pellucidus. The sequence continues at coordinate 29,912,781 of OW386544.1, forward strand.
TTGGGTGAGTGCATCAGTAAAGACTCTATCATTACTTTGAATCCAAATTTTTATAATTTCTTTGAAATTTTTTGTGAATCACATTTTTCAAATTACTATATAACTTAAGATTCCATGTCTTTACATGAGTTGACTATTCGGTATACCAACTTACATTAAATATAACTAAGTGCCAAGAGAATGTACCGCCGAATAACAAAAGTAATAATGAAACATATTTTAAATCAAATGCATCAAGGATAAAATTTCTTCAGCCTTATTTGTAAAAAAAACTCTTCACGACCGTTAAACGCTGTTTTGTTACACATGTATAAAGACCTTACAGTCTATTTTTCGGATTATTACTTATTAAAAAAATCTCATTTTTATGTTGGCAACATCGAACTTCGGTAGATAGGCGCATGCGCAGATGACCATGTTTTTTTTCACGCGCGGCAAAATTACAGTTTTGACACGTGAAATTTAACGTGCGATTCATTTTATGTTTTTATACATAATTTCTATTTTAATAAACAATACATTACATTATTAGTTTAAACCTTACGATAACGTAAATAAAGCAATTTATAATCTCAACGAACCTCGTCTTAATTGGAGTTTTCCCGGCATATTTCAAGTAATCTCAATTATTAAAATAGAAGAACATTAGAATAAAATATTTAAAAATCATGATATATGCCTCGTGGCTTCTTAACACAGCGATATGTACCGATGACACATCGCAAGTATCTAAATAATTTAACATTCAGACAATTGCTTCGAATAAACCTCAAAGCTTACACTTCCAGGGGAAATTGCAAAGTCAGCATTAGTGCCCTATCACCACCACCATCCATCACAATTAAATGGTTCACTGCATTAGACAGCTATTGTGCCTCCCGTGGGACTAGAGGGAGGGGATGGAGAGGGGATAGAGCCACTTCTGCACCGCTCCTCGAACCAAGTGCCAAGTGGAATATCGATCTAATTGACGGCTTGTTAAGTGGACAAGTTGAACCTACAGATTTGAATGTCGCCCTCAATGGGTGATCGGATGATGAATTATTATATTTATGGTACGATTGAATTACCTATACAAAATACAGGATATAACAGCACGTACTCGAAGGAATTTAATAGCGATTCCAGAGCACATATGGAGTAAAAAATATAGACGTCATTTACTGTCCGATAACAATTTTTTCCGAGTAAAAAATTCCATCACACGACGCAAATGAGTACCGCGGTTGTAGCGGGTCACTTGGTAAGCTTTGCGTCTCGTTCCAGCAGTACGATAATACGAAACAGCGCGCGTACCGCTCAAAACTGTCGCGATATATAGGCATGGGATCAGTAGCGATGTGTGATTGATTTTTTTTTTTTTAATAGAAAAAAAAATGTCATCGGAAAGCAAAATGACGTCCGTTTTTTTTACTCCAAAAAGCTCAGGAATCGAAATTTAAAATCGTTCGGGTACATGCTGTGTGGCGGTCCGTGAGTTTTCAGTCAGCTAGAGTGCCAAGATTGAAAAATACGACGTTATTGATATTGATGCTGAAAATAATTTTTTTTTTCAAAATTTCGATATTTTGTCTGAGGATTGAGGATTTTCAGGATGCACTTAAATGTGGATGCGCATCGATACAAAAAGTTGAAATTTCGAAAAAAAAATTAAATTCGTTTTCAGCTACAACATCGTCAATAACGTCGTATATTTCAATCTTAGCACTCTAGCGCACTATAAGCTCACGTCAACCGTCTGATGCCAGTGATTATATATAAATACTATCCCTCAGGGCCTCTGTCGTCTTTTGGAAGCTGTGTGAAAGGAAAGGAAGGAGATAAAGTTCTGGGAATAAAAAAGATAAGAGGGGTGGGTGTAGGAATCTAGGGTTCAGTGTGTCTAGGTCGTTCGCTGCCAGATCCAGATAAATCTCACCCCATGAATCCAGGCACCCCTACAAAGTTACCAAACGTAGCGAACCACTTGGAGTCATATCTATATTTTTTTTTTTTTTAAATTGCAGTAGTGTCAAAATCCAGAGAGGAAATTTAAGAATATGTTTGTATTGACAAAACGTCTATGCCTTCCATCCCTCGAAAAGTTAGTCACCGTCACCCAGTTGATAAGTTTTAAAAAAATGCTGATTTTATTACATGACGGAGCTTGTTTTACAAGGACGAAAGCTTACATGAAAATTTTCTCGCTTATTATAATATCAACTTAACGTTCACGTGGTATGCCAAACAACTGGAGACGGTGAAACGAGACTCAAGACGTGACCGTTTGACAAGATAAATATTATGTAGTTTTATAAATATTGAAGGTTTTTAGAAACATGTTCTTTGTTTTATTTTTGACAGGCAAAATAAAAACGTGAACAAAAAATGATACGACCTTGTTTGCTATAAAAGTGAGAATCTATTGGAATAAAATATACCAACCTAATTATTTGAAGAGCATTTGAAATAATACATAGCCTTGTAGAAGTAGATTACATTTTGTAAATTGATTGCAACAACGTCATTAACACATCGTCTAATGTTAATTATTATTAATTGTGTTTGATCAGAGCCTTTCTATTTTGAAATGCTGGCCATCTTATTATTTAATTTAATCTATAATTTAATCAAATTGCACCACCGACTGATGCAGGTTTCTGAATAAAACATCGATCATAGAAACTACAAAAAATGACACCGTCAACTGAGTTCAAAATATTTTATTTTTATTTTTTATTTCGCAGTTAATTACATAACGTTATTATTAAGTTCTGCAAGTATTTTTGTTATTGTGACAGCTGTTTCGGCTTAAAAGGCCATTATCAAACTGAAACAAGAAATCAATAAACGAACGAATACTCTAATGTAACTTTTTTTTTTTTTTTTTTATTGAAGAGCGGAGACGGTTTACATATATAAAGTTCCCGTGAGCACTTAGGCCATAGGCCCATTGTGCTATCTCCCATTTTACCTCATTCCTTTGACAGTAACGCAGTCCCTTTTACAAAGTTCACCAGGATTGTCATTGGAAATGGAGCCATATCTTCTGGTTCGACAATGTGCCTTCCCAGGTCTCATTTCTCCTCTTCACTCCTCCTTGGTTCCCTGAAGGCCCCATGAGGAAAGAGGGTTTCATCTCTCCTCTCCACTCCTTAGTTCCGTGAGGGCTCCACAGTAGAGGGTCCCTTCCCTTGGTTCCCTAAAGGCCCCACAAGGGAAGAGTCTACCCCACCTTGGCTCCCCGAGGGCCCCGGGAGGAAAGAGGACTTATCTCTCCCCTTTGGTTCCCTAAAGGCCCCATAAGAGAAGAGTTCACGGAGAAGTTTCTCTTCACTCCTCCTTGGTTCCACAAAGGCCCCATAAGAGTTCACGGAGATGCCTCCTTTCTCCTCTTTACTCCTCCTTGGTTCCACAAAGGCCCCATAAGAGGAGAGTTCACAGAGATGGCCTCCTTTCTCCTCTTCACTTCTCCTTGGTTCCACAAAAGCCCCATAAGAGAAGAGTTCGCGGAGATGGCCTCGTTTCTCCCCTTCACTCCTCCTTGGTTCCACAAAGGCCCCATAAGAGAATAGTTCGCGGAGATGGCCTCCTTTCTCCTCTTCACTCCTCCTTGGTTCCACAAAGGCCCCATAAGAGAACAGTTCACGGAGATGGCCTCCTTTCTCCCCTTCACTCCTCCTTGGTTCCACAAAGGCCCCATAAGAGGAGAGTTCACGGAGATGGCCTCCTTTCTCCTCTTCACTCCTCCTTGGTTCCACAAAGGCCCCATAAGAGGAGAATTCACGGAGATGGCCTCCTTTCTCCTCTTCACTCCTCCTTGGTTCCACAAAGGCCCCATAAGAGGAGAGTTCACGGAGATGGCCTCCTTTCTCCTCTTCACTCCTCCTTGGTTCCACAAAGGCCCCATAAGAGAAGAGTTCGCGGAGATGGCCTCGTTTCTCCCCTTCACTCCTTCTTGGTTCCACAAAGGCCCCATAAGAGAAGAGTTCACTGAGATGGCCTCCTTTCTCCCCTTCACTCCTCCTTGGTTCCACAAAGGCCCCATAAGAGGAGAGTTCACGGAGATGGCCTCCTTTCTCCTCTTCACTCCTCCTTGGTTCCACAAAGGCCCCATAAGAGAAGATTTCGCGGAGATGGCCTCGTTTCTCCCCTTCACTCCTCCTTGGTTCCACAAAGGCCCCATAAGAGAAGAGTTCACGGAGATGGATTCCTTTCTCCCCTTCACTCCTCCTTGGTTCCACAAAGGCCCCATAAGAGGAGAGTTCGCGGAGATGGCCTCCTTTTTCCTCTTCACTCCTCCTTGGTTCCACAAAGGCCCCATAAGAGAAGAGTTCGCGGAGATGGCCTCGTTTCTCCCCTTCACTCCTCCTTGGTTCCACAAAGGCCCCATAAGAGGAGAGTTCACAGAGATGGCCTCCTTTCTCCTCTTCACTTCTCCTTGGTTCCACAAAAGCCCCATAAGAGAAGAGTTCGCGGAGATGGCCTCGTTTCTCCCCTTCACTCCTCCTTGGTTCCACAAAGGCCCCATAAGAGAATAGTTCGCGGAGATGGCCTCCTTTCTCCTCTTCACTCCTCCTTGGTTCCACAAAGGCCCCATACGAGAACAGTTCACGGAGATGGCCTCGTTTCTCCCCTTCACTCCTCCTTGGTTCCACAAAGGCCCCATAAGAGGAGAGTTCACGAAGATGGCCTCCTTTTTCCTCTTCACTCCTCCTTGGTTCCACAAAGGCCCCATAAGAGAAGAGTTCACGGAGATGGTCTCTTTTCTCCCCTTCACTCCTCCTTGGTTCCACAACGGCCCCATAAGAGGAGAGTTCACGGAGATGGCCTCTTTTCTCCTCTTCACTCCTTCTTGGTTCCACAAAGGCCCCATAAGAGAAGAGTTCACCGAGATGGCCTAGTTTCTCCCCACTCCTCCTTGGTTCCACAAAGGCCCCAAACGAGGAGAGTTCACGGAGATGGCCTCGTTTCTCCTCTTCACTCCTACATGGTTCCCTGAAGGCCCCACATGGGAAGAGGACATCATCTCTCCACTTCACTCCTCCTTGGTTCCCCAAAGGCCCCGCGCCGGAAGAGTGCCCTTCCCCTTGGTTCCTTGAAGGCTCCACAAGGGAAGGGTTCATGGAGGTGGCCTCAGCTCTCCTCTCCATGGCTTCTCCTCTTGGTTCCTTTTACGGGCCCCAGGAAGGAAGTCCACAGAAGTGGCCTCAGCACTCCTAGGTTCCCAAAAGGCCCCTGGTTTTCGAATGGTCCAATTTTTTTTGGTCCCACGAGTGACCAGGGAAATAGAAGGTCCACTCCAGCAGAGCCCCGAATGCTGGAGTAAGGTCTAAATGCTCCGAGATGCGACCTTGTTTCTCGGAGGCACCGTTCGTGACACTGTTCCCCAGGACATTCAGCCTGAGCACGGTAGCTAACACTTTGGCTTGGGATGGCTATTGCAGGTTTGTGTTTCCACACCCTGAGCGATGGGTCTCTAATGTAACACTAATTAATGTAGTGAGGAAAAATATTTATGCCCCACTTCTCAGTATGTTGACAAGGTCTAAATAATATAACAAATTTAAATAAGTCAATAGAAGTCAAGCCATTACTACATAATTGAGGCGGGTTTGGGTACCGCCGCCCCAGGAACTATTTATTGGATAACCAACACCTTTGCTATTGGATAATCTCACCTGAAGTGATTCGCTACGTTTGGTGACTTGGCAGGGGTGCCCGGGTTCATGGAGTGAGGTTTTTCCGGGTCTTGGCGGCGAATGCGTCTGCCCACTAGCTGTATGGCAGGCCGGATCGAGAGAGAAAGTTTGAGGGAGTCCCTCTGACTTCTCCAACCGTACTCCTCGGAATTTCGCGTTGCACCGCAGTGGGAGGGAAGGATTGATACGTCCGTCACTCCTGGACACATTGTCCCAGATTCCTACCCACCCCTCGTAATCGTTTCCTTCCCAGAACTTCCTCTCCTTCCTTTCCAAAAATACCCTCCACACAACTTCCCCAGACTACGTAAGCCTTGAGGGGAATTATTTTCCTAAGGAGTTTTATTTTCCTGTGTGGAACTAATGTAAAAAAAGGGAAAACAGGACCCCACAAAATAGAGAATCTTTTGTACAATTATTTTCTCAGTAAATCGGTTTAACCCGTTTTAATCATTTTAGCCACCTTTAAAATTGAAATTTATAATCTTATAAATTAGTTGCCTTAAAGTGGTCTAACCAGTTTTAAAATGGCGTCGTTAGCCGAAACAGCTGTAACAATAATTTTTAAAAAGTTCTAAGTAATTCCATGGTATCCCCAATCGGGTTATTATGTTGTGAGGCTGAAGGTAGTGGGGAGGGGAAGGAATTGGGAAAGCGGATAGGGCGAAGTGTCTTTTTATTCGGATCTGGTCATCAAACAGGGTGATCATTCCGCTGATCTGAATGGAATTGGACTTCTGGTCCGAAGCCCTTAAATACTCGAAAACTCCTTGACTCAAAAACAATAAATCCGTCTGGTGAATTCATTAATCTTACTGGACGCACCATTGGATCACAGACGACAGTTTGTTTTCATCGTTTGTCATACCGCTAATACAAAGGAATGTCCATTATACTAAAATTGCTAACCCCAATTGATAGTGAGGTCGTAGTTCGAAGGCCGATCGATTGATAAACGTCAGAAAGCAAATTACAAAACTTTAATTTTCAATTGGGCAGAGAATTTCGTTTATGGTATAAAATAATGGAGAATTTTGGCGCATTCAGTAAGCTCCAATTCGAAAACGAGATATTTGAGAAAAACTAGATTTTGGCGTGATTTCGGCTAGTTTTTTCAAAATGGCGGCGAAAGCTCAAGAGCGCCAAGGTCGAAAACTCAGATTTTTCATCAGGAGACGAGTGTATAAAACAAATTAAAAAAATCGGACTACCGGAATAATTCCGATCGCGGATCGCTAATTGCATTGGCCTAAAATGATAATATCTCGGGACAATAAGCGCTCACAAGATAAGGTCACAATTTTCAAAATTTTCCTAACGGGTTAAATGCTTTTACAGAAGTCAATTATTCAAATTTAAATCTGGGGTTATTTCAATGCTTTCTTACCTCACAGCCGAATGAAAAAAATATATTGTTTTAGTACAAATACGCCATTGAGTTTATAGAAAACTTGGACTTCTCTCTCCTTTGCAAAATATATGTTTTTGAAGTGAAACTTCTTTAGCATCGATGTGACCTGCAATTCGGATGAACCGGAAACGACACAAAACAACACCTATAAAGCGTTAACTTGTGCTCATTGGCCGCCTTGATTATGATGTCATTTTCAGGGCTCCTATTGGTTGAGACGTGAAGCGGAAATGACCTCACTTTTGCCCTATTGGTTGAGATTGTTTGCTTGCTTGATTATGACCTCACTTTTGCACTATTGGTGGACATTTTTTGATAAAGTTTCGCTTCAACCGCGTGTGAATTGGACACTATTTTTTTTTTACCAAGTTTGGTCATTTAAAAATACATATCTACATATTTTTCTGATGTGAGACGTTATGATTACAGAACTTTTTGTAGTCAATATTACATCTGATGACCGTTTGGGTACTTACAAAAACATAGTTCGAAGGCTTGGTTTAGTTACTATGTGTGTACAGTTATTAGTTATTAGGTGTACAGAGTGTACAATAATGTCTTGTTTGCGTATACAAATCTAAAGCTGTGGAAATACAGTTTCCTTAATCTTATTTATAATTTGAAACATTTACAGTTTTAGTGTTAACAATTTATAAAATTGCCTTTGGGGTGTACATAGGTGTTAACACTCCAATTACAAATGTTCACAGCATGAGTAATCAATGTTTAGTTGTTACTACAAAATGAAATATAAAACATAGTAGTGTCAAATATAAAACGTAACCTGCGGAGAAAAAATAAATAAAGAAAGAAAAAAATACATGGTAATAGAGCAATTACATAATAATTTTCCATGACATCATTGTAGAAGATTGTTATTTTGATTTTTGAAATAAGTAAGACTGTTTGCAAAGATATCTACATGGTCACAATCAATGGTATTATAGAGATGACACATTGGAGACAGTGGATTGAAGTATGCAATATTGTTATTAAATAATTTAAGATGAATGTATTATGACTCCTTAAATTACGTCTATTAGGAACTTTAATATGAATATTGCTCAGACAATGAATGAGTGGTTAGAAGCTTATCATGAATAATTTTGTATAAACATATAAAGTCAGCAAAATTTTTCTAGGGTTGTAAAATGAAATTGTTGGAGTCATTCCTCGTAAGATACGAGTAAGGCATTTAATCCAAGTTTAAATGATAACTGTCTTAGGATTTTTTTTTTGTACTGATTTAATACTAATTCAATTTATTTCAAAGCCTTAACCGTCTTTTAACATTCACATGTTTAAATAATGATGATGTCCATCCAAGGTGAGAGAGGCAAGGCCAAAAAATATATGTAAACCTTTTTATATAGATGCACACAATAAAAAAAAATTAAAAAATGTAGGTAGAAATTTTTTTTTTTAAATTTCAGAGTGGTCAGACCTTTTTTTAATTTTCAGAGTGATCAGACCTTTTTTTTAATTTTCAGAGTGATCCCACCTTTTTTTTTAATTTTCAGAGTAACCAGACCTTTATTTTTAATTTTCAGAGTGATCAGACCTTTTTTAATTTTAGGGGGTAGAGGAGTGTGACATTGTGTGACATTGTGTGACAAGGGGTATGGGGGGGTCATCAACTCTGCGACGTCACATGTAAAAATCTGAATTTTGATTATTTTTAGATGTAAAACTGCAAAATATGTGACGTCACACTAGGAGGGAGAGGGTCTCACAAATGTGACCGTGTGTGACCGGGGGGGGGAGGTAAAGGCTCTTTAAGGCCCCATTTATACATCATATGGGCACAACGGCTATGGGAGCACCTTATTCTATTGATGGCGGACCAGAGTTTGAGAGGCAATGAGAACCCAGGCTGTCTCTCAGTGGGGTCTTTCACGAGATGGGCATTTTTCACCTTGGCCGATTGCCACTCAAGCTCAGATTCAGCTTTGGATTCAGTGAGAGTACGGCATCCCCATTTGAGGTATGGCGTGAAGCTGAAGGTAGTGAGAAGGGGAAAGAGATGAAGGAGAGGAATGTAGGGGAGTACCTGGCTACTCAGATCTATTCGCCGAACACGAATAGAAAGCATGGTTTCATTTCTGAATGGTGGTCTTGCACCAGGGCGATACTGAGGGTATCTCCTACTCTGGGAGGTACTGCAAATATACTACATATCATTTTGTTGAAACATTAAATAGTATAAAATGAAGTCGCTCCCGCTGTCTACACGCTTATATCTTTTAAATTACGTAACGGATTTTTATGCGGTTTTCACCGATAGATAGAGTGATTCAAGAGGAAGGTTTATATGTATAAAACTTGCATATTATAGTTGTAAAAAGCCGATAAATTCAAAGATTTAATTCAGGCAGCGGGCAGCGGGCTGGCAGGCAGGCGGTGTGGACTTGATGTGTATGCAAATTAACTGATGGCGTTGATTATAAAGGTTGGGTAATGGCGTTATGTTTCGTTAGCAACGTGTGGCCGGATCTGCTAGTATAATATTAAATAACACAAATTAAATAATAAAATTAAATTCGCACGTTAGTGTTAGAAGTTTGAATCCGCGACCTCCGGATTGCGAGTCGAGGGCCTCACTTCTCGACCATGGAGGCTAAAAGACCACATTACATGGGCAGATATGATGATATAGTTATGGTGCACGAAGAGTAACATTTATCTTCATGAAGAACACGGCAGACAGCAGCTATTTTTCAAGATTAAGAAACTTTCCCCTTTTCCGCTCTAGTAAGATTTAGGGTAACGCTTTCAGGGCACGCAATACTAAAATAAACTATTGTCATCATTACTATAAAACGTACAGGCCTATATTTTTAAACATTTTACCAAGCAAAAACCATTGCCTACTTAATCTTTATGAACATTAATTATATTATCAGACCCAGTGTTGTGGTAAGAATAGATTACTTATGGATATGGCTGAACAAATTTAAAACATTACAAAAGTTAAATTTTACCGACTGGTATCCCTGAGAGTCGCTCTCCGGACCAGCGCATGATATTGCAAATTCATTCCGGTTCCCGCGTCCGCTCAGTTCGGCTGTTTTACATTCCCTCTCGTGTCACCCTCTAGTTGTTACGATTGTAATTTTGTCAAGTTTTTTTATTATATAATATAACGTTATTTGTAAATATCTTTGACCCGCATAATCAAGAGTTCTTATTGGCAAATTTCCCCTACACACGCATCTCAGTTTACAGTGCTCGGAAAGGCTGTAAGCTGCAAATCCAAATCAGAATAAAAAATACACAATTCATCACCTTTCCAAATGGACAACAGTAATTACTTATTAAGATCAAGAAAATATTAATATAGCTAACATGAAACAGAACAATACACAGAATAATAAAAAGGTAAAAGTCGTAACTGGGATTCCAACACAACATCTCTTGTCTTACAGGGACACAGCGCCTTAACCAACCCGGCCATTAGGATCTAATTTTTTATTTATTTGAAATTTTCCTGTCATTAGGTTAATTGCCATACAACATCGTAATTGACAGAATTTAAAATAAAAGGGTTACATAATTAATTTGAATTTCATTTTAATTTATTTTTAGATAATTATTTATTTTATGTACAGGATTTTAAGTAACGTATTGACTTATTATTACGGTAGTATTATTATACATAATTTATGTTACACACTATTTCTGTTATGTATTATACATAATTTATGTTTTATTTACTATATAGGGGCCATGCATAAATTACATCACACGAATTTCATGATTTTTTTACCTCCGCCCCTGTCACACACCGTCACATTTGTGAGACCCCCTCCCTCCTAGTGTGACGTCACATATTTTGCAGTTTTACATCTAAAAATAATCAAAATACAGATTTTTACATGTGACGTCGCAGAGTTGATGACCCCCCCATACCCCTTGTCACACAATGTCACACACCTCTACCCCCTTAAATTAAAAAAGGTCTGATCACTCTGAAAATTTAAAAAAAGGTCTGATCACTCTGAAATTTAAAAAAAAATCTTTCTACCTACATTTTTTAATTTTTTTTTATTGTGTGCATCTATATAAAAAGGTTTACATATATTTTTTTGGCCTTTCCTATCTCACCTTGGATGGACATCATCATTATTTAAACATGTGAATGTTAAAAGACGGTTAAGGCTTTGAAATAAATTGAATTAGTATTAAATCAGTACAAAAAAAATCCTAAGACTGTTATCATTTAAACTTGGATTAAATGCCTTACTCGTATCTTACGACGAATGACTCCAACAATTTCATTTTACAACGCTGGAAAAATTTTGCTGACTTAATATGTTTATACAAAATTATTCATGATAAGCTTCTAACCACTCATTGTCTGAGCAATATTCATATTAAAGTCCCTAATAGACGTAATTTAAAGAGTCATAATACATTCATCTTAAATTATTTAATATCAATATTGCATACTTCAATCCACTGTCTCGAATGTGTCATTTCTATAATACCATTGAATGTTACCATGTAGAGATATCTTTGCAAACAGTCTAAAGGCGGAACTCCTGCGCCAGAATACACATGAACAGTAGCTTGAACGACACTATAAACGTTCATTGTTTTCCGTCTCCTGCGTTTTTTGAAACATGGTTTGAAAGATTGGTGTGAACAGGTGTGAAGTTCGCGCGGTCACACAATTTAACTAGTGGCCATGTGGCCTTTCCACGCGTACGCAACTGAACACTTGACGTTTAAATAAATGTTAAAATATGTTCCGATGAAGAAGAGATGCTACATCAGGGAGAAAACAGAGATATTTTAATAGATGTTTATTTACCAGGAAAGATTTCCGACTAATATCAATTATTATGACCTAAAGTTAGTATTTGAATTTCGAATGCGTAATTAATTACGCATTCGAAATTCAAACGTCAAAAGTCGAGTTCTGTTAAGAAATTTAGCGATGATATTGTAGACGAAATATAAAGGAGAACACGCAGATTTCAACTTAGACCTAACCTACCTAACTAGATTTTTATTAGGTATTTATTTATCAGGGAAAGAATAGAATACCTATTTTAATTGGTCAATTTCTTCCGTGTCTCTGAAATCGATTTGTAAATTAATAGACTCTATTTACAAGTGAGTTCACGAAATATATAATCATCCATTACGACAGTATTTATTTGCAATTTAAAGTCATAATTAGGTATTAGGCTCGCGCGGTTGACATAACCCCAAACGTCATTCGATTTATCTCCGGTACCAACCGCTCCGTACGGCTCCTGTAAAAATATGAACTTATTTCCCCCCCGCCGGCCCCGCATGCCTTCAGGCTTCCCGCTTCACCCACTTCAAAAATAATATTAATATTAATGTTGTTAATATTCGTTATTATATTATAATTTTATTATCAAATATATTTATTATATTGTATTTAGGTATCATAATATTTTAAAGTAGTGATTATTAAGCTCAATCATTGCGCATAACCTCAAAAACTTGTTCGGTTTGATTCTCCATACATGACCGCATCGCGCGGCTCTTGTAAAAATATGAACACATTTCCCCCCGCCAGCCTTCCCCCTTCGCCCGGGAGATGAATGTTTTCCGTCGCCTGTGGTAAAGCTTGAACACAGGGTTTTTGAACACGAAGTGTTCATATTTTCAATGTTTTGGGTGCTGTTCAAGCTAGTGTTCATGTGTATTGTGGCGCAGGATACGCCGCTTTACGTATTTCAAAAAGCAAATTCACAATATTCTACCATGATATGTCATGGAGAACGATTATGTAATTGCTCTATTATCGTGTATTTTCTTTCTTTCTTTTCTTTCTCTGCTGGTTATGTTTTATATTTGACACTACTATGTTTTGACAACTAAATTTGTCAGTAACACTTAAACATTGATTACGCATGCTGTGAACATTTATAATTGGAGTGTTAATACCTATAAACATCCCAATGGCAATTTTATAAATACAATAATTGTTAATACTCTGTAAATGTTTCAAACAATAAATAAAGAAATAAAATTAGGGAAACTGTATTTCCACAGCTTTAGATTTGTATACGCAAACAAGACATTATTGTACACTCTGTACACCTAATAACAGTAATAACTGTACACACATAGTAACTAAACCAAGCCTTCGAACTATGTTTTCGTAAGTACCCAAACGGTCATCAGATGTACTACAAAAAGTTCTGTCATCATAAGTGACGTTGGGTTTATATCTGTATATACACATTAGAGACAGCATATTTTGGTTTCCTTTGAAAAAATTGAATTTGACTGACCTGTAAGTGATCCAGGAGAGTCTCCAGCCCCCTGTCGCTGAGGCTCGAGCAGCGCAGACTGAGCGAGTGCACGTGCGCCGCCGCCAGCGGGAAGCTGGTGGGCAGCTCCATGGCGTCCTCGTCCGTGGCCCCCATCAGCGACAGTGCGCGGAATCCTCGCCGGATCAGCGAGGCGTACAGGCGCGCCCGCACCACCGCGGGGGCCACCCTCAGCTCCTTGCAGCGCAGCACGGGGATCAGACCGCTCCACCAGCGCGGTCTGTACAGCACGTCGCGCCACTTGGAACATACCTGCGCCAGGCTCCTCCGCTCGCTCGGAGTGAAGTACAAAAACAATTTACAGAGAAACTTCTCGTCGAGTATCAAGAGTTCCCAAGGGAGATAGCCTGGGGGAGGTTGCGCGCGTGGCTTGCGGATTATGGTAGGGTTTGGGGGAGGGCGCCTGGGGGGCTGGCGCGCCGGCTTGTCGGGGGCTCCGAGCGCGGCGGAACCCCCGCACAGCGCGCTGGTCACGCGCTCCATGACGCTGGCCCGCGCGCCCCCGGGCGAGTGGTGCTTGCCGCGCAGCCCGAGCCCGTTGATGCGCTTGGACAGCTCGGCCGAGGCTCGTTCCACCACGCCCTGCGCGGACATCGAGGACATCTTCACCTTGACCTTCTTTATTGTCGGGCGGTTGGGCGCCCGCCCTGCAGCGGCGCCTCACTTCCTGGGAAACTACCTTCGATCCGACTATCCGACCAAAGCCGACTGGCTTCGATACCCTGAACGCTCCCAGCTCATCTTCTCAACGCTGTCACTAAAATCAAGTTCGATCGAAACACTATTTTACTATCAATAAACAATCAATGAAAATCACCAAATTGATTCATTTTGAGCTGAATAGATTTAATAGCGTGATTGTTATTCGCTTATAAATCAAATAATAAAGTAATACATCCCCTTTGTAGGAAATAAACCACTCGCCACTATTATTTGTCAAGAACACGTATATCGGAATTCAAAACACTGTACTGTCTTTTCCTCGATAACGGAAAACTGATTACTCTGTATAAAACACATTCTGATTGGATGACTAAAATTGGATGTTATTTTGGAAACACTTACATAACCTTAAAAATATACACCCTCGGAAACACTGCGTTACCCGTTACCCCCGATAGTTATTATTTACTTAGTCAAGGGTAGAGGCATCACCTGATCATTCACAACCTCCCAAATACGCTTCGAAAACATTCACACACTGCACAGAAACTAGAATCCATGCCACACACTAGTAAAACATGACGAATTTATCGATGTTTGAAGTTTTTCACGGAAAACAACGTCATTTTCAGTGTGATGTGATTAAGGGTCGGGAAATGCGGAAACGCGCGCGGGGCACGAAAAACACGACCGCTCTCTCCGAATTTCGGAGACTGACTGTCTGTGCAGGTTATCGCTTTCAGGTTTTATGTTTTGCTTGGGCCACTGCGGAGGGTGGTTACTGGCTACTGGTTACAAACTCACCACGAATACAGTGTGTTCTATCAGATATTTTGATGAAAATTTTTTACATTGGAAAACTATTTAAAATTAATATTCTTCCAAAAATCATCAAAAATTGTTGTTGTGAATCCGATTAGATTCTAACAAGATTCTGCTTTCATGATTTTTTTGGGAAATGGTATTCATAAATTCTTATCGTAGTCGTGCAGCTGTTAATTCATGTCATTTGAATATATTTGTATCAATAGAAATTATAAATAACAGATAGGTACCTCAGATAATAAATTCCTTCGTGGTACTTAAATTATTACATATCGCAAAAAACGGGGTGCGGGTTTTGAAAGTTTCCGAACGTCCACCGTTAGAGTGTTGCAGAACAATTAAATGGACATAAAAAAAAATTGAACCAATTTTGGTCGCTTCTTGTCTCATCTAAACATAAAATATCAATGCATTATACTGTTTGTTTCAGTCAAACCATTTATTACGTCTTTATTTTTACGTCTAAGATTACAATTGACTTATTTATCATAACTAAAGTGTAAACTATTACACTATCTCTTGCTTAATGTGGCTCCTACAATTCTTCTTGAATCTACCAATTGGTGCACGCTTTGGAAATTTCCGGCAGCACGTTATAATATTTCATCCCTTTGTAGAGTAAGCTGTTTTGCCTATTGGCTTTGTCCTTTTTTGAAAGTCTAATTTCATTGCACATTCTTCTGTTGTGTCTGTTAATGTCATTATTGTACTTAATTTAGTTTGAAAAGTATTTTGGCAACAGATTGTTTAATATCTTAATAATATTATTTTTATCTGTATGTATATAAAAATTAAAATAAGTTTTCTTCTGTCTATCTCTCTATGATATGCGTTGCTAAACCATTCATCCGATTTCAATGAAACTTTGGGGGTTTGATGTGTGTATGCCCGCAATGGTTTCTATATACAATAGTGAGTTCTGGCATCATGAAATTATGCAGTGCTAACCGTTGATCCGATTACGATGAAACTTTGGGGATTTGATGTGCGCATGCCTGCGAAGGTTTCTATATATACTGGTGAGTTCTGGAACTATGAAATTTTTATTAAAAATGCATTAGGTGGCATAGAGCTGTTTGGAAACTGAATGTACCGGGACTGAATGTATGGAATGCGGGAGGGGGGAGGGGAACTCGTGAAGGGGAACGGGGGAAACGGGTGAGGGGAGAAGGGAGAGGGGAGAGGGAAGGCGGAGAAAGCGGAGTGGGAACACGAGAGGGGAAGGGGACGTAGGAGAGGAAGGGGAGACGGAAGGGGAATGGGACGAATGGGAAAGGACGCACAGGGAGAAACAATTTCTTTATTACGCATGGCAACGCATGCCGGGAACTCGTTAGTATATTATATAAAAATGAATGTTTCTTTGTTTGTCCCTTATGCAGTACTTAAACCTATAATCCGATTGCGATGAAACTTTGGGGAGTTGTTATACGAGAAGTTTTCAATATATACTGGTGAGCTCTTGCGTTATGAAATTCGCATTAAAAAATTAAAATAGGTGGCGCGCGAGTTGTTTGAAAAATGTGTGTATTTCATGTGGTTTAGCGGCAGGGAGGGAAGGCGGGAGAGGGGGAGGAATCTGGGAAGAGGGAGACCCGGGAAGGTGGAAGAGGAACGCGGGACGACGCAGACACGCAGGGCAAAACAATTTCTTTCCTTATTATTAGGCGTTGCAACGTATCTCTAATACTCGCTAGTTTTATATATAAATATCATCGTGTTCGAGGTTAGCATCTGTTTCACTGTTAGCCAGTTTAGTTCCTTAACATTTTAGTTGCTACTTCTGATTAAGTATTATATTCATTGCTGATTTTTAAACCACAAATACGTTTAATTTGACTTTAAATTAAATCGAAAAAAATACTAAAATTAAAAATTAAAAATTTATTTCGGGTAAGAAAATAGTAAAAAATTAAGATATTTTTAAAATTAAAAAGGTTTCAAAATATTTGAAAATGGCTGACGTTCCATTCTGTCTAGTTTAAAAGCGCTTGCGCCCCCCCGGCGCACGCGCAGTCCCGCCCTACCCACATGGCGTAGTCAATAGGGCGGGGGCGGGGGCGGGGGCGGTGCGGCGGGCCGTGACGCGCCGCGTGGCGGTGTGCGTGCGTGCTGCTGCGACTGTGTGCGTGGCAACATCGGTTCATAAGTGACGTGAGATGACGCTGGACCCTGGTGTGCTGTATGAATTGTGTTGCAATATTTCTTGGTGTTTTTACGGATGTATGTTTTGTTTCAGTTAACCCTAATCATCTATACTAATATTATAAATGTGAAAGTGAGTGTGTTTGTTTGTTACACTTTCACGCCCAAACAACTAAACCCGATTTTAAAAATTCTTTCACGAATAGAAAGCTACATTATCAGCGAGTAACATAGGCTGTACATAATGGTAAGCTCTGGCGTTATGAAATTATAAATATTAATATATTATATTTATTATACGTTTTCTGTCGCTAACAAAAGCGAGTTATTGCTAACGTCAGAAAACAAATCGTTGCCGTGGAAACGATGTTGATGTATTTGCGAGAAATTTTATTTCAGGCGTCGCGTAGTTAATATTTATCTATATAAATAAAAATGAATCTCCGAATGTTCGTACGCGCATAACTTACGAAGAAGTGCACAGCTGTGGAATTATGAAATTTAAGTGGCATACGAGCTGTTTGAAAACTGAATGTACCGGGAATTAATGTATGGAAATCGGGGGTGGGAGGGCGGGAGGAGGGGAGGCGGGGAGGGGGGAGGGGGATAATTGATAAGTGCAAGCGCTACAGTTATTTTCCCCTAATACCATGCGAGCGAAGCCGCGGGTAAAAGCTAATAAAAACTATAAATAACAAATAAAAAAAAACTCGAGTTAATCCTCAAACCACATTTTTTTTTTTAAAGAAAGACAAACATTCCCGGGTTACGAATAACCCAACAATGTTTGAAAATCTCCTACTACCACCACAGAAAGCTGAAAATGTTGCTTGTGTTGTGATGGAGGAGCCAGTCGAGGAATCGAACACGGGACGCCCGGGTGGGACCCAAACGCGATGCCTTATATGGTTTATAAATTTGGAACATCAAACTTTGTCAATTTCTTAATACATGTCATAAACATATTTTATATCTTTTATTTGTGCATTTTCAACGTTTGATAAAGATGATATGATTTTAATGAATGTATTGGTATTGATGATGATGTCTTGTCGGATAACTACTTAAGATCGTTCAAACAATTTGTTAATAGAGCCTTATAATTATAATAATTAAATTGTTTACTCTATATCTTAAATTCGTTGTTTGATAAAATTTTTACGATATATTTTTTTAAAATTATAAATTTCGATTTTTTATTTGTCGGCTTTACGTCTGGTGTTTTTAAATTTTTATTATTACTTTTCTTCGTTTTTTATCTTCTAGCCACAGAGCTTGCCCAGTTTTATTTTTTTACTTTACCCTCCCACGTTTCTCCCTTCACTACAGCGTTCCCCTTCCACCATTACCTCTCTCCCTCCGCCTCTCCCTCCGCCTCTCCCTCCGCCTCTCCCTCCTCCCGCGACCTCCCCCTGCCTTCGTTTCCCGACCTCCTCTCGGATTCCCCTCCCTCCTTTATTATCTCACTGTCACTAAACTTTATGAAATGCATACATTTTTCAAACAACCCGCTCGCGGGCAGATGTGTCCACACATCTGCCCTGATGATGGACATTGTAACACTGTCCGAAACGTTATTATCCCATCCCACCCCATCTTATCCCATTGCGCCCCCCCCCCCCATCCCCCCGGTTTGGTAAATATAGTCGTGACAATAGCCCTTCCTATCCCAATACGCCCCCCCCCCCTCTTGTGGTACATTATCAGCGAGTAACAAAGGAGTATAATGGTAAGCTCTGGCGTTATGAAATTTGTATAAATTAAAATGTGTGTATTTCATATATTTTAGCGGCTGGGAGGAAAGGCGTGGGAAGGTGGGGTTCGCGGAGAGGAAAGAGACAAAGGAAGGGGAAGGTGGGGAAAGTGAAAGGGAACGGGGACGAGGTCATGCAGAGAGAATCAATTTATTTCTTTGAATGGCAATGCAACGCATACCGGATACCAGCTAGTACGAAATAAATGTCGGTTTAAAAAAAATGAATTTAGCAAGGTTGGAAGCGCGGTTGATTCCTATTACTGGGAAGGAAGGTTCAAACCAAAAATACTTTAAAAGTAATTTGGAAATAGACGTAATATAGTAAAAAAAAACTTTGTTTTATACTGGTTGATTTTTTTAAGTAGTTACACTGCCCGGGCTGGCTATTACAAAATGTTTGCGGATAACTCAACCCTCGATGACCAAGGTGCTGCCCCGACATCGGTTCCTTACTGCGGTTTTCACATGAAAAAGCTGAGGATCCGGCATCGGGATGTACTCCATGTTTTACGACGGCTTGATGTTAATAAAGCTAGTGGGCCTGACGGAATACCTGCCCTGGTATTGCAGAGGTGCGCTGCAGAAATAGCTCTAATTTTGACGAAGCTTTTTAAAATGTCCCTGAAGTCTGGCTCTGTGCCCTGGTTGGAAAAAAGCGGATCTATTTCAAAATCCATCCTATTCCAAAAAAGGGTGGCCGTTCCAACCCGGCCAACTACCCCCCATAGCGATCACATCAGTTCTGTCTAAGGTGATGGAACGTGTGATCAACGACTGCTCACATACCTGCTCTACCTCTACCTTCTCGCGTATGTGACGCATGTTTGGGGCGGTGCCTGAAATGTTTCGGTGAGACCCAAATGGTTGCACTGGACATTTCCAAGGCCTTTGACCGGGTTTGACACCGAGGACTTGTCAACAAACTGCCTTCTTAAAGACTTCCCGCATCCTTGTGTACGTGGATTGCCGAATTTTTGAGGGAGAGGTCGATTAAGGCGGTTGCTGATGGTTTCACCTCTTCCTCGCATTCGATAAATGCTGGCGTCCCACAGGGATCGGTTATGTCTCCGACTTTGTTTTTGTTGCACATCAATGACCTTTTGATGTGTGCACCGATTCATTGTTACGCTGTTGACAGTTCAGTCCATGATAGCTTTTTGTTTGACAAGTCCCCAAAGGGCTCTCAAATTCCAATGGCTCGGAGGGCTTTGAAGCAAAGAATGGACGGTAACCTCGAGAGTGTTTTCTCTTGGGGTAAAAAAAAATCTCGTTGAATTTAATGTTTCAAAGACCCAATCGTGTCTGATTACGTCTAAAGGGGATCAAAATGAAAATCTAGTCTCTTTCAACGGAAGCAATCTTCCGAACAGGCCTTCCATTAACATGCTTGGTGTAACTCTAAGTGACAAGCTCAGATATGGGGGCTCCATCGAAGCCAGAGTTTAGTAAGCCTCTCAAAAACTGGGCGTACTGTACATGGCCCGCAGATATTTTAACAGTACCCAACTGCTATCCCTGTACAAATCACAGATGCGCCTCACGGTTGAATTTAGAAGCCACCTCTGGTATGGAGCCCCAAAATACCTGAAAAAACCTTCGACTCTGTGCAGAAACGGGCGGTTCGTTTGCTAGATTCTCCTAACATAACAAACGGATTGCAATCTTTAGAGTACAGGCGTCGGATGGGAATGCTATCCTTGTTCTACCGGTATTTCAATGGAATATGCTCCGAGGAACTAGCGTCATTGATCCCTTCGGCACCGGTGCATGGTCAGGAAACACGCCAAACGCGTGCCCAACATACGTACACGGTTGACATTTGTCACATGAGAACTGGTCGCTTCTTCGACTCGTTCTTATGTTCAACAGTTAGGCTGTGGAACGATTTGCCGGCCTCTGTGTTTCCTCCTTCCCACAACATGGGTCTCTTCAAGACCAATGTTCATTCCTTCCTTTCCTCAAAAAGACCCTCCACACAGCATCCAAGATGACAAAGGCCCTAAGGAAAATTATTTACCTCAGGGCCTCCTGTGTGGAGAATGTAAAAAAACAAAACTGACATTTTCATAATATGTAGAGCTCGTTAGGTTTATAATAGTCCTTAGGTACAACGGTAAAATATTCTAGTATTTTGGAAAATTTATATTGTCTTTTTAGTAATAAAATAATGTAATTGCTCGTTAGAAAAGTATGTCAATTTTCCACAGTTTTAAGTTAGAACAAATTCTAACTTGAAAATACGGGAAATTGACATCTATTGTCAAACAGGCAAAGCTTCAAACAACTTAAAAAAGTTTGTTGTAATGTTGACAGATGGCTCTTATGATGAATCTTATATGCGAAAATAATTTTAGAATTCAAATTCCGAAATATTCTGCCTAATAAATGGATGTGTGTTTATAATTATAATTTATATTTTTGCATGCGACTCGTATCCTTATCGTTTATCATTACATGCAAATAAAAAAACAAACATTTCATCAAGTATTATATTTTAGAAACTGGTTAAGTAGGTACCTAGCTGCTTACTATTTTGTAATGCGTAATAAATGCATTATATTGCTTTCTCGGAAAACCACAACAATGTTTATCGTTGGTTTATAAGTAGGCACCGAGTCAAAAATTGATTACTACCTAACATTATTTTAGCTAACTCTCGTTATAAGATATAAGAGCATTTTCTACTGATAAATCATAAAAAATTCTTATGTAGGTACCGCCAAGGTCACTTCCTGAGTAATTTACTCATTGTATATTTCCATAAAGTTTTTAGATTTTCCACTAACTCGGCTTTGCTTCGAATTTCAACTATTCTTTTCCTTATTGAGGAGTGAAGTATCTTGCCTTTATTACAGCTAAATGGGAATTTCAAAGCACCATAGCTCTTTTTTTTTTTTTTTTGTTATTGTTTTTGGGGTGTTATGCCGTGTTTCGCTACCTCCTTCTTTAGCCAACGTTTCGGACAGCGTTACAGTGTCCATCATCAGGGCAGATGAGTAAATGATATTGGTGAGAGTGTTTACTTATGTGTGTCGAAGCGATACCATGCTGCCAGCTCCATTTCTCTACGAGCTGGTGTTAGAAAAAATTCAGCATGGTTTTTTGCGTTTAGCTTTGGTGTAGCCGTCAATTACTGGATACCAAGAACTATTGAGCTTAGCTCCGTCGTCTCTGTTAATATTGATGGGGTTTTTATGGATTTCAATTGCCTCCGTAATTAGGCGTGCTCTGTAAGTTTTGGGTCTTCCCAGGACTTCAGGAACAAATCCAAAGTAATGGCCGGTTTCGATTAAGTGCTCGGCGATTGCCGATTTGTCAGGGTGGCCAAGTTTACAAGCACGAAAGTGTTCCGAAATCCTTTTGGAGATCGTCCGCTCTGTCTGGCCTACATAGACCTTGTCACATCCGGAACAGCTGAGTTTATATACTCCATCTGTTTCCAGAGGAAACTTAGTCTTTGCCGACCTCAGTAGGTCTTGGATTTTTGTCGTGGTTCCGAAGACCGTCTTGATGTTCGGTTCTTTGGTTCCTCTTCGGAACCACGACGGTAGAAAATAATCGCAAAGTATGCTCCGAAAATTATAAAAACGTTAATTTCACTTATTTTAGAAGTTATGTGTATGAAAAAATTCAAAGTGTTTCTCTAAAAGCTTTAAAAATTTTTGCTCTATTTTAAACGAGTCGTGTTTTATTAAACATTTTCACAATTTTCGCTTCAATTTTATCGTTTAAAATATTAGCTCGCTCTCTCCGACATTCTGAATTACATATCTCTCCATCTTCTTCTTTTTGAGCGGGGATACGGCGCCTTAAGGGCATCTTCAATTGTTTCTTAATCTACGGTTTATGTACAAAACGTATGGGGGAGGGAGAGGGGGAGTTAACAGGGTTGGTATAAAAGGATTTTATTCAAATTACATGGAATTTCCGGTATTTGTTGCTCTGACAACCTTGACCATTGAATTAATATTAGATTTTAATAACCAAATAAAAGTTCGTATGGAAATCAAAGAATTTATTTACAGTGCCGAAAGTTTGTATTTATACACTGGTTTCTTATTGAGGGTGACCGGACAACTCGGAATGAAACCAACTCAGAAAAATCTCATGCAAGTCATTTAGAGAGATAAAATAAATTATTTATTTTATTTATTTATTTATTTATCAAAAGTATACAATACAGAATATAGTATATTATATAAAGCATTGTACTCCCAGGAGTTAATAAACTCATTGCGGGAATGATACGCATTACATGAAACATATAGCTGTATGTATTAAATGGACATATGATGGGGACATACACAACATTATTATTTCAGATAGTCATTAATAAGATGAAGTTTGAGCATGTTAGTTTGGGTCTTTTTACATTGACTTGCACGTTTGATCTCGTTGGGTAGTTGATTATATTTTTTGTGAGCTATGTATTCTAGGGATCTTAGTCCATATTTTGTTGATTTGATTTTTGATATAAGAAGTTTGTTGTGATTTCTTGTGTTGTGTTGGTGTACGTCGCAATTATAATAGAGTGTAGTGTTGGAATGTGCCGAGTGTTGAATTACTTGTAATATAGTTTTAGTTATTTCAAAAGTGGGAATAGTATTAAAAGGAAGTATTTGGGTGTTTCTGTAGATATCTTTGACATGTGTGTCCCAAGGTAGACTGAAAATATTTCGCAGGGCTCTATTTTGGACGACTTGGACTTCTGAAATCATTTTTTTTGTAGCAAATCCCCAAATTCCGGCGAGATATATTAGATGTGAGTGAATCATAGCATGGTAAATCGATTTTAATAGAGAAGGAGGAAGTAACCCGCGAAGTCTATATAAAACACCAGTTATAGGAGTAATTTTGGATAGAACATGTTTAAATTGGTGATTCCATGTGAGTTGTGAATCAATGAAAAGGCCAAGATATTTTGTAACATCAGCCCTTTCAAGGCGGTTATTATCAAGACTTATATTAAGACTTACATTTTTTTTATTTGCAAACAGTATGTAATGTGTTTTTTTTATGTTTAGGCTAAGTTTGTTTAGTCGCAGCCAGTTTGCCAGGCAAGCTATATCCCTTTCCATTTCCTTTTCAAGTTCGTTTAAATCATTATTGTGATAAAGAATCACTGTATCATCTGCATAGAGTTGTATTGTACCCTTAAGTCCCCATTTAGCAATAACATTTATATATATTAAAAATAGTAATGGTCCAAGTACGGAGCCCTGAGGCACGCCACATTTTATCGTTCCCATGCTGCTTGTCCCTTTTCCAACAAAGGTCTGACAGTGTCGGTTAGAGAGGTAGCTACACAGTAACTTCAGGGGAGTGCCTACTATGCCTAGGTGTTCTAGCTTCTTTAGTAGTATCCCATGGTCAACCGTATCGAAAGCCTTTTTTAAATCTATAAATAAGCCTGCAGTGTGCTTACCCTGGTCTATATGCTTTTGGAGGGCGTATACAAAATCGAAGGCAGCACATTTTGTGTTAGATTGGTTTCTGAATCCATAAAATAAAAGATTGCTTTAAATAAAATAAAAGATTATATAAAAGATTGCTTTAATAGGTTACGTTAGGTTAGGGTTATCGGCTAATTTTAAATTTTTTTTTTCATAGCTTTTAGTTAATGACTTTTCAAGGAGGTGTTGAGTTGACTTTATCTCAGTTGGCATGGAACCGTATCTTTTCTGTACGCTTCTTTTGGATAAAGTTGAATTTTATGTAAGTAGGTATTTTCCCTAAACCGACTTCATGATGTATAAAGTATGCCCGGGGCCAATAGTCAGGGGATCAAATGTAATCAGTTATAATAATAAGGTAAACAAATGCATACTTTGTTGAACTGTTTCCTGGTAAAGTCGTAAATAATTAGAAAAAGTTCAAGAGTTTATCGGCATTTTAAAACAATACTGATTAATAATTATAAATTATTGTAGAAGTTTTTGACCGATCAAATCAAGGCCAACAACATTACTTCATTATAATAATATATCTGCCTCCAATAATTATTATTGTTGTCATCGAAATGTCTGCTAAAATAATTATTTCAAAAATGTAAAGTTGCGCTTCTCTGTAAATAGGTACTTACTTAGTGAAGATAATAAAATACGTTAAAACACTACTAAACTACATTTTTTAACAAAAAAAAACAAATTACAACAAACACAAAATATCATTAACAGACCAGTTAGACAAACGTACAAAGAAAATGTAAAAACTGCGACGGTAATCACAAGCATTCGACAAAGAGACTACAAATTAATACCATTGGGTGAGGTTTGTCTGGATCTGGCGCTCTTGAAATTTGGGAGGCATCGCCTTGTACCGCAGCGGGAATGATGATAATGAATATACTTTTTCACATATTGACTCCTCATAGCAATTTCCTTCCCAGAACTTTCTCTCCTTCTTTTCCTAAAAAGACCATCCACACAGCATTCCAAAAGATGACGCAGGTCCTGAGGTTTTTTTCATCGGGGCCTCCTGTGTGGAGCTAACTTAAAAATAAATACATGTTTATACATATCTGCTACAACGGATAACTGGTCGAACGGATGGTGAAATACCCCCAAGAATGCCTACTAGAACTAAAACAGGACAAATTGATTTCTGTCATGTCAATCATTATTAAAATAAGAAATCAATATGCTTAGGTCAATTACATGTTTACATGTTTTTAAAGCGTGCGACCTAGTGAAAGTATCGTTAGGTAGATCGCCAGGTCAAACAAATTGGCAAGTTGGATATTTTTTTAATTGATAATAAAAACATTGTAACGAGGGGGGTAATCTAAAAATAGGCCTTTACACGAGCGGCTCCGATAAATAAAATTCCTGACCAAACTATCTGGTTAAGTACCTAATAATCTGTCGATAAATAATCGGTACCCAATCTCCCCTTTGATGTAATTAGTAAAGTTTGATTTTCCATATGGTGCGGCAGTCACAGCGACGTAATCACACCTTATCAGGAAATAGTATCTGTAGTACACGGGTAGGTAGTTACTTTATGGAAATAAAATTGTTTTTCATTTTAGCGTATCTAGAAACTGTCACGTGCCGATACCTACGCCAATATAAAAAAACTCTGTGTATAATCACACAGTTTGTTGGTTAGGTACTTACTTTTAATTATTTCCTACATTATCAGTGGCGAGCATTGATCAGTGATCAGGGGTACATTTCAGCTCTTTCTATTGTAAATGCACGGTATAAGATTGAATATTTTTGAAGTGAAAACTTCTTTAGCACAGATGTGATTTGAAACTCGATGAAACGAAAAATAGCGATACTAAAAAGAGACAAACACATACATCTGTAGGATTTGGCCTGCGAGAGAATGAAATAGTATAATTTTGTGCGGTGCTTTGTAGCCTCCCCACTCTTGTCTACTTTAGTTTTCTGAAGGTTTCACTTCAACCGCGTGTGAATTGCACACTCTGTTTTTTGTATTATTTTTCGAAGAAGATGAGAACGGGAAAGAGAGGAGAACCATGAACCTAAAAAGCCCTAGACACTAGACAGAGTGATTTGAAATCCTATTGTGATTTTCTATAAATTGCATTGAAGCCAAATCTATGATGAAGGGAAATTGTCCGGCAGCCATCTTGTTCAATGATGGTTTGTACAGAAAGTGGGATAGGTACTTTTTTTCCAATTATTTAGTTTAGCACGTGTAGTAGGTTTAGGATTAGGTCAAAACAACAAGCAGCTTATCAATCGTTTTTCCTTCAAGTCAATGCGTGACTGCTTTCATAAAGCGTAATATGCGGAGACCCCTCGCAAAGCAAACAGGGTTCAACATTCTTATCTTTGAACTTCATATTCTTAAATTTGAGGTCACAACTTTCATGTCAGAGAAGGACTAGACCCGAAATAAGCCATTTTCATGTCTCATTTCGCGCTCATCACGCATTCGCAGAAAAGGCGGATTAAAAAAATAATAATAACGTAGCATTTGTAGGTATAGCGCAGTTTTGTATATTTCACTTCAGCTGAAAAAGAAGAAGATGGAGAGATATGTAATTACGAGTGTTGGACAGAGCGCGCTAATATGTTTAGTCGTAGAATAGCAGCGAAAATTGCGAAAAAGCTTAATAAAACATGACTCGTTTAAAATAGAGCAAAAATCTCGTGGAAGGTATCTTAAGTATCATTTAAAGAAACATTGTGAATTTTTTCACAAATATAACTTGTGAAATAAAAAAAAAGACTTGTTTAAAATAATTTTCGAAGCATACTTTGCGATTTTTTTCTATCGAGGGAATTTTATATAATTTGCGTTTCGGCGTGGAACGTATCTAGATATTATCTTCAAAAATAACATATATTTTTTTAAGAGCTTAAAAACTTCAAATGTTTAAGGGAGATATGTAAGAAATCGGTCGAAATACGAATAGTAGACCCTTAAATACAATCCATATCCATACTAATATTATAAATGCGAAACTGCTCGACTTTGTTTGTTACGTTTTCACGCGTAAAATTATTTTACCAAAAGAAAGTTAAATTATATGCGAGGACTAAAGGCTGCATATAATAGTAAGCTCTAGCGTTATGAAATTGTAAATTTTAATATAATATATTTGTTATACGTTTTCTGTCGCTAAGAAGAGCGGGTTATTTCTAAAGTCAGAAAACAAATCGTTGCTATGGAAACGATGTTGATATATTTGTGGGCTCTATGCTGGTAGGTACTCAGCCCCCTACCTACTGGTCGGCTGCTGCTCCAGAAAATTATTTGAATATGTTTTGTTTTTTTTTTACAAGCTTTGGGATAAATGTCAGATGAGAGTTCCTACATTAAAAATATAATTCGTAACGATTATAAAGACTGTATGATAAATAGTATTATTTTTTATTGTATTTACAAACTTCCACATATTTAAATAAAAATAAATCTCCGAAATGTTTGTAAGCGCATAAATTCCGAACGACTGCACCAAATTGGATAAGTTATTCTTTTTTCTTTGAGCATTTTTTTCTAGCATTATGAAATTTAGATGGCACACGAGCTGTTTGAAAACTGAATGTACCGGAATTGAATGTATTGAATGCGGGAGGGGGTGGTGGGAGGGAGGAGTGGGGGAGGGGGGGATAATTGATAAGTGCCAGCGCTACAGTAATTTCCCCTTATACCATGAGAGCGAAGCCGCGGGGAAAAACTAGTAAACTATAAAATAATCCTAGGAAAATTGATCAAATAATATAAAACAAACAAAATACAGTATATATGTTACTGTAAAAACCCATAAATTGGTAAATCTTAGGTTTTACTAGTAAATCATTGGATTTACCAACATGAGCGAAAGAGATGAATTTGAATGAACGATGAACACAGAACAGTTCGGACTTTTGCCATTAAAAGTTGGTAAATCTTAGAATTTACCGGAAAATCTTAAGATTTACAGTAATAAATAGAAATATTTTTTAGTAATAACTTTTATAGTAATATATACAAAGAAATGCAAGAGAACAAAATTAACAATAACAGCGCTGTTGTAGCACAAAAAAGGACATTAAAACCAACATTTAATACCTACAAAACAGGAGGCAGTTTAAGTTCAGAAATATGAAACGCATATAAAAGGTATGGGTACCACCGCCCCGATTGGAAACGATTTACTGGATAACCAACACCTCTGCCTTAGGTCACCCGAAGTGCTTCGCTATGCTTGGTGACTTAGCAGGGGTGCCCGGGTTCATGGGGTGGTTTATACAGGTTTTGACGGTGGAAGCATCTGCCCACGAGCTGTGTGGCAGGCCAGAACGGAAGAGACTGGTTGAAGGAGACCTTTTAACCTTTCCAGGGATTTTTCACCTTGCACCGCAGTGGGAGGGTTGGATTTATACGTCCGTCACTCCTGGTGACCATGCCCACAGATTCCTAACCACCCGTCATAGCTATTTCCTTCCCAGAACTTCATTTCCTTCATTTCCTCAAATGATCCTTTGCACAGCATTCCCAAAGATAATACATGCCCTGAGGGGAATGATTTTCCTCAGTTGCTCCTGTGTGGGGCAGCAAGGTAACGCACCCAGTGAGGCCCTCATTATCAAAGAGTTATTGTACCTACCTAAAAACAAAATTAAAACTACTTT
The DNA here is from genome assembly GCA_936435175.1 of Glyphotaelius pellucidus. NCBI lineage: Eukaryota > Metazoa > Arthropoda > Insecta > Trichoptera > Limnephilidae > Glyphotaelius > Glyphotaelius pellucidus. The sequence goes on from OW386544.1 coordinate 29,941,670, forward strand.
TTAAAATGGAGGTAGGTAAGCACCTACAATTTTATTAAAAAAATCTGTGGACTTGATAGTTCGTTAGTTCCTGTTTTGGCCGCCCGTTTTGATAACTGTGTCAGTCCATAACAATTATCAATATATTAACTTCCTAGAGTTATTAATTTACTGAAAACATTCATCCAAAACAACTTTCTACCTGGTGCAATAAATTACTCAAAGAAGTTGATCTTGAATAAATATACGATAAGATAGCGATGTCTACATACATTTTTAATTAAATTCGAGGTACGCAATCTTCAAAACATTGAAATAACAGGAAAAACCGAGTACGTACTTATTAAAATTGAAAAAAAAAATGATAATAAATAATTTTTATATACCAGGGTACCTAGCACGGTCTGTCAACAAAGGATTTATCAATTGTGTAGGTAACTCGTCATCGTTCCCAAGCACGACTCTAGATCACCAAGGAACAAACAACAGGTCACGTCAAATAAATTAGGAACACATAGGACGGGTTGTTTCAAAAAATTTGATGGATTCATCAAATATTTGAAGTTAATTTTCACGTTCTGAGTAAGTTCTATTAAAGTTCTGCGATGATTTCAGTTTTGTGAATCAACTGGCCTATAATGATGTAACAAGAGAACATGAATAAAATTTACGCAGAACGTGAAAATTAACTTCAAATATTTGATGAATCCATCAAATTTGTTGAAACAACCCGTCCTTAGTCGTTGTGAACTGTTGTTTCTTCGTCAGCGGCCTGCAGTCGTGCACTCGGGAGCGATGACAAGTTACCGACATTATCGATAAAACCTATGTCGATCGACCGTGCTAGGTACCCCAGGTAAAAATATAAACAAGCTGAATAATAATTAGTTGTAATTTTTTTTCCAAAGCTCTGAAAAATAATTCAAGACCTGGCCCTAGCACGGTCGATCGATAAGGATTGATAAGATAACTGCCGCTGTGGACGAGGGGTAAGGCTAGCTTTACACTCGTAATTAAAAATTACGGATTACGTAAGATTTTGACAGGTTACTCCCAGGAGCGTTTACATATGCATCTGACTTGTGGTAATTAATGATCACGGAAGTGTTTCGGAAGTTCGACCTGTGTAACTGCTCATGCGACCGTTTACATCTGTAAATTTATTTGCGGTAAGATGGCTTCCTTTCAACAACGACCTGCTACTGTCAAATTTACGCGATTTTGTCAAGAAAGTCGAAAAGGACCAAATAAAGTGCTGAAATAGAATTTGGCTTTAATTAAACAAATCTCCACGCACTTTTTTGCCGTCAAAGGCGAAAATTAATGGATTTCTTTCATTTTATTCGGATGACAGCTACCTGACAGCTGCCGACAGCAACCGAATTCGTATTCAAATACGTAATTTTAAAAACAGAAATATTGAGATTATAAAGGTTTGGACCGATAATTGAATAGAAGGATGCTCATTTTCAGAAAACTCAAATAAGTGGAAATAAATACTAGTTTTATAGGAAAATAATCCAATAAAAACAAATGTCTTTTGATTTTTGACATTTCGCAACGGCGCATTTTGGTACTATTTCTTACAAAAAGTCCCTCAGCTTATCAAACTGATTTTATAAGCTGTGAGAAGGCTGTAATTTCGCGCGGACGCGATTAGACCTGTCAAAAAACTTCCGGAAGAAGAAGTTCTGTAACATGCTTTAAATTACGTTAAGTGACTTTTGGTGTCGTTTACATTGGTAATTTGGCCATAATTCGCTTACACGAGCGAATTACGGGAAAAAACTTACGAATGTAAAGCCAGCCAAAGACTCTTGACTCGCAATCTGAGGATCGCGGGTTCGAACCTGGCGTGCACAAAATTTTTTATTTGAAATAATTCTTTCACAATTAATTAATTAAAAATAATACACCATACGTGTAAGACACTCTCTGTATCGCCCTGGTGTAAGACCACCATTCAGAAATGAAAACCTTCTTAAAACAGCGGTTATTATTTTTTATGATGTTTAATAAAATATTTTTAAAAAATCTCAAAAAATTGTCTCTTAGTTCGTTAATTTTGTCACGTGGGTTGTCATTCGAAATAGGTATACACGCAGCTCGTGTTTATCAATTTGAGAGACGGGAATGGGTACCACCGCCCCGGGAACCTTTATTGGATAACCAACACCTCTGCCATAGGTCACCCCAAGCGGTTCGCTACGTTTGGTGATTTAGCAGGGGTGCTCGGGTTCATGGGGTAAGGTTTATCTAGGTCTTGGAGGCGGATGACCAGGAAACACTGAACCCCAGATTCCTACCCACCCCTTAAACCCTTTTCCTTCCCAGAACTCTCCTCACCTTCCTTTCTTTAAAAAAAACCCTCCACACAGCATCCCCAAAGATGACATAAGCCCCGAGGGAAATTATTTTCCTCAGAGCCTCCTGTATGGAACTCATGTAAAAAAAAATCACCCTCGATAGGCGTTTCAGGCATCCGTTCCCCCTTGCTACAATTTCCCCTCTGAGATCCAGAGAGAATTCATTTATAGTAAAAAAAAATCCTCACTTTAGGTGGAAATGTGACAGAGTGGTAAAAGTTATGCAGGTTAAAAAGAAGAACAACCCACCTGATAAAGTTTAAAGTGGAATAATTGAAAATATATAAAATTGTACCACTCCACCCTCCTTCTTTTTCGATGGACTTCTCTTCATTTTCCCGGTACCTACCTAATGCTCTAAGGTTTTCCCCAGTTGCTTCACAATAAAATGGCTGATTTAAGTGGCGTTGCAGCCATGTGATGTTTTAACATAATAATGTTTCTATTATTTACACATTTTGTTTTCCCGGGGTTGCTGGCCCGGCCCTTTGAGGGTGCATTTGGGAGTCAGCTCGTGGCACCGACCTACGGCTTGGCTCAGGGCTGGCGCTGAGGCACAGTAATAATGATCAAATTTCGTAGGAAGGGCGTGGGCTAAGGGCCAAGTGCTGAAATAATACTGGCCGTATTGGCTTGCATTATTTTATTCAACCTGCATCGGAACCCGATTGGTCCACGTGGGGAACAATGCGGAAAACCATGGAAAACAATAAATTATTCTCAAGCCTTTTTTTACATGGCTGTGTTTTGTACAATATCAGGAAAGAATATTGTCAGCAGGTACTCAGTTAATGTAATAGTATGCATAGCGCGAAAAGTGATGATGTTTGCAATGACGTCACGCATTTCCACGAACTGATTGTGAAATACGGCCTGAGAGCACTTGCAAGTCTCGCCGCAAATCAATTATTTCTGATCGTATATGAAAAATATAATATTTAAGCTAACTGTAGACAAAATAATTGAGATACTGCAGATTGCAACCATCACGAATAAACATAACATGTTTTATTATGGCCTAATTTTAAAATGTTTCGGAATTCGAAAGTAACCTATAATTACGCCGTCTCTTTCTAGCGCTATGGAAATATCGCCGAATGGTTGAGACAGCGATATGCGACAGCGGTCGGCCGATTCCAATTTTGCTCACTCCTCCTCCATGACACTTACAACGAGCATCAACTATTTTATACCTCTTGTGCCACCGCGGTAAAAATGGGTTACTAGTTGCTTTTTTTTCCGCAGACGTAAGTCTGCTAAACAATCGATAATCATGGAGTAAGTACAACCTTTTTTCAATAATTAATTCGATGTATTTCACGAGATATTTAGATTTTAAGTTCAGAGTTCGTATCCCCATATTGGAATGTCAGATGGATGACGCAAGGAAAATTTTACTCAAATTATATCTAATCAGTGTTAATATAGTAAAAATATTATTTTAAATTTTTTTTGTCGCGGGAAAAGTACTTGTTTTGTTCCGTTTGTGAATTATCTATTTTGAAATGCATCCAAGATGTGTCACTTTTGTGTTCAAAATGGCGGCCATTTTTGTTTACTTCGGAATGTTATAATTTGACACACAAGCATGAACGCCGAGACAGCTGTCACAATAATAAAAAACTAAAATACTTACAGAATTTAACCAAATTAAATTTAATTAAAATCTAAAAAGAAATTAAACAGTGTTATACAAATTAAACACAATAATAACTTGACAAGCATAACATCTAAAAGAGCGGCAAAATGTAAAATTTAAAATTTCCAACAAAGTATTTTTTTAATTCAAAGATTATGCCATAGTATCAGTAATTCATCTAAGTACCTACTTACATTAATTCAATTCCACTATATTTTAGGGTACGCTTTCGAAATCGCTGAACATGCTTTTGATTAATTTATTTACTGTAAAATAAAAATTTTGCATTCGGAACGATGGAAAATACTGCATTCAAAATTTGCTTTCTTTGTATTAGACCACAGCCGTGATTTCGAAAGTTTACCAATTTTTTTTTCTGTTGAGTAGGTACCTATTGTTATGAATATTTGACTAATTTTGTATTTTGATTTTATTTTCAGAGCCATCATGGCGTTTTTAGCAAACCTTTTAGTCTTTACGACTCAAATATCATCATTATATCAAGACATCAGCATCATTCGACCTTCTCCTGAGGCGTCCGCATTATCCTCATCTACTTCATCATTATTAATATCGGATAATCTACCTAAGATCAATCTTTCATCTATCAAGGTATGTTGAATCACAATTATCATTATTTTATGATTATCATTATTGCATTGGACGGAGGGAGAAAGGAGTTCATGTGAAGTAAATGGAAATGTTTTTAAAATAAGGATATCCAGCTTTTCAGAAGGGTGATTCTATATCTTTTGCCACAGCATAACGCTTGATAAATTGGCCATATATGACACATTTTGACAATTTTCTTAAATTCGGTAGTGAGCTAAATACCGCGTTTATGAGGCATCAATTAGTTAGTCGAGGGAAAATTTGCGAATCGAATGACATCATGTAAAAATAATAGGACAAATTTTGAAGTAGTTGTCATAACTAATATAATATAGTAATTTGTGTTTTTTATTAGATAGTTAATCCACACTAACTGATTTCAGTACACGACAGGCATAGACGAGCCATTGAAAGCCGTAGAAAATAATAGAAATTTGACAGCGGTAACGCACGGCGGACACCTTCCAATATCCAACGGATTTTGCCTTTTTTCCTAATTGTCGCGTAAAGCTAACTTAACGCAAAAGATAACACAAAAGTTACAGAATCACCCTTCTAGATTCTTAGCATAGTTCCTTCTTATACTAAATAAGTTGAAAAAAGTAGTAATTAAGTTATTTTGATCGTTTGTCCATATTAAAAAGTAAGTAATAAATAATAGTAAAAAGTAAGTGTTTCAAAGTCCCAATCATGTCTGATTACGTCTAAAAGGGATCAAAATGAAAATCTAGTCTCCTTCAACAGAAGCAATCTCCCGAAAAGGCCCTCCATTGATATGCTTGGTGTAAATCTAAGTGACCAGCTCAGGTACGGGGGCTCCATCGAAGCCAGAGTTAAATTAGCCTCTCAGAAACTGGGCATACTGTACAGGGCCCGCAGATACTGTAATAGTACACAACTCCTAACCCTGTACAAAGGGCAAGTGCGCCCCACGGTTGAATTTGGCAGCCACCTCTGGTCTGGAGCCCCAAAATATCTAAAAAAAAACCTCGACTGCAGAAACGGGCAGTGCATTTGATAGATTCTCTTAATTTAACAAACGGATTGCAATCTTTAGAGCACAGGCGTCAGGTGGGAATGCTATCCTTGTTCTACCGGTATTACAATGGAAGATGCTCCGAGGAACTAGCGTCATTGATCCCCTCGGCACTGGTGCATAGTCAAGAAGCACGCCAAACACGTGCCCAACATTTGTACACGGTTGACATTAGTCACATGAGAACGGGTCGTTTCTACGACTCGTTCTTGAGTTCAACAACTCGACTGTGGAACGATTTGCCGGCCTCTCCCTCCTTGCCGGTCTCTTCAAGAGCCATGTTCACTCCTTCCTATCCTCAAAAACACTTCCACACAGCATCATCAAAGATGACATAGGCCCTGAGGGAAATTAAGGAAAAGCCTGAGTACAGAAATTTTACCCAGAAGAGATGTATGAATATGATTGAAGCTTGGTGATCGTCCCAAGTTGTGGTACTATGGAGGGTTTGATTTAAAAAAAATAATAATTGTATTGAATTAAATTCAGCTTGCCCGAATTTTCATTCTTTGTTTCATGTGTCATTAGACACGTGGTGTGAGCGAAATACATATCCCTCACCAAGAAATGTAACTTGGGACATAATTTAATTAATAAGAGCGTGAATGTTGACCACAGTATTGAAATTTCTCCAAAACATGAACGGTGCTCACCAATTTTTCGGAACTCTTTGGCGAGATGGCGCCACTTTAGTTCACAGTACCCATACTGATAATTCCAGCAAGTCAGAAGAAGTTGCAAAACTGCTGTTGTTATTCCTAAACCACCTATTTTTGTGAGTACAAGCTGCTACTGGACTCAAGATAGCAGTCCATCCTCTCTGCCTACCCCTGTGGAGAAATGTCATGGTTGCCAGTCATGAATTGATATAATGAATTGCCCCTAAATTGGACAAATGTCTTGTTTACTTTGATTCTATTGAAATGATATTGTGCGCAATTAATTGACATGTATGAATATAGTACACATTGAATATGATGATTCTTCAAATCAAAAGAAAACATTATTACTGCTTTTCAATTTAATGCAACTGCAAAAAATTAAATAGTTGACGCAATTAATTTTAATTGTTTTCTGTTGGATAATCTATGAATATTTGCAAAGCTTATAGGGTCATCCAGTTTAAAAAAAATAAATTAATAATCTTTATATATAAAAATCTTGCTTCACGATGTTTTTCGAGATAAACTCCGAAACTACTTGACAGATTTAGATGAAATTTGGCTTACTGTGTATTATTTGGTCCAACTTAAAAGATAGGATAGTTTGGACCTCGATATTTATTATTGCAAATTAAATGTTCATTAAGTATTTGTTATATGACAATGCTTTGTAATTATTTGTAAGTTCCATTAGTTTCTAATAGATGGCGGTGTAAGTTAATTTATCAACACAACGCTTGGTTATCTAGGTTGGGTAACCATCCAGTGGATGGCGTTGTGTTTCGATTTCACGTAACAGCAACGCGTGGCCGGGTCAGCTAGTACATTTATGAAATCAATCAATGTTAGCTGCTGTAAATCATGTTGAATTTAACTCTCTTGGCGATGCACCACGTCGTGTAAAATTTGGAATCGGACTGCTAACAATAACACTCCTTATGTAGATTGTCCCGGTTAAATAGTTCCCTCAATGAGCTTATAACTGAACGATAACCTTCTCCATCTTCTGGTTCCCTTTAACTGTATGTATTGTTGCAATAACGTGTGACGGCTTATTCCAGGGAATAACAACAGCCTGCGATGAGTTCTTCAACCAACGGCTCGCAGTGGTCCGCCAAGGCGGAGCCACTGTCCCCCTTCTCCTATGATGACAACTACTGGCTACACGACGATGACTTGGCTCTCAATAATCAAGGTAAGCATCCATACGTACGACACACAAAGCACATAAATACACATTTCTTTTTGAAACTCTAGGCATTTGTAGATCATGTCCATAATCTTTTAAAATATTATTTGGAACACTAGGCATTCTTAGCACATAATTTATGTACTCCTCTGTCGAACACTAGGCATTCACAGCACATAAATACTTATTCCTTCGTAGTACACCTCCATACTCTCGTGGAACACAAGGCATTCATACCACATAATATACATATGTACTCTTTTGTCGAACACTAGGCATTCACAGCATGTAAATACATACTTCTCTGTGGTACACTGAGCTTTCATGGTACATATCCATACTCTTGCGGAACACTAGGCGTTCAAAGCACATAATATACATACATTTTTTGATTACCAGGCATTCACAGCACACACATTGGTTGAACATGTGCTGTTTCAGTTCAACAGTATCCTTCGATAAACCCCACAGAATAGAAAAAAATATACCTTTTATCTGTCATCTTTATTTGATGATAAAAGGTGCTAAAAGTAAGCCAATTATTATTAGGTATTATTTTAGCATTTGCAACAATTTGGTTTACAGTACTACTAATTTAGATTGCTCGATTGTTTTTAGAAAGATGTCCAATTTTTGCAATTTGTTTTATAGGAATTTGTAATTATTTGTATCTTGATTTTTTTTTTTTGTTAAGGATTTTCATTATCATGTCTGATTCCTCAAGGTGTCATTGTTATGGTTTTTAGAAATTAGGAAAGAAATTTCATTGCCTGTTTTGAGGAAACGCTGGCGGCTTTTTGTCTGTACAAACATATTTCCCTATTTCCTCTTTAGACTTAAACACTAGTGCAATTATTTTTTGATATGATGAATACGGATGTCAACCACTGGCTTGTCTCTACGTTTTTTGAAGTGAAAAATTCTTTAGTACCGTTGTGATTTGAAACTCAGTGAAATGAAAACTAGCGGCACTAAAAAGAGACAAACACATACATCTGTAGGATTTAGCCTGCCAGAGAATGAGGTAGTATAATCAGTCTCCTTTTTGTGCGGTGCTTTGTAGCCTATCGGTCTTCTCTTTGTGCGGTGCTTCAAGGCCTCCCCACTCTTGTCTACTTTAGTTTTCTGAAGGTTTTCCCTTCTACCACATGCGAATTGCAAACTCTGATATTTTTACTTTTTTTGATAACTTTCTTCTTATAGGACCCTCCAAAAATCCTTAAATTGATATAAATCCATATTTTGAACTCCCATCAACAGAGGTTTTGTATACAAATTTGAAAATGTATTTTTAGTAAGCAAAATGTACAGATATGGAACATTTTCTTCTAATACTGTTAGTGAAAAAATCGCTTCAGTTTAGGAAAAAAAAGAGGGGAATACAAACCTCAATTTTGATGATTTTATATAGGAATAATCAGCCTGAGGTGCAGCGGCAGATTTATACTTTTCATAAGTATAGGCCACTGCATTTGCGCCGCCCCTTCCTCCTTCTTAGAAGTTACCACCTAAAGGCGGAACTCCTGCGCCAGAATACACATGAAAACTAGCTTGAACCCCACTATAAACGTTCTTTGTTTTCCGTCTCCTGCGTTTTTTTAAACATGGTTTGAAAGATTGGTGTGAACAGGTGTGAAGTTCGCGCGGTCACACACTTTGCTAGTGGCCTGTCCACGCGTACGCAACTATGCGCAACTGACTTGACGTTTGACGTTTAGCGTTTAAATAAATGTTAAAATATGTTCCGATGAAGAAGAGATGCTACATCAGGGAGAAAACAGAGATATTTTAAAAGATGTTTATTTACCAGGAAAGATTTCCGACTAATATCAATTATTATGACCTAAAGTCAGTATTTGAATTTCGAATGCGTAATTAATTACGCATTCGAAATTCAAACGTCAAAAGTCGAGTTCTGTTAAGAAATTTAGCGATGACATTGTAAACCAAATATAAAGGAGAACACGCAGATTCTCTCACGCAGATCCTAACCTACCTAACTAGATTTTTATTAGGTATTTATTTATCAGGGAAAGAATAGAATACCTATTTTAATTGGTCATTTCTTCCGTGTCTCTGAAACCGATTTATAAATTAATAGACTTTATTTACAAGTGAGATCACGAAAGATATAATCATCATTACGACAGTATTTATTTGGAATTTAAAGTCATAATTAGGTATTAGGCTCGCGCGGTTGACATAACCCCAAACGTCATTCGATTTACCTCCGGTACCAACCAACCGCTTCGTACGGCTCCTGTAAAAATATGAACTTATTTCCCCCCCCGCCGGCCCCGCCTGCCATCCCGCTCCCGCTTCACCCACTTCAAAAATAATATTAATATTAATATTGTTAATATTCGTTATTATGTTATAATTTTATTATCAAATATATTTATTATATTGTATTTAGGTATCATAATATTTTAAACTAGTGATTATTAAGCTTGCTCATTGCGCATAACCTCAAAAACTTGTTCGGTTTGATTCTCCATACATGACCGCATCGCGCGGCTCTTGTAAAAATATGAACACATTTCCCCCCGCCAGCCTTCCCCCTTCGCCCGGGAGATGAATGTTTTCCGTCGGCTGTGGTAAAGCTTGAACACAGGGTTTTTGAACACGAAGTGTTCAAATTTTCAATGTTTTGGGTGCTGTTCAAGCTAGTGTTCATGTGTATTGTGGCGCAGGATACGGGCCTTTACATAATCACTCACTTGGAGGCTTGGCGCCGCCCCCTGAAATCTGCCGCCCCTAGGCCGCGGCCTGTACGGTCTATTGACAAATCCAGGACTGCTGAGGTGCGGTTACTCACGGGGACAACAGCGACAGTTTATTGTAATATCTATTAAACAAATTTCTCGGCACCTGTAGTTCCTCTTAAGAATAGAAATTGACCTTCATCTGCGTTTCTCTCTGCATCCTAGCAATTAATTCGTAATAATAGAATCTGTGTTATTTGTTTCTTTATGTAAAACACAATAATTTTTATGGCTCCGTCTACCGCGTGTAGATGTCACTAACGCTGACCCGTACTTAATTACATAACCAACATGATCTTTGATCATCCATGTTTCACTCAAGCCACAAGCATATCTAGTATTTTATTCTCACCGGACATCTGTTGATGTTTTTTTTAAACATCTTGCTTTGTATTTAAAAAAACTAACAATTTTATTGACCAAAGGCCTTTTTATCTCTGTTTTAAAACAGTTCTTTATCTTTTTGTTAAAATAATTTGCCTTTACAAAGAAGTGTCAATACAAATACACATGCAGTCAGTCTATACTAATATTATAATTGCGAAACTGCGTGTGTTTGTTACGCTTTCACGCACGAACCACTAAACCGATTTTAAAAATTCTTTCACCATTAGACAGCTACATTATATATGAGTAATATAGTCGGTATATAATGGTAAGCTCTGGCATTATGAAATTATAAATATATTGCTAATGTCAGAAGAAAAGCAAAACAAAACGTTGCCGTGGATACAATGTTGATATATTTGTGGGAATTTTTATTTCAGGCATCGTAGTTCATATCTATTTCTAAAAATGAATCGCCGAAATGTGTGTACACGCATAACTTCCGACCGACTGCACCAAATTGGATAATTTTTTTTTGTGTTCGTTATTTTGTATAAAACTACTGGTGAGCTCTGGCATTATGGAATTAGAAATAGGTGGCACGCGAGCTGTTTGAAAACTGAATGTACCAGGACTGAATGTTTGGAATGCGGGAGGGGAACTCGGGTGGGAGGTTTGCGGGAGAGGGGGTGGAAGGGAACCAGTGAGGAGGAAGGGGAACTCGGGAGGGGGGTTCGCGAGACAGGGGAAGGGGGGGAGTGGAGTGGGGAGAGGGAAGATGGAGGAGGCAAAGTGGGAACGCGAGAGGGGAAGGGGATGTGGAGGAGGAAGGGGAGGCGGAAGGAAAACGGGACGAATGGGAAAGGACACGCAGGGAGAAACAATTTATTTATTAAATGGCATAGCAACGCATGCTGGGTACCAGCTAGTAAGTTAATAATCGTAAAACATATTTTCTCTCTTTGTCTCTTTTGATATTAAGATCAACCACATCAAAGTTTAGTTTATACGCCCACATTTCTGTTCATATATGTTTGCTAAATATTTACAAAATGTGGTGCCTCACATCTGGGAAAATCACGTGAAATTCTCGTGCTTTATTTAATTGTCTCCATGACAGATCAGAACAGTGTCAAATCAGAATGCTATTGAGAAGTGATATAAAGTCATAAGTAACGGAGAAAAACTAGCAAAACCTAACTTAACCTTTTTTTGTTTGACACCTTGTGACATTATGATGTATCACTTTTCTGATCTGTCTTTGAGCCAATTAAATATAGAATGCGAATTTCACTTGATTTTTAGTGATAAGACACTGGCTCGATTATCGGTAGATCCCGGTTCAAGTTCCAATCGCACGATTAACCCCCATTTCTCAATTATAATCTCTTGTACTTATTTCAACATAATTAACTATGGTTTTTGTGGAATTTCCTTGATCCTCGCAAGTAAATTACACAAAGCTAAAAGTTAGAACCCTCCCCACAGCATCCCCAAAGATGACAGGCCCTGAGGGAAATTATTTTCCTCAGGGCCTCCTCTGTGGAGCTCATGTAAAAAAAAAACTGAACTCACTGAAAATTTTATTTGAAATTCTTGCCATCTGTTGTTGATTTCTCGTAACTATATTAGCGTGGAATTGCACCAAATCTGTCAACTGGCATAGAGATTTTGTGTGCTACCCGTAATCATTCGGGGTACAATCTACGATGGAACCTTGAGCACAATAAGAAGATCTCAGTTATTATTAGATGGTTTTGTGTTGCAAATAATTATATTTCAAATATGCACAAAGATGAATACAAACTGGCTTTGCCCAGATTTCAACATTTTTTTTATAACTCTGGACTCTTGAATGTGAATGAATGAATATAATTAAAAAATGTTAATTTCGGTGGTGTTTTTGTCTGTAACTAAGGTTGATCTGCTTTGAATTTTAGTGTCGTTTTCAAAAATAGAACTGATTTAGAAATAGGTACCAAAGGGCGATAGAGTAGGTACCAAAATAATTTTATTTTAATAATTATTTCTTTTGTTTAATTGCAAAAACTCTTATGAAACTGTCAAAAATGTCACAGTTTGAGAATGACATTTTGCAAACCATCAATTGTTCAATCAAAATTCAATTTTCAAATAATCTCTTTAAATTAATGAATTTAATCGTAGTACTCACTTACGGTCTTAACCAAAATCGAATAGGTACTTTGAATCTAATCATTCATACATTATATTTATTTTAAATAAGACAAATTTGTCTTATAAATGTTCTTATAAGACAAAATGAATGTTTGTAATATATGAAAAATGAAAATTTGTAAAAAAAAATTGATGGAAATGAAAAACAGATGGCACAAGGGCTGTTTGAAAATCTGAGTGTACCGGGACTGAATATATTGAACGCGAGAGAGGGGATCGCGGGAGGAGGATTCGCAAGAAAGGGAAGGTGGGGAAGTTGGAGGCGGAACGCATGATGGGAAGGGGAGGCGCAAGGGGAATGGGATGAATGGAAAAAGACATGCAAGGGGAAACAATTTCTTTATTAGTGGCACGCACGCATGCCGGGAACTCGCTAGTATATTATTAAATAAAAATTGAAATGCTTGAAATGGCTTTAGCCGTGTTTAGTGACCAGATCTGAATAGCCAGGTACTTTCCCACCTTCCTCTTCCCTATCTCCTTCCCCTCCCCACTACCTTCAGCCTCACAACATACCCCGATTGGGGATGCCATAGTCTCACTTGCTCCAGACGGGAGCAGTTGGGACTCTTGTGCGGTATTAACTGTAAAAAAAAAAAAAAAACAAACAAAAGGATAACTCAATTACTTTTGGACAGTTAATTTCAAAGCTCCATAAGTAAAATTATATTGTAAGCTGAGAACGCAGCTGGGTTGACCTTGAAATGCTGTGCTTTATATTTATGGATACCAATAGATCACCTTTCAAGAATTTTGTCTACCTCCATTCAGAGATTTATTCCTTTGTTGTTAAGATGCTAAATAGGTTAGTATTCCAATCATTGAAGGTGCAGTGGGACTTGTTCCTAGTTAGTGAATACTCCTAGCGTGATGCGATATGTTCAATAAATTCTAAATACAGTTTTTTTTATTTTTATTTATTTATTAACATTTAGAACCTGCTAAACTACTTAAGTAGTTTGTTAGCAGGTACATAGTGACAAAATTTATGCAATAACATGTTGATTTTAAAATGGTATACGTGTATGATGTTGATGAGATAAATTAACAATTATATAAATTGGTTAGATTACAAATGGTATAAATATAAATAAGTTAGCAGTATAAGCCTTTTAATAAAAAATACAATTAAATGTAATATGAACAAAAAATTAATGCAATCCACAAGTACATAGTTTCAAATATAAGAGGTATTACAAAATTACATATAATGACTTTCTTAAAATAAAAAAAAAATAAAATCGCATTGGAGGTACAGTGGAATCCGTTTATTATGACTCCGCCTATATTGACCAACCGCTTAATTTGACATAGTTACACAGAAAAGTTTGGTTTTCATATAAAGTTCTTTATAACAAAGTCGGATATAAGGGGCCATCCATAAATTATGTCACACTTTAAAGGGGGGGGGGGGGGAGTAGAGAAGTGTGACATTGTGTGACAAGGGGTATGGGGGGGTCATCAGCTCTGCGACGTCAGGGGCCATCCATAAATTACGTCACACCTTAAGGGGGGAGGGGGGGTGTAGAGAAGTGTGACATTGTGTGACAAGGGGTATGGAGGGATCATCAGCTCTGTGACGTCACATGTAAAAATCTAAATTATTAAAATGCAAAACTTAAATGTAAACAAAAAAATGTTAAATTCCAAAATATGTGACGCCACACTAGGGGGGAGGGGTAAAAATCTAAATTATTAAAATGCAAAAAATTTTTAGATGTAAAATTGCAACATACGTGACGTCATACTAGGGGGTAGGGGGTCTCACAAATGTGACGACGTATGACAGGGACGTGGGGTGGTTCAAAAAATCATGAAATTCGTGTGACGTAATTTATGGATGGCCCCTAATGACTTCATTTATAGTGACATGTCACTTACTATGACCCATTTTTAATAAATTATGTCCTAATTTCATAGAAAATTATGTCGGTTATAGTGACCGACATGATTCCGAACACCTTCGCCAGTGTTCGGGAAGGTCACGTGACGCACAAACAACGATAATATGCTGTGTTTCTCTCGTTACGAGTCTTAATATGCTCTTTTATCATGTCGCGAGTCTTAATAGTATTTCTGGTAATAGTGTTTCTCTCTATATATTCCATTGGCCACAGAATTAATGAGCTAAAAAATAGGCCTTCACCACCGAATTAATCTTGTACCGAAGATTGAAAACCTGCATTGATTTATTAAATCTATTGTTACTTTTGAACCGTTTTTCAAATTAATTAATTTCTTTAAATGTGTTTACATATTGGATTTAGGCAAAGAAAAACATAAAAATTAAAATTTAAAAAATATTAAAATATGTGTAAATAAGGATTCAAATATAACCTTCTCTTTTTTCGTAAGTTTTTTTCACAATTTTATTCATAAAGTTACCAAAAAACATAATATTCATAAATCGAACATTACTAATTTTTGTTTTTTTACATACATGTATACTAATAACTAATAAAATAATTTGGTATCATAGTCCTCAAAGCAATCAGGGTCGTTCAGGGTCACTGCCAAAAGCCTAGAACCACTCGCAGTTTTGAAAAAATTAAATGGCAGCTGGCTGCATACAAAACTTGAAACACAAATATCGGGGAAAAAACATAAGAAATGTATTATTGCCAATTCTACGAAATGAATGATTAATTACCTACAGAGCGTTCGGCATTTAAATTTTTTTTCAAAAAAGTCACTGTCGTGCTGGTTTTCCGTTTTTTGGCGGACCTACTCTAGCCCGGCGGCGCGCCGGGGTTTGTGGTTAAGTACCTGAGTTGCACATCCGGCAGGCTGCCGGGGTTTGTGGCCAATGGGTTAAAATAAATACTTACATTTACACCTAACAAAAACAGGAGGTTGTTTATTTTCTACAAAATACTTTATATGACGTCCGCTTAGTATGACGTGTTTGTCATTTCTCTTCGATGTCATTATAAATGGTCCACTGCATTATGCACCCAATGGCGATAAATTTTTTAAAATATTATAATTTTCCAAAGCAAACGTATAAAGTTTTAAAAATAGCTCGATTTACATTTTTTCTTACTGTTACCGAACTAAACTTACTGGTACCTAATAAAAAGAAGAAAAAAAAACACATACTTTTTTAGACAAATATATTATGTGGAAAAGCATTATTTTCACCTTATCTTTTTGTTTTTTCATTGAAGTAATTAATAAAAAAATCACAAAGTTTCATAAATTTTTCTCATATTTCTGTCGGAAACTTTGCTTTCATGAAGTGCACATTTTAATTTTTCTATGGTTAACTTCTCGAATCGAATATAAAGCTAAGTGTTTTCTCTTTCTAATGGTGTTTAGGTCATATATCTCGTTATGACAGTAAGGGAGAACGAAGAACGATTTGTATTCTACTTAAGTGAGCTGTTCCCATAAGCGAATAAATTATCTTAAGTGATAAATGTTAAGAATTTTATTATAGAAACATCTTCCCAGCACAACAAGTTGGCCATTTACTCCACATCAATTCTCACTTTGATATCACATCTCCATCACACCCACATGGGTCTAGAATGAACAAGCCATGTGACTGATAAGAGAAGCATGTAATTGACAGCTTCATGATTGGACCCAATATTTTATTATGCGGAACGATTCTGTCGATTGATTCTACTCTAAAACCTGATAAGTATAATTAATTGAGTAATTTTGCCTCATTATTTTTTCTCTCCGTTTTTCCTTACTACATTCCGTAAAGATTTTCTTATCCAATTAAGCAATTAATTGACCACGAGCTGGTTAAAATTCAATAACTTGATAAGTTCATTTATTCATTATTACAATTAACAACCTTTGAACCTTCACGTTGTGGAAGAGGATGGGTTTTTCAGAATTATCTTTCATTGTAGTATTTAAGAATTCCATTGGCGGAATGAGAATGAGGCCTGTTGTGTTCTAGTGGTTATGAAATGTGTTTTTCAATAAGGCAAAAAAAACATTACTATTTTCATTATTGTGGGTTTTGATTAACAAAAATTTTTTTACATATCGTTGTTGCGCTTGCAAAAACAGCTTTGTGCCTGATTTCATCAAAACGTATTTTTTAGACCAAAATTAAAAAAAAAAAAATCAATGAATCGGGCCGAATCTCGGCTGTGTGCATAAATTTAACAGTTATTCCACAAAACTCATTCAATTATTTGTTGACGCATCTGAATACAAAACAGATTTTTTTTGTTTCTCTGTAAAATTTGGTAAAACTCACACAGCTGGTCTTGCAAGCGCAACGATGATATGTAGAGAGTTGACAAAACTAGAAAATCTGATCTTTATGGAAAAATTCAATTCAACCGGATAAATAAATAAACAAAATTTGGGATACCAGTAACTTCCAATTTTAAGATCCATTTAAAAAAACAGGAAAAAAGTGCGATTTGCTTTGGAAACCAAGAATTATCACAGAATTTAAAAATCTGTTATTCGTCGCACCGATTACAGCAAAAGTATTAGTTCAAAACTAGTGTCTCGAGGAAGGCATTGTGTTTTTACTTACCACGGCAAAACGCCTCACTGAAGTTTGTTATCACTTTTAAGCTTTATCTTTCCAACATTATTTTCTCAATTGCATTTCTCGATAGGGTGTAACATATCATTTGCATTTTCTAGAATATTTAGTCGCAAGGTCCTCAGCCCAGATTAATAATAATAGTTGCATGTCTTGACCCGCAGATAAACTGTCGACACACCCAGAAAATATGTAGCTGCGAAACGAAAATAAGCGCTTGTATAGAGGCTAAAATTATTTTTATCTTATTTCTTGTTATTCAAAATAACGTTACATAGCAACCACTGATATGAAAATTAGTTTTTAAGAAAAATACCGAAAAAAGATTCTGTATTTGTTCAAACCACTGAATTAGCACGATTACGTAAAAGTATTTTTATATTATAATTTGTATTCTCTCATAATATAATTATAATTTATGACAAAACACATACACTGTAATTCGTAAGCAGTTTTGAATGCAACAGCAAGTGAGCGTAATTCCCTTTCACCATACATTAATAATAATGGTGAAAGGGAATTACGCTCACTTGCTGTTGCATTCAAAACTGCTTACGAATTACAACTTCAGATGCATCAATGGACTGTAAATACTAAAAACGAAACGAAATGAAACAATGTTTGCTGGAATTGGGTGATAATATGTGTAGGAAAAAACAAGGTAAGCAAGGAAAAAGGAATGAGCACTGTATCTCTGCGATGGAGCACATGACACAACCACAATATAGTTATAAAGTTCCACCGTGACACCTCCAGGTAATTATCGCGACAACAAAACGAATAAGTACAAAACTATATTATGTATTTCTGAGATGGTAAAATTTCTTCTTTTTAATTAAAAACGAGATTATGTACACGAAAAACACCAATCAATGTACATAGTCCCAAATCTTCGGTTTTCAAAACAATATCACTCAAATTTGCACTATTTTTCTTGCCACTGTTCCAAATTTCAAATACTTCTCCGGCAAGGTGAGGTAGGTACTAGATACATCCCGTAGGAACTAAGCATATTCTCATTTCAAAATACAAAACACCAACCAAGGTAGTCCCAAATCTTCTTCTGTTTTCAAAACAATTTCACTCAGATTTGCACTATTTTTCTTGCCATTGTTCCAAATTTCAAAAATAATTTTCCGGCAAGGTGATGGTTAGGGGGAGGTAGGAACTAGATAAATGACGCGGTAGGAACTAACATTCTCATTTCAAAAGCAAACGCTTACTCCCTTTCTGACAGATACAGAGGAATGATCATAATCCTGCAATTATCACTGCTATATTACAAATTCTTCTCTTTGTGACATGTATAACCCAAAATAATCCTACTAGCTAAAGCATATATAGTAGCAGAGGTCGTACATGCGTCATCGACCATCGTTCTCTTTCTTCTCAAACCTCTTGGAAAGGCGTTTGAGAAGGAAGAAACGAACTAATAGATAAGACAGAAGATGCTAGAATGATGTTGTCACGTATGACCTCTCTCTGTACTATAAACTATGGGGGGAGGGGTGTAGAGAAGTGTGACATTGTGTAACAAGGCATATGGGGGGGATCATCAGTTTTGTGGCATCACATTCCCATCTCGCCCCCTCCGTTGTGGTAAATTTGACCGCGTTGAAGAACTTCAAAATTACCAGCTATTGTTACTTTTACATGTAAAATTGCAAAACGCATGATGTCACGCTAGGGGGGAGGGGGTCTCACAAGTGACAACATGTGACAGGGGGGGGTAAAAAAAATCGTGAAATTCGTGTGACATAATTTATGGATGGCCCCAAGTTGAAATTTAAGAACCCGGCCTCGAGTACATTTCTGACGCCACACCATATGGAAACCATCTGAAGTTGTGATTAAGCCACTGTTCTTATTTGTGAACTGTCAGAGTGCATATTCTGCGAAACATGTTTTCACATTACATTCAATTCAAGATAAATTCGCTGTTTATGAACGTATTCCAAAATAAAGTACTGTTTTTGAAAGCAGAAACAAAGACTTACAGATTTCAGTATTACAAATCGCCGAATTGGGCGAACTCTTGTAAATGGTCACCAACACTTGAACTGGGCAAAGCAGGACCAAAAGCCGCCCGCAGGGCCTGGCTGAAAAAACCTAATATATAGTAATAAATTAATAACTGGGTAAATACTAGTAACTTTGACGGCCTCCGTGGTCCCGAGGCAAGACTCTCGACTCACGATCCGAAGGTCGCGGGTTCGAACCCGGCGTGCGCAAATAAATTTTATTTGATTAATTTGTGTTATTTCACAATTTATTCATTTAAAATAATATATAGTATATTTGCGGCACGTTCCAGAGTGGAAGATACTATCAGTATCGCCCTGGTGTAAGACCACCATTCAGAATTGAAACGTTGCTTGAAATGGCTTTAGCCGTGTTTAGTGACCAGATCTGAATAGCCAGGTACTTCCCCACCTTCCTCTTCCCTATCTCCTTCCCCTCCCCACTACCTTCAGCCTCACAACATACCCCAATTGGGGATGCCATAGTCTCACTGGCTCCAGACGGGAGCAGTTGGGACTCTTGTGCGGTATTTCATATAAAAAATAAAAAAAAACTAGTAATAAATTAATACTATTCTTTTTTGAATGAGAAACAAGTTTGTTTGGGATCTTAAAATGTTATTTTTAAGGTTATTATTTTTTCCATCTCTGAGATTGATCTTTGGTATCACATCGGGTCATCTCTCTAAAAATGTTCTGCATGTACTTTACGAAATAAACCAGTTTGTGCGTCTCTGTTTATCTTCTCTTTGTTTTGGTAAAAAATAACACCATTATCCTGATTGGCGCGTGCGTGTGTTGACTGCATCTGTATTGATGTGGGCTAGTTTAATATTGACGTCATGAATCTCGCGCTCGGCGCCGAAAAGGATAAGGTGATAGCCTGCTTGTATTTACCCCTCTGAAGGTTGATATCTCATGAACTGTTTTATTTTCAAAATATTTACTTAAAAATGGTTGATAAAAGTCATTTCCAAAATCAAATGCATGCATTTTCTTTGACCCATGTAAATTCTGATGACTTTCGCCACATTGTTTGTATATTTTCTGCTTATTTGTATGTGTTAAAGTTTGTTGCCTCTTTCTATTGATAAAGAAGTTTTCAATATTATCCACGGGGTCTAGTACAGTGAAATCGATAATGTTACAATATCGGACCGATAGGCGTAACTTCCGACGATTTTAAATCAATATCCCGAACACGGCTAACCTAACGACAACCGAACAGATATTGACTGATCATTTGCTTGACAGAAAGAGAGATATCTAACTTTTAATGACGCTCGGTCGTTCTGGGACAATCTGGGTCTCCTGTTATTATAACGGCATATGATGTTTTGGGACAACTAGGGTCTCCTGTCATTAGACGGGTTAAGGGGGGGGAGTTGCAAAATATTTGCCGTCACACTAGGGGGAGGGGGTCTCACAAATGTGACGGGGAGGGGGGGGGGGGGGGGGGGTAAAAAAATCATGAATTTCATGTGACGTAATTTATGGATGGCCCGAAGAAATTTTTTATGTTCATATGTTTATTCTTATTATTCTTACCCTACTTGGATATAAAGAGATTGTGGAAGATAAAACATTCCTGGGTTACGATTAACGTGACAACGAAAAAGACTGTTGACTAAAGTTGACTAAAAAAAGGAAGCGCAACGAGACATAATTCCCCTGAAATAAATTGTGATAAATTATTAAAAGTGATTTGCACATAGGTGAATAAAGTCTTAGTTTTTTGTTGTTGTTCCATTACTAAATATAAGCTAATAATAAGCTAATAGCTCTAATGAACCTGGGGTGGTCGTAGATAAAATAATCTAAGAAATGTTTTTTGCTGCTTTTATCGTGTTTATTACCGATATAGAAATAATATTATAATATCTTCTGTATGTGAGCATTACGGTCACACCATTTCACCAACATATATAATGTATGTTGGCACGCCTTGTTTTTTCAGAAATAAAAAAAAACACGATAATGCTATCACGTGAATGCAGAAATACATATCTTACATTTTATTTGTGTGACTTACGTCATTGCGCAAAAAGAATTTAACTATTTTAATGTGGGCTAACTTTTTTACCTGACTTCGCCGAAGATATCAAAACCTTTTTTCGTTACTTAACATTCGCTATAAAAAAGTTTATTGATAACTAGCGAGTACCCAGCTGCATTGCAATGCGACTCAAAGAAAGAAATTGTTTCTCCCTGCGTGTCCTTTCCCATGGGTCGCCGTTCGCGCCCGAGTTCTGTTCCTGCATCCCCTCCCCCTCAATAATTCCGCTTTCCTCGCCTTCCCTCCTTCCTCGTTCCCTTCCCACAAATCTCTCCACTACTTCGTTCCCCTTCCCCATCCCAGATACCCCCCGCTCTCCCACCTTCCCACCCTGCCGCTATGTGAAATATACACATTTTTCAAACAACTCGCGCACCACCTATTGTAAAATTTTTATACAAATTTCATAACTCACCATTATATATATATATATATTATAGAAACCTTCACAGGCGTTCACACAACAAATCACCCTAGGTTCATTGCAATCGATTTCGGACTCGGACCACTAACCGAGACTGGCTAGCGCTGAGTGGAGGCATTTGGGTTCGAGTCGGAGTTCTCTGGGAGTGGTTGATTTGAAAAGTGGGATTCGCTTCCCGCAAAGGACTCCTGC
The DNA here is from genome assembly GCA_936435175.1 of Glyphotaelius pellucidus. Taxonomy (NCBI): domain Eukaryota; kingdom Metazoa; phylum Arthropoda; class Insecta; order Trichoptera; family Limnephilidae; genus Glyphotaelius; species Glyphotaelius pellucidus. Next base: position 29,963,656 of record OW386544.1, read on the forward strand.
AAGAACCCATTTCAGCTGAATCTACACATCGATGGTACATAAGCCAAAACGAAAACAACATGCAGAGAGTCTTATCTTTCCATTCTCTGATTTTCCTTCCACTATCATGTTTCACGTAAAAGTTTTCCTCGAAAAGACAGTTTCTAATCATCAATCGTGTTTGCTTTATAGTCATTACGACTTCCCGTTCTTATCCACGCACCGAATGAACATAATTTTATTGAATATCAACTAGTGCTGGTATATTCTATGTAAAAAAATATGTATTTAACCTTTTTTAGAAACGGACAGATGAAATGCCAAACGGTCGAATTAAAACAGGACTTGGCTTTGCTCAATTGTCAATAAACAGAAAGCAATGAGTGCATAATATAATATTATCAATATATTTATTTTTTAAAAAGAAAGACAATCGTTCCCGGTTTACGAATAACCTGACAATATTTGAAAATCTCCTACTACCACTACAGTATGCGGAAAATGTTGCTTGTGTCGTGATGGAGGACTTAGTCAGCCGGGGAATCGAACAAGCGACGCCCTGGTGGGTTCCATGGCGATGCGATGCCATGCCAACTCAGCCACTGACCGGCAGAACATAATATGGACATTAAGATAATTGAATGTTATTATAACCAAAGATAAGCCTTTGCTTTGGTAATAGCATGTTATCTGAGTGGCCTTAGAGGATAGACAGCCAGAATTAACTGTCCAGAACAGATAATTTAAAAATAAAACAAGTTTCAATTCTTAACATTAATTATTTTTCTTAAAATGCATGACAACATGATAGTGATAGTTTCATGACGGTGCTAAATTTAATTAACATTTTTCCAATCTGACTAATATCAATGTGATGGCTTGTTGTTGAATTGTATTTGTTATACTTTGTATATTGTTAAATTTCTATGACGTTCTTAAATTTATACTTATGTATTTATTTCCCTATCTGCAATAGTTATGTTTTTCTGTAGATCTGTATTGTTTCTTCATGTTTTTAGCACAAATCTACTTAACCCTTCGAATGCCACCATCTCGCGACCTAGTACTCTTCAGTTTGCCGGGCTGACATTATTTTCATGATAACTTGTTTGTGTTTTGCAAAATTACGTTCTTATAAACTGTACATTCTTACCAGATAATGTGTTTGTATATTTATATAAATTGTTTATATTTATCGTTGAGCACTTTGCCCAGAATAACTAATTATATTCAGATAAATGTTTTTTCTTTATAACATTATGTAAAGATATATAGTATGATGAAGGTGTCAAAAAATATTCTTGAGTTTTTTTATATTTTCTGGCTGAATAAGCGTTCCGCACAATAAAAATAAGTCACTTAAGGCTTTCCTGTAAATAAATAAATACATTTGAAAATTGGTATAATGACATTTGTATAAAATATATTTTAGTATGCTAAGAGCGTTTTTAAGGTACAAAATACCATGAAATCGAGGCACTAGCAAAGAGCTACTAGCAATGAGCTACTGGCAATGAGCTACTGGCAATTCCCCAGTAGATTCGCTGGCACGCTACAAATACAATCTTCAGAAATCCACGGTGAAGGACATCTAAAGGTTAAACAACACTTTAAATTGCTTTCACTAATTAGTTTTTTTATTACAACACTCGAGCGATTTTTGGCATATTATGGCAAGTTTGCAAAACGACTTGAACGATCGCTTGCCATAATGTGGCAAATTTATCTACCTTTCGTAAAACATTTTTAAAATTTTTTCCAAGCCTTCCCGCGATCTGCAGTTTGGGTTAGAAGAAAGCTTAAATAACACTTCATTCATTTAGTCAGTATGTCTCGAATCGACATCCAGTGACCAATTCTATGCGCGTCTAAATTTCAGTATTGTTTATTCTTTAGTTAACAAAAGTTTGTTCTCGAATGCGCCCGTTAAAATGGCAAAAATGTTTTTTTTATTGGATTTTTATTACATATTTGTACATAAGTACGAATGATCTATCTATTTAACATATTTTCAACCCATGTGAATAAAAAAATACTGCCTTTTTCCCATTTTTTTTCTAAACAAAGTTAGAATTCTCCACCTCACATCTTTTACATTGTGAAATAGGCTATCTGTGAAACGATTTTTTGACCTAAATAAAACAAGAATCGAGATTACTCTTATTGGTAATTGTAGACATCGAATGTATCTTTCTAATGCAATACCAGTTCCTTGTGGTAGATGTATTAAATATCCCAATTTAGTGGCACATTCAATCCGTGAACCCAAATTCTATAAAATATTTTTCATACAAAACACCTTTTTATGATTAAAAATTCAGTATTCTATTGCATATTTGTATCTGTGATTATCATGTACGTGTATATCTTCATAACATAATTGGAAAGTTGATTTTCTTAATGTGAGTGGGAATTTTCTCTAAATCTCGGTGGCTCGAATCGTTTTTCAATTATTAATGCGATCATTGGAGCGGTATTAAAATACATTTATCTTCAAGTGTGTTTTTTGCCAAAGTTTGCTATTTTTTTATAGTAGTGATAATTTTTACACCATCATATTTTTTCACATCATTGTGGTTATTTTTAGTCACCGGCTCTAGAAGTCTTACAATAACTGAAACATTGATGTGTCCTGCTTTGAGGTGTTTTTTTCCTTTTACATTTTTATGTCCATGTAGAAATCATTAACTAATGAAATATATTATGTATGTAATTCCTCCAAAAACTAATACATAAATGTACCCAATTATTGAGTTTACAATAGAAGACAGTTTTTTGTTTGTTTGTTAATGACTTATATTATTTGTTTGAAATGAGCCAATAACAAGGGTGTCTGAAATCCTCAAAGGTTTAAATTGAGTAACGTGGCAGTAGTGAATATCGACATTAGTGAAATTTTTATTGTGACGTGGCCGTGACAACGATACGAATGGACAAAGTCACCCTGTGTAACAGTGTCTTGGCAGATTGTCGGAATTCAATCATGGAATTATTTGCAGAGTAAGTTGTTTACTTTGCCTGTCCTGGAAAGTGCATTTCATGCTCTGCATAATATTTTGCAGGAATATTACAGTTACTAAGAATAATTGTATTATTATGACTTTTCAAAATCAAAACAATAATATTTGAATCCCTTACTTTGTTTGGTATTTAATAGATGTATATTTGATTCTGTCAAATTGGTTCTGGTGATCAGCTAGTTTACAGCTGCTTTTAATTAATGTAAATTTCTACCCGCTGAGCACTCGGATAGTAATGTTGATTTTTATAGCAACCTGACTTATGGCTGGGAAAAGACAGATCATATTGTCCTATCCTACATTAAGTCTTTAAAAATCAATTAATTCTAATCTAAAAATATTTGTGTTTCAATACCAAAAACATTTATTGAATTTTGTTTTTTGAAAAAGGTTTATGATAAATTATTATTGTCATAAATATTTCTCAAAACAAAACGGAAAAAAAAACGCTGTTACCCGTAAAGTAACTGATCTGGAATATTTTATATGGAAACCGGACAGTTGATCGATCTCCTGACGGTTGATACCCTGACAGTTGATTCCGTGACAGTTGATCCCCTGACAGTTGATCGATCCCCTTACAATTGATCCCCTGACAGTTGATCCCTGACAGTTGATCCCCTGACAGTTGATCCTCTGACAGTTGATCTCCTGGCATTTGATTGATCCCCTGACAGTTAATCGATCCCCTGACAGTTGATCGATCCCCCGACTGTTGAACGATCCCCTGACAGTTGGCCTCCTGAAATTATAGTAATTATAAAATTATATTTTTTTGTGCATTATTTACCAATTTCAAACCTAAAATCGACTTCAAAAATACCTTTAATGATAAGTTGGTATGGGATATCAAATGAATTTATTTACAGTGTCGATTTTTTGTACATGTTCGCTGGTATAGACTAGTAGTTTTGTGCTTGAAGCATTTGAATGAAAATATCTTTTGTACTTTTGTTATTCGGCGGTAATCCTCTGTGCACACCCCTTCAGAGACATTTATTCATATTCTATGAAAGTAGGTAAACCGCATTTTCCTTAAACTGACTACTTATTCTTTACAAGAATGCCCGCGGGCCAACTGTCCGTGGATCAACTGTCATGGAATCCTAAGTGGTGCCACGTCTATAAACTTTTTATGAAATGGTATCGGTTAGTAGTGCAATGGTAGGGATAACGAGTACTTAATTATTCTATTTAAAAAAAACATTATGGTGGGCAGTTATATTTCGTATACCGTATTTTCCCTAAACCGGCAGCATATTGTGTATAAGTATGCCTGGGGGGTAAACCGTCATGGAATTACTTTGTTATACTTGTCTTGAATTATCGAATTTAGTGATCTATTTTTATTCAGAAAAAAAAAGCACTATCTATGATTTCCAGTTTGGGAGTGTCAAGGGTTAAAGTGTAGATAAACACCCTTCTTGTTTTGGCAGTGAGTTAGGTCAATTGTCACGGAGCGCGTCATCTCGGCGGGAGGTTGTTTTTAAGGAATCGGATGCGGAGCTTTGCAACCCGATTCAGTGATATAAACCACAAGTCGCCAGTCGGTTGTGTGTCTATCCCTTTGCATTCATTAGCAAGGAATTATTCTGCCAACACAAACCAATAACACATTAATTGGCTTTAAGTTTAAGAATTCATATTTTAATTTTATATATTGAATCGGGCCATTCTGGCAGTTATCTGATTTAATATGTTTTCATTGTGATTGAGAAGAAAGACTGATTTTATAATTTATTATTCTAATCTGTAAGTTAACAACACATTGCTTTTAATTGTTTCATTGGCAATTGAAATCTAGCAAAATGTGTTACCAGTGTCAAGAAATTACGTACTCGCTCCTGCAAAGTAATTACAATTTTTATATTTATATTTGAGATTATGTACCTATAAAGTTTGTTGTTGGTTTTGAACTATTCTGAATCTCCGATTTGAACCCTGTTTTGCTTTCCCAAGTTCTAATTTGTACCCCGTTTTTCATTCCCAAGTTTTGATTTGAACCCTGTTGTGCATTCCCGTGATCCGATTCGAACCCCGTTTTGCATACCCAAGTTCCGATTCGAACCCTGTTTTGCATTCCCAAGTTCCCATTTGAACCCCGTTTTGCATTCCCAAGTTCTGATTTGAACCCTATTTTGCATTCCCAAATTCTAATTTAAACCCCTTTTTACATTCTGTTTTGAATCCCGTTTTGCATTGCTAAGTTCCCGATTGAAACACGGTTTTGAATTTTTTCATGTAAGTGATTGCATTTGAATTTTCCTTTTTAGGAATTTGGAAACATTTTTTTACATAGGTCTACAGTGAAACTCTCTTAAGAAGTTCCCTCTTAAGAAGTTTTCTTGCTAAGAAGATTGGTTTTTCAGTCCCTTGACGACTGAATGGCCCAATTTATCCCCTTATCAGTGTTTCTTTCACTCTAATTTGAGTTTGAAAGACAATTGCTATACGATGTTATGACTCAAGTGGTGCACAATTTTAAATTTATTTTGTGGTATAATATAAATCTTGTGTGTTATGAGACAAGCTTTCGATATTTGTACCTTACGCTAGAGGCACAGAGGGCTCTACTCTCATAATATATGTGGGTATGACCTGATTCATCAAGATGAAACAGGCCAAGCACACATATATGATACATATGATTTTGCATTATTTAGTAATGGCTTTAAGGGGCACATTAAAAATGTAGTAATATTACAATTCATGTTTGTCTTTTTGTTTTTGAAGTGAAAACTTCTTAACACCGCTGAAACCAAAAATAGCGACATCAAAAAGAGACGAACACATACATCTATAGGATTTAGCCTGCGAGAGAATGAGATGGTATAATAGGTCTCCTTTTTTGCGATGCTTCGTAGCATATCGGTCTCCTCTTTGTGCGGTACTTCGTGGTCTTCCCACTCTTGTCTACTTAAGTGTTTTTGAAGGTTTCCATTCTACCGCATGTGAATTGCACTCTGAAGTTCACTGCTCATACGCTCTTTAGAGAAAACGTCACTCATTGGAACGAAGTAAAAAGGAAGAATATAATGAATTCTTTATTAGAAACTGATCATTTTAGACATATTGTTTTCCATCTGACTGAGGTTTAGTGCTGTTGTCCAGTTTTGTGACTTCTCATAACAATCTCCGATATTATGGAAATGCAGGTATAATTGTAATGGGTGTTTGTTTGTCCACAGATATATATGCATCTCTCCCACTGTCCCTGATCCAGCAAGACAAGAACCTGCGCAGCCAGTTCCAGGAGGAGCTGTTCAGCTTCGCCCAGTCGGCCTCGCAGTCGCCCACCTTCAACTACTCGGCGGCCAGCCTGTACGACGGGGCTGAGGAGTTCCTGGGAGTCAAGCGGGAGGAGCAGGACGAAGACATCAGTCCGCCTGAATCCCCGCCCGACTCCTGGGGACAGGCGCCGGCCAAACCCACGCGGGCTCAGCTCGCCTCCCGGCTGCTAAACGAGCTGGATCAGTGCAAACAAGGTAAGAACAACTCTTACATTTAGTAGCAGTTACGCTTTTCCAATGCACAATACTGCAGAAGAACTATTTGTAAAAATGTTCAGAAGAAACAACACTATCTAGGGATGCATGCACTCTTGCTTGCTTATGATGTACCGGGGATGGTTCTTTCGCGGTACACAATTCAACCCAACACGAGCAGTCTGATATTAATTTGTTAATTTAATTAATTCTGTTAATTTCTAAATTCGAAAGCACCAATCAGTGAGCTGTTTAAGCTAGCACCAAAAAAAGGATTTTGTAATTATTGACTCATGCACGGTTTTGAAATTCTGTAGATGATAATGTTATACTTGAAGAAAGTATATATTTTTAAAAGAAGATGGAGGACTGACTGACTACCTTATCTTTGAGACAGTTGAAACTTCAATGCCTGGGTGTTAAAGGGACACTTTGATCCACCTGGCCACTTAGTGTAATTGCTTTCTGATCTTTCCCTTAGTAGACTTCTCTATTTTCTTCCAATTTCCTGACAAAGCTGCCCTTTCAGGAAAGAGTTGACTTTATCAGTTTTTTGTTTTGTTTTGCGATATCTGAAAAATACGTCATTTTTAAATGAACTAATTTACTATTTACCAATTTATCACACCCGCTGAAAACCTTACGTGATAAGACTCTAGTTAGTTTACATTGAACAACAATACTAGAGCCATCTGTGAGTTTCAAACTGAACTAAAATCTTACATTGAATGGTTACCATGGCAAGCACAAAATTGGTTTGAATCTCGACTTACGCCCATTGGGTGATTGAATTAATCGCGGTATTTTTATTTTATTGCTTTTAAATTCGTTCTGTATTTAAAAAAAAGTAATGCTTTGTTGTTATCTACAAAGTAATTAAAAATTTTTACAAAGTTATCTGCATTGAAAGTTTTCCATTGATATTGTGTAGTTTTATTTAATTTTTGATTATCCGTCGTTGTTTAACATTTTTTTTGCTTTTGAAAGAAAATTAATTTGGAAAACTCTTCTGTTTGATCGTCAATCTTTTGTGACGAGATTTTGTGTGTAAAATGTTTATTACTATTCTAATCTTTACACAAAACATTTTCTTTCCTTCCGAATTCGACTTTACTTGAGTTGTGACAATGTATCTATCTATTCATGTTGTTAGTACCAGCCGGAGATTGGTACACAAGTTCATGCTGCTGTTTTACGAGAAGTATCTTGGACTGAATTTATGAATTAAAATTCTCACGGTCAATTGGCAGACTTTGAAGGTAATCACATTGCATTTCCTACTGTTTGGGTTTGAACTATAAGAATTCAAAAGACCTAAAACCTAACGGGCTCGCATGAATTTAACAGTCATGAAAATTAATTAATCTATTCCAGTTCTACAATTTATTTACACAGAGTCACACACATTTTTCTACAAAGTCACCTTCCTTTGTCAACGCACATAGTCCAGCTGTCCACAAGCTTGCGAATTCCTTCCAAGAAAAAGGTTTTTGGTTTGTCGCAAATCGGTTTAAGTGGTGGGAAATCAATGACTTCACAAAGCATTTTTTATCAGCCCAATCAGATGAATCTCAAAGGGAGCAAGATTTGGGCTGTAGGGAGTTCACATATTGTACACAAATATGCAATAAATACATTTTTAAATAAACAATTTATTTAACAATTTCTCGAAAGCTAGCAGCAATATTTGTATGTGACCGAAATGGAAGTAATCATTAATTAGGTTGTATGTTTGACCCGGCCATCATTATCTAGCCAACATTGCAGGTTCAACATCAGAAGTTGCCGTTTCGTATCCGCCAATATTATTATATTACTCTGTCGAGCTATAATGCATGTTAATTTATTTAAAAAATTTGTTTTATTTGCATACGTTACTGAGTTTGTTGCCAGGTGATACCAGATGGGTAGAGAAGAGAAAGTTTCTAGATTAGATTAGAGATTCACTTCCATGGCAGAGCGGTAAAATCCTTGACTCTTATCCTGAGATACCAGCCGAAGTGCAAAAAATATTTGATGAATCTAAATGAAATAAAAATCTTGCAGCTGGGTACCGAATCCAGGATCTCCGTCTTATTGGGACAATCCCTTCCATTCGGTGAGTGGACAAGGATTCTGAGCTCCATCCCCAGTTGCGACCGTCACCTTTTTATTTTCTGTGTCTTTTCTTTTTAACATTTCATTTGGATTTACTAGTATTCTTCAATGATTAAAAATTATGTTGGTGGGTTACCTTAGAAAATTATTCCAATAAATTAAATAAACGTTTTTTATTTGATTTTTCACATTTATTCCTGTGTCAGACACTTCATATGCAAGCTATTTTCTGAGAGTATAGTGCTAGTGTGTCGGTCCCATTATGTTATTGAAAGCTACAGGTACGTTTAACGGTGGCAATTAACAATTTTGTAAACCAGGAAGCATTTTTAATATTGCCTTGATGAAAGAACAGGTTTCAATTGTATTGAAATGCTGTTGTGATTATGAACAACCAAGTTCTCCCAATTCTTTCTCTATCCTTTCTCCTTTTCTTTTATTTTTAGTTTTATCTATTCCATTGTGATCAAAACATATTATATAGTTGATGGTACTTTTCCGCCTGGCACCTTTGCCATTTACACTAAAATAAATCTCATATTTATTATAGTAAGTGCCTTAATTAATACAGCTTTGTCAAGCCGTCGCCCCTGAGCCGACATACTGCAAATAATACACTATAAAATATATTAATTTAATGTTATGTGCTCTGAACAGCTCTGAAGGATAACTGGCTAGCAATTTATATGGTAGATTTTTTGAACTGTTCCTAGTGCTTGTCGTTTGATTTTATTTATGATGTTGCCAACGCCTTGAGTTGTGTAGATTCGACCTCGATATGGACTCGCCCAGATTCGCCAAGGGATTAGGAATTCTTAGAATATCCATATGGCATTGTCTGAATTGAATTTTATGCAGAGATTACACTGCCCTAACTAAATCAACATCTCAAAAGTCTGGTCTCCAGAGATAAAATGTTTTCAAAACATCCAAACAAAAACATTGGGGCAGGCCCAAAATTTAACGGTTTAAAAAACTTTATATTGAGTTTTTCACATGTTTTCCGGTAGATGGGAACAATTTCTTCTACCTATTACTTTTTTTCCGAAAAATGCGCAAATTTTTGCGGAAAATGTGGAAAATTTCTGCTCCCTGTTGCTTATTATTTCGGAAAATATGGAAATTTCTGCTCCTTGTGTTGCCTGTTTTTTTTTCAGAAAGTGTGGAAAATTTCTGCCACCTGTTGCTTATTATTTGGGAAAATGTGGAAAATTACTGCCCCCTGTTGCTTATTGTTTCGGAAAATGTGGAAAATTTCTGCCCCTTGTTGCTTATTGTTTCGGAAAATGTGGAAAATTTCCACTTCCTGTTGATTATTACTTCAGAAAATGTGGAAAATTTCTGCTTCCTGTTGCTTATTGTTTCGGAAAATGTGGAAAATTTCTGCCCCCTGTTGCTTATTGTTTCGGAAAATGTGGAAAATTTCTGCCCCCTGTTGCTTGGTGCCTTAAATGATTTGTATCGATTTTATTTAAAAACATTTCCATTGCTAATTGACTGTGCATAGCAAAGTCCTGTTTTGACTCCACAACTTTGCATTTCGTCTGTCAGTAATTTTGTTTGTGTATTCCGGTCAAGTAGACGTGTTTGACAGCACTTCTGTTGCTAGCTGTCAAGTCGGAGTAATCAACATTCACAGAACTGTTCACAGAACCTCTATTATTTTTTTGTTTTTTTTACAATAACCACCACATAGAATCCACATAGAAGGTCCTGTGGAAAATAATTTCCCTCAGGGCTCCAGACGGGAGCAGTTGAGATTCTTGGGCGGTGTTCATATAAAAAGAAAGAAGTCATTTTTGAAGATGCTGTGTGGGGGTCTTTCTGAGGAGAGGGGTGAACATGGGTTTTGAAGAGACCTATCACTAACAATTTTTGTTTAATAATAATAAAGTTGTGTTTGCGGGTCTGTGCTGCACTAATAGTGCCGTTTAACGAATTTTCTTTTAATCTGGCACTGCTGCTGTGCCGTACAGTTGTCAGCGTCAGCAATGTGGTTATTACATGCTGTTACACCCAGTTCCTTTCACTTTCTGCACTATTCAAATTCTCGATCTACTCCGATACTATTTTATTATCAGCTTCACGGTCCGTGGGGTGATTGATGAAGGTTGAGACATATACCGGGCGCCACCTGTCACATTTTTGCTAAGTTATGGCGTGTACCCGGCGTTGTTCGGACCCATTTTTTTTATTTGTAAGAGACAAACTGCTTATACGAAAAATATAGCGATATTTATACAAAGTCAAATTGAATTAAGCCAAAAAGGTCTCCTGTGTTAAAGTTGCTTGGAGATGGAGTTTTATTAAAGAGGAAAATAGGATAAGGATAGGAGATGCTCCCAATACATTCCACACTCTCGTATTAATTTTCAATCGTACAATCTATTCTATTCGGTATTTCCGAAGGGTGTTGTTAAAAATGTCTATATTGTAAATTTTTGTATTACATTTCGCACATGTACTCGTAACCTGAAATTAGGGAATTTTTTCTAATGTTAGTTAGTGGACAAATGAAATAAATATTATTGATGGGCAGTGTGTTTGACAAAAATTTGGCTATATTTTTAAATGTTTTTTTGAAGTGAAAAATTCTTTAGCACCGTTGTGATTTGAAAGTCGATGAAACAAAAAAAGCGACGTTAAAACGAGACAAACAAAATAAATATAGGATTTAGCCTGCGAGAGAATGGATAGAATTATCGGTCTCCTATTTGTGCGGTGCTTCGTAGCCTCCCCACTCTTGTCTACTTTAGTTTTCTAAAGGTTTCACGTATACCACTTGTGAACAGCACACTTGTAATTTTTAAATTTTTTTTTATGGTGGCACTTCACTTGGATATTCGTTTTCGCGTATTTGGCATTTTTGGCAACAATCGCCGGTCGTCTAGTTGATTAGTCAGAATTCTCCAAAAATTAGAAATTTGAGTTACTTAAGTATGCAGTTGTTATACGTAAAAGTGTACCCTCTATCTAGTACAATATTCAAAGTACTCATAAAAATCACCAAATCAATTATAATGCAGACAGCTTGCAGGGAAAGTCACTAACTAGTAGGGTATTTAAAAATGTCCTACTAACGCAACTGACCGTTATGCCTCCCGGTGTTATTTTATAGCATATTTAATTTGTGAGTCGTTAAATTTCTATAACCGCTATATCAACTTTTACTGATTCGAAGAAAACCGCAAAAAACTGTCACATCTCTATCGTAAATATTCCTTTTTAATTTTTTGTACAATGAATTGTACTAATATAAATTCGATAGTGTTCATTTTTCAATGTGTGTCTAGCAATATTTAAGTAATTTCGATAAATAAAATAGATATAGCGGATTTTGATACTCACATTGTGATTTACCCACGATATAGAGGCTTTTGAAACTCAACTGACCTGACGTGCGAGTTTCTTAACCCGCCATCTTGGCAAAATAACTGCTCGTGATTAGTTGAATTCCGAAATAGCGGGTTTTAATAGTAATTTCTTGAATGATGTAGCGGGTTTTGTTTCTCACTCGCAGTTTTAACATGGTTTTTGGTCGTGATAAGGGAGGTTTTGAAAATCAATTTTAGGTTCATCTTGTTCCTGTGAAAAATGTGAACAAGATGTCATACTCAGATCAATTTTACAAAAATCGGATATAGCGGGTATTGAAATTATAGGACTCATGTAACGAATTTGTACTCCTAGTATACGCACTAATGTTCTTTAAACCTACAGCCCGCTTCGTTAATACTTGAATACAATGCAAATCTGTCAAAAATACCCATTTAAATATAAACATCTCGTAAAATAAAATCACAGTTTTTTGTACTTTTAGTTCAGCGCGAATGAACTTTGCAACAGGTACCTATGCCTTGGTAATGTTTTATTAATATTATATTATTATAAAAATATATCTTTTATCATATTAATTTTCCTATGTCCACATTGTTGTCCACAGTCCACAGAGCAATGAATCATTTATTTTAATTGTGACAGCGGTGCGAATATAATTAAATCTGTATCTTTAATTTTCAATGATAATTATTACGGACGAATGCAAAATAATGGACATTGGGCTGTAACAACTATACGTAAACAACAACATACATCGCGTGTGTTGTCCAAATGCAACGGAAGGAAAATATTTGCCTCAGAATCATTGCCTCTCAAAATAAAAATAAAATTATCTTTTGAGTGTTAGTAAACTCGAAAAACTGCGATATCTATCCAATGACATTATAAAAGTACAAGAGTTAAAAAAAATGTAGCACGGCTTGTGAAAAGCAAAGCCATTCAAATAATATGTGTGCGGCCCGCTAAAGTATGTGAGTATATGAATAAATAGATAGTAATGTATCTTCACTGTATTAACACATTAATATTAACTGGCAGTTAAAAACCCGCTCCGCAGGTTTTTGCTGCTGGGCCCTGCGGCGGCTTTGGTTCGGCTTCGCCCAGTTTAAGTGCGAGTGATCATTTTATAGTTTCGTTTGGAACCGGTTCCAAAAATATCCGGTTCCTCGTATCCAGTGACAGCTAGTTACCGGGACAAAGTAACCGACAATGACGTCATTTTTATTTTTTTTTGCAGAAAAAAACACTACTTAATTACACAGAAGAAAATAGTTAAAAAAAGTTTTAGAAGTTAATACAATAATTGGTACCAATAACATGTCACCGTATGTTTTTGTGTCATGTATTATACATTTTACCTAAATTAAGTTAGTTTGTATATTACGGAAGGAGAGAGGTGTGTATGAGTGTTTGTGTGTTTGTATGTGTGTGTTATGTGTGCGAATTCACTGTGCTAGAGAAGTTTTTCTTAAATAGAGGGAGGGAATCAAAAAATATTCGATATTCGTGCTTGTTTGAATTGAGTTGAATGGGGGAGTTGGCTGCAGCGTTTGTTTTTTATTAGCTGTGTAAAAAAAGGTTGGTATGGCGAGTTCTTTTAAATGTGATGTTAAAATTTATTTGGGAAAGAAGTTCTGGGCAGTCTATTTCGTCGTGTATTATTTTATGGAGAAATGTATAGTATATTATAATATACAGGGTGTTAAGGGACGTACTTGACTTACTTTAACCAGTGATTCCTGACATTATTTGGAGTAAAAAATGTAAATAAAATTTTGGTCTCCGGTGACATTTTTGATGTTTTTTTTTTTTCTACAAGAACATAAAAAAAATGGTATGTGTTGGACAGTTGGAGGCGGGGTAAGGGGTGGGTCGGCTACTCGGCGGAGTGACCAGTGACGACGATTTTGAAGAAAATTTTTTTTGAAAAAAAAAAGTCACCAAAAAAAGTCACCGGAGACCTAAATTTCATTTAAATTTTTTACTCCAAATAATGTCAGGAATCACTGGTTAAAGTAAGTCAAGTACGTGCCTTAACACCCTGTATAGACGCGTGATATTATTATTCACAACTGCCAGTTACAGTTATAATCATATTATCAATTTCTCCGCCCGGAAATATTCACGAAGATTCAAATCCAATAGTTTTAGTCCTCATCCAACCTGTTAATGTAAGTGGCGCCGTCCTCTGACATTATTAGCTCCTTGCTTGAATTCGGTTCGGTTCTGTTCTCGTCAAATTCTCGTTTAATCGTGTCAATAATATCAATCTCCAGTAGCGACCTCCCGCATTCAAAACTCTGCTTAAGTTTCCATTTTGCCGAGCTAAGGTCCGCAGACGACATTATCTTTTTTTAAAGTCCTTGAATATTTTCCATTTGTCGACCGACTCTACTGATAATATGCTCGCTATAAAATCGAAAAGCGTGTAATTTGTTTTCTTGCACTTGTCTTGTTGTCGTGTAAAATGTTCGCCCAACATCGACTCGCTTTCTTATCCAGTCTCGATAAATTTAAATCACACTATAGCTATATTAATTGTCTCCGATGCGTGGTTCTTGCGTACTGACATGGGTATTTTTTAAATTTTTAAATGCTCCAAATTATTTACGACAGATAAAAAAATTATCTAAAAAAACGTTATATTAAAATCGAAGTTTTTATTGAAAATAAGTTTGATGCTTTCGTGTCTTGAAGTAGAAAGATACCACATGCATGACTTTTCAAAGCCACTTTGTTGAGTTGTCATGGAATCAATTTGGGAGGCGGGAATGGGTACCGCCGCCCCGGGAACCTTTATTGGATAACCAACACCTCTGCCATAGGTCACCCCAAGTGGTTCGCCACGTTTGGTGATTTAGCAGGGGTGCCCGGGTTCATGGGGTGAGGTTTGTCTAGGTCTTGGAGGCGGATGACCAGGACACACTGAACCCCAGATTCCTACCCACCCCTCAAACCCTTTTCCTTCCCAGAACTCTCCTTCCCTTCCTCTAAAAAAAAAACCCTCCACACAGCATCCCCAAAGATGACACAGGCCCTGAGGGAAATTATTTTCCTCAGTGCCTCCTGTGTGGAGCTCATGTAAAAAAAACCCCTTATATGCAATGTGCAGTCAGTTTAGGGAAAATGCGGTGTACCTACTTACACAAAATATATATAACTACAAAAAATCTGTAAATAAAGTCTTAAGTACTAAACTAAGTACTATGTAATAAATTTCGAAAACCGAGTACTTGAGATCTCTCCCGACCACAATCTTTTGGGACATCATTTTTGAGGTCTTGGGGACAATTTAAAAAAATAAAAATAAATAAACGATTTTTCGAAAATTCTATAGTGGCCTAGCCCTTTAATTAAATACTGCGAGTAGAATACAGTAGAATGCGTCTGTTGTGAGACTGAATGTAGTGGGGAGGAGAAGGAGATAGGGAAAATGAAGATGGGGAAGTACCTGGCTGCTCAGATCTGGTCACCAAAAACGGCTAAAGCCATTTCAGGCAACGTTTAAATTCTGAATGGTGGTCTTACACCAGGGCGATACTGAGAGTGTCTTCCACTCTGGAACGTGCCGCAAGTAGGAATACCTTATATTATTTTATACGGTTAAGTTGTAAAATATCACAATTCAATCAAATAAAACATACTTAAGCACGCCGGGATTTCAATCCGCGACCTTCGGATTGCTTGTCGAGAGCCTTACCCCTCGACCACAGAGGCCGCTAATAGTTCTTGCGAAAATATGACTGATCACTGGGGTTTCAGAGATAATATAAAATATCAGCGCTCTTCAATTTGTTTGCTTGTTCTGGATCCTAAAGAAATGTCTCTCGTATTATGTATTTTTTTAAATAACTGCAATTTCGAAATCAATGTTTTTTGCGTACAGATAATCCTATATTCGAGATAACAGACACGCGAACTGGATTTTTAAAGCTTTTTTCTTTGATAAATCAAATGTTTTAATCTGAAACATCAAGTTGTTAGTCACTTTATGAAGCATATAATAATAGTCTAATATTTATTACTTATATTAATTTATAATCTTTAGAGATACCGAAGAAACTAATGCATCCAATCTTATCTGTAATCGTACGTTAATTTTATCTAACCAATTCATGGCATTATTATTTATATCACAAATCACAAAGCAAATCACGCAAAACAATGAGACATTTTGGAAATAACTTAATATCAGGTTAAGACCCCGTTATTTCTTTGAATACTTGAGTTATTTAACAATTAAGCTCATAAAAAATATGTTATTTTAAAAATAATCTCTGTTCAATGGCCAAGTTGAAAAAGATATAAAAAATGTATGATTTTCCGTCGATAGAAAAAAAATCGCGAAGTACGCTCCGAAAATTATAAAAAACTCGCCTGGTTCTGCTATTTAACATGTTCTAGGCATGAAAAAAATTCAGTGTTTCTTTAAATGCTACTTTAGACATTTGTCGAGAGATTTTTATTCTATTTTAACGTTTGTGTTTTCTTAAATATTTTACGCCTACTAGTTACTTATTTCACGTAATATGCCTATTAGTTACATGCTAGTAGTTAAAAACCCGCTCCGCAGGTTTTTGCTGCTAGGCTCTGCGGGTGGCTTTTGGTTCGGCTTCGGCCAGTTAGTGTTGGTGACCATTTTGTAAATCCGATAGGAACTGTTTCCAAAAATAGTCCGTTCCTCGGATCCACTGTCATCCAGTGATAGCTTGTCAAAGTAATAAAGTAACAAAGAATGACGTCATATGTAATATGTCGCTTGATACTATTATTCACAACTAAGTATTACCGTCAATCTTTCCATATCCGAAGAGATACTCAAATTCCCAAATTCGTAGTACTTATACCGTTCAGGGGCACGTCCCCATGCGACCTGCTAATGGGAGTGGTGACATCTTTTGACGAATACGGCGTGGCGTCAGACATGCATTCGAAGCCGAGTTCTGAAATTCAACCGCGCAGTTGATAACGTTATTAATAACGTTCAATTTGTAATAGTTTTTTTTTTCAAATTATAGGACGCTCGTATTTACATATCTCCAAACCATCATCATATTTTGCACGCTTTCTACGGAGTCAGCAATTCGCAAGTAATTAAAATGTATTGTACTTTATTGCGTACCTTCTCCGTTTTTTACATTACACCTGAGGTAAATAATTCCCTTCATGGCCCATGTCGTCTTTGAGGACCTTGTACGGAGGGTTTTTTTAGGAAAGGATGTTCTGGAAACGTATGAAGGTTGTGTGGGATTCTGGGGGTCGGATCCAGGAACAACAGACGTTTGAAACCCATCCCTCCAACTGTTTCGAGAGAATCCTGCTAGACAGATCAAAGAATCTCCCTCGACCAGTCTCTTCCGAACCGTCCTGCCACGCAGTTGGTGACAGATGCATCCGCCGCCAATCCAATACCCTGACAAACCTCAACCCGGGCACTCCTCCTAAGTAACAAAATGTAGCGAATCACTGAGGTAACCTGTGGCAGAGGTGTTTGTAATCTAATAAATGGCTTTTTTGGCCATCACTCTTAAACGCTGGACCACAGATGTCATCTATTATTATAATGCATTTTTAAATATTGGTACAATCTGTATTGAGGTAAGTTATGTGCATTATGTGTTATTTCAGCACGCTAATTGCCAAGTACCCAAGAACTGTTTTATTTTTATTTATTATGCTATTGCGTAATTGAGATCATCGATGATGTGATGATAAAGCTTTGCGGAATGCAGTTATAGTTATTATAAATTAGTATATACTACTTATGCACTATTGTTCATCACCAGTGGTGTAAGGAACGTTGGAACGTTAAGTCCTGGGCCTCGATGGCGCCCTCAGCAAGACTTACGGTAAACAGGTGAAAATGATGTAAAAAAAATACATTGTACCTATGTTTAATTTGTTGGGAAGGGACCGGTAGATTGTCACTGTGGAGCTGTCTTTATAATATTATTTACGTTTTATCTAGTTTTGTCTCGATTGGATGTTTATTTTCTTACACGGGTGGACATTGTTTTCCTGTCTGGAAAACCGGTTCCATGCCACCTGTTCTAAATGATCCCTTATTGACTCGTCACTTATTGTGATCATGGACCAAAGCTGGATAGACAATGTAGATAATGAACTAAAGCAAATAAGCATCTCGCGTGAAATATAACATTTGTTTGTGAGTCAAATAGCAACGTATATAATTTTAATTAAGTGAAAACAAATCACTTTGTAAAAGACCGCTTATTTAATCAAAATTATCTACTACACGTTTCAAAACTAAAGATTTCTTCGTCAGGTTAACATTAACAATGGTAATCGGAACGTTTATATTATCCTGACGAAGTAAGTAACCTATGTTTTTGAAACGGGTACTGATTAAATAAGTGGTCTTTTACAAAGTAATTTGTTTTCATTTAGTGAAAAATGAAGCCACAAAGTGAATTTGCAAAGATTGAAGAAGTATATAATTTTATAAAAATATAAAATGTTCACTATGGCTTAGATAAGTTGCTTGCTCCGAACTTTTACCATTACTTAATTAACAAAGAATTGTAACTATTTTGGTGTACTACGGTTAATATTTCTGTCAGTAAGCGGTGTTCAGTGGACCGAAGCTCCCAGAAGCTGTTTTCCTCGGCAGTAGAACACTACAAAACAATTTGCAATACCTGTTTGTCGCGAATAATTTAGAATATTATTACCATTTGGATTATAATTTTTCCATGAAACCTGTAGTGTCCCAAGTCAGTCTCGCCTTTGTCGACCATTTGTGTCGCCAAGCGGTTTCATAACCGATATTGCTGATTTTATCCATTGACATTTTGGATACTTCATCTTCTTCTATTCCTAACCTACTTTCTTCCGCTTCACATTCCTCTGCCAGGGTTACCGTTGTTCCACAGGTTCCGGCCAGGGATCTCCTTTTCTGTTCTTCTTAAATCGGTTCCTCATTGCTGATTATGATCCCTACTCCAATTTCCATGGTGGACAAGGCTCCTCCACTGCTCGCGGTTCCGCACTGCGTGGGAAGCTGCGGAGTACCGGACGCCAATGATACTTGGTCACTCCAGCGCATTGATGACTTTCCTCGGCTTCTTCTGCCAAACACTGCTAGTGATTACGAGTTTCTTAAAGTTCTCAGTTTGGTGAGCAAAGTGTCCGAAGTATCTTAATTACTCTGGTCTATCGCCTGCAAGTTTTTTGTCTTAAACGAACTGTCAAATTTATAAAAAAATTGTTATTTCCACTTCGCAATTAAATCTCATTAAATTAAATATTTCTGAACGTAGCCAAAAACTAAACTAGGTTGTGAAATAAGCTTTCAAATATTATTATTACAAATAAATATTAACATTTATAAATATTAAAATTCAGAATGCAAACATAAAAATATTGTAAAAATGACTCACGTGAAGTTTTTAGGTGAAACGGTACTAAAATCACGAATTATGTAAAAAAATACTTATTTTATCGTACAAATGTATAATAAACAATTTTGTCACTTCTCTTTTTTACTATTTCATACAAAAATATTTATGAAAAAATTAACACTGTCTATAACGGCGCGTACGCGATTTGACGGATGAAAACTGTATTTTTAACCTATATCTATGAACAACGTTGAATGTTTAACGTGTTTTATTATAGATATTCTCCTTTTTGTTTTAGGGTTTGTAACTAGAATGAAAACGATTTCTGTGGGAACACACGCGTTAGCTTGAAAACAAGCTTATTGTACTTGACTGCTATTGTTATATTGTCGTGTAAACAAGCTTAGGAGTTAACAGATAGAGAGCTTGTTCCGTGTTTAATTTATCTCCAATCATTTTTCCGGTTATATTGCTGTACAACTACTGTGAAATTGAGATTTTGTAATCGGATGGAAGGATGAAAGTTTATGGAACCTCACGGTTAAAAAACTCCCAAAAATTTGAATTGCTTTGTAGCAAAGAAAATAAAAACACCCCTCCCGTAAGTCCATCGAACCAAACTGAATACCCGCGTTGCTTCGTCGTTTTAATTTCCCTTGGCACCACGTGACGTTAATTAAGTTTCGAGGCCAAATTCGATCAAATTGTTTATTGGTGTGTGGGCGTGCTTGTTTATTATGTCCTTCTGATTTTATCGAAGACTTTGACACACGGTGTGACTCCGCATGAAACAATTTACTTATTAATATTATCTTGTCGCATTAATAACATCTAATACAAAGTTATCTGCTTATTAATTACGTAATAAATAATATAATTACTAGAACAATAAAACACATCTCGCTCCAATCATTAAATGCATTATATTGCAATTATCGAAGGGTGTGTCAAACTTGCGCGTTTTATTACACCCACAGTTGGGATGGGTCAGCACCTAAAATATTTTTTCTCTTATTTTCACGTCCAATATGAAGTTCACGTTAACACACAGATTAGAATTTTCAATTGTCAAGATGTTAGTTTATCTGGCCTCGAGCCTATTTTCTGAAGGTCAAAATATTTCGTCTTTGCAAAAAAATCCAAATAAATGGAATATTTCTGAACGTATCCGTTAAGTAAAACCTGTTTTTGAAAGGTGATAAAATACGCTTTCAAATTCGAAATAAACATAAAATTTTGGATGTAAATTTGAAAAAGTTTTAAAAATGGCTCACCTTCCGTTTTTTTGCTAACAAAAATTTGCTGATAATGAAAGAAAATAAAACGCACACATACTTTATTAGACAAATGTATTTTAAACGTTATCTTCAACTCACTTTTTTTCGTTTCATGTAAAATAATTAATATGAAAATTCCCAAAGTATCATAATTTTTTTAAATTGCGTCGGGAAACTAGATTCATTATGGATTACATTTGAATTAGTTCGTGGTTAATTTTTATATTTGACTATTAAGCGTGGTATTTTCTCCCTCTAACACCGTTTAGATCATATTTCTAACCATGGTAGTGAGGGAGACAACGATTTATATGAGACCTATTTGAGTTGTTCCGAAAACCGAACAAATTAGCCTGAAGGGTTAAGAATGTGTTTAAGGAAAAAAACTACTGAGGAAGGTAGGTAAAAGAAGAAATAAAGGAGAATGAAGGAAATGGTGACCGGACAACTTAAGTCAACAGCTCCTTTCGGCGGCTCCTCATTAGGCTGGTTGAGTAGAGGTGAAATTGCAATTGATGTGTGAAGAGCTGAAGAGCCGAGATGCCTATGCAAAGGCTCGCGAGCCGCAAATTCCCACCCCTGGGATAGATTGGGTTAGGTTATGGACCGTTTTTCTTTTTTTTCATGTCTCTTAATAACTTTTCAAAGAGTTGTTGAGTTGAATAACGTCATGGAACCAAAGGAAAGAGCCTTCGTTGTAGGTATTGTACAAATTCATAAAGTTTACTGTGAAAAAAAATGCTCCAAATTTTTCGTAATTGATGTACCTAAATAGTGTTTAGACGTGAAGAAGATCATTATCGCTTTCGAAAATTCACCTTTTTGATACAACGTTTTTGGAATTAGAACCGGTTTACTCCTAGTGTAGTAATAACAGTTATAACTAACTACCTAATAATAAATGCATAATTTACGTAGCTCCGGTTTTGTGAAATATCATCTTATACGTTTATACATTTTTTTTTTTAAAGAAAGACAAACATTCCCGGGTTACGAATAACCCAACAATGTTTGAAAATCTCCTACTACCACTACAGAAAGCCGAAAATGTTGCTTGTGATGGAGGACTTAGCCAGCCGAGGAATCGAACTCGGGACGCCCGGGTGGGATCCAAACGCGATGCCCACTTAACCACTGACTGGTCATAAACCACGTTTACATTTGCAAAGCTAAAGCCGCAATGGTATTAAAAGAGTTTTCATTTTAAATTAACTATTAGTACAAAAGACCAAGTGTACGTATATTTATTAAGTTTTTGGTCCTGTTAAGTACGAACCTAGTAAATTATTATGCGTTGTTTTTTTTACCTTAGCTTCACACAGGACGCCTTGAGTAAAATAATTCCCCCTCAGGGTTTATATCGTCTTTGGGGATGCTGTGTGGAGGGTCTTTTTAGGGAAGGAAGGAGAGGAAGTTCTGGGAAGGAAACGGTTATTAGCGGTGGGTAGGAATCTGGGGGTCAGCGTGTCCAGGAGTGACGGACGTGTGAATCCGTCCTTCCCACTGCGGTGCAACGCGATTTTCTCATAGAGAATAGCTGGGGAAGTCGAAGGGACTCCCTCGACCACTTTCTCCCGATCCGGCCTGCCATGCAGCTGGTGGGCAGGCGCATCCGCCGCCACTACTCGGAAAACCTCACCGCAGGTACCCGGGCACCCCTGCTTAGTTACCAAACGTGGCGAACCATTTGGGGTGACCTATGGCAGAGGTGTTGGTTATCCAATAAATGGTTCACGGGGCGACGATACCCATACCCAAATTTAAAAAAAAATCATGTGTGCAATTCACCAGCGGTAGAAGTGAAACCTTCAGAAAACTAAACTTCGAGAGAATGAGACGAATGCAGAGTATCAAGAGTAGGATAATTAAGTAGTAGGAAACACCGCACAAAGAGGACACTGATTAGTCTATCTCATTCTCTCGCAAGCTAAATCCTATGGATGTATGTGTTTGTTTCTTTTTAGTGTCGCTCGTTTCCGTTTCATCGCGTTCAAAATCACAACAGTGCTGAATAAGTTTTCGCATCAAAAAATAACCAAACTGTTATATTTTAAAATTATTATCGTGTTGATTGAAAAATTATTGTCGTCGAAGATGCAGAACCTCTCGTTGTTTGGTAATATCATTTCGATCCAAAAAAAGCTGGCCTAGAGAAACGGTCTCCCCGTCGAAAACCTGTCTTGTAAATTCATAAGCATTTAGGAATATTTTACGCGCTGGCTTTTTCCACAAGTATATTTACGTACCGTAGCAAAAAATCTACGCTGTCAATAATAACAACGAACTGAAATTGATTTTATCGAGTATCTTCTGTGTGAATACATGGCACCTGTTTTCTATGATGCTTAAGCTTTGTGATGCTTGGAAATAACAACATAAAAATATTATTAAAACAACCCATTTTTGTTCGTAATCAAAATTCTCGTGCAAAACTTAGTTTTAGAGTTTAAAAATGCCTTCGGAATACGAAACGTCATTAAAAACACATTGGTGGAATTTTGATTTCGAATAAAACTTATCGATTCGTTTATTACAGGATTTCCCAACCAGTGGTCCGTGGACCAACTAGTGGTCCGCAAGAGCTAGAATATGGTCACCCCATCCCGTCTCGCCCCTATCCCTTATCCCATTCCGCCCCCTCCGTTGCGGTAAATTTAATCGTGACAACATTCAGTTTATCACTTGTGGTTCCTGTCAAAAAAATAATTTTTAGATGAGTTGTATTTGATATTAATGATAAGTAATTTTCTGCTAAAAAATCACAATCAATAAAATTTTTCTTTTTTATTTAACCACTCAGACTGATTTTTTCGTTTTTCGGAACAACTCATAGGTCTCATAGAAATCGTTGTATCTCTCTTACTACCGTTATTAGAAATATGATATAAACGATATTGGATAGAAAAAAACAACTTTGAATAATATAAAAACAGCTGTGTACTCAAATCTAAAAATTAACCACAAAAGAATTAAAATGTACACCTTTATGGAACAGAAGTTACCAACCGCAATTCCAAAAAAATGAAACTTTGTGAATTTAAAAACATATTTTTACACGAAACTACAAAAAATGAGGATAGCGTGATGATAACATTTATAATACATTTGTCTAATAAAAAAATGTGTTTTTTATTTTTTTTTCATTACCAATAATTTTAGTTAAAAAAACGTAAAGTGAGCCATTTATAAACTTTTAAAAGTTTGCATTCACAATTTTTTGTGTTTAAAAATTTACTCGTTTATTTCTAATAAAAATTTTATTAGCGAATTTCATTACTCTTCAAAAACAGTTTTTAGTTTTCGGATATGTTCACAAATCTATGTCTAAAGATCTATATTTATTTATGAAAAAAAAAAAAAAAAAAACATGAAAAAAAAAAAAAAAAAAAAGTTCCACATTGTCGGTATTTGCGTTCAATAACCCTTTTGATACCACGCCATTCTAAGCCTTGACACGGTTTGATGATTGTGTTCATTGCGATGGTAATTAATTTATAACAAACTGCTTTGAATATTGCGAAAATTAATTGCGGCAAGATCCTGAAATGGACGTTAAATAATTAATTACTGAGAAAACGTACCTTCTCAAAATTGGCCTTAATAATTTTACAAAATACCTCACATCGGCCGCGTTGGGACTTGGATAAAACCAGACTTAATCAAAACTAAGACCAATCACTTAACACTTATACACTATTCGTCACCAATTTAATTGCTACCTAATTTCAATCTTGGATAAATTCATATTGTTTATAATTAATACAATTTGCATATAACTTAACACATCGTAGAAGGATGTATCACTCATCCTTTTCCCGATGGCACATCATTTGTACCTAATCGAGTGACTCCCGATGCCGTCGATTAGCTGAAAAAGCATCTTACTTTCCATCTCGAATTCCTACGTTAATTCCGCAAACCACAAAATATCGAATGATATAAGGGGGTGTTCTGGTCTAGAAGCATGAATTGTAGGTGTTTTTTCAGGTGCAATAAAAAACACAATAATATTTTTCCAGCCATTACTTTACCAAATATTTATTAAACATTAAAGAATACATAAAAAAAATCAAACGAAAAAATTTAAAATGTTGCAGGGTGTTGAAGTGGGGGGGTTTCAAAAAATTGTGCGCCCTGGTTGACAAGATTGCAACCCTCCTAGTAATCTAAAAAAATCAAATTAATTTTTAATCCTAACAAATGCGGCTATGGCCCGAACTAAGGAAAAGTAAAAAAATAAATTGTTCGCACAATGGCGGCTGTCTGAAATAAATTTATTTTTTTTTTCAGTTTATTTGACTTTCCAAATTTTTTAAAAATAGTAAAAATTGAAATTTTTTACAGTTATAGTTAGCGCGATAAAGTAATGTATAGAAAAGGCTCACACCAAATTTAAAGTAAATTGGTTTAGTAGAACTTGAGATATCGTGTGAACCGTCTCGAAAAAAGTGGTTTTGTGAAAAATGCGTTTAAAATTTTGTTCTATTTAGATTCTGGTTAGATTCGGTCTTAACCGCAACATTAAAATGGTTATAACTTTTTAAATAAGGCGAATTTCGAAAAATCCTTTAAGGAGATATTTTTGAATATTTAAACTTGATAGAAAACTGCCCTAAGAAATGGATAAATTAATAAAACCTTTATTATTCCATTCGTTTTCTACGTCTTAGTTCGTGTTCAGTTAAACTTTATATGGCATTATTATGAACGCCTTTCAAATACTCACTATCTGCACACCATTGTTAAATTTCTTACGTATCATTGCCATGATAGGGCTTCTGGCACTATTCACCCACGTGTATTATTTTCATACTCGATTGCAATTATAATTAAATACAAGGCTTTATTCAAGAAAATGTTGATAACAAGTTTTATTTATTAAACGTAACGAACATTTTCCCCCTTACTACATGTGTTTTTAATTTTACATAACCGATATAGAACTATTTACCATATATTAATGGTTGTTTATCTATTGTAAAAAATTAAGAATATGTTTTATTTAAATTGATTCGCCTTCTCTTGGCTCAAGCAAGCCAGGGTAAAAAATTATACTGTTAAAATAAAGTTTTTATTTCATGTAATAATTATGTCAAATTACGAAGTGACGTTTCCTTAGAAAACAAAATATTATTTATTGAAGACTAGATTTATTAATTAACTAGCTTTTACCCGCGGCTTCGCTCGCACGGTATTTTGGGGAAATTTCTGTAGCAATTAGCAATACATAATGTCCTTTCTCGTGCGTCCCCGTTCCCTTCCACCTTCCCCGCCTTCCCCCTCCCCTGTCTCTTTCCTCTCCGCGAACCACACATTCTCCCTGGTTTTCCACCCTGCCGCCAGAATATATGAAATACACACACATTTATACAAATTTCATAACGCCAGATCTTATCATTATATACAGCCTATGTTACTCGCTGATAATTTAGCTTTCTATTGTTGAAAGAATTTTTAAAATTGGTTTAGTGGTTTGGGCGTGAAAGCGTAATAAACAAACCCACCACTTTCGCATTTATAATATTTCTAGCTGGTACCCGGTATGCGTTGCAATACCATTCAAATAAATAAATTGATTCTCCCTGCGTGTCCTTTCCCATGCATCCCCGTTGCCTTCCACCTTCCCCCTCCCTCGTCTCTTCCCTCTCCGCGAACCCCACCTTCCCCCTACCTTTCCTCCCTGCCGCTAAAATATATGAAATACACATTTCCATTTTAACAAATTTCATAACGCCAGAGCTTACCATTATATACAGCCTATGTTACTCGCTGATAATTTAGCTTTCTATTGGTGAAAGAATTTTTAAAATCGGTTAAGTGGTTTAGGCGTGAAAACGTAACAAGCAAACACACTCACTTTCGCATTTATAATATTAGTATAGTTAAGTATAGATTTATCATTTCACCTATTAAGTTATCTGTAATGTAGGTTCTAGTATTTGTAGTTTTTATAATAAATTTTGTGTATTATACCATGTGCTTTGTTCTACATCTACATGCATACTCACATTGCGCATTTCTTTGTCTTGAATCATTTTTATAATTCTTAAGTTTAAAAACAGCAAAACTTTCTTTTAACTTCAATTTATCTTTCAAAAAGTATTAGTTATAACCGAAATCAAAGTTTGATTTAAGAGGAACTGCTTTGCGGTTTTTTCATACG
This sequence comes from Glyphotaelius pellucidus, assembly GCA_936435175.1. NCBI lineage: Eukaryota > Metazoa > Arthropoda > Insecta > Trichoptera > Limnephilidae > Glyphotaelius > Glyphotaelius pellucidus. The sequence goes on from OW386544.1 coordinate 29,990,377, forward strand.
AAACCTAATTTTGGATTTGAGGTCAAATTACCCAACCAAATTATTTATTTATTTATTTCCACACACAAGGCACACATGTGTCATTAAAATAATTAAAAGAACATTTGTATAGATTCAGAGGTTCCCAAATTTTTTTTCTCGTGGACCACTTTCAAAATTTTACTGGTTTCGGTGGACCCCCTGCTGCAACATTTCTACCATAATCCCAAAACTCGACACGCGTTTTACTGAATATAACGCTGGAGTTGTGGTATCTGCCTACATTCCAAGCCAACATTTTTGTCCTTTACTATCGAAACCAGCAGGCTTATTCTCTATCTTTTGTGTGATCGTTATCGAGGTAACGGACGTGATCTCCTGACAGATTTGTGTGATTTATTTGCCTTTTCTATGTACAATGTACATTAAATGAATAAAGAATCATGCATTCTTGCAGGAATTCATGTTTAAAACGATCTAAACTAAAATATGTTACAGTAAATATGTAAAAATCACACAAACCTGACAAGAGATCACGTCCGTTATCCCGATAACGATCCCACAAAAAATAGAGAATAAGTCTGCAGATAAATTTTCGTGAACCCCCACTTACAACTTGTGGACTCCCATTTTTTTTTATCACGTCTACGTGGACCCCCATCGAGTCTCCCGTGGACCCCTGGTGGTCCACCTGGACCACTTTGGGAATCACTGGTATAGAACAACAATATAAATAATGTTACAGTATAAATTGAAAAATAAAAGTGAAAAGTAAAAGGTTTTAAAAAGTAAAAAAAGAATAATGTTTTTTTTAATCAAAAGGTGCTTTTTATTAGGGTTTTAAATTATAAAATTATATGCAATTAAAGAAATAAAGTTTTAATGATTTTAGAGCCAATTTTAATAACAATGCAGTTTGAATTGCGTTTCGATTCGAAGTCTTTCCTCTTATCTCGTATTTGCTCTACTTTAGTGTACAGCGGGTGTTTATTTACCCCAGTTAGGGGGCTCATAGTGCAATGTGTCGCCTGACCACATTAGTGTTGTGATTTCGACTTTTTTCTGTCGCCAATTATTACAACAAATCTAGTCTGGAAAGTATTGGTTTGATAAGTTTCTTATTATCTTTATGTATCCAATCGAGAGATGGGTGTTTGGTTTTCGATTTGGCCATTCGGCTTATTTAATATCATTGGTGCATGTCTGACACTACGCCTTACGCGCCGCGCCACAAATAACGTCCGTGAACGTGAAATTTAAAACAAAGCTACCATTGTAATTCGGTTCTGAGTTCAAGAATTCGTCAAAAGATGTCGCCACTTCTGTTAATAGGTCGCATAGGGATGTACCCCAGGCAGGTATAAGTACTACGAATTTGTGAATTTGTAGTATCTCGCGACTGATGGGACTTTTCCTTTATCTCGTGTAGACCCCGGTCTTGTCCTCAGTCACAATTGAGTCCAAGAATTCCTCGCCATCAATGTCGTATCACAAAAATAAAATCGCGAGCTGCTTCAACCCTTTGTTGTTTGTGATCTTCAGTGAGCATTTTTGGGACCCACTTTGCGCAGACCTTGTGGTATCCCAAATGTTCTGTCAAAATCTTGTTAATAGTGGTCTTACTGACATCAGGGATCATGTCACAGAGCGCATGGACCGTTATCCGTCGATCTGCAAGCATTGCTTTTTCCACATTGCAATTTTTTCGACTGAAACCGATGGCCGTCCGGCACGATTTTCACCATTTGCGCACGTTTTCAAAAACGAATTAAATAACGTAATTCACACCCGGCGGGCGCGGCGAGTGAAAGCTCCACCGCGAACGGCTGCCACGCCGAGATTAAGTATTGCAAAGAGTGCAGCTTGGTAAAGATTTTGGGTGGAGGAACCAGGCTATACGCCAGTGTTGCCATATCGCGCGTAAAATTGTTCCTCGCGACCGGAGCACCTTGGAGACCTTATTTTAAGGACAGCCCTCGTATGTCGAAAATCACTATAGTCTACAGATGGATCGTCTTAAACCATAGTGTACTAACTCACTTTAAGCAGTTTCTGAGTTAGAGCTTGAAATGAGGGCTCCAAATCACATAATCCAGCCCTGCCAGATAGAACCAATCAGAGAAATACTGTCTTGACCAATCACAGACAGTTTTTCTCTGATTGGCTCTTTCTGGCAGAGCTAGATTGCGATTTGGATCCCTCATTTCAAGCTCCAACTCAGAAATTGCAAAAAGTGGATTAGTACACAGTGGTTCAATCCGTATATCCTCGAATAGGTGCACTTCTTTTTCTTCATTGAAGGTTACTTCTTATTCAAGACATGGTTTTTTTCAGTTTTACGTTTATATATACCTCGTGTTTCCTAACACCGTTTACATAATAATAATTGGAGCATGGACATTAATTTGTTGTAATAACACGCCACGCATTTTCAACGCTCCTTAACAATAATAACAACAACTTAAGTTATTGCAAATTTGTTACCAATAATATCGAATGCCCTTGGAAGTTGTATAATTTTATAATAACATCGCCCTATGAGACGAGTTCTCCTCAACCTTTTGTAGAATGATTTTTCCGCTGGTACAAAATAATTACTGTTCTTAAAATTGGTTTTAATTCATCCACTATTTTTTTGGTTTTTGTTGTTATTTAACTTCCCGTTATTGTTATTTGCTCGTTCATACTTTGCTGAAAAGTATCTCAGATTCCTAGTAGATATACATTTTATTATATGTATTTATTGTAATAAGTATGAAATCGATGTCCATGGATGAAGCTCCAAAATCGTACAGTTATCACCCCCTTTCGAGTGAATTAGATTTATTACAATAATATCCCGTATCTACTATTTGGGAGGCGGGCTTGGGTACCGCTGCCTCGGGTATCATTTATTGAATAACCAACACCCCTGTCATAGGTCACCCCAAGTGGTTCGCTACGTTTGGTGCTCGGGTACATGGAGTGAGGTATGTCTAAGTCTTGGCGGCGATACCAGATACGTTTTACCCCTCTTACCCTATTCCTTCCTAGAACTTTCTTTTATTTCTTTCCCTAAAGAGACCCTCCACACAGAATCCCCCTAGATGACAGGTCCTACAAGGGTTAAAAAATATAATTCGGGCTTAGCCCCGTCGTATTTATTAATATTGTGATTTTCAAGAAATTTCAATTGCCACCGTAATTAGGCGTACTCTATGCGTTTTGGGTCTTCCCAAGAACAAATCTGAAGTAACGGCCAATTTCAATTAAATGGCCAAGTTGGTAGAAACATTAGCTAAAGAAGGAGATAGCGCAGAACGGCATAATACCTCAAATATAAATCACGATAAATACCTTTGGCCGTGAAAATCTCAAATCATATCTTGTTAAAATTATGTTTATTTTGAATTATAACATATATGTCAAAATTTTGGTGTAAGAGATTTTTCTTAAAAGTATAGCATAACTACAGTTGGTCTTTCAAATAAAATAATAATTGCTCACTTCGCCTCAAGCGACAAAATCGCCGAAAACGATATCTTATCGCTATATCCCATCGCTACCTTCACGCGAGGTGTCTACGTACCTACATTTCTATAAACTGTAATAAAATGATCTTGTTCACACTGTTCTACGTAAAGGTTAGGTTGAATATACATGAATATACATTACATACATCTTATTATGCAGGTCGTTTGCATAATGATTAGTTTTATACACGTTGTATTATCTCTGTGTAAACACAATACATTATGCCAGTTTGTTTCCTTCTTTGTACATACTTGTTTGTATGTACTTGCTGTTTGTTTTTTTTTTCACCAGGAGCCAAAGCTGATTTGTTTTCCCCTTTCTGCCAACCGTCAAATATAAACTTGTTAACTTTTTTTATTTATTGCTTTGTCAGGCATCTAGGACACGTTTCCGTGTGGTGAAAATTTATCATCCGTACAAGTTTGAGAAGGTCTCAAATCGCGGCTTAAAATTCAAATAGATATCGTTGAACAACCTTGGTGCAAGTGATTGAGCGGTTATTCATTGATCTCAGATAATAATTTTCTGGAAATATCAACACGTGTAGTCCTGGCTTCGGATTCAGTGCGCGTTTCCACTCCTCGCGATGTGCTCGCTCCCGCTCGAAACCTGAAAGTCGAATTGCCTGAAAGTCTTCGTGAAAATTGAAAGTGTTTGCGTGAAATCTTTTTCGCTCGGAAAATCTGGCTTGTTCTTATCTCCGTTCGGAACGATGACCCAAAAAGCTTGCGGCTGCGTTCACAGATCACGCCGGTCGTCGCTTGTGACGCGTGCTCGCCGTGCTGCTCTGTACTCTGCTGTTCTGTAGACGCCAGCAGAGACAGCCCCACCGCCCACTGCCCAGAATGCCCACCAGCCACCAGCGCTCAGCTCAGTTAGTTGCCGAATAGCGAAACGCGCACACGCCTTATCTCTTTGCTCTCTCTACTCATTAGCGACTGGACACGAAACACTCGTTTACATTACATACGTAATTGCAGTATTGTGCACTTCTCGACTGCATTCCGAGCAGTCTGTTCTTTCTTTGTGACGTGATTCCGCGATACCGAGTGGACTCCATGTTTTGTTCTGGTCTGTTGTTGTGCAAATAGCAAATATAATTACAACGTTTTTGGTTATCGCATATTCTCACTTGTCAGTTATCAACGTCTTTGTGGAAATCAAAGTTGAACAGATACGTTATCTCGATTGTAAACATTGACTTTGCACGAGTGTTGGCATCTTCTGTGCGTCTATTGAACCTTGATCCGAGAGTGAGCCCAGGACTCGGGCAAGAGTGTCCAGTGTGTCCAGTGCGTCCAGTGGCTCCTGGCGAGCTGTGCACGTGGTGCACGCGGGAAGAGGGAAGGACCCAGACAGCTGCGGGTGGAGACAGATCTTCGAAAATTCTCCTCCAACTAGCCATATGCCCCCTGCGTGCCGCGCACAAGCGCCGGCCCGGCGTCGCATCTAGAATGAAGTACGTTTATCGATGCAAATGGAATAGGGAGATAGTGTTCAACTCCCAGAAACTCGTCAAAAGACGCTGAGCTCTCCGTATCTCCATCCCCGGCTCCCGACAGGACCAGGCTAGGAACAGGAACTGCCCCACAGCCCCACAGCACCACTGCCCGCATACCTTCGGATGAACAATCTCTGTTGAAGATTCGGAAAGATCTCTAATCGGTAGATGCAACCCGTTGCCGATGACAAATTATTAATTAAAAAAACGCACTGAGCTCAATGAAAAATAGATAAATTTTCTGGTGATATTTTGTGACATTTGTAGTATAAAGTAATACTGTTAGATTCTATATAATAATAGACTATCATTAATTTACAATTTACTTAAAATATAAGAAAAGCAGACTGTACAGTTACCAAAATTATTAAACAGTGATAGTCGCCTAAGTTATAAGAAGATTCACCGCCGTGCCATACATGCAATACTTGTAAGGAACTTGGATAAGCTATCATTAAGAAACTGAATTTGACGATTCGTCCAGCGCAGAAGTGAGGCATTCCACAACCCGAGGAGATGATGGCTGCTACGTACTATGGTAGGTCTATATACAACTCCTACAGGTCTCCCCGTCACCCTACTTGCCCTACATCCTTATCCGTTTCGTAACATCTCCACAAACACTTTCACAATCAATTAACCCATTTCAATCTTATCTGTTTTGTAACGGACGACCGCAGATACTTATATCTACCTGTGTAGCCTATGCGAGCACGTGTAACGCGGAGAGAAAGCAGTCGAAATCATCCGATCATAATAATAATATATTGATTTCTTCATAATTCACATCACACGCAGCCTGAAAAAAACAATTTTCATTTCGTCTTTAAAAACATATAAAATCCACAATGCAGGTGGCTCTGAAATGAGTTGATATTTGCTCAATATGTTCTAGTATAAACAGAAATAACAACCGTGATAATAATAATAATATTTCGTCGCATATTTGCACATTTACTATTTGCCTAGTAGATTTCATGGTTTTTTTCAATCTACCTACGCTATGCGACTTTATTGTTAATAGATAAAATCATTCAATTCATAGATGATTGGAGCATATTGATTGAATATTTGTTGTAACATACTACATGATCAACAAAATCAATTACGTATCAGTAATTTCAAAAAAGAATTGATTTTACTTTATTAATGTCCCTTCAATAGTGCAAGAACAAGGCCACATTTTTTATTGTATTTAAAAATATACGCATGCACAATCAAAAAAATCATTTACCTATCAGTAATTTAAAAAATAATTGATTTACGGAATGTCCCTTCAATAAAATGCAAGAACAAGGCCATATTTTTATTTTATTTACAAATATACGCACATTATAATACGTAAACAGACGCAATTGATCATAGTTACACTGCTCATGAATAGCTGTCCACGGATAGGGAAAACCAGACAAAATTATCGAGGATATTTATTGAATCGGGAATGTTTTGGTTATTTTTAAGCGTATAATAAAATATCATTATGGCAACTTTCGTGTCCCACGTGCTTCAGTTAAGTTTTTTTTATTACTGTTTATTATCTTCCTAAGACAACAAAATATTGATTTTTGTGCAGAACGTTATTTTTTAGTAATTTTTATAGCCTTGATGGATTTGTTGTTAGAACAATTGAGACGTTTAATTTCTATATCAGCTTTCACTGATTCGGAGAAAACCGCAAGAAACTGTCAATCTCTAGCGTAAATAAATATATTTTTTTAATTTTAATTTTTTATATAATGAATTGTAGTGAAATAAATTCGAAAAGTGTTCATTTTTCAATTTATGTCTAGCAATATTTAAGTAATTTCGATAAATAAAATGGATACAGCGGATTTTGATACTCACTTCGTGATTTACTCACGATATTAGAGGCTTGAAACTCAACTGACCTGGCGCGCGAGTTTCTAAACCCGCCATCTTGGCAAAATAACTGGTTGAATTCCGGTTTAGCGGGTTTTGATGGTATCTTCTTGAATGATATAGCGGGTTTTGTTTCTCACTTTTACGTAGTTTTAGATGGTTTTTGGTCGTGATAAGGGAGGTTTTGAAACTCAATTTTAGGTTCATCTTGTTCCTCGCAAAAATGTGAACAAGATGTCGTAGTCAGATCAATTTGGCAAAAAATCGGATATAGCGGGTATTGAAATTATAGGACTATTGCAAAAGCAAAAGTTTAAACAGGTTTGCACTTTGTAAACGAACACCTTGTCATGTAATTTAATAATAACATCGCAAATAATAAATCAAAGTTCTCGAGGAACTAGGAAGTAGGCAGTTGACAACGTATCCCATGTACAAGTGGACGAAATACTGTATTAGATAAACATCACATCGATGCGCTATTATAATTTCAAATCCTGGTAAACAGTATGGTAATTCTCCTCTAAGAAGTAAACAACCATGAACACATGGAAAGATTTTCAGTTACGTTGACTATATATTTTCTTTGTTGCTACCTATATTCGGTCGCCACTTTACTTTTCCCGGTCTTAGAAACATCGGAATCATACCATAAAATTTGATTTTTTTCTTTCAAATTAAATTACGACAGATTCACCACCGACCGGAAATCTCGGAAATTTGTCAGAAAGATTATCAAGTGGGTGTTAAAATACCAGGAATACCTGAAACTATTTTCGGTGGTTCAAGTTCAAATTCTACTAGGTACACCGGTTCTTACCACAGTCGATCGATAAAGATTGTATCGATAACTTTCGGTAGCTTCTCATCGTTTCCTAGGACAACTGCAGATCGCTGAAAAACTCGTACAAACAACAATTATTGACGTCGAATATATTAAGGACACCTAGTCATTGCGAACTGTTATTTATTCGTTGGCGAAATGCAGTAATGCTAGGGAACGATGAGAAGTTACCGAGAGTTATCGATACAATCCCAAGAGGGCCGGTCGCTTGAAACGCTGTTTCTTCGTTAGTTTTGCTCCGATTTCCTTGAAATTTTGACGCAACACTCTCGACATGTTGTACATTTAGAAAAAAAAATTCAAAAAGGGGTTTTAAAACCTTACCCCCCCCCCCCCCCCTTTCCCCCTTACAGGAGTTGGGATCTTCCAAAAATCGTTAAAGGGAATTTCTTCTCCATTGTTCCACAAAATTATTAACAAAAAAAAACATGTGGCAGTAATTAAAATGCCTGGTTTGTACGCCAGAGGCGGTTTACAAACCAGATGGTATATTTTTTGAAAACGCAAAACGTACAGACATAAGAGTAAAAAATTAAATCGGTCCAGTTTTGGAGAAGAAAAATGGGGATTATAAAACCTCGATATTTATGGTTTTATTTAGGAGCAGTTGTTCCTTTCGCTCAGTATTCGGGGAATTAAGAGCGACACTGACAGCATCAGTCGGTAAAATACCCACTGTTCAAATTTCTCGGCGACCGTGTTTCCTCTTAAGAATTGCGCTGAATGTTTTCACAAAACGGCACAAACCACCGCATCGACCGTAAAGCGATACGTTCACTGGAATTAGTTTATTTTTTGCACTTGTCTATACTATTTCACTTCCCTGTTGCATTTTCAACCTAAACGGCTGCATTATTATTTTTTTTTTCGAATTACTTCTTTAACGACCCGTTATTATTTTATTTTAACAATCCGGTTTACCTCCATAAGCTAATAAATTACGAATGTTTGCTTCGCAGTAAGCTGTTGTATGTAAGCCACAATGGCTATTAAGTAAAAAACTCTTCTTGCAAGGTATTTATTACTCAACAATTATTATAAGTTATAAGCACTTAAATGCATAGTTTTATTTTTATTTTCATATTATATCTATTATGTTTGATTTTTGCTTTTACTTCACCAAGAAATAATAAAAAAATTGTCAATCGAGATGGTATTATTTTTATGGTTTATGTACAACGATACAACCATACAACCATGAAATTGGTTTGGTGTAGATTCAGACACGCAGTAGATTGATTAAAAAACTATTGCTTTCATCGGATATCAATCCCGCAACGTAAATATATATTTTCTACGTTGTTAATTTAATATTTTATGTTGAAATTATTATTGTCCTGGAGATTTTTTTTTTTCATTAAGCCGCCGCTACCCGAATTTCTACCGATTTCTTGCATATCTTCCTTGAACATTTGAAGTTTTTAAGCTCTTAAAAAAATATGTGTTATTTTTGAAGAAATATCTAGATACTTTCCACGCCGAAACGCAAATTATACGAAATTCCCTCGATAGAAAAAAATCGCAAAGTATGCTCCAAAAATTATTTAAAACAAGTCTATTTCTATTATTTTACAATATATATTTGTGAAAAAATTCACAATGTTTCTTTAAATGATACTTAAGATACGTTCCACGAGATTTTTGCTCTATTTTAAACGAGTCATGTTTTATTAAGCTTTTTCGCCATTTTCGCTGCGATTTCATCACTTAAAATATTAGCGCGCTCTGTCCAACATTGGTAATTACACATCTCTCCATCTTCTTCTTTTTCATCCGAATAGCGCCGCCTTAGCGGAACTCCGCCGGGTATGAGCTTCCTTGGCTAGCGCGAAACTAGAAACTCGCCAATTCCGCCGTATCGCATGGGCAGATGTATCTTTTCGCCTGTTTTGCGAAACAGGCGCAATCGCTATCAATTTCAACAATAAGATGTTTTTTCCGATTTCTAATGCCGGTATATGGGTCTGTATTTTTTCCGTTAGTAATTAGACTAACTCAGTAAATATTGTCATCAACAATATCGGCTTCTCCATACAGGTTTTAAATTAACCATTCAAACGCCTTATAACATAATTTATACTGTTGCTAACGCCGAATATTAATATATTTAGATTTATAATATTATTTATAAATCCTTGATCATTTTATTTTATAGTATTATTAATACGCTAGCGTCTGTACAGTTGAAATTTAAAAACCGAGTTCCGAGTATAATCTCCGATGCCGCGCCTTGTGCAAAACCATCTTCGTGCGTGAAGTTTGTTACAAAGCTACTGTTGTGATGCCCGCCGCCCTCGTGGCGGCTTTCTGCTAATTCATATTGATTGTCCAGGAAGTATTTCGACCAGTGTAAATTAATACGTATGCGTATTATGCTCGTTTATTCAATTTCTCAAGGTGTTGTATAATTCAGTTTAACAATCATTAAGCCTTTGTTTAACGGTGTTATTGTCACCGGTCATGTAGATTATTTGATAGGTTTATATAATAGTAATTAAATTCTTGTAAAAAATGACCTTTGTATTACGAAGTAGGTAAATGATTTGAAGCGATACTGAAAGTAGAAGGCGAGCACAGAACAGAGCACGTAGGCAAGGCTGGTATCGGTCGCTTGTGAACATAATGTCGGAAGGCTAACATAATATAACATTATCAGATCTACCATTGAAGGAAATTGACCTGCATTTTGTTTCCTGGTTTATCTGCTCGCAATTACCACAAATTACAAATTATTGATCAATGTTTAATATGTCCAAGTATTTAATAATAGCGATAATTTAGCGATACGCAAATAACTAAAAATCTATAAAAGCATTCCTGAAATTTTACTTTCGGACGCTTTGATGGAAAATAAATAATGCATTAAAACGAGTTTTTTTTCATTAGCTCCGCACAGGACTCTGAGTAATAATATAATTCCCCCAGGGCCTTTGGTCATTTTTGGGGATGCTGAATGTGTGAAGGGTATTTTTAGGAAAAGAAGTAGAGGAAGTCTGGGAAGGAAAAAGGGTTGAGGGATGCGTAAGAATCAGGGGTTATTCGGGATTGACGGGCGTATGTATCTATCCCCCCCACTGCGGTGCAAGGCAATGTTCCGAGAGAGTGCTGCTGGAGAGATCAAACAGACTCCCTCAACTAGTATCTCCCGACCTGCCGGTTTTTAATTTTTTTTTAATGAATAATGGCATTCTAACTTAAATAACTGCGTGTTTATTTTTGTAGTTAGTTTTAATAGTTAAAATAAATATCAAAGTTTTAATTTTTCAAGATCCCCGAAAACCACCGTATCTAGTGTGAATCGTGTGACGTCATCACTCCAAAAGTTTTATTTATTTTCAAAAGGTGTTGTCATTTTGTATGGAAGAATATCAATGGAGGCGTTTTTTGTTCAAGATTAACTGCTTTTAATATAGAAAAAACTTTAGGTAAAATGTCAACATCTCATCGCTACTGTTATTGTATTGTACCAAAGTGCAATAATACATTTGTTACCGCACCTGATAAACAGTTTATTATCGTTCCACGATCAGCATTATTAATATTACATGTAAGCAACTAAAAAGATACAACGCCGAATCAGCTGTTCAACGTCCCCCATTTTCGAGTTCGGAGTTCGGAGCTGAAGAACAGAATTATGGAGAGCAGTAACGTCAGTACTAAAAATACAATAACACCAACTTTACAGTGTGTTTTAATGACACGATTAAAAATGGACTTTTTAATCTTTTTTTTAAAACTCTACTTTTAATATCAGCGTTTATTGGTATATACCAGTAGTTTTCAACCTGTGGTAAGCGTACCCCTTGGGGTACGCGAAGCCAAATTGGGGATACGCAACTTCCTGGCACGCATGTAGAATCACTGGTTAAAAATGCCCGAAGTCGTGTTACACTCCGTATAAAATTGCATTCATTGTATTTGTGTGACTTGATTTTAAAATCATGTAATAATAAGAGTATTAAAAAATTACAAATGAAACACGTGTTTCATTAAATGTGTACAAAAGATAGATAGAGGGTACGGGGAACAACAAATTTATAGTAAGAGTCAAGGGGTACGCAGGCTCAAAAAAGGCAGAAAACCGCTGGTCTATCTATATGAACAGATTTTTTTAAAGCCACTTTTCACTCGAGTTCCTTATTGCCAATTACTCGGTATTAAATCTCGTTCACCTTACGTTTCGGTCGAGTGAGAATCTACTTACCTCGCTGTGTCCGTTTTTGCTCCACGTTGTCCCTCAACCCAAGCATACACATGTTGATAATATTTGCAAACAGGAAATTGAATTTTCAAGACCTTCTTAATTTTTATCCGCATTACTTTCCTAAAAATCTGTTTTCTGTGGCCACCCATGCGAGATTTGTAATTATCTATATTATATGCCCGATCGAGGACTATCGATTAAGTCCAATACTTGTTATCTTGTTTGATTACAAATTAGTATTTTAATATAAATAAACGTGACTGTTATCTTTAGGTGACCTCAAACGGCTCAGACAAAATTATCAGCGAATTCTGGTTGAGCACCTATCGCGCCAATATAATGAAATTTTAGTATTATTATAAATGAATATTTAATAATATTACTCAGTCCCAAAATGGCAGAATCGGATAGGGATACATAGAGATAGCAGCCAATAAAATATGCGTTAAGAAAATGAAGATAGTGTTGGTCGTTATTAGTCGAAGTATGATACAGTAAAAAATGCCAGAATCGGATATGGACACATTAGCTCAGTGGTCAGAAAGGCAGGCGGCCCGGTAAGCCGAAGGTCCTGGGTTCGTGTCCCAGGTGTGGTCGCATCTTTTTCTGATTTTTCTGTTTCAGATTTTCTTTTGAGTTTTGCTAATATTGTCTTCATTTAATTAAATATTATAATATGAGGTTTACTCATTAAATTAAAAATAAATAAGTAGTTTTATCCTTGATACATTTGAATGAAAATATGTTTTATTCTTTTGTTATTCGGCGTTGCTTATATTTTGTGTAAGTAGGTAAACCGTATTTTCTCTAAACCGACTGCATATTGTCCATAAGTATGGCGGGGCCAACAGTCGGGGAAATTACTTTTTTTACATTAACTCCACACAGGAGGTCCTGAGGAAAATTATTTCTCTCAGGGCCTATGTCATCGGAGACGCTGTGTGGACGGTCTTTTTGGGGAGAGGAATGAATGAACATTGGTCTTGGAGAGACCCATGTTGTAGGAAGGACGAAACATAGAGGCCGGCAAATCGTTCCACAGCCGAGCAGTTGAACACAAGAACGAGTCGAAACCGTTCTCAGGTGACAAATCAACCGTGTAATATGTTGGGCACGCGTTTGGCGCGTTTCCAGACTATGCATCCGAAGGGATCAATGACGCCAGTTCCTCGGAGCATCTTCCATTGAAATACCGGTAGAACAAGGATAGCATTCCCACCCGACGCCTGTGCTCTAAAGATTGCAATCCGTCTGTTAAAATGGGAGAATCTTTCAAACGGACCGCCCGTTTCTGCACAGTCTGAGTCGAGGGTATTTTTCATGTATTTTGGAGCTCCAAACCAGTGGTGGCTGCCGAATTCAACGTGGGGCGTCAATAAACTCGTCGAATTTGTGATTTAAAAAATTGTGAAAAATTAGTACCTACTTGAAAATAAAACTGAATTTTTAGAGGGCGCCTTTCGCATGAAGTCGTGCTGTTTTTCACAAATCAGAAATATTTTTCTTGACTTGGGATTTCAACAAAATCCACTTTTTTGACAAATCTCACATTCTTGACAACAACGATCTTTTCATCAATTTTGTACAAAAAGATAAACACCACTTAATTGCTGGGCGATTCCGAGTTCCCAGAAGTAACTCGTACCGCGGCGCGTGTGGGAATTCTGGTGTTGCTCGCGATGTTTCAGACGTGGTCACTAATTTATACTTTAATATTAACAACATCCGACGAAACTTGAAATTCGGGTTAGCCTTCGGTTTGTAATTTAACTCGGAATTTAAGCAGTTTCTTTGGTACTTTGCGCGCAAAAAAGTAACCGGGTTGTATGTATGTACTACGCGAATTCGGTAGTTGATAATTGTTAAGTTTTAGATATTAAATTAATTACGCTTGGATATGATGATAAAGTGAATTCGAATTTACTATTAAAACCCCTGTCTGGATTAAAATTCTTTTATACAACCAACTGTTTTGGTCCAGCGAGTATTATACTACAAACATGTTGTTCACATTTTTTATTCTTCTGTTGTCTAGTTTTAGATATGAACCAACCTCAAATGTCTAGTTTTTCAGTTTTTTTGCGATTCTCAACCATTTTTTTGATTAATTTGTGTCATTTCACAATTAATTAATTTAAATAATATATGGTATATTTCTGGCACGTTGCAGAGTGGAAGATACTCTCAATATCGCCCTGGTGTAAGACCACAATCAAGAATTGAAACGTTGAAATGTCTTTAGCCGCGTTTGGTGACTAGATCTATCTGGTCACCAAACAACTATATTGCAATTTGGGAGGCGAGAATGGGTACCGCAGCCCCGGGAACCTTTATTGGACAACCAACACCTCCGCCATAGGTCACCCCAAGTGGTTCGCTAAGTTTGGTGATTTAGCAGGGATGCCCGGGTTCATGGGGTGATGTTTGTCTAGGTCTTGGAGGCGGATGGCCAGGACACACTGAACCCCAGTTTCCTACCCACCGCTTAAACCCTTTTCCTTCCCAGAACTCTCCTTCCTTTCCTTAAAAAAATTTCCACACAGCATCCTCAAAGATGACATAGGGCCTGAGAGAAATTATTTTCCTCGGGGCCTTCTGTGTAGAGCTCATATAAAAAATAAGATCTGAATAGCCAGATACTTCCCAACTTACTCTTCCCCATCTCCTTCCCTCCCAGCTAGCTACCTTCAGCCTCACAACATACCCAAATTGGGGATGCCATAGTCTCACTGGCTCCAGATGGGAGCAGCTGTCCGTCACTCCTAGATTCATACCCACCCCTCATTCCTCTTTCCTTCCCAGATATTCTCCTCTCCTTCCTTTCCATTAAAAGACCCTCCACACACCACACACCATCTACAAAGGCCGTGATAACATAGGCCCTGACCTGAGTGATTTTTTTTCTTCAGATCCTCCTGTGTGGAACTAAAGTAAAAAAATAAATAATTCATATGTATTTCATCCACGTCTTTGCAAACAAGAAAATGTTGTTTATTTGTAGATTTTATAAATAAATAAGCTATTAAACCAATTAAAATCTTAAAGTGAACTGTCCTCGATTCCGTCTTGCTTAATGTTGACTTTAAAATGTTTGTCATTTTAGCGATTTCGAGGTGATCTTTTTGCGACATTATCGTTATCAAATGAGGAAGTACTTTTCCTGATAAAGCGCAAGGATTTTCTTCTCTGACGTCACATATTATGTTTTTAAATTAAACGCCAAGTAACAGACTTATGCAACTCGAACCACAGAGTATGTAACTGTTGTCGAAGGTTGTTATTACACTTTAATAGTGTTCGAAGCAACATTAATTGTGATATTTTAAATAGATATAGAATATATGAGAATGGCTATTGTGGCTTAAAAAATATGCAAATCATTCTGGCTTCCATATTGTTATTTGCTGGTAAGGACTAGAATAGGTAGGTACTACTGTTTTCAATGCTTAGGAATATTATGTCAAAACATAGATTCTCTAATGTTTGTCCTTTAAAAATTTCAAATTTATTATTAATAGCATTTTGCAATTAACAAGAATTTTGGGGTATGTTGTGAGGCTGAAGTGAGGAGGGAAAGGAGATGGGGGAAGTGAAAGAAGAAGGTGGGAAATACATGGCTATTCAGATCTAGTCACCAAAGCAATGTATCAATTTTAAATGGTAGTCTTACAACAGGGCGATACCGAGAGCCAGTGTTGATAAAAATCACAATTTTTTTTTTAAATCATGAAAATCGGATTTATTTGATTTAAATCAGTTTTTTGATTTTTTAAAAATATTTCATCTATTTGAACTCAGAAGTTGGTCTGACTATTGTAGGTGTCTTTTCAGGTGCAATAAAAAAATCCAATAATACTTTTAACAGCCATTACTTTGCCAAATATTTATTAATCATTAAAAAATACAGGCAAAAAAAAAGCAAACGAAAAAATTAAAAATTCAAAAAGTTACAGGGTGTTGAAGTGGGGGTTCTCAAAAAATGGCGCGCCCAGGTTATCACGATTGCAACCCTCCTGATAATCTAAAAAAAAATAATTCTTAATTCAAATAAATGCGGCTATAGTCCGAACTAAGGAAAAGTCAAAATTTTTTTTTCGCAAAATGGCGGCTGTCTGAAATAAAAGACATTTTTTTACCAGTTTTTTGACTTTCCAAATTTTTTAAAAATACCTAGTAAAAATTGAAATTTTTTTATAGTTTTTGTTAGCGCGATAGAGTAATGTATAGAGAAAGCTCACACCAAATTTAAAGTAAATTGGTTTAGTAGAACTTGAGATATCACGTCAACCGTCTCGAAAAAAGTATTTTTGAGAAAAATGCGTTTAAAAATTTGTTCTATTTAGACTCTGGTTAGATTCTGTTTAATCCACCAAATTAAAATGGTTGAAACTTTTAAAATAATGCGAATTTCGAAAAATCCTTTTAAGGAGATATTTTTTAATATTTAAACTTTGGTAATATGAAGAAAAAAATGTCTTTTCCGCACTTTATTGGGGTTCTTTAGTCAATAATAAATGAACTTACATAAATTTTGCCACTGAATTGCCAGTTAGTAGAAACTCGATTAATATCGGTTTTTTTCTCCATGTTCAGAATATCCGGTTCCACCCACCGATTAAAGGCATGACTAAGATCATCCTTTCGTTTTCTTTGATCCCTGTTCATTTTTTACAAGTGTCCAATAAGTTTTTTGTTCGAGTGTATCGTGTTTGGAATCTGCGCAAAAGCCCTTTATCGGCCGGAATAACAAGTTTTTGTTTGTGCTCTCCGAGACTCAAGGTTTTTCCTGTTATCTATTACAATAAGAACACGCCCACTTTATTTAACACATTAATAACAATATCTCTAACATTACCTACCATTGCGGTGAGATTTGACAATTTACCATTGTCAAAGTTTCATTGGATTCTCTTACTAAGCCACCTCGGCGCCAACAGATCAACTTTAGTTTAGCAAACAAACATTTGTATTACAAAAAAAATCGGCTTTCTTATTTATAAGCTGGCTTAAAAAGCTCAGGCAGGCCTCGGGCATATTCTGTCAGAAGATTAGAATATTTCCGCTTTGCAATAAAATTCAAATAAATGTAATATTTCTGAACGTATCCGAAAATTAAAATCTGATTTTGAAATGTGATGAAGTACGCTTTCAAATTGTATTATTAGAAATAAGCATATAATTTTTTAATATAAAATTTTTGAATGTAAGCGTATAACAAGTCTTAAAAATGGCTCGCCATACTTTTTTGAACTAAAATTACTGATAACGAAAATTAATAAAAACGCACACAGAATTTTATAAACAGATGTATTATAAACGTTATAATTACCCCTCGTTTTGTCGTTTCATGCAAAAATAATTACTACGCGCGTTGTGCGCACGCCCGCGAAGGCTATGGGCTATATATACAATTTGGGAGGCGGGAATGGGTACCGCCGCCCCGGGAACCTTTATTGGATAACCAACACCTCTGCCATAGGTCACCCCAAGTGGTTCGCTACGTTTGGTGATTTAGCAGGGGTGCCCGGGTTCATGGGGGGAGGTTTGTCTAGGCGGGTGACCAGGACATACTGAACCCCAGATTCCTACCCACCCCTTAATCCCTTTTCCTTCCCAGAACTCTCCTTCCCCTTCCTTTCCTCAAAAAAACCCTCCACATAGCATCCTCAAAGATGACATAGGCCCTGAGGGAAATTATTTTTCTGAGGGCCTCCTGTGTGGAGCTCTTGTAAAAAAAAATAATATATATATATATATATATATATAATGGTAAGCTCTGGCGTTATGCAATTTGTACAAATGAAAATGTATGTATTTTATTTATCTAGCGGGGGAGGAAAGGCATTTTTTTCTAAATTAGCATTTGCAATAAATAGCAACCTTACGAGGGATTGGTGTTCTAATTAGTTCTCGTCATGTTTTAAGCACTGTCTCAATTATTTCTCATTTCATTCTCGACATCTATCAAAAGCTGAATTCCTAAACATTACATTAAGTTTCGTAGGGAAAAAAGATTAATGGTATAAACGTCACAAATTACTTATGATTGCCGGACAATTTGTGCCCATTAGCTGCTGAGCACATAAAACAAGTTCCACACAGAAAAGGTGTCCGGGTCAATTGTTTGGAAGGTTGAACGGGCAAAATATCCAATAATATCGATCACTGGACTCGTGGAATGGATGGAATATTAGCAAGCGGAATTCTACGCTCTTGTCTCAGACACTTGCCATCTTGTCGATTGAAAAGGTTCACTTCGTAAACCTGTCGATCTTCATGATACAGTTTGACGACTGTATCGTTTGCACGTGCCTGCTTGACGTATGTCTTTTGTAACGTCTCTATTGTTATTCGTCTGAGAAAGGGAGAGAGTCAGCTCTCAGCGAGGACCGTTCTACTACTTTACTCATTTACAGTCTTGTTGAACGTGAATACTTCGAACTTAGGCAGTCAATGATGTGGTTTTGTGGACCGATTCGACTGTTTGCAATCGTAATTTAACAAACCATTTGATAAACGTGGGGTGATGTAGTTGACACTGTCAATTCGCATCAATAACTTGCTATACGTAGGGGGACCCAAAAGTAATGAGAATCGTTCGGTAGAGGAAAGAAGTGGAGTGGGAACGGGTTATGTGTGGTCGGCTGTTGTACGGAATCTCTATCGGTCAGTGTGCAAAGCCGCTGGTCTACATGTTCGTCAAAATTTTAAGTAAATCAAGATTTCTTCTTTCGGCGAAAATCTCCTCTCCGAGGATCGAAGAGAACCTTCGCCTTCAAGCCTGCCAGGAATTGAAAAATCAGCTGGAAGAGGACCCAATTTTTTTCCATAGTGATGTGATGAGTGATGAGTCATGGTGTTATGGGTACGATCCCGAAACCAAGCAACAGTCAAGCCAATGGAAGAGTGCTCTCTCTCCTCTTCAAGAAAAATCGATTTCACCTGACCTTTTTACTGAACAGGAGAGAGAGCACTCTTCACAGGCGAAGGCTCTCTTTGATCTTCAGAGGAGATTTTCGCCGGAAGAAGAAATCTTAATTTACTTAAAATTAAACTTTGGAGGAACGCGTAGACCCACAGCGACGCGGCTTTGTATACTGACCGAGAAAGAGTTTCCGTACAACAGCCGACCACACAAAATCCGTTTCCCCTCCATTTCTCCCCTCTACCAACCGATTCTCATTACTTTTGGGTCCCCCCACGTACCTTATTACAAAACAACCAAATTCCTACATTGCATCTAAATAAGTTTCAAGTTGCACGTAGACCACGAAGCTGTAGCTCGTGATTTGTTTCTTCCTGTGTTGATTTCTCCTGGATGTCATTCACCATATGGTCCTTATATTTTGAGGGCAGCTATAGTCGATTCCGCTTAATTGGTACACCGGTTTATTGGGACAGTCGGTTAGTTGAGCCAAAACCAAAGGAACAGAAATCAAATAGATAAACTAATTTTCTTCGGTTATCTGGGACACCATTCTGTTTAATTGGGACAAATTCCAATGTCGATGCAAAACGTGTCTCAGGAAACGAATTTTATATAGTTAAGAAACCGTCCCGAAGTAAAGTAAGTTTATTGGTGCTCTGGTAATAGATAGATACAACCACTACACAACCAATAACAATCCAAGCATTAACTGTACACGAAAGTGAAGAATAGTCGTTGCAGTTTCAGTTGTAAAGGGTGTTTTTTTTAGAGGTTTGGTTTTTAAACTGGCAACATTGTTTCTACAGACTGTCAATTTGACAGTTGACAGTTGATTTGTAGTCAGTACGTTTTGCCATTTCACTATGAGTAGACTGACGTCAGATCATGCGCTTGCAAATTGCGCAAATTTGTTTTGAAAATCATGGTTCGGTTCGCCAAATTTATCGTGCACTACGTCCATTTTACTGTCGACATAATCATCCATCCGAGCAAGTTATTCGGAAGATCATGGATCGTTTACGCACCACGTACACTCTAGTAGATAATACGCATCCACAAAGACGACAAACAGTGCGCAAGAAGAAGTTATTGCTGCTGTGGAGAGTAGTGTTGAGGAGAAAACGAATGAGTCGATTCGCCATCGTGCACAGCAATAGCTGTGCCCATCCACTTTGTGGAAGATTCTGCGGAAATATCTGGGTCTAGGCCTTCACGATCGTGTGATCTCACACCATTAGATTACTTTCTTTAGGGGTATTGAAGACACTAGTCTATGCTGATAAACCAGAGACGTTGGACCATTTGGGAGTCAACATTCGCCGTGGTTTTGTCGATATATGGCCCCAGTTGCTCGATAAAGTTGTCGAAAATTGGACTTCAAGCGCTTCATTTGAGCTCAGTCGTTACGCTCATATACCCGAAATCATATTTAAACAATAATGGCATAAAATTATCTATTAAATAAAGCCAATACCATAGACATTAACATTGTTTTAATGTGTTTTTTTTTCATTTTGAATTTGTATACCTCTAAAAAAAACACCCGTTACAAGCAGTGCCGGCCCTTAGCCAAATGACGCCAGGCGCTATTAAAAATCTCAAGGGCGCTGCATTGGATGCTAGGTTAGGTTACTATCAGCTTTTCTCCTTGTTCTTGGAGCGGACTGAACCAATTGCTCCTGCTCTAGGCCATTATGATCAAAGATCTAGTGGTTCCGCAGTAACTTTTGTCTTCCCATCATCACCCCTTCTAGCATTATCCATGGATCGGTGTGTTACCGTTTACTGGTGGTGTGCGTGGTTCACGCCCACCTGCTAATAGTAGAGATTGGGGCGAATGTTGTTATGTCCGCCAAGGACGCGCCTCACAGCACGTACCCACAGTGGGTGCCCCACTATGCCTTCACCACTCTCCAGTCTCCAGCACTCGCTAACCTCGTGGCTCGTCTCATGACTATTGTGGACACTCTGTCCACTGCCAACTACTAACTGACTCCATAACACCATACAGCCTCCAAACACCCGAGCCTACCGTTTAGTAGTTTCGCTTATCTTGTTCTTATTACCAAACGGGTTTCTGATCTTTTCAGGTACACAAATACTAGTATTTTGCCTGATTGTGGCTTCGTGACAATGTAAAATTTATAATAATTAAAATGACACTCGCTAGAAATAACTCGTAAAGGAATTCAATATTGTACGCTTGTCACATTTTACTTCCGTTTTCGTTTAATGTGTATTATTAAATTTTATTACCACTTTGTTATGTATATAATTTAACCGGATTTGAGTAGAAAGTAGCTAGGTCGTAGGTGCCTATGATTGATGGCGCTTATGATTGATGTTAATTTACAATCATGAATATATCGATAGCGGAAATTTGAAATGACGTAAAGGACAATAAATCTAAAAATGAGTTAAATATGTCATTTTTCTCTGTTTTTTTCTCCCTTCGATCTGCGTCGTCGAAATATTTCTAGAAAAATAATTGCATCTTTTACAACTTGCATTTTAAGACAATTTTACAATGGTGTTATTATTTAGTGTTATTTTATAATAAAATAATATTATTATCTATAGGTCTACAGTCTACATAAACAGGAGATATGATTTTTTGGCCTATATTCATATATCTTAACTTATTACATTCAGTTTTAATTTATGTAAAATAAAACAATAACTTTTTAAACACGAAAAATGTTAACAAGAAAAAAAATATTTAAAAAGTGGACCATTTTGTACAGTATTCAAATCAATATTTATCTCGCCGATTGCTTTCGCATATTTATCACCAGCTGAAGTCCCCGGCGATGCCCGGGCTTTACACATAGTTTTCGAAATCAAATGTAGACAGTGACCTTCATCTTATTTTGAAGGTCACATGTGCAAAATTTCATCAACCTCGGCATAAAACTGTAGATTTGCATACAAATCAAATTTACACCGCCCGCTTGCCAGCCCGCTCGTCCACCACACACAGACATTCTCCTTTATGCCTTATATATTTCAACCAATTTACAAAACCTTGACAAATTATTTACCTAAACCTTCCTCATCAGTCACTCACTCTATCTATTGGTGAAAACCGCATGAAGATCCGTTCATTATTTTTTGAGTTTATCGCGAACAGACAGACAGACGCGGCGGAGAACATTGTTTTATAATATGTAGAGATCTGCAATACAATAATTCAGTGCGTCTGCCGAGAGTCGTATTTTGCAATGTTTAAGAATCGGGTTTTTCACAGAATTTGAAGAATTAATCAAATTTCGTAGCTAATCAAGTTCTGTGAAAGTCCCATTCAAGTTCTGTTACTACTTACTGGCCCACGATGAAATAATAA
This sequence comes from Glyphotaelius pellucidus, assembly GCA_936435175.1. NCBI lineage: Eukaryota > Metazoa > Arthropoda > Insecta > Trichoptera > Limnephilidae > Glyphotaelius > Glyphotaelius pellucidus. Next base: position 30,012,549 of record OW386544.1, read on the forward strand.
CAATAGGACTTTCACAGAAATTTGAACTTTGATTTGTTAAAAAAACGGACGGGTGTTATAAGTCTGACCGCCGTCTGTGTGTCTGTCTGTGGCATCGTAGCCCCTAAACGAATGGACCGATTCAGATGCTGTTTTTTTGTCTACAAGCTGACGTGATCGAGATGGTTCTTAGCTACAATTCATGAAAATCTGTTCCAGGCGTTTCAAGGTCATCAGCTCTTTTTGTGTAGGGGGTTACTTAAAATTTTGAAAATTTTACTAATTATTTTGTCATTTACCTATCAACAATGGTAAGATTGATTAACACAAACGAATTCAGGTCAGAATGGGTCATTTTCTGTGTTGTCTGGGCCAATGCAAAGAAGCTGTTATCCTAAATCTGTTTTCTCCCACCATTTTCACAGTGTTTATTTAAAACTTCCGAATACATGCTGTTGTTATTCATGGGCTCTTTCTATTTTTGCACTGCAGAAATTCATCTTAGTTTTTTTTGTTTAAAATAATGTTCTAGCCAGATCGCGCTTTCGTTTTTAAAAATGTAAATATTATTGACCACAACATAATTAACAGACCACATCAGCTCGCGATTTCCCCGGATACGTGGGCAAAGAAGATAGACCGCCACAAAACTCTGTCTCGACATAATTCCTTCATTTACATTCATACATCATTTTTATTTATTCATACAGTCATTCATACGTTATTATTATCGAATAGTGTTGCTGAAACGAGACGGAGAGCTTATCACGTGACCCGCTAGTCTATAACCCAACTGCTCAGTTGTGATGCGTGATAGAAACATATTTTTAATATGTTTTTTTTGTCTTTTAATTGCACTTGTAATATTCATTCTTATACGAGTAAAACTTTCACCAATGCAATAATAACAGTGCAGACACATTATGTTGTAGTTTTTAATTGCATTTTTTCAGTTACTTTTTTAAATCCCTAATTTATATTCATTTAAAATCTTCACTTTCCATAGAAATAAAAATAAAAATCAACATTATAGCACAGGCATTGCCTTTGTGGGATTTTTTTGTTCATACATTGATTGTATTAAGCTTTTTTTATATACTTTTCATTATTTTGTGTTTCTATTATACTACGTATTGTATCAAAAAAATTCAATAATAAAAAAAAATAAAAATTTAAAAAATATATTATCGTACAGCAAAATGATATCTACATTTTTTACTCCAATTATGCTCATGAATAATCGCTTATTAAAATCTTTCGGATACGTGCTGTATTTTACTAAATTTATTGACAGGAAGCAAAATAAAAATGATTTAATAATTTTGCTTTCTTTTTATCAAAATTTTATCTTTCAATGACAATAAATTTTCCTACAAAACACTATTAAATTGAACGATATTTCCTTATCGGATCATTACGTTGCGTTATTTTTATCTTAATCGTGTAAAAAATACGTCTGTCATCACAATAAGCAATGATTTTGATCAAATCCATCTATTGCTTACAGTTAATTTGATTTAAATAGCTACTGATAATAGTTAGTTTATAGTACATATAAAATAAATCTGTTGCCATCCTATTTTAGTCTTTATTATAATGATGGCTAGATAGGTACATAATCTGTGTAATATTTTTTATAGCACAGATTATGACGTCAGAGATAAGTGAGATTATCAGCCGGCTGCTGCATATTGGCATTTGATTAATTAACTTTCCTATTACGCGGTTTATCGCACGTCGCAACACCGAACGAGATTACTACAATATTTTATTACGATCAAAGCTCAAAGAAATTAAACAAAAAATCAAGCGATTTTCATTGAAGCGCCGAGTAGATTGATTTTTTTTATACTAACCCATAATTCATATCTGGCTATGTCAACGTTTTGTTCTTGACCATAAACGATGTTTTTTTCTGAATTATTTTCATCTGCCGGCCAGTGGCGTAGCGTGGTTGTTAGCCGCCCGGGGCGGAGGAAAATTTCGCCGCCCCCTTATTTAGGTACGTCAATTTAAAAGACTAAAATATGTAGGTAGTAATTCTAAAGAACTTTTCGACAAGAACGACCATCATTATTGTGTATTGTACAAGTTACAAAAAAAAGTTACGTATGTACATATTTTACAATATTGTAATAATCGCATTTGTTACAAAAATTCTTATACGTATAATTGTCAAAGTATCACTCATGGATATCACTTCCCTGAAAACATTCTCGCTGAATATTAGTCGTAGTCATGAACAATCCAAGCACAAAATAAAATAGGGAAATTTCTGTAATTAGGTACAGACGGTGTTGCCAGTCGCTACAATGAGCAAGATGTTTTTGGAATTCACTCACTTCAATATTATCCTTATAACTCCCTTCCATACTTTCGAAATTATCGTCACGGCTTTTGGTAGGGGTATCACAGTGCGGTGTGTGAGAGAGATGCTGACTTTTTCCTTTGGAGGGAACAGACCTACTTTAATTGTGTATCTCATCTTTTGAAAGAGCTGCGGCAATATTGTGATATGGAACGTATGTTTATTGCCTTTTTTACGCCGTCACGATACATCATAAATATAAAAGCGTCCAATCAATAATAATATCACAAAAAATCAAAGCGGTAATAAAATTAATTCTATAAAAATATTTACTTAAATTCAACCGGCTCGAATTTTCGATCTTTGTACCAAGTGTCATATATCACGTGGTGCCGGCAGATTTCGGATCGCTCACCAAAAAATGTTGCCTGGGAACGTCAAACATCATACGCGCAGAGTGTGAATTTTGAATATTGTATTGAAAATTGAAATTTCTTCGAAACATGAGCGCCGCGGAGAGGCGAGGCGGAAATGCCCGAAGACACAATACACTTATTTGTCGTGCCAAGATGGCACCACTTTAGTTCACCGTTGTTCTGTCTCAAAATTGCTAGTAGAGTAGTAAGCTAATAGTATTCTGTACCTTGCTTAGGGCCTAGGGTAGATTTACAATCCGCACTGCTCGAGACATTGCGATATAAAATTGACAATGAGAAAATCATTCGGTTCCCACGTTGTATAACTGCTGTTACGACTTTTTCGATTGTTAGAATTTTAGTGCTCCTAACCACTAAGCTATCGCGGCAACCTCTACGTTCAATGCGACTTGAATAATTCCCGGTCGCTAGGATTTACACACTTTTGATATGTCGGTATTTCATTATTTTGATTGATTCGTATTTAGCGGGATAGTGTGTTGGTGACGCCTGAAACTGCGTTCTATGCGTGTTGCGTGAGCTAATATGACTTTTATAAATAAAAATGGCCTAGTTCTCTTTTCCGATGCAAATCGAGTTTTCTTTTGGTCGAAAGCCAAGGACATTGACGAAGATCCACGTGACTTTGCGTAAAACGCGTAATTATAGCCTGGCGTAGTTTTGTTTTTCAAATACAGCTGATGATTGGTTTTTTTCTACCTTTTGAACTTATAAAGAGTAAACCCTCTGTTACCCGTAGCAAGTTGCGTAGGTTTCGATACCATGCAGATTGCAGAGTGGGGCGTCTTCAACTTCGGAAATCGTATTATTTTAGTTTTATTTGATTTTTGTTTGGCGGTTTTTTGTCTGCGTGTATCAACTATTTACGCAATATTACCTTCTTGCTTAATTTCCAAACAGCTTCCTGAGAAGCGGAAGTAATTGTCGATAACACCGCAGTTATTAACATCCTATATTGCCTCGGGGGTTACTTTAAACACGAATCCTTTTTGATAGGTACTAAAAAATTCAAACCTTCACTATATTTATTAGGTAGGTGTATTTGTTTGTATTTAGTTTAGTGTCCGTAACAATTATTAACAAATTATTTCCATCAAACCTCACGATCTCTTTTAGATTTATTATTGACATTTTACCTAAATAAATTTGGGAGGCGCGTATGGGTACCGCCGCCCCAGAAACCATTTATTGAATAACCAACACCCCTGCCATAGGTCACCCCAAGCTACGCTTGATGACTTAGCAGGGTGTCCGGGTTCATGGGGTGATGTTTATTTAGACCTTGACGGCGGATGCGTTTGCCTACCTGCTGCATGGCGGGCCGGATCTGGTTAACTTGAATTTTGACTTCTTCAGCCGGACTCTCTTCTTATCTTGCACCGCAGTGAATGGATTCATACCTCCGTCACTCCTTGACACACTGACCCCCAAATTCCTACCCACCCCTACCTACCAATATCCTTTTCCTTCCCAGAACTTCCTCTTCTTCCTTTCTCTAAAAAGAACCTCCACACAGCATCTCGAAAGTTGACAGGTCCTCAGAGATTTTTTTCTTCTGGGCCTCCGTGTGGATCTAATGTAAAAAAAAATTAAAATAAACATGGTAAATTTTCGTCTAGCTATTTATTTATTTAGAAATTTTTAGATTTTATCGTGATTAAATATATTTATGCAAATTAGTGAATCATAATGCCAAATCCATTAATTATTATCAGTATTATCAGATGTGTATGGCAACAAGATAGCAAATGGAAAATTTTCATTGAATCGTGTGCTCTTATTTACTGTTTATAATAATAATGTGCATAATAATATTTTGTGAACATTTTGATCTCGAGTACGTTATGCTTATTTATGAGTTGAATATTCGCTGTGCATAATGCATTCGATTTCAGTTTTTCTGCAGCAGATAACAATCAATTATTCTGACCTCTCTGGCTGACATTCTATACCCCAGCCAGACTGCGTTTTGATAAACTTTGTTATCGTGTTTGCTCTGAACAGAATAAGTAATACGCTAAACCAGGGTTTCCCAAACTTTTTCTGCAATGGAACCCTTTTCAAACCCGTAAATTTTAACGGAACATTGGCTTATTTTTAAGGTTGAGTAATTCCCAATAGTAAAATTTAAAACAAAATGTTATTAAACACATTATTTATTAATAAACAAAAATATGTAATATTAACAAAAAATGGAATATAAAGGGTCCGCCATCTAAAGTTTTTTTTTTCAACTAGTGCTTATTTCGTGAATGGTAACACTTAGCTCATGTCTGATTTGACAGATAATTAGTTTTATCCTTCCGCTGAGCGAATATGGGAGCGAATATGGTTGTGTATACGCTTGAACAACGCTGGGAAATATTGCGACATTACTTTGAAAATCATGGTAATGTTGCAGAATGTGTGCGAAAATTCATCATTGAGACGAATTTTGCATAAAGACCTTGGTATGACGCCATACAAAGTCCAATTGGTTCAGGAGTTGAAGCCAACTGACCATCCAATGCGTTTTCGCTTCGCTGAGTGGGCCTGCGATCGACTTACAGAAGATGCCGATTTTGCCAAAAAAATCATCTTTTCGGATGAAGCTCATTTTGATCTTGGCGGGTATGTAAGCGGGTGAATGAAATTATTTTCCATTATTAACCGGAAGGATTGTACTTATAAATAAAAAAAGAAATTTGAGAAAATATTCAGTAGTTTTTTTTTTATAGCATTTTCAAAAAAAAAAAGTTATTTGGCGGACCCTTTATAAAGCAACTTTGTTGGATTTTGAGTCCGTGAATTGCATATCTTCTTGATTTTAGGCACAACATTGGTAAGTTGGATTCTAATATTTGGTGTGGCGTCGTTTGAAAGCCATCAAAACGATTAGATTGAACTGATAAAATCCAAAATTGTAATTTTTTTCACTTTTTCACCAATATTTACGGCTCCACGCACGTTTACAGTTTGACTACTTGCTAACAAGGATACATTATTTTACTTTCAAGTAAAGATGATTTTTAAAAAATATGGTTGGGTTCCTTGAAACAGAAATTTCCTGAAACACATGCAGATCCGTTATTCCATTGTTATTGTTTCCACATCGCACAGATGTTCATATTATTGATTCTTATCACAGCACAGTAAAAGTTTTCAGAGTTTTTTTTTTAGTGTGTAAAATGAAGATTTATTGCAACAACAGCATAAACGGCTCTTTCAACTTTCATAAAGCTTAGTCTTTCTCACCTGGAAGGGTCTAGTACCTTACTGAAGAACTATTGTGAAATATTTATACAAATAATAATTACTTGTGAATAATATAAGTAGTGTTAAAATATGTCTACGTTTATACTATATTAAAAGAAAATCTTCTAACAAATTTGTCGCGGAACCCCTTTTCAGGTTCAGCGGAACCCTGGTGTTCCGCGGAACACAGTTTGGGAGACCCTGCGCTAAACACACAAAGGCATATTTGCCGGCTACTGTGTGAGGCTATATTTTTGTTATTTGTTTAATATTGCGAAACGATGTACTACTTACTACACAGTGCTTGTTCCTTGTTATTATTTTTTATGAAATATCAACCTGCTGAAAAGTAATTTAATCTTTGGAAAAACAGACAGTGAAGTAATTTCAGCTTATCACAATTTGGGATACCTTTTTGATACCTTTCTAGATTACTTCATCTGGTGTGGTGTAGGAAGGCTTTTTTTTAATCTGTCTTGCTGTACAGTATTATAAAACCATTATAACTGATATCATGGCAATTAAATAATATGTTAATTGTTAATGGAAAACCTTTCTTTTCGCTTTGTTGTTATTCTTGCTCTAGCCAGTAGAAATGTACATTAAGATATAATATTTATACATGTAACAAAAATAAAATGTTTCGTAATTTGCTTTGGATATATTTTTGGTGTTATGTTGTGAGATAAGACTCCACTCGACCTCAATTGAGTTTACTTGTATATAATATAATGATCCTCTCAGTTTATTATCTTCAAATGTGATAAGCTCATGATATAGACTTAAAAATACATTAATGATTGCTATCTTTAAAGAAAAACTTTAGTTGCTAAATAAAAAGTTTATTTGTTACAAATTATTTATGAATTTTTTTGTTTTGTTTTCAGAACCCTTCTCAGAATGGCTGGAAGAAAAAGTGGACCTGCCAATATTCGAGGACTTCTCCGCTCCCCACGACACCCTGCAGACGCAGACCCTCCTGCAGGAGTTTGAGAATGTGTGTGGCGCCGTGGGCATCAACCACCAACACCAACACCTCACACACCTCACTCCGCCCCAGAGTCCCCCTTTCCACCAGCCACAGTACGCCTTCCAGCCCTCTCAAGCTGTCTACCCCACACATGTGCCGCAGCCCAGTCCCATTCACAACTGGCAGCCAGACATCCTCGACCTGGGGCCGCAGACCCAGACCGAGCTGGCCCGGGAACTAGCCGTGGTAGAGGAGCTGGTCCTCCGCAGGGCGCAAGATGTCAACTGCAACCATCAAGACATCAAGCCTATTCCATCCCCTGTTTCCAACGAGTCCGACAACTCTGTTTCCGATTACTACCATCCTCTCCAACAGTACTCCAAGGAAGACGAAAACAGTACCCAAGTTGCTGTCACCCCCCCGGAGCACGCCTACGCCAAATCAACAGTAGACGACAACCTTCTTTCGGGACCATTCTCTCCAAACTCCAACTCATCTTGCAGCCTTTCAGGAAGCTCGGAGAACGAGGACGAGTGGGGACCTTCTTCTTCTTCATCCGGCGCCAGCGTTTCCGGCAGGCAGAAGAGCTACTCCCGCTCCAAACCCTACTCCAGAAACCCTGATGACAAACGATCGCGCAAAAAAGAACAGAACAAAAATGCGGCCACACGATACCGTCAGAAGAAGAAACAGGAGGTGGAGGTTCTGGCTGGGGAAGAGAAGGAACTGAGGGATGTTCATGATGAGCTCCAGGGCAAGTGCTCCGACTTGCAGAGGGAGGTCAAGTACCTGAAGGGACTCATGCGCGACCTGTGCCGGGCCAAGGGGCTGATCAAGTAAACTGGATCCCAATCTGGTGTTCACCAGTAAAATTCTGCCAGGCTACAACGCTTAGCTCCCATTTCTGCACTCTCACAAACCCATTAAAAAAATATTCTTTTGACTATCACGCTATGTTTGTCTTTATCTCTTGCCATTTGACAAAAGTCCAACATTCTGCTGTCATTTATTTGGTTTATACGACGGTATTTTAATTTTTTTCATAATTTTATTCATTTCTTTTTGGTTTTGAAGAGAGCTAAAGTGGGAGCTTTTTGTTATGGCTTGAGAGAACTAACTGAGTGGTCACTGTAAGGCGAGCGGCGAGGATTTGTTGGCAGATCAGCAGGGTTCAGATGGTTGGTGAATACACACTGACGGCAGTGGGAGATTATTGAGATGTATGCTTAGAATATTTGTACCTTAATTGATTCATTATAAAAGTAATAATCATTTCTAGAGTTATTTTATAAATGTTATATTTTTAACAATATTGTACTATTTTATATGTTCTCTGTTTCCAATCTGTTGGAAAGGCTTCACAAAGAGGCTCAAATGTTACAATAACACATTTGTTTTACTTGCTATTTCTTTTTTTATGTAAGACAAACTAATGTTACCCCTTTGATTTAATGTTATATAGAAAATATATACTTGTAATTAGGACACTACCTTCATCTGTTGGCATTACAGTTGCCATCCTAGGTTTTAAAGAAGCCAAGTTGTCGTAGGTTATGTTTTGTAAGTTCTTCATAGAGCAGTAGTGGTTGTTCATTCTAATCGTATGAACCGTTGATCTTGCTGTACAGATTCTGGGCAAAGACTCGTGCATTTCTTTACCCGATCTTAGAGTAATATGCATAATTGACAATTTCAATTCCATTTTGTAAATCTTTTGTTTTCAAATTGTCTCGTTTCATAAAATGCGTGCATGGGTTTTTGCCCAAGTCGAGTTAATACATTTTTTAAAGATGTCGCGGCCTTTTAATTATCTTCATCGAGTGTTGCGCGTTTTTCATTATATTCCATTTAGAATCATAGATTTTTTCCGTTTTTATACACAACCTGTTAATTAATGTGCACTGTGACCAATATGAATTTTTTTGTAATCCATAATGTGCATCCCTTTCTGGCACCAAAATTAAATTACATGTATTCTGTTTCAATGCAAAAATATTTTTATATTCTATGGATTGTTTATTTTGAATATTCAGTCATGCTTTCAGAGTGAGAAATCAATAAATGTAACATTGGAAAACGGAAATGATTTTTTACTGCTTCTCTACTCCCTTCATCATTCTATCAGTGATGGGTCACGACTAACGAGTTTTCCCGTTTTCAGGCAGTGTGTCCCGGTGTCCCCGAATACAGCTTCGGGACACCAAAATGTCCCGTTTTCGAAAAAATGGAAACTCACAGTAAAATTTAAAAATATATAAAAAAGCGCGCTAATAAGATTCCTGGTGGTAGATTCTAGTATCAGTAGATGAAGACGTGGGATTGCGTAGTAAAATAAAACACTGTTTTTATTGTGCTTGCGCATAAAGTCTCAACATCTGACCACACCTGATGAGAAAACATACTCTTTAATCTTTAATCTGACATTTACAGAGTTTACTCATAAACATATTAGTAAAAAAAGTCTTTAAGTTTTGAATAAAGTCCAGAATTCAAATTGTCCACGCGATTGGTAGCTGCTAAATGAATTGTTATCTAGCCTCTTTTGTACATGGCTCTTAAGGCAATTTTTCGCCAAAACAGCGCTGCGTAAGTTGTCCAAATTTATTATTATGATAACTGCTGCGTGGCGGGATCGAGATCGAGAGAGACTGAGGGGGGCCTTTTGACCTTTCCAGCCGGACTCTCTCTACCCATCGCCTTGCACCGCATTGGAGGGATAGAGTCATACGTCCGTCACTCCTTGACGCCCTGACACAGATTCCTACCATCCTCTCGTACCTTTTCCCTTTCCAGAACTTCCTATCCTTACCTTTCTTAAAAAGATCCTCCACACAGCATCCCCTAAGATGATATAGGCCCTGAGGTAAATTAATTTCCTCGGGGTCCCCTGGTGGAGCTAATGTAAAAAAAAAGTATCTGCCTTGTTTTTCGGTGTCCCGGTTTGGGGGAAAAAATAAATGGTCTATTTAGTCATGACTCATTTTATTAAATTAAAAATGGGAATCACGATATCAGCTCAATGTGTTCGTACGACTCAGAGTCGGCTCAATTGAACAGAGAGAATATTTAGAAGAAAGGACCTTGATCTAAAAATGCATCATAGAAATAAAGAAAAGTGTGAGAATTCTATCGGACATCTGTGGCGTGTTTATCATTTTAGATAAATAAACAATCTTTCTTAAATGGTTCCAAAGGTCGTGACCTGAGTTATAATTACCTATTACAAATCTTTATTATTGAGTTTGTGTTTGTTACACCTCATGAGTTTATTTATTGGTGGAAGGTTAGGAGGATGAAGCTGCTCGTAGTCAAATAACTTGAGTGACCACCGCAATGAGCCGGATACGGTTTAATTCAATTATGCGGCTCGTTCATGAACGACTCATTACTATATTCTATGCCTTTATCGAAAATAATAATTTGGCTTGCTTGTAAAAGTGTCAATTTGCTAAAAAATTACTATTTTTAGCAAGTTTTAATTTTAGAAAGCGATTTTCTAGTGTAACACTGACCCCTGAAATAAAAAAATTCTTTTAGAAGATAACCCAATTGGAGGTGAAATCGCAAAAAATATGTAGTTATGGAACTGACATTTGTCCATTTAGGAGTAAGCCACAGAATTATCCCTCAATATGACTTATAAGTGGGAACTGGTGAACAACCATGTTCTCTCTTCTTTCTTCTGTCTTACATTAAAACGAAAAAGGTAGAAGATACTAGAAAGACGACATCACGTACAACCTCTCACCAGGACTGCTATATGAACTGGTGATGCTGATTATCAATTGAATGATATTAATCATTCTAAATGTGTTTGTTCTCTTTGGAAATGACAGCTGTAAGACGTTACCTCCTCTCCATGAAGATACCGAAAATTTCCAGCCCTGTTCTAATCTAAATGATTGGTTTTGAAACTAATTTTCCTTCGTGACAATTTAAATGAAAACGTGTGTCAAGTCAGCCATCGCCTGAGAAATTATTATGAATTTTTTATGAGAATGGATCTGGCTTAAGTTTTCAAAGGTTCAGCAATGTTTGGATGTAAAATTCTTTAAATTGACTTGAAGAAAAGTGTCCGATGATGGTATCATAATAAAAAGGTCCTAGAGGTTTTTTGAATTTTTATTTTTTACCCCCTTTTGTAGTGACATCTAGCGGATATTGAAAGAAACAGGAGAGGAAAAACTTGTGAAAATATTTTGTAGATGGCAGACGCTATTAGAAAAATGGAAAGGTTTGATATTTTATAGTGCGCTTTGGATGAGGGCGATGGGGGCGATGGAGATGCGTTTTATTTTGCGAATTCTTTCGCAACGTAACACCAATAACGTAGCTAAAAAAAATCTAACTCGTTTCTCCATGGACACTGGCCACCGGTTAGCAAAATACCTAACTAACATTCTTTCGATTGTCATAATCGAATAAAATAAGTTTTACCTAACATGTCCTAACGACTGCCAACCTTCTGGAGTGAGCCAGTGAGTCTATCATGGCATCCTTAATTGGGGTATGTTGTGAGGCTGAAGGTAGTGGGGAGGGGAAAGAGATGGGAAGAGGAAAGTGGGAAGTACCTGGCCATTCAGATCTGGTCACCAAACACGGCTAAAGCCATTTCAAGCAACGTTTAATTCTAAATGGTGTTCCTACACCAGGGCGATACTAAAAGTATCTTCGACTCTGGAATGTGACGCAAATATAACACATATTAATTTTAGTTGATAAAACTCTGAAATAACACAACTTGATCAAGTAAAATGTACTTGCGCACGCCGAGATTTGAACCTGCGACCTCCGGCATGCTAGTGGAGAGCCTCAACCCTCGACCACGGAGGCGTAAAAATCGAAAAAATCCTCGAAAGTTGTAGTAAGACATGTACCTAATCTTTATTTAATGCAAATAAGTAATTATCAAAATTGTACGAAGTAATGCCGTCATCACAATGACAACTCTTTTTTAAAACCCGGCCTATATTGCCATATTGACTAAAATATTACTCCCTGTTTTAGGCTGCTAGGCCCTGTAGGCTGTAGGCGGCTTTTTGATGGGCTTCGCCCAATTTAGTAAAGTTCCCTGATAGGTGCCTAGTAGAATTTTGCCCGTTGTATGTTCAACAGCAATTATTAGAATGCTTGCAAAAATTAAGGTACATATTCATTTTTCTATTAAAATAAAAACCATTTGTGAATGCCTGTGTAAAATATTTATTTATTTATTTTATCAGGTTCTCCATAAAACAATTATACACCAGAATATTATGGGGAAGATTACAAAATTTAAAGAAAAAAAAGTGTATGAGGGCAGTTTCACTATCTTGTGACGTATGTCAGAAGATAATTACTGAATTCTCTGTAGGTGACATTGAAGATGTCGATGTTTAATACGGATCCATTTAGCAGTTGAATTGCTCTGTAAAATGGCGCATTCTGATAGGAAGAAGTTCTCGCTTTCGGAGCATAAAAAAGTGCGTGGGATCTCCCACGAGTGTACGCGTTGGGTACATATAAGTTAATCTCCTTCAACATGGGCGGATTCAGTATAATGCCGGAGATTAGCTTAAAAAAGTGCTTACCCAAAAATATTTTTCGGCGGGCTTCTAAAGTGTTAAGATCGAGCATTCCTGATAAAAACAACGATGGATACAGGAATGTGTAGTATGTATATTCCCTCATATACAGGTTCCCTCATAACCTTTTTTGAACTCTTTCTATTTCTAGGATATGGTTTTGTTCAGAGGGAGCCCAAATAATGGAGCTGTATTCCAAAATGCTGCGGACAAGTGCTTCATATGTTCTCCGTATTGCAATGCCATTAGTAAATGATCTCGCATAACGAAGAACAAATCCAAGCATTTTGTTAGCGCCGGAGACAATGTCAGATATGTGGGATTTGAAAGAGAGATTTGCTTAAAAATCACACCAAGGTCTCGAATCTCGTTTTCGCGTGTTAATTTAATTTTATTAATGTGGTATGGGAATAGAAATGTGTCTTTGGATCTTGTAAATGTAAAGACACTGCATTTATGGATGCTGAAGGGTAAGTTATTCAATTCCGACCATTTGATAAGAGAATCAAGATCATTCTGCAGAATAGTGGAATCGATATGACTTTTAATTGCTCTGAAAAGTTTGATATCGTCAGCGAAGAGGAGATATTTTGAGCGGTTAATGTTCTTGCCTATATCATTAATGAATTAAAGAAAGAGGAGGGGTCCTAGATTTGATTCCTGGGGAATCCCAGAGTAAGTTTTGTATTCGTGTGAAAGCTGGTGTCCGTAACTGACATACTGACGGCGATTGTGTAAGTAGCTAGCTACGAAAGCGAGAAAATCCCGAGAGAATCCGACGTCATTTAATTTTTTTAATAAAATATCATGGTCGACTTTGTCAAATGCTTTTTCGAAGTCTGTATAAATCATACCGACATGTACAAAATTTTCAAACGATTTATTAATATAAGTGGTGAGATTCATAAGGTTTGTTGAGGGCGATAGATTGGGGCGAAATCCGTGTTGATTCTCGGTGAGTGTATGTTTTGTTTGATTATAAATTTGTGAGTAAATTATGGTTTCTAAAAGTTTTGCAGGCGCTGATAAGACAGCTACAGGTCTGTAATTATCGATTGCCGACTTTTTGCCTTTTTTGTTTATAGGTGTGACTTTCGTTAGTTTCCACATTTCAGGAAAGATATTATTACGAAGTGAAAGGTTAAAAATGTGCTTTAGAGGTTGAAATGAAATAATTTGAGTATCTCTTGAGTATAATGGGTGGTATACAATCTGGGCCGACGGAGTATTTTGGTTTTAGCTTATGAAAAACGGCAACAATATCGTCATCATTAATTTCGTGATTTTGCACAGGCAAGCATTGTATGATGAAGAAGCTATAGAGGAAATATCAAGTTTGGGAATATTGTCGCTAAATACTGATTGAATAATTTGCGAAACCTTCTGCGATTTCAGAATATCCATTGTATTGGTTTTCATTAAGGTTCATGTGATTAAGTTTGTCACAGTCGCGGCGTTTATCGTTCGTGTAAGACCAAAATCGGTCTGTTATAATACTATTCTCTGCCTCACGTGTAAAGTCAGTGTAGGCCTGACCAATTAACTGTTTGATTAATTTTCGTGATTTTTGAAAGTATGTTAGGGCATGTACGGATTTAGTTTTTTTCCAAAGATAGTGCATTTTATTTTTCTCTCGTATGCGATGTATGATTTTCTCCAGTAAATATTTTTGGATATTGTTTGTCATCTCTGAGCGTACGTGTGGATCTTTTCTTTAAACAAAAGTCTAAAATATTATTGAGCTGCGTATAGAACATTTCAACAGCCAGGTTCACATCGAGGCGGTCATAATGATTCCAGTTACGTTGTTCTAAGGCATTTCTATGTGTATAATCTGAGCTTTCGTGGAAAATCCAACCCATGTTTATGTCCGGAGGCAATATTTCTGATTTTTAATTGATTTCGTTATGTAATCAAGTGTGAATGAGTGCGAAGGGTGATTAATGTCTTCTCTGACTAGTGGATAATCATGGCGACAAACAACAGCATTTTTAGAATTTACGTTATTTAATATTAAGTCTAACATGCGTGAATTTATGTTATAAACAGTGTTTAATTGTGTCAAATCATTAAAAGAGCAAAAATAATCGTAAACATCACTCGGATTTTCCCTGACGAAAAGTTAAAATCACCAAAATTATAAAAAAAATTTATTGTAATTTTGCACTTTCACTTATAACTTTGTCTTGGTAACTATTGGTATTGTTCCGATTTTGTATTTGGAGGAAAATATACTACCTACTCATATATATAATATGATGATATTTTTGTATGATACTTTCACCCATAAATCTTCACCTTGGGTTTCCACGAAGTCCAGTCTTTCTGCGTGTGAGTGGCTGTCAGCTCGGAGGGCCAGGAGTGTCCCTCCTCCGCGACCTCCTCTATCCTTTCTGTAGACGTGGTACAAGTTTCCGAATACCTCCGAGGAATAGGTGCCCGAAGTTAACCACGTTTCAGTTAGAGCAACTAGAAGTGGTTCTGACACATTACGTTAATCATAAAATCTAAAATTTTATTATTTAGACTTCTGACGTTTTGATAGATTCCACTGATACAAATTTTTTCCTGGGTGTTCGTGTCAGCCGTCTTGGTTTGGGGTCGTGGCCTCCGAAATGACCACTCGTTGAAAGCCACGTTTTCAGGCCAGATCGTGGGGTCCAGACAGAAATGGAAGCTTTTTTCTGGAATTCCTATTTTGAATGAAGCATACCGTTCGTGCCTCGTAATATATAGTTATGTCGTATAATTTCGTTCATTTGAATTTTACTCGATGAATGAAAACTAATTTCTACTAAGGAACAAACTCAGAAAATTACTATCGACCAGAACTCAAGAAATTAAAGAAAGCACTGTGTTTGAATAAATTGTGTTTTGAAATGTAATTCGAGTTTTCCCCCCTATCTTCCCTTATAGCAATTTTTAACCAAATCGGCTAGAAAACTCTAAAATTTCAAGACTACCATTTAAAAATAATATATCATTTTAGATACATTTTGTTGTTCATAGATACAGCTCAAATTTTCTAATTTTATAAAAGCCAAAAGGAACCGGATCCAAAAATAGCCGTTACCTTGGAAAAATAATATCTGGTGATCTGGTGGCAAAAATGTTACCGGGATAAAAAAACCGTTACAGAAATATCGTTGTTCAATTTTTATATTTGATTTTGGATAACGTTATGTTTGTTTAGACAATTATTTTTCTATTTTTGTTAATTGATGTTTGAAAACCTTTTAAGTTGCGAAATTTTTGAACATGGAAAATTTAATTTTTCCGAAAATATTTCTTCTGGGAAAATTGGTCGGAAAATAAGTCGGGAAATGTTTATAAAACATTCATCAATTTGATTTTGTTTTACGACGCTTGAAAATTTCTCAAACGTTTCAAAAATTAAAAATTGGGATAAAATGCTGAAATTGTATTTAAGAGGGAATAAATTGTGAAAAAATGTATACCTAGAATATTAAAAATTTTTTATCGACCGTCAAAAAACGCCCGAAATAAGGACTAGAATACGGGGGTATTCTAGTCTAGAAGCTCGATTTTTTTTCATATTTCGGTAGTTAAGATATTCAAGAATATCTCCTTAAAAAGATTTTTCGAAATTCAAATTATTTTAAAAGTAATAGCCATTTTATAGTCGTGGAAATTCGACCGGTCTATGTAGAATCTAAGAAAACGCGTTTTCTCGAAACTACTTTTTTCGAAACGTTTGTCGCGAAATTTCAAGTTCTAATTAACTGATTTTCTTGAAATTTGGCACGAATTTTCTTTATCTCTGTGGTAGGTTTATCTCTGTAGCCCTATGGTAGAAACCAAAAATTAAAAAAAATACTATTCTTAAAAATTCGGAAAAGTTAAAAATAACTGAAAACCTTAAAACAACAACTTTTTTTTGGTAGCCGCCATTTTGCGAGAATTTTTTTTCTCTTTCTTTTCTTGGTTCCTACCATAATGACATTTGTACTGATAAAAAATCTACCTTTTTTAGTTTTTCAGATGACCAGAAGGGTTGAAATCGTGACAAGATAGACATTGGACATGCTCTTTTCCCCCCCTCTACTCCAACAGCGTGTAACTTTGTGAAATATGTATATATGTAATGTATATATGTATAATGTATTTTTTTGAATGCTTGAAATATAAATACATAAATTAATAAAAAAAAAATTATGGGTATAATATCAATGTTGTTTTTTTATTGACCGTCAAAAGACGCCCGAAATTTGGGCTTCTCGACTAGAATACCCCCTTGTTTTGATACTGAGAAATTCCAAGTTTTGTTAATTATCTTTTTGACATTTTCTCATCGGAGCACGGTGGTTCCCTTAGAACAATCTAGCTAGACAAAAAGATTTCAACGATGTTTTTATTTATGTACAAAAATGTACTCAGAGCATAGAAAACAGTCCATAGCGTACAGTCCATATTATGTTCGCATCGATAAAAAATTAAGGGGGGGGGTAAGGTTTTAAAACTCATTTTTTAAATTATTTTTTTTTCTAAATGTACAACATGTCCAGAGTATTGTGTCAAAATTTCAAGTAAATCGAAGCAAAAATAACGAAGATACAGCATTTCAAGTGACTATTCCTCTTGCTCTTTTCAAGTGTATTTCGAGTATAAAAAAACTTTAAATCGATTTTCTCGCAAATAAATTTTTAAAGTTAGTGAACATCATAACTTAAAATTTACTTAACCGATCTTTTTGAAATTTTGTACATTATTTAAACACATAAATCAACAGGTAGTGACGGAGAGTTTTTTTTTAGTACCATTTTTTTCCATTTTATAATAAATAACAAGTTCACCGAAAATTTTAGCAAAAATCGCACTTCTACATGCTGCAAAAAAAAAATTAAAAAAAAACGCTTCGTCACTACCTGAGAAAACATATCACCTTTTAAATCCATTTCAATTTTTTTATTTCAAATGATTTGTTAACGAGTTATGATGCTCACCGCAAAACACCTTTTTTTCGAGGCGCCTCCGGAGATTCGGTCTCACGGACTTATTTATTGATATTTTTAATTAAAAAATTTTTCAAAGATATTTCAGATGTCATACTATAACGCGTATATAAAAGAAATAAGCCAACATTATTCATATCCCCGTAAAAAAATCAAGAAAATATGCCTTTTTTTCGGCTTTAAAACCTTACCCCCCCCTTAAAACAATACGCGCTACACGTGGCGACGATGTAAACACGACACTTGGAATGTGCCAGGCGGCCTCCCTGCGGTCCATCTCTTTCGGGTGGACGCGCTGTTCGGTCGTTAGTGGTGTTATTTGAAATCGGAGAGAAATTACGTCACGAAAAAAATTTAAATCCATTTATGTTCTTTCAAATTTATTTAATTATTTAATAATTTGCTTCTTTCATATTACCAATATTTACAATTGTTTGCCAAAGTTTGATTAAACTTTCAAAATCGTGTGCCAATTTGTACCTCCAAACTAAACAATTTTCATATAAAACCATTCTTTATCTATATTTTCTTATAGAATTTGTCTGCTCTTACGTGCTCTTTTGACTTTTACAGAGCCTCTACTCGTGATCTATATTTTTGATATTTTGGAGATGTTAGAAGAAAAAGGCGCATAAAAGCCGAGTTATGCTGCAACATGGAAAAATTTTGGTGGAGAAAAATAATTTTATAGGTCTCGAAAAAAAAATACTAAAGAATAGCTTCATTTCTATTAAAATGTCATAGAAAATGAAAAAGAAGAATATCCTCTAAAGATATACTAAGATATACTCTAAAATTCATGTAAAAAAACAGAAATGGCTTGATACAGTTATTTTTCTTCCGGTAGTTACGTGTGATATAGAGTACGTCGTGAGCGAGAAAAATAATTTGGTTTTTGCTCGTTAAAAAGTAAAATAAGAAAAATTAAATGTCCTCTGAATTCTTGAAGTCTAAAAGAACTCTTTCATGCTGCTTACGTCAGTTTGAGGGCAGATGGAAAACGGGAAGCTGCAAAATCCGAAATAACCACAATATCGAAAACATCCCAATGTCGTATCAAGTGATGACTTAAAATTATTGTCGATTTCGGAAGTACCAACGAAGAAACTGCAGAGGTCTGTTGACAGTGCCACATAGGAATGTTATCATTTAACAAAAGTGATGATAGTAACTCGACCATAAACAAGTGTCATTCGGTTTTGTTCTTATATTATGTTTTAAATAATATTACTAACTAATTACATAAAGTAAACAGATTGTTATGACTTAAAAGATACTGTATTCTAAATTTTTGTTCATTTTCAAATTATTGCTCTTGATGAAAAATTGAAATTGGTGTTACGAAGTCGATATAATCTAATCGACAACGCAAATACGTATGTTATATTTGCCGATGAAATGTATTTTTAAACACGTCTATACAAATAATATTACGAAAATTCTAGTAGTCTGCAGAATGAACAATAAAATCAAACGCTTGTTTCAAATATCCCAGAAAATCCAGAGAAGAAACGCTCTAACAAATAAAAATCAATGCAAAATAATAAAACCAATCTTGTTGAGAGCAAAATTGAATAAAGAAAATCATTGAGGGGAGGCAATGGGGATTCCCTGACCAGGAGGTAACACATTGTAGGCAAATGTAATTGTGCGGGTTTGGAATGCAAGTTCCGATTCGCCTGGTACTGAGAACCCCACCTGTTGTTGCGAGTGTGTCATTTGCATGCAAATGGCCGCGCAAATTGTTTCCCAACAAAAAGTTTTTTTTTCAATAAATGAGCGCTCCTTAGCCGATATCGGGCAGCGCCTGAAACGTGTACCAAACAACATTTCTATTAAAAGCACCAGTAAGAAAGCCTCCAAAACAATTACATTGAAATTAAAAGAAACGTTTCATAAAAGCAGATTACTACATTATTATTTATAGCTCTAGATAGGACGGCCGAAAGAAAAACACGAGGCGGTTTCATATTAGAAAATAAAGAAATACAACAAAGTTGTTTACATAATTACTGGTAAATTCTCTGTAATTAAGATAAGGTTTTATTGTTAATTAAATAATAATTACCTACCAACGTCTATCGGCCTCCGTTGAAGAGAGGCAAGGCTTTCGACTAGTGATCCGGAGGTGGCGGGTTCAAAGCTTGAATTGAATGAAGGAATTGAAATGGCTTTAGGCGTGCTTGGTGACTGGTTCCTAGACACCTTCCTCTCCCGCTTCTTTCCCCTCCCTATTCAGCCTCACAGCATCCTCAATTCGGGATGCCATAGTCTCACTGGTTCCAAGCGGTTGGGAGCAGTTGGGACACGTATGCCAAAAATTAAAGTATTGATTTCTAACAATATACGTACGTTTCACGACAAGAGAATTTTAAGAAACGTTAAGAAAACCTTTATCTACGAAGGTAATATTTCTTACTGCAAATTCTATTTTTAACAATTATTATGCCTGCATCATTGCATTTTTCTTATTATCATACTAGATCCCAGCAAGCGTTGTTATAATTTTTTCTCCCTTCATATCATTTCCCATTCGTCCCGTTCCCTTTCCGCATCCCCTTCCTCTCCCGCGTCCCCTTCCCCTCTCGCTCTCTCATTTCGCCTTCTCCGTCTTCCCTCTCCCCACTCCCCTCGCCCTCTTCCCCTGTCCCGCGAACCCCCCTCCCGAGTTCCCCCTCCCTTCCGAGTTCCTTTCCTCCCTACCGGGTTCCCCTCCCCCCTCCCCCCTCCCCCCGCCCCCTCCCGCATTCTATACATTCATTCCCGGTACATTCAGTTTTCAATCAGCTTGCGTGCCAACTATTGCAATTTTTTAATACAAATCTCGTAATGCCAGAGTTCACCAGTATATATAGAAACCATCGCTGGCAGGCACACATCAAATCCCCAAAGTTTTATCGCAATCGGATGAACTGTTAACAACGCATAATTTCATGATGCCAAAACTCACTATTCTATATAGAAACCATCGCGAGCATGCACACATCAAATCCAAATTTAATTTTTATATGTTATGCGTATAGATTTCTGAGAATAGAATTTTGGACTAGTGGAAGGGTGGACAAGACGGGTACGAAATAATAAGAATACGAAGAAAGTTTGCATAGGCAGAATGGAGTTTTTCACAAATTACGAACACCGTAAAAAATGCGTGGAAGATAAAAATTGTTTTTCTGATTATGAGGAATTTTTAATTTTTTTTTTCTTTATTCGTTGCTGTGGGATTTTCCGACCACCATGGATGGCACTCGCCCATGTGGTGTGATGGTCAATGTATCATTGAACTAAAAATGTGAAATTTTCTTTCATAATTATTGATTTGATAAACCGAAACGGTCCCAACTGGCTAGATCGTCATTATGACATAGAAAACGCCACTGGCAGGTAAAACGACCGTCATCAACATTGCCCCGAAATTCACGAACAAAAGCGAACGTGTTGTTTTGGCGGCATATCTAAAATGGCACATTATTTATATAATAAAAAAATACCTTCATTATCGTAATTTTTTTCGACAGTAAAAAAAATAAAAATATTCTAATTCATCGATAATTTAAATTTACCTTTACTCTCTGAACGACGATGGTATTCTGTTTGGCTAAGAATGATCATTATCAATATTTGTTTTATAACATCATTAACTTCTATACCAATACTTTCAGAAGCCATTAACATTGCTGTCAATAACCCGATACGTCCGCACTCCGCACTCAGCACTCAGCACTCCGCACTCCGCACTCCACACTCCGCACTCTCGCTACACGAAAAATCCCGCTTTCCCAAAGGATTAGAATTCACTTCCCGCAGTAATCGTCGATCGCGCGTTCCAAAATCAATTACAGATCCGCATGTTGTATGGTGGAAAAAGCCTCTATGGTTATTATTACTTCGACGTCGGCTCTCCCATTTGGATTAAAAGGGCCGGTAATCAGATTAAGGTCCGTCGTGACGCGGCGCATTTTGGCAGAGAGGGGGGGCACCGCACTGCGGTCAATAAATCGAAAAATAGAAACAAATTAATAAGTAGCGTCATTTTGTGTGATTTAAGTTTCTCGTGGCTTATTTATATTGTGTTAACTACAATGAAAGTATTTTATTATTAGAAACGTACAAGAAAATATAGACTGCGATAGTAAGTATATAATATTTAAAGTCAGTAAAGTTATTAGTAAATTGGTATGAATGTCAAAAATGAAAAAGACTCTTTAAAGCCTCGATTACATGGAGCGAATTTACAAGCTACTAGCCGGTATGTTTAAAGGCGGGTGAATCGGCGAGTGAGATTGTCACGATGACACACAAAACTGTCTACTCGCTCAGTGGCAGCTAAAATAACGACTCTCGCGCGAACCAATTCGGTCGACCTTTTGTAAAAAAATTGAGCTCAGCGCTAGCGCCACACGCTAGTTCAAAACGGCTCCCGCCCGAACTAATTCTGAAATCAGCTGTTGGTGGGCCACCATCTTAGGCAAAAACCAGCGAGTAGAGAAAAAAGTTGACCACCTTTCAATTTTTTTCGTAGATTGTCCACAATCTGCTAGTTAGCAAGTAATACGATGACACTGAGCGAGTTTACTCACAAATAGTGAATTTCGCAGATAGTAGCTTGTAAACTAACTCTATGTCATCGAGGCTTTAAGCCTCGATCACATTGAGCGAGTTTACTAGCTACTAGTCGGCAAATTCACTATCTGCTAGTAAAATCGCTCAGTGTAATCATATTTACTAGCTAACCAGCAGATTGTGAACAATCTACGAACAAAGTTGAAAGGAGGCCGCTTTGCTTGCTACCCGCTAGCGTGTATACTTGGTAATCTTGTATCATCATATAGTATGACGGCCTCCGTGGTCCCGAGGTAAGACTCTGGACTCACAATCCGAAGGTCGCGGGTTCGAACCCGGCGTGCGCAAATAAATTTTATTTGATATTTGTGTTATTTCAGAATTTATTTATTTATTAAAATAATATATAGTATATTTGCGGCACGTTCCAGAGTGGAAGATACTCTCAGTATCGCCCTGGTGTAAGACCACCATTCAGAATTGAAACGTTGCTTGAAAATGGCTTTAGCCGTGTTTAGTGACCAGATCTGAATAGCCAGGTACTTCCCCACCTTCCTCTTCCCTATCTCCTTCCCCTCCCCTCTACCTTCAGCCTCACAACATACCCCAATTGGGGATGCCATAGTCTCACTGGCTCCAGACGGGAGCAGTTGGGACTCTTGTGCGGTATTAACTGTAAAAAAAAAAAAAAAAAAAAAGTTGCTAGTGAGATAGCTGCGAGCTCAGTTTTCTACGATAGAATTAGTTCACGCGGGAGTCGTTATTTTAGCTGGTGTTATCAAAAAGGAGTTAAAAAGGAAAGCAAAACGGATATGATTTATGTTCCACTTCATTTTTAAAGCTAGAACAAACAGAAAAGATAGCAACACGTGATTTCAACTCGCTAGCTAGTTCGCTACTGAGCGAGTGGAAAGTTTTGTTTGTTATCATGACAATCACACTCGCCGATTCTCTCGCTTTTAAACTTGCCGGCTAGTAGCTTGTACACTGGAGGCTTTATGCGTTCCTAAATCATTCATCCGATTGCGATGAAATTTGGGTGATTTGATGCCCGCGATGGTTTCTATATAATATAATGAGCGCTATAAAATTATTTAATATACTACTCATCCAATTGCAATTAAACTTTGGTGAGTTGTTGTGTGTAGGTCCGCAAAGGTTTCTACACTGGTGAGCTCTGTTGTTATGAAATTCGTATAAAAAATTTGCAATAGGTGGCGCGCGAGTTGTTTGAAAAATGAGTGCATTTCATGAAAGTAGTTTAGCGGTAGGGAGGGTAGGTGGGAGGGGGAGGGGAATCTGGGAGAGGTGGAGGAGAATGCGGGGGAGATTCGTGGCAGGGAAGCCGAGGGAGGGGGGATGGCGGGGATCGCGGGAGTGGTCTCGGAACGGGTGAAAGCGGAAAATAGAAGGGGGAATTGCGGGGAAGGTGGAAGGGGAACGCGGGATGGGAAGGGGACGCGGGAGCGGAACGGCGCAACAATTTATTTCTTTTGGTGAATTGCAACGCATGCCGGGTACCAGCTAGTGTTTAATGAATTATTAATAATTAAAGAAGCAATATTAAAATAGAAAAGAAAATATGGTACTTGCATTTTAGATATTATTTGAGTTGTTATTCACAGACGTCACTTGTACCAGTGAGGTAGATCTCTCGTTAAAACAGAGATTGATAAATACCTGCTAATTAACCCTTCAGAAATTTGGCGTATTTTTCAGATGATCAAAATATTTCCGCTTTACTATAAAACGCAAAAAAAATGGAATACTTCTGAATATTCCTAAAACTGAAAACTGTTTTAGAAAGGTGTTGAAATACTAAAATGGTAACCTACACTTAAACTGGGCGAAGCCGAATCAAAAGCCGCTGGTAGAGCCTAGCAGCATGAGCTACAAACTGCAGAGCTGGTTTTTAACTGCTGGCATGAATGTATTCCTCTTAAATTCGATAAATCGACCAGTGTGCGCCGTTGGGCAAGCACCGCGGGGGCCGGCGCCCGGGGCCCGCCAACTGGCTCTACTCAGACCTTAATGTGAAGACCAGTGCGGTATCACACAGGGGACAAGGGACAAGTGTGTGTATTTGAAACATGGTGGAGTTATTTGGGTTCAATATTATTATTTGGTCGTTGACACCCGAAACGTGGAGGAACAAATAGATAACTGAACTAAATATTATTATTACAGTAACTACTGACACGGGTTCACCGTTCTCTACCACAAGATCGCCAATTTATTCTCTCTGTACTAGATGAAACGTGTTCATAATGACGGAGAGGGAGAAATGCGAATTAATTAACCTTTAACTGTTGACGTAATTTTTTTTACCTGTACTCTGAACTGTTTTTACCTATACTCAGAACTGTTTGTATGTTAGAGATCCATGAAAACTTTGAGATCCAAATTGTTATTTATTGGACTATTTAAATATCTATACTAATATCATAAAACAATAAAACGATTTCAAATTTTTTTTCACCAATCGAAAGCTAAATTATTTGCGAGTACTACAGGCCGTATTTAATGGTAAGCTCTGGCGTTATGAAATTATAAATATTAATGTATTATATTTATCATACGTTTTCTGTCCCTAAGAAAAGCGAGTTATTGCTTAGCAAAACAAATCGTTGCCGTGGAAAACAAATCGTTGCCGTGGAAACGATGTTGATATATTTGTGGAAAATTTTATAGGGAGAAACAATTTCTTCATTAAATGGCATAGCAAAGCATGCCGGGTCCCAGCTAGTACTTATATAAAATAAAATACCTACTTTTTTCATTGAAAAGTAACTTATAATTGACAATTTGAATATTATATAGGGTGGAGACGTACTTGACTTACTTTAACCAGTGATTCCTGACATTATTTGGAGTAAAAAATGTAAATGAAATTTTGGTCTCCGGTGACTTTTTTTTTTCAAAAATTTTTCGTGAAAATCAAACAAAAAAAATTTGGTCACTCCGCCGAGTAGCCGACCCACCCCTTACCCCGCCTCCAACTGTCCAAAACCTACCATTTTTTATGTTTATGTAGAAAAAAACATTAAAAATGTCTGGAAATTTAACTTTAAAAATTTAAAACTTACGGCTCTGGCGTCACTAAATTCTAAGCTACTGGAGGCGGCGTATGCGTCACGCGCGGGGGAGTATTTTGATATTATTATTGTTGCTAGGACGGAGCGGCCCCGATGTCAGCAGTTAAAGGTTAAACTAATCTAGATTTATTTTTGGGTTATCATGCCTTTTTGCGCTTCCTCCTTCTTTATCCAGCGTTACGTGTCCACCGAACAAAGCAACGAAAAAAAACAAAGACCTCTTGAAGCCTGCAAAAACCAAGTTTCCTCTTGAGACAAACGGAATTGACTCAGCTGCTCTGAATATGACAAGGTGTACGTAAGCCATACAGAATGGACCTTCTCCAAAAGGATTTCAGAACAGTTCCGAGCGTGCAAACTCGGCCATCCTGCCAAATCGGTAATTGCCGAACACTCAATTGATGCCTACCATTACTTTGGATTTGTTTCTAGTCCTGGGAAGACAAATTAGAGAAAAGATCTTAAATTTAACCTTAACATCGAATGAACTCCGTTTGTAGACCTAAAAATCACCAAAGATTGTAAAAAACAGTACAATTTTTAATTATAATATGTAGAATAATTGATTAAATTTAAATCATTTTCTGAACAAAGGAAGGTTAATTACAAAACAATAGGTTACATTTTTGAAAATGACACTTAATTCAAAGAAAACTTGAGTTCATTGAATGTGAATAATATCTCAAGTATGTTTGATGATAATTATAGATTCGTTGGAATACCTATTTTAACTTAGGGCGGCTTGTTTTAAAAAAAATTAACAATTCATCAAATTAATTAAGTTAATTTTCACTTTCTGTGTAAGTTCTATTCAAGTTCTGTTATTATATAATTAAAGGCAGTTGCTTCATAAAATCGAAATAATCGCAAAACTTGAATGGAACTTTCACAAAACGTGAAAATTAACTTAAAAAAATGGATGAATTGTTCAGATCTTTTGAAACATCCATCCTTAGTGTCCCTAACGTACTAAAGCGAGTAAATAATTTAAATCTTCTGAATTATAACAATTTTCAAAGAAGGCACATTTTGGGTACGGGTACTCCGCACCGTGAACCATTTATTGGATAACCAACACTTCTGCCATAGGTCACTCCAAGTGGATCGCTGCGTTTGGTTATTTAGCAGTAGTGCCCGGGTTCACGGGGTGACGTTTGTCTAGGTCTTAGCGGCGGATGCACTTGGCCAACTACCGCGTGGCGGGTCGTATTGGTTGGGGAGAGCTTTTGGCCTATCCAACTGGTATCTCTCGACCCATCGCCTTGCACTGGAATGGGAGAGATGGATTCACACGTCCATCTTCGGCACATTGAATCCCAGATTCCTAAAAACCCCTCAAACATTTTTCCTTCCTAGAACTTCCTCTTTCTAAAAAGATCCTCTACACATCACCCACAAATACCCTTCACAGCGTCCACAAAGATGACGTATACCTGAGGGATTTTTTCCTTCAGGGTGTTCTCATGGAGCTAATGGAAAAAAATTAAAAAAAGCAGAATGTGCAATTCACACGTGGTAGAAGTGAAACCTTCAGATAAATAAATTAGACAAGAGTGGGGAGGCTACGAAGCACCGCACAATGAGGAGACCGAATATAAAATCTCATTCTCTCGCAGGCTAAATCCTATAGATATATGTCGCTATTTTTTATTTCATCGAGTTTCAAATTACAACGGAGCTAAATAATTTTTCACTTCAAAAACTCGCTAAAGTCCCCGACGTTGCTAGGGTTCATGTACAGTTTTTCGAAAACAGACTTAGACAGTGACCTTCCTCTTGTTTTAAAAGTCAAATGAGCACAATTTCATCTCGGAATAAAACTGAAGATTTGCATGCCACAACAAACTTCTTAAATAGTGAAGTATATAATTTTTTTTTAAAACGTGAATGAATGGAAATGAGGATAATTTCCACGAACATTAAAATATCAAAAAACTCTAGTCTTACATAATAATTATTTTTAGTGACGTTTCGTTTCAAGTTTCAGCATAAATTATTCATAGATAAGATAGACTATTCCCATTTACACAAATAACATCAGCCGCGTCGAAGCTTCTCGTCGAGAAATTAATTGCTTTTTTCTACTTTGTAAAGTTTCCCAACAGGAGGAAAAAAACCTCCGTCCATCCTAAGCCGCCCCGAGCCGAGCTACTGCGAAACTAATCATATGGAATTAAGACAAAGGGACATTACGCCGCAGAATGATTTTGTGTTCAAAATAACATAAATACAGGGTGCGGCAGCATAACTTCCTTTTTTAAAATTTGCACCACTCGGTTGGTTGATGTCGTAGCGGAGCGCTAGTGATTTTGTGTTCGAGAGGCGGAACATTAAAATTTTGTCCCTACACAGTTTAGTCGCCATCACACGTTGGAACAGTGAGGAGTGTGCGTTTGCCGTTGAGGCCTACTTTTCGAAAGGATGGTCTGTGATGTGAGGTTTGGTCGGGCGACCTCGGCTCTCCTTCGCCTTGCCTCCCGGCTATTCGACGCTGAACTTCCTAGGGTCTTCGGGCATTTTCCCCCAATCTCCAATTTATTTTTGTTTGAGCTATCATCGAGGAACCGGCTAAGAGGCGCAGAAGCTGAGTGTGGTTTACGGCTAGACCGAACGTCACGCGCATTTTTGCTAGAACTGCCAATCGATTGGAGAGGACTCCCACCCGTTTGCCATGCCCTTATTTTTTGTATACTCTGTCTTCCTACCATAGAGGTGCTTGTAGGATACCCATCACCCAGCGCTTGCCGCCTAGAGCAGTGTTCCGCAAAGTGTGTGCCACGGCACACTGGTGTACCGTGGTCATTAGTTGGTGTGCCTCGCCGCAATGTTACATTGCGACGCTGCGCCTGCTTAGCTGTCCCATCGGTCCCATGTGTTTAAAGACACAGGGTTCAGATTTTGCTTCTCTGTTTAAAAAAGAAGAAAAGGTTGCAAAACTTATTAAACTTATTAAACAAAACTTACTTAACAAAATATGTAAAAGCCCTATGGGCATTTAAATAAATAAAATATTATAGTATTGTTAACTTGTTTGCAAAAATTTTTAAAGGTGTTTATTCAACAGACTCAAATAATTATTCTATTCCAACAACTACTCTAGATAAAACTCTTGATATTTCACAGTGTACCATAAGAATATCTGATGTAATTACTAAAGTTAAATCCTTAGATATCCACAAACCTGCTGGACCGGATAATATCCCTACAATATTTATCAAAGAATGTATCAAAGTAATTGCTCTTCCATCATCCAAACTTTTTAATCTATTTTTATCTAGTGGAATTTTTCCCGATAAGTGAAAAATTTGTTATTTGTCTCCAATTTTCAAAAAGGGTGATACAAATGATGTTTGTAATTACAGACCTATATGCATTCAATCCCCTATACCGAAACTCTTTGAAAGCCTAATACTTGACAAACTTTTTACGCAAATAAAACCTGTTATATCACCTCACCAGTTTGGATTTATGCCAGGTAGAAGTACTTTTTCCAACTCAATTATTTATGAAAATTTTATAAACAACGCTTTTAAAGAAAAAAAACAAGTAGACACTGTTTATACTGATTTCAGTAAAGCATTTGATACAGTTTCCCATAAAATCTTAATTTGGAAATTAGGAACGCTTGGTATACGCGGTAATATATTAGCCTGGTTTGAAAGCTATCTTACTGGAAGACAACAAATAGTTAGAATTAAATCCCCCTGTCAGAAAAAATCAATGCAACAAGTGGAGTTCCACAGGGTTCACACCTTGGCCCAATCTTATTTATCTTGTTTATAAATGATCTTACAAAAATATTTCATGATGTATCTATTTTACTTTTTTGCAGATGACCTCAAAATTTTTAAAATTATTGAAAATATTTATCATTGCAACATTCTTCAAGATAATATCAACAAATTGTTAATTTGGTGTAGGAAAATGGACTTTATTTAAATATCTCAAAATATCAAATTGTTAGATTTTCTCGGATAAAAAATCCAGTGATCTTTAATTACAACATTGATAACTCTTGAGACATAAATGTAAATTAAAGATTTGGGCATCGCTTTTCAATCAAATCTTTCATTTGTTAACCACATAACAGAAATCTGTAAATAAGCTTAAAAATGTTGGGATTTATAACTAGGCTAACTAGAAATTTTAACAATATAAAGTGTATTAAACTGTTATATTTTGCTTATGTTAGAAGCAAACTTGAGTACAATCCTCGTGTCTGGAATCCTCATTGTAATATGCATGTATAAGCTGTTGAAAGAAGACAAAACAAATTCTTACGTTTTCTAAATTTTAAAATGGGTATTCCAGCAATTATGTTAAACTACAACACTATTTTAAACGATATGAATATGCTAAAATTGTCAGACAGAAGAATTTTCAATGACTTAGTATTTTTATATAAAATTCTAAATGATTTAGTTGATAGTCCGGTATTATTTGAATTGATAAGCTTCCGAATTCCACTTCGTAATACTAGAAGTCAGGATTTATTTCAGTGCAGAAATTCTGGGACTAACTACCATATTATGTATTCCTCTTTACCCAGAATACTAATGGAAGGAAACAATTACACCAAGTCCGTGGACATCTAAAATGTAAAAGCCCCGAAAAAGGGCGTTTATTAATAAATAAATAAATAAAATGAATAAATTATAATGTAGATTCCGGAAGGGAGAATTGTACGCATTTATTGTAATTGTTTTTAATGTACCGATGGCTTTTACCGTGCAAACTTTTATAACCACTTCTTAATAAGACATTTACTCTTAATGTGTCGAGAAACCAATGGCTTTTACCGTGTAAAGTTTTTTAACCACTTCTTAATAAGACGTTTACCCTTAAAATGTCGAGAAACCAATGGCTTTTACCGTGTAAAGTTTTTTAACCACTTCTTAATAAGACGTTTACCCTTAAAATGTCGAGAAACCAATGGCTTTTACCGTGTAAAGTTTTATAAACACTTCTTAATAATAAGTGGTTATAAAAATTAATGTGTCGAGAAACCGATGGCTTTTACCATGTAAACTTTTATAAACCTCTAAATAAAACTTTTACCTTCAATGCGTCGAGAAACTAATTTCTTTAACCGTATAAACTTTTATAACCACTTCTTAATAAGACGTTTACTCTTAATGTGTTGAGAAACCGATGGCTTTTACCGTGTAAAGTTTTATAACCACTTCTTAATAAGAAGTTTACCCTTAATGAGAAGACAATGACAATGAAATAGACAATTCTCTTGAGACACTAACACAAATTAGACTTAGACATCACTTTCCAATCAAATCATTCATTTGTTAACCACATAACAGAAATCTGTAATAAGGGCTTAAAAATGTTGGGATTTATAACTAGGCTAAAAGAAATTCTAACAATATAAAGTG
The DNA here is from genome assembly GCA_936435175.1 of Glyphotaelius pellucidus. Classification (NCBI taxonomy): domain Eukaryota; kingdom Metazoa; phylum Arthropoda; class Insecta; order Trichoptera; family Limnephilidae; genus Glyphotaelius; species Glyphotaelius pellucidus. The sequence goes on from OW386544.1 coordinate 30,043,059, forward strand.
TATAAAAGTGTTGTATTTTGCGTATGTTAGAAGTCAACTGGAGTACGATTCTCCCGTCTGGAATCCACATTATAATATACATGCACAAGCTGTTGAAAGAATACAAAACAAATTCTAACGTTTTCTAAATTTCAAAATAGGGATTCCAACAATTATGTTAAACTACAACACTCTGTTAAATAATATGAATATGCTCAAATTGTCAGACCGAAGAATTTTCACTGACTTGGTATTTCTATATAAAATTCTACATGATTTAGTTGATAGTCCTGTATTGCTTGAATTGATAAGCTTCCGGATTCCACAACGTAATACAAGAAATCAGGATTTATTTCAGAGCAGAAATTTTGGGACTAACTACCATATTATGTATTCTTCTTTACCCCGAATAATGATGGAAGGAAACAATTACACCAAGTCCGTGGACATCTTCACTTTATCTTTAAACAAATATAAAATATTGTTACTGAGACAGTTCAGTAATGAACAAAAAATATTGTATTTATTAACATTCGTATGTAAAAGCCCTGAAAAAAGGCGTTGATCAATAAATAAATAAAGTGTCGAGAAACCAATGGCTTTTACCGTGTTAACTTTTATTACCACCTATTAATAAACTTTAACCATCAATGCGTCGAGAAACCGATGGCTTTTACGGTATAAACTTTTATAACCACTTCTTAATAAGACATTTACTTCGCGTCGAGAAACCGATGGCTTACTGTGAAAAGTTTTATAATCACTTCCTAATAAGACGTTTACTCTTAATGTGTTGAGAAACCGATGGTTTTCACCGTGTAAAATTTTATTACCACTTCTTAATAAGACGTTTACCCTTAATGTGTCGAGAAACCGATGTCAACTTCTACCGTGTAAACTTTTATTACCACCTCTCAATAAAACTTTTACCCTCAATGCGTCGAAAAACTGATGGATTTTACCGTGTAAACTTTTATTACGATTTCTTAATAAGATGTTATTCCTTAATATGTCGAGAAACCGATGGCTTTTACCGTGTTAACTTTAAAAGCCACTTTTAAATGAGACGTTTACCCTTAACGTGTCGAGAAACCGATGGCTTTCACCCTGTAGACTTTTATTACCACTTCTTAATAAGACGTTTACCCTTAATGTGTCGAGAAACCAATGTCAACTTTTACCGTGTAAACTTTTATTACCACCTCTCAATAAAACTTTTACCCTCAATGCGTCGAAAAACTGATGGATTTTACCGTGTAAACTTTTATTACGATGTCTTAATAAGATGTTTATCTTTAATATGTCGAGAAACCGATGGCTTTTACCGTGTTAACTTTAAAAGCCACTTTTAAATAAGACGTTTACCCTTAACGTGTCGAGAAACCGATGGCTTTCACCGTGTAGACTTTTATTACCACTTCTTAATAAGACGTTTACCCTTAATGTGTCGAGAAACCGATGTCAATTTTTACCGTGTAAACTTTTATTACCACCTCTCAATAAAACTTTTACCCTCAGTGCGTCGAAAAACTGATGGATTTTACCATGTAAACTTTTATTACCATTTCTTAATAAGATGTTTATCCTTAATATGTCGAGAAACCGATGGCTTTTACCGTGTTTACTTTGATAGCCACCTTTAAATGAGACGTTTACCCTTGTGTCGAGAAACCGATGGCTTTTACCATGTAAAGTTTAATAACCACTTTCTAATCAGACGTTTACTCTTAATGTGTTGAGAAACCGATGGCTTTCACCGTGTATTTTTTTATTACCACTTCTTTATAAGACGTTTATCCTTAATTTGTCGAGAAACCGATGGCTTTTACCGTGTAAACTTTTATAACCACTTCTTAATGACGATTACCCTCAATGCGTCGAAAAACTGATGGATTTTACCGTGTAAACTTTTATTACCATTTCTTAATATGATGTTTATCCTTAATATGTCGAGAAACCGATGGCTTTTACCGTGTTTACTTTAATAGCCACTTTTAAATGAGATGTTTACCCTTGTGTCGAGAAACCGATGGCTTTTACCGTGTAAACTTTTATTACCACCTCTTCATAAATTTTTTACACTCAATGCGTCGAGAAACCGATGGCTTTTGTCGTATAAACTTTTATAACCATTTCTTAATAAGACGTTTACTCTTAGAAGTGTCGAGAAACCGATGGTTTTTACCGTGTCAAGTTATATAAGCACTTCTTTATAATAAGTGGATTTAAATTAATTTGTCGAGAAAACGATGGCTTTTACCGGGTTAACTTTTATTACCGACTCTAAATAAAACTTTACCCTCAGTGCGTCAAGAAACCGATGTTTTTTACCGTATAAACTTTTGTAACCACTTCTTAATAAGAGGTTTACTCTTAATGTGTCGAGAAACCGATGGCTTTTACCATGTAAAGTTTAATAACCACTTTCTAATCAGACGTTTACTCTTAATGTGTTGAGAAACCGATGGCTTTCACCGTGTATTTTTTTATTACCACTTCTTTATAAGACGTTTATCCTTAATTTGTCGAGAAACCGATGGCTTTTACCGTGTAAACTTTTATAACCACTTCTTAATAAGATGTTTATCCTTAATTTGTCGAGAAACCGATGGCTTTTAACGTGTAAAGTTTATTAACCTCTTCTTAAGTGGTTATAAAACTTTAAAGGACATTAACCCTGATGAGAAACGTGGAGAAATGTCGAGAAACCGATGGCTCTAATCGTTTTAACTTTTATTACCACTTCTTAATAAAATTTTTACCCTCAATACGTCGAGAAACCGAGGACTTTTACCGTGTAAACTTTAATAACCACTTCTTTATAAGACGTTTACCCTTTAAAGTGTTGAGAAACCGTCGCCTTTTACCTTGTTAATTTTTAAAACCACTTCTTTATAAGTAGTGGTTATAAAAATTAATGTGTCGAGAAACCGATAGTTTTTACAGTGGAAAGTTTTATAACCAGTTATTAATAAGACGTTTATCTTTAATTTGTCGAGAAACCGATTGCTTTAACCGTGTAAATTTTTATTACAACTTTTTAATAAGACGTTTTCCCTTAATATGTCGAAAAACCGATGGTAAAGTTATATAACCACTTCTTAATAAGACGTTACCCTTAAAATATCGAGAAATTGATTGCTTTTACCGTGTTAACTTTTATTACCGACTCTAAATGAAACTTTACCCCCAGTGCGTCGAGAAACCGATGTTTTTTACCGGATAAACTTTTGTAATCACTTCCTAATAAGACGTTTACTCTTAATTTGTTGAGAAACCGATGGCTTTTACCGTGTTAACTTTTATTACCGACTCTAAATAAAACTTTACCCTCAGTGCGTCGAGAAACCGATGTTTTTTACCGGATAAACTTTTGTAACCACTTCTTAATAAGAGGTTTACTCTTAATGTGTCGAGAAACCGATGGCTTTTACCATGTCAAGTGTAATAACCCCTACTTAATAAGACGTTTATCCTCAATCCACCGATGGCTTTTACCGTGTAAACTTTTATAACCACTTCTTAATAAAACTTTTACCCTCAATGCGTCGAGAAACCGAGGGCTTTTACCGTGTAAACTTTAATAACCACTTCTTTATAAGACGTTTCCCCTTTAAAGTGTTGAGAAACCGTCGCTTTTTACCTTGTAAATTTTTAAAACCACTTCATTATAATAAGTGGTTATAAAAATTTATGTGTCGAGGAACCGATGGCTTTTATTGTGTAATGTTTTATAACCACTTCTTAAGTGGTTATAAAACTTTATAAGACATTTACCCTTGTGTGTCGAGAAACCGATGGTTTTTACCGTGTTTACTTTTATTACCACTTCTTCATAAGACGTTTACTCTTATTATGTCGAGAAACCGATGGCTCTTACCGTGTAAACTTTTTTTTACCACATGTTAACTTTTATTAGCAGAAAAAACAGAACTCATATTTTCCTAAGTGTGACCTGCAACCTATGGACTGGGCTCGAAATCCATTATCAGATAGCATTTCCCTTAGACACTTACCGTTCAATGAGCATAACGAATTCATGGAGCTAAAAACTGATCGGACATTAAACCTTTAATTTTCCGAAACACAGCTAGCAATTTTTGGCTGCATATAAAAAATGAGTTCCTACCTATCCACTGCTTTCAGAGCGTGCTATTGAATTTTCTTACGGTTTGCCAGGACCTTCGAGTACTTACGAGGAGGGACCCAAAAGTAACGGGACTTGGGCGATAAAGGAGAGAAATGGACAGGGGACAGGTCGGAAGTTGTACGGAAACTCTTTCTTGGTCGCCTTCAAGCCTGCCACGAATCGCCAAATCAACTTGAAGAGTACCCAGATTTTTTTCCAAAGTTATTATTGGTGATGAGTGATGAGTCATGGTGTTAAGGGTACGATCCCAAAACTACGCAACAGTCAAGCCAACGGAAGAGTGTTCTCTCTCCTCTTCAGAAAAAAATCAGGTGAAATCGAACATTCAGACGATGCTCATTTTTTCAGAGACGTAGTGTTGTTCCTCCAGGCCAAACAGTTAACCGACAGTTCTACACGGAGGTACTTGAGAGGTTGTGAGATAGCATCAGGAAAAATAAAAAAGGGTCGAATCCTTGGCGCACAGGGACTGGTTCTTCCATCACGACAACACACACCGCGTTGCCTGTGAAGCAGTATTTAAGCAAGCAGGGAATGACCCCGATTGTTCACCCATCCCATTCACCCGACCTTGTGACTTGTTTCTGCTCCCTAGGATGAAAAAGGACTTGAAAGGGAAATGTTTTAATACTATTGAAGAAGTGAAACAAAAATCGCTGGAGGCCATAAAGGACATTCCAATCAGTGAGTTTCAAAATTGTTTTGAAAAATGTAAAAAAAAGGTTGGACAAGTGCATACACTCTAATGGTGGACACTTCGAAGGCGACCAAATGGTTTAAAAATATTGAAAAATAAAACAGTTATAAAGTTCCTTTACTTTTGGATCCTCCCTCGTATGCAAATTGGGGTTTTCAACTATCACTACGATTAAATAAATAAAAAAAGAGAACGCCTGAGGATGAACGACGAAGAGATGAGAGTAACATTATCAACGATTGCTCCAAATTTTGATCACCTGTGCTGAAATGTGTGCCCAGTTAAGCAAGCACACATTTATCATTTTTTCATATTATATTGTTTTTCTTTGGTGTACTTTTAAAATTTCTGAATTGGTAGGTGTACCTTGAACACAAAGAGTTTGGGAAAAATGGCCTAGAGGACTGTCACCAACCTGTCCCATTGTCTTGTCTATTTTTTTTATCATACTAACACATCTTATCTTGTATTTTCCGCTAAGCACTTGCATTCTGCTTACTAGTCTCCTTCAACGGAAGCAATCTCCCGAACAGGCCTTCCATTGATATGCTTGGTGTAACTCTAAGTGACCAGCTCAGGTACGGGGGCTCCATCGAGGCCAGAGTTAAGTTATGCTCTCAGAAACTGAGCGTACTGTACAGGGCCCGCAGATACTTTAATAGTACACAACTGCTAACCCTGTACAAATCGCAAGTGCGCCCCACGGTTGAATTTGGCAGCCACCTCTGGTCTGGAGTCCCAAAATACCTGAAAAAAACCCTCGACTCTGTGCAGAAACGGGCGGTCCGTTTGATAGATTCTCCTAACTTAACAAATGGACTGCAATCTTTAGAGCACAGGCGTCAGGTGGGAATGCTGTCCTTGTTCTACCGGTATTACAATGGAAGATGCTCCGAGGAACTAGCGTCACTGATCCCCTCGGCACCGGTGCATAGTCGGGAAACACGCCAAACACGCGCTCAACATTTGTACACGGTTGACATTAGTCACATGAGAACGGGTCGTTTCTACGACTCGTTCTTGAGTTCAACAGCCCGGCTGTGGAACGTTTGCCGGCTTCTGTGTTTCCTCCCTCCTACAATATGGGTCTCTTCAAGACCCATGTTCACTCCTTCCTCTCCTCAACAGCACCCTCCACACAGCATCTTCAAAGATGACATAGGCCCTGAGGGAAATTATTTCCCTCAGGGTCTCCTGTGTGGAGTTAATATAAAAAAAAAAAAAACAACGTATGCAGGGACACTGGAGGTCTAGATTCGTTCTAAATTAAATGTAGTTTCTTTCTTTCAAAAAAATTAGAGTCCTTACGAGAGCCTTTGAAGGAGTAACCATATGTTACTTATACAAGGGCGGGTATGTGGTGGATAACCTCCAATGTTCCAACGCATGATGGCGACTAAACTGTGTCGGGACAAAACTTTATAGTTCCGCCTCTCGAACGAGATCACTAGCGCTCCGCTACGACATTAACCGACTGAGTGGCGCGTATTTAAAAAAATGAAGTTCTGCTGCCGCACCCTGTTTATGCGGCGAACAACGAGTTGTATGAATGTTTTGACAGAATGTTAAAAAGATTTTCATGATTTGTTAAGTCGAGTTTTCTACGAACTATTTCTGATTTTATGTATTTGTTGTGATTGGTTTTTTTATAATTAAAAATGCCTTCTTCACAGCAAAATACTTAATCTTCATTTAGTCTAAGAAGTTGTATTTGGGAATGAGAGTGTTGGACGGCCTGGAGGCCAACCAACTATTTATTATGATCTCAAAATCTCTATAAAACTAGAAACCTTACTACTAGCCCACCAATTCTGATCATTTTTTTATTATTATTTACATTACTTCACCCAGAAAATGATTTCCTTCGGAGCCTACGTCAAGGTTGAGGGTGCTGTGTGGAAGATTTTTTTCAAGAAAAGGAAGAGGAAGAACTGGGAACAAAAAAGGCATGAAAGGTGAGTAGGAATCTGAGGATCAGTGTGTCCAGGAGTCACGGATGTATTAATCCATCCCTCCCACTGTGGTGTAAGGCGATGGTTGAGAGAGACTTGCTGAAGTATGTGGGCAGACGCATCTGCCGCCAAGACCTGGCCAATCCTCACCCCACGAACCCAGGCACCCCTGCTAGGATACCAAACGTAGCGAAACACTTGTCCTATGGCAGAGATGTTGGTTTTCCAATAGATGGTTCCCGGAGCGGCCGTCAATACCCATACCCACAGCCCAAATTGAACATGAAGAGGCAAACCTATATACTACCGACACCTATCGGATGATTCCATAACCTCTAAGATCCATGTACTCTAGAGCCATCTATGTTTTATAGATCGGACTATCACAATTTTAATATAAATATTATTAGAAACCTGCGTTCTTTATAGGAGAATTTTTAACCTACGACAATAATTTGGGCGCAATACTTATTTAAGTTAAGTTAAGCATAAAAAATATTTATAATAAATTACTTATGCCTACAACTTAATTTACGAGAAACGCATTTTACAATGGGCGTTAAAAATATTTAACCTTATTTCAGATTCGGAATGTTCCTATATTTTCTTCCAATTTTTTTTAGGAAAGACAAAGTAAATATAAATTAATTGAGATAATTCTCACTGTATTGCTGAAGGATCCTTGATCACGTCCTTAGCGATTTTAAAATATTGACTCAGAGAGCGTTTTAGCAAACGTTTTTTTTTTAATCCTCCGAAACATCTCCATTAATATTAGAGGGGGTTGATTAGTTGGCAAGAGTTTCGGAGAACTGGGATAAGTAGGAATTAGGATAGCCTTAATACCTACGGGAAAATAATTATTTTAGGTTATTCTTGTAGAAAATAAGGCATGATCCCTTTTGAAAAAATAATTGCTATAGATATTCCATTATTTGAAAAAGTGCGAGGGTGTCATAATCATTTGTTATTTTTTTTTTATTCTCAAAGGAAGAAAATTATTTGAACGAACAATAATGGAAAATGGAAACGAAGGTTTTGTCTGGGTTTCTTTTCACAAATTCTATGAAATAATGTTTGTTTCTCTAATTAAGGTATTATTTTTTGAAGCGCATGTCAAATTTGAGTTATTTTATTTAGAGAATATCATTATTATTATTTCGTTTGAAAATGATGCTTTAAAAACAATACTAATCAATTGCGCCCAATTACTGCTATTTCGTTTAATTAGAATTCAATACATTATATATTTTTTTTTCTATAAATAACAATACTTTATCTTGATAATTCTTGACACAATCAGTTCAAATTTTGAAAAAGATGTTTAAATAAAAATTAAAAAAACGAGTTATTTGGTCTTATTGAATCCTTTGAGGCTAGAAAAGTTAGGTTTGCTTCAATTATTTCTTCAAGGTTTAATATTTATAAACTACTTGCCGGTACCCGGCGTGCATTGCAACGCGAAGAAAGAAAGGGTGTGTGTTTTAATTCTGTTTATTGAAGTGATTTTGGATGCACTATATTTTTTGTTTTTTGGTATTGCGTGCGTAATAAATCTAAGGGTTTTTCGACACGTTAGCAGGCCACGTACAGCTGTCCGTGTGAGAAGCACGGTTTTCAAGATTTATTTTCGGTTTTCAGAAGCACAAGATTTTAAAAATTTACCCCCAGCTGTCCCCTATCTCTACTATGTCTCTTTTGCAATCCCTCCATCTGCCCCTCCATCAGCTCACACACCTTCCACAACAAATCACCAAATTTTCATCGCAGTCGGATGAATTTATTTTATTATTATTTATTCATTTGCGAATGCATAATGGACAAACAAAGAAACTTTGATTTTTATACAGATTACCTTTCACACTGCTAAATGAACCACAAGATTTGCCCTACGATAGCAAAATTCAGTGCATCACACCTATCGGACTCCGTAGGGGTGATTGCGTACAAACAGCGTTTGGTCTGTTAGTATTATTTGATTTGCACAATGCGAGGTACGTACATACCAGTGGCGGTCGGTGTCTTTTTGTATAAGGGATGCTGGAATATTTACCTTATATCAAATAAAAAATTCTATGAACTAGCCCACAAACAAGATGCAATTATCTACAAAAATAGTCTGTCAAATTAGCTCTGCACAACCCTTATGCTTCACATTAAATATTACAATTTCCTAATAATTAAATGAATTGAATCGGTATTCTGAAAGATAATCCATTTTTAATCGGATTCGGCTATTCAAGACAACAAAAAATAGTTGTCGAAGTCAGGCAAACAAATCTCTAATGGTACCAAGTCCGCTCGCTTCGGATAAGCTATTCTGTGCACTATGCCTATAAGCATTAAAGTCGTTTTCTGTGCGTTGGATTTTTATTTATTTATTTTTTATTAGCGACTTTATAAAATAATTGTGCAAACAAACAATAAATGATGAATTTAATGTTAAATATTGTATTTCTTAGTCCTCCTCACTAGGGGGTCCTGAGGCGGACTAAAATTATTTAAATTATTTCATTTGTCTTTTGTACCATTGTTAGTCTCCATCAGAGTTTTTCATTGATCTCTTTTAGCCATTTTTTTATTCTTGATTTGTATACATTCGAATTTGTTATAAGTTTTATGTCTTGGCGAAGGATGTTATGAAGTTTTGTTGCAAAGTATGTGTAGTTTCTTTGTCCGAATGTGGTTTTGTAACTTGGAATGTTTTTTTTTAATCATTTTTATTCAACCTAGTGTTATGCATGCACGGTCTAGTAGAGAATTCAGTATTTTTGAAAAGATTTAAAAATATTTTTTTGGCATATATTTGTTGCATATTTGGTACGTCAAAGCTATTGAATATTTCAATTGAAGGCGTTCTAATGGGTACTTTCAATATGGTCTTTATGATTCCTTTTTGAATCGTATTCAGGTTGTGTAAGTACTTGTGTAGCAGATCCCCAATCTATGATTCCATATTTAATTCGAGAATGACACAAGTCACGCGTAGTAGACCTTTCTCATATCCTTTTTAATTACCACGTTTCTTAGATTTTTAAATAAATATATGAGGCTTGTGAGTTTTTCGGTAATTCCTTTGATGTGTAGGTCCCATCTAAGATTTTCATCAATTATTACTCCGAGATATTTTATATTTTGTGTTTTATTGATGCTCCTATTGAATCCGTATTCGGCCTTACTTCAACCATGGCGGGGTTGTCACGCGCGAATATCTAAAATATCACACTAGAGTCTGCTTCGTGGAAGCGGAATGAATGGAGCATCCACTGTTTTGCTGGTGTTGGTGAATTTACGCGACGTGCGAGCATTGAGAATGTATACATATTTCATATGTATTTCGACCTGCTCCGTGTGTCGTGTTAGTGTTGGTCTCTGAAGTTGGGACGGTGGCGCTTGGTGGCGGTGTCGTTATTGCAGTATCTAGTGCGGTTTCCAGCTAGAAAAAATAAATCCCAGGCTTTTTAATTCGAAATAAGTACAAAATAATAATTATTATACTTATTTTAAACCTAGAAAAGAAGGGAAGCACAGCATCCATAGTATGTATGGACGGACCGCTCCTGGTAGGTACACACCCATTATAATCTATAATAAATGTTCTAGTGTAACCTTTTTCTCAATCTCTATTAAAATAGGTAATTTAATTCGCTGAAATGACGATGCCTGGCGATCCCTATTGATTTCACAAGTATACAATTAAAAAATAATAATATTTTTTGTAGTTAGTTATTTCTGTAACTTCTCATGTAACAATTTTCTTAAGGCAGTCTAAATGCAGTCATTTCCAGGGAAATTCCGCCAGCACACAAATAGCAACCCTCCAGCTAAGATCGTTGACAGTTTCCCGTTAAGTAACAGTACCTACCTACGTACTAGTCTGTCTGGGGATTAACTTTCTCATTTATGGGCAAGATACCCACGTGTTTAAATAGATCCTTTTTTCTATAAGGAACTCCAGTCCAATTTTTTTATTTTTTTTAAATGGATAAAATCTTAACTTAAATAACTGCGTATTTATTTTTATAATTAGTTTTAATAGTTAAAATAAATGGCAAAGTTTTAATTTTTCAGGATCCCCCGAAAACCACCGTATCTGGTGTGAATCGTGTGACGTCATCAAGTTTTAGTTATTTTCAACAGATGTATGTATGATCATTTTGTATGGAAGAAGCTATGAAACTATTCAATAAGTAAAACGTTATTTAGGTGGAATTATTTATTTATTATTTATTTTATTTATTATTTATTTTATTTATTATTTATTTTTATTTATTTATTATTTATTTATTTATTATTTATTTATTAATTATTTTTTATAATTTTCAATATTATTAAGGAAGAGTAGTATAAAAATTGTTTGAAATAATTATTTTTTTAGCTTTACGAATCGAAATCAATATTATGGAAACCGAAGCATCAATTTCGTAGGCAACTGAAATCAGCTGTTCGTCGCCGGCCATTTCGAAAATCAGAATTGGAGCGCTGCGACAGGTATTACAGGATGTTTTTAGACAGTTAAAGTTTTTGAATATTTAAAATAATATAGATAAACTAATAGAGATACTCTATTTTGATACTGAATTAATTACGCCTAAATAATGTTTCAATTAAAACAATAACTATTATATGTCTGTACCTCTGTAAACCAATAACACGGAATGTTGGATGGCTTGTCATTTTTCAATACAAATATAGCAGGTGACTGGAGAATTATGGACGCGGTGACGACACACCTCACAAATTCAACAATACCAACTTGACAGGGTTTTTTAATGACGCCTTTTAAAATGGACTTTTTAATAATTTTTTTTAACTCTACGTTAAATATTATTTGATAAAACTTATATATTCAGAATCAGCGTTTATTGGTCTATATGAACATATTTTTTTAAAGCCAGAATAATTTTCTCTGGAGTTCCTTATTTTCCTCCCTTGTATATTATTTTTTAGCAGAGGAAGGCTTCCCGTCTGATTGACAATCCGTTGTTAACAGACCGATTGCCATCTCTGATGCACAGATCTAAGCATGGACAGCGGCCAAGGGTGGCCGAGGGAGCCCCGGAGCTCCCACCAGAGGAGGTCGTATTCCCACCCCACTAACTCCGACACTGCTCTGCTGCTGCTGTTGCTGCTGTAGCTGCTGTTGCTGCTGTTTCTGCTGCTGTTGTTGTTGCTGCTGTTGCTGTTGTTGCTGTTGCTGTTGCTGTTGTTGTTGTTGTTGTTGTTGTTGCTGTTGCTGCTGCTGCTGTTGCTGCTGCTGAAGTTTCTTTTCTTTTCTGACGTCTTTCTTCTAGGTCTTTTTGAATTTTATAAAATTTCTCAGCCAGGAGATGATAGTACTCGGAACGAGTTCCAGCCACCTCGTACATATCGCCCCACTTTTCGAGCATAAGCCACCAAATTGTGCATTCGTTTATCTAGCATCGCTGTTGGATCAGGTGTAGGAAATATCGCTTGAACTCTGCAAGAGTAACAAATGCATGTTATATGAATACGCAAACCAAATCATGTGTACAGTACAGTAATATATGCAAAAGGGCAATGATAGAAGGTTACTTAAAATTTATAAACTAGATGGTTTCTTAAATCAGAGGTTATAGATTGGTGCCATTCTTTACTTCCCGACACGGGCGTGGCTGTCACCTGGCCTCCTCCCAGCTGCAGACTGATAGCTCCTAACTGCAACTGTGGGGGTGGACAAACAATCATATTCATTACAACAATCAATCACACTTACAGACAACTTGGAAAAATACTTAGCTTTTGGGTTCGAAAATTGAGAAAATATAATTTTTGTAGGGAAAGGGTAAGGGAAAGTGAATTTTTGAAAATGGGATTAACCCCTTAGGCTAATTTGTTCACTTTTCAGAACTCATATAGGTCTCATAGAAATCATTGTCTCCCTTATTATCATAGTGGGAAACATGATATAAACGGATTTAAAAAGAGAAAACACCACGCTTTTTATAATCCAAAATTTACCACAAAAAAGTAAAATTTGAAAAAAATTTTGTGAAACTTTAGGATTTTTTATTAATTATTTTTACCTGAAACAACAAAAAAGTGAAGTGACAATAACGTTTATAATATATGTGTAATTTTAGTCAGAAAAATGTAAGGTGGGCCATTTTTAAAACTTTTTATGTTTGCATGCAATATAACATACATTTTCATATTTCAAAAATTATATTTTCTATTTTGATTTACAAAGTACGAAAGCGGATTTTGTCACCTTTCAAAAACCGTTTTTAGTTTACGGATATGTTCAGAAATATTCCATTTATTTGGATTTTATTGCACAATGAAAATATTTCGACGCCTCAGGTGCTAAGAATAAAGAAATGTGGTGGAAAATTATGAAACAGTATAACACGCCAGCGGAATAAAATCAGGTGAGATTACTGAGAAAAATTATGCATCATTATGAAAAAATGGTAACGCAGATAAGCTTAGATTGTTGGTCAAAGGAATCAAAATAAAATAACCCCTTTTAACGGCGGCGATATAACTTTTATCAATATTTAATCCCTTATCAACTGCGCAACAAAGTGATAATAATATTTGTGTAAAATCTCATCAACGGTACAACATATTGGTTTAATAAATAATGTTTAAAGATATCCACTAGAAAAGAACCTTTAAACCTTGAATACTTATTCACAACACAGGTAGGTGTAGGTGTATAGGAATCACTACGAGCTTATCACCTGCTGTTGCAACTCCTGAGGAGTGGGCTGAGGCTGCCCCGGCAGTTGCTGATGAGGTACTCCAAACAGTTGCATGGCCGCTGTGCTGGGCTGGTCGGGGGGCACTGAAGGGGGGGGCAAACCGCGCACTCCGGGAGGGGGCCCGCCCCGCAACCCCTGCACGCTGGGGGGCCCCGCTCCCAGCACAGGGTCCACTACAGGAGGGCCTCCGCCCGTGGGGCACGAGATGCCCAGAGCGTCGTTCGCTCGCCGCATATCCGATGTTGATGGGTTGGGGGTCGAGTTTGCCGCAGGCACGGGCTCCATGTTGCCTGCTACGGCTGCAAAAAAATTTAATTATTTCCACGTATCCTTAAAAATACACAAAATTAGTCATCAATATTTTAAATGAGATAATTAGGATCAAAGATGGTCTGAAAAAATCAGATTCCCAACTAACATCTTTGTTTACATAGAAATACTAAAACATTACTTTCAAAGAAGCATGGGTGAAAATAAACGGGGGCCATCCCTCAAAAGAAAGAGTGAAAATATACGGGGCCCATCCCTAAATAGAAAGAGTGAAAATATATGTTTGACCAGTCAGTGGTTGAATGGGCATCGCGTTTGGGTCTCACCTGGGCGTCCCGTGTTCGATTCCTCGACTGGCTAAGTCCTCCATCACAACACAAGCAACATTTTCAGATTTCTGTGGTGGTAGTAGGAGATTTTCAAACATTGTTGGGTTATTCGTAACCCGGAAATGTTTGTCTTTCTTTTAAAAAAAAAAAAAATATATGGGGGCCATCCCTCAATAGAAAGAGTGAGAAACTATGCAGTTGAGTAAAATCACGTTGGATTAAGAAAGATTACATTATTAAATCAGGGTTTCCCAAACTGTGTTCCGCGGAACACCAGTGTTCTGCTGAACCCGAATAGGGGTTCCGCGGCAATTTGTCGGAAGAATTTTATTTAGTATAAATATAACATAATCATATTTCAACATTACTGATATTATTCACAAGAAATTATAATTTATATAAATATTTCACAATAGTTCTTATGTTAGGTACGAGACCCTTCCAGGTAGAGAGACTAAGCTTTATGGAGGTTGAAAGAGCCGTTCATGCTGTTACCGCATTTTACATACTAAAAAAAAATCTCTGAATTTAATAACTGTGCTATATAATTCTGTGGTCATTGTTTCCCGTTGTTATTTTTAGTGGAAACAACAACAACGGGATAACATATCTGCACGTGTTATCGCGAAATTTCTATTCCCAAGGAACCCATACATATTTTTTTCTAAATTGACTTTACCTGAAAGTAAAAAAACATCAAAATCAATCAGTATTACTTACGTCCTTGTTAGCAATTAATTGAACTATAAACGCACATGTGTTATGCTTGCTTTGATATAGAAAAAAACACTTTTACTGTTAAGTTGATTTATTTATAGGTTAAATTTATAATGTACAATTAATCACTTAATCTTACATTATTATTAATTTTACAAGTAATTTTAACACGCACGGTTATAACAATTGCTATTACGACTGAACCGAACTGTTTCTGATATGATACTACTGATAAGAAGATGTTCACCTGAATTTATATTAATTGTTGTGTAACGTTTCCTATAGACGTATTGATTAATAATTCAAATAGTTCAATGTTCAATAATAGATAAGGACTGAATTTATTCATTTATTTACGTTTATTATTTAACTTAGATTAAGAAGACAAGATATTATAAGATACTTGATATCAATATAAATAAGGAAACTGCAATCAGTATTTACTTTGTTTCGTTAGTTTAATATGGCTAGATATGTCCATGACACACGTTGCCGTAAATGTTGGTGAAAAAAATGTTGCATGACGTAAAAGTGAGTGAAAATGAAATTGATTTAATTAGTGACCCTGATTTTGTCTGAAGAGTACCCCGATTTATCAAAACGAGCTAAAAAGGCCTCGTCAAACAGAAGGCGTAATTTACGCCGCGTAAATTACGCCTTAACGCCGCGTACTTTCTGTTTGAACGGCTTCGGCGTAAAGTAGAGTTTCTTCTACTTTCCCGATTCATTTATTTCAAGTCCTACGTCCTCTCAAAATCTTGCCTTCATAGAAACATTTTTGTATGCACTGTTCCTCATTTCATACAAACAAGGATGTTTTCGGACACATTCAATTAATTTTTCAATAATCATTTTTATCACAGTCAAGCAAGAACGCCCGGCGTAAAATAAAATCTTGTAATAAAATACAACGCGACGTCCTAAAGACGCGTCAGTGCGTACGCGCTCGCTCTGTTTGACTGGTTTAGACATGTTCAGTACAACACAACGCGGCGCTATAACGCGGCGTCAGTCCGGGCGTATTTTACGCCGTACGCCGCGTAAATTACGCCTTCTGTTTGACGAGATCTTTATTGTTTTACTTTCGTTTTCTACAACCTATTTATGCGAGGCGGGATTTTTTAATTATGCTGCAACAAGTCAAAGTGCAGGAATTGCGTTTGAGTTTTAGTGAGTGAGACAGTGGGTGGTATAATAGGCGAAGGGTCCACTTAAATAGGGCGCAGTTATAGAAGCTCGCACAGGGCGCAGAAAAGGCTATTTACGCCACGCTGATGCACAGATCTAAGCACGCTAAGAGCCTGCTTAAAGGAGCTAGCAGCGTTGATCCCCGGTGCACCGATGCAGGTTCGTGAATATCGATCTTGGTTTCACGAGAACGGGTCGTTTCTTCGAATCGTTTTTGTGTAAATCAGCTCGTGTATGGAACGAGCTACTGGCGTCTGTATTTTCCTACATGTAATCAAATAAGGCTTGTAATCCGGACCTCTTCCAGACCTGCATTAATAAATAGCTTCCTACGGTCACGCAAGAAAAAAATAGTCCATGTTCAATCATTTTCCAACTTAAAAATATCTTCCGTACAGCATCCTAGGTTTTGAAGAATGATTGAGTTAATAATAATAATAATATTTGGATGATTTTTATAGCGCCGTTTTTGTGAAAAATCCCCTCAAGGGCGCTGTACAAACTTACAATATACTTCTAAAATCTAGAAAAACTACAAATTAGACAAACAATTAAAAAAAACTTATGGCTAAAAATTGCATCCACCGGTTCATACGAAAATATATGTACAATGTCACGACCAATGAACGCGACGCTTCCTAAAAATGTATACAGGACCATACTTACCTCGGAGGTCGCTTGAAATTAACACTGTTTATTGTCTATTAAGAAATTTAGATAGAGTTCTCAGGCAGAGGACATTTTTGTAAACACTTGATCATTAATCCTGAAATATACTTTAATATTTGTATACAATATATTCTTTAATGAGTGTATTTTGGAAATCAAAACAACATTTTATAGTGGGCGTTACGGTAGTAAAAGGATTTGATCTTCCTAAATGTGATTCGTCAAGAGACAGATAGATGTGTAGAGATTCAAGTAATTTAATGAACAAGTGTGATTAAGACATATCATAGGTAATACAAGTATAGAAAGGTATATTTAAATTAAGGGTATGAGAGCCCAAAAGGGTAAGTTTTTAATTTGGACCTAAATTCTGTTGGGCTTGTTATGCATCTTAGTTCCGGAGGTAGTTTATTCCAAGCCTTGGGCCCAGATACTCTGAAAGCGCGATCTCCAAACTTTGTATTTGGCTTGCGTTTAGGTTCCATTAGTCTGCCTACAGCTGATGATGTTGCTGATCTAATGGCCACTTTACACACAGAGGTCGGAGCGGGAAGTGCCCGCGCCACGACAGGCCGCCGCGCAGAAAAGTCTTACAGTGAACTGCTCTGTAAACCGTTTTCTTATTTTCGGTCTTTACTTTTCTAATAAATGGATTGTCTGTAATTGTTCTCATTATTGTTTGATAATGCCTCCAGAAGGCGAAACAGCTGTCACGTGTAATAATAATTACACAGCAGAACTTATTTATAAATGTAGTAGTGTATGAGAATATGTATGCAGTTTCAATGTCCCTCAACAGATGTCGTTAGTGCATGTAGTTTTAAGGTGTGTCAATAGATGTCATTGGTAATAGTACAGGATAGAGAAAAGTGTAAGATGTTTGATCTCAGACCAGAACGATTACGAAGATCGCCGATTATATATGATTTACAAGCGTGTGAGCATTTTCCTGCTTCAAACTATCACAGAGCATCAATTAGAACGGACGTTAAGACCAGTTGGATATTTATTTTAAATAAGGCGATAATAAACAAGACTCGTAATCTAGACCAAGTATTATTGAAACTCCCCATCAACAGAGTCGTCTTTTACATCAGAGAAAACGACAGTACACCAGAAAACAATCAATAAACCATTCTTTTAAAATAACAGAATTATTATTTTACTGAATATACCATGACGTTTCACGGTACCGTGATGGCAAAAAAATGTTATTAACATACGTTCCTTAACACAATAATGCTATAGCTCTTTCAAAAGATGAGATACACAATGTAAATAGGTCTATTTCCTTAAAAAAAAAAGCTATCATTTTCTTGCATCTCTCTCACACACCGCACCGTGACATCTCATTATACCCCTACCAATACTTGCCGCGACGATAATTTTTAATGTATGGAACATAGTTACAAGGATAATTTTGAAGTGTGGGTGAATTCCAAAAATTAAAAAAACATCAAATGCCAAACGTATAATAATACAGTCCTTTCTTACACACTAAATGAAACAATATGTCTGCACTCCCCCAAAAGAATCATTTAATTATCATACCATCTCCCTCACACGTAAAAAAAAAATGAAACGCAATTCCCGTCGCTAAGTTTTGTGTGACAAAATGACAAAATACAAAATGAGAAAATGAGACATATGTCTGTACCCCTTCAAAAGAATCATACAATTATTATACATCTCCCTCACAAGTGAAAAGAAAATAAAACGAAATTCCCGTCGTAAAAAAGGAGTGCTTTGGAGGAAGCAGTCACACGTATTTTGTGGGTCTCACCATTGTTTAATGTGTAAAAAAGAGCTGCAGCAGATAAGGAGCGTATGCTTATTGCCTTTTTTTGCCGTCACGGTACCGTAACCATGAAACGTCACGGTAATTATAAAAGCGCACGTTACGCAAAATTATTATTTTTGTCACCGTCTTGTTAGCAAGCACTGCAAAGGGGTCGTCCATTAATCACGTGATGATTTTTAGCAATTTTTTAAACCCCCCCCCCCCTTATGATATTTGGTGAGATTTTAGACTACTCCCCCCCCCATACCAAGAATCACGTTTTTTTATTGTACAAACTATATTGAAATTTTTGAATATTATCTTTAAATACAGGTTCTGATTACACAAGGTTTATCCCCCTTTTCACTCTGCAAATAGGTCTTTATACAGATCTCCTAGTTTAGACATTGTTCCATTGTTTTAAGGCAAAACATACGCGGCAACGATTAACGCATGTATTCGGCGTCAAAATCACAGACTTACTGGCGACTGGTTAGCCGAGCAGTTGCCGCAACACACGGGGAAATCAGGGTGAGTCAAGGCCACGCGCCGCTGTTTGGTTTAGAAATCGTGCGTTCAACGAAAAATAAACACACTTATTATATGCCCCCCCCCCCCCCCTCCTTGTGACACTTTGTGTTTTTTTTTCCGAATTCCTCCACCCCCTTTCGAGCCTCACGCGATTAATGGACGACCCCTTACGCCAAATTATTATTTTTTTCACCGTCCTATTAGCAGACACTGTAAAGGAAAATGTTCTAGCCCCCGGCAATGTGATAATCTTTCTGTGAAGTGATTACCTGCAAATTGTATTTCAGAAGATCGCCCCAGCTGTGGAAGTTAAATATGTTAAACAAGACTATTTTAATGTTTCATTTTAATAAGAAACCACAAATCCGACAGCACAAATCTCACAATCTGGAGGTCGCGGGATCGAATCCCGGCGTGCGCAAATAAATTTAATTTGATTAATTTGTGTTCTTTCACAATTACTTCAGTTCAAAATAATATATAGCATGCGGCACGTTCGTGGGGTGAGGTTTGTCTAGCTCTTGGAGGTGGATGACCAGGATACACTGAACCCCAGATTCCTACCCACCCCTTAAACACTTTTCTTTCCCAGAATTCTCTTCTCCTTCCTTTTCTAAAAAAAAATCCTCTACACACCATCCCCAAAGATGACCTAAGCCCTGAAGGAAATCATTTTCCTCAGGGCCTCCTGTGTGGAGCTCATGTAAAAAAAAAACGTTCCAGAGTGTAAGACACTCAGTATCGCCCTGATATAAGACCACCATTCAGAACTGAAAGCTCGCTTGAAATGGCTTTAGCTGTATTTGGTGACCAGATCTGAGTAGCCAGGTACTTCCCCACCTTTTTCTTCCCCATCTCCTTCCCTTCCCCAATTAGGGATGCCACAGTCTTACTGGCTCCAGACGGGAGCAGCTGGAACTCTTGTGTGGTATTCAAATAAAAAAGAAGCAGTTCATTCATACTGTTGAGCGATTTTCCGAAATTATTTTTGCCGGTGTGAACGTTCAAATCTCTAAAGACCGAAGTTGGTTATTTAAATGTACTTAACAATTGACACGAAAGTAATACGATATTTTCTGGAATACCAATTATTTCAATATGTCCTGAAATAATCAACACCCTAAGGGAAATTTAAAATCATAAAATTTGTAATTTCCTTTCCTAAACACCTTCATCAAAGAACAAACATTATTAAAATAAATACCAAGATTAAATAAAAGCATATTCAACAACACGTGTTCCCAATTATGTTCTCTGCGTGGGAACTGTATCTAAATGAAGGATTTAGAAGATATGGAACGACAAAGAAGAGCAATTAACATACGGGCCGTAATGTTCTCAAGGCGGTTCTACCACTGCAGTGACCATGTCAGAAAATTACTCTTTAAGACGTACTACTCTGCCCTGTACACATCGGAACTGTGGACGCAATATCCAGCAGCGCAATGGGATAAACTGAGGGTGTGCTACAATAATGCATTCAGGCAACTTATGCAACTACCGAGGTTCTGCAGTGCTTCCACGATGTTCACCGAGGGGAGGGTGCACTCATTCCCAGCCTTACTTCGCCACCAACTAGCCAGCTTCTGGGGCAGGATACTGAAATCAAACAACATCATTGTTGTGGCTGCATCCGAGTGGCTTTGTTCCCCCCTAAATGAGCGATGGATGCAGACGATGAGGCGACTTTCCTGATGGAAGATCCCAATATATATATATATATATTTATTCTGTTTAATTTAATTTTAATTTTATGCTTAATTTTTATTATTTATTTATTTTTTGTTATTTGTATGATAAATCTCGTCTTCATTTTATATTTTAATTACGTAGGTACCTAATACGTTATCATATTTTATTTCTTTTCTCTTCTTTTAGATCTTTTTATTTACTCTCTTATGTGTATATATGTATTATAGTTGTTGTGAAATATGGCAGACTGGGATTGCACAACCTTTCCAGTCCTGCCGGAACAAAACCTTAAATAAAAAAAATCTTTAATCTACACAATAACCCCTTGTTAACCTCAAATGACCTGACAGGTAAGTATGGCCCTGTGTATTATTTGCCTGTAACGCAACATTGGTCAAATGGATTGTACTATGTTTTCATGTCAGTAATTGATGGACCAGTGGATGCATTCATCTGTTAGCCATAAGTTGTTATAATAGTTTGTCCGGTCCACAGTTAGTAATAGTATAGGCATTAGGGTAGGTCACGACTGTAAGGGGAAAAATGTCTGTTTTGATTTGTCTAATAGTGATAAAAGGGTGTTAAATAGAGATATAAAATCAGGTAATTTTTTAAAAAATATTTGGATATCATCTTCTTCCTCCGGATTGACTTTGAAATTTCACATAATAGAGAAAAAATTGTTAAATCTTAAAAAAATGTTAGATAAACCATTAAAAATGAACTTTTTTTAATAAAGCACGAAATAGAGGGAATATTTTAATTTATTTATTAAAAATATATTTGAATATAATTCAAATTATCTCAAGGTTGTGTATTCAAACACCAGCAAAATCCTTCTTACTCTCGAATTTCGGCATTATTTTGCGAGACTTAATTTTGGGACTTTTTGTAAAGGATTTCGTCAAAATATACTTCATTTGCTATGGAAGATTACAAAAAATATAGTAAGAGTACAAAAAAAAAAAATTTTTTTTTTTTTTTTTCCAAAAACTATTAAAATTTTCAAAACTTTGAAGTGTATCCGGAGGAAGAAGATCGTATCAGAAATTTGAAAATTTAAAACACGTCGTTTTGAACCCATTTGGCACCCTTTTATCACTCTTAGAATTTAAAAATAACAGTTTTTGTTAAATGACCCACCTTAATAGACATACAGAGCATTATACAAATATATTAAACATTTGTACATCGCCCTTGAGGGGATTTTTTATAAAAACGGCGCTGTCGAAATCATCCAATTATTACTGTTATTAAAACTTGGGCTTCTGAGGTGGAGTTATTATAAAAATAAACCAAGTTAAAACTGATTTTTAAGGCTTTCGACAAGCAACCCGAAGGTTGCGAGTTCAAACCCCGGCGCGAGTAAATAAATTTAATTTGATTTATTTGTGTTATTTCACAACTAATTAATTAAAAGTAATGCATGGTATATTTATGGCACGTTCTAGAATGGAAGATACTCTCACTTGTTTTGGTTTAAAACCAACATTCAGAATTTAAACGTGGCTTTAGCCGTGTTTGGTGAGAAGATCTGAATAGCCAGGTACTTCACCATCCTACACTTCCCCTTCTCATTTCCGTACCCATTACCTTTAGCATCACAACATACCCCAATTGGGGATGCCATAGTTTCTTGGCTCCAGACGGGAGCAGTTGGGACTTTGGTGCGGTATTCACACTAAAAAAATACAATCTGTTGAGATGGAAGATTTTTGTGACTATCCCTATTAAGGATATCCCATTATATAATAATAATCTCCCGCCGCCGCCCCGGGAACCTTTATTGGATAACCAACACCTCTGCCATAGGTCACCCCAAGTGGTTTGCTACGTTTGGTGATTTAGCAGGGGTGCCCAGTTCATGGAATGAGGTTTGTCTAGGTCTTGGAGGTGGATGACCAAGACACACTGAACCCTAGATTCCTACCCATCCCTAAACCCTTTTCCTTCCCAGAACTCTCCTCCCCTTCCTTTCCTTGAAAAAAACCCTCCACACAGTTTCCCCAAACATGACATAGGCCCTGAGGAAAATAATTTTCCTCACGGCCTCCTGAGTAGAGCTCATGTAAAAAAAAAGGAAATAAATTTCTTCATTAAATGAATAAATTTTATTTATTTATTTGTTTACGGACGAATAGTCCCATTAACGAATAAAAAGAAGATATGAGCATTGATAAATTATAATTTAATGAACCTATAGAAAACTACAAGTCAATAAGATGGATTTAAAAGACTTAAAAAAATACGCTTTTCGTATCGACTGCCGAAAGTCATTTAGGCTAACACCAAAAAATTCAATGCTTTGACATGCGTTAACAAGTCTCGACATTCTGGATAAAGGAGAATGATATCCATAATTAGTAGAGAACAGCAATTCATTATTTCGGAGTCTAGGGGAAGGGATCTTAAACTGGATGAGTTGTAACAAAGCAGGTGTGTGTACACTGTTGATAATTTTGAATATCAGTGTCCTTTCTAAGTTTTTCTAAAGAAGAAACGTTTAAAGCTTATTCAAGTCCTAATCTCCAAGCGATTCCTCGCAGGAAGCGATGTTGTATGGACTCGATTTGACAAATATGGACAGCATAGAAAGAATACTAAATGACACTAGCATATTCAGGGTCAGGGCGAACAAGCGAACAGTAAAGAGTTTTGTGACATTAGAGAGACAAACATTCATAAATGGAGTTCTCAATTAGGACGTCAATAAATCTTTTTTTAATGACAGAATTTAAAAATAAATCAAGGCTATTGGAAATGATCTTCCTCCAACCTCCTCTCACTCCCTCCAATTAAACTTGCTTCATTTTCTATCTAACATAAATATTTATAAGTGGTAGTTACATCGTTCGGTACTTGCAAACAAAACCAATCTGATTTTCTATTTCCTGATGAAACCTTAACAGGGTCGCCATTTAAAAATAGAATGTTTTCCATACATTTTTCTTTCGTCATATTATCGTGACGAGTAACAACTTGCGCACATTTGACGAATTATTTTCCCCTTCGTCGTTTTCGCAGAAATGATTATTAAAAACTATGTAATAACAGCACATTCTTCGCTCGCACCTTTTTGCTTTATGAATTTGTTAATGAAAACAAATCATATTAGGTGTTATAATAGTATTTGTTTCTGTTAAAGTTCATGTGGGTGCCTGTATATATGCATGCGTAGCTAAGCTTTCTTTATTATAATTTGAGAGAGTTTGAAATATCACCATTATTTGTTAATTTTAGTGCGTTTATTTATCTACAAAGTAACTAAAGCTAAGCTTATCTAAATGAATAATTACTATCCAAAATTTTTGTGTGCGTTACAGTGTCCATCATCACGGCAGATGTATAATTGTTAGTGGCGAAATGTGTGCTTATGTACTTGGAAGCAAAACCGTGTTGCCAACCCCACTACACTACGAGCTGGTATTAGAGTATACTTCAGAATAGTTGTAGAATTCATTTGTCTCCATAATCAGGCGTGGAAATGGTTCCAATAAACCTATTCCTCAAATCCACTGTCATCTAGTAATCCCTAGTCACCGGTACAACGTAGCTGAGACAGGACTGGTTCCAAAGTAGCTTGTTCCTCGAATCCACTGTCATTTAGTGATCCCTAGTCACCGGTTCAAAGTAAAATAAAGTAAAATTTGGAGCAATCGTTGATAATGCTTCTCTCATCTCCTCGACGATCGTCCCCAGGGGTTCTCTTTTTTTATGGCGTAGTGGGAGTTGGCCTGCACTCTTTTATTGAATCTGCAGCCATGACATTTGGGAACATTTCGTTACTATATACCATTGGGTGTGACTGATCCATAACACCAACTTAGCTTTCAATCTTATCCGATGATGTTAAAGTATTAAAATTCTTGCCTTGCTTTTTTGGTTGCGCTCATTTAAGTTTATATAATATGTCCGCCTGGCCTATTTTACTACTGATCGAATTTGATACTGATGAATCGCCTAAGCTGGTGCAGCGTCGCAATGTTATTTTGTTACAATGTAGCATTGCGGTGAGGCACACCAGCTAACGACCACGGTACACCACTGTGCCGCGGCACACACTTTGCGGAACACTGATCTAGTGAACGCTAGTCACCGGTACAAAGTAAAAAGTAACTGCAAATTCAATAAATCGTAGTATTTACACTAGCGTTGGGCTCTTCTCCATGCCCGCTGCCGACGGAATTGGCGTCATCTTTAGACGAATTCCTGAATTAAAAAACCGAATTACAATGGTTAAAGCGAATGTAGCCAAAAAAAAATTTTATAAAAAAATAATTTAAAAGTGGTACGAGCTGGTATCACAGTATAATTCGAACTGGTTTTCGGCGTTTAGCTTTGGTGTTGCCGTCAATTACCCGGTTAAGCTCGATAGCTCTTGGTTTCCGGAGTCCCAGAGCTGTTTCAATACTAAACAACATGTTTACATTTGTAACTGGATTATAGTTAAAGTCTTTTTAATAATGTAAATTCTATCTCTACACACTTTTATTAAAATTCTATCAGTGTCCTTTTCAAGCAGATCTCTAGTTTTTGTAATCGCAATTAAATAATGTTGTCTAGATTTACTGCGATTCGACAGTTTATAAATTTGTTTTGTAGACATTGGTGTTGACACAATGTACAGAATAGTAAGACGGAATTGGGCAGGATCTGACTCACAAACGTTGCTCTCTGGGATGATAAATCCTTCGTATTGGTCAATCTCGCCGTCCTGAGAGACACCATTATCGATTATCACTGCACAAGCCCTTGAGAAAACAAGAGAATTCCTGCACAAGTTTCCTACGATGGTCGATATAATTAAGAACTGAGGTCACAGTTCAGCAATTAACTGACATAAATTATTATTGACCTTTTATCGTCGTCAGCTCGGGAAGGTTTATGTGGGTAGATAGGATAGATATGAATGGAAAGGTATGAATATTTGCATAAAAAAATCGTTAATAAATTTATAGATATAAAAAATAACATACCCGTGTCTGTGTTTAGTCCAACTCTCCCCACCCCATATCGATTTTTTTTTATCAAATCAGGTCCCTGCATACCGGCGCTAATTTACATCCAGAGTTAAATATAAAAAAAAAAAATGGAAAATCATTTCGTCCTAATTTTTGCGAGTTTCATAATTTAAAAAACGCTAGTTAATTAAGTTTAATATATAATTACGCGTCTCGGATTCTGATGATCTCGACATTAAAATGTGAAACCTTCAGCAGGAAAACGTAGGAGAGATTTAGTATGGCGCATTTTTCCATCGGGGCCGGCGTCAGTTAATGGGCAATTATGCGATAAGTGTCCCCAAAGGGCGCTAAGTCGTCATAACGACTCAATTAGCCTCGCGAGATGGAGCGCGCGTCACGGGAGGAATTTCATAGCTGTATCGAGTTATTACAGATTTCTCTGCCAAGCCCGCGTACCCAAATTCCTACCGTTTTTTAATCACAGGTAAAAATGTAACACCTTCCAGCTCACTGGCTGTAAGCATTTGATTTCTTCCTTTCATCTTCTTCTGAATCTTGAATATGATCTACTAGGGCTTCGAGCCAGTTGAAACCGAAATAGGTCTCCAATTTGGAAGACGGGTCAAAACTTCTGTCATAAGTCATCCCAAGTGGTTCGCTACGTTTAGCAGGGGTGATCGGGTACACCGAGTGAAGTGTATTCAGATTTTGGCGGCGGATGAGCTTTCTATCCAGCTGCATAGCAGGCCAAATCAGGAGAGGCCGGTTTGGTGAGATCCTCTGATCTCTCCACCAGAAGAGCGATTCTCTATCTTTTGTGGGATCGTTATCGAGATAACGGACGATATATAGTAACGTAACGTAATCTATTTAACCTGTACTGTAAATGGAGGCCCTCGCCCAGCTGTGAATTTACCGCATTATATTAGAACCGAGGACCCGCCAATTATAAATTTTTGTGACGCACTTCCGTTTCATCCGAATTTCACATCACTAACGGGGCTAAAGAAGGTTTAACTTCAAAATACATTGCATACATGCATAAGTGGCAGCCAGCTTACACAAGCTTATTTATTCATCTTCAGGGAACGTTAAAAAAAACACTGATTTAATTGGTTGAACACCCAGAACACTCTGACTTATAAACGCCTCAGGCTAATTTTTTCGCTTTTGGAAACAGCTAACATAGGTCTCATGGAAATCGTTGTATCTCCCTCACCGTCATGGTGAGAAATTTGATCTAAACTATGTTAGAAAAAGAAAGCACCACGCTTTATAAAATTACAAAATTAAAAGCAAGTGCCCTGTATGAAACCACAGTTTCCGACCGAAATTTGAAAAAATACACCATCACACTTTTGATTTTTAAAATATATATTTTTTTATGCACCGACAAAATGCGAGGTGATGATAACGTCTGTAATACATTTGTACAGTGAAATATGTATTTTTTTTTCCTTATCAGTAATTTCAGTTAGAAAAAACGTGAGAGTTTTTAAACTTTTCCATGTTTGCATTAAAAATTTTAATATTTCTAAAACTTCACTGTAATTTCTATTATTGACACTTTAAAGCGTAGGTTAATAATAATAATAACACTTTAAAGCGTGGTTCAGGAGTGACGGACAAAGGAATACATCCCTCCAACTGCAGTGCAAGGCAATGGGTAGAGAGAGTTTGGCTGGAGAGGTCAAAATGCCATCCTGAACAAGTCTCTCCCGGCCCGGGCTTTTGCTAAGCCATCAAACATATTGAACCAATTAGGGCGAACTATGGCAGTGGTGTTATGATATAATAGTATATATAGAGACGACGGTACCCATACACCAAATAGGTATCTACTATCAGATCCGGAATAACGTCTTGGGGAAACTCGTGCAAAAAAAAAATTATATTTATATTTTATTCAAACAATCCAAGACAATAAACTTTTGGTAAGCAAAAGTATTTGTGCACGTAGAAGAGATGTAGCATTATTTTATGAGTCGTTTAATAATATATTACCTGTTCAATATATGGTTAAAAATTGCACGCCAACACATGTTGTCAGATTTCATACATAAAGAAAAATAGATCATACACACAAATCAAGATTTAGTCAAAATGGAGATATGTCCATTCGAAAAATTACAAAAAAATACGGTCAACGGACATACACTTATCTTGTAGGGACCTATTATATTTAATAAGATGCCAATTCATGTAAAAAGCAAAACAAATGGACACCACCGAACTCTTTTTTTTTTTTTTTTTTAGGTCGGAGACAGTTTACATGTATAAAGTTCCCGTGAGCACTTAGGCCGTAGGCCCATTGTGCTAACTCCCATTTTACCTCATTCCTTTGACAGTAATCCAGTCCCTTTTACAAAGTTCACCAGGATTGTCATTGGAGATGTAGCTATATCTTCTGGTTCGACAATGTGTCTTCCCAGGTCTCTCCACTCCTTTGTTCCCTGAAGGCTCCACAACGGAGAGTTCACATCCCTTTGGTTCTCTAAAGGCCCCACAAGGGAAGAGCCTACTTCACCTTGGCTCCCCGAGGGCCCCAGGAGGGAAGAGGACTTATCTCCCCTCTTCACTCCTCCTTGGTTCCCTAAAGGCCCCACAAGAAAAGAGTTCACGGAGATAGCCTCATTTCTCCTCTTCACTACTTCATGGTTCCCTGAAGGCCCCACATGGGAAGAGGACATCATCTCTCCACTTCACTCCTCCTTGGTTCCCCAAAGGCCCCGCGCCGGAAGAGTGTCCTTCCTCTTGGTTCCCTGAAGGCCCCGCAACGGAAGGGTTCATGGAGGTGGCCTCGGCTCTCTTCTCCACGGCTCCTCCTAAGGGCCCCAGGAAGAAAGTCCACAGAGGTGGCCTCAGCACTCCTAGGTTCCCAAAAGGCCCATAGTTTTCGAATGTTCCAATTTTTTGTCCCACGAGTGACCAGGGAAATAGACGGTCCACTCCAGCAGAGCCCCAAATGCTGGAGTAAGGTCTAAATACTCCGAGATGCGACCTTGTTTCTCGGAGGCACCGTTCTTGACACTGTTCCCCAGGACATTCAGCCTGAGCACGATAGCTCACACCTTGGCTTGGGATGGCTACTGCAGGTTTGTGTTTCCACTCCCTGAGCGATGGGTTCGCCACACTCCCTACGCTAACCACCGAACTCAATACAAAGCTAAAAAAATGGTTAATAGATTATTTTTTTTTAATTATTTGATATTGATATTGTTACAAACCAATTACTAACATTGAATGTATGCTTGTAATTTATGTATTAATGTACCTAAGAGTGTTTTCTAATATTTCTATTTTTTAAACTGATACTTCATAGTGAAATTCCAGCATAATATATTTTAATAAAACAAATATAAAACTTATTTCCACTTTAATTTTATTGACCGTAACCGGTTTCAGCTCGTTAACACCATCTGTACATATCATTCTAAAGGTCTCGTCAAATAGAACGCGTAATGTACGCGGCGTACGGCGTAAAATACGCCGCGTACTTTACGCCGCGTTGTGTTGTAGTGAACTTGTCTGAACCGGTCAAACAGAGCCGAGCGCGTACAGTACGCTACGCTCTAGCGCGGCGTTAGGATGTCGCGTTGTATTTTTTTACAAGATTTTATTTTACGCCGGGCGTTCTTGCTCGACTGTGATAAAAATGATTATTGAAAAATTAATTGAATGTGTCCGAAAACATCTTTGTTTGTATGAAATGAGGAACAGTGCATATAAAAATAGTTCTATGAAGGCAAGATTATGGGATTAAGATTATGCTCTGCTGTACGCTCTGCTGTACACTCTGCTGTACACTCTGCTGTACGCTTTGCTGTACGCTCTGCTGTACGCTCTGCTGTACGCTCTACTGTACGCCGAAGCCGTCAAACAGAAAATACGTGGCGTTAAGGCGTAATTTACGCTGTCTGTTTGACGAGGCCTTTAGTCTATGGTTTATGGGGGTCTACGGTTTAAAACATACGGGGGAGGAGGTTGAGGGGTGGTCTACAAGATTATTTATCAGTTATATTAATTACATTTGTTACTAAGTCGTTTTAGACTGTCGAATTTCTAATTATTTTGGTTATTCTCGTAGGCTTCGATATTGTTTGGGGAAAAACCTCGCAAGTAATATGAATTAAAAAGTACAGTGGCTAGCGCATTTGCCCGGAAAGTGAAAGGTCCTGGGTTCGGGGCCCAGAGGTCCAAATATCTTTTTCTGATTTTTCTGTTTCCAGATTTTCGATTGAGTTTCGCTAATATTGTCTTCATTTAATTAAATACTACAATTTGAGGTTTTACTCATAAAGTTAAAAAAAAACTGTTACTTAACAGAAGATTATTTAATTATTGAAAAACAAACGGGTCAAAGTCGTTTGAAATTTATATTTTTGAGACTGAAATAGTCATTTTAGTTTGCAGTTTTCAGATTATTAGTTTTAAGACCAATCAATTTATACGCCAGGCCCAAATCTACCAGAAAATTTGACATATTTTGGACCGAAATTTTTAGTAATAATACGGGATACTTTAATCCCATATCTAGAATGTCACGATCATACAACAATCTCACTAAATCACACTCTATAATAGATATTTTTGTGAATAATTTTACTTGTTTTAAGAAATATCTCCATGATTTGTGCAACTGAAAAAAAAAAAAAAAAATTTAATGTTGTTTTATTATTTTTAATAAACACTTTAAATATTTTGTAGCTATCATGTATTTCAAATTTTCTATTTAAGTTTCTAAATTATGTAAAAAAAATACTTTCATTGTTTTTCATGTGTCTGTGAATTACGCAAATGTTATGACTGTAGACACATTAGTCTAGGGATATTTATATTTGTATCTTAATTTGTTATACATTAACCAAAATAATGCTCTGTAAATATCCTGTTTGTGTCTCAAATAAATAAATAAAGACTAAAAAAGTCATTATGTTTAAGGTATCATTTATTGTTTTGTTAAATTAATAAATAAAGATTGATAAAAAGTGCATCATTATTTGGGTTATGTTATTGACGATGCACTGTGTACCTATCTGATTCATAGTGAACTGAGGTCCTATCTGTTGTATCCGACCCCCAGTACACAGTGGCACAGAATGACTTTTTTAAAATACTATTTATTTCCCAATAAATTGCTTTGATTAACTAAATCGACTTAAATAATGAAAGTACATTAGTCAAACTATGTATTAATCGTTTTACATCCTGCCAACACTCGTCCTTTTCTAGTACAGGTCACTGGAAAAAAAAGTGACCCACAGTTGCCACCTCGACCCTATCTAACTGTCTATGTATTTTATGCCTTTGTATTGTAGTTACTAAAAATGTTATTCTTCTATATCTATTCTCTACATTGTGGTTTCTCGTTGTATTTGTGCTTCGGTGTTAAAATAATATTGTAAAATTGACCTGTTGAGAAACTGCTTTGGCAGTTTAGCGGGTGCTTATAATGGAGAATAATAAAACGCCAGCTGTGTTTGCCAAATTTGAGTTGTTTGGCGGTTTATCCAATCTTTCTTTCCCTTGTAGTGAAATAGTGCGATAGTTAGATAGTTAGTAGTCTAGGTCTAGATGCCCGATGTGTCGACGTATTTTCGGCCTGGCATAGTGACTCGATAAAGCAATTAATAGGAAAACGGATTGATAAAACATAAAGATTGATGAAACCTACGCACCACGTTTTGCCGACTCTTCTGTGTACGTCAGACGGTGGCTTTATCCTTCCGTCCTAATCTGAATTTTAAATGAAAAGAAAACAAATACGTGACTAAATTCAATAGAGCCATTTTTGCAAAATGTCACCTCAAGCGTGCTTTACGAAATTATAAAACAACTTCAATAACTATTTTAATCGTCTGAAGTAATAAAAAATATAGCAAAATAATAACAAGAAAATAAAAACAAAAACAAGGGGCGGTTGTAGTAGAATGCAAGAATGTAGCTGTTACGAAAAAAATGGAAGAACAAATAATTTCAAAGATGGGAAAAAAATACGATGTGAATACCTCAAAACCTAAAAATTATTGGTTTATCTGATAAATATACGCCAGAAGAAATTGTTTCAAAAATTGAGATGCAAAATAATTACCTGGAAACAGTTGAATCTAAAATTGAGTTAAAATTTATAAAAGAAGTGAAAACCAAACGAGGTGATGTTAACTACACCATCTTCATGGAAGTTGATGGAAAAACATACGACAGAATGTTACATGAAGGTAAAGTTAATATTGGATGGGATAGATGTAGGGTTTTTGACAACATCTCACTTCTAAAATGTTACAAGTGCAATGGTTATATGCACAAAGCACAAGACTGCAGAAGTGAAAAAGCTTGCACTCGATGTTCCGAAGCACATGACAATGAAAACTGTCAAAACGATATTCAGTGCATAAACTGTAAAAAATTAATGAGAAACTAAAATTACAATTATCAACTGACCATTATGCTTGGAGTAATGAATGCTCGGTACATTTGAGAAAAATTGAAGCTGAAAAAAAGAAAATTGATTTTTTTATGCCACTAAAAAACTCTAAAATAAAACAAAACGAATTGAAAATGTACTATCAAAACGTCAGAAGCCTTAAAACAAAATTAAGTTTAATCCAGTCTACACTACCCATGTTTGGGCACGACTTTGTAGTTTATTATAATAAAAACAAATATGAAACTTTTTTCCACTTTAAAGTCTTAAAGGCTTAAAGTCCTCCACACTTGTAATAAAGGCCATAAGCTAGATAGACTAGAATCTTTAGAAATTTCTCGCTTAACTAAAAAAATAGACCATAAATTTGTAATGAATAAACAATTAGAGTCATTTGCTAAGTCTCCACTTTTGTATCCATTGTAATTTTCATAATAATTTCGAAATTAAAATATGTACTTAACTAATAAAATGACCATTCCTACTCCAATGTAAACATGTATCCCTTCAAAAAGCTATTAAAAAATCCCATGCATCATAAATTTAATAACGATTTGACAATAAAATTAGGTCATTAATAATTCATACCACTTGTAAGGTTTTTCCTAAACAATATTGAAGTGAGCTACAAACCCAAGGTAATAAGCCCACTGGAATAACGAAAATATTTAGAAATTCAACAGTCTAAAACTACTTAGTAACAAATGTAATTAGTATAATTGATTAAAACCCTTAAGACCACCCCGCTACCCCTCCCTCATATGTTGTGTATATAAACCGTAGATTATGAATATTTTGTACCAGTGTGAAGATGGCTCTAGCGAGCTGAAACCGGTTACGGTCATTAAACTTAAAGTGGAAAAAAGTTTCATATTTGTTTTTATTATAATATATTATAATGGAATTCCACCATGAATTATCAGTTTTAAAAATAGAAATATTAAAAAGACTTTGTAGTTCTTTCCGAAACGTGGTTGGAACCAAATATTCATTCTAGTGAATTAGGATTCATAAATCACAATGTGCATAGATTAGACAGAAATTCATTGACAAGTACTAAAAGCAGAGGTGGTGGGGTTTTAATCGCTATCAAAAAGAAATACAACAAAACACAAACAACTTGAGCAAATCTTCCTGCAAGTGAATGCTGCCAAGAATAAAAAGATTATCGTGGGCTGTATTTATATCCCACCAAATTCAAGCAATGAAGTATACAGATGCCATAGTGAGAAAGTGGAAGCTATATTAAAAAGGAATCCGGTTAAAAAGGTGACTATAACCTTTCAAATGTGAACTGAATGACCAGTGACAATAATATCAGTGTTAGTGAGTCTGAACGCATTATTCTAGACATGGCGTTATTCCTTGGTCTGAATCAGGCAAATACTATACCAAACGAAAATAATCGTACTCTAGACTTATGTTTTTCTAACTTAATGTCACTTTTAATTGAAGAATGTAGTGAATCGCTGGTGCCCATTGATGCTTATCATCATCCACTGGAAGTTATTATTCCTCTTGTGCATGTTAATACTTGTAAACTGTCTTTCAGTTACCAAAATTTTTTCAAAACTGATTACGAGAAAATTTGTAATTATCTTCTCTGTTTTGATTGGTCATCTATGCAATAAGATGACATACAACACAGCTACCAATAATTTTTATTCTGTTTTGGGGAAGGCTATTAGCATGTATATTCCAACCATGAAACCATTGTTTTACCGCAAGTATATAAATAAACAAAGTGATTAGACTATTTCAAACAGTAGCGACAGCACTGACTTCATAAATCTTCTTAAATAATTATTTAATGATATTCTTTGGTTTTTACTAGGGTTTTCCGAGTAGTGAAAACTTTTTTAATCCACTTTTGTATAAATAAGTCATTTAAAAGTGGATTAACCACAGTTTGAAAATGACCTTGTAAGTCGAAACAGCTGTATCAAAAGTATGTACTAAATAACTTGCCAATAATGACATTGTTAAATTTAATTTTAATTAAAAAAAATATAAAGTGACTAAATTAACATATATATATTTGAGAGGCGGGAATGGGTATCACCGCCCGGGAACCTTTATTGGATAACCAACACCTCTGCCATAGGTCACTCCAAGTGGCTCGCTAGGTTTGGTGATTTAGAAGGGGTGCCCGGGTTCATGGGGTGAGGTTTGTCTAGGTCTTGGAGGCGGATGACCAGGAAACACTGAACCCCAGATTCCTACCCACCCCTTAAAACCTTTTCCTTCCCAGAACTCTCCTCTCCTTCCTTTCCTTAAAAAAATTCTCTACACAGCATCCTCAAATATGACATAGGCCCTGAAGGAAATTATCTGTGTGGAGCTCATGCAAACAAAAAAATTTAAGAACCACGGGTTAGTCTCGTTACTTTTTTTTTAAGTGACCGTCGTTACCCATAGCGACAAAGATCTAATGTGACACGGTGTAACTATGCTATCGTATGCCCAAACAAACATTCCTCACTCAACGCATCTGCCTTAGTGTTAAACAAAGCGAGGATTCTCAAAGCTGAAAGTAAAAAGCGGAACGCGCTTCTGAATTAAACTAAATGAAACTTCTGAATGAACTAAACTTTTTCGAATCAGAAACTAACTTCTTATCCACTTCTTTCAAGGATACAGACTAAGACGAACAACAAATTGACTGAACGTCGGTCGAGATCTAGTAGTACTTATTGCTAATGCATGAAAGTTGTACCTATTATATTTTAAATTCGGAAGACGGGTAATTGGATAACAAACACCTCTGCCATAATATGTCACCCCAACTTAATGAACTCCTACGTACGTCACTGTTGGACCCACCGACCCCTAGATTCCTACCGACCCTCATAACTTTTTCCTTCCCAGAACTTCATCTAACAAGAAAACATAGAAAAGTTAAGATATTATTCTTTTTTAATTGTGTTATTTTTTGAACTCAACAACTCAACTTTTCAAAGTTACTATTTATGAAGACAATAATTTGTGAAGCACACATTATTCTTTGATTACCGATCACAAGAAAATAACAGGAAACAATCTTTCAAATCTATTAGTCTAAAAATTACATAATAGAATAAAAAAGAAACCTGATTTCTTATCTAAATTGGTGCCTATGGTAAACGGTTTTGTATTTTTTTAAGAAATCATATTTTTATTTATCTACTCTCATTTGCCTTATTTTAGAATATTTGTTTTTCTATTACATGTAACGGCAGTTATGTTAAATTAAATACCAGCAATGTAAGTTATTCTTGTTTAATTTTTGCTTATTTACTCTCCTTTTCAGTATTTTTTTATAATTAAGTTCGTTTTTATGGTTTAAAAATATGAAAAAAAATTTAAGAAACTTTTGAGTGGTCAAGTTCACCCTAACTTCTTCAATATTCGCAAATTTACAAAATATTACTTATTTGTCCATCCTTGTTTGCCTTTTGTATATTTTTGTCAATTTTAATTTTATCGTAACGAAAAAAACCATCGATTTCGAAACATATTGAAAATTTTGATCAAATGTAGGTAGGTAGGCGAACAAAGTGTTTTGTTTTTATTCGATTGTAATATTATTTTATTATAAATAACAACTTTTGGATTATTTATAAACAAGAAGCTTAAAACTTAAAGGCTATTTAAAGTGCCATTCCGGGAGCATATTCTGGGTACTGCGCGTTTCAAAAAATATCTAACAAAATATCCCCCGACATAATATCCCAAGGACAAGATACCCTACGAAAAAAACATCCTTCAACAAAATAACTAATAAAACCTAACCTAACCTAACTTAAGCTAAACTAACCTAAACTTTTTTACCTTTTCCTATTTTTCAATAATAATTTATTGTCTTAACAGGTTGTGTGTAGGTATTACTTTTGTCCCATTTTTTTGGTAGGTTCGGTTAAGTTTTAGTAGATATTTTGTTGGAGGATGTTTTGTCCGAAGGATATTTTGTCGGAGGATGTTTTGTCCGTAGGACATTTTGTCGAAAAATTTAGTCCGAAGGATATTTTGTTGGAGAATGCTTTGTCCGGAAGTTTTTTTGTCATAGGATGTTTTATCTGTAACATATTTTGTTGGGGTATGTTTTCTCCGTAGGATATTTTGTCGAAGTATGTTTTGTCCGTAAGATTTTTGTCCGACTGGCGAACTTTTGAAGAGGATGTTTTGTCCATAAGATATAATGTCGGAAAATGTTTTGTCCAAAGGATATTTTGTCGGAAAATGTTTTTCCCATAGAATATTTTGTTGGGAGATGTTTTTTCCGTAGGATATTTTGTCGAAGAAAGTTTTGTCTGTAGAATATTTTGTCGGAGTATGTTTTTTCCGTAGAATATTTTGTCGGAAGAAATTTGTTTTGTTTTGTAGTTTTTTTGTTGTTGGAGGATGTTTTGTCTGTAGGATGTTTTGTTGGGGGATGTTTTGGTCTTAGGACAGTTTGACGGGGTATTTGGGAAATTTTGTCGGCGAGTAATATGTCACGGGATGAAAATTTGCAGAACCCATATTAAGCTTTCCAACAATTTTCATGTGGTAGGAAATTTTGTTGAGGGATGTTTTGTCCTAAGGATATTTTGTGGGAGGATGTTTTATCCGTAAGTAAGTTGGTCGCAAATTTTTTGTCCGTAGGATAGTTTGTCGGATGATATTTTGCCGGTAAAATAATTTGTCGGAGGATGTTTTGTCCGTAGAAAAGTTTGTCGGAGAATGTTTTGTCTGTAGGATAGTTTATCGGGAGATTTGTATGATATTTTGTCGGGGAGTATTTTGTCGCGGGAATAAAATTCGCGTAACCCATATTATGCCTCCCAACAATTTTCATGTTGTAGTTTATTTTTGTCGGAAGATGTTTTGTCCGTAGGATAGTTTGACGGTGTATTTGTGGGAAATTTTGTCGGCGAGTATTATGTCACGGGATGAAAATTCGCAGAAACCATATTAAGCCTTCCGACAATTTTCATGTGGTTGTAGAATGTTTTGTTGGGGGATGTTTTGGCCGTAGGATAGTTTGACGGGGTATTTGTGGGAAATTTTGTGGGCGAGTATTATGTCACGGGATGAAAATTCGCAGAAACCATATTAAGCCTTCCAACAATTTTCATGTGGTTGTAAATTTTTTTGGGTGATATTTTGTCCGTAGGATATTTTGTCGGAGAATGTTTTGTCCGTAAGTAAGTTTGTCGCTAATGTTTTGTCCGTAGGATAGTTTGTCGGAGGGTGTTTTGTCCGTAAAATAATTTGTCGGAGGATGTTTTGTCCGTAGGAAAGTTTGTCGGAGTATGTTTTTTTCCGTAGAATATTTTGTCGGAAGAATTTCGTTTTGTTTTGTAGTTTTTTTTTGTAGTTTTTTTTTGTTGTTTTTTTTGTTGTTTTTTTTTGTTGTTGTTTTTTTTTGTTGTTTTTTTTTATCGGAGGATGTTTTGTCTGTAGAATATTTTGTTGGGGGATGTTTTGGACGCAGGATATTTTGTTGGAGGATGTTTTGTCCGTAGGTAAGTTTGTCGCTAATGTTTTGTCCGTAGGATAGTTTGTCGGAGGATATTTTGCCCGTAAAATAATTTGTCGGAGGATGTTTTGTCCGTAAGAAAGTTTGTCGGAGTATGTTTTTATCCGTAGAATATTTTGTCGGAAGAATTTTGTTTTGTAGTTTTTTTTGTGTGTTTTTTTTTGTTGTTTTTTTTGTTGTTTTTTTGTTGTTTTTTTTGTCGGAGGATGTTTTGTCTGTAGAATTTTTGTTGGGGGATATTTTGGACGTAGGATATTTTGTCGGAGGATGTTTTGTCCATAGGTAAGTTTGTCGCTAATGTTTTTTCCGTATGATAGTTTGTCGGAGGATGTTTTGTCCGTAAAATAATCTGTCGGAGGATGTTTTGTCCGTAGGAAAGTTTGTTGGAGTATGTTTTTTCCGTAGAATATATATTTTTTGTTGTTGTTTTTTTTGTGGTTTTTTGTCGGAGGATGTTTTGTCTATAGAATGTTTTGTTGGAGGATGTTTTGGCCGTAGGATAGTTTGTCGGGGTATTTGTGGGAAATTTTGTCGGCAAGTATTATGTCACGAGATGAAAATTCGCAGAACCCACATTAAGCCTTGCAACGATTTTCACGTGGTAGGAAATTTTTTTGGGGATGTTTTGTCCGTAGGATAATTTGTCGGAGGATGTTTTGTCCGTAGGTAAGTTTGACGCTAATGTTTTGTCCGTAGGATAGTTTTTTGGAGGATGTTTTGCCGGTAAAATTATTAATCGGAGGATGTTTTGTCCGTAGGAAAGTTTGTCGGAGGATGTTTTGTCTGTAGGATAGTTTGTCGGAGGATGTTTTATCCGTAGGATAGTTTGTTGGGAGATTTGTGGGATGTTTTGTCGGGGAGTATTTTGTCGCGGGATGAAAATTCGCGGAACCCATATTAAGCCTTCCAACAATTTTCAAGTGGTAGGAAATTTTGTTGTGGGATGTTTTGTACGTAGGATTTTTTGTCGGAAGGTGTTTTCCGTAGGTAAGTTTGGCGCTAATGTTTTGTCCGTAGGATAGTTTATCCGGAGGATGTTTTGTCCGTAGGATAGTTTTTTGGAGGATGTTTTGCCGGTAAAATTATTAATCGGAGGATGTTTTGTCCGTAGGAAAGTTTGTCGGAGGATGTTTTGTCTGTAGGATAGTTTGTCGGAGGATGTTTTATCCGTAGGATAGTTTGTTGGGAGATTTGTGGGATGTTTTGTCGGGGAGTATTTTGTCGCGGGATGAAAATTCGCGGAACCCATATTAAGCCTTCCAACAATTTTCAAGTGGTAGGAAATTTTGTTGTGGGATGTTTTGTACGTAGGATTTTTTGTCGGAAGGTGTTTTCCGTAGGTAAGTTTGGCGCTAATGTTTTGTCCGTAGGATAGTTTATCCGGAGGATGTTTTGTCTGTAGGGTAGTTTGTCGGAGGATGTTTTCTCCGTAGGAAAGTTTGTTGGAGGATGTTTTGTCCGTAGAATAGTTTGTCGCGTGATTTAAATTCGCCGAACCGATATTATGCCTCCCAACAATTTTCATGTGGTAGCGATGGGAGATTCTTTTATTTGTAAATGGTAAGAGAACGTAACCTATACTTATTTTATTTATTTATTGCACATTGGTTAGAAACCCACAAAAAAATATTGTTCGCATGGATAAAGTAGAACAAAAAGAAGTTGAAATAACTATGTTAAAATTAAAAGTTAAATGATATTTCGTGCTAAAAACTGTTCCTGAACTTGTGGAAAATATTCACATTTCCTGTGAGGCAGTTAATAATCTAGTAAATGAGAAGAATTAGAAGCCTGTGTTGGCGATCCCGTGTCAAATTATTCGGTTGTTTGAAAATAAAACCAAAAAATATTAAATAATGTTTTGTCAAAGGTAGAAATTTTTACCTTGATTCACTCTTTGCAGCAGTCGTTTTTGTAATAACGGTTTGAAAGCAAGAAAAAAGAAGGGCTTTGACACAAAAGAAGGGACACAAAAAATATGGTTTTATGTTTTATAAAAACAGTTTTATGTTTTATTTATATTTTATTGGAATAACTTTTTAATGAATATATATATATATATATATATATCAATATAATTTATCATTGAAGAAGAAGAAAATTATAACAAATCTAAGCGAAACATGAAATAGAACATAACACAGAAAAATAAAAAATAAAATAAAATAACTCTCGGAACTGGAAATCCACCACTCAGAGAGGGCACCATTTAGAATTGAAAAGTTGCTTGAAATGTCTTTGGCCGTGTTTGGTGACCAGATCTGAATAGCCAGGTACTTCCCACCATCCCCTTCCTCATCTCCTTCCCCTCCCCACTACCTTCAGCCTCACAAAATACCCAATTGGGGATGCCATAGTCTTACTGGATCCAGACGGGAGCAGTTGGGACTCTTGTGCGGTATTTATTTATTTACATATTTTATTTATTTATTACTTTATTTATTTACTTATTTAATTATTTGTTTATTTATTTATCTATTTATTTATTTATTCATTTATTTATTTATTTGTTTATTTATTTATTTATTTATTTATTAATTTATTTATTTATTTATTTATTAATTTATTTATTTATTTATTTATTAATTAATTTATTTATTTATTTATTTATTTATTTATTAATTTATTTATTTATTTATTTATTTATTTATTTATTTATTTATTTATTTATTTATTTATTTATTTATTTATTTATTTATTTATTTATTTATTTATTTATTTATTTATTTATTTATTTATTGATCAACGCCCTTTTTCAGGGCTTTTACATATGAATGTTAATAAATACAATATTTATTGTACATAACTGAACCGCCTCAGTAACAATATTTAAATTTGTTTAATTTTAAATATTGTTTATACAGTTTATCTTTAAACTGAAAATGTCCACGGACTTGGTGTAATTGTTTCCTTCCATTAGTATTCTGGGTAAAGAGGAATACATATGGTAGTTAGTCCCAGAATTACTGCACTGAAATAAATCCTGACTTCTTGTATTACGTTGTGGAATCCGAAACCTTATCAATTCAAGCAATACCGGACTATCAACTTAATCATGTAGAATTTTATATAGAAATACCAAGTCAGTGAAAATTCTTCTGTCTGACCATTTGAGCATATTCATATTATTTAACAGAGTGTTGTAGTTCAACATAATATTTGGAATCCCCATTTTGAAATTTAGAAAACGTAAGAATTTGTTTTGTATTCTTTCAATAGCTTGTACATGTATATTATAATGTGGATTCCAGACGGGAGAATTGTACTCAAGTTGACTTCTAACGTACGCAAAATTTAACAGTTTATTAATGCGCTTAATTAAGTGGATTTTTGGACACAACCACCCGACTCTAAAGCTTAGACAACTACCTTCTACTCGGTGGCCGAAATAAATGCATATTCGAGCATAAAAAAAGATGAAGTATATTATTTTACGTTAAATAGTGAATGGAGAGTAAAACAATCGGTCAGCAAGTTTGTAGGGGGAGGAAAGGCTGAAACAATATTGAGTATTTCATTCCTGGCTTAAATTTCCATTGATTGCGTTCTAAAACCATTGAAAATATATTTTAAAAATGCCAACGTCATCGTATTCATGAATGGGCATTATTAACAAACCTTTCTTTGTTATCGGGATCTTAAAAACAGCCATCATCATTTCGCCAAAAAGTTCGTCTTAATGAATTTTTATGGTAACCCGACGGATTTAGCATATAAAGGGTTTATTTTGTACTTTTATTTATTTACTTCGGATTAACCCTTCCCGGAATCGTATTAAGGCAATTTTTAACGAATTCCGCCTCTTCGCAAATACAGATCAATCATCCGAAATCAGTTTGTTTCAATTTAATTACAAAGAGGAGTACCGTTTTATGTTTACCGAAAATTTTCTAACTTAACCCGGTTTTTTTTTAAAAATATTATGTAATAAGCCAATTGGATTATCGCGACGTTCATAGATTTGTAGAAAGATTCCCTTGTGCCCTGTGACTACAAACTAAGTTAATTTAGAGATTCTAGGAGTCGGATTCCCGTTCTTTATCCGTTTATTTAAAGAGTCAATTATTAAAGTGACTATTGCAGTTATAAACGCATTTAAAAAAATAAAATCTTAACACTAGGGATGAAAATCGAATCATTAGCCTTCGTCTACTATTCAGAGGGCTAAGAGAAATTTGAGTATCAGGTATTTTACAAAACTACGCAGTCACTGTCGCTGATACCTCCTCCTCCCTCCCCCGAATACCTCAATAAATTCATCAAAATCTTGGTTTTGTATTCTCCTGTTTCTCCTCCAAATCTGGACAATTTTTAAAGATTTTTTTAACCAACTGTATTAGAAGAAAATGTTCAATGGCCGAACTTTTTCCTTCTTTTAAATACATTGTCAAATACTTAAGTCGGATAGCGTTCAAACTAGGCAAATTTAAGGATTTTTGGAGGGTCCTAACTCCTATAAGAACTAACATATTGATTGTAGTTGATAAAACATTGTAATTATCAAACAACTATACTTTGCATACGTACGAAGCCATCTAGAGTTTGCGTCAACTGTGTGGTCCCCATTTTATGCATTACATATAAACAAAATTGAATCGATTCAGAAAAAAATCATAAAATACATTTCTTATAAATCACACAATCGATTTAATAATTACTTGGATGCAACAAAATTTTTCAAAATTGATACATTGAGTGTACGTAGACAATTCTCAGATGCAAAGTTGCTATTTAAAATTGTAAACAATATTACAGACTGCCCTGAATTATTGAACAGAATTGATTTCAAAGTACCTACACGGCACACACGTTCATGTAATATTTTTAAAGAAAAACACTGCAATACAAATTCAAATAAAAATGCTTGCCTTATAAGACTGTGTTCAACGTATAATAATATTCTCTGAGATAGATATCTTCAATTGTGATGAAAATAAATATAAAAATCTATTAAAAATCTATTAAAAATGTATTAAATGAGTACAAAACTGTATGATATATTATGGAACGACTTATATTATGTACTGCCTCTTGTTGTAATAATGTAATTTCTCTTAGCTATTGTAAGATTACTTTTTATTTTATAGATACATAATGTAATAGTGAAATGAGGAAATCTATAATTGGTTTATCAGATAAGTAAATTAAACATCTATAAATTAAGCAAGCTTTAAACTGTTGATTTCCCTAAAATAAAATAAATAAATATCTACATTATAATAAAAAATCAGAGTGTGCAATTCACACGCGGTAGAAGTGAAACCTTTAGAGAACTTAAGTAGGCAAGAGTGGGAAGGCTACGAAGCACCGCACAAAAAGGAGATTACACTATATCTCATTCTCTTGCAGGCTATATCCTACAGATGTATTTGTTTTTCCCTTTTTAGTGTCGCTATTTTTCATTTCGTCGAGTATCAAATCACAACAGTGCTAAAGAAGTTTTCACTTCAAAAATTTTGCACTTGTGCCAAAATCCTGAGATGAAATAGGAGAATAAGTTTGGCCACATTCCTCTTAACCTCCAAAACTGCCACCAAGGGTACGGGAAGGAAAATTCACACATTTAATTAATATCAAAATATGCCTTAATAATAATGACAAAACAAGTTAGAGGCGAGACGGGGTTGAACCCTGGAGAGACGTGTCAGTGTTGGGTTAATCCGACGCTAATCCTCAGGGTGTAAAACGTCTGGCTACGTAAATTGAATATGTCTTGAGTCTTACCACCCACCTCCTCCCCATTCTCTGCCTACCCCCAACGTGACCGAATATACCAGATAAGCCACGCAGAACAATATTCTAATGTGGGATCTTGGAAACTTTTGATGGGCTCTTTGCCTAGTGGTCGCTATTCGAGATGTACTATACAATCTATACATATTACACACAGGTAATATACCTTTTTTCCTTTTCTAATTGTTAGACATGTTTATTTATTTATTTGCTTTCATTTCAAAGGCTTAACAATAGAGCCTGTGTACTATGAACTAACAAAGTGTAAACATAAGTAAAATTTTTCCTTTTAATGTTATTTAAACTATATGTCAATGGAACTCAAAAATTTTTGTATC
Organism: Glyphotaelius pellucidus; assembly: GCA_936435175.1. Taxonomy (NCBI): domain Eukaryota; kingdom Metazoa; phylum Arthropoda; class Insecta; order Trichoptera; family Limnephilidae; genus Glyphotaelius; species Glyphotaelius pellucidus. The sequence goes on from OW386544.1 coordinate 30,086,700, forward strand.
GTCATGAGAGATTTGTAAGTAAGTACTTAAATACCTACTTTCTTAATTATTATAAACCATATATTTTATGTAACAAATCAAAAAAGGAATTATACAATTTGTCCAAAAAATCGCCACTGTTTGAGTGACAATTCTTTTTTTAACTTTCTTAAAGCAGGTAGGTACCATTATTTTGAAATAGGAATCTTTACTGAACCATTGGAAAGGCCACCATCTTGAATCGGAGACGTAACGAACAAATAAATTTACAGACAAACGTAATGCAAAACGGTCAGGTTAAAACAGAACTTTGCAAAGTTCAGTCAATAAATATTAAAAATACATTTTTATCGTCGGTATTTCTACAGAAGCTTACATATATCAGTGATGGTCGATTCCGAAGGAAAGATTCAGGACTAAAGGATTTCCGCTTTGAAATTTTACTCACTGACGTAAAATATCTTAATATTGGAGATTCCATTCAACAACAGTATTCTCCTTGGCAGGTTAAAAAGATTTTGGTCAAAAGGATTTATTTTTAACTATACAGGATGTTTAGGGACGTACTGTTAACAAGTGATCCTGGTATTGATACAGTGTTTTTTTCTTCAAAACCAAGCAACCAAGCAAAAAAAACCTGTGCTGATGGGAAAATGATTTAGTAGGTACAATATTGCCTATCTTTGAAAAATAGGGAAGAAATATCCTGTATTTGTGCGATAGGAAGATATATACAAAATATCTTGTATCCTCCTTGTTGAATTTCTTGATGGTGTGTTGATGTTAATTTGGGATAAAATGTTTGGTGTATTGACTGATGCGTGTGCGTCAGTTAATACACCAAACATTTGCACCATGCACTTGTGCAGAAACAATAAATTGAAAAGTTTCCGTCTGGTTGTCAGAGAGTATAGTTTATAGTGTAGAATTCGGTCGCTATACGTTTCAAATTGATCTGATAAACCTTCGCGATACACGGGTTAATTTTCTTTGTATGGATTCGATTTTACAATTGTGAACCTCGTAATTGAGAGACTAAATATTGGATCCGTATTCGAGAATAATTCGCACAATTGATTTATATAATGTTAAAGTTATTTCTCCACTTTTAAATCTTGATTAGCTTTCTAAGGTTGTCTGCTAATCTGCATCGTAACAAAATGAGACTTTGCTTTTAACTCTGCAATCCGCCCCAGTATAGCTGCGGCCCTTTTCCATACTGGCTTTATCAATTTCCCATCAAGTCTTAATCGCACCCAATCGATATCGATAGTTATATTGATTAGATTAAGTCCCGGATGGATCGGAGAACATTTGGCCGCACCATCGCGTCGGCTATGTTTCATACTTAGCATCAACAGGTTTTACAGTTTAGCTACGCGGCGTCTCCGCCTACGTGGCTGGCGGGTGGCTGCGGTGGGCGGTGGGTGGCGGGTGGTCGCCCAGGGGGAGGGGGAGGGGACCCTGTTCCTGTTGCTCCGATAAACGAAGCCTTTCAGTCAGCGTCCCGACGTCCATCGGAACAGACGCAGAGCGTATCTCTCTTTTCCCTTCAAAGCAAAGTAAATAACCGCGAGATATCGTGTATAAATTAAACTTTTTTTTTTAACAGACACTCGTGACAAATTAAAATTTGCTAATCACCGTAGAAATAAATGGATTTTTAATTCGCTGTTTGTACAATATCGTACTTTTTAAATTGACTTTAAAAATCGAGTAAATATTGAAATATTGGGGTGAATTCGCCGACGGAAGGTTTTTGAGTGATTTTAATGTAAACATTTTTTGTTTTGTGAAAACACTTTGACATTTTTCGAGGTGAAGGCAGAAGTGGGGGTTCCTGGGCAGAAGGGTGAGTGCTTTATATTATTAGATGTGCAAGGAATATGTTCCCTGGCATTGACCCGATTGTGTTAATATAGACCTGCGATTAGAAGGTTTCTTTTAAGGCTTTTATTTAGATTACTTTTTCCATAAACTTAGTTCTAAACTTCAACATTATATTATATCTTAAATTACCTACCGGTAGAATTTCTGAGAGTAGATGCCTTAAAAATAACAATTTTAATCAACAAGATGAATTAAAAAAAATTTACTTCACGCACAGGTGAATTATTGTTTTTCTACAAAAGTATCTCAACTAACATAAAAGTTTTCGAATTTAACAAAGTTCACATTATTTGGAAAAGCTTAAAATAAAAGGTTTTTCAAAGAAAAGTTTTCAATGCGTTATTCAAGAACCCACTTACTTTATACTTAATTTTCAAACAATTTCTTCACGCTTAAGCAAATTCTCAGAACAAAATCTTACACTTGGATCGAAGTAACACGTGCATTCATAAAAGAATATCATGAATAGAATGTTCACAACCTTTTCAGATACTTAGAGGGAAGATTATTAAGGAAAATATAATCACTTCTAACAAGAAAGTTTTTAGACATCAATAAACCCACATTAAACTTAAAACGTTAACAAACTGTTTGCTTCTGAAATAAAATGTAATATGAGTGTAGAGTAAGCAGTACATATACATACCTAAAAAGAAATTTATTCTGAATTTGATTAAAAATTGTTGGAAATAAATTTTGAGATTTATTTTTATTTTTTCAGTATTATCACGACCACCATAATACCAGGTTCATGTCCGTGTCATGGTAGACGAATATTTCAAAGTAATAACAAGAATTGTAATCTTAGAAACAAAAACAATATTTAAACAACACATACAATCATGATAAATATCAAAACGTAAATTAAACTGAATGATAAAATGGCCATTTCAAAGAAAATAGAAATTAAATTCTTAATAATTTTAAAAAGCAAGATTAAAAAACACTCAAAAACTGAAAAAATTAATGAAAAATTACAGAATTCATTACAATTGTACAGAGCGGTGAAGAGCTCCAGAGAAATTCCGACATAAACAAGAAAGTAAGAGTGAAAAACCAAGAAGAGTAAAATGTATTAGAATCTAAAAAAAGAATATGAAATATGTGAAGTTTATTTTTCAATTAATGTAATATATATAAAAAAAGTGCGCCCCTTTTCTAATATACGATGGTCTATACCAGCGGTCGGGAAACCGGGGTAAATTACCCCTAATGGGGTAAAAATGTTTTTTTTTGGGTAATAAGGAAATTTTTCTAGTTTGCTATTTCATAAACGTGTTAGTATTTTTACAAACTTAATCAATTCAGGTGAGTGCGTGAGAAGTAAGAGACGCGCGTTGTGTGTGTTTGCAAAAAACATTGATTGTCTTCTTTTCAAAATGGGGGGAAGGGGTAATATCGACTTACGCAAAAATATTTTGGGGTAACGGTTAAAAAAGTTCCCCAACCGCTGGTCTATACGGAAAGTAAAAAGGGATGTAGAATTATTTGATTTTAATGTAACGATGCGTAGTAAATTATCAGATTAATTTTAAATCTTATAAAATGCCTTAGCTTTTGGTTCGGCTTCGCCCAGTTAGGGTGTTGATGACCATTTTATAAATCCGACTGGTTCCAACGATAGCCCATTCCTCGGATCCACTGTGATCCAGTCACCGGGACAATGTAACCCCTACACTCAATGTCGTCATATGCAATATATAGTAGCGTGAGTATTACTATCAATCTTTCCATATTCGGAGAGATCCTCAAATCCCCAAATCTGTAGTAACATCACAAGAGGCCCTGAGGAAAATTAATTTCCTCAGGGCCTCTTGTGTGGACTAAATGTAAAAAAACACACAAAAGAAGTGGTAAAAGCTAAGTGATTTTTATTTTAAAATCTTATATTTACTTAATTTTTTAAAGAAAATGAACCGTTCCCGGGTAAAGAATATCTTGTCAATACGTTAACTCTTCCTACTCCCATTATTAAAAGCTGTTACACCGGCACACAGGTCTTCTGATGGAGGACTTAGCATGCCTAAAATTAAACCCGGAACGCCTATTTATATATGACGGTAATATTATTATGTATTGGAAAAAAAAAACAGGAATTTTTTACATAAGATTTTTCAGGTAGATCACACCATCAAGAGAAATTTTCTTATTGATATATTGCTTGAAGAAAAAAAGGAAAATACACGCTCATAGCGAAATTTGAGTGACATTACTCTCTCAACCCCTAACTTGCAAAGCAAATAGACTTATATAAACAAGACCTTAAGTTATTCGAAGGTTGGCGGAACCCAAGCGCATTCAAGTTACTAAGTTTGGAGATACAACTTTTGGAGTATTGGATCTTAATCTTGGGATAAACCACCAAATAACTAAGATGGATGAAACATTTTTTCTTGCTGTGATTTTGGTACATAAACTATCTGTTCTGCCGTAAGTAAAAATGCAGCTATATTCAAAAGTCACATTATTCTGAGATGAGAGAATGGTAATGAACATAATACAGGGTGTTAAAGCTTGGTAGTAAGCGCTCAAAAAAAATTAATTTTGATAGTTTAAATTTAGAGAAAAAATCTTGTGTTAAATGTCTTAAATGGAAATTAAAGAAACACTGTGAATTTTTTAATACATATAAAATAATGGAAAAAATGGGTTTACAATAATTTTCGGAGCATACTTTGCAATTTTTTTCTATCAAGGAATTTCATATAATTACCATTTTGGCGTGGCAAATGCATAAATATTACATATTTGTAAAAAGCATTAACTTTGTGGCTCGCCATAATTTACAATAAAAAACACATACATTTGTTTTAGACCACTTTTATTTTATAACACTCTACCGGTTTCGGAAGACCCTTCCTTCTTCAGGAGAATATTGTAACTGGTTACAATATTCTCCTGAAGAAGGAAGGGTCTTCCGAAACCGGTAGAGTGTTATATAATAAAAGTGGTCTAAAACAAATTTATGTGTTTTTTATTGCATAAATATTAACTTCAAAAATAACAAACATTTTTTAAAACTTAAAGTGTTCAAGAGAAATAAGTTACAAAACGGTAGAAATTCGGAATGCCGCGGCTTAAGGGACGTACTTAACTTACTTTAAACAAGTGATTATTTGCAATAAAAAAAATGAAAATGAATTTTCGGTCTCCGATGAAAATTCAAATTTTTTTTTTATTACTTAGAGCATAAAAAATCAGTAGGTATTAGACAGGTACGGTCGGCATGAGGGGATGGATGGTTCCTCGGCTGAGTGATCAGTGATGTCACCTAGAAGATTGTTTTATTTGATTTGTTCTTTGTTTTATTTGAAGAAAAAAAAGTCACCGGAGACAAAAATTAATTTATATTTTTACTCCAAATAATAATACTAATAATGTCAGGAGTTACTGGTTTAATAAAGTGAATTACATCCCTTAACATTCCATAAAATAAAAGCAGATTTATTCAGGCGAATGTTTCGGATTATGTTTTGCTAATTTAAAACTGCAACTTTTTAAAACGAAAACCAGTATAAATCTGAGACATTAAAACAAAAACGTACTTTCTTTAAACATTGTTTTCATAAGCAAGAACACAATACATTTATTTAATAGTATTCTGTGTTCTTGTAAACAATTATGAAGGTAGGCAATAAACAATTATTGTCATCTTCATACATACGATAAGGAAGAGGTTCTTTAAAATTTTTAAAAACATTTATAAAAAACGTACTACTTAATACATGAAATTAAAACAAACTTCCTTGCTTCTCCCAGAATGCGAAACAAAGCTTATAATAATAATATTTTGATAATTTGTAGAGCGCCGTTTTTGTGAAAAATCACCTCAAGGGCGTATACTGTTTGTCAAAATTAGCGTATATCGCGAATCATAAGTGCATTATTTGCCTCCCAAATATTGTGTTTCTGCTTGTGAAACTCGGTGTAGTGTCGTATTGCTTAATTATACTGCCGTTTTATGAAATAAAAAAAATTGACGCTATTAACCCCTCACGACCCATAAGGACATTATTAGCCACAAGTCTGAATGATAATAAAAAAAAATCAACCAGTAAACATCGCATTCCATTAGAGCCTCTGAAGGACCGATCTGACCGGGAGTCTATATATTTTTTTTCTATAATGCGGAGATGTATCATTTGTTTTTAGAAAGAAAGGTAATTATTCTTCCAATTTGTCTCAAATATTTACACTTGATTCCACGAATAAAATCCAAAAAATTGACAAAGTGTATGATCATAAAATAGCGGAATTTTTTCGTTGACAGTTGAAAGTTAAAAAAATATTATTATTTTATAAACGGAATAAAAAGTGAAGTGATGGTCTTCTTACTAATTTTCTTCACACAAGGAACGTGTTTTATAAATATCCAATTCTTTAAAAGAATCCAGTCAAAATGTTTCCATAAATCCTTTTGCTTGATATTAATATTTCATTATTTAGATTGTATGTCAATGTTTATTTCAAATACAAACATCTGAAAAATAATTTTATCTGGTTTTTAAAGCAGTATTTTTCAAAAATTAGAAATATATAGCACATTTTAAATACCTCGGAAGAATTCCGAAATTCCGTAAACTTTCACCGTGTCGTTGGGACTGTAGGTAAAAATATTTTAATGACTGAAGAATAGTTTTTATGCTGGTATTTGTTTTATTGTAAGGGGTTCCGAATTTGATAGAAAACATTACTTTATATTTAGTTTAATTGTTGTTGTAATTGGGATTACTTGATGTATGTTCGGGAATCTTCAATAAAGCAAATGGTTCGTCGAGGTTACAATGAATATTTAACTGGGCTAAGCGTCCGTTCTAATGGATGCTCTATGTAATTATAATTGCAAGGGAACTCAAAGGAAACAGAGTTTTGGCGGTCGGGCGGAAAGAGCCGACGAGTCACGAGGCTGTCCGAGTGAAGCTTCGTTCTGTACAAGAGCGTCGCGCGTCGTCCCGTCTTGCCACGCTAGAGTCGTTTTTACCCCCCTAGGTGCGCCAAAAGATGTTCAACATCAAAAAGCTAATAAACTCGATTATTTCATATTTAAAAATATATTTTTTACTGAACATATAAAAGAAAGCCAAAGTTAGAATTGCTTGAATAATAAAGTAGATGCAGCAGATTTTTTAAAACGGAAACAAATCACACCAACAAATTTACATATAGATGAGATCCAAAACGGTCGAGTTAAATCAGGACTTTGACTTCAGTCAATTAGTAAAATCAATTTCTGCACTTAAGTAATCTCTATGTCAAATATTAAAATGTAGTAGTAGCCGTCTTATCCTACGAATCCATCACTCGTCAAAAACAAGTTTTCTAGGTGAATGTATGGCGAATCTTTTTTTTTAGTTCGAAGCCTGAAGCGTCAGTGTTTGCTCTAGAAAATAAATATTTCGGCACTGCTACCGCACCAGTTCTCGTACCGAAAACGTTCGTACGTTGGTAAACACACATTGTTTTTAAGTATAGGGAGCTAGAGCGGGTGGGAAATTTATTCCAAAACAGAAATATTAAATTTCAGAAAGTTCTTTGAAGAAATTCTGAACGGTTGCTTTATAAAAACCTGACTAATTTATATTTAAAATGTGGTGCTTGAAAACGGAAGGATTAACTCTTTGAATACTCTTCACACAACTACTCGCTTAGATGTATTTGTTTGTAAAAAGTAATTATGATGAAATTATAAAGCATAACATATTAATATTTGATATTAATTTACGACGAAGCTATCAGTGACATCACTATTTTTGGTTAATCTTTGCTAAAAATTGGTTTACATTATAAATTCCAAAAAACATGCTTTAGATAAATTAAAGCTTTTCCTAACGTTTTGTTTGAGAAGAATTAAATAATAAAAATATTTAGACGTTTTGTATAGCGCCGCTTTTTGTCAAAATTCACCATAAAAAATGTACAAATTTATAATATACTAGCTGAAGTCCCTGGCGATGTCCGGGCTTTACACAGAGTTTTCTAAATCAAATGTAAACAATAACTTTCCCCTTGTTTTGAATGTGCAAAATTTCATCAACCTCAGCATTAAACTGTGGATTTGTGTACAAATCAAATCCACATCGACCGCTTGCTAACCCGCTCGCCCACCATAAACAGACCTCTCCTTTATTACGTATTTCAACCAATTTACACAAAATCTTGACAAATTATATACTTTCTCATGAACTACTCTATTTATTGGTGAAAACCACATGAAAATCCGTTGAGTAGTTTTTGAGTTTAGTAGTTTTGTAGTTGCGGCGGAGGACTTCGTTTAATAATCTGTAGAGATTTCTACAATGCACACATTTCACTATTACTCTATGTACAGACCCGACAAACTATTATAACAACTTATGGCTAGCAGATTGCGTCCACCGGTTTGTCGATCACTAATACAATATACGTACAATGCATTTGACCAACGAACGTGATGCTGCATTTATACCATATTATAATAAAGTTGTTGTTTACCTTATAAAAAAAAACAAACGTAAACTACTAAAATTATTTATTTTTATTTATTTTTTATTTGAAAAATTATGAACACACATTAGAAACAACTTTAAAAAAAAATTTTTTATGGCTATGTTTATTTGTGACGGTTTTCCTTGATTAATATTTTTCTTTCTTATAAAAATATTCACAAAAAATAAATTGATATAAAAGCACACAATTTGCATTTTAATCGGCTATTTCTAGACTCCGTTAGGCGATTTTTATGCATAATAGTCGTAGTGGTGATTTCACCAAACTTAAAAAGTTAATTGTTACTAAGTGACACATAGTTATAATATATAATTTGATATGGCAAGCTTCTCACCATAAAAAAGGTCCCGTATAGCTATTCTGCGAATTAGCCTGGCAACATCGCTTTTATCGTAAATACCTATCACGAAATAATATAAATACATCGTCTGTAAGTGATATAACCACAGTTTGATAATGCTTTCAGAAGGCGAAACAGCTGTTATGCGGAAAAATAGGTACATAGCAGAACTTGTTTATAACTTAACACTTTTTATAAAATGAATACTAATAATATTGTATATGTAAAAGAAATTAAAATTAAAATGGTACAAATTCAATTTGATAAAAATAAAAAAAAAGATATATTTAATGTTCCAACAGAAAATGTGTTTTTTTTTTAACATAACTCCACACAAGAGACGGGAATGATGTATGGATATTCTTTTTGAGGAGAGGAAGGGTTGAAGAGAATCTTGAAGAGATCCATGTTGATGGAAAGAGAAAACACAGAGGCTTATATATATGAATAGGAATGCGAATGTGGACGAGAAGGTAGTGATAATGTGTATGAATGTACCTATTAAAACTTGGTTTTTTGTGTACCTTTTATTTTATTTTCCAAAATAGTTGTGGAGCATTGAAATATTTTTTTTAAATGTTCAAAGTTGTTAAGCTTCCAATGTGTAATTACCGACAGATGTTTTTAAAATTTAGGTCTATTGGCAAATCTACAAGTTTGTTACACAATTAACAGACAAATTAATTTAAAAGCATGTTTTATGACAACGTTTCCCCCCCGAAATTTAAATAAAACCGAATGAAACCTGCTGGGGGATTTATTGTGAATACCTATCAAGTACTATTTACATTTCGTGCTGAAAAATGATGGCAGAAGATTATTTTAAAGTTCGCCTATAATTTATTTTCATTTACATCAGTGATCGCAAACCTTTTCCTCAATGATGAAAAAATAGGAAAATTAACTTTCGCGGCAAATGTTGAATATTTGCTAAAGAAGGTATAAAAAAAGGAAATTTTCGTAGAAAACAAAGAAATAAATTAAATAGGAGCTCATTTATAAAACTATAGTTGCTCCACATTTTGATTGCTACTCGACGATGTTATATTTGGCCAATGAAGGAAATTTGAATAAGCTAGAAGTAATACAGAACATAGCTACGATTGTATTAGTAACTAAACGCGTCCGAACACCACAATTTTAGTCGAGTTGTTTAGTCAGTTCTTTAGTAGAGTCAATCAATTTTGTTTTTTTTTTCGGGCGAGTAATGCCCCCACCACGCTTCCAAGAGCACTGACATGCGCGAACTCGTCGTTTTAGTATAGTTCATTAATAGATGCGCAGATATGTCGTGCCGTTGGAGCAAAGATGTTACTCCAAAATTCTTTATTTTTTCTTCATTAATTTTTTCTAAATTCTTTATTAACCTCTTTTCGTGTCCATAATTGAATTATTTTTTATTCCACCTCTTCTACAATAAGCATTACAATCAACTTAATTAGCGTCATCTTGCAACGGGCGCTCAATAATGTACTCTACTTGAACGAAATGCGAACGCTTTTCAGCCAGTCAAACAGCGAGTTACTCACTACTTGCCCAGTGCGAACAAGCCTTCAGATTTTCTGCATATTAATTATTAGGCAAAAATACTCCAGTTTCATTCCCCTGATTTTGAAGTGAAAACTTCTTTATTATCGTTGTGATTTGAAACTCGATGGAACCAAAAATAGCGACACTAAAAAGAGACAAATACATACATGCATAGGATTTAGCCTGCGAGAGAATAAGATAATATAATCTATCTTCTCTTTGTGCGGTGCTTCGTAGCCTCCCCATTCTTGTCTGCTTTAGTTTCTAGAAGGTTTCACTTCCACCGCGTGTGAATTGCTCACTCTGATTTTATTTTCTGATAAAATCTTATACAGGGTGTAACAGCATGCCCCTGCAGGATAACCAAAGATTCCTGATAATATTTGGAGTACAAAAAGAAGTTATCTTTTTGCCGTCGGATGATTGTTTTTTCTATTGAAAAAAAAAATTCAATCAATCGTCGCCACCACTCTTAAATGATGTCGCGACGGGATCACGTGATACTAGCGCTATTTCGTGTATTACCGTGCAGCCGGAATAGTCGTGATAAGCCGGAGTGCTTACCGCGACTCACGACTAGGCTTTACTCGACTGTTCAGTTGCGACGTGTGGAGGAAAAATATTTTTATTGTTTTTAGCCCGAGTTAAGTTAGCCTCTCAGAAACTGGACGTACTGTACAGGGCCTGCTATACTTTGATAGTACACAACTGCTAGCCCTGTACAAATCGCAAGGGTGACCCACGGTTTAAAAAATCCTCGACTCTATGCAGAAAAGGGCGGTCCGTTTGTTAGATTCTCCTAACTTAACAAACGAATCGCAATTTTTAGAGCACAGGTGCCAGGTGGGAATGCTGCCCTCGTTCTACCGATATTACAATGGAGGATGCTCCTAGGATCTAGCGTCATTGATCCCCTCGGCACCGGTGCATTGTCGGGAAACACGCCAAACAAGCGCTCAACATATGTGCACGGTTGACATTAACCTACGAGAACGGGTCGTTTCTACGACTTCGGTATCTTCAAGTCCCCTTCGTCTTCTCCTCAAAAAGGCGCTAAACACAGCATCTTCAAAGATGTCGTAGGCTCTGAAGGAAATTATTTTCCTTACGGTCTCTTCTGTGAAGTTAAATATATTAAAAAAAAATATATATATATATCATCGGACAAACCATTTTACATTTTTTACTCCAAATATGCCCAGAAATAAATAAAATCCTTCGGTTACGTGCCGTAACACCCTGTATAAATACAATACTATGAATGTATGAATATATGAGAGGGATTATGTTTCCAAAGTGTAGGGAGGTAGAAGGAGTGTTTGTAAAATGTAAATATTCCTCCCACATTCTGTAAAGGGTTAAAAACACAGTTAAGGACGTGTTTCATTTGAGTACTAAGATATAAATAAACCAAATATGAAGAAAATTTTAAAATGTTGGCAAACATAAAAATACGCTTTTCCCACACTGAAGGATATGGGTGTAATTATTTAAAAGGTTTTCGTTTTAAAAACACACAGCCGTTACCCTTTCGGCTATTTTAAAAAGCGTGTGTTGAAAATGTTTTTTTTGTGGCTTCGAGTATCTTTCACTTAATGCTTTCAGAGGGTAATGAAAATGATAACATTATAATAAATGATGTCTTATTAAGGGGAACGACTGCGCGGTCCTTTACACACAAAACTTATATTTGTTCAACTGCTAACCCTGTACAAATCGCTAGTACGCCCCACGGTTGAATTTGGCAGCCACTTCTGGTCTGGAGCTCCAAAATACTTGGAAAATACCCTCGACTCTGTGCAGAAACGGGCGGTCCGTTTGATAGATTCTCCGGCCTTAACGAACGGATTGCAATCTTTAGAGCACAGGCGTCGGATGGGAATGCTATCCCTGTTCTACCGATATTTCGATGGAAGATGCTCTGAGGAACTAGCGTCATTGATCGTTTCGGCTCCGGTGCACAGTCGGGAAACACGCCAAACGCGTGTCTAACGTACGTACAAGGTTGACATTTGTCACGTGAGAACGGGTCGCTTCTTCGACTCGTTCTTATGTTCAACAGCTCGGCTACGGAACGATTTGTCAGCCTCTGTGTTTCCACCTTCCTATAACATGAGTCTCTTCAAGATCAATGTTCATTCCTTCCTATCCTCCACACAGCAGGCCCTGAGGAAAATTATTTTCCTCAAGGCCTCCTGAGTGGAGTTAATGTAAAGAAAAAATTTCTCATTTTCTTCGTAAGACGCAACTTTTTAAACCCCGGGCGTTTCTGAATTCAAAAGTTGAAATAATTGACACACCCTACTATATAGTTATGATGAAATAAAAAAAAATAAAAATAAATAGCAGGCATCAAGTACTAGATATTTGCTACACCTTTCTATAAAAAAATATATTATTCGGTTTGATTGGGTATTTTGGCCTCAAATCATAATTTAAGTTTTGCATAAAAAGATGCACCGCCGTTTCTTTTAAGAGAGAAAATATGTGAAGGCTTCAATTTTTTTTCTTTTCTTTCATAAATCAATAGTAAAACTATAAAAAATATATTCTGAAAATTTCAAACCAAAATTCCACGCCGTTCCAAAGTTAAAAACGTTTGAGTGAGTGTCCCTCGGGCGAACTATTGCTATTTTACTGCCACTCTTATTTTCAAACCCATTTTTCGAATTTGTGTAATCTTTAGCTCCTACAGTTTTTGAACAATTTTTATCAGGACACAGCTTTTTTAAATAAATACGCTCCATTTTAACCTCAATCCTAAACAATATCTTTATTTTAATATTTTTTTATTGCAAAAAAACCAACAGAAGAATGGTAAAAAACCCTACAAAATTTTCACATTCTTCAAAAAAATACTATTTTTTATTTTTTTTGTAAAAAGTGAAGTTTAAATAGAAGAAACACTTATAAAATAAGGAAATTTTTTCTAAAAATTTTTTTCGGATGAAAATTTTCGAGTATACTCTTAAATAAATGTGTAAAATGACTCCAAGAAATAAATAAAATATGTTTATTCCTTATGTGTAAAAAAAATCATGAATATCACTAAAAATACGCCGTCCTACACCCATTTCCCCCCTAAGTAACGTCCGTTCTCTACCTGTAAACAAACTGGATGGAATTATAAACCGGCGTAAAGAAATACTGTTTGAAAATAAATTTGTTTCCCGAAATACCTTTGAGAACCTTCACGCTAATCGTCATTACTATATATCTGTTTTGGTTCAATACAGTTAATTGAGGACACACCAGAATTGACCACAGACAATTTAGACCATTTGTATGGAATTAAACAATAAATACAATATAATAAATTATTAAATATTTCGCAGGAATATAAAAAAACTTTTAATTTTCAAAATTGGAACTGATGAGTATAAATCGTATCGACAAGCATACATGTAAGGAAATTGTTTTTAATAAATAACCATCCAATCTTTTGAAAATTGAATTTTGATTTAACAATATGTAGTATATTTGCGGCACGTACCAGAGTAGAAGATACAGTATTGTCCTGGTGTGTAAGACCACCATTCAGAATTGAAACGTCTTTAGCCGTGTTTAGTGACCAGATCTAAATAGCCAGGTACTTCCCCACCTTCCTCTTCTCTATCACCTTCCCCTATCCACTACCTTCAGCTTCACAACATACCAATTGGGGATGCCATAGTCTCACTGGCTCCAGACGGGAGCAGTTGGGCCTCTTGTGCGGTATTTCATATTAAAAAAAAATCATTGTTTTGCAAAATGTCATTCTCAAATTTTTGACTGTTTCGCTAGAATTTGCGTGACGATTAAAAACTTTTCAGATGCATTGTCACGTGGTTATAATAATCCAGAAACCTTCGCAGGGATTTAAAGAAGGTATTTGGAAAATTTGAAACATTTCGTCTGCTTAATACAGCAATACATAAACATCTCGTTAATCCCCAAACAAATTTTGATTTTTATATATGTATATTATATATGAATACCGCACAAGAGTCCCAACTGCTCCCCGTCTGGAGCCAGTGAGACTATGACTTCCCCAATTGGGGTATGTTGTGAGGCTGAAGGTAGTGGAGAAGGAAAGGAGATGGGGAAGAGGAAGGTGGGAAGTACCTGGCTGTTCAGCTCTGGTCACCAAACACGGCTTTTTTTTTTTTTTTTTACATGAGCTCCACACAGGAGGCCCTGAGAAAAATAATTTCCCTCAGGGCCTATGTCATCTTTGAGGATGCTATGTGGAGGGTTTTTTGAGGAAAGGAGGGGGAAGGAGAGTTCTGGGAAGGAAAAGGGATTAAGGGGTGGGTAGGAATCTGGGGTTCAGTATGTCCTGGTCATCCGCCTAGACAAACCTCCCCCCATGAACCCGGGCACCCCTGCTAATTCACGGCTAAAGCCATTTCAAGCAACGTTTCAATTCTGAATGTTGGTCTTACACCAGTGCGATACTGAGAGTATCTTCCACTCTGGAACGTGCCGAAAATATACTACATATTATCTTAGATGAAAAAATTGTGAAATAAAACAAATTAATCAAATAAAATTTATTTGCCACGCCGGGATTCGATCCCGCGACCTTCGGAATGCTAGTCAAGAGCCTTACCGCTGGACTACGCCGGCCGTCATATATAATATATGTATATAGATCATGCGAAATTAGTTGTTCCTTCACAACTTCTTCATAAAGTCGCCAAACGTCAGAAACTATTTCAATATGTATGAAATGATTTACAGGAACCATCAAAACCATCTCTTTGATGAGTAGCTCGGAATTTAGGTCGAAATTAGTTTCCACTTAAAATAGACTTTATTGGAGTTCTGAAGTTATTGGTCCTCGCGGACAGATTATGTTCTCCTCCTAGTTTGCGATCGCGAATCTCAAGGGACTACCTCTAACACGATACTAATTTATTTACTAATCTGAAGCTTGATCACGTCATGCTTTCAGGAAGGGCGATTCTGTCATTTCTGCCGCGTTCAGAATCGCAGCATTGCATTGCTTGAAATTGCTTTAGTCGGGTTTAGCGACCTGGGGGTCAGGCACAATCAAATTGATAAATTAACTATATCGGATCGATAAGCTCAACTTTCGACGATTTCATATCGATATCCCAGCACGGTGGCGTCGTTGACAGCCAAACCAATATTGACAGGAAAAATAAATAATCGTTATATGATGGCATCTGGTGGATCGGTTTTTGGATTTACTTTCCGAACAGCTACGTAAAATTTAAAAATGCTATTAATTTGACAATTTTCAATTGATATTTCAAATTGAATACTCATTCGCTCTTCGCATGTACTTTTGACACTGAATGGGAGTTAATTAGTTAATGAGCTCTTTAGTCATGTGTCGGAATCAATTGATCGTGTCTTACGTGAATTAATTAAGTATATGGATCGCGTATGCGATTTTTTCAAGTCTAAGAGCTTCTTTAGCTCACCTCCATTCATTGATAAGCCAGTTTTTTTGCATAACGAATGACAATTATTCAAAAAGGTGTGTTTGACAGCTTTTCTGACAATTAGGAGGCCAAATTAAAAACGGTGAATTTTATCAATCTAATTTCGGAATCATATGTTGACCGTGCTCGCAAATATCGCTAATTGACCATAGATGACGTTAGTCAATATCATATTGATATTGGGTTCGTACTTCAATTTGGGAGGCGGGAATGAGTACCGCCGCCCCGGGAACCTTTATTGGATAACCAACACCTCTGCCATAGGTCACCCCAAGTAGTTCGCTACGTTTGGTGGTTTAGCAGGGGTGCCCGGGTTCATGGGGTGAGGTTTGTCTAGGTCTTGGAGGCGGATAACCAGGACACACTGAACCCTAGATTCCTACCCACCCCTTAAACCCTTTTCTTCCCAGAAATCTCCTTCCCTTCCTTTCCTTAAAAAACCCTCCATACAGCATCCTTAAAGATGACATAGGCCCTGAGGGAAATTATTTTCCTCAGGACCTCCTGTGTGGAGCTCATGCAAAAAAAAAAAATGCTTTCCATTTCTTTCCTTGTCCTTTTCATCTAACCTATTTGTCCAATAAAATTTCACAAATTTGGGATGTCAAAGTCCAGCTGACTGCTAGACTTGTGCAGAATTAAAGTTTGTAGCTATTCTAAAATTCATTATTTTGCATGCATAAGATTTTTTTCAAAATCCTGGTCTACGTTCAAAACTAGTTGAATTTAAAAATCTTAAAAAAATATTGGTAAGAAAGGTTTTAATTAGGTCTCTCTACGAGATGTCTAGATTAAACAGTATGAGATTTTTTGCTTTCAAGTATCATTTTATCTTTTTATAAAAATGTTTTTTAAATTCCTCTCCTCCCTCCCTAGAGAGGTGTTCCATTAGTTTTTTTCCCAGGACAGGACTCTAGAGATCTTTATTTATACTGCCAAGACAAACGCATGACCTATGTTTCATGAATGCATGATATTGTAATTTATCAAACTCTATTTTATATTATTTATTTTTTTTGATAACTTAATCAAACAAACCTCAAATTGTAATATTTAATTATTGAAGAAAATATTTGCGACTCTCGAACAAAAATTTGAATCAGAAAAATAAATATTCATCTTTGACTTGCAGAAAAGTTAATAGTTGTCGCACATCGAAATAAAAATTGATGCGTCTATCCAAGACACTAATCTAGATTGCATTTAGTTTGGGAAGAACCTTGCAATTACACGTAAAGATAGCAGCCAGTAAGAAAATGTTGATGGTTTTTTATATTTAAGTGTATTGTACTTCGACTGCTTGTGACCAAAGGGGATAAGTTCGAACTAGCTGAGTGGTTAGAGCAAAGCCCCGGCAAGGCAAGTTCTGGGTTCATTTCCCAGATGCGACAGTATCTTTTTCATTATCTGTCAAATTTTCGTTTCTCTCTCTCTCCGATGGCGCTACAGCCCATATCGAGCCTTGGCCTCCTGCAACATTCGCCTCTAACTCCTCCTGTCCTCAGCGGCTACCTTCCGGTTTGTTATTCGGAGAAGTTGTGCTGCATCCTGTCCCACCTCGTCTTCCCACCTCAGTCTGGGTCTTCCCACTTTTCTCTTTCCACCTGGGTGTCCAGTCAAAATTCTCTTGGGGACGCGTGTATCCGGCATTCTCTGTACATGTCCAGCCCATCTCAACCAAATTTTCGTTTGGGTCGCTAATATTGTCTTCTATTTTATCAACTTACACTTGCATACTTCCAGGGAGAAAAAAAGAAGAATTCCTACCTACTCTTCGTCAGTATCCAGTATGATGTAGGTAGCACGTAGATTAACTAGATAGCACATAGTTTAGCCATTTTCATTGTTTAAATCACCTTACCTAACTTACCGAAAATATGGTTGAAAAGGACATTTAATGATAGGTACGATTACTCGTGTGAATAATTTTTGTGTAAACGTAACGCTTTACTTCGAAAACTCAAATCCAACAAGCGAATGATAAAAGACGGGAATTAAATTAAATATTTCATGCAATGTAAGCATTTCGTCTTTTCGTGGTGGCCCTGTAATTCAATTTACAACCTGTGAAGAAATAAATAATAAGGAGATTTCAATTCCCTCAAGGTGAAGGTTCCTTCCAGAACCGGCAGATGGCAGCAGGTTGCCGGTTCGCTCCGCCGGTTGACGAGCAAATCAGATTATTTGAAACGGTTCAACCATTAAATGGAATCTAAACCACTGTGGAACAAAATGGATTGATATTCTGGAAAATCTCCCATCTGAATGGGGAATAAAGGCACTTAATTTGATTTAAAAGGTTTTAGAAAAAATATGTATTCTTTCTTCGTGGAAGGTTTTCTGATGCACTTAGCATAAAATAAGAATTTTTCACTATCTTACAGCAAGTAGGCTTTCACACCCTTACAAATAAACGTATTTTAAACTTTGCTCACTGATAAACAACCGTTATTGTATGGAAATACATTAATACGTATGTGGGAGGCGAACGAGCCAGCGATCTTGAGCCGCGAAGCTTTCTTATTGGTTCCTCACACGCCAATAGCGATCACGAGTCACCTCTTGCCGTGACAAATTTATCAGAACCATTCTGTTCTAGACTGCCGAAGAAATAACAGCACGATAAAATCGCTTCTTATTAAATTATTTATATAAAATGTTAAATTATGGTGCGGTTATAATCGGATGTAAACTGTTTCAATAAAATTACGTTTAATATATATACCACCGTACATATGTCAGTCGTATAAAAATTAAACGCATTTATTAGTGAAGCTCGCAGTATCTGTGTGGTCGTGTTTTTTGAGGTTTGTTGTCTCCTAAAAATTAATGTTTTATTTATATTTAAATAGGACAATACTTGAAAATATTAATAAATTTGGGTTTATTATTAGAAATGTTATTTAATAACATAATTTTAAATTAGAATTGAGGCAGCTAATATATATATCCGGTTTGTTTAAGTTACTTTCCACCGTGTAATCATCCTACAGATCGCAAATATCGAGGCATTGACTTTTTTGACGTGATTACGTCTTATAAATCGATGAACGCCGGCAGCACTCACGAAAAATTATGACTCATTGTTACGTTGTCAGGTTGTTACGTGACAACGTTCCACCTGAGCCGAGCGTGCAAGCGAGGGCGCGGAACAAGCGTTCGGCTTGTGACGCATCTATCTCTCTTCCACTCAATCGTGATTATATGACGCTATCCCCTAAAATTATCGTCCGTAAACCGACTTTTACAGGCAACCAATTTTTTTTGACATGTCAACGTCTTATAAATCGATAAACGCCTGACTCATTGTTACGTTCCGCCTGAGCCGAGCGTGCGAACAAGCGATAGAGAGGCACGATCGGCCTAAGCGTTCGGCTTGTGACGCATCTATCTTTCTACCACTCCATCGTTTTTATATGACGTTATCACGTAAAATTATCCACTTCATATTATCAACTTCCATTGATATGCTTGTTGTAACTCTAAGTGACCAGCTCAGATACGGGGACTCCATCAAAGCCAGAGTTAAGTTAGGCTCTCAGAAGCTCGTCGTACTGTACAGGGCCCGCATTGTACTACATTCAACTGCTCACCCCTTTTTTAAAGAAAAAAATTGTTAATGTTTTTATTCCGAGTTCTTAGGCTGCATCTAAATTTATTATTTACAAACAGATACAGAAAATATACTTGCCTGGCAGGTCACTTCCGATAAGTACACTTTTATTAGAAAGTTTATGCTTGGACTTCTCCAAGCATAAACTTTCTAACGTATCTTCATATAACGTATCTTCATACGACTGAGATATACACGACACTATATTTAAAACCTCTGTACATTGCGTGATTTTACAATTGAAACATTTACGAGAAGATTAGCGGCAAAAGTCTAGTAGATATTAATTTTTAAAGACTGAAGAATTAAGTCTTTAGGACTGGAGAATTTTTAGGAAATGATCTTAAAAAGCTTGTGCAGAAACGGGTGGTCCGTTTGATAGATTCTCCTATCTTAACAAAGAGATTGCAATCTTTAGAGCACAGGCGTCGGGTGGGAATGCCGTCCTTGTTCTGTATTTCAATGGAAAATGCTCCAAGAAACTAACGTCGTTGATTTTTTCGGCACCAGTGCACATTCGGGAAACACTCCAAACGGGCATCGAACATTTGTATAAATAGACATTTGTCAAATGAGAATGGGTCATTTCTACGACTCGTTTTTGAATGTAACAGCTCGGTTCCAGAACTATTTGCCGGCCTCCAACAAGGGTCTCTTAACTACCCAGGCTCACTCCTTCCTTTCCAGAAAAGTATCCTCCCCACAGCATCCCCAAAGATGATGTAGGCCGTGAAGGAAAATTATTTTTCTTCTTTGTGGAGTTTATGTCAAAAATTCCTTATCCAGCACAGTATTATAATTTCCTTAGCATTATTTTTTAACCTTCTTAGCAGCCAGCCCACCAGTTTAATTTAAAATTTAAAATTATGTATTGTATTTTTTTTTCAATTTCTTCTCCGTGTTCTCTATCTTCTTTCTTCTCCATGTTCTTTGGCCCTTCAATCCTTTCGTCTTGTACATCTAGTAAGCTGTGGATATCTTTTGTGTTATCAAACAGCGCCCCTTCATTTTAACGATATTCAAGAATTATTCAAACTCACACAATAAAACGCTTAACGACATGATTAAGCGCCGTTGTACACGAACATCTCCGAATGCAGAATCAAATTTTTACTCTTTAAAAAAAGCATCACGATTTTTCAAATACACCGGGTGCCTTCAAAATTACGTACTTTTATGAAAATTGCGTGGTTTTTTAAAACAAAGCTGATGTTTTTCGTTTCAAAGTGTTGCAGCTACCTATTACGAGGTTGGTGATGTGTGTGGTGGATGGATTGTCGTATAAATCAAATAAGCGTTTAACACTGCACTTACAAGCTTATTAAAATAATTTACATTCGAACCATAATTTAATGTTTATAAATAATTCGTTAACAAAAAGTGAGAGCAAGCAAGAAGCGATCTACAAAGCGGTTATCTCTTCCGCAGTCTAGAACAGAACGGTTCCGTTAAATTAGTCACGGCAGACGGTGCCTCTGTGATAATGTTGAAGGATCGCTATTGGCGTGTGAGGAACCAATAGGAATGGTTTCAAGATTCAAGATCGCTGCATCGTTCGCTTATATTACAAATATTTATTTTATTCAGGGGTACTCGGTTCCATTATGATACGATAAATCCACAGTCCCGCGCAAGCCTTCTTTAGTGCAATGGTATTAAGCGCCTGGCGAAACTCATCGGCCAGACATTAAGGGAAAAAGATCGAATCGTATAAAATTTAAAAAATATATATTTTTAAGATCAATATCCAATCTTCAAACCACTCCAAAATGAACAGGAAAGAGAAAACACAAAATAAAGCAACATCTAGCGACTCCGAAGAAGAAAACACAAATCCTAATAAGATGACCAATTGTGTAGAAAAAGGTGCACTGGAATTCGACGACAAAAATGTGGAAAAAAATTATCCTTCACATTGATAAAAAAGTGCTTCATAGTCTCCCCTTTCTTATCCACCTTAGTTTTCTGAAGGTCTCACTTCTGCCGCGTGTGGCGTGTGGGGTGTGGCTTTTCACTTAAAGTGAAAATTCTTCAGCACCGTTGTGATTTGAAACTCTCAAAAGAGACATACATCTACGCCTGCGAGAGAATGAGATAGACAAATTGGTATCCTCTTTGTTCCGTGCTTTGTAGCCTCGTAGCCTCCGTAGCCTCTTCGTAGCTTTCGTAGCCTTGTTTCGTAGAATAAAATGTAAAATAATTTTTAAACTTGGTAACAACATTATAATAAATAAACCCAAAAATTATTCTACTCCTGATACTTTGCATTCGTCTCATTTTCTCAAAGCTTAGTTTTCTGAAGGTTCCACTACCGCGTAAGAACTGCACATATGTTTTTAAAAAATTATTGTCTTATAAGGAATGCACGGATTTACAGCCTCTACGTACCTCTACGATTCTGCTGAAACCACGCAAATCCTTAATATAAACTAACCTTTGATCGTCAATGCGAAACAATTTCCAATAAGGCCATGAAAATTTTAAGTTTCGTATCACTGAACACGTAATACGACAACTTTTCATTGAGTCAATGAACCTCTTTTACTGCTCCCTTGTGAGATCGTAGCTAGAATTTGCATCACCTGCTTGTCTCGTACTCATGCTTGTAACTTACACCGCTTGGAGAAAGTGCAATGAGGTTTATTAGATGTTTATATTTTTGCAGTAGCTGCGTAAAAAATTATTTTTTTTATTTATTTATTTTATTTTTTATTTATTAATGATTAAATATTACATAACATTTATAATATATTTCTCCCAATGAGTTTAATAAAACTTATTTCGGGAATACAATGTTATACAAATAAAATAAAATTAAAGAAATTTAAGAAAAAGTAAAAGAAAACTTAAATAAAATTATGTTTACACAAGAACACGAAATTCAATGGGATTTTAATGAATTATTTAATTAAGTACCTTTATAATTTTAAAATTGACTAGACACACTTGACACAGTTAGTAATTATATTTAGTACTTATACGTAGAATATACAGGAGTTACAAAGTAAGACAGCTAAATTCGTCACCGGTTAATAAAGTTGCTGAGAAAATATCCTTTTAGAGCCTTTGCCAATGTTTTTGTGTTTGATGCTGGAAGTTTTAGGTCATTGGGTAACGCGTTGTATTGCGTATGTGCGACGTATTGTAAGGAGTTAATTCCAAATTTAGTCGTGTGGTAGATTATGATAGGTGTATTTGATTTTGTGATCGAATTTTGTGTTGGTGTTTATCGGAATTAAAGGCTGGTTTAGTGTTGGTGTGTGAGGAGTGTTGAATTATTTGTAGGATGGCAGTGGTGATGCTATATTTTGGCAGAATCGTAAAAGGAAGTATTTGGGTCAGTGAGTATATATCTTTGACATGTGTATCCCATGGTAGATCGTATATGTTTCTTACAGCTTCATTTTGGATGACTTGTATTTCGATTATACTTATATTTGCTTCTTAGTTATGGTCCCCCAGATACTAAACAGATAACTTAGGTGAGAGTGGATCATAGCATAATATGTAGCACGCGGTGGAGCTACGGGGAGCACATCTTGAAGTCGATAGAGTACACCAGTTATCGTGGAAATTTTTGATTTTGTTCAACATGGGAGTCCCACGACAGGTAAGAATCTATAATAACCCCAAATATTTCTTTACTTGTACATTTTGGAGCTTTTCATTTCTTGCCCGTGCAGTCTTTTTTCCCGAAAGTAAGGTAGTGATTTTTTTTTGACATTGAGGAATTTATTTACTCGCAGCCATTAAGCTAGCCAAAATAATGTTCCTCGAGGCCTGTGTCATTTAACGAACGCTATATGGAGGGATTTTTTTATGGAAAGGAAGTAGAAGAAGTTCAAGGAAGGAAAAAAGAACGAGGGGTGGATAGGAATTTGGAGGTCAGTACGTCTAGGGGTGACAAACGTATGAATCCATCCCTCCCACTGCCATGCAAGGCGATAGGTCGATTAAGTCAAACTGGAGGGATCAAAAAGCCTCCCTCAACCAGCCTCTCTCCATCTGTCCCGTCACGCAGTACGTGGGTGATGTATCCGCCACAAAATCTCGGACAAACTTCACCCCATGAACCCGGGCACCCCTGCTAGGTCACCAGACGTAGAGAATCACTTGAGGTGATTCATGGCAGAGGTGTTGGTTATCCAATAAATGTTGCGTTACCCATACCCGTACTCCCAAAGGGTTAACCTCTGCAGGAGTATAGACGAAACGGTTCGGCGAAGCGACAAAATGCTTCGAAGAGTATGACCGAAACGTTTCTTCCGCGACCATTTTTCAAATGCCGTCATATTTAATTAATTTATTTACGGACAAATAGTCCACAATAACATAACAATAGCACAAATAAAAAAAGAGATGACAATGAAAGGAAAGTACATATAAATGAAGAGCATTGACGAATTATAATATAAAGAACATATAGAAGACTACAAGTCAAAGCTTGACGATGGATTTAAAAGACTTGACTTGTAGTGGCATTTATGGACGTCGAAAAGTTTTGGAATACATACCTACAATACCTACTTCACAGTTTTAGTTTAAAAATTATTTTTGCGTCAGAGGAAGTAAGCAGTTTTTTTGTATGCACATGTTTTTTTTTTGATGTTGGTTTATTTTTGGGATTGATGTCGATGAAGTTTTAATTCAAGATGTTAGATCATTTTTAGTTAATCTAAGATAATTTTTAAACAAAATATTAAAAAAATGAACCCCAAAAAAAACTCACTCCTCACGTACAGATTTATTCGCGAAAACTTGCGGAAAGGTTCAACACGTAATATATTTGTAAAAACAGCACGGACGTTCAATACATGGGTAAATAAATTATGTATTTAGAGGTATGTGAAATAATAATTTTATAAAATGTATAATCTAACAAAATTTGCTCATCTTCATTCATTCGAATCCAGGTCCAAGGTGCCTGCCACTCTGCTACGGAGGTCGTCAGATAAAGGGTGTTCTGAATAACAGAGATTTATTTGCGCCGCCTCCCCCCCCCCCCCCCTCCATTACCGTATCGGAATAAATCATGAATTTTAATTAATTCCTCTGACCTTTTGCTTAATTTGGTCTGCAGACAGCGCCGGGCTGGCGGAGGGGGGAGGGGGAGGCTGTAATGAATTCATTTTCATGGATCTAAAAATTAAATGGACACTGTTTAACGCGAAGGTTCCTACCCACTGACGCGCTAGGCCTATTAGATGTATATTCTTTCCGGGGTTTTTTGTGACGGTCTGCAGAACCAGTGAAAAATTTAAGTCCAATTCATCCTACTAAGGATTATATTAAAATGTCACCCATCTCACCCATCAGAGCCACTGTTTAAAAAATTCGCAATCCTAGACATTAGACAATTATACGTTAAGACAATTCTCATACACATAAGGAAAAATGATTTAACACTCAAAACTCAACAAAATATTTACACCCGCTATTCATCACACCAAAAATGCAAAATTCCTCCAACAAAAACAGCTTTCGCCCAACGACAGTTCTCTTACATCGCGCCTAAAATGTTCAACTTACTGAGTATTGATATTAAGACATCGAAAACTGATGATCTTTATGCCATTAATATACAGAACTGGTTATTTACTCAGGGAAGGAAATATTATAAAGAATGCCTTACATCTTAAAAACTGTTCTTATTTTTTCATATTTCTCGAGTAAAAAATCTTAACTCTAAATTAATTTTCAACCAAAACTTTATATTACGCTGATGCTTTTTTTTCATATTTTTTGACATTGTTCGTCCATTTCATATGCTGCCTAGGAATACTTGCTTTTGTTTTTTGGGGTCTAAGACTATCATTGTTCATCTGTATAGATGATTTATTCTTATTTTTTATTTCTATTATACTTAAAATATTATTATTTGCTACTTTTATTCTTATTTATTATTTTATTTTATTCTTATTTATACAAGATTCACCTAGTTTAACTCCTTTCCTGTATGTGATCATGTACATAATACTAGTATGAATATTTTCCTTAATATGTATGCTATATGCTTGTACTTTCATCTACATATATATGGATGATTATTAATATTATATACTTAATATCTTATGAATCTTGACTACCATAATACGGGCATTTGCCTAGCTTGGTAGTCGAAATACCATATAAAACAATCCTGTAATAAACAAAATGAATAAAGAAATTAAAAAAAAAAAAAAAATACGAAAAATATATTTTTTCCCTTACGGCTTATATCATTGAAGACGATCTGCGGAGAGTCTTTTTAAGGAGAGGAAATAGAGGTATTTATGGGAAGGAAAAGGGTATAAGGGATGGGTAGGAATCTGGAGGTCAGTGTGTACCCATCCCTCCCTTTGCGATGAGATCAGCTGGAAGGGTAAAAGGGTCTCCCCAAATCAGCCTCTTCGTTACACAGTTGGTGAGCTAGTTCATCCGCCGCCAAGACCTGAACACACCTCACCCGATGAGCCAGCCAACCACTTGGAGTGACCTAACATTATAATGGATATGGTAGGATAGTGCAATCCCACACGACGCATATAGTTATAAATAATTACACGGTAAATTAACAAGTAAAGAAAAGAAACAAGAAAAGAAACAAGTAAAGAAACAAGTAAAATAGAAAAATGTAAGTAAAAAATAAAATTAAAACAATACCTTTTTTTTAGGGCGTGGTCTTGAGTGAGCTCGGGCCCAGCGCTCACTCAGCAATGGCGCTTGGTGCTGGAAGGCTGAGGTCACCATTGTGTTGTTGTAGGCTAATATTCGTATTATGTTATTTGTTTACTTACGTAATAAATAAATAAAACTAAAATATAATGAATTTAGTGAGAAATCCTAAGAATCGGCGAAAATCAATATAATTGGATCGCAAATGAAGGTGTTACTAAGATGTGCTAATTTTGATTGTATTTTTCCATAAATACAATTGAGGCACTCAACGAATGAATAGCCTAACGCAAAACGAGGTGTTATTGAGATATGAGGAAAATAAAATTGGGCTGCTTTTTATTTTATTTTGCACGTCAATGGAAAATCAAATAACGAGCTTAATATTTTCAAATTTTTCAAGTTAAAAGAATACGAAAGTAGCATGTGGATACCAAAGAGTGTTTGTGGCTTTGGCCATCGTCCCTTTTCAGCCAATTTCATTACTTTGAACTGTTTTATTCATCTGAAATATCAGATAAAACTCTTGAAGGATTGGGGGAACATAGGTATGGCATGAGCTATTAAAGATCTTTGTGAAGTCAAAAACTGCTAATGAATTACAGCTTCAGATGCGCTTGACTGTAAATATTTAAGACGAAATGGTGTTTGTTGGAATTGAGTGATAATATGCGTAGGAAAAACAAGGTGTACAAGGAAAAGGGATAACCAATAACTTACACAACGGCAATACAGTTATAAAGTTCCACCGCGCTACCTCGAGGTAATTATTGCTACAAAAAACGAATGAATACAGAACTATTTTTTGTACTTCTGAGATGGTCAAATTCCTTCTTTTTAATTAAAAACCAGTTTGCTTACACGAAAAACACCAATAATTTCCTTCCAAAGTAATCCCAAAACTTCTTCTATTTTTTAAAACAAATGCCCTCGAATTTGCACTCTGTTTCTTGCCATTGTTCCAAATTTCAAATCCTTTTCCAGCGATGTTATGGTAGGTAGGAACTGGATAAATGATAGGAACTAAAAAATAAAGCATATTCTCATTTCAAAACCAAACAGTCTTTGTTACGATGTTTTCCAGTTTTTTCGGAGCTTTTTACGTCTATAGTTTTCATTTAAAGAACTTACATTTTGGATTAATTTTTTTAGTACATGGTATTAATTTGAACCTTTCCCCGGCAATCAAAATATTTTTACGGAGTTTTTTATCTGTTTTCAGCAGTCCAAAATCATGATCACAGGGCAAATAACTGTATCCTGACCATTGACCTAGTATACCCTAGACAAGCCGTCTCATAGTAAAAATCTGAAAAAACATAACCCCAAGTATCAGTAATTTCGCAATACAACTCTCCTTCGAATTCCGCCGTCTTGCATGCGAATTCTCGGCAATATATGACTGAGCACCGACTTATCCCATGGTGTAATTTTCGAACTAATACATCGATAGGTGATCACGTGTTTCATGCGTGGACGTTTAGACAAGCTGTGTTGTATAAAAATGGTTTTCAAAGTGGGGACGCGAGACATTCATAAATTTAATTAGACAAAAATATTTTTTTACTTTATTATGACAAGCGATTCAATTTCAGAGGCGAGTATGGGTACCGCCGCCTCGGGAACCATTTATTGGATAACCAACGCCTCTGCCATAGGTCACTCCAAGTGGTTCGATACGTTTGGTGACTAGGCAGGGGTGCCCGGGTTCATGGATTGAGGTTTGTCCGGGTCTTGGCGGCGGATGCGTCTGCAAATTTTTAAATTTTATTTTTCTGTTGAACGTATGGCTCGTTGTCAACCACCAAGCAGCAATTTCGTCGGAGTGTCCTGTCGAAAGCGGTGTACACTGCAAACCTTCTGGCTTCTGTTCTGTTTTGCAAAATGTCTTAGCCGAAAACTTTAATCTTTCTTAAAAGTTTTGAATCGGCTGCTCAAACATTAAGTTTTTTTTGTATATAGGTAATAATTAAAAAATGACAGAAATTTGTAGTTAATTAAAGCCCGTTAGTAAGCGCTCAAAAAGAAGTGGAAGGTGAGATATGTAAATATCAATGTTAGAGGGAGCGCGAAAACGATAATATTTAAGCGAAAATTGTGAAAATGTTTAATTAAACATGACTCGTTTAAACTATTTTAAAATAGAACCAAAATCCCGCGGGAAATGTCATAGCTTTAAAGATAAAATGAATTATGATTTTTTGCAAATATATAACTTGTAATGTAACAAAAATAAAGAGCTAATAATTTTCGAAATATACGATTATACGATTTTTTTCTATCGGAAGAATTTCATTAAATTACCGTTTCGGCGTGGCAAATGTATAGATATTATCGTCAAAAATAACATATATTTTTTAGAAACTTAAAAACTTAAAGTGATCTAGAGAAATATGTTGTAAAACGGTAGAAATTCGGAATGCTATGGCTTAAGATAGGTTAACTTTCGACCTTAATTGAAAAATAGTGCAGCGGTTTTTTGTTAAGATCTGCGTTTAATGTATTTTAAAGGTTTCCGTTTTATACAACCGGGTCGCGTTTTTAAAAAGTTTGAAAACCACTGCCATATCGTGCCGCTAGCCCTTCGTCTATGTGTTAGTATCGGTGTGTGGTGACGTCACAAGCATTTGGGTGATTAAGTGACGTCAGAAACTTTGCTTGCCAAAAAAATAATACGTCAATATTATTACATTTATTAAAACGCTGTCTTAAAGCTATCGGTAAGGAATACTTTTTTTGTGTATTCAGATAGCTGGCTACATTATCAAATATAAAGTCCGCGGACTATACCTTGTACAATATTAGGAAGTAGGATATTTTTGTGTTTGAAAAAATTAACTCCGTCAGGACGGCTGGGACAGCAATTAGTTTCAGTGTGGACCGATAAAAGGTAAAACACAAAGCACTATGCGATCTAAATAGTACGAAACAATGCTCGCACTTTTTCATAAATGGGCCTTGAGCCAATTTTATTTGGTTTCTGGCGTCATTTTTAAATTCACAGGGCACGTCTAGATATACTTGGTCGAAGATCCTGACACAAGAAATTTTCGTTTCAAAATAAACGAAATTGACGTTACAAATATGTAACTGCAATTTGTAAATTGCAATATACATCGCTATATACAATCACTTTTAGTGAACTCAATTTTTTTACAAACTGTTATATATGTATATGACCAAATTTATGGCGGGCCACAGTTTAAAATTTAATATTGTTTTGTGAAAAACTTCAATGGTAATATATATAAAAATCATGAAGGCCTGAACTGCGATGGACCAATGTGACTGCATTTTGTAAGTGGGATACATTTAAAAATCATCAATCAATTGAATGTGACTTCACCTCTAATTGATGAAGTCTAGAGTAGCCTCGTGAATTTAAGGTCTGGTTAATTATTTAAAACTAGCTATTTTAGAAATGTGTCAGCCATATTTTGTATTCTGTGAAAACAGTGGCCACTGTGGCTTTATAAATGTATTATGACAAAAAGCTTTATCAATTTGATGTTTTCACTGATTTTGAATTTTTGTGGGTTGAGCTACTCTTGTGCTGAATGCCGCAATTATGCTATCGTACTAATTTTATTATTTTTTTTTATTTTATATTTATTAACGCCCTAGTGGGCTTTTACAAGAAAAGAAGCAAATATATAATTAACAATATTAATTACATGTATTACATAATCAATAAAACAGAATAAATATGAATGCAATCGACTCGTTATGTAAAGAATATTACAACATAAAAAAGAAAAGAAATGAAATAGTCCAAGTTGTACTTACAAAAAACTAAAACAATTCAGCTTTAAATATTTGTACATATTATTAATAATAAGACCTGGCATAGAACAAAGTGTAAATAGAACCGCAAAAATATTATAAAGTAAGTATACATTTTACTGGTGAGGTTTAGATGAGAAAATATATTATGAGAAAAACAAAAAAAATAATAAAAGTTAATTATTAGCAGATAGAATCGAGATTAATTGATTTTTGAAACATTCAAAACTGTCAACACTAAATATATCTATAGATTCGCAGTATTTATTCGCAAGGTTATGGATTCTTGGAATTGGTGAGTATATAGAGTAATTAGTGTTGTGTTTATTGTTGCATTTATCTAATAATAATAACATCAAAGAATACAATAATTCAGTTATCGTTACTGGATCTTTCTTACTTAAGTAGAACATCTGTAAGAACCCAGTATAAATATTCTTCTTAATACGTAATAATGATTGTTTCTTTGTTTGTCCCTTACGCGGTGCCTAAACCATTCATCCGATTGCGATGAAACGTTGATGATTTGTTGTGCGCACTCCTGCGATGGTTTCTTTTGGCTAATGGTAAGCTGTGGTGTTGTGAAATTATTTACTTCATCATTCATCCGATTGCGGTGAAAATTCATGATTTGTTTGTAATTGCATAAATAATTACCAAATAATATAATATAAAAATTGTGGCGTTAAGAAATGTGTATACAAAATTTACAAATCGGCGCGCGAGTTGTTTTGAAAGTATGTGCATTTCGTATAGTTCAGTGGCAGGGAGTGAAGGCAGGAGGGCTGAGGAATCCGATAGAGGGGAACGGGAAAGAAGGAGAGGGGAAGAGTTCGCGGGAGGGTAGAAGGTGGAAAAAGTGGAAAGGGAACGTTAAATGAGGAGGGGGACGTCGGAGTGAGGAAGAGTTCGGAGGTGGGGGGATTGCGGGAAAGAGAATACATGCGAGGAAGGTGGAAGGAGAACGTGGGAAGGGGACGGGCAGGTACGGGGACGCATGGGAAAGAACACACAGGGGAGGGAAACAACGGAGAGGCAGAGGTAGGGATTTCAAAGAGCCCATTGTAGCAATAGGGACAGCGTAAATTTGATAAGTTTGGCGGCAGGGAAAGTTGGTGACGGGAATTTGGAAGCGGGGAGGGGAACAATGGAGGGGGTTTCGAGGGAGCGAGAGAAAAGCAGGGGAAAATCAGCAGCTTGGAAAATCCATGATTTTTATACGGACAGCTTTATGAAGCCTGCTCATGTGTCGGAAAAATCAAATAAATATTGAATAACAAACAAAACCACTTCAATAAACAGAATTTAAACTCAAACACATTATTTCTTTGAGTGGCATTGCGATGCGCCGGGTAAATAAATAAAATGCACGTGTTTTCAGAACCAATTTAACAAAAATTTTTATAAATTTCCGGATCTTCATTTTATATTTCAATTTAATTCCTATTTCTGATAAAAAAAAATTATTGATACTCCCCTCAACACAACGCGCCGATTTTCTGGCAAAATGAAAATGAAAATAGATATTTGCTGTAACTCATTTTCTACCGATTTCTTACATATCTCCCTTAAACATTGGAAATTTTTAAGCTCTTAAAAAATATGTTATTTTTTAAGATAATACCTAGACGCGTTCCACGCCAAAACGCAAATTATCTGAAATTCCCTCGATAGAAAGAAATCGATAAGTATGCTCCGAAAATTATTAAAAACCCGTCCGTTTCTATTATTTTACAAGTTATAGTTGTGAAAAATTTCACAATGTTTCTTTAAATGATACTTAAAATACCTTCCAGGTTATTTTTGCTCTATTTTAAAAGAGTCATGTTTTATTAAACATTTTTACAATTTTCACTTCAATTTTATCATTTAAAATATTAGCGTGCTCTGTCCAACATTCGTAATTACATATCTCTCCATCTTCTTCTTTTTGAGCGAGGAAGCACCGCTTTAACATTAAAAAAAGGTTTTTCTTTGACAAAAAATAACAAAACTCTACTACTGTTACATCTCGTACAAAGGCAATATAACGTACCGAAATACACCAATTAATATCGAACGCAATTTAAAATCTCTATTTCCATAAATTTGTCCGTGATTCCCGACGTGAAGCTTATTTTTCAGTTTGCTAATTAATATTTGCAATTTTGAAATGTTTTTAATGAGTTTTTAACCTGTGATCGCGTAGTGAAACTGTTTCATTATAAATTTATGGTAAATAGCTTTATTTCAGAATGTACGATGCTGAATAGTTGCTCCATTACAATGTATGTAACTGCGACAATGTTGTGTGTACTTTTGTTCGGTTCGGGTGAATCCTTTCCCCGTGAAACCGGGCACCCCTGCTAAGTCAACAAACGTAGCAAATCATTTGGGGTGATTTGCGGCATAGGTTTTTTTTATACAATAAATGGTTCTCGGACCATTATCGCTCCCAGAATTGATAAAAAGTAAAGATACTATAGCTGTAAAACGGCCCTTTTTAATTTAAGGAGAAAGTTTTTTTTTTTTACATGAGCTCTACACAGGAGGCCCTGAGGAAAATAATTTGCCTTAGGGCCCATGTCATCTTTGGGGATGCTGTGTGGAGGGTTTTTTAATGAGAGGAAGGGAAGGAGAGTTCTGGGAAGGAAAAGGGTTTAAGGGGTGGGTAGGAATCTGGGGTTCAGTGTGTCCTGGTCATCCGCCTCCAAGACCTAGACAAACCTCACCCCATGAGGGGTGAGGTTTGTCATGAGCAAAGACAGAGCAAAATAAAAAAAAATTGACAAAATGGCGGCTTCTCAAAATAAATTGACTTTTTACCAAAATTTTGGCCTTATATTGTTTATAAAAAAAATATGTATTTATCGGTGAGAATAGACTTTCGATTAATAAGTGGAAAATATACTTAAAAAGCTTGTGTTAAAATTTGGGACTGATCGGTTCAGCCGTTTTTGAGTAATCTTGGTCACCGACTTTAAAAACGCAGTTTCCAGAAAAACGCGTTTAAAGTTTGTCTCCTACTTTCAAATGCTCTAACACGTCATTCTTTAATATATGTACATTACGAAAATGAAATAATAAAAAAATCGATTTCTAGAAAACTCTAACTATATATAGCCCCTTAGGCGGTTTAGTATTGTTTCCGGTCTCAGTACGCCAGACACAATTTTTTCATAGTACGATAGAGGGAGTAAATTTATGTATTTACAATCGCACTACACCCTAATAAATCTGGGTACATATTCTCATATAATCTATTCAGGGTTGCTTTGTTTATTTAAATTTCTCCAACAGCCTTGGGTTCATGATAATAGATAAGCAAGAAGATAACTTAAGGCTGCTTAAAATTTGTAACAGGAAAAAATTCGAACCAAATTGGGTCTTGATTCCCCAATGACACTCGGATGAGTTATGAACAGATGAACAAAAACTCGTCATTGCATATCCAAGTGTCCCATTGTTCTTACTTGAAGACTTCGGTCAAACTCTAATGAAACATTCAGCGAGAGGGTCTATTCTCGACACATTAACAATTTGAAATCAAAATTGGTAGAACTTCATTCAAAAATATCCATCCGTCTATATTTATATATGTAAAGATAAAAATATGCTTCCTTGTGTGAGTGTGTATGAGTTATGAGTTGTCTATGTATTGCTATGTTGAGCATAGGAAATGTTTGAAACTTTCAAAATACTTTCTTTCCATCCTAGCGAAGGTTTCTATATTATTACAACCACCTTAAAATAAATCGAAATGGTTTTTAATCATTACAGAAACTCTTGCGAAACTGTCGAAAATGTCACAATTTGAGAATGACATTTTGCAAAAGAGTGATTGTTCATTTAGAATTCTATTTTCGAAACTCGTTAAATTATTGAATTTATTTGAAGTACTCACCTACAATATTAACCAAAATCGAATATTTGGAATCTAATCACAAATTATATTTGTTTTAAATTATTAAATTCGAAAGCGTTTTTCATAAACTCTCAAAAAAAAAATTGTAGTCGAATGAATTCAGAAATATTCCAACGAAAATGAGTTCTAATAAATGAAGAAGTGAAATTTTCATGACAACTTTTACTCAAAGTGTTCCCGCCATTTTCATTCGCCCTACGTACGTGTGCTCAGACTTACAACAATGTTTCAAAAAGAAAAAGTACATCTTCAATATTTTGCCTACTAAAAAATGGTTTTTGACTAAAAAATTTGAGTTTTAGCCAAAATGCGCGAAAAACAAGTTTATTTTTCGGTTTTTTAGTATCCAAAACTAATTGCGTACTCTCCATAGTTTAGGAAATATCCAACATACTTGATGGGTTGTGCTAATTTTTTTGCTGAAACATTTAAAATTGATATCTAACCTATAAATTCTGACAGAGCAATAAGAAAAGGTTTATAAATCTGAAATGAGGTATTCAAAAGAAAAAAAACAACCGAACATGGAGCTCCGTGTATTCGAAAATTGCACTGTTTGATCTCCAATTTCTAGGCCAAGACAATATACATAGACAAGGTATTTTTATTTATTTCGAAAGTGTATGTCTTTTGCCTGACAACTACTGCCAGGGGCGGCACAATGATCTGATGTACATGCCAAATCAACAAAGTGCTGCTAAATAACATGTCTCTTGATATCTTCAACAAAAAACCCTGAAGATGTTAAGAGACACGCAAATAATGTCTCGTAATTTTTTCATACAGATAACTTCTAAAAAAAGTGAAATTAACGTTAATAATAATTTTCGGAGCATATTTTGCGATTTTTTCTTTAACGACAGAATTTTATATAATTTGCGTTTCGGCATGGGGAACGTCTAGATATTATCTTCAAAAATAAAATTTATTTTTTAAGAGCTTAAAGACTTCAAATGTTTAAGGGAGATATGTAAGAAATCGCGGCGGCTTAAGAAATATTTTCCGCTTATTATGACAATAATTGGAGGAATTCACATACTTTCAGATTGTTAGTAACTTGGGAATGTACCTACACAAAGATAATATAAAAATAATTTCAGCTGCAATCAAAATGAATTAATCGAAGATAAGGTTTTCACCGGTTTTCGCAGCGAACTACCAGTACAAAAGTATTCTAAGCCGTGATCGCGAATGAATAGCACTGCAGTTAGTTTCTCCAAGTTTCCCCTTCTTTCAGAGTAGGCGGATCGACTGAGTCCTACGGAGTAATCCTAATTAAGATGGATATTTGATGAAATAAATGTAAGTAAAGGGGAGAGTTGTTGAGATGAGAATGTGCGAAGAAAGGGTACTGGAAATAACTCTGAAATAAGATCCGCCAGAAACTTGGGTAAAGATAGTGTTAGCAAATGCCTTTAATCTCTCGTGTTTGTCTAAAAGTTTAATATTATTCTAAAACTATGTTGAATTACACAGAAACTTAAAGTGCGGTGAGGTCTTAAATGTACAATATTTATTGTACATAACTGAACTGCCTCAGTAACAATATTTTATATTTGTTTAAAGATAAACTGAAGATGTCCACTGACTTGGTGTAATTGTTTCCCTCTATTAGTATTCTGGGCAAAGAGGAATAAATATGGTAGTTAGTCCCAGAATGTCTGCACTGAAATAAATCTTGACTTCTAGTATTACGTTGTGGTATCCGGAAGATTACCAATTCAAGCAATTCTGCACGATCAACTAAATCATTTAGTATTTTATATAGAAATATCAGTGAAAATTCTTCTGCGTGACAATTTGAGCATATTCATATTATTTAACAGAGTGTTGTAGTTCAACATGATTGCTGGAATACCCTTTTTAAAATTGAGAAAATGTAAGAATTTGTTTTGAATTCTTTCAACAGCTTGTAATGTGGGTTCCAGACGGGAGAATTGTACTCAAGTTGACTTCTTACATAGGCAAAATTTAACAAATTAATACACTTTATATTGTTAAAATTTCTAGTTAGCCTGGTTATAATCCGCAATATTTTTAAGCCCTTATTAAAGATTTCTGTTATGTGGTTAACAAATTAAAGATTTGATGACATAGCATGGATGCCCGAGTTCACGAGGGTTGCTCGGGTCTTGGAGGCAGATGAACCTGTCCACCAACTTAGCGGCATCAGGCCGGATCGGAAGATACTGGTTGAGGGAAACCTTTTGACTTCTCCAGCAGGACTATCTCGGAAGATAAACCGCAATGAAAGGGATGGATTTATACGTCCTTCACTCCTGGAGGCACTGACTCCCAGATTCCAACCCACTCCTCATACCTTTTTCTTCCAGAAACTTCTTTCACTTTCTTTCCTAAGATGACCCTCCACACAGCATCCCCAGAGATGACATCCAAGGGAATTATTTTCCACAGGACCTCTTGTGTGGAGCTAATATAAAAATAAAATGCTTCTTACCTTTTTATTTTACCTTTTTTATTTCAATTTTACATAATTTCTGGAGATCTTTTTTAGTTTACAATGTAAAAAAACTCTTATTAAAAATTTTATGTGAATACCGCATAATAATCTCAACTGTCTGGGGCCGGTGAGACTAGGGCATCAACAATTTGTGTATGTTGTGACCTTAAACCGGCTAAACCCAAATTCTGAATGTTGGTCTTACCTAGTGGCGATACTGAGGGTTCCTTACTCTGAACATGCCGCAAGAATGAATTCATTGTGAAATAAAACAAATAAATCAGGTAAAATTTAAATTTCGCGGGATTTGAATCCGCGACCTCAGTATTTACTGGCGAAAGTCTTACCCTCAACCACGGAGGCCATGGACATGTTTCAAGTAAGCATCCTCCGATTTACTGTGTCTTTAATGCCTAATGATATTTAAAAAAATATAAATATTAGCAAAAGAAATAGGCAAAACTTTGTTAAACCCGTTAAAAATACTGTTTAAATTTTGTTAAACCCGTTATAAACACTGTTTAAATTTTGTACGGAAAACTTTAACTCTTAACCATGCAATTCCACCATAAGTTGAGAGGACCCTGATATTTTCAGAAAACATGAACAAATCGTCAAATGTCATAGGTAATTCTGATTTTCAAAAGTCCTGCACGGTAACGCTCACCATTCGCCGTAATACAATTTCCGGCATCACTTTCAAAGAAAAACGGTCCAATGATTCTGCCAGAAAAAAATGCACTCCAAACAGTGATCTTTTGTGGATGCATTGTCTTTTCAACAATTGTCCATGGATTTACATCATTAACAATTGTCTTATTGAATCACCCTTAATATTAGAGACAGAAAATATATAGATACATTTCTTAAAATTAGAGACACAGAAAACATTTCTTTGAATGTAAGTAGCTGTCCTAGGAAAACTATGTACGAGAGATATATTCATTTTTTTGTATGTTTTTAGGTTTTCACGGCCAAAAAGTATTTTTGTTTTTGTTTTTGGGGTGTTATGCCGTGTTTCGCTACCTCCTTCTTTAGCCAACGTTTCGGACAGCGTTACAGTGTCCATCATCAGGACAGATGAGTGATCACTGATCAATGATGAGTGATCAAACGTTGGCTAAAGAAGGAGGTAGCGAAACACGGCATAACACCCCAAAAACATTAACAAAAATATTCATTTTTTGTATAAATATACCAGCAAGTATCAGGCATGCGTTGCAATACCGCTGAAAAATAGTGTTTGTGTTTTAATTCTGTTTATAGAAGTCTTTTCGGATACATAATATTTTTTGTTTGAAATAAATTGGAAGGTTTTCCAACCCTTCAA
The DNA here is from genome assembly GCA_936435175.1 of Glyphotaelius pellucidus. NCBI lineage: Eukaryota > Metazoa > Arthropoda > Insecta > Trichoptera > Limnephilidae > Glyphotaelius > Glyphotaelius pellucidus. The sequence goes on from OW386544.1 coordinate 30,124,123, forward strand.
CAAGCCACCTTCTCACATCAGTGTGAGAAGTGAGAATTTTCTAAATTTACCCATTTCCTTCTCCTTCTGTTATGTCTCCTTTGCAAACTCTCCCCCTGCTCCTTCCTCGTACCTCATCCCTCCCCGCCCCCTGTATGTCCTTTTCCATGCATCCCCTTTTCCGCCCCTGTTCCTCTCCCGCGTTTATTTCCCCTCCTGCGTTTCCCTTGCATCTTCCTCGCCTCTCCCCTCCTGCGAACTCCCCCCCCCATAAGTTCTCTCGCTCCTTCCGCAAAGCCCCAACTTCTCCTTAATTCCCCTTCCCCCTCCTGAATCTCCTTCCCTGCCGCTAAACTATATGAAATACTCACATTTTTTCAAGCAACTGCACGCTTCCTAGAATAAATTTTGTAAAAAAAATTCATAACTCCAGAGCTCAACATTATATGTCGAAACCATTGCGGGCGGGCGCACAACAAACACCAGTGTTTCATTGCAATCGGATGAATGGTTATATGATTAGAAAAACGAACGAAAAAAACAAAGAAACATTTTTATTTATTAAGCTTAAAATAAACACATTAACTGATAATATGAAAATATTGTCTTGGGTCACGAGAACCTGGCATTCAAACAGGGCTTTGCATCGTGTGAATGCGGACAGGTTCAAACCACGTAGCACAATGTGGAAGTGTCCACTGTCACTAAATCAGATCCCCCAGGGCGCCGGCGCCGCGACGATGCTCGCACGACGCAACTCTGGATGCAATTGAATGCCAGAACAACCTGACCATCCCTATCCTGTGACAATCAACACTCCAACTAATTGAATTACACCAAATCTATTTATATGCATTAAAATCAAAATATGCCTGCTTTTGAATATAAAGAGTTGTCAGTGTATTGCTATATTAAGCATAGGAAATGTTTGAAACTTTCAAAATACCTTCTTTAAGCCCCCGCGAAGGTTTCTAGATTATTACAACCACATGACACATGACATCTGAAATTTTTTTGACGTGGTAACGACTTATAAATTGATGAACGCTGGCTGCACTCACGAAAAAGCATGACTCATTGTTACGTTCCGCCTGAGCCGAGCGTGCAAGCGAGAGCGCGGAACAAGCATTGGGTCTAAGAGTTCGGCTTGTGACGCATCTATCTCTCTTCCACTCCATCGTTATTACATGACGTTTTCACGTAAAATTATTGTCCGTTAAACGATTTTACAGACAACCAATTTTTTATCATTACAAAAACTCTTCAGAAACTGTCAAATATGTCAAAATTTGAGAAAGACATTTTGCAAAACAATGATTGTTAAATCAAAACTAAAATTTTCGAATCTCTTTAAATTAATGAATTTATTTGAAGGACTCGCCTAATACTTTAAATGGGTTTAAATTTTATATTTTTTAAATAGGTACCTATTTAAGGTACCAAATTTGATTGGTTGTTTGTATAACAAATAAAAATGAATAGTTGTAATATATGAAAAATGAGAATTTTAATTTAAAAAAATGTTATAGGTGGCACACGGGCGGTTTTAAAACCGAATGTACTGGGACTGAATATGTAGATCGCGGGAGGGGGATTGGTGGGATGGGGAGCGGGAGAGGGAAGAGGAAGAGGACGTGCGAGGGGAACGGAGACGCACGGGAAAGGACATGGAGGGATAAACAATTTATTTCTTTGAATATGGCAATTGTCACGGAATCAATTAAAAATTTTTGTTTAGCAAATTAAAATATTAATGCTTTCGCATTTTAAATACCGGGTTGCTACCTCCTTCCTTCTAGTATTCGTGATAAAGTGTCAATTCTTAATAATAACAATACACGTAAGATTTTCGTTACGTGATTAGTGTGGTTTTTTTTCTTTTTGAGACCATATTTTTTTTACCTGCCCATTTTTTGCCTCACTGCGCCATCTCAACGCCCCCTAATTTTCTCCGGGTCTTCTACTGCCCCCTGAAAGTCTCAAACGCCCACAAGGGGGCGTCATCGCCCATATTGAGAACCTATAATCTAAATCATTATTATTTTGAAATCCGACAGTGCAAATATTTATTTTTATTTTTGAAGAAGAAGATAATAGGTAACAAATCTAAACGAAAATATGAAAACTTGTCTTACCGGGACAAATGCCGTAACCGACGCGTTGTTACCTTTTATTTTTATGTGTCTCCTTCTTATTCATAATTTAGGTAAATAGAATTATCTACTTCTTCAATGATATATTACGTTGATGGGTTTAGCATTAGAAAATAATTAAGAAAAGATATTGATATTATATATATATTGATATTGTTAATTAAATAGTGGTGTTACACAAAGTTATTTGTTTTTCATTAAATTAAGAAAAGACTCATTCCAATAAAAATCTGAGACTTTTTTTTTTATAAAAACCCTGAACAGATTTTACGTGGATTTTATATTTTTAAATGATTTACTGCATGATATAGAGACAACGAAAGTTTTTTAAATTAATATTATAACGTCTGTATCTCAGATGAGATAAAATGAAACATTATTTGTGTATTGATGTATTTATATATTGATGTTCCTATCAAGCCTTTCGTCCTAGCGAAGCCTTTCAAAATAGATTTATCAATACGTTATCTCAGCCTCCATTGAGGGTCGGAGGAGAGTATGTTCCCATTAATTATTATAGCATCTCCCCGTGCTCAAGTTCCATTGAGAGTGGTCAACTATGTCGTAAGGGTAGAAAGGTAATTTATCATCCCTTAACACGTGGGCGCTGCGGTGACGGCAAAAAACACACAAAGGGATATAAAAAAACATGTTTGCCGTCCTGTGATTTGCGATAAATAAGCTTCAACAATTTTGTTACATAATAGCGAACAGCGTACACGGCAGCTATCGACAGGTATTGAACACCTTTCATCGATAAATATTACAACTGAAATATTGGAGAAGGAATTTTTAGTTTACATTACAATGTATTTATTTTGATATGAATCCGTAATTTTTTTCTAAATTGTACAACAGATTAATTATCCAATTACCGTACAATTTTCTAATTTTGACAGTAACAGTTTAGGAAGATAATTTTTATACAAAAAAAACTTTAGGCAATCTAAAGAAGAGTTATATACATCCATTGTTTCCGATAGTTCATTCAACAGCACCATTCCTCTTGTCTCGCTATGCTGTCCTAGAACATCTGTTCTGCCGTATGGTATTTTGAACAAGTCGTGTCGACGACTACGGCTGAAATTTTTAGGCACGTGTAAGCCACAGCATTCCAAGATGAACAGGCTGTCAATAATACAGTTACGGATTATGTCAAAACTAAGAATGCAAGATTTGCGTAACGTCTAGTTTCTAAGCTAAATCTATTTGTTGCCCCAAGTAATACCATATGGTGTATGACCACGGATAAGTTTCATGCATCCGCATACAGACAAATAAATGACAAATAAACTAAGGATTTTTTTTTAGATTAGCTTATTAATGCACAGTGGAATCCGTTTACAATGACATCAAAGGGAAATGACAAACACGTCATACTAAGCGGACGTCATACAAAGCATTTTCTAGAAAATAAACAACGTCCTGCTTTTGTTAGATATAATTGTAAGTATTTATTTTAATAGAGAGAAATACAGCATATTAAGACTCGTGACGAGAGAAACACAGAATATTAACGTCGTCGAGGGTCAAGTGACCCTCCCGAACACTGCCGAAGGTGTTAGGAATCATATCGGTCACTTTGAACGACATAATTTTCCATGAAATTAGGACATAATTTGTTAAAAATCGATCATAAAAAGCGACATGTCACAATAAGCGAAGTCATTATACCCGATTTTGTTAAAAAGAATTTTATATGAAAACCAAACTTCGCTGTATAATTACGTCATATTAAGCGGTTGGTCAATATAGGCGGAGTCATAATAAACGGATTCTACTGTATTTAGTTTGGTGCGGAGTCCACACACCACTAGCATACTTCTTATGACGCCACTTACTTCTTATGACGCCATCGAACATAGCTATCATTTCATCTGGATTATCAAATTGCTTACATAATGATTTCTGATACTTTTTACTAGGGTGTTATTTCGTCGATGCGATGTTGTATGGTAATTAATTATTGTGATTGTTTCAATTTTCCATTAACGTCGTTGGCTCGCATCCCTTTCTTGAGCAGTTCAGAAATTTAGACAATTCAACTGCAGGACGTAAATCCCGAAATGTTTGGGCATAATATTGGCACATTACTAGTCAATCCAAGGGGGCCTGTTATGCCTACAAAGGAATATCCCATTAAAACCATAACAATTCCCCCATTTATCCAAAAAATAAATTAACCCGCTTATTCAAAAGAGAATTGGACATTGTTCCTTTCTTTCTCACATTTTTAAAATTCGTCCTTTACATCCCAGATTGTACACTCCGTGGTCTGAAAGTGAGAATTTTAGATCACGTGTATATTGGTTGTTCCTCTCTAAGCAGATATCCACTTTTCTATCAAACCTTGTCTAAAATTGCCTCCCCTCCATTCAACAGTCCTCTCTTCTCAGTTTCTCTAAACTCGACTCCAATCTTCAATATAATGTTGAAATTTGATCATTTAAATAAAATTAATATATAAATTCACCTTGACTCCCACCATAATTTGAAATGATGGCCTTGTAGGTAATTTTTAGAAGCATATCATGAAATGAATGAGTTTTAACGTATCCTGATTTCAAGTAAACTATTTTCTAGTATTTTCTATATATTTTATTAGTTCATTATATCCGGCTCGAAGGACCAAAAAATGGGGTTTGCTAGGAACTTTCTTAGAAGGTGGGAAATAAGGAAGCGTAAACTCACTGTATACTGGGATGATAATGTCCGTATAAACTCACATTCGACATTAAATGTTCCAAACTGTGCACAGATTGTATGATCACCAAAAGTTATAGTTTGAAGTCTTTACGTAAACAAATAATTTTCACTAGCATTTGAGAATACAAGGTAGAAACTTAATCACGGAAATAATGCTCGCTTGTTGAAGGTTGCCAATGCACTGATTTGCAATATCATCAAGTAGGTAGAAGAAAGTATTTAGATGGGTAGGTGGGTATGTAGGAAGTTGTAGGAAAGGACAAGATATATTCCAAACAGGCCTAGAACACCCTTGAAAATAAGAAGAGTGAATATAAGAAACAATAAAAAAAAATCACCAGACCGCGCGCCTTGTTTCACTGTGAATATTTTTACCGGTTTGCAGATTATGTATCAGCAAAGTGAGATTGCGTGATTAGCGATTAGAGATGCGCGTTTGTTTAAAAAGATTACAATGAAAAATACTCTTGTATTAGAAATTGTTTGACGTTTTTTACTTTATATTACCCCAGAACATTTGTACATCAACCTGTTCTCGCAACTGAAATCACGATTATTTTCAATATTGATACCAACGCTCATACATTATCTAACTATACTAAATAAATACGATCGAAAATCTACCACAGTACACATTACGAGGAAAGTACCTGCTGGGGCTCGTAATATTACTGTGACGCGTTAGTTATTTACCGGAGAGGTATTATTTGATTTCGGTGGCGTTTGATTGATTTGATAAGAATCGTTATTGAATACCGTCGCGCGTCGTATGAATCTGTCCACACCGATTTGTTTTATTATTCTGAAGAGATTTAGTGCCGCCAATATTATTGATTTGTTACTTATCCTATCGACGCCGTATAGTTTTTGGCATATGGGCAACACGTGAATTGATAGTACAACAATATTCTTCAATTATTGTTTGTGCGTTTATTTAATATAATTTTTTTCACATTACCGTTTTTTTCATATAGCAGTTCCCGAGGAAAATCATTTCCCTCAGGGCTTGTATCATTTAGGGGATCCTGTGTGGAGGGTATTTTTAATGAAAGGATAGAGAGGAAATTCTGGGAAAGAAAAAGGTATAGGGGTGTTTAGGAATCTGAGGGTCTACGTGTCCAATAGTGACGTACGAATCCATTTTTTCAACTGTGCGTCGCCTTAGTTCTTAATTGTCCAAACGACCATTAGATAATTTTACAAGAGAAGGTTTTCTTTGATTATTTCAATGAAAAATTATGAAAGGTGATTGAGATAAAGTTATTTCTGTAAAGGTAAAGATCTATCATTTTTTATACTTTATTTTTAATTTTAAAGTGGAAATTGAACAAAAACTAAAATGATCGTTTGGACAATTAAGAACTAAGACAACGTAAAGGCGATGGGTCTAGAGAGTCCGGCTGGAGAGGTCGAAAGGCCTCCCTCAACGAGTCTCTCAGTAGGCAGGCAAACGCATTCGCCGTCAAAACCTAGACAAACTTCACCCTATGAATTCGGGCACTCCTGCTATTTCACCAAACGTAGCAAATCACTTTGGGTGATCTATGTCAGGGGTGTTGGTTATCCAATAATTCCGGTCGGCGGTACCCACACCCGCCTCCCGAATCGTAGAATTTCACTGGGAGGATACTGAAAAAAGTATTTTTTTAATTGTTGTACTACAGACTAATTATTCATTTAAGCCTCGATTACATAGAGCGAGTGTACAAGCCACTAGCCGGTAAGTTTAAAAGCGGGTGAATCGGTGACTGAGAATGTTATGATGACACATAAAACTGTCTACTCGCTCAGTAGCGACAGTAGCAGTTAAAATAACGACTCTCGCGCGAACCAACTTGGTCGACATTTTGTAAAAAAAACTTGAGCTCGCAGCTAGCGCCACACGCTAGCCAGTAGCGAGAATTACGGCTCCCGCGCGAACTAATTCTGACAGCTACGAAATCAGCTGTTGGTAGGCCGCCATTTTGAGCGAGTAAAGAGTTAAGTTGACCACCTTTGAACTTTTTTCGTAGCATGACACTGAGCGAGTTTACTAACAGATAGTGAATTTCCCAGACAGTAGCTTGTAAACTCGCTCAATGTCATCGAGGGTTCACGAGTACAAGATTTCTTATTTTAATAATCTTAACAAATGAGAAGACAGCTTTAGGATTATTTAAATATTATTTTTTATTTTAGAAATTTCATTCAATAGTACGTCCTCATTGTCTTCTATTATATTATTTTTGTCATGCTATGCTGTGCTAGAACATCGGTTCTGCCATGTAGTATCTTGAACACGTCATGGTGGCGATTACAGCTGATGTTTCCAGGAGCATATTATAAGCCAAGAAGAAAGAGAGAGTTCTAAAATTAGAGTTAGGCACTGTATTTAAATTCTAACGTTTAAACAATATATTTTCGATGTTGATGTGATGTAAGTACGTAACATTCAGAAATTCAAAAAAGAAAAATATTTTATTTTTATTTTCTTAAATAATGAATTCATCTAACCCTTCTTGCATCCATTTGTGGTGTAATGATCAACGTAGTTGCCTACCAAGCAGTTGATCGGGGATCAGTTCACGGCCATGGCTGTTTATACTGGTATATTATTTTTTTTTTATTTAAAACATTAATTTTTCCTTTTATAAATACATTTTATTTCCAAGATTTTTCACGGGGCTGCGCTAGTGGTTATACAAATTTTCAATGTATGTTTTGATAATTAGTAAGTTATCATTTTGAAGAGAACAGACGCAGTACATTTTTACAGATAAGTTTTCGAGCAATATATTGATAGTACTTCAAATAATTGGCAAAAATAAAGATGATGTTCAAGCCAAAGGTTGCCGACACGAGGGTGGTTGGGTTTGTTGGTTGGTTGCAGCCTCGTATCTTGGATATTTATGGCAGCCTTCTGAAGGTATGACAATGGCGGGCACAATAGTGCGAGCATAACGGTAGAAGCCTTTCAAGACCTCCGCTGCAGACCGGCGTCGCGACGCCCGCGCATCTCTCATCTCCCACGGTCGTCTCTCATCTCCTGTCTCAATCTACCAACACGTAGACCGGTGATGTAATGTTCAATACACGAGCCTCAATTTAAAAATAAACCCCGTCGGCGTCGATTTAAATCATTACGACACCAAGCAATTAATCACACTTTCGAGTCGTCGATTTTATTTTTTATCCAATCGATGGTGTTTTATATAGATGCTTGGTTTTGGCCACCTAAAGTAAACACCTCCATTCCTGCTACTTTTCTATGTACAGTACTTCAGTAAGTATGTTCATCTATGACACCCCCAAATGTTGTGAGGCTGAAGGTAGTAGGGAAAGGAAAAAAATGGAAAAGAAGAATGTTGGGCAATACCTGGCTATTCAAATCTGATCACCAAAACACGGCCCAAAGCTACTTCAAGCAACGTTTCGATGCTGAATGGTGGTCTTACACCAAATGTATCAAAGTATTTACCACTCTGAAAACGTGCCACAAATAAAATACATGGTGGCATTAACCTATTTTTGGCATTTTGGGAGATGGGTATGGGTACCGCCGCCCCGGGAGTCATTTATTGGATAACCAGCACTTCTGCCACAGGTCACCCTAAGTCGTTCATTAGCATGGGTGTCCGGGTTCATGGGGTGAGGTTTTTCAAGGTCTTGGCAGCCGATGTGTCTGTCCACCTGCTGCGTGGCGGGCCGGATCGAGAGAGACTGGTTGAGGAGATCTTTTGACTAATGCGTAGAGCTAATGTAAAAAAAACGTGAAGAATCACGGAATACTATGATTTCAATTTAAAAAAAGATAATTAAAATTATTTTCTGTTTAAATATTAAATTATAGGCATGTACCTATTTCGTACAGTGTCTGAATCCTTTACTCAATAAGTTTCAATTACAAAATGACAGATAAATTCAAAGACAATTTAAGTTCATTGAACCAAATTTACGCGGGATATTCAACCGAAATTACTATTTTTGATTATTTTAAAGCCATTAATTTAGAAAAACCATAAATTAATCAAATAAAATTGGTTAGGAATCTCTAGAAAGAGATATAAATTTACAAAAGGCAATTAGGGTATAAATACCAAACATTATTTAACTTATGGTCGCTTTACAGAAATCACTTCCCAGTTTTAAAAAACAGCAAACTTGTATGGGGAAATAAAATCTCAGCGCCGAATGAATACAGAAACCATCATTACCTTAGACACGCTTTTCCCCCTCTCCATACCGGTTCCATTTGGAGCCGGCTGGGCTCGCGAATGGCCTCGAGCGAATCTAAAAAATATGACGTCATCATTCTGGTGTGAACCAGCGTCGAGTTCTCGTCGGAATATTTTACGAAATAACAGGGCAAAAATGGTGGCTTGTTGTATGAAAACGTGTAAAAATGGAAGTGAATTAGAGAATAAGCCCAATTGTCGTATTACATTCCATAGGTAAGCATTATTTTACTTTATTTGAAGCTTATTCAGATCATGTAATATGATCAGTTTTAGTAAAACATCTATCACCATAAAAAATGTAGACGTTTCTCAAGTGTGCTCGTCGCTGTCTACTGGGGTAAGTAAATTATGAAACATTTATAAAAGTGTGTTAATTAAATGCGGCAACAAAATATTCGACTCTGAAAATAGATTTACTTTGCCGTATTTGGACTTCGCAAATTTGTGGCGTGGCGAGCAATTCGCGCTCCCATGTAAAAAAATCTATTCATTCAAAAGCAGATTTTACTTTTAAGCACTAAATGGGGATATTATAATGCGAGATGCCTTTATACTGCCAGATTGATTTATTGACGAATCACATATCATCCCAGTCATCTTCCCCCTTTCGCGTCCCGCTGTAGTTGGTTTGTACCCCTCATCTCTCTGTTCTCGTCTAGTAATATTCATATGTCTATGATCATTATAAATCCCTCTTATAAATATGTTTCTTTTTGTAAGAAACTGAATATAATCGGTCATACAAATATTAACATTAAAAAAATACAAACTTTTTTTATCAATAACGCTCTCGTAATACATAGTTTTTAGTGAATCACAACACTTTTGATATGTGCAACGAATGCCATTAGCGCAGCAGAAGGATATTTTTTACTTTATCGTACTGCGCACCATTGCAATCTAGTTCAGAAAAATGGTTGTGTGGCCGTTTTCATACATAATTTAAATTTGGATTTGAGGCCAAATTACGCAACCAAACTAAATATTATTTTTTACATCAAATGGTATAGCAAATATCTAGTAAGTATATGTGCTACTTTATTTGTGTTTTTAATGATTAAATATAGGTCATTGATTAGGGGCGAATAGGGCAATTATTTGTGAGTAAATGATAAATATTTGAAAAAAATATTTTGAATCTACTTCCTCCAATAATAAAGGGTCTTCTATTAAAGACTTCCTAACTTTGACAGTTGATAGTTGATATTGTTGAAGCGACGTCTGTCAAATTGGCTGTCATTTATTCAGTCTGTTTTTCCAAATCACCATGGATGGATAGAGCGTTCAACAACAAGTGTAAATGATAATTATGTTTTAAATTTAATTAATTGTTTAATGATAAAATCTCACGTGGAGGAGATGTGAACTGGCCACCGAGATCGTGCGATTTGACCCCGTTAAACTTTTTCTTGTGGGGTTTTCTTAAGTCGCAAGTGTATGAGAATAATCCACATACCACAGCGGCCCTCAAAGCCAACATAACCCATGCCATCGGTCAAATTCAGCCTGATTTATGCGCCAGAGTCATGGAAAATTGGACATTTCGGATGCGCGCCACCCAGAGAAGCACACAAAATCAAGCAATATTGTTTTTTTTAATTATCTTTATATCATAATTTAATCATAATAAAAAAAGCATAAATCCGCACAAGATATTTTATATAAATTTTGAATAAAAAGAAATCATTTAGTTTAGTTAGGTATTTTGGCCTCAAATTCAAATTAAATCGTTTTACCACAAAAGGCCATATTTGTCCCAACTCACATAGTTCTCATAGAAATCGTCGTGTCCTATCACACTGAGAAATACGATCTAAACGGTATTGGGAACAGTAAACAACACACTATATATATTCAATTGTAAAAATTAATTACGAAATTATTAATGCACACCTTTATGAAAACGAAGTTAAAATTATGAAACTTTGTGAATTTTTTAGGAATTATTATTACACGAAACGACAAAAAAGTAATGAGACGATTACATTTATAATTCATTTGGGCAATAAAATATGTGTGTGCATTTATTTTTTTCATTACCAGTAATTTAAGTAAAAAAAAAACGTAAGATGAACCATTTTTAAAACTTTTTAATGTTTGAATTCAAAATTTTGAATAATAATTTGAATACTAATTTCATAGGATATTTTATCATCTTTCAAAAACAGTTTTTCGTTTTTGATTACGTTCACAAACATTCCATTTATTTTGATTTTATTACAAAGCGGAAATATTTTTGCCTGCTGACAAAATACGACCAATTTTTGAAAGGTTCGTATGAAAAAGGCCATTTCCTCAAAATTTACCGGAATTTATGTTTGTATAAATTTTACCTAGCACATAATCCGGCAGCAACTCTGTGAGATTACCTCTATGTTCAATAGATTCCTTTTAAAGGAAAGGCCAATCTTATCGGTTCCGCATCGAATGAATTTTCGGTAAAACGCTGCAATCTTACGGCCGGAATAGGGGAATATATAGTTTCCCTTTCACAAGGGTAACAATATCCAGGGAAATGCATTGCATTTAGCGCCGCATGACGTACGAGTGGTAGACGTTTTCCCGTGAGGATCTGACCCATTTGCGTTCGATGAATGAAATATCGGGAAAGGTAAAGTATTGAATTCGAAAAGATTAATGTGATAACTGTAAAGCAATATCCCCGTTCCTTGGCTATTATATGTGTGTTATATTCGCAGTTCAAACAAATTAGAGATTTATTACAAGTGGCGATGACCATAGATAGATCGAACGTCTATCGAATTCTACATTTCAGAATATATTTAGTAGTGTCCGACCAAAACAGGACTTTCTACTGAAACCGAAATCGAAACCGAATCTTCGGCATCTGTCTCAGTTTCGGCCGAAACCGAAACTTTTTTAGACATGTTAAAAATCTATTTTTTACTGTAATTTAGCTTATTTTTTTACACCTATTCAGACAGATAACACGTTTTAAATGAAATAAAAAACAACGATCGAAGAATGTGATATTTTTTCTATTACTGCTATAAAACAAACAAAAATTATAAAAATTAACATAATATTAACTACTTCTTGGAACAAAAATTTGTTAACAAGCAACTTACTTACCCGCCCTTGAAGTGACTTTTCACAAAAACGGCGCTCTACAAATTGTCCAATTATTATTATTACTACTACATTATAAAGGAAGGACCTCAGTAATCGAGTATTTTAATATTAATTGCATTTAAAATCACAACATTACACGTGTTAAATGAAATTTAAAAAAAAGCAATAATTGAAGTATGTGAAAAAATATATATATTTTTTTTTAATTACTGCTTTAAAATTTAACTTACCAAAACTACAAAAATTAACGAACATGTTGAACTACTTCTTAGAACAAAATTTTGTCAATAATTAACACTTACATTATAAAGGAAGGACCTCCTTAATTGAGTATTTTAACCGGCCGGCGAACTCAGCTGATGATGGCGGGTGAAACACGAGCTATGAATTCACCTGAAGTCAGCCGAATGACAGGCCGTAATTTACGAACGCAGAGTTTCGGTGCGGTCGAAGGTTGGGCTGATTTTCTGCCGAAACCGAAACTGATGCCGAAACTTGCCGAAACCGAAACCGAACCTTCGGTCGGTCACTAATATTTATTATACATATCTTTCAGAGAGATCAAATATATATCGGGACAAATCATGACTTTCAGTAGTGATACACCTCTCTCTCTCTGATACATTCTTTGATATTAATAATCAATTATCTACTAGAAACTTTACTCAGCTAGAAATGCCTGTCAAATTATTGAAGAAAAAACGTTGAAAAAAGACAAAATTATTACCACAGTTTTATTATCATTTTATAGCAATACGTTGTACTATTTTATTCTCAGTGGTAAATCGTCTATTCCTTGTTTTATTATATAAAATACAAGTCTAATTCCAATTCAATGCCACACGTACAAAATAGGTATCTTATATTGTTAATTTATAAAATATCAAGTATTTATTTATTTAACGCCATAAAAAGGTTTTTACATCACCATGATAAGATTATAAGAGGGTATCAGTAGTATTAAACCGTTAGCTTCTAAGCCCCGACAGATCAACGGAATCGATTTTCGGTTCAAAAAAGAATGACTACTTAAGAAATTTTTTTATCGATTTTACTCGAAGTAATTGATCTTATTAAAAAATGATTTTTATGCTGCTGCATTGCTACAATTATAATCAAATAAACTTTCAAACCGATAAATTAATAATACTAGCCTACGAAAACGATCCACCTCTTATTTTCACAAATCAAGTATCTACACCGTTGTTCAAAACTTTTCCGAGAATGCTGAATTTCATGAAGTTCAAAATTAAAACATTTTAATATGCTTGCAACTACTCGTATAATGTCTTATATCAAGACAAATTGATTGATGCCATAAACATTTAAAATTCAAAAGATCTGTAACTAATTATAGAAATGACCTCACTCCAATATTATCACCTCAAGTGAATTAAAAAAAAAAATAACTATAAACTTAATTTTAACTATAGTTAAATGACTTACATTGAAGTTCCTAATAAACGTTATTGAAGGAGTAATAAAATCTTTCAAATTGAGTTATTAAATAACAATATTGCATTATTCAATCCAATGACCCAAATGTGAAGATTGTATAATGCCATAGAATCTGACGATGTAGACGTCTTTATTCACAGCTTCATATATTATAAAATGATATTGTAATTTTATTAGCTAGAAGCTAATACGACGTTATGTTTAATAAAAATATTTGTGCCACCCACGTGGAAAGGAAAAATGGCTCAAGCGCCATTCACCTGGAAAGGAAAAATAGCTCAAGCGCCATCCACCTGGAAAGGAAAAATGGCTCAAGCGCCATCCACCTGGAAAGTAAAAATGGCTCAAGCGCCATCCACCTGGAAAGTAAAAATGGCTCAAGCGCCATCCACCTGGAAAGGAAAAATGTCTCAAGCGCCATCCACCTGGAAAGGAAAAATGGCTAAAGTGCCATATAGCTATCTAAACTATCTTTTATATAACTAAAAAAATATGGAATTGATTTATTACCATGTATTTTCTTCGTCCCTTCTTCTCTTTCTCTGTACTTTATACTTACTTTGTTTTATATGTCATGTTGCATCTGATTATTTATGTTATTTCACTGGTAGCATCTCCACCTAGTAAGAACTAAACTTTGATTTACGCATCTGTGAACATTTTAAGAAAGATGGCAATTTCATGAAAGGTAATAATGTTAACACTCTGTAAATGTTTCAAACAATAAAAAACTACAAATTAAATTAAATAGATGGTAAAAAACTGAAAAATTTGAATATAAGCATACACTATATAATTATTGACAAAACGTGGGTAGGTTCGCGGAAAAAAGTGTGAATATTATATTAACCGGATTCTGATAACAAGGCTGGAAATAAGCCTGAATACGAACTTAATGACTTACCTGCTGCCCACATATTTATATAAGTGTACCAAAAAAATATAGAACTAAGTGTATTAGAGGGGAGGTAGTGTACTAGTGAATCAGATTGATAATAATTATTCATTCAACAGTGCCATAAAAATGTAAACAAGAAAACAAAGTTGTTTTTTGTTTATTTCTTAATTATCCACAATCTACAATTATGGAAAAGTTTTTACTGAAAATATAAATGATTAATTTTAATGAATGAATACACATTAATCAATTTAATCTTAATGACTCTCAAAGTAAAATTTCAAACAGGAAAATTAGGAAAAGATTCAGTAGCATCTCGAAACTAAGCCTTGCCGGGGCTCTGCTCTAACCACCGGGCTCATTCGACCCTACACCCTTCGGTCAGATTTAACTGTATCATACTTCGACTAAGGCTAAGATCCTGGGTTCAATTCCTAGGTGTTTGCTTGATTTTTTGTTTCATGTTTTCGAGTCTTTAAAAATTAAATATTACAATTTAAGGGTTTACTCATTAATTTATTAAAATAAAAATTCATCCCTGACTTATAGAACAGTCTATAAAGTCTAGAAGAGTCTTTTTCTTATTCCTTGCACTGTCCGAACTCATTGCCTAGGTAGGCTGTTGGGGTCAGCTCTTCTCGTCTTCAGGCTATATTGTCTTTGGTTCTGGGTATCGCTTTAATCCAGGTCGTTTCTCTGCAATATTTTAGAGCATCGAGTCATCCAGGAAATCTTTGGTCTTCCTCTGGATGACTGTCGATAAAGCACCATAAACATTGCCTGCTTCACTGTGTGGTCTGGTGGTCTCTATCTTATGTGTACATACCATAAGAGAGGCGGGAATGGGTACCACCTCCCCGGAAACCTTTATTGAACAACCAATACCTCTGCTATAGGTCACCCCAAATGGTTCGCTACGTTTGGTGATTTAGCAGGGGTGCCCGGGTTAATGGGGTGAGGTTTGTCTAGGTCTTGGAGGCGGATGACCAGGACACACTGAAATTATTTTCCTCAGGGCCTCCTGTGTGGAACTCATGTAAAAAAAAAAATTACAAAAAAAGATCCTTTTTTAAACTTAAGTAGAAGGGTAATATTGCCACAACCAAAGATTTTCTACTGAAATCATCTTTTTATAAATTCCCGGAACTTTCGAAAAAACAAATATTCACTTTTATTCGCATGAAAATTGAATATTGTTCCACTCCTTCTCACCTTTTTAATATTCAAGCACTTTACTGAATGTATTCAGTATGGCCTTGAAGTGGGAAATTTACATCACATATTCTTTGGATGTCCTTCTCTATACAAACACCCAATTTCTATACATACAGCTTTATCTAAATTTCCTTTCGCATTTCAACTTTGCTACTAACTCTATCAAAGTTTTTAAAAATTAATTTATTAATGTGAAAACTTCTCTAGTATTGTTGTGATTTGAAACTCGATGAAACGAAAAAGCGACACTAAAAACAGACTAACACCAGGATTTAGCCTGCGAGAGAATGAGATAGAATAAACGGTCTCATCTTTGTGCGGTGCTTCGTAGCTTCCCCACTCTTGTCTACTTTAGTTTTCTAAAAGTTTCACTTCTACCGCGTCTGAAATGCATACTTGTAATTTTTTTATTGAAGTGAAAACTTCTTTAGCACCGTTGTTATTTGAAACTCAATGAAATGAAAAAGTGACACTAAAAATAGACAAACACGTACATTTATAGGATTTAGCCTGCGGGAGAATGAGATAGAATAACCGGTCTCCTCCTTGTGCGATGCTTCGTAGCTTTTCCACTCTTGTCTACTTTAGTTTTCAGAAATTCTCGCCTACAGCTACACTTCTATGAACTACATACTTGTAATGTTTTTTTTTTTTTTTTTTATCTAAGTGAAAAAATCTTTAGCACCGTTGTTATTTGATGAAACCAAAAAGCGACACTAAAAATAAACAAATACACACATTTATAGGATTTAGCATGCGAGTGAATGGGATACAATAATCAGTCTCCTCTTTGTGTGGTGCTTCATAGCCTCCCCACTCTATGTAGTCTACTTTAGTTTTCTTCTACCGCGTGTGTACTGCAGACTTTTTTATTGAAGTGAAAATTTCTTTAGAGTCATTGTGATTTGAAACTCGATGAAAAAAAAAAAGCAACACCAACAAGAGACAAACACATCTTTAGGATTTAGCCTGCGAGAGAATGAGATCGAACAATCGGTTTCCTCTTTGTGTGGTGCTTCGTAGCTTCCCCACTCTTGTCTACTTTAGGTTTCTGAAGGTTTCTCTTTTACCGCATGCGAACTACACACTTGTATTTTTATTTATTTATTTTTAAACTTCCCCTAACTAGGCCTGCTGCGGTGGTAATATAAAACAATTAAGATTAAAATAATAAAAATAATTCAAAGATAACACATAAGTAATAAAACTATAAATAATATAATTAATAGATATTAAATAAAGTTTTTATTCCAGGATGTGGGGAGGATAGTGCAATCCCACACGTCTCACATGATTGTACATATTTATATAATATATTTTAATATAAAAATGATTATTATTCGGCGTCTCCGTTTCTGCTGTCAAGTTATTGGTAGCTGACAGATATGGGTTCCTCAGTGTTGGTAGTCAAACCCGGAGAAGTTGGATAACAGCATGACTGGGTATACACACGCGATCCGAACCACGATTATGAGAAAGGAATGTGGCAACCAACGTGCAAGAGACCAAAAATCCTTGATTCTGAGCAAAGGAGGGCGGTCCGTCTAATTGACATCGCTGGTTGCCGCTGTCGGTTTTTTATTTTTTTTATGTGCAAGCCTTCACAAAAGCGCCACTGTTTATACAGGGTAACTCCGTCGAGTAACGAGTCGAGGAAACGAACCGTTCTCGTGAAGCCAACATCAAATGTGGTGATTGGGTGTTCAGGGTGCAGTGGGGATCAATGCAGCTACCTCGTAAGAGCAGACTCCATTAAAATACCTGTATAATAAACTCAGCATACCTACATTGGGTCTGGGCATTAGAGAAGACAATCGCTCTGTTAACAAGATTGTCAAATGGACTGATTAATTTATCTGTGTTTGGTAATCAAATCTGAATAGCCAAGTACTTCCACACCTTCCTCTTCCCCATCTCCTTCCCCTCCCCACTACCTAGAGCCTCACAACATACCTAATTGGGGATGCCATTACTGATGGCTCCAGATGGGAGCAGTTGGGAACGTTGTGAGATACTCACATAAAAAAAAAATATGTATAAAGAAGAGAAGGTTCGATTTTAACGCAAATCTAAGATTTTGTTGTAAAATTGATGAATTTTTGCACGCTTGACCTTCAAAACAAGAAGAAGGTCACTTTCTACAAGATATTTCCAAAAATCACCCCATCCCATCCCTTAAAGCAGAATTATGATTCTTCTTGATGAAATTTTGCAAACTTGACTTTCAAAATAAAAGAAAAATTACTGACGACATCTAATTTCTAAAAACTCTGCGTAAAAACCGGGCAATGCCGGACTTCAATTAGTTAATTTACAAAAAATGTTAAAAAAACAACACGAATTAAACATTACTTAGGTATTTCTATTTTTCTAAATGTGTTATATCACCATTGAAAAGTAAAAAGCAAAAAACAATTATTAAAAAATATAAACGTAAAGAAAAGGGATTTAAATGCTTTTGTACTCAGTGTACCTTTGAATTTCTCAATTGTTAGAATGATAATGGTCTTCTATGATTTGTTTTAGGTAGGTACGTTTATCTTTTCATCAGCAGTACCTACTTCAATTCTTCTCGTCATCTTCACCGTTCTAACAAGATCAGGAGAGGGATTCATCAGTCTTTTATTAGTTCTACCGTTCATCTCTTTGTTGAACAAGAATAGCCCAATTTATAGGCAGGTAAAACGCCGGCATTAAAAATATATAAATGTAAAACTGATAGGGCATTAGAAATGTGTAAACCTTTATCAGGTTTGGCAGGAGACTCTGTAAGGGCCAGGAGTTGCTGTTTATCAGTTGATGTTTATGTAATCAATGATTATTATTTATAGTAGAAAATACGTCAATACAGTGTATCTGGTTACCTACTGAGATAAGGAGTTTTCCTACAAACGTTTTGCAGCATATGGGTACTCATTGATTTCCACTAAATAAGTGTTTGCATACAGGTACGCGTGTACAAAATACTGTCAGCCTTACATATTTAAACACGAGTTTTGCTTCCATGACGTAATATAAATACCTTCAAAAAGCGTACCTTAATAATTTATATCTAATATTTTTTTTAAGTTTTTGAGCTTTAGTTCTGTAACAATTTCTGGACATTTTGATTTGAAGAGTTGTATTACTTAATTTTTATTTATCTGCTACCGGTCTCGAAACTTCCGTGTAATGACACTTTCACTACCCCACATAATAAAATTTTTTTTTTTTAAATAATTTTTAAGTTAGTTTTAAGGCAGTATTCCAATCTAGAAAAAAAAAAATTTTCTTCATTTTCCAAAGTTTAAATATTCAAAAATATCTCATTAAAAGGATTTTACGAAATTCGTATTATTTTAAAAGTTATAACCATTTTAATGTCGTGGTTTAGACGGAATCTAACCAGAATCTAAATAGTACAAAATTTTAAACAAACTACTTTTTTACTCAAAACTACTTTTTTCGAGACGGTTGATACGATATACCAAGTTCTACCAAGCCAATTTACTTAAAATTTGGTGTGAGCCTTTTCTATACATTATTCTAACGCGCTAACTAAAACTATAACAATTTTTCAATTTTTATTATTTTTTCAAAATTTGGAAAGTCAAAAAAACTGGTAAAAAAAATGTCTTTTTCATTTCAGACAGCCGCTATTTTGCAAAAAAAAAATTTACTTTTCCTTAGTTCGGGTCATAGCTGCATTTGTTTGGATTAAGAATTAATTTGTTGTTTTTTTTAGATTATTAGGAGGGTTGCAATCATGTAATACAGGGCGCGCCATTTTTTTGAGACTCCCCACTTTAACACCCTATAACTTTTGAATTTTCAATTTTTTCATTTGATTTTTTTAATGTATTTAATGTTTAATAAATATTTGGTAAAGTAATGGCTGGTAAAAATATAATTGTTTTTTTTTATTGCACATGAAAAAACACATACAATTCTTGCTTTTAGACTAGAATACTCCTTGATTGCTAGTGAATGACACGGATGTGTTGAAACTGGTAGCAGATAGATAAAAATTACGTTACAAATCTACATCTGTATGTATAAAAATCAAAAAATGCTTGCTTGGGGATATATATAGGCACGTATATAAGTTTCGAGTCGTCTATGTATTGCTATATGAAGCATAGGAAATGTTTGAAACTTTCAAAATACCTTATTTAACCCCCGCGAAGATCTTTGGATTATTACAACCACTTGACAATACATCTGAAAAGTTTTTTAATCATTACAAAAACTCTTGCGAAACTGTCAAAAATGTCAAAATTTGAGAATGACATTAAGCAAAATAATGATTATTTGAAGTACTCGCTTAATACTTTGAATCGAGTCAAGAATTGTAGATATTTTGTTAGGTATCAAATTTAATTGATTGTTCTCATAATATACAAAAAGATTATTTTATATATATTATATGAAAAATGAAAATTTAAATAAAAGAATTGTACACTAGTTATTTGAAAACAGACTGTACTGGGACTGAACATACGGACCGCGGGAGGGGGAAGCGGGAGAGGGGAGAAGAGGAGCGGGGACGCACGGGAAAGTCAGAGAAACCATTTATTTCTTTGAATACGCCATTGCATCGCTTGCCGGTAACCAGCTAGTGTGAAATAAAACTCTTCAAATATAAATCTAACATAGTTTGTTAAAAGATCTGCCAGGTATATTTTTTTACATGTGACCGGAAAGCATCGTTCAGCAGTCTCCGAAGCTAAAACTCTTCTGTTAAACTCAAATTTAGACATAATCACGTCTAGTAACATCCAAAAAAATCGACAATTTAGTTTCCTTCAACGAATTCTTGCATTCACATGCTTATTGTATCTCTAAGTGACCAGCCCGAGCAGTGGGCATTATCGAAACCAGAGTCAGAGCCTTAGAAGCTTGATATACCTAAAATACAGGACCCGCGTATACTTTAATAGTATACAACTGTACACTGGTCTGAAATAATATTACATATTTTTAGAAATTCTTGACTCTCTTCAGAAACAATTTGGGTACCACCATTTACTGGATAACTAACTCCTCTGACATAGGTCACCCAAGTGGTTTTTCAAGCAAAAAATCTGGTAAAATAGCGTGTCCGGGTTAATGGGATGAGGTTTGTCATAATCTTAATGGAGGATTCGTCTGTCCACCAACCACGCGGCAGGCCTGATCATGAGAGACTGGTTGAGAGAGACACGCTGACTTCTCCAGTAGGACAATCTCGGATCGTCTTGCACCGCGGTGGGAGGGGTGGAATCATCCGTCCGTCACTCCTGGACACACTGACCCCCAGATTCCCACACACCCGAAACGCAGTACCGAAGGAACTGTTATCATACCTTTGACAAAACTACTGTAATCATCTAAAAACTGAACTGCCTGGTAATATAACGCCTTAAAAAGGCTCAGATAATAAAAAAGCCTTAAAATATACGTAGTACCTCCTATTTATTACAAAAAGCCTGAATTCACAAGAAAAGCTCTTTAGACGGCCTTCGGATGGTTTAATTACTAAATGAGGCCAAACAAATTTTCCAACAATTATTATAACCATGAAATATTTCGTATCATAAAACCAGCCTATTGAACTATATGACATTGTTCACACCACACTAACTTCTAATGTAGAAGTTTTGACCCAGTATAATGGTGAGACTAGACTTCAGAAACTGTGATTAATATTTTGCCTAATATTATTATTAATTAACGTTAGTCAGAATAAATACGCGTTAATGCTATGACGCACTGCGACAGGTGATGAGCAAATTCACATTTTTTTTAAGACGTTGCACCGCGTCGTATGAATTCGGAATCAAGCTGCTAACAATAACGCTTCTTATGTAGATGGCTATAAGGTTTAAATTCCCTTTTAACGCTAGCCGCCTGTTTGGATTTTAAGAAAAAAAAAAACAGGCAAAACGCGAGTTTTATTCAATTTTGCGAAGTTCAGGCACAAATATTTAAAGTTTTTCAAATAATTTGATTTTGCACATTATACAATAAAACCATAACCGAAAAGGGGTTCGTAAGTTGGAGATTTTGAACTTTATTTTTTTCTGGGTTTATGAAAATACTTAACAAAAAAATACTCGATCACTTGAAACACAAATATGTGTTCTACTCGGAGAATTTTTTTTCACATTAGCTCCACAAGGAGGCCTTGAGGAAAATAATTCCCATCGGGGCCTTTGTCATCTTTGGGGATGCTGTGTGGAGGGTCTTTTTAAAAAAGAAAGGAGAAAAAGTTATGGGGGTGTCTGGAGGAGAAATCTGGATGTTAGTGCGTCCAGGAGTAACTAACGTATGATTCCAACAATCTCCACCCCACTGCAGTGCAAGGCGATGTTCTGAGAAATAAGAGATCAAAATGTCACACCTCACCCTGTTTCAGCTAGAAGTTTGATAATCTCGGCAAAATTATTCCTATTCACTTATAATGACAATTATTGTATTGCTTAAGGAAATTACTCACAAGAATAAATTGGGAATGTGTTCTCCTCAATTGAAGGTGTGCTTTCACCCACCGCGCTGGGAGCGTTTCACTAAGAGTTTTTTTATTGCTTTCAATTCGTATTACTTATATTATTTTTAAGATATCTATCTTATAGTCTATTCATTTTACTTTTGATTGTATTATTTCCTATCTTTTAAATTTTTATTTCAATCTTTAACTTTTCATTATACTTTGTATTTTATAATTTATGCTTTTACTTTATACTTTCATTTATCCATCTTACTTTTTACTTACTGCTTACTACCTCAAATCCTTTTTTTTCCTTTTGTTTTTACATTTATCTTGTTACTTTCGTTTTGGTATTGTATTATAATACATATATAAATATAATTTATGTTAATGGCACAAGTTGTGCCGTATGTTTTTGAAATAAGTAAATAACTCAATTTGCGACCCATTAATTATGCGATTGGTGTAATTCACGAAGTCCATTATTTGCGAAATAATGATGCGAGAAAAGCACTGCGGCGTATTTACGTTTGGGTTATTGCGAACTGACCGGGGAGCGGGGAGAGGAGCGGAACGGACAATAAATAATTGCCATGGAATAAAATGTTCATTCCCAAAATAAACACAAAATCACCCACCGAGCTCAGCCAATAATAACTGGCGCTAACACACCCCTTGCTAAGTCACCAAAAGTAGCAAACCACCTGTGGCAGAGGTGTAGGTTATCCAATAAAT
The DNA here is from genome assembly GCA_936435175.1 of Glyphotaelius pellucidus. Classification (NCBI taxonomy): domain Eukaryota; kingdom Metazoa; phylum Arthropoda; class Insecta; order Trichoptera; family Limnephilidae; genus Glyphotaelius; species Glyphotaelius pellucidus. The sequence goes on from OW386544.1 coordinate 30,147,025, forward strand.
GATTCCCAGGAGGCAGTACCTTGAGTAGTTGATAAGTTTCGCCTCCCAAATTGATTAAAAAGAAATTTAATTAAAACATCTAAAATGTTTCTCAACGATTTAATTTTCAAACCAAAAACATACGATTTTGGATTACATTGCCTTAAATTTGCTCCTTTAAATAAATAAAGAACATGTTATTTTTCTACTGACTCCACGAAATTATAACATAGCACCTGGTTTAGTGGGAAAAGTATGGATTCGAAGTACGGAGATTCAACATCATGAAAGAAGAAACTTTATGTGAAAAAACACGACGTCGCTACTGTGTGAAGACTGCATAACTATATTTCCACTCGTTGGGCAGCTTTGTGAGGTGCTCTAGGAAAGCAATTATTAACGCGAGTCTTGAAGGCGCTCGGATTAAGGAGGAAAAAAAATGCCGGTAGCTCGTTCCATGTGCTAGCCGATTTCACAAAAACTAGTTTTGAAACGACCCCTTCTCATGATATCAACCACAAATGTGAACGTGTGTTCGAGTAGAGTTTCGCGTACGTCCACTGATGCTCAGGGAATCAACGCTGCTAGCTCCTTCGAGCAGGCTCTATTGAAACACCTGTGGAATTGAATCAGCATACTTGCATTGCGTTTGTGCTTTAGACATGGCAATTGGGTTGTTTACAAACAGATTTCAATCAGACGGATCGCCCTCCTTATACAAAATTAAGTAGGTTTGTTTTGGGGCCCAGCCCAGAACTGGCTCTCAAATTTTGCTAATTTTGCTCTGTATTTTCCACCCCTACAGTCTGTTAGATTAATTTATAATCTCATCATACACCTGTTCTAGTGAGCTACGCAGATATTCTGCGGAGTCAGCTATCTTCATAAGTTGACCCTGAAAGTTTTTACCATTTTACTTTCAGTCATTATTTCACAGTCCTCCATGTCAACCGATAAGCAGATGTTGCGAGTTCCATATTCGTCTTTTATTTATAAACTTGGTTTATGAAGTGAAAAATTTTTCAGAACCGTTGTGATTTGAAACTCGATGAAACAAAAATAACGACATCAAAAAGAGACAAGCAAATACGGGTTGTTTTTCTTTTCAACCTACATAACTTTTACCACTCTGTCACATTTTGTTTTTACTGTAAATGAATTCTCTCTGGATCTCAGTGGGGAAATTGTAGCAAGGGGGGAAGAAGGCCTAAAATGCCTATGGGGGGTGACAAACACGAGCTGCTTGTATACCTATTTCGTTTGATCTGAAAGGTTTGGAGTTTAAAAATAGTTTTATATTTTATCTTGTCATATCATTTTTTGTAACATTATAAAATATACGCAAGTCGAAGTGGCGGGAGACCACTGTGATTTGTATGAAATACACTTCTATCACGAAGAGTTACAACTCTGTCACGTAATTTTTAATTCAAAAATATAAACACATTTTTTTTTAAACGCACACAGTCGTTACGTCTTTAGTACGGTAGATTTTAAAGTAATTATTAAATAATAATATAGGTAATTATGTTGAATTTTTCTCCACTAACTGGTGGAGACAACTTGATGTATGTTAAAAAGAAGAACGACCCATACATTTATAGGAATTAGCCTGCGAGAAAGTGAGATGTTATATTCGGTCTCGTCTTTGTGCGGTGTTTCGTAGCCTCTCTTGCCCACTTTAGTTTTACGAAGGTTTCACTTCTACCGCGTGTGAATTTGACACTCTGATTTGTATAAAAATAGTCTAAGTAATGAAATTTGAAACAAATGGTGCATAAAACGTAAACTTAGCATCGTCACTTAATTTATTTTTAAGATTTCTGCAGGAGTCTTTTGAAATCGTCAAATTCAAAAGCGTGGAACTTTTATAAGCGATTCGATTTTATATACAAAGCACGCTGTAGGATGCAATTCCTGAATTGAATTTGTATGGAAATATTTCCGTCTTACGATATTTTCGTTTATAACCATGACTTGACATTTTGAGATGCCCAATTTAAAGGTACTCAATTCCCTGCAACAGAATATCAGCCAGGAGCCCCCCAGAAAAACTCGCCGTGTGGAAATCAATGTTGTGCAGTACCTCTTTGAGGGTTCTTATATTACGTAGTTTAATGTTTTAACAACGAGTATTTACGGAAATTGATTTATTTTGAATAGCAATTACTGAGAAGAAAAAAAATCCGAGTATGCAATTCACACGCGGTAAAAGTGAAACCTTTAGAAAACTAAAGTAGACAAGAATGGGGACACTACGAAGCACTTTTTTAACAATGTGAAGGATGAATTTTTCTATATTTTTGTCGTCGAATTCCGGTGCACCTTTTCCCATACATTTGTTTATTTTATTAGTATTAGTGTTTTTTCTTCGGAGCCGCTAGATGTCGCTGTATTTTGTATTTTCTTCGCCTGTTCATTTTGGAGTGGTTTGAAGATTGGATATTGATTTTACAAAAAAAAAAAATTTTTTTGGATTTCGTACGATTCGATTCTTGGTACGCTGAATGTCTGGCCGCTAAGGTTCGTCAGGATCTTTATACCACTAGACCTAAGGAGATTTGCGTGGGACCGTGGATTTATCATATTATATTGGAACCGAGTAGGTACCCGTAAAATAAATACTTTTTTTATAGCTCTCTCATTCTCTCGCAGGCTAAATCCTATAGATGTATGTGTTTGTCTCTTTTTATTGTCGCTCGCTTCCGTTTCGTTGAGTTTCAAATCATAACAGTGCTAAAGAGGTTTTCACTTCAAAAACTTGTATTTCCTTGCTTCTAAAAAATGGGTAAGATCCATGTTCACTCCTTCTCCTCCAAAAGAGTCTCCACACAGCATCCCTAAAGACAACACAGAGCAGAGCGAATTTTTCCTCAGGGCTTCGTGTGTGGATTTAAAAATTTTAAAAATATATAATTTTATTTGTTTATTAGTTTTATATTTGTTAATTGTTTTTATTTATTTATTTATTCAACATATGGATTTAGTTTCAATGACGCTAGAATTTGGAAAGAAGTAGAAATTATATAAAAAAAGTAGAAATTATAATAAAAAGGAGAAATTAGAATAAAAAGTAGAAATTATGATAAAAAGTAGAAAATATAATAAAAAGTAGAAATTAAACAAAAATTTAGAAAGTAAAAGGAGATTAGAAGTAAATTAACATTACATTATAAAAATGTACTTGTAATGTAATAATGTAATAACTTGTAATGTAATAATGTAGTAACATTTTACCTTTTTTTTAGTGTGGGTGCATGCAAGCACACATGCATATATAGGTGCATACATCTATACATGTACATACACACATATACATACATACTCCCGTATAACAACATCCTCACACATATAAACAAAATGTACACCTTTATCTGAGTACGAGAAACAGGCTACTAACATTATCACAATCACTCATCAAAAAGTCCCCAAGCGCCTTCTTGAAACTGTCGCGTATTTGGCTATTGACTTTATTTCTATTGTTAAATTATTGAAGATTTTAGGAGCAAGAAAGTTAAATTGTGTCTAAGCCATTGAGGTTTTTGTTGGTGGAATAATATAATTGGATTTGTTGTACATTTAAGTTTACAATTTCCTAATTAATTATATCATATTATATTGCAAACTATATTTTTTCTTGATTTGTGTAGCTCCTACAATACATTTTGAACTTTCCAACTGGTGCGGCCTTTAAAGTTTCTGGTAGAGTGTTGTATAACTTCATCCCTTTGTATATTAAACTGTTCTGCGTATTCGTTTTGTCCTTTTTTGTAGTCTGATTTCCTTGCACGTCCTTGTGTTGTGTCTGTGAATGTCGTTGTTGTATATAATTTTGTTTGAGAAGTATTTTGGTAACATGTCAATAAGAGTGACCTATTTATATACAGCACTAGTCGTTGCCTATTTTTAGACTAACTTTGTAATAAAATTAAGTTATGAAACCTTTTTCAAATTATTTCGTTAAATAACCGGTTTCGGCACCATTTCGACACCATTTCGGCAACCATGACATCTTTAGACGTAACATGAACCAATATAAGAAAGGTCTAGTAAATATAAGTGTATTAAACTTTTTATCCGCACCTGAATGTATCAATATCGCGGGAACGACCACAAACAGAAGGCCCATAAAGATAATATTTTCAGATCAGTATAAAAGTGTGACGCAAACAAAGCGATGCCTGCGTCACGCAATGGCGCCAGATTCTGATAATCGATCAATTGAGAAAGTTGCATATTTTTGTGACAGGGCGAGAAAATCCGTTTTCACAATCTGATTAATATAAAATGTTAATTATATACGAAAGGAAATTGGTGGTTGGTCAAAAGACGTTTCAAATTCAATGAACGTTCATTGAATTTATGAACATAAATTTGTAAGATTCATTATGGGGGTATTCTAGTCTAGAAGCATGAATTGTAGGTATTTTTTCGGGTGCAATTTTATTTTTATTTTTATATGAATACCGCACAAGAGTCCCAACTGCTCTCTGGAGCCAGTGAGACTATGGCATCCCCAATTGGGGTATGTTGTGAGGCTGAAGGTAGTGGGGGAGGGGAAGGAGATGGGGGAGAGGAAGGTGGGAAGTACCTGGCTATTCAGATCTGGTCACCAAACACGGCTAAAGCCATTTCAAGCAGCGTTTCAATTCTGAATGATGGTCTTACACCAAGGCGATACTGAGAGTATCTTCCACTCTGGAACATGCCGCAAATATACTATATATTATTTTGAATGAATAAATTGTGAAAAACACAAATTAATCAAATAAAATTTATTTGCCACACCGGGATTCGATCCCGCGACCTTCGGAATGCGAGTCAAGAGCCTTACCGCTGGACTACGCCGGCCGTCAAAAAGCAATAAAAAAAATCCAATATTATTTTTACCAACCATTACCTCAACAAATATTTATTAAACATTAAAGTATACATAAAAAAATCAAACGAAAAAATACAAAAAGGTGCAGGGTGTTGAAGTGGGGGGTCTCAAAAAATGGGGCGCCCTGATTGGCACGATTGCAACCCTCCTAGTAATCAGAAAAAAAAATTAATTCTCAATTCAGAAAAATGCTTTTATGACCAGTACCTCGGAAAAGTAAAAAAAAAAAATCTCAAAATGGAAGCTGTCTAAACATTTTTTACCAGTTTAGTAGTAAAAATTTAAATTTTGTTAAAATTCTGGTAGGGGCGATAGAGTAATGTGTAGAGAAAGCTCAAACCAAGCCAATTGGTTTCGTTGAACTTGAAATATCGTGACAACCGTCTCGAAAAAAGTAGTTTCGAAAAAATATGTATGTAGGTATGAAATTGTCTTTTATTTAACGCTGCGCCTATTTCCAATTCACGTAGGCCTGAAAACATTATTCTCCATCAAAATCCATCCCTTGAATTCGTAAACGATTTGCTTTCACGCGGTACTCCTGTCGAATTGTCCATTTTATAGTCAGCAAATACGTTTATCTTCGTCTTGTTTATTTATCAATGTTCCCTAAGACACCTGTAAAGTAAATTGGTGTAAATGGAACAAAATGGTCTTAATGGCGTGAGGTCTACGCATTTGTCTTTTAGTCCAGAAATTGCGGGAATGATTCACAATAATTTTGAATATTATTATAGTGGGTATTATTTTTAACAATTAAACTTTTAACCTGACCATGAAAGCGTACCAAAAGCCACCCGCAGGACCTAGCAGCAAAAACCTGCGTAGCGGATTTTTAGCTGCCAGTAAGAAATGAATGCGGTACATACAATAAAAATAATAATAATACATCCAAAAAATCGAATGGGTTGAATATTACGACGGTAGCCGCCCCTTTCAGCAAAGAACCTCATTTTTCCATTCACGACTTTCTTCTCAACATTGTGTTTATATTTCAATCTATAAATAGCCTTCACTGCTACCCTCTATTCGCAATCTCCCTCGCGCAGGTCATCATTCGGGAAGCACTGACCTGTGAGAAATAAAGGCTAAAGTCCTGCCACTGAGAGCTCCCTTGTAACCTATCTTTTCTGCTACGTAGTCCAAATGAGAAAAAGAGAGAGGTCGCAACGGAGTTATCAGCGATATGCCTGTAGAGTCAACCATGCTCAAGTGACTCCGTTTCAATGATGTATTGCTTTAACAATGTGTATTTTTGTAGAAGTTACAACGTAGAAGTAAGTACTTTTTTTCTGTAGGGAGTGAGAATCTCATTTGTTAAGGTATAGGTTTATTTTTATTTGAGGAAATATTCGCTTGGGGTAAAACATAAATTATGTTGAACGGTTCGCAATTAACAAGCACATGCTTTTGCCTGAAAGCTATTACGTTTCTTCCAATTTTTTTATGACAGTGTATAAATGATATCTGTACTGCCTCTTGTTGTAATAATGTAATTTCTCTTAGCTATTGTAAGATTACTTTTTATTTTATTGATACATAATGTAATAGTATAATGAGGAAATCTATAATAGTTTTTCAGATAGGTAAATTAAAAATGTATAAATTAATCAAGTTGTAATAGTTGATTTCCCTAAAATAAAATAAATAAATATTAATGTTTATAAAGATCAAAATGTGCTTGCTTGGGGATGGTTTACAAGTTGTCTATATATTGCTACATTAAGCATAGGAAATGTTTGAAACATTGAAAATACCTTATTTCCATCCTCGCAAAGGTTTCTGGATTATTACAAGCACATGATAATAGATCTGAAAAGTTTTTAATCATTACAATAACTCTTACGAAACTGTCAAAAATGTCACAATTTGGGAATGACATTTTGGAAAATTGTTCAATCAAAATTCAATAACCGAAACTCTTTAAATTAATGAATTTATTATTATAAGTAGGTACTCACTTATTGTACTAACCAAAATCGAATACTTTCAATGTAATCAATTTTTTTTTTCAGTAGTTAATAATAATTTATTTATTTATTGTTGTTATACGCCCATAGGGGCTTTTAAAATTGATTGACTGTTCTTATAATATACAAAAACGAATGTTGAAAGTGAAAGTGAAAGAGGGGAGAGAGAAGGCGGGGAAGGTGGAGGGGGAACGCGTTAGGGGATGGGAACACGGGAGAAGAAGGGGAGGCGTGAGGGAACTGGATGAATGGGAAAAGACACACAGGGAGAAACAATTTCTTTATTAGGGGCATTGCAACGCTTGCCGAGAACTCGCTAGTATTATGTAAAAAATTAATCTTTTTCATTTGAACATTATACATTTTTAACTGAGAGATTTATGATATGAGCAAACAACGCCTGTGAGGTGATTTTTCACAAAAAAAAAAACAGCCCTGTAAATTCATCAAAATATTATTATTAAACAAAACTAGCTTCAATGTTTATTGATTCGCTACCCGGCTCCGCCCGAGATTTAATACCCCCCTGTAGAAACTTTTTCTTGCACTGTTGCAAAACGTTAAGGCTTCAGGCGTTATTTTTAAAAGTACTATTATTTTTCAAAATCTCTGTGCGTCATGATGAAAATTATTTTATTAGCTGAAAAGAGTTACTCTTTTGTATAGACATTTCAGTCAAACAAGCTTTACAGTGTTCGCTACGCCAGAGCTCTTCGTTGAAAAGCACCCGACCAACAAATTATTGATTGAGATTTTCATAGTCAAAAGTATTATGGTGATTTATTTTTCGGGTAATGTGCCATGTTGTACTGATGTATAATCGCTTTATTTATTACACATCTGTCCGAAACGTTGGCTATAGAAGGAAGTAGCGCAACATGGCATAATACCCAAAAATAAATGAAAATCACATCATCATCACTCATGTCTCTGTAACACTAGGTGGGTCTTGGCCTCCTCAAAAGTCTTCCTCCCCTCACCTCGGTTTTGTGGCAGCTCTCTCCAGTTAAGAAGCTCCAAGGTAGGTATTTCTTAGAGGACGTTGTCGCTCCATCCTAATCTTGGCCTTCCCAGGCTCCTTCGCCCTATCGGTCTTGAGTTCAGCAGGGTCTTTGGTTCTTGATGCTCGGTCATTCTCTCCAGATGACCCAGCTACCAAAGTCTTGAACGACATTAAAATAAATTATTGTTTTCCATTTAGATTCCCATTCAATTATTATTTCTTTCGAATATGCATAAATAGGGCTGCCACGTGTTATACATATATACTTACAACAAAAAGTTCAATAAACCAAGTCTTGTGATAGAAAGTTAGATTTTAAGAAGAATTTTGAAAGGAATCGGATGATTAACGTACAGGAAAATGAAATAACTTTACAAATTTATCAAAATAAAATTATTTATAAATAAAACTGTTTTTATCATGGCGTGATTTCAATTGCTTTATAATAAATTAATTAAACTCTCACACGGAAGTATGTTGATTATTATAATATCGGAAGTACATGGAAGTATATTATACTGTAATATTTAACCGTTGGTTCCATCCATACGGCCGGCGTAGTCCAGCGGTAAGGCTCTTGACTAGCATTTCGAAGGTCGCGGGATCGAATCCCGGCGTGGCAAATAAATTTTATTTGAGTAATTTGTGTTATTTCACAAGTTATTCATTTAAAACAATTTATAGTATATTTGCGGCACGTTGCAGAGTGGAAGATATTCTCAGTATCGCCCTGATGTAAGACCACCTTTCACCAGGGTTTCTACTTTTTTATTATAATTTCTACTTTTTACTACAATTTTTCCAATTTTTACTATACTTATATGTTCATACTAGACTTCATATTTCATACAACGTAACTTTACTCCATTGGTCACCATGAAACAGGCAGCTGCCTAGTATGGTGATTTAATATATCTTCTTTAAGTAAGTGTCACAAATATGTAACATGTGTTGTATAAATAAAAATAAATAAATAAATATTTTATATATAAAAACTAATAAATTGTAAGTCCTATAAACATATTGTTCTATCAGACTATATTGTGATGCCTCTGGAAACTGTTATAATCGTAATTACAGTCTAATATAAGCAATCATCTATTTTAATAGCAATATAAATTAGCATAACTTCAAAACTTGGGGAACCACACTTTTCAACATTTTGACTGAAAAAATCGTCTGAAATTTGTTCTTTCTCGGTTCTTTCTGTCTTATGCCGCCAATATGAAATTAAACAGCAAGAACTATTTTTCATTTTATTGGAGTGAAAACTTCTTTAGCACCGTTGTGATTTGAAACTCGATGAAACGAAAAGGCGACACTTAAAAGAGACAAACACATACGTCTGTGGCGGCACGCTTCGCTCTCCGCACCTCAACATGGCCTCATCATATATTGTACTGCTTGTACTAACAAAAATCAGTCAATAAGCACACTAGCCCCGAAGCACGCGTGTCAACATTATTACTCCCCATTGTCCTATCTCCCACAGTTATCTCTCACTTTAATTTTTAATAACTTCTTGATACTCAAACCAACATAGCTACCTTGTATATAATAGCCATTTGTTTTAAATAACTTTTATTTCTTGAAACAATATCTTTTAAACCGTATCACACTGATGTCATATAATGCAAATGATATACAACCACACCAGCGTCATCTGCTTCAAGCTTTCCAAATTAAGTGCCGTTGAACATTGATTGGATCTATTCACTTTATTTCACCCTTTTGCGCGCTGGGAGCGGCTCAGCACGTTGTGTGGACGAAACCAATGACAAAGATAATATTAACAATGCTTAATTTTATTTTATTTGGTTTTACGCCCAGCTAGACTTTAACACAGATTCACCACAAAATTTGGTGAGCTATCAAAAATTATACAAATAGTTTTTAAAGCGTGAAGTTACAATAAACTGATGAACTTAACATGTAAAAGTTACACAAAATATCATGGAAACTAAAACAATACTTAAAAAAAAAACACAATAAAACTACATCACCTAAGCCGCTATAAACAGAAGGAATAAAAAGAGATCTGGTATAGATCATGCTTAATTCCATAAATGGAGTCCGTAAACAAAGGGTCTTCCAATAGGGACTTCCGAACTTTGACAGTTGATAGCAGCCATATTGTTGAAGCGACATCTGTAAAATTAGCTGCCGTTTATTGGCTGTTATTTATGATAAAGTTCAAAATGTATTGTAGGAGATACATAAAACAAGAAAAAATATAGTTTGAAATATGATACAATATAATTAATTAGGAAATTGTAAACTTAAATGTACAATTTACTAAAATAAAACTAATAAATAAATAAAATAAAATCTCACGGTGAGGTGATGTGAACTGGCCACCGTGCGATTTGACTTGTTAGACTTTTTCTAGTGAGATTCTCTTAAGTTGCAAGTCTATGCAAATAAGTCACAAACCACAAACCTGTCAAATTCAGCCTGATTTATGCGCCAGTCATGGGAAATTGGACAATTCGGATGCGCGCCACCCAGAGAAGCCGTGGCGGACATCTGAACAATGTTATAGTCCATACACTTACAATATTGTATTTTTATAGTCCATACACTTACAATTTGTATATGTGTGTACATATATGTATGTGTATGTGAATGTGTATGCGTTTGTATACATATGTATATGTATGCATATGTGCATGTACATGTATTTATATGAATGTGTTTGTATGTGTATTTTATATATATATATATATATATTTTTCTTTTATATTCCTCTAATATAGATAAATACTTTTTTTTCCCTTCTAAATAACCAGTGTACAATAACTATTAAAATTAAAAAAAAAAAAAAAAATACATATAAAACTTTCTATTACAACACATAAATACTTGTCACACATAAACATAAATAAACACGTAAACACCTCAGCACAGGTTCTCCTAGTGAGGTTTTCACGAAACATACAACAATACCTATCCACAGTTTCACCTTCACAAACCTACCTTACACACAACATAATAAAAATGCAAAATATATTATGTAAAAATGTTTTCAAAATTGATGTATTATGTAAAAATGTTAATTAATAGGTAAATACTGTAAAATATAGAAATAAATAAATAAATACAGAATGGCATCGATAGGCCTTTCAAACGAATATAAAATGTCAATGATATCTCACACACACTTATCATCAGAAATATGGTATTTCAGAATCATTCAAATTTGTCGAAACTAGAGAGATTTCGAACATTTTTTTGTCTCCTAGCAGATACTTTAGTAGAACAGAATTTACAGGGTTCTTATTTCAATTTCATTTTACCGCTTAAAATACACAAAAAGCTTTTAGGGTCTAATGAAAAGTTAAGGCTTTTGCATTTCTTCATTACTTTTCACTTTCTTAACCACGTACCGAACTGCAACATCTTTTGTAAAACAAAAATCGTGGTGTTGAATGCAAATTATCTGTTAATCATGGTGTTGAAATTCTTTTACATCATTCTCTTTTGTCTTGATATACATTTTTTTAAGTGAATAACTTTCAAGAGTCCATTAGTTGCTCCCGTCTGGAGCCAGTGAGACTATGGCATCCCTAAACTGGGTATGTTATGAGGCTGAAGGTAGTGGCGAGGGGAAGGAGATGAGGCAGAGGAAGATCTATTCACCAAACACGGCTAAAGCCATTTCAAGCAACGTTTTAATTTTGAATGTTGGTCTTACACCAGGGTGATACCGAGAGTATCTTCCACTTTGGAACTTGCCGCAAATATACTATATATAATTTTTAAATGAATTGATTGAGAAATAACACAAATTTATAAAATAAACGCCGGGATTCGATCCCGCGACTATGGATTGTGAGCCAAGAGCCTTACCCCTTGACCACGATGAAGGATGGGTAGAAATTTGGGAGTCAATGTGTCCAGGAGTGACGGACGTATGAATCCATCCTCCACCGATACAGCGGTGCAAGGTGATGGGTTGAGAGAGAGCAGCTGGAGTGGTCAAAAGTCCCTATAGCAAGGTCGGTGTTTGGTGACTAGATCTGAATAGCCAGGCACTTCCCCACCTTTTTATTTCCCATTTCCTTCCCCTCCCCACTCCTCCCTCTCACAATATACCCCAATTGGGGATGCCATGGTCTCACTGACTCCAGACGAGAGCAGCTGGGACTCTAGTGCGATTTTCACGAAAAAAAAATTTTTCCCTTCTCGGAACTTTCTCTCATTTCTTTCCATAAAAAAGGCCTTCCACACATTTTTCCAAAATATGAAACAGGCAGAGGGTTTTTTCCTCGGGGCTTCCCATGTAGGGCTAATCTAAAAAATAAAATAAAATCCAAATATAGTATCGATAACAACTAATAAGAAGTGTGTAATAGAACAAGTAATGTCTTAATATTATTACAAAAATGCTTAAATCCTGTATATAGAAACCGTGGGATTCATTATGATGAAGGTGATATCGAAAATATTTCAAAGGGTAAGGAAGACAATAAACAATAATTGTACAAAAGTGCTGAGAAAGGCCGAGGTTGGGAGGTCTTATTTTTCAATTAAGATCCTTTCAGCGAAAATAATAATAATTTACCTTCAATTTTAAAGGTCTACGAAAATGATTAATGCTTTCGAAAAAAATTGAATCCAACTGGTATTAAACCTAAAAGTCATTCATTTCGTTTAAAAGGATGTTGAGAGGCGAACCTGACTTACTTTTACGTGATTTTTTAAAGTGATTCCTGGCATTGTTTTGTGCGCAAAATGATGATAAAATTTTCGTATCCAATGATATTTTTTGATCTTTTAATCAATACTTTCTGATTTTTTTATATTGGCTTCACACTGGGGAGGACTTGACGAAAAAAATTTCCTCAGGGCCTGTGTCGTCTTTGGGGGTGCTATGTGGAAGGTCTTTTTAGAGGTAAAGGAAGGAAATGAAGTTCTGTTAAGGAAAACGGTATGAGAGGGTAGGTAGGAATCTGGGGGTCAGTGTGTCGGACAGGAGTGACGGACGTATGAATCCATTCTCCCTACTGCAGTGCAAGGCTGAGGTCGAGAGTATCCGGCTGGAGAGGTCAACCAGTCTCTCCCGATCCAGCACACAACGCAGTAGGTGGGCAAATGCATTCTCCGCCAAAACCTAGACAAACCTCAACCCTTGAACCCATGCACTCTTGCTAAGTCACCAAACGTATGGAATCATTTGGGGTAACCTGTGGCAGGGGTGTTGGTTATCGAGTAAATGGTTCGCCATTCCGGCTGAATCCAAACCCATCCATAAAATTGAAAATTATTGACCTGAAAACTTTTGTCGGGTTCGTTTCTTAACACCACTATTCACATCCACTTTGGGAGGCGGGTATAGGTACCACCACCCCGGAAACTTTTTTTTGAATATTTTATTTTATTTTATTTATTTATTTAAGGTTTTATTCCAGCAGGACTGGGAGGGGTGTGCAATCCCAGTCTGCCATATTTCATAACAACTATAATACATTCCGGCCCTTATGTTAATTGCTCTTCTTTGTCGTTCCTAATCCTCTATATCCTTCATGTCTTCGGTTAGAATATGTCCCAGATATTTAACCTGTGAGACCACAAGCAATTCATTTTCTTCTAGATAAATTGGAGGAATATTTAATGGATCCTTGTTGTGTTTGAAAGCGACAATGACTGACTTTTTAGAGTTGTACAACAAGTTTTGAGTGTTTGCGTACTCTTCGCATATTTGCACAAGTCGTCTCATCGCAATAATCGAAGGTGCCAGCAGCACCATGTCGTCCGCGTAATTGATGTTATTACTGCCTTGTCCGCGGATATGGCAACCGATTTGTGTATCGTTCAACTCTTGTAAGAGGTCGTTAATGTACACATTAAATAGAGTGGGAGACGTATTTCCCCCTTGTCTAACTCCGCTTTTAAGGAATAAAGGTCTTGAAGAAGCTCCAGCCCATTGAATGTGATTTTCCTGTTGTCCGTACCAAACAGCCAGCATATCTCGTTTTATGAGTTTTTCCCATAATAGTTGATGGGAAACACGATCAAAGGCCTTGCTTAAGTCAAGAAAACACTCATAAACGTTAGTTTTTCTTTTTTTGTAGTAGGCTATTGTTTGTTTTACTCCATAGATGGCCATATCGGCTGATGAGGCGCTATTGAAGCCAAATTGGTTATCTAGAGTATTTAGTTTATTAAGCAACACCTCTGCCACATGTCACCCCAAGTGTTCACTACGTTTGATTACTAAGTAGGGGTGCTCGGGTTCATAGGGTGAGGATTGTCCAGGTCTTGGTGGCGGATGCGTGGCGGGCCGGATCTAGAGAGAATGGTTAAGGTAGGCCTTTTGACCTTTCCAGCCAGGCTCTCTCGAACCATCGCCTTGCACCGCAGTTGGAGGGATAGATTTGTACGTCCGTCACCCGTCATACCTTTTTCCTTTCCATCCTTTACCTCCTTAAAAAGACCCTCCACACAGCATCTCCTAAATTGTCACAGGTTCTGAGGGAAATAATTTTCCACGGGACTCCCTGTGTGGAGCTGATGTTAAAAAAAAAAACAGAGTGTGCAATTCACTTGCGGTAGAGGTGAAACCTTCAGAAAACTAAAGTAGACAAGGCTACAGAGCACCGCACAAACAAAAATTAAAAACAATCGAATGCAGTTCACACGCAGTAGACGCCCACACGACCTCAACCAATAGGAGCCTTGAAAAATGATCTCATAATCAAAGCGGCCGATGCGGTAAGTTTTCATTATATCTCATTCTCTCGCAGGCTAAATTCCATAGATGTATGTGTTTGTCTCTTTTTAGCGTCATTTCCGTTTCATTGAGTTTCAAATCACAACAAATTAAAGAAGTTTAACTTCAAAAACCAACACTGGCAAGATGTTCTTTTTAATGATCATATTTGAAGTAAAAGTGAACTTAATAAGAAAATTAACAAAGTTCTTTTAATATTCCGTTGATCTTTCGTTTAAAAATAAAGATATTTTAAAAGTACTAAAACGTATCCAGCAGGTGCTTGATTATCGTGTTATCAGATGAAGCCGGCATCTCTCGAGCGGTCTTTGCTTAAAAATTCCCAACTTGAAGCATTATTCATTTAATAAAATTACAACACTTCCGACTCGCGCGCCCTAAAATTAATCATGACTCCAAAGTAAAGCCCAAGTTAAGTTGGGGTGTAAACACGCCACTGGCCCGCGTCAAGGAAGTCAAGTGGAAAATTCTCTCGGCAAACACAATGTTCCGTGGCTGAAACTGCGGCGGAACAAAGTCTTCCCTCTTCAACCTTCAGCAGAAAAATCTCTCGAATTATTCATTGTTGGAGACTCTCCCAAAGTCCTAGGTCTATAAATTCACAGTGAAGGCGCAATCAAAAATGTGGATACAGCAATTGCAAAAAAATATGCAAATACGTATATGTACCAAGGAAAATTTTAATGCTCTATTTTTTCAGTATTATAAAACTCTACAAAATTTCTATACTCAAATATAAACCAAAAACAAAATTGATTACTTTACTGACTACAAGGATGAAAGTCAACACTACACTACAAGGATGAAAGCCTTAAATATACTGAATATCCCAAAATTAAATTATTTTTTTTTTACATTAACTCCACACAGGAGGCCTTGAGGAAAATAATTCCCCTCAGGGCCTATGTCATCTGGGATGCTGTGTGGAGGGTCTTTTTGAGGAGAGGAAGGAATGAACATTGGTCTTGAAGAGACCCATGTTGTAGGAGGGAGGAAACGCAGATGCCGGCAAATCATTCCATAGCCGAGCTGTTGAACTCAAGTACGAGTCGAAAAAACGACCCGTTCTCATGTGACATATGTCAACCGTGTACATATGTTGGGCGCGCGTTTGGCGTGTCTCCCGACTATGCACCGGTGCCGAAGGGATCAATGACGCTAGTTCCTCAGAGCATCTTCCATTGAAGTACCGGTAGAACATGGATAGCATTCCCACCCGACGCCTGTGCTCTAAAGATTGCAACCCGTTCGTTAAGATGGGAGAATCTATCAAACGGACCGCCCGTTTCTGCACAGAGTCGAGGGTAATGCAATCATTTCCAGGAAAACTATAATTTCCATTTTTTTCAATAATTTTCCGCTACAAAATTATATGATGCCTTTCCAAATGAAATTAAAATCACCACCGACATCAAAATATAGCTAAATAATATAAAAGTTTCAACTTAACTAACGTAGCGGTCTTGACTTGCATTCCGAAGGTCGCGGGATCGAATCACGGCGTAGCAAATAAATTTTATTTGAAAAATTTGTGTTATTTCACAATTTATTCATTAAAAATAATATACATTGTATTTGCGGCACGTTCCAGAGTGGAAGGTACTCTCAGTATCGCCCTGGTGTAAGACCACCATTCAGAATTGAAACGTTGGTGACCAGATCTGAATAGCCAGGTACTTGCCACCTTCCTCATTCCCATCTCCTTCCCCTCCCCACTACCTTCAACATACCCCAACAGGGGATGCCATAGTCTCACTGGCTCCAGACGGGAGCAGTTGGGACTCTTGTGCGGTATTCATATAATACGACAACTGTTCGCATCTCCATTTCCGTAACGAGGCAAGCAACTTTACGTCATCAATCTTTATTTTTCTATTGTTTGCTAGAATTTAAACTTGCGAACATTAGTAAAAACTTTACCGACTAACCATGGAGATCGACGATCACATCTTTAAACATCGCGCATCGTTTTGACAAAGTAATGATACCCGCAAATATTAAAGGTACATTAATTTTGTTAATTTTTGTATTGTTACATACTCATTTTAGAAATATATGTTAACACTCAGATTAAATTTTACAATAATACATCGTAAGTTGTCGGTGTATTATTATTAAAAAATGTAAGTAAAATTTTTGTCTCCAGCGAAATTTTCGATGATTTTTTTTCAACTGAAAGCATTAAAAAAACTGTGGGTGTTCGATATTTAGGAGCGGTGTTGATGTCAGCTACTCTTCTGAGTGACCAGTGACGACATGCAGAAGATTTTTTTTGATTAATTTTGAAAACGTCTATACTAAAACAAGTATTAGTAATTGTTTGTGATTATAAGTAATTTTCAGAAAATCAAAAATACTGTTTCCTCTTTTTTTGAGCAAGTGCATCAAGAAGACAGAAGATTGAGAATTCTCTCGAAGACAGAAATGATGGCATCATAACACTACTAAGAAGTTCTGAAGTATCTTAATTTGGCTTGACTTTCTACCACGCGAAGAATGAGATAAATTTACTGGAAGGATCTCTTGAAGCGGTAATAAAGATGAAATTTCTCAAGAGTGTTAACTTGTACAAAGAAAAAAGCCTTTGTAAATTCAATTACTACGATTATCTACTGACTTTACCGTCAGTAGAAGTAGTACAAAGATATTTCAAAGCAGATTTCTCATCAACTTAATGCTTCACAGTCATTGGAGTACAATACGTTAGATGTGCCGTCGTAAAACGCAATATCTACCTTATTAATTTTTAGCGCAGACCTGTGAAAAAACGGAATATTATAATTAATTACAATTTTTGAATAAAAAAGTAATAACAACCAATTTGCTGGAAAGAAAGATGGCGGTGATGAAACGTGTTGACGTTGGTTCAATGAGTTGATTTGACTTTTAGGATTATATTTGTTTTGAATATTTGCCATGTGTTGTTCTTTTTAATCGGAGATTTACAAGTAATAGATTTATCAAAACGTTAGGAAGAGATTTATAACGTAAAATCCAATGAAAATCACCGTAGGGGGAGGCGGGGCACGTTGTTACATCATCGGTAAATCACACACCGGGGCGAAATTCTGAACATGCTTGAACTTGCCGACTACAGCACTTCAACGAAAACGGATGTTCCAAAAAAATCTGATAGAATCTCGCGTGTGCAAAGTAACTTTCGTTGAAAGAATTTGAAGTCATATTGTCACCTTACCATAATAGGAAAAAAAATCATATTTTTGAAATTTTACACCCTTCTGCATTGTTTCTAAGCATTTATCTTAACCGTTGAAAATTTCGTGTAAATAATATTACGCATTTAAGGTGAAATTCGTCAAAGAGGCAAGTTGTTACAATAATTAGGGGGCAGGTTATTACATATAACAATGCGCTTCACATAGATGCTTTGTTTCTCAGGGAGGGGCACATTCACTTTTAACCCCCGTAAACTAATTATATTAACTTATCTAGTTCTAGATACATTTGAAAATGGTTAGAAACTATAAGAAAACAACGCAGAGAGGAAAATTTTCACAGGAAAATTAAAGAAGTCTTCACGATATGCGAAATCAACAGGAATAATAAAATTAATAAGAAAAGTTTCTTTTTTATTTGTAAGCACGAATAAAAAATAAAGCAGACTGTTCTTCGGACTCGAAAAACGCAACACGGTATCAATTATATTTTAGTTTTTTCTTGCTCCCTCAAAGGGCATTTTGTTACATTTTTTAAAGTTTAATTTTATTATTTTATTTTTTTTGTGACCTGCATTTTTATTGAAAAAAAAAGTTATGTTGTTGATAAAAATATGCACAATTTATAATAAATCTTCTTGTGTTCCTATAAACAAACGGTCGTCCAATAAAAAAATATTCTTAATTTTTGTAACTATCCCCGCCTGTCCCTACTACCATTCAAATTTGCGTTGGGTGTGTGGGATAAACGTGCACGCCGGCTTGGGAACGTAATATTGCGTACGTTGCGTACGTTAGCCCAGTGTGTCACATTAACAGTGCAGATGTGTGGTTTGTAGTGAATTTTATGTTTATTGTGTAGACGTGATACCATGTTGCACGCGACAATATATATTTTTTAACATTAGCTCCAAACAGGAGGCCCTGAGGAAAAAAATCCCTCAAGGTCTATGTCATCTTTGGGGATGTTGTGAGGAGCTTCTGTGAGGTCTTTTATGGGAAAAGAAGGAGAGGAAGTTTTGGAAAGGAAAAATTACGAGGGGTGGGTAGGAATATGGGAGTCAGTGTGTCCATGAGTGACAGACGTATGAATACATCCATCCCGCAGCGGGGCAGTTTTCATCAAATAAAGTGTTTCCGGAGCGGTGGTACCCATAACCGCCTCCCAAATTGAAATCCTCTCAGGCGCAATACTTCATTTTACTTATTTAAATTAATGGTTTTTGGTGTTTACTTTTGGTGTAGCCGACAAGTACCGGATACCAAAAACTATAGTTTAACCTCGTCGTCATCTCTATTAATATGAATGGGGTTTTTGTGGTTTTTAACTATTGCCTCTAATTACGCAAGTTTGATGCGTTTTGTGTCTTCCCGGAACTGGAACAAATTCAAAACAATGACCGATTTTTATTGAGTGCTCGGCAATTACCGATTTGTCCGGATGGCTGAGTTTGCACGCTCGAAAGAGTTTTGGGATCCTTTTTGAGATGGTCCGTTATATTTGGCATACAAAAACCCTGTCATATCTAGAGCAACTGATTTTATAAACTCCATCCGTCTCAAGTGGAAAGTAGGTTTTGCAGGCCTAAAAATGGCCTAGACTGTAACTAACTAACTAACCATCACGGCGTTTCACCGCAGAGTTAGACAGAGAGGATGGACCGCCAAACAATACGATCTTGGCACACACTCCTTGCTTCGTTCACATTAATTCATGGTCTATGTTTATTTATTCCAGTGATTAAGATTGAATTATGTTGAGAAACTTTCAAATAAGATCGAAGTTTGTTGAGATTACAATTTGCTCAATTTACGTTTATCGATGCTGATGCAACATTGTATGCTTTCGGATATAATCGTAACCGTTCGTACATTGTGTCACGAACGAAGAAAGATGATATTTTTCTAAAACACTACTTACCTGCCATCTGTTAAGATATCACAAAACGACCAATGCGATCTGTTGAAGGATGTTGAAACCACGTGACCAACATTTATACCACACTTACATTATATGCTTACCAGACTAATAAATGTTACGCCAATCTTATGATATCTACCTCAATGTCCTTAATCTAGAAAGTGATGAAGGGAAAAGTGCACAAAAATAAAACAAAATACAGGAGCTTAATCCGACTGCAGTCGATATTAAAACATGATAAGTGATAAGGAATTTTTTGCCGCAGAATAGTATCGCTGAGTTCGAAAGATTAAAACCATTTCGTGGGAGGCAGAAAATCATAGCATTGACGTATAAAAATAAGAGGACTGAATTTTTTATGTATGAGTATATTTTGAAGGAATCGAGAAGAATAAAAAATTAAGCTGATAAAAGTGAAGGTTTGTGTGTGCAGTGGCGTATTGAAATTTTACCGACTTTAGCCTCACACAAAACCAAAAGTAAGATACTTTATTTTTTTAAGTAAAAATTCTTTACGCAAGCTTGACTTGGGGAGTAAGCTGGTGAATGCGGGACAAGAGCGTTATGAAAAGTGTGACCGGGTGAGGCGAACGCATAATAAATTTAAATATTTGAAACCCATAATAAATTTTAATATAAGTAGAAAATTAATATATGTATAAATATATTAATTTTTTTTAACGTGAGCTCCACACAGGAGGCCCTGAGGAAAATAATTTCCCTCAGGGCCTATGTCATCCTTTGGGATGCTGTGTGGAGGTTTTTTTAAGGAAAAGGAGGAGAGGAGAGTTCTGGGAAGGAAAATGATTTAAGGGGTGGGTAGAAATCTGGGATTCAGTGTGTCCTGGTCATCTGCCTCCAAGACCTAGACAAACCTCACCCCATAAACCCGGGCACCCCTGCTAAATCACCATACGTAGCAAACCACTTGGGGTGACCTATGGCAGAGGTGTTGGTTATCCAATAAATGTTCCCGGGGCGGCGGTACCCATTCCCGCCTGCCAAATGAAATGTTTCTTCATCTTCAATGATTTACAAGTAATTAAATTTATTTTTCCTAAATAAGGTATTTTATTTTATTTATTTTGTAATTTCGCTTATCAAAATTCAACAATCCTAAGCACTCAGTAGATATCTATTTACTAATGAATTTGTATTATTATTTTAAAAAATTGCATCAAGCCAACTTGGAGCTTTAATTTCTTTTTAATCCTGTGCATTTTGCAAGCACTCTTCCCAGGATATAATCCAAACACAGTTGTAAATTTTATTCTTTCTCTCCTCTGTTTCCTTCCCGAAACCCCCCTCCTCCCAATCCACTCTCTCCTCCGCCATTCGCCCCTCCTGCCGCAGATATAATCCACAGATGATTGGGAACTTGTTGCTATCGAACAAATAATAATTCCACTCGCTTCCTTCCTGACCTCTTACCCTTCTCAAACTTTACAAGGAACCTCATTTTCTCGGAACATTTACAGGCCATTCCATAAAATTGACAGAGACTAGCTAATTTCATGGGTATTTCTTATTCTTATAGAACTTAATTGCGTATGAACTCTGAAAAATATATTTATAGAAGAATTCAATCTCTGTTAACACAATGCCCTTCACTGTTAATAGAACTAAGAGAATTTATTTGTGGGGTGGCATTATCCACACAATCGTTTATTTATGTATTTAGGGTAGTGCCACAAGGTATCATAATAAATTGTGTTTTATTGAATATATTCACGTCAGTCGCTTACGCCTGATCACGCCTCAATTTGGGAGGCGGAAATGGGTACCGCCGCCCCGGGAACCTTTATTGGATAACCAACACCTCTGCCATAGGTCACCCCAAGTGATTCGCTACGATTGGTGATTTAGGGGTATTTGGTAATTTTAGATTTTATAAACCTCACTCCATGCCCTGGTTCACGGGTTAAGGTTTATCTAGGTCCTGGAGGCGGATGACCAGAACACACTGAACCCCAGATCCTACCCACCCCTTAAACCCATTTCCTTCCCAGAACCTCCTCTCATTCCTTTCCTTTAAAAAAATCCTCCACACAGCATCCCCAAAGACGAGTGAATTTATTGTCCTCAGGGCCTCCTAGCATTGCGAAAAATGTGTGTGAATATTACTTGATTAACTTGTGTTATTTCACAATTAGTTAATTAAAAATAACATGTGGTACCTTTGCAGCACGTTCCGAATGTAAGATACTCTCAGTATGGCCCTGGCGTAAGACTACCTTTCCGAATTGAAACGTTGCTTGAAATGGTTTTAGCCATGTTTGGTGATCAGATCAGAATAGCCAGATACTTTCCACCTTCTATTCCCCATCTCCTCCTTCCCCCTCAACTACCTCCAGCCTTACAACATACCCCAATTGGGTATATCGTAGTCTCACTGGCTCTAAACGGGAGCAGCTGGGATTCTTGTCACATTCACAAGGCATATCTAAAAAAACACCTACTTATCCACAGCGGAGAAAAAACCTTTTTCATATCCCGACTGCAACTATTCTAAAAAGAAAACTAAAAATTCAGTTCTAAAAAGAGCCATCTAAAAATTCACATGTTTTAGCATAGCGGAGAAAAACCTTTTTCATGTCCTGAGTGCAACGATTCATGTTCTTAAAGGCATATCTAAAAAAACACTCTTTTACCCACAATGGAAAAAACCTTTTTCATGTCCCGAGTGCAACTATTCATTTTCTAACATGGCCGATCTAAAAAATCACATATTCACCGATAATGGAGAAAAACCTTTTTCATGCCCCGACTGCATCTATTCATGTTCTACAAACGAAAAATAAAAACAATTTTTGAAAAATTAAATAGATTCATTAAAATAAAACAAAAATTCAAGAAAAACGAGTTGAATTAAAAGGCTTTTCACAGTTTCGTATTTTTTTTTAACCTTCCTTCCGTCCTTTTATTTCCAGTTGACTTGACGGGTGCACCCATTCCGCCCCATCAACCAACTTCATAACTTTCAAGTGTCAAATATATTGTCTGAAAACTTACTCGAACCAATTGTCTAGAATCATTGACTACATTCGACATGGAGAAAGTTTACAAAAGATATGAAAACTTTACAAGTGATTTGAGTGCCTACAGATTGACGACAAAGCATGAAAAGTTATATTTATTGTTTTTAAACTATAAACTAACATCCTTCAGCCACCACAAGAGTTTCATCATGGAGTTATTTTAAGATGAAGATGAGACGAGACTTGTTGTCGAATAAAATTAGAATAGTTGTTTATTTATATATTAACGCCCTTTTCGTGTTTTTTTACGTTTGCATTGTGTACATAGGTACGTAGTTATTATACACAGTTAATACTTATACGTTTTAAGTAATTATACTATTAATTTAAATGGAATGCCTCAGCATTTTGTATTTTGTATTTTTTTACAGTAGCTTTATACAGGGGGCCCTGAGGAAAACGTTTTTCCTCGGGGTCGATGTCATCTTTGGGAATGCTGTGTGGAAGATATTTTTAGGGAAAAGGAAGGAGAGGCTGAGAAGGAAAAAGGTTTGAGGGTTGGGTAATCTGGGGGTCAGTGTGTGACGGTCGTATGAATCTATTTTTCCCACTGCGGTGCAAGGCGGTCGGTCGAGAGAGTCCGGCTGGAGAGGTAAAATGTCTCCATCAACAAGTTTTTCCCGATCCAGCCCGCAAAGCAATATGTGGGAAAAAGCATCCGCTGCCAGGACAAAGACTAACCTCACCACATGAAACCGGGCACCCGTGGTTACAAAATGTTGCGAAACCCTTGGGGTGACCTACAGCAGGAGTGTTGTTTACAAATAAATGGTTCCCTGGGCAGTGGTACCAATACCCGCCTCCTAAATTGTTAAGAAATAAATAGAAAATGTTCACAGCTCGGTACAATTATTTCTCTCCATTAGTATTTTGAGGAATACACACACAATGGTAGCTAGTCTCAGAATTTTTGCACTGAAATCAATCCCGACTTCTAGTATTACATGGTGGAATCCGAAAGCTTATCAAAAGCAAGCAATTCTGGGCTATCAAATTATAATGCACTAAAAAAGTCCTTGTTCCTCCAGTTGTCCGAACTGTTGTTTCACAAAATGTTACTATCATACTTTACCATTTTCGAAAAAACTGCTTTTCATGACCATATTTAAACATTGTACTTATATAATATATACAATATTATACTTTTGGACAAAGAGGATGGAATTTTGGCAACCAGTCCTCGTTTCTAGAGCATTCAATTATTTTCACTCTTGAAGAGATTAGAGAAAGTATCAGGACGGGTTGCTTCACAAAATTTAAACAATTCATCAAATTTCATTGTTCAAATTCAAATTTTGTGAAAGTTCTATTATTGTTTCATCTTAGGCTGGTTGTTTCGCAGTACTTTGATAATAACAGAATTTGAATACGACTTTCACAGAACTTGAATATGAAATTAACTTTGGTGAATTGTTCAAACTCTACGAAACAACCGCAGTGCCACTACTATAAAAACCCGTCAACATGAAATTATTTGTATTTATTTATTGTTATCAAGTTTAATTTGTAGAACTCCATTTTAATTTTTATTTCTTTTACATATTCAATAATATTTTTAATCAATTTATAAAAACAGTTTATTAATAAACATGTTCTGCTATGTAATTATTATTACGCGCGACAACTGTTTCGCCTTCTGAAGGCATTGTCAAACTGATAATGCCTTCAGAATGCTGTGGATTCGGATGGATTACTAGGAGGCTAGGATTAGAAAGAAGCAATTACTCGTATGATGAAATTGAACTAACTCAAAACCATTCTCCTTTAGAAGACCGTCGGAAAAAATCTGATCTCATTTGTTTCTTCAAAATTATCATCTGTATTATTTTATCGAAGAAAGCAAACACTTTGTGGCTTGACATTATACAGAATGAAACAAGATCTTTGTTTTAAAACCACTTTATTTAAATTTATATTCGTCGACCGGTTTCGGTCGAACTCGAACTTCTTCAGGACAATAAATTATAAACTAAATTAAAGTACAGAGTTAAGATAATGAGGTAAAAACAATAGAAAGGGAGAGCATATAAGAGAGAGAGAGAGAGAGCATCAGATAATGGTTGGGGGAGGGGTAGGAGGAGGGGTAAAGGGAGGGTGGGGGTTAGAGAGGGAGAAAGGGAATAACTTTAAAATGGGACTGTTGGTTAATTCTAATTGTTTGTTTAAAATTTGGCAATTATTTTTCTTTGATATTAATATTTCTAAAGCTTCAAAGTTATTACGACGTATTCCTATTTTATTTTTATGAACTATTTGGATTCCCGTATTTTTATACGTACAATGGTAATTTCTATTTTTTAAATTCATTCATGGTGGAATTCTATTGTGTTTATTATTAGATTAAAAACATTTTTTTTTTCATTTCTCTAACGAGCCCGTTTTCACTCTGTTACGGGCATCCAAATACTTTTGATCACGCCCGCAATATTGCAAGTATTGAAAAAGTGGTTCGTGAACTTTTTTATTTTACATTATCTTCTAAAATATATTATTATCTTTAATATGGGTTAATAAGTTGTGCATTAGTTAGTCCTGCGGGAAAGTGAAATCTTGTTCGAAGAACTAAAATTTGGTTTTTAAAATATTTTTTTTTGTTGCTTGTATGGTGATTTAGGACTTAGCCAACAGAGGAATCGAACACGCGTCTCCCGAGTGGGACCCAAAAGCGATGACCACGCCACTGACCGATCGCTTTGAATTTAAATTGCATTTTCAAAATTTCTGATTTTGCTGCTACTTATCTGTTGGCTACAATTCAGACAAGCGATGAAGCGGTTCCCTACCTATTGAGCCCGGGCTCATGGGGATAGGTTTGTCTAGGTCTTGGAGGAGGATGATCAGAACACACTGAACCCCAGATTCCTACCCACCCCTTAAACCCTTTTCCTTAGCATAATTCTCCTCCATTTCCTTTCCTTAAAAAACCCTCCACACAGCATCCCCACAGATGGCATAGGCCCTGAGGGAGATTACTTTCCTCTGGGCCTTCTGTGTGGAGCTCATGCAAAAAAAAAATGTTTATATTTTTAACAAGAATTATTAAAATTACTTTTTTTAAATTAGAATTCCAAGAATTCGGACCGTACCTATATTTAAAAAGATAGTTAAATTATTTGTGTTATTCTAGGCTCGCCAATATTTTTTTTCATCTTTGTCTTTTCTTAATTAATTTTTTAATTTTTTTAAATTTTTTTTTTATTCTATTTTATTTTATTTTAATTTTTTATTACAGAAAATAGATTTTTTTCATGTTTACATTATACCTGCAAAGCTACTGCAAGTAGCTTGTCGGCAGAAAACAGTGTGGACAGAAACATAATACAATTAAGTTTAATACAATACAGGAAAAAAATATTTCAATTTAATAAAATACATAGTAAAAACATAAATAAGTATAAAAATAATAATAATAAGAATACGTCTTAAAAAAAAAATTTTTAAAGTGCACTAGGAGTCAGTCAATAAAGAAAATCTGAATCCATTAGCCATTTTTTTTAACAATAGCGCAAATTTAGGTGTCGAGCAACATTTTTTCAAATCAAGCATATTAAATATAAGCGGTACAATGTATTCAAGAGTTCGCTGGCCATGTTTATTAGAAAATCTAGGTACAATCATCCCTTCATTTTGTGTGAGCCTAGTATTGTACATGTGATCCACCTTTGTTTTTTATGGGCTATCTAGTATATATGTTGCATACAGATTTTATGCCAAAAAAAGAACTCATAGGTAAAACATTTATGGATTTATACATTAATGAGATATTTTGCCGCTGGTCGTAAACTGCTTTGCTGACGAGTGATTTTACCATGGCGTTTTGAATTGACTGTATGTTTGCTGTATGTATGTTGGATGTTTGTCTTACATGAGTGCCCCCAGGAAGTTATACCATATCTCACGTTAGATTCAGCCAAGGACAAATAGATTAATTTCATGGTTTTGATACGCACACAATATTTAAGTTTATACAGTTTGCCTACAATCGCTCGAAGGCGCTTACATAGCTTAGCAATATGCGAGTGCTATTGTAAATCTGGCAAGAGGCGATCTTATGTGCATTAGTTTTGTTTTTTGTGTATTTATAACTAAGCCAGAGTCGTGAAATAAATGGTTTATTTATTTTTCCATTTATTTTTCTTTTCATTGTGATCTTTTTTAAATTAATTGCTTCACATATTATTTCAAATCAAATTTCAACACATGGTCACCCTACATGTTTACATTATAAGAACAAGAAGTTTGTATCAAGAACAATTAAAAACTTTGAATCGTTACAAATCCTTAAACTGTTAAACGTATCCGTAGTTAGAAGCTTTATGGAACATAACTCCATAGTCTGGTCACCCTGCTACAAAATTCATTTTCATAAAGTTGAAAGAATTCAAAGAAATTTTTACCTTTCGTAAATTTTAAACATAATCACTTTAGACTCTAAAGTCGAGTTATTTATATGCTCTAAAGCTTAGAGCATATAAATAACCCGTTATTAATGAATATTTAAAATATTCCAACTTTAGAAAACAACAAAAAATAAACGACCTAACTTTTTGATAAAATCATTAAACTCTAAATTCGTTAAGAATGCAAGGCTGATGTAAGCGTAATGAATAAGATTAAGAAAGGGACGCTCAGATGGTTTGGACATGTAGAGCGAATGAATGAGGAAAGGAGTGTAAGGAGAATATATGACGCAAATGTGAATGGTAGACGAAGTCGGGGTCGCCCGAGGAAGACATGGCAGGAACAAGTGAATCAGATACTTGAGTCGGGCGATGTCAAGAGTCAGAATAACAGAAGAGCATGTATGAGACGATGTATGAATGTGAACGAAGCAAGGAGTGTGTGCCAAGATCGAGTTGTTTGGCAGTCCGTCCTCTCTGCCTTACCCCTGCGGGGAAACGGCGTGATGGTTAGTTAGTTAGTTTGTTGTGAACCCTTACAATTAATAAATCTTCAAGTACCTACACAAACAACTAGACAAATATTAAAATTTTATATACATACATCCGACATTATTCTTCAGGACCCTCGATATGCAAACAAGAAAAATAAAATTATTTTGAAATATTTACAAGGGAATATGAAACGGATGTTTACCGGACTCGGAAGATTACGAACTATTTTATTAACTAATCTCTACATATATAATCTCTACATATATATTACTTTTCAAATAACATAATACGAGAGATGCTTTTCAAATAACATTCACGTGTTCCTCGATGTTAGATCTATTCTATTTGTAGCCAGGATTAAAGGCAGTTTTCCAGCAAATTCTCTTTATAATGTTAGACTCTATTAATATATTACGTAAAGCTAAGTAATATTCTGCATTTTATGGGTTGTTTTAGCATCGGAGGTTGTACAATGAATATCGTTTATGAAAAGAAGCCGCGAGCTAAAAATAAATAATCCAATTTTTTACGAGAAAAACTCTCTTTTTATAACTTTTGAAGGTTATTCCCATCAACGTAATATATCATTGAAGAAGAAGATAACACTTTTAAATCTAAATGAAAATATGAAAGAAAACAAGACACAGAAAAACAGAAAAAGACAATGGTCGCAACTGGGACTCGAACCCAGACCTCTCGTCTAACCGGGACGGCGCGTTTTCCAATTTCGCTATTGCCACCTTCTGTCAAACCGTCATATTCTTCAATGATATATTACGTTCATGGGAATAACCTTCAAAAGTTATAAAAAGAGAGTTTTTCTCGTAAAAAATTGAATATTCATTTAGACTTTCATAAAGTCAATAGTTCCATATGAATAAATTCGGATACATTTATCCGAGACGCTATTCAGGTTACAAACCAATTCTTTGAATGATTGTTTCCAATAAAAAGAGTAGTTGCCTATAATATGGAAAAAGAACTAGTTGAAGATAATATTAATGATTCTAAATATTTGAAATATGAGATTGACAAATATGACGGTTTGACAGAAGGTGGCAATAGCGAAATTGGAAAACGCGCCGTCCCGGTTAGACGAGAGGTCTGGGTTCGAGTCCCAGTTGCGACCATTGTCTTTTTCTGTTTTTCTGTGTCTTGTTTTCTTTCATATTTTCATTTAGATTTAAAAGTGTTATCTTCTTCTTCAATGATAAATAATCCCTTTAGACACCAATACAATACATCAATACATCAATCGTCCAATTGATTAGTCAGACGTCTCCGAAAAATTAAAATTTGAGTTGAGTATGCTGTTATACGTAAACGTGTGCCTTCTATTTGGTACAATACTCAGATTACTCATAGATACTACTAAATCAATTACAATGCAATAAAACTTGTAGTGAAATAAAAATGATGTTTTTTGAGTTAAAAATTCAAAATATACTAATGCACCGGATATGTTTTCCGGTGTTCTTTTGGTGACCGGACAACTCAGAATCATGCAATTTTAACACCTCATTTGTAAAGTCATTAAAGGTGGTTAATTTTTTTGGTTAAATGCGTTGCTTAAGGTTAGGTTAAAGCCTATTTACATTTTTTTTACATAACTCTTAATGACTTTTTAAAAGGGTATTGAATTGATTGTAAGATTCTGAGTTGTCATTGAACCATTATTTATTATCATATTTAACCTTAAGCTAGTCATGCCTAAAAACTTACACTGTTAGTTGCTTGGGGTCCGTACGGACTCCAGTGTTTACTTTTGACAAAGAAACAAATAAAATAAGTGAAATTATACAGGAACTTTAAAAACAACATCAAAATTAACAAAATAAAATAAGGCTTCTAGAAAAAAAAAACAAAATAAAAACTTCGCGTGGGGTCCGTTGGACCCCAAGCACGGCATACGGCACGTGCATTTAACGCTGCGGCTAGCGGAAGGGCAGATGAGCTAGGAAGCTACTATAACGCATAGTCGCGTGAGTATAATGTTAATGTTACACGAAATATGACACAAACTAACTCGCTTGGGGTCCGATGGACCCCACGCGACTAATTAAAGGTATGGAAATGTGGTTAAGCACCAGATTAATGAGATGAATTATTACTTTTTCCAATGGCCACATTGTAGTGCGGGCAATACTGGTCACGGCGACCGCTTAAAGGAACCTACGACCTACGTCATTCCGGTCCCGACGCTGTCCTCATTAACACGTTGCTAGATTCTAGATTTTACATTTCCACTGCGTTCCTTCCGCTGCCGCGTTATTAATCAGTAAATTTGTCTAAATAAATATAACATAAAAACGTGGCGAAATCTTTAATTTCTTTGAACACCAAGAACCTTCCGCGGAGCCTAAGGTAAGCATCTTCCATAGCATCAGAAGGAAGTCCAGAAAGACAAGATTCTCGCCACAACTGGTGACCCCAGACATTTTTAAAATTGCACGTGTTCTTGAGTGACAGTGTCGGGGCCGGTTTCCTGCGAAATTCGGTGAGTACCTTTCCAATTTTAAATTCCTACCTTTTTTTACAATATTTCGCAGTATTTTGAAATTTAAACACTATTTTTTTCTGGCTTGCAATGTTTAACGAATTATATTCAAATTCACCCTATAATATAATTCAAAATCACCCTATTTTGACTTTTTATCTTTCGTATCTTGGATTAAGTGCGTGTTACCCTCTATTTCAGGCATCGAACATCGTCAGCAACGCGTGATGCTACAACAAGAACATCAACCTCTGGGCCTCTCTTCCTGCAGCATTGCCAGCATCTGCTGCAGACACCTCAGATACCACGTAAATCACGTAATTTTTTAAACCAACATCAATTCATACAACAATACCTTGCATTCCCGCAAAAAATTTTGCAAAATAATATGTTACCATTCACAACAATGTTACATGTATTATGACAAATTGAAAATTTCTTTTTGATCGTTAGCTAAATGATAAATTGCAAAAAGGTTTGCGTCTTGGATATTGCCTAAGTAACTTCTGTAGAATTTACATAGATGCCAACATCTCTAATCTTTAAACGCTTAAAATAATCTCTGCTAAATTTTGAAAAATAATATCTTGAAACATTTGTTCAATCACTGTCTTTGCGTGCTTATTACCGTATAAATGTTGAAATGACCTCGGATGAAGAATCTTCAGCGACCACATCAACCGATCTACGCAAGACTCCGTTTCAAGAAACAATAATTCCGCCACCGAAATTTACCAACATGGAATCACCTGGCGAATCAAGCTCTTCGGCAGCAGTAAATTACGTGACTGTGAGATTACCACCTTGTTGGAGGGAAAATATTTCACTTTGGTTCGTGCAAGCAGAAGCACAATTTGTGAATTCACGCATTAGAGGATTTCACGAAGTACAATATCATCATCGCAGCTTTAGATTCACAAACCTTACAGTGTGTGAGCGACATTGTGACACATCCACCGACTTCTGATAGATACGACAATTTGAAAGCAGCTCTTGTAGACCGACTCCAAGACTCTGCTGAAAAACGCCTCACACGCCTACTCACAGGAATCCAACTTGAGGATAGGAAGCCAACAGGTCTATTGAGACATATGCTGGAGCTAGCTGGACCTACCCTGGCGGATAGTGCAATCGTGCGTACACTGTGGTTACAACGACTACCACAACATGTGCAAGCAATCCTATCAGCACTACCCGATAATGATATTAATCAACTTGCCACAGCTGCAGACAAAATACTAGATGTCTATCAAGCAACCGATTGCAGCGCCATGGAAGACCGCAGCAAACCATGTACATCTCGTCAGGAACCAGCTGAACATTCCTTACTTCTACAACTGCAGCAACAAATAGCAGCACTTTCGCGTGAAGTATCCCAGCTACGCATAGCCAAAACTGATACCACATCAACCTATAGAGGACGGAGAAACCAGAGCCCCCGTCGAAACCCTGGTCGCTCAAGATCTGGGTCACGCAATCCATCTCCCAATAGGAATCAAGATGGAAAATGTTACTATCATGCAAGATTTGGCGATAAAGCTTATAAATGCTCCGAACCATGTTCTTACGAAAAGAAGCGGCAACGGGAACTCCCAGTAGAGACATGTGAGATCCCTAATACCTCTTGTCGTCTCTTCATCTGGGACCTGCGAACTAGTCATAAATACCTAGTGGATACAGGCGCCGACGTTTCTGTCATACCTAGGAACATGACATTTGAGAAAGGTAGCATAACCTCCGACAACTGCCCTACCACATTATATGGGGCAAATGGGAAACCAATTAAAACATACGGCACGAAAACAGTAGAACTCTACTTTGGCCTACGCCGCACAATGAAATGGCGTTTCATCGTAGCCGACGTTTCCAAACCTATCATTGGCGCAGACTTTCTTCACTACTACAACTTGACAGTCAACTTGAGACGAGCAAAACTTGAAGATCAGTCTACTGGATTAAAAATTAGAGGAGCTTCCTACAGAGGACCAGCATCAGGCATCGCCACAATTTCCTCTTCTCAAAAGTATCTGGACATTTTAAAGAAATACCCTACGTTGACAAGGCCTACCATGCAGACACCGGATGCGATTAAACATTCTGTTACTCATTGCATTGAAACCAAAGGACCTCCAGTTTCTGAACGTGCGCGCAGATTAGCGCCAGCACTCCTCGAGGCAGCCAAGCGTGAATTTAAGTACATGATGGAACAAGGGATTTGCCGCCCTTCAAAAAGCAACTGGGCCAGCCCTTTACATATGGTAAAGAAGCCAAACGGCGAATGGCGACCATGCGGCGACTACAGGATCTTAAACTCAAAGACGGTCCCTGATAAATATCCTATACCTCAGCTTCAAGACTTCGCCCATAAACTGGCAAAAGCGAAGATTTTTTCAACCATCGACTTAACGCGCGCATACCACCAGATACCCGTTGAACCTGAAGATATCCCTAAAACGGCTATCATCACACCGTTCGGATTGTTTGAATTCACCTCCATGCAATTTGGACTATCAAACGCAGCTCAGAGTTTTCAACGATTTATGCATGCAATAACAAGAGATCTGGATTTCTGTTTTGTTTACTTAGATGACATCCTGATAGCTTCCGCTGACGAAGAGGAACATAAAAAACACCTGGATTTGCTTCTAAAACGACTTGCAGATAGCGGACTTGTCATTAATATCCAGAAATGTCAATTAGGAACCGCAACAGTGAACTTCCTCGGACATACAATAACCCGAGAGGGGATGACTCCAATCAAGGACAAAGTCAAAGCAGTGACAGAATTCCCACTACCTAAAACCGCGAAAGAACTACGTCGCTTTTTAGGTATGCTGAACTATTACCGCAGGTTCCTACCAAATTCGATCAACACCCAAGCAATTTTATACGACATTATTGCCGGTTACAAAAAGAATGACAAGAGGATACTCAACTGGAACCAGGAGCAGACAAAGGCGTTTGAAGAATGCAAACAACAACTAGCGAACGCAGCTTTACTTGCGCACCCGGATCCAAACGCAAAGCTTGCAATGATGGTTGATGCCAGCGACAAAGCATTGGGCGCCTCATTGCAACAAT
Source organism: Glyphotaelius pellucidus (assembly GCA_936435175.1). NCBI lineage: Eukaryota > Metazoa > Arthropoda > Insecta > Trichoptera > Limnephilidae > Glyphotaelius > Glyphotaelius pellucidus. The sequence continues at coordinate 30,180,200 of OW386544.1, forward strand.
CAAAAGGAAACACCTGGGAACCACTAGGATTCTTCTCCAAAAAGTTCACCCCTGCTCAACAGAAATACAGCACTTTTGACCGTGAACTTACCGCCGTTTATGAATCCGTGAAATACTTCAGAAATCACTTTGAAGGCCGTCATTTCAGCATTTACACAGACCACAAGCCGATCACCTTTGCATTAAACAAAAAACGCGCGTCTAGCTCTCCCCGTCAAGAGAGACAGCTAGATTACATAGCGCAATTTTCAACCGACATCAGGTATGTTTCTGGAAAAGAGAACGTAGTCGCGGACACTCTATCTCGCATCGATGAGATTAACTGTCCCACTGTAATTGACTTCGAGCAAATGAGGTTAGAGCAATGCCAACCTGACGGACAATTTAAGGCAAACGATGGCAGCACCCTTGCTCTACGTCAAATGGTGATCCCTGGCACTGACACTCGATTATGGTGTGATACTCCAACAGGTCATATTAGACCGCTTGTTCCACCCAGCATGCGACAACAGGTCATAGCAAGCATACATAATGTTTGCCACCCTGGTATCTTGGGAACTACAAATACGGTTAAACAAAGATTTGTTTGGCCCGACATGGCGAAAGACATCAAGAGTTTCGTTAAACAATGTATACTTTGTCAAAAAGCTAAGGTATCAAAGCATACGGTCGCACCTCTAGCAACGTACATATTACCAGAGGATAGATTCCGTAACATTCACATCGACTTGGTTGGACCACTCCCATTATGCAATGATTACCAATATATACTAACCATGATCGATAGGTTCACTCGATGGCCCGAAGCAATCCCCCTGAAGGATATGTCAGCAGAAACCGTAGCCGCAGCACTGACTACGCATTGGATCGCTCGTCACGGAACACCTGACAGCATCACCACTGACCAAGGACGACAGTTCGAGAGTTGTCTCTTCAAAAAGCTCGCAGAGAAGTTCGGCATCAAACACTCAAGAACCACGGCTTACCATCCTCAAGCGAACGGTATTATAGAAAGATGGCACCGCACTTTGAAAACTTCCCTAATGGCATGTGGAGAACAGAACTGGGTTGAGAACCTTCCACTGATACTTCTCGGTTTGCGAGCAACAGTGCGTGAGGACCTAAAATGCTCCCCCGCAGAACTTACGTACGGCAGGACATTAAGGCTCCCCTGCGACTTCTTCTCAGAAACTCCTCGCGAGGAACCTGATACGTATGTAGGACGTCTACAGAGAAAGTTTGAAAGTATCAAATCAACCCCTGCCAGCAATCACAGCGTAAGAAATTTTTTTGTGCACAAAGACCTACCTGTCGCCACTCATGTTTTCCTAAGAACAGACAGCGTAAGAAGACCACTTCAGAACCCATATGAGGGTCCTTACAAGGTAGAGGAACGTGATGACAAAACATTTGTCATCTCAATAAAAGGCAAATCTAAACGCGTCTCCATTGACAGACTCAAGCCTGCTTTTGTTCCGGTTGAAGAAAACGTCACTATTCAACCACCAGTTCCCGTTACACCGATAACCAAAATCACAACGCGTGCAGGTCGGCAAGTACATTTTCCAAAGCGATTTGGAACGGAATAACGCACAAAAAGATATTTTTATTTGGCATTTTTCTCATCCATAACTCATGATAGAAATGAAATTATAAATTTCACCTAGCTTTCTATTGCAAACCTTATTCATATAGTATATATTTCTTTAAAATACTGCGAATAACACAATATTAAAATGCAAGGATTTTTGATGGAAATCCGACCTTTAATATTGTAATTTGTCAATTAACATAATCTAAAACTTAGATCATTATCGTGTATTCACAAGTGTGAAACACCTTCAATACGATGAAACAATTCATCATTTTACCGCATAACTCATGTATGTTAAAAAACATAACATATTAATCATGTTATTGCAATTTTAAATCATTACTATTTAGATGATAACTTTTCATCATTCAACTGCATAATTTGTGCACTTCAAAGGTACTACAAACACCACTGTGTTTTTACTAGTGTAAAACATTTAAAAAATGATAACTTCTCATCATACAACCGCATTTATGCGTTTCTACATGTATTACAGCATTATTGTAATAGCAAGTGTGATCAACTTTCCACACAATTAATATAAATCATCATATTATATTATGTACCAAGGTAAACAAACTCTATATACTCGTCAAACTATGTACGTAGTAGGTAACTCTTTACCACATAGCTTAAACATTGTTATTTATGCATTTTTGTTTTTTAACCATGCTTCCCTGGATGTACACGGCACTTTTATACATCCAGTGAATCATGTGGTTGAAATTAATTTTTAAAAATATATTTTTTCTTTCATGTTTATACAATTACAAGTTAAAAACCACTTTGTCTTACGTACGTAAAGGAACATGGTTAATCGACTTACGTCAACAAAAAACACACTTTTACGTACTGAGGACGATGTGTAGCTTATTAGACTTAAAAATCGTCATTTTTTGCTACAGACTAGCATAACCCTTTATTATTTATAATGTTATGATGAACGCCTAACTAAGGCTACAAAAATATAATACTTTGATGAAGAAAACCCTACTATATCTACTTGTATCAATTTAAGTATTTCTTACACTAGATATAGCTTACTATTAAACATACCTTCTACTTTAGTTTTCTATTGCAATACAACCTATGTAAACTTCTACTATAGTTTTCTATTTCAATATAATCTATGTAAATACAACATACCGCTATATTCAGCGTACCATCGAAATGTTTCTCAAGTAAATTACAACTCTTAACCATACATTTGCGATTCTTTAAACATGTATTATGTTATTTTAAGGTTACTTTTAAGTCATACTCTTAAATCATTTTTTATACAATCAATGTACAATAATTTTACAACCGGCGCTACTAATTACGCGCCCTTGGTAAAATAATTACTCTAGCTCTGAACATAGTTCATTGAGGCAACAAAATTCAATGTCCATACATTAATCGAAAAACAATCAACTGGAATCAAAATCTCAAATTCCATGTACCACAACAATCAGCTGGAATCATACCACAGATTCCATGTACCACGCTATATGTACACTAACGCTCTGAACACTTAGTTCGTCGACGCGTCAAACACTGTAAATAAAATAAAGAGTTCATAGAACTTGACAAGTTTTAAAACATTAGTTAAAACTAACTTGTAAATAACTCACACCTAAGAATTAACTGATTCAAGCAACCGGTAAAATGGTTTATAGAATACAATACTCTAGTAATCTCAACATTACGTTTCATTATTACATACATAATTTTATGGTTTCATGTATTAGAAATAAGATTTTCAGCTTAAATTTTTTGTAAACCTGTAATATTTTTCAAGGTGTTCATATAAAAATAACTTGTCATTCTACTCTGCTCGAGTAACTCTCACAATTTTCCGAACACGTTGGAAACTATTCTTGTGTTGACTGAAGGTGCCTCAGTCGAATTAGGATTAGCATCACAACTTCCTTAACCATTTTCCATTTCTTTATGTTATCGTTAGCACTGGAGGGGAGGCTATGGAAATGTGGTTAAGCACCAGATTAATGAGATGAATTATTATTTTTTCCAATGGCCACATTGTAGTGCGGGCAATACTGGTCACGGCGACCGCTTAAAGGAACCTACGACCTACGTCATTCCGGTCCCGACGCTGTCCTCATTAACACGTTGCTAGATTCTAGATTTTACATTTCCACTGCGTTCCTTCCGCTGCCGCGTTATTAATCAGTAAATTTGTCTAAATAAATATAACATAAAAACGTGGCGAAATCTTTAATTTCTTTGAACACCAAGAACCTTCCGCGGAGCCTAAGGTAAGCATCTTCCATAGCATCAGAAGGAAGTCCAGAAAGACAAGATTCTCGCCACAAAGGTTTATATGTAAAACACAGCGGACATCTTCAGTAAGCGGTTTCCCGCCACAGATTGACAAAGAGCATTCTTTAGAACGGACGTTAAGTCCAATTTGATAAATCATTGTAAATACAATACGATAATAAACAAGACTCGTAATCTAGACGAACCGAAGTTTTCGACAAATTGAATTGTTAATCAGATTAATTATCAGAACATTACAACCAGTGGCGGCCGCTGCTCTGAAAATGTGGTGGTTCACTGAAAATCCACACTTATGAGATAACTCTTACTAAGCAACATTAGGTAAAAATTATTCCACTAATCTTTTTGGGAGAGAAGGTCAATTCTAAGCTGTTGTCGAAGGGCGAAAACTTCTACATATCGCTTTTTAACTAAAATTTAAAAAATTTTGTACAAATATTTTTTCAGTACCTACCAAGCGCCCTTGAGGTGATTTTTCACAAAAACGGCGCTCTACAAATTGTCCAATTATTATTATTATTATTATTACCAAGAAAATAAAAACACAACACAAATTTGTCGTAAATAAAAATTAAACTTCAACAAAAACTTTTTTTTTAACAATGTTTTAATTTATTTTATTTTATATTTTATTATAAACAGTACATAAACAGTATTTATAACAATGTATAATCCGTATGTGGGTGAAATTGTCAAGGTTACCTATAAAAAAATTTAATTCCTTAATGATATGCGTTTTTTAACTTAAAACACAAATCAATGAAAAAGCAAATTTATGTATAATGTAGGTATTTGCTTTACCTTTTGATTAAAAAAAGAATTGTTCAGTTTGGTTAAGTATTTTTTCCTTAAATCCAAATTTAAGTTAAGTATGATAAAGGCCGCGAAGCCGTCCGGTGGCACACGCCGATAGCTTGATTTTTCATACAGATGGCCGGGTTGACGCGCCAGCGATGTTTGAGATATTGGATACAAAAACACAATTCGTTCCGCTTGCTACAGGTCTGCACAAGGGCACGGGGCAACTTCGCGCGTAACTTTGAGAATTCGCTCTCCTCTCAACATTCATATTAGGCATTATATTGATAGGTGATATTTTAATGAGATTCATATATTTTATATTTTTCGGTAAGATATTATAAAGTAATTTTAGGCGATATAATTTACCAGTGCTGCACACGAACACACTGTGCAACCAGCCGCCCTTGATCACAACACCTAATCCGTAAAAATAAGAGGTTACGAGGATGGAGTAATAGAACCCCATGGAGTAGAATTGAAAGCTGTTAGAATTATTATTCATTCATAAATAATGGCAAAAATGAATTATACATAATAATACTAAAGCGCCCTAGAGGGCGCGGTGAAAGTTTATTTTCTACTCAAAAACAAAAATAACCTGGCAACTCGCCCTGCTTATAAAAAAACTCACGAAAATAATTTGATGCAAAGGCCGTAATATTCGGGACAAGAATTTAAATGTCTGCTCGAAACACCAACAAAGCTTTCTCAAAAGTCAAGATTGATAATAATTCTGAATTCAAATTGATTATTTTAATTTTTATCCGCGGGGAGCGCTACACACGGAGACTTGGCGTGTTGTTCGAACGTGATTTGAAAATCAAGCTTTCCCATTTCCGCTTTTCGCAAAGGTTACCGTCATCTTCTCAAATCATTTTTTTCTAACTTGTGTTTTATTTTATTTTTGTTTTCGGCTATTCAATTTAGAGGCCGATTAAATATTCCGGACATGTATTATAAGTCATGAAATGGAGGTACCAAATTGCTTCAAAAACTTTTATTTTTTTTATTAGCCGTGCTTTTATTTTTAACGGCAAAGTTGAGTTTTATGTATCGGAGACTGAGGCGTCGGGAATCGCTTCTGTATAAATCTTTTGATAATTTCTTAAAGTTATTTCAATCAGTAATAACTCAAGAAGTAAAGAAACCATTGAAACGATTAACTTAGCATTGGAAACGTTATTTCGTTTCGGTGAATTCTCCGGCCGACCGCCTCACTTTTACTTCTCCAATAATATAAATTAATATCTTTTCATTCGTTAAAGCTCAAATTTATTATTCTCATTACGGACTTAACGTCAATTGAATTTGAAAAGGCTTTAGTTCAATTGATTATATTGAGGTTTCGAATCATTTTGGATAAATTCATAAAAATTAGTGCTGGGTAAGAGAAGACCGTTTGTTGTTGTTTGTTGTTTTACGTTTAATGAGTTATTAAGTTAAGTTTCAGATAGTTTCGCGGAAATCATCGTCAATGAAGATGTGTCTTTCAATTGCTTATTATATCTGTTATAAGGTACGGAGTAACAGCTTGGGGATTTTCCTGTAAAACAAATATTGACCGTGTTCAATCAGTGCAAAATTCATTGGTTAAATTATAAGCTGTAAAAAATGTATACAAAGAAAGGCATAATATTCCATACTTTTATCAGTCTCAAAATTCTTTCAGTGAGAGAAATTCTGTGGTACAAAATTATACTTCAGCACATTAATAACCCTTTATATAAAAACAGGCTGGAACACAACCACAATACTCGCTTTAACTTTAATGAAGGACTAATTGTACCTAAGCATACAAATAAATATGGACAAAGAACGTTAAATTACATGATTCCCAGTTGTTTAAATGTGTTACCTGCTGAAATTAAAAACTGTGCCCAAAACAAACAATTGGTGAACTTACTGAAGACTTGGCTTTCTGAAAGAATTAATTTGTATTAGCTTACAGTGACTTATTATTCTAAAGATATTAAAATTGTTATTTATGTTTTCATAATTTTTCTTTTCTCTATCTGTAAAATTTTTAATTTATATTTTATTAAATTGTAAAAATGTATCTTTCAACTCGTTATAATAAGATTTTAAAATCTAAAGAACCCTTTAGACAAACTGCTAAAAATCAGTTTAAATAAATAAAAATAATTCAAAATTTTCCGGGTAATAGCGGCATAAGCTTTGAATAAGGATAGAGTGTTCAAAATCATGTAATTATTTGATCTATTTCGCATAGACAATCCTTAATTATGACGAATCGTGGAAAATTGTGGAAGTTAAATGACACGACAAAGTGATTTTCAAAATATTATCAAGTTCTGCAAGAATTTTAGTTTTTTTATTTTATTTTATTTTTGTTACAGCTGTTTTGGCTTACAAGGCCATTTTCAAACTGTAGTTAAACCACTTAGAGACTACTTATTTATACGATTTTAAATGCCGATTTTTTACGGTGTCTTAATTGATGTATTACCGGTTAAACCAATTGGATGGGAAACTAATTGCGACAGTGGACACTTTTATTGTATTGGGCTACGTCAAAATCTGTTTTCCCCGCACCAAATGTTGAAGTTTCCACAAAGTGAAATTATCGAAGAAATAAAAATCTTACTCAAATATTCAAAATTCTATCGTATTTGCCAATGTTCAAATATTATTCTTTTCTCAAGGGGTGTTAATCGTCAAGCAACATTATATCGTGTTATTTATTATATCTCCGTATTATTTGCCTACGCTTTAGTATAGTGAATTTGCTTGTAGCACAGCGGGGGCTCTTCCATTTTTTACACATTATAAAGTAAACCAAAATAATATGTAAATAGGTATTTGATTTTACCCGAGAAAATGTTGTCGTTAGGCGGCAAAAAAATCGTGTTTGAATGTATTATTTCCATTTCTCGCCATTTTTAAACAACCGAATATATACATATATTTATTCTGTTCATATCGAACAAAAAAGACAATATTACTAACTTTTAAAACGCATAAGAATACAAAATTATAAACTTCATACACAATACCATTATAATGTACATTTCATTATAGTACACAACCAAACCTCATAATTTTTGCCGATTTTTATAATCTTCATTACCGCCTTTAGCACTCTGTTTTAATTAATTTCATCTCAGTTTTATTTTCTTTTATTTCTTCTTTATTATTTTTAATTCTTCTGAATTATTAATTATTAAATCATATATTATATAGAATTTTATTAAACTGTACAATTGGGTCTTCAGCTTCGATAAGGCACCCAGTGAGTCCTTTATCAAATATTAATATTTTAAAATGTGTTACCATTGGACGGTCCCAGGATATGGTCTCCAGACAGTCTGCCGTCAGGTGTAAGATGAGCAGATTTTGTTGACTTTCTTCGTTACCACGCCAAGGGATTCGTACAGAGAGAGAGAGGGGATATGGTGATTTAGAGGTACCCTTTGAAGTAACAATGATTTGATTCAAATCTGAGCACTAGGGTTTTAATTTGGAGAACGAGTTGCGAGAAATGAAATTGAGATTTTCATAAACAAAAAGAGAAAGTCACAGCACAACCACAGACAAATTAGAATGTAGACAAAAATGCGTAGAAATATTTAGAAAAAGGTAACAGAGACGTTAAAGTTAAGGGAAAAAGAGGCTACACATGGACAACACAACACTCAACAACCATATAAAATTTAAAAAAATTTAAAAATGGCTACATTTTTCCAAATTGAACTTTACCGCGTAAGTACTCCTAGAACTTACTAGCGTACTAATACGATACCTATCATGTTTATCCATCTTTATTCCAATTATAGTCAGAATATAGTCATAAGAATGTGACCTTTGAAATTTTCCAACTGCCATTTTTCTTAGAACGGCAGTATACTAATGCATATGGCAATATGGCATTTCGTCAACTTTTAGAGAAAATTACTGTGCGAATCTAATACTGTTACGTTGATCTAGAAATACGAAACCAAAAATCTATTCAAATTTCATGATGCCACGCTTCTGATGAAAGATTACTAACAATGTATGTCACAATCCATAAACGTTATAGTTCAATTCAAAAGTTATTTACAAAGACTGGAACAAATGTTTTTTAAAAAGATTTTTCTTTTGAAGAAGCTTTAAAATCTCGAATTCTATTTAAAAAATTTTGTAGTGTCTACCTACTAATTAATAACGCAAAACAAGCAACTTTTCCGCCGAATAAAGACACGAAAGTTAATTAATTCTAGTAAATGGTTTCTCAGCATAACTTCTTTCACCTGATACTAATTAAATGGCACTTGAAAAGTTGGATAACCGTTTCTTTCCCGATGAAAACCAAGGTAAGTTTCTGACGGTTTCTGCTGTTGCGGTTTCTTGTGATCACGTGGACACAGGAAGCGCATTGCATACAATGCATACGTCACGTTCCCTTCCCCGTGATTCTCCGCGAAAAATAATAACTTTGAACAATGGATGTCGTTTCAATCACTGATTTATTTTTCAATTTCATTCACAGACAGAGTTCAAATCTTGCAGCAGAATAACGAACATATTATTTTATACTAGCTTTTACCCACGGCTTCACTCGCAAGGTATTAGGGGGAAAAGGCTGTAGCGCTTGCACTTATCAATATCCCCCCCCCCCTCCCCCCTCTCGCATTTCATACATTCATTTCTGGTACATTCAGTTTTTAAATAGCTCGCGTGCCACCTAAACTTCATAATGCCAGAGCTCAAAGAAAAAAGAATTATCCAATTTGGTGCAGTCGTTCGTAGGTTACGCGTATACACATTTTTAAGATTCATTTTTATTTAAATATATCAACATCGTTTCCATGGAAACGATTTGTTTTCTGACGTTAGCAATAATTCGCTTTTGTTAGCGACAGAATACGTATAATAATTATAATTAATTAATATTTATTAGTTCATAACGCCAATATATGCAACCTATAGTACTCGCATAAAATTTAGCTTTCTATTGATGAAATAATTTTTAAAATCGTTTTATTGTTTTGTGCGTGAAAGCGTAACAAACAAACACACGCAGTTTCGCATTTATAATGTTAGTATAGATTAGCGCAGTCCGGTAATAAATCCATTAGTACGGAAAATGGAAAACAGCGCCGACCTTTGAAAAATCACCAAATCTGACCTAAATATAATATTTTACAAGACCTCAACGAATGAGAGAATAGTTTTCTTTGTGTGAGGTCCCATTCTTGACTCTAAGGATATTATATAAAATAATCGAAATAATAATCGGCTCTAAGGATATTATATAAAATAATCGAAATAATAATCGGCTCTAAGGATATTATATAAAATAATCGAAAATCATACAAGACATCTTGTGAACTCACCGGAGACTAAAAAAACATTCATTGAATGAAATAAACTCAATTCTTGAAAGCTGAGAATAGGAATTGACTATAAAAGTCACATTTTTGACGTTAACAAAAGTCTAATAATTTTACAAATAACCATTAAGCATTTCGAGTTTTTGTCGTTAGGGAAAGTTTTTTTAAATGGACGAAGTAACAATATTCCATAGGAATATTCTGCATTGAATTATCGATACAAAAACTGAACCAAAACACATCGTATGTCAAATTCAGTTCGGATAAAAACATTTTTAAAAAATATTTTAATAAAATTGTGTTTTTATTGAAAATATGCATACCTTAGCATTAATAATTCAGTTTAATTATGTTTTTGTGTTTTATGTATCGTATCGGTACTAATAATAACAGGCCTGTAACTAATTCCTTTGATGGCAAGTTGGCGTTTAAATAACTAAAGATCCCCCTCGGAACAAATCATTTACATGATAAAGCTTCTAATTACTTTTAAATTGACACCGTCGCGTCGTTTGGCAGATAATATCTACTCCTAAGCTCAAAAATAGATATTTGCCTACGGGGTAAATTAATATTTCATCTTGCTGAGGGAAATTATCGCATGACCTTTGCACCAAACTTTTATACGCAATACTGCTTTTATTGTGAAACTTAAACGGGGAATATTTGGGAATTTGATCCATAACATAACATGAACACTGAACTTTAGAGATAAGGCGTGGGTAGGTACGCTTTCTGATCCCGATGTTGTCAATATAACTTTTTTTTCTCTTTTTTTAATAATAATATAAAATACTCCCGTCACGTTTCCGCAGACCAGGGGTAAAGCTCTCGACTCGCAATCCGAAGGTGGCAGGATTGAATCTCGACGTGCGCAAATAATTTTTATTTGATCAATTTGTGTTATTTCACTACTAATTAATTAAAAATAATACATGATTGTATTTGCGGCAAGTTCCAGAGTGGAAGACACTTTCAGTATCGCCCTGGTGTAAGATCACCATTCAGAACCTTAATTTTGCCTGAAATGGCTTTAAGCGTGTTTGATGACCAGACCTGAATAGCCAGATACTTCCCCACCTTCTTCTTCCCATCTCCTCCCCACCCCTCACTAACTTCAGTTTCACAACATACTCCGATTGGGGATGCCATAGTCTCATTGGCTACAGATGGGACTCTTGTGAGGTATTCACATAAATAAGATAAGAAAAAAGGCAGCTAGAAATTTGTAAAAGTCACATTCTGAAGAGCTTTATTCTATCTTTTGTGAAATCGAGATAGATCTCAGGCGAAATCTCATGTCAGATTTGTGTGATTTTCTACGGCTGTTATTTGCTTTTTCTTTGACGTGAGCTGTCACGTATTTTAGTTTAGGTTGTTTTAAACACGAATTCCTACAAGTATGCATGATTATTTATTCATTTAACAGCCGTAGAAAATCACATAAATCTGACAGGAGATCTCGCCTGAGATCTATCTCGATCTTACAAAAGATAGAGAATAGCTCTTCTGATGTATTTTTTTATTATAATGTCTGTCTCGAATGTGTTGAAAGGTCTCGAATATCAGAATGTGATCCTTACAATTTCCTAGCTGCCTTTTACCACAGGACGCAGCGATGAAGTTGGATTATTATAAGTTGAAGCTATAATTACCTACAAGTTTTTTTTTTTTGGAACAGAATTTCATAAAAAATTTCAGCATTTCCTGCTAATTTGCCTTCTTCTTTGTGCAATCAGCCATGTTTTATTGTAATCCTGTTAATCCCTTTTCATTAAGAAGAATCTTAAATTTGGTTTTAAGATCAAAATACCCAACCAAACTGAAAAATTATTTTTGTAATCAAAAGATATATTAAATATCTAGTACGGATGTGAGTTACTTTATTTATTTTCGCTTTAAATTATAAGATATAGGGCATTACAGCTTTCGGTGTTTTATGATTTTAGAGGCAATTTAGACAATTATTTATGAGTAAATGAAAGACATAAAAAAAATAATTTTTCTGTATTTATTTAAAAATTATAACGAAAAATAAAATAAAAAATAACACATTGTTAAAAATGTATTTGTTGGGTAGTAATTTTAATATATAAACGACAAAATTTTGTTGCGCCGTAAATAGGTAATTTGTATTTTAAATTTACACCCATCAAAATGATTTTTTTCGCTAATTTTTATTTTTTTATTTTATATTTCTAATAATTTTTCTTAGATAAATAAAGTAAAATTATTTTTCTTTTATTTTTCATTTATTCACAAATAATTTCCCAAATCGCTTCTAAAATCATGAAACAATAAAATCTTTAATGGCCTATATCTTATAATTTAAAGCAAAAACAAATAAATTAACTCACATCCGTACTAGATATTTGATATCTTTTGATAATAAAAATAATTTTTTCGTAAAGTTTTCGTTTGGTTGGGTATTTTGATCCTAACCCTAGATTCATACGTCCCTCAAACACCCTGAAGTAGTAAAACGCTCATAGAGCGCAGCGCGAAAGAGATGGCAATACGTGCATCTCAGTACCCTCCCGACACGGTTAGAGCTCAGTGTGGCGCCAGGGATCTTGGCGCCTAAACGTGTAGTTGCGCAAATACTATGCCTAAGGTGTCTGAGGTACGTATGTTTATGAATAGTGTAACAATTTTATTAAGATATACTATGCTACTTTTACGGTATGTTGAATATGTCCATAGTCATTTCGTTTATCATCCATGTCCACAATAATAGTCGTAATTAAAACAAACCACTGACAAGGAGAGCTTTAGTCAAAGAAATATCAAATAAGTTGATCGAGCCTTGGTTACGGTGTCGCCGTGAAACACCAACTTTGAGGCGATGCGTAAAACGGAACATTGATGCGATTTCAGGCGATACTTTGCCTGATGTACCAGCTGATCCTGGAACAAAAACCAGGAAGCTATGCAGCTTCTGTTTTTATAAAAAAAAACGTGTGACTAGATTTATCTGCACCTCTTGCAAACCTCTCGTGTGCATGGAACATCGGGGAAGTTGTGCTTAGAATTCTCTGAATGATCTCAAAAATGGTTTTTTAATGTGTTGATCTCAAATAAACCTTCCTTTTATTAATATAATGTTGTATTATTTATTATTATTCTTATAATTTAAAAATTTGGTGCACTTAAAAATAAGGTGTATCACAGACGTATATTTATGAACATTGTAACAGTAAATATAGTTTACGAATCTAGGGTTAGATATAAATTTAAGATTTGTATGAAACTGGCCGAAATGGGCCGCGTTCCTACGTTCCTCTTAAAATGACAATTTTATTAAAAAATGTTGCGTTTTGTTTTTAATTTTAATTGTTTGTTTAGGTTCGAATCCCAACGACAGTGAGAGCAAGAAAACTGACTCTTGTGACCCTTCTGTCAGCTGCAATGTAAGTACCGAAAACAATTATCAGTAATTCTCTTGTGCTATTCCATTGACATTGCGCAGTTGGTCTTAAAGCTTTTCTACAACTAATTTCACCGACTAATTCTCAAGTTGACAAGATTAACTGTTAAACCTCGACATGTAGCTGGTGTACCATTTTTTTGTTGTTGCCTCAGATCCCAGAATTACAGAGATATGTTATGAGAAACGCCCGACTACAATCCATTCAGCGTAGTTTTAATCATTCAGGCTAATTTGCTCGCTTTTGGGAAGAGCTCACGTAGATCTTAAAGCCTCGATTTGAGCGAGTTTACAAGCTACTAGTCGGCAAATTTAAAAGCGGACTAATCGGCGAGTTCGATTGTGATGATGACACATAAAACGTTCAACTCGCTCAGTAGCAAACTAGCTAGCAAAAAGCTGAGCTAAAATAATGACTCCCGCGCGAATTAATTCTGTCGACATTTTGTAGAAAACTGAGATATTCGCGGCTATCTCACCACTAGTAGCTATTTGCCGGATACTTAACAGATTGTACAACGAATAATCCAGATCAGGCAGTGGTTTGACAGTTACGAAATCAGCTGTTCGCAGGCCGCCATTTTGCCATCCGCCGTACACGCTAGCGAGTAGCGAACAAAGTTGACTTCCTTTCAACTTTTTTCGTAGATTGTTCACAATCTGCTATTTAGCTAGTAATACGATTACACTGAGCGAGTTTACTAGTAGATAGTGAATTCGCGGGCTAGGAGCTTGTAAACTCGTTCAGTGTAATTGAAGCTTGTAATGGCTCCATTACTGTCACGGTAAATTTTTTTATCTAAACTGTGTTAGAAAGAGAAAACGCCACGTTATAAACTCTAATCTAGAAGTTAACCATAAAAAAAATTACGTCCACCTCACGAAGTCAAAATTTCCGACCACAATTTGACAAAAAATTATCAATTTTCGTGAATTTTTTAATAATTGAAACAACAAAAAAGTGTTTATAATACATTTGTCTAATGAAATATGTGAGTGTTTCTCTTTTTTTTCGTCAGTAATTTTAGTAGGAAAAAAGGTAAGGTGAACCATTTTTAAAACTTTTTTATCCTTGCTTTAAAAAATTTAATATTTGAACAATTGAATGTTTAAATTAAAACTTACTTTATAACCTTTCCAAAACAGTTATTGGTTTTCGCATACATTCATAAATATTCCATTTATTTGGATTTTATTGTAAAGCGGATATTTTCTGTCTTTAACCCTAGAAGCCCAATCTAGGTCATTTGTACATATACGGAAACAAATATCTGCTTTCTCTTTCGCACAATTCTTTCGATTGCCCTGATTGTTCGAACCAATTAGTACCCGCCAAGAGTCCACAGGAGACGGCGGTGATTGGTAAGCTCCTTCATATTGGAGGTATCGTACTGTTGTAGGTCAATTTGACTTACGTTTAGGCTTTTTGTAATTTTTAAATATGTGTGAAAAGTGTTTATGAAGAAAAAATCTAATATATAAAATTCTCGTGTCACGGTGTTTGTTATCATACTCCTCCGAAATGGCTGAACCGATTTTGATGAAATTTTGTGTGTTTATCGGGTTATTAGACCTGAGAATCGGCCAACATTTATTTTTCATACCCCTAAAAGTTAAGAGTGGTCCACCTTGAACTTTATTTTTTTATTTTTTGGACAAAATTTTATTTTTTTATGGTGAGGCATTAAAAAATACCTACAGACCTAAATTTTCACTCTCCTATCACCAACCCCTATTTTTTAATAGCGATATTAGTAATTCAATCATTTTCAACCCCGGAACTAAAAAAATATTTCCTAGAAATAATGTATATGGCAAAAAACGTTTGCCGGCTAGTAATTATATAAAACTGTTTAATTAGTATAATACATAAAGAAGCAAACCGAAAGGATCTCATTTTGCACCAATTTTTTGTATTAATTAGTAATAGTTGTTTTTTCAAAGTCTAATATATGAATATTATTCATAAACGCGTTTTTTCATTTCCTAAATAGTTACGAATAAAAAATGATAAAGAGTAATAAATTACACAGGATAAACTATGTTACAAGCGTATTTATTCATGTAGGTAAATTTGACCTTTGATTGGGCTTTTTAGATAGCAAAATATGATTGGGCTTCTAGTGTTCAGACAGAATATTCCCAAGGGCTGAAGGGTTTTAGGTTGATTTTGCATCATCACCCAGTACAGTTCATCTTCGTCTTAGTTAAAATGCGTGTTGTTCAGGGCAATTTTGTAAAAAAAGTATCGGCTTAGTGAACTGAATTATCATTTCAGCGGCAAGTACAACATTGAATTACGATATCAATTTTATACTCATTTGTATTGACAATTCTCTCTCTCCGATGGCACTACAGCCCATATCGAGCCTTGGCCTCCTGCAACATTCACCTCCAACTCCTCCTGTCCTCAGCGGCTGACTTCCAGTTTGTTATTTGGAGAAACTGTGCTGCATCCTGTCGCACCTCGTCTCCGCACCTCAGTCTGGGTCTTCCCACTTTTCTCTTTCCAGTCAAAATTCTCTTGGGGACGCGTGTATCCGGCATTCTCTGTACATGTCCAGCCCATCTCAACCTGAGGAGTTCCATGTGGGCTGAGGTATTGACAATTACGATATCAATTTTATACAATTTGCATTGACCAATTCGGGTCAGGTCGGAGGAGTCGAGCAGTTACTCGCCTACACTGACAACACGTAAAAGAAAAAAACGTTTGTACGAAAAAAAATTTAAAAGGCTAGCACAAAAAACTTAATTAACTTTTTTATTCCAAGTAACGTCACAAATCAATGGTTAAAGTAAGTCAGGCGCGTCTCTTATAATTTGAGGGTACCTCGAATACTATAAGAGACGAATATATTATAATATAATATAATTCTTTAGAACACACGAATGCATAAACACCAACATCTGCGATTGCTCCTCTCTTAAGTATCTAGGAATCGTGATTGACCAAAATCTTGGATAGACACACCATTCCAAACAAATCACAAATAAACTCCTCAAAACAATGTACATTTTCCTAAACTAAGAAACATATATAAAATAAAACAATATGTTTTGCACTTTGTCAATCAATGATAGAATATGAAATAATTGCTTGGGGAGAAGCAACAAACGCAGCAATCGATCATTTAGAAATCACGCAGAAAACGATTTTAATTTTAAACTTAAAAAACATAGACTGACCGATACAGATACAAATATTCAACAATTGTGACGCACTAGATATACGCGAAGTATACGTTAAAACACAACCAAACTACATATTTGACCAAAAAACAAATTTCAACAAACACAAAATATCACTAACAGACCACTTAGACAAGTGTACAAAGAAAACATAAAAACTCCGACGGTAAATATATGCTTTGGATAAAGACACTATAAATATCATGCTATAAAAGCATTCAACAGCACACTTGAAAATAAAATTGAGGAAAACAAAAATACATTCAGACGCAAAATTTCAAAACGGATTAAAGACTTTCAAGAAATTTCATAACATGAAAGAATAAAACATAAGAAAAGAATAACACTCCACACATAAAAACAATATAAAACACCCATCACTCACAAACACACTACACATTATTTTTAATTTTACTTTAATCTTTACTTTCATCTTTAGTTAAAATTTATCAAAATTTTAGGTTTTTATAGTCACCAACATTATATTTTTTCTTATCAAAAACATATGTATTAAAAAAAAGTCTTGTATTATTATTTGGGGGCCTCAGCACGGGTAAGCCACCCAGTGAGGCCAACATTACTGGTTTATACTTTGAAATGTAAAATATTGCGTCAACATAAATAAATAAGTAAATCTATGTATGAGGGTAGGGCATTCCCGCACCCTCTTCATTTTTCGTGTAATTTTTCATACGTATCTTCATCGTACAACTTTTGTGAAACCGACCATGTACTCCTAATTTCAGTAAAATTTCAACAGATAATTAAGAAGAAAACGTTGACATTTAAAGTTACTGGCTTTGTTCAAAGTGCTTTGACATTCTGGAAATAACAATGGTGCCATTTAAAATAAACTTGTGTCTTTTTGATAGAACTGTTTCAATTATTATTCAAACTTGAGATGAATTTTTGTTGTACGTGTTTTACAGCAACGAACTTTTTGATAAAATTTGCTAATCTTCTTGTCGTAACTAAATAACTTAACCTTCATATAAGTTTGAAAATCATGAGATAGTTACAGAAGCGCTATTTCGTAAATATCTCGTCGAGCTACATTATTACCACGCAGTAGCAGTGCGCGGGGACCGGTTGGGTGTCAACTTGGACTAATTGAAGGTAAAAAAGTGATAACCATTTTTGTCGCTTCGTATTAATACGCAAGCGTTTGCATGGTTGAAATTTCAGAAACGACTTCGAGTACATCTTGAGACGCCGCGCCTTACGCAAAACCATTTTGGTAAGCGAAGTTTGTTACAAAGCTGCTGTCATAAACCCGCGGGGGTTTAACGGCTAGTCTTAATATCATACGTCAAATGGGAATAATCTGAATTCTCGACAATTCAGTTCCAATTTTGAAAATGGCAAAATAAAATAATTTTCTCATATAATTATAGATAAGTACTTTATATATAATAATAATTATATATAAGTACTTTATCGCTTGTTCTCATGAAATTCTCTAACAAACACACAGAATTTTAAAAATATTGACTGCAAAAATTCTAGATTTCATTTTCAAAAAATTGGGTGGAAAAGTCTGGAGTTAAAGACAAAGTTACAATTATGTGTGTATTGTGCATAGATACCAAAATATTTCACACGTTTTAGTTGGCTCAGCGGATGGTTGGAATATAACATGAATAATACCTAAAATAACAAATAAAAATACGTCAGTAGAAAACCGATAGCAGTGAAAATTAGACAGCTAATCGCATTATGGGGTTTTAATTCCCATTTGAACCGCACGTTATAGTGTAAATGTATCGATGGACCGCACGCCAAAGTGTAAATAATGTCTCGATTGACTGCACACTATGGTGTAAAAAATGTCTCAACAGACAGTGCAAATACACGTCAGTAGAAAACCGATAGCAGTGAAAATTAGACAGCTAATCGCATTATGGGGTTTTAATTACCATTTGAACCGCACGTTATAGTGTAAATTTCACGATGGACCGCACGCCAAAGTGTAAATAATATCTCGATTGACTGCACACTATAGTGTAAAAAATGTCAGAATAGGCTGCACGTCAATGTATAAGTTTCACGATGGACCGCACGCCAAAGTGTAAATAATGTCTTGATTGACCGCACACCTATTGTAAATGTAAATGCCCCAATAGACTAAACCTAAACAGTGTAATTGTCTCGATGGACCGCTACGAACCGAAAGTCAAAGTATAAATATGTCTCGATTGACTGCACGCCATAGTGTAAATATTCCGATGGACCGCACACCGTGTGGATGTGCCCCGACAGACCACTCAGTGTAAATGTCTCGATAAACCGCGTACATACATAGTGTAAATGTCCCGGTAGTGTATAAATACATATTATTTTAATTATTTGAAAACAAATCACTTTGTAAACACCACTTATTTAATCAAAATTATCTACATGCTTCAAAATCAATGCTTTCCTCTTCAGAATAAATTGATAATTGACAAAAATAGCCCATTTGTAATTTCTTCGTTTGATTGTAAAATTGGTTGTGATTAGGTTTGATTTTGAACGAATCTTTTAAACACGTAACAATTCTCTCTCTTGCTCCACAGGGTTGGGTAAGGTTAAGTTTTATTCAAGGATTTTTTTAATATTTTCTTAAGCCAAACATACAAATACAATGTAATACGGCGCAGAAAAAAACCTCAAAACCTACAAAGCAGCTTCCTATTGTCGAATAAATCGAATATTTAGAAGAATAAGGTGAAGCACATACTATTTGTATGAAGGAGCGTTGAAATAAAATTCGCCAGACGAATCCTTCACTAGTAAAAGATGTCGTTGGAAGCATAAAGTGATATTCGTTAAGAAATATCATACTATTGTATCACTGAAAACTGTCCTTACTATCTTCATCAAAATTGTGTTGAACAGGAGGTCCTCAAAAATAATTTCCCTTAAATAATTCCCGAAAATAATGACATTTTTGAAGATGCTGTGTGGGGGGTCTTTTAATCCTAGAAGCCCGATCTAGGTCATTTTTACCTATATGCAAACAAATATTTGCTTTCTCTTTCGCACACTTCCTTCGATTGCTCTGATTGATCGAACCAACAGTAGCCGCCAAGAGCCCACAAGAGACGGTGATGTTGTCTTGATAAGTTCCTTCATATTGAAATTATCGTACTGTTGTAGGTCAATTTGATCTATGTTCAGGCTTTTTGTAATTTTTAAGTGTGTGTGAAAATGTTAATAAAGAAAAAATAATTATATAAAAATGTTTAATTGTTGTAAAACATTTATTGGTTAGTAGAAAAAAGAAGATTTTGTTTAGTTTTTTTTTTAAATATTTATAGTTAAAAGAAGCAAGCCAAAAGTTTTTGAAAAAATTTTGTACCAAATTTTTGTATTAATTAGTAATAGTTGTTTTTTCAAAGTTCAATAAGTAAATATTATTATTTTAATGAAAAACAAATAACTTTGTGTAACACCACTATTTAATAAACAATATCTATTGATATTGTTTATTAAATAGTGGTGTTACACAGTGTTATTTGTTTTTCATTAAATTAATAATGACGCCACAAAGTGATTTTGCGTATTTTGAAAAAGTATTATTCTAATTATGCGTTTTTTCATTTCCTAACTAGTTAATACGGATTAATAATGATATAAAGTAATAAATTGCACAGAATAAACTATGTTACAAGTGTATTTATTCATGTAGGTAAATTTGACCTATGATTGGGCTTTTAAGATAGCAAAATATGATTGGGCTTCTAAGGTTAAGGAAAGTACAATAATGTTCTTCAATCCCTTTGACTAGGGTTATAATATAAGGCACTCTAAGAAAATACACATTTTTGGCTTGTGGTTTCCTCTTACGAAAACTGTCAAAATGTGTAGTATACCACCGATTTATCGCGTACTTTGTTACACTGTCTAAAAGATACGGAATTATATACTGAAAATTTTCTGATTGTTAAATTGACGAATAACTATACACAACCAATAACCTTCTTAATTTAACTGTGAGCCTTGTAAGCAGGATGTAATTGTATTTTTCAACGAAATGTCACAATTATTGGTGTTACGATGGCCATTCTTTAGAGATCCGTGCCAATGTTTTATGGTGGTATTAGTGCAACAATCGGTTTTGTTGAATAGACTAAAGCCCTTTATGAAATAAACTTTTTAAATCTCGTTTGATTTCTCCATACAAATAATATAATGTAACAATCGGTTGGAGGTTTTTGGTAATACTATTGTAATAATAATATAAATGATTTCTTTATTGTCCCTACGCGACTTAACCTAGATTAAGTTCACTAGAAAGAAATCTTTCTTTTTTTTACATTTTTATTTTTTTATTTAATAACTATATATTTTATTTTTCTTACATTTTTATATGATTACACGTTGGGTATATATAAAATAGGTGTAGATTATAATCGTAGTCCACCTACCGCGAGAACCTGTGTTGAGGAGGACTACATATGTTTTGGGTAAATTTTCAGCGACTTCTTTGGTTCAACTCACGGTTTGGATGAGGGTTTCCCAGAAACTTCTACAACAATGTTTTAAGTATACTAGTAAGTTCATTTTCCTATAGTTTCTTAAGCCAAGATTAATGTCCTTAATGTAGTTATTTTTTGTTTTATTTTGATTGATACTAAGTGGGAGTTTGTTATATACCTTTACCGCTAAAAATTCATAGCTTCTTTGTCGAAAGGTAAAGTTACACTTTGATTTATTTAGTATGTCTGTTTGTTTGGTTCTGGTTTTATGAGTATGTGAGATGTCTGCCTTTGAATCATTTTTGAGGTGATGTACCAGAATGTTTTTCGCATAGATTTTCTATATACTTGGAACATCAAACTGCTTAAAAGTTTCTGTTGTTGAAGTCCTTACGGGGACCTTTAGTATGGTCATTAGCTTCATACATAAGGAAAATAATTTCTCTCGGGGGCTATGTTGTCTTTGCGGATGCTGTGTGAAGGATTTTTTTAAGGAAGGGAAGAGAGGAAGATCTGGGAAAGAAAAGATATGCAGGGTGGATAGGAAACTAGGTAACAATATGGCAGGAGTGACGGATAAGTGAATCCGAAAAAGAGAGGCCAGCTGCAGAGATCAGAGGGTCTCCCAAAACCGGTTCAAAGCCAAATGAGAATAAAGTCAACTCAACACCTCTTTGAAAAGTCATTAAACGCTATGAAAAATATTTTCAAATAGCCCATAACCCTAACCTAACGTATCCTATTTAATCAATTTTGTATAATTTTTTTCATCACTTTTAACGACTTTTCTGAGGTGGGTCTGAGTTGGTTTCATTCCGACTTGTCCGGTCACCTCCAAAACCGGCCTCTACCGGTCCGCTGTCAAAACCTGAACACTTACCCAGACGAACCCTGCAATCTCACCAAACGTAGCGGACCACTTGTGGTGACCAAGGCAGAGGTGTTGGTTATCTAATAAATGGTTTGGCGGTACCCACACCCGCCTTCCAAAGAAAATTAGAAAATAAATTTATAAAATACTACACACTGTACATACCAGCGTACAGGTTTAAAAAATCGACAGTGCGAATCAATTCGTTTGACATCCATACCAACTTAACAATGAAGGTATTTTTGAAGTCAATTTTAGCGATTTTGAGCTTTGTAAAAAAAAGTCGGAGGCCAACTTGCGAGTGAGAACTGTCTGGTTACTATAAATTTTATTTTATTTTCAGTCAATGAAATCCAATACCCGTTCTTCGCACACCTGATTTTATAAAAGATATAAGAGACAAGTAACACTTTTACCTCAGAATTACATTATTTAACCTTTCACGCCCAGATCTTTTGGAATTTCATTCCCATGTCGCTCATTAAACATGGCTTTACCGTTCCAGACTAATATGAAATCTGAACACATAAACGCTGACGTATTGCCATATTTCCTCCATAGCCTTAAAGGTCGGAAATGAGCATTTAAAAATAAGTGTTTCTGTTTTATGAAGAACAATAAATATCTTCAAATCTTATACAGGTGTTAATAACGTTTCTACATTTTTCAAACTCTTATTTCATTTTTCATAGTTGATAAATATAAAAATGAATTTGTTTGTTTGTTCCTTACGCGTTCCTAAGCCTTTGGTGAATTGTTATGCGCACGCCTGTGAAGGTTTCGATATATTTTAGTGAGCTCTGGTGTAAAGAAAGTTTTAAAGTTTGAAAACTGAATGTACCGGGACTGAATGTATGGAAACCAGATTGAGATGGCAGGGAAGTTCGCGAGACGAGGTAACCGGGAGAGTGGAGGGGGATGGTGGAGAGGGAACGCGAACAGGGGTGCGGGAGGGGTGAAGGACAAGCAGGAAGAAATAATTTATTTATTAAGTGGCATTTAACGCATGCCGAGAACTCGATAGATAACATTAAAAATCAGCCAATTTCAATTATTTTACGTATTCACTATTTCAACTAACATTTTGTTGTTGTAACAATAAAATAAAAAAAACTGTTTTTTGGCTGAGCGTAGAGAAGTTTTAACTCGACTTTTAGCATTTCGTCTAAATAAATTTGTTCCTACGTTTCCGTTTCCAGTTCAATATGGTGGCCGTTCAGTAAAGCTAATTTTTTTCTGGTGTGAATTCGTTATGTTTATTTAAACTTCCTTAATCATATAAGTTTTTAGATTTTCACGCCCAAAAGTATTTTCGTTATTTGTTTTTGGGGTGTTATGCCGTGTTGCGCTACCTTTTTCTTTAGCCAACGTTTCGGACAGCGTTACAGTGTCCATTATCAGGGCAGATGTGTTATTGTTAGTGGTGAAATGTGTGCTTATCTACTTGGAAGCAATACCGTGTTGCCAGCTCATATAATTCCTTATTCATATATTTTCACTGTTATGGAAACTACTTCCCCGAGGAATGTTTGAAAAAGAATTGTCATTGATGAAGTGACGTTTTTTTTAGACAAATTATATAAAAGCTTATTTGAAATATAAAAAAGTGGCACAAAATGCAAAAATATGGTTTATAATTAAGCCGGAAGAAATACAAGCACCCATTTACAAATCTTATGATTTCAGATGAAACTTTCGTTTCATTGATTTATCAAATAAAAGAAAATTAGAAATACACTTTTCTGAAGCGAAATCTACTGGTCACAGAACCCACTACTAGTTTAACCTGCGAGCACTCGCGCTGTGAGCATTTCCCTCACGGTGAATTTAAAAATTGCGCCGTTTCTCCAAAAATGTGCATACGTACCTCGTTCGCCCAATGGCTGAGTTTTATACTTCTCCCCATCCCGCGCGTAGCGTGTTTTTTTCGTCTTAGTATGTACCAGTCGCTCAGTAGAGGTAGTTTGTTCTGCCGGGTCCATTTTGCCGCGGCATTTTGCCACTCAGTTGTCACTCGCGCGATGAGCAAAATGCCGCGCGAGTTAAATTAAAAGGGCAGTTAAGAAATAACAATTCCGTTACTACATTTTTTAATTAAAATATTTTAGTATAACAATTTTTATACACTAAAAACAAATATTTGATCTTATTTTAAATGATTGTTTTATTATTTTACAATAACTCCACACAGGAGGCCCTGAGGAAAATAATTTCCCTCAGGGCCTATGTCATCTTTGAAGATGCTGTGTGGAGGGTGGAATGGATGGAACCCATGTTGTAGGAGGGAGGAAACAATTCAAGAACGAGTCGTAGAAACGACCCGTTCTCATGTGACTAATGTCAACCGTGTACAAATGTTGGGCGCGTGTTTGGCGTGTTTCCCGACTATGCACCGGTGCCAAAGGGATCAATGACGCTAATTCCTCGGAGCATCTTCCATTGAAATACCGGTAGAACAAGGAGAGCATTCCCACCTGACGCCTTTGCTCTAAAGATTGCAATCCGTTTAAATAATAATATAAATAAATATGTTATAATTTATGCACTTTTGGCTATCTATAAAACGTAAGCAAAATGCTCTAGGCGCGAGTGCTCGTGTGAGTTTTAAAGGCGCGAGTGTTCGCGGGTTAATGGGTTTAATTTGTTTAAAGTGTGGACTAAATAAATTTCGTACAAAGATGGGTTAGGTTTTTTAATGCGTTTATTTCGTAGGTGTAATTTAAAAAAAAAATCCGTCCTCGAAATCGCAAATTAGCCTCGAAGAATTTAAGAGGTATTTAAGCGCGACAGATTACCCGCTATATGTATAAATCTTCTTTCTACTATTTATCTAAAAAAAAAAAAAAAAAACAAAAACAAAAAAAAACAAAACAAAACAAAAATAAATTAATTTTGATGCGAAATCACAAAAATCAGGATGTTGAGGGATCTACTTGACTGAATTTGATCAGTGATTCCTGGCATTTTTCGGAGGAATTTTTATTTTAATTTTATTAAGATTTGGTCTCCGTTGACTATTTCTTAACTTTTTCTAAATTTTATCTTCAAAACTAAAAAAAAATGGCCTCCATGTCATCCATGGTCACTCAGCCGAGTACATACCTACTGGTTTTTTATGTTTTAAATTGAAATAAGTCAACAATGTCGATGGAGATAATTGTTTTTTTAAATAATGTCAGTAATCACCAGTTTAAGTAAGTCAAGTAAATCTCTTAAAACTGACATCGGCCTTTTTAAAAGCAAGCCGCAGAAGCGTTCACAACCATTTAGAATTCATTCCATGGAGTGTTTTTGAAAAAATAAAATCTCATATGATAGGGGTTATTTCTACGAAATTAATCACATTCGAAAAGCTCAAATTTCTATTTAGTTTAACGACTGTTTGTTTCAGAATATTTGAAGAACTCTTTAAATTTCAAATGGAATTTTGAAGTTCTGTGAAATTTTTATTCAAGTCTATTATTATTTCAGTTATGTTGAATAACTGGCCAATAATAAATCAAGGGTTGTCCAAGAATTAAAGACCGTTCCTCATTTTCAGCGACGTGGACATTATATCTCAAAATTTGGCTTTTCCCTAAAAAACGAGCGGTGATTCGGCTTGGTAGCTGCTTTAGTGCGATCTTTGCGACCGTTTGCGATTGACACTACGCTTTCGAATGCTGCCGCCTGCGAGTTGCGCTCCATTATTCGCCTTTTCAACTAAGAGTGAGTCCGCCTTGTTGAAATTCGTAAGATCTTAATTTTGATCCCAGACGTAATAAGTCCACTGTACAAATGATTTTGAGGAAAAAGTGGCGCAAGCAAATTGCGTGCTCCTTGGGTTCCCAAAATGCCGAAGAGCAAAATCGTAAAGAAAGCGCTCGGATCTCTTCGAACCGTTTTTTCCAAAAACAAGGGTTCACCACCTAACCCCGGAATCAAAAATTCAATCAATTGATTTTCATTTCTTCTTCGTCTGAAGCAACATTTAACAGGAAAACATTTGGAGACTGACTAGGACACGGAGGGAAAAATGATAGCATATCTGGCAGCGTAGTTATGCAATGAGGGAGTCAAGGACCTAGTGCCACGGCTCACCAAGTGCTTCGATCATAACGGGGACTATCGAAAAATAGTGGGGATATGTACTTAAAATACCACGTGATATTTTTGTGAGCATAATTTTTTCCTGATTTTTAAAAATTAGAACGGTCTATAATTCTTGGATAACCCTTGTGTATAACAGAAAAGAAGTGATTAAATTAAATTTGACATTTGATGAATTGTTAAAATTCTGTAAAACAATTTCCAGTACCATTAAAACTGCAAAATTAGAACTGTTTGTTTGAAGAATAATTCAGACAAACAATAAAATATTCGCAACGTTTCTGAGTTAGATTTATAAAATCCTGTGATTTTTCAGATAGTACGTTTTCTAAATTCACTGACAAACTGGTAAAGTTTGCACCCCGAAATCGGTGCCAGAGAATACAGCAATAACGTTGAAACAATCGGGATATATCCAAAAATACGCCAAATATCTCATTTTAAAAGTTTTAATACGAAATGTTAAAAAGCCGAACAACTCGTTGGAAATATCGAAAACTATCTCGGCGACTTTATCCGCGTGTGAAATAAGAGTGTATTTGTGCCTCTTTTGGTCGCTTTGCGTGTTATCTTTGACAATCGATAACCATTCAGAGTATTATAAACGCGCATCAAAATTCAAGGGAGGAATAATGGCTCGGGTTTCTGAAAGTGATGTTATTTATGAATGTGGGGCAAGAATTTGTGAAAAGCTTAGGAATAAAATACGTGGACGAACCTTCACCGTCTGTATCGTATTGCTTTGTTAAGAATCAAATTGAAGGTATTATACAATAAGTATTGAGTCTGTAACGACTGGACCAAAAATTATTACCATTTTATCAACATTATCTTTTCGTCATATCTCCCCTAGAGTTGGTCATCGAAGTCAAAGTTTATATCTACTAAACAAAAGAAGTTTGACGTAGGTTTGTTCAAATAACTGCTTAGTAAATCTTATCCTTGGCTTATTTTATCCAATTTTGGAGGCGGGTATGGGAACAGCCGCCCGGAACCATGTATTGGTTTACCAACTCCGTTGCCATAGGTCGCCCCAAGTGGTAAGCTACGTTTGGTGACTTAACTGGGAGTCCGGGTTCATCGGGTGAGGTTTGTCTGGGTCTTGGCAGTTTTTTTTTATTTTTTTTATATGAAATACCGCACAAGAGTCCCAACTGCTCCCGTCTGGAGCCAGTGAGACTATGGCATCCCCAATTGGGGTATGTTGTGAGGCTGAAGGTAGTGGGGAGGGGAAGGAGATAGGGAAGAGGAAGGTGGAGAAGTACCTGGCTATTCAGATCTGGTCACTAAACACGGCTTAAGCCATTTCAAGCAACGTTTCAATTCTGAATGGTGGTCTTACACCAGGGCGATACTGATAGTATCTTCCATTCTGGAACGTGCCGCAAATTTACTATATATTATTTTAAATGAATAAATTGTGAAATAACACAAATTAATCAAATAAAATTTATTTGCGCACGCCGGGTTCGAACCCGCGACCTTCGGATTGTGAGTCGAGAGTCTTGCCTCGGGACCACGGAGGCCGTCGTGATATGTATTGAAAATTACTTCACCGGGCCGGATCTGATTGAGGGAGAGACTGGTCGGGAGAGACTGGTTGAGGGAGGCCTAATCTAGACCTATCCAGCTGGAATATCTCGAACCTTCGCCTTGCACCGCAGTGGGTTCATACATCCGTCGCTCCTGAAAACATTGACCTCCAGATTCCTGCCCACCCCTCATACCTTTTTTCCTTCCTAGAACTTCCTCACCTTCCTTTTCCTAAAAATACCCTCCACACAGCATCCCCGAAGATACAGCCCCTAAAGGGGGGGAATAACCTAGCTTGTTTTACATATTTTTCCTTTTTTAATTTAAAATATTAAAACAGTGTTATTCGCAAATCAATAAAACGAAATAAATTCTAAAGTAAAAAGAGCAAAGGACAACATTCACCCATCAAACGAAAATAAGGAATTGATATAATAATATGTATAGGTACGAGCGTACCCGAAATAGCTTTTACTGGAAGAAGAAAGTCTTGTGCAATAGATACCTGTCGATTGAATAGAGAAGTGAAACCACTTCTCTATCCAATCGACGGGTATCTACCCACTTCGCGGGTCATAAAAACTGTTTTATTCCGCGTAATGGAAACACGAGCCTTGACGAAACCGACCCCCTAAAGGCTATATGCATTTGAAACGTAAATATACCGCAATACTAACCCCCCTTGGATAAAAGGAGCCACACACACAAAGCCGAATTTACATTACGCGAGTAGTTGCGCACAAGTTATTTCACGACATTAGCTGCACTTCTAATTTCACGCGTTAAAATCTACTTTCATCACGCGTGCATTAGTTGTATGCCACAAAATTAGAATCGGGCTTGCATGATATTGCTAATGTGCAACTAATTGTGAAGTGTGAAGACGTGAAGCAACTAGTGTCGTGAAGCCATTTCAGCTGAGCGGTTGTGTTTGTTCCTTGAAACTGTCTACTTTCATCACGCGTGTATTGACTGTGTGCCACAAAATTAGAATCGCGCTAGCATGATATTGCTAATGTGCAACTAAGTGTGAAAACGTGATGCAACTAGTGTCGTGAAGACATTTCAGCTGAGCGGACGTGTTTGTTTCTTGTGACTGCATGAGAGTTGTATAAAACAACTTCGTTCTTTGCAGAAAAACGCGTTGATGTTGATGGTGTCGTGGTTGCTGTGGTACCGAAAGTTGCATGACACTAAATTTGTGCAATTATCACATACGTGAAAAGAGCGTATGATATACTCTCAGGTTATTGTGGGAATCGGTTATGTTAATTTGAAAAGGAGTGTCTCAAATCCACTACTCTTTTAAATAAAAGAATGGCTAAATTACAAAAACATCTTTAATAAGGCAATGGCAAGCCAGCAACAAATAAAAATAAATAAATACCTTCACCTTAACGTAATTTCTTCATGCTAGAGCTCCAGCTTATATTTTGCACACAATTTATAATGACTTGAAAAGTGTAACAAAAAGACAATACGTTACAATTTTCATTTATTTTCAATGATGAAAAAAAATAATTGATAATTCCGTCGGCCTTTTGAGGTTGAAATTTACATTTTTACATATATTTGCAAAATTTGGGAGGCAGATATGAGTACCGTTAACCACTTGTATGGAATTGGATAACCAACACCTCGAGTGGTACACCACGTTAACAGGGGTGCCCGGATCATAGGGTGAGGGGTGTTCAGCTCTTAGCGGCGGATGCGCCTACTCACCAGTTGCGTGGTGAGCCGGAACGGGAGAGACCGGTTTGGGGAGAACCTTTGACCTCTCTAGCTGGTATCTCTTAACCCATCGTCTTGCACCTCGTCACTCACGGACACACTAAACCCTATATTACTACCCACCTAAATCCTACAGTAGTTACATGAATACATTTTCAAACAATAAAATACTCGCTCCCCGAAATTTGAATTCTGATAGATCGTACAGGTTCGTAAAAAATGTATTTAACACTTTTTCTACGAACTTTGGTATAGTCCGGTACGGCTTCCAAAGCAGGGTTGCCATGACTGGGTTGTTGTAAAATACCCACAATATACGTTGAAACTCACTACAAGTTCATAGACCTCTAAAATGATTCGAAATTCGATTTCCTCTTTCTTTCAGGCTTACATAGAAATTAGATTGAAAAGTTTTTATGAAAGTAACTTAAATAATAGTTTATTCACACTTACAAATTTCAAAAATTATTTTTCTATATAGTAAGATAATCAAAAATTTTTACGTAAGTTAGTTCCGTCTCTTGATGTAGAATCAATTAAAACACCCAATCGGTTAAATTCTTAGTAATTCCCCGCAATTTGGCGGGCTCCGAAGCAGCTGGCTTTTTTAAATGATTCTTGGCTATTTAATTTTTTTTTTCGAAACCATTAATTTTAACGCATAGTCTAATTTAGTTCCGGTATAAAAATATTTGGTTTCATTTTGGAAGTGAAATTTTCACAACATCGCCAAAAATAAAATTCTTTCTTTGGAGTGATACAATTACAGAAAATTATTTTTTACTGTATTCGTAATGTTCGCATCCTGCTTTAGTATGATGGCACTAATTGTGATTGATATCACCGGTGCGTTATATTTCCTAGAAACGCATAAAAAGAACGTACTATTCAAAGTAAAACCAAAAATATTCATAGGTACCCACACATACATTAGGTAATTCTAGGAAATATGCCAAACTTTTTGAGAATAAGTATTTGGCCGCTCTATTCATAGGTTGTGTCATGAATAATCTTATAGACACCAGCGATAAAGGAAATACCAGATCAGACCTCTGCTAACTAAAAACAGTAGCCCCACTGTTTTTTTTTAAGCTAGAACCTTTCTCTTCTTCTAGAATCTAGAATGACCTATATTGGAAGGTGACTATCACCATGGATTCTTCATTCTGCAGGTTGAAACTCGAACAACTGTAAAACTACACCGGTCCAGCAAGTTTGAAGTCACGAAATATGGGCTTGTTTTTCCCCATCTTCCACTGGATTGCCAGTTGACATGATGTCAATCGATTTCACCAAGATGTTTTATCTTTTTATTTTAACAATTATTAAATTTTAGCTTTTGTTTCATTTGACACTTATTCATTATTATATTTATAAAATTATTGATAAAAAACTTACATTTCTTAAACAAATTACGTCTGTCGCGTACGTCTTTGAAAGCTCGTACATTTCTTTATCAACAAAACAACACTCATTGAAAGACACTATAGTCACACCTAACATCCTTTATTAACATACCTGATGACTTCACTGTAAACTGTATTTCTTTCTCGAACAAATGAAGCATGAAACAGAAAGAGGGCTTACAGTTTCGTACGGCCAATCAAATAATACTAGGGATGAAACAATATAAATCACAAATAGGATTCAAATGGTTAAATATGGCTACATGAATAAAAACCGCAGAAACAAAAAAGTACACAACGTTGCGAGGTTAATAAGAATCTAATTAAACAAACAACATCACTCCACGTGGATGTGTAGCGAGAAGAAGTAGAGATGCACCGAATATGAGCAAAAGAAGTGTAGGAGTGAGTAAAGTTACTCAAGAAGGGTGGGGGAGGACATCACAATGCACTACCAAATACTTTGATGATTAATACTGATACATCAAGGAACGCTAAACAGTTTATAACCACGCTCTTATCAACAGTTAGTTCAGAAAGAGGGATCACAATCGAGCTCTGAACGGCAGTCACTATCCACTGCGTTAGAACGACACTTACATTATTTTCTTTTGCAAGTCATATCATTTTTCTGGTTTTGAATTTTGACCTGTAGATCTCTGATCAACATTATTAGGACCTGATTTGTTACAATGAATGGACTGTTAATGCATGTTCATTACGAACTGTAGTTTTTTCCCAATATTGGTTTTTTATATACGTCAATACGGGATGCCCAAGTCTCACATGCATCATACGCTTGGGAGGAATTGGAACTCTTATGCGATATTCCCCTAAAAAAAATTATTAGTTTTTTTATTAATACATTAATTGCCTATTTTACTTTCGCTTCAGGGACTGGACTCGACCCTAAAGACTCTTAGGTACTGTATCATATTTGGAGATGTTGTATAGAAGTTTTTTTTAGGGAAAGGAAGGAGAGGTCAAACAGTCTCTCCCGATCCAACCCACCACGCAGTAAATGGATGAACGCATCCGCCGCCAAGACTCGGACAAACTTCACTCCATGAACCCGAGAACCCCTGTTAATTCACCAAACGTAGCGAACCACTTGGGGTGATTTATGGCAGGGATACAATTGAAATACAATACATATATTTGAAAACATACATAAGGTGACCGACATTTTTTTAAATTATTTTTTACCTCTGGTTGGCTTAATTTTTTTTTCTTGTGAAGAAAACTTACATTAAAATTACAAAGCAACGCTTTTTTTTCTTTCTTCTTATGGAACTTTTATGGTTCACATTTTAATTTTTTAAGTCTGTTTCTTTAGAATATTCAATTATTTAAAAAAAAATACCTGAACATGAATTCTTGAAAATATTTTATATTGAAACAAAATCCGATTTTATTTACTCATAGCAAAATGGGAAGAATTCTATGAATCGATTATGGCTTTTTGTCGCTTTTTATAAAAGCGATTACATGAAATTGTTCAGGGGACAAATTGGATAAAGGGGTGGTTCCTGGAGGAAATAGCGGAGTGTGGGAAGGAGGTTAGATTAGTTTCGATGGGAATGAAATAACGCTTTTGATTAAAGCATCTCCCTTCATACAATAACCTCATTTTTTTGTGAGTAATCACCCAAACAAACACAAACATCTAAAATATAAATAAGAATAATTTTTTTAAAGGTAATCGAGAGGGTTGAAATTTTCTAATGAAATTAATATCATGGTTCAAATAATTGGCATCGTCAAAATATCAAATGAAAAAATCGATACGTTGACTTCGGTACAAACTTGACTATTACGAGGGTAATAATATTTTACAAGCAGTTAAAAATCTGCTTTTGCTGCTAGGTCTTGCGGGCGGCTTTTACTTCGGCTTCGCCCAGTTTGGGTGAAGGTAACCATTTTATAAATACGATAAGAACCGGTTCCAAAAATAACCAGTTCCTCGGATCCACTGTGATCCAGTGACAGCTAGTCACCGAGTTAAAATAACCGTGACAGGCAATGACGCCATATGTAATCTCTCCATATCCGGAAAGATACTTAAATTCTATAAATTCGTAGTACTTATACCTAGGGAAAAAACATTCACATGCAAGCTGCTGACGTAAGTGGCGACATCTTGTGACGAAATCTTGAAATCAAAACCGAATAACAGCGGTAGTTTTGTTTGAAATTCCACGTCCACAGACGT
Organism: Glyphotaelius pellucidus; assembly: GCA_936435175.1. NCBI lineage: Eukaryota > Metazoa > Arthropoda > Insecta > Trichoptera > Limnephilidae > Glyphotaelius > Glyphotaelius pellucidus. The sequence continues at coordinate 30,213,132 of OW386544.1, forward strand.
TATTTATGGCGCAACGCGTACGGCGCGGCGTCAACATGCACTCGAAACTGGGTTCTGAAATTCAACCACGCAGACGCTGGGGTATTAATAACGTTCTATAAATGGAAAAAAAATTGCAAATGTTAAAGAAAAAATAAATTTCATAAATTGAAAAATAAAATTCAGGTAGTGGTAAAGATCGCGGTCAGTGAGAAGAGACTCTTCCAAGAAACAATAATATTTCCCCTTTGGATCTCTCCACACTGACTCAAAATATATTATGTATATAAATAAAACGTGAAATTAATTAAAATCCTTTGACTGCCTCCGTGGTTTAGGGTTGCTATTTGAAGGTCACCGATTCAAATCCATATTCACAAGTACAAGTGACAGATTTGTTTGTTGCAAACTGTAAATGAGAACGATTTTGTAAATTTTTAAGCGCTTTTTGATGATGTTATCTATATATCTATCAGTGTTATAATCATCAAAGTATTTGGTATGTACATGTGATTGGTCAGCAAGAGAGGTGTGTGTGGGTAATTCTCTAGTTCCTAATGACAATGACTAATGAGGTAATGGAGTGATAGGTATCATGTTTGGTTAGAACGTTACAGAGTGCGCAGTACAACGTCACACAAAGGCTACACGTGGGAAGTGGGAAGTGGGAAGAAAATCTCCTATACCTCCGCCCTGTAGCAATTTCGTAATTAAACCACCCCGCTTGCATTAACACAGGTTGATTGCCTCTAGTGGATTAAATTTACGCCAATGAAAATCACCATGGATCTGAAGGTTGACGCGTATCTCAAAAACAGAAGCGGACGTCTGACTGTGTGATTTCTCGAATTGTTTCCTAAATCTTTTTCAGCCGAAACCGAATTTCGGCTTCTTTTCAGTTTCTGCTTATTTAAATAAAGCCGAATTTGCACTACGTAACTAGTTGTGCACAAGTTGTTACATGACATTAGTTGTACTTCTAGTTTCATATAGTTTCACGTGCAAGCGTATAGTTTCAATATGCATTCATAATTTGTATGCCACAAAATAAGAATCGCGCTTGCGTGTAATTTCGTTAATTCTAGTGATATGCAACCATTTTCGTAGTACAAAAAACTTTCAAACCCAATCAAAAATCTGGAAACAGAAAAATCAGAAAAAAATATTAACACCTCTGGGACTCGAACCCAGGACCTCTCTCTTTCCGGGCGAGTGCGCTGTCCACTGCGCCGTGGACAGTGGTGCAGTGGACACTAGCGCAGTGGACAGCGCGCTCGCCCGGAAAGAGAGAGGTCCTGGGTTCGAGTCCCAGAGGTGTCAATATCTTTTTCTGATTTTTCTGTTTCTAGATTTTCGAATGAGTTTCGCTCATAGTTTCTTCGTTTAATAAATATTACAATTTGAGGTTTTACTCATAAAAGTTAAAATAAGTCACCAAACTCTAGGGATCCACTTAGCAACTATCAAAACCACGGTCAAACAACCGACCTGCACTATAGTGTCCCTACATTACCAAAACCTCGGAGAGCCACGCCAGTGAACACGTAAATAAATCATGTGCATTGGGTACCCCTGCTTACCACAAGGAGATGTAGACGAAACCTTTGCTAGAGCCGCCTGAATCCAGGGGTGTTTGTTACCTTGGTGAATTTCTTTTCCATTATTTAAAACAAGCGCGGACCCGTGAAAAATGATGGAATGTCATAATTGTAGGATTTGTGAAGGTAAAAAAATTTATGATATATTAAGTCTCAAGCTCATTGCTTATCAAAAACAAATATTGTCAATTTTCTTTGTAAATCAATTTAAAGTAAAACATTTTTGAAGTGAAACTTTTTTAGCCCCGTTGTGATTTGAAACTCGGATGAAAAGTAAATGACGCATTACATTACCCACAAAGCGTTAAACAGCGCTCATAGGCAGCTTTGATTGTGATCTCACTTTTCAAGGCTCCTATTGGTTGAGATTGTTTTCTACCGCGTGTGAACTGCACTCGATTTATTTTGTTGTTTTTTTACATTAACTCCATAAAGGAGGTACTAAGGAAGACAATTTTCCTTCGGGCCTATGTTATCTACGAGGATGCTATGGGAGGAGGGTTTTTTAGGAAAGGAAAGAGAGGATGTTCTGAGAATGAAAAAGGTATGAGGGGTGGATAGGAATCTGGGGATCAGTGTGTCCAGAAGTGACGAACATAAGAATCGGTTCGAGAAATCAAAAGGTCTCCCGCAACCAGTCAATCCGGTCCCCCACGCAGTAGGTGGGCAAGCGCATTTGCCGTCAAAACCTAGACAAACCTCACCCCACGACCCCGGTCACCCCTGCGAAATCATCAAACGTAGCGAACCACGGGGTGACCTACGGCAAGGGTATTGGTTATCCAGTAAATTTAATTTGTTTTCAAATTGATTAAAAATCAACAATCAAAATCAAATCAAAGTCGAAACAAACAAAAATTTCAGAAATAATATTTATTTTCAAAATATGGTTGGCAAATTCAGAATATATGGAAATGTATATTTTTTTATAAATTTATCTTAGGTACCCATTTTATTTTAAATTTATAATTTTTTTTATGTTTTCATCCAATTGAATTTCCTCTGTTAATGGAGCCAATATCCTTATTGCTCAGTACATCAACGACTTTTAGCTATGGGCTTTTTTCTAAGGGAAATCTAATAATGTAAACCTTTTCTTCGACTATTTTGTGTGCTTGACAATGACTTTTCTCCTGTTTTGAAAGTCAATTAAAAAATTTCATCAATCTCGGAATAAGACTACATTTTTGAAGAAGAAGATAACACTTATAATCTAAATGAAAATATGAAAGAAAACAAGACACAGAAAAATAGAAAAAGACAATGGTCGCAAATCAAACCCAGACCTCTCGTCTAACCGGGACGTACGCGTTTTCCAATTTCGCTATTGCCACCTTCTGTCAAACCGTCATATTTGTCAATCAAGACCATTGTCTTTTTCTATTTTTCTGTGTCTTGTTTTCTTTCATATTTTCATTTAGATTATAATTGTTATCTTCTTCTTCAATGATATATTACGTTGATGGGAATAACCTTCAAAAGTTATAAAAAGAGAGTTTTTCTCATAAAAAATTGAAGACTACATTTGTTTAAACAAAACTACAGCGGGGTACCGTTTTTTTTATATTATGTTGCGTAATGCACATAAATATTGTACAAATTAGCATCTTTTTTCCCATGTGCTTGAAGATATGCCTAGGTAGAACGCGCACTTCATAAAAGTATCCACTTAGTTGAATATAATTAAAAGATTGCGAATGAAAAAAATTTCCGCCCAAATTATACAAATTTGTGCAAAAACTTTTATGATAATATTATTTATTACACTATTATTAATATACAGCAGTTAGAAAGTTTTAAGTCGAGAGTTTTAATTTTTAGGACGATACTTAAGAGATAATTTTTTTTTTATGAATATAATTAACTAAGTTAACAACAAGTCTTGTTTCCATATTTTTATTTTCACTTACGTCGATTCCGCTTTTGGGGCACATCAGACCGACACATTTTGTTTGAGGGCGGCTGTGTTAGAAACTTTCTTTAGGAAGGGAATATAGGATGGTAAAAAACTCACTGTAGTTGATGTAGCGGGCTGGATTGATATGCACATAGGAAATTCACGTAAAATGTTCCAAACTGTACAGATGGTAATATAAGTTATTTGAAGTCTATACATACACATGTAAATACAATGTTTGTTCGCCGAAGGTTATCTTTGCACTTTGAAAGTATGAACTTCATAACACACCGCGGATTGTTCGAAGGTTTAAACTGCACTGAAGGTAGTGGGAGAGAGGTGGGTAGGAATTTCAAAAGGACAATAATAATTTCTAACAGGCTGACCCCAATGATTCCATGACAATTGATCCCCTGTTGGCCACCCGGCATACTTATACAATATGCAGTCGGTTTAGAGAATATACGTTATTCTTATACTACAGTAGAAATAGGAATAAAAAAGAGAATAAAACACACTTTCATTCAAATCCATCAAGAATAAAACGACTTGATTTAGTGTATATACCGGCGTTTAAGTATAAAAAATCGACAAAGTAAATAAATTTGTTTGATATCCATACCATCTTTTTAGGAAAGGTATTTTTAAAGTCAATTTTGGGTTTGAAATTGGACCAAAAAAATTGATAAATTATAATTTTGTCATAATAATAGTTTCGGGGGACAAGTGTCGGGGGTCACTCTCCCCAATAAACTAAGTTTATGGTGCCTAGATAATTTTTTTTTATATATATCTTCTATGTATAAAAATGAAAAAATGTTTGCATCTATCTGGGTATGTGTATGTATGCTATGCGTTGCTAAACCATTCATCCGATTGCGATGAAACTTTGGAAATTCGATGTGCCCTTGCCTGCAATTTTTACCGTGTACAATTTTTAATAGAAATTTTATAATGCCAGAGCTCACCATTATACATAGAAACGAAAAAAATTTCGTAATAGTTTAGGTTTAGGTTACGGGACAAAGAATTCTTTATGTAAAGAAGATAATGAAATAATACGTAAGGTAGATAGTAAATAAGACATTTTGAAAAGCGCACAACTCATTAATCCGCCCACCCAATACCATCAACAATAATCATACAGACAATATTCTGTCTTGTAGAATGAGTGGTCCACTTACTCTACATACTACTCCAGAGCCAAAATATTCGTACTTTATCGCAGCGCACTTCTGATTTGCAAGCTTTTATAAAATTCATCAAATGTGACTTTCAAATAATACCGTGTTTTTGTGGGCCTCGAATGAAAGCGAAACACAATAAAAGATGCAGCAAACATTTTTCATTATTTCTCTCAATTTGGGAGGCGGGAATGGGTACCGCCGCCCGGGAACCTTTATTAGATAACCAACACCTCTGCCATAGGTCACCCCAAGTGGTTCGCTACGTTTGGTGATTTAGCAGGGGTGCCCGGGTTCATAGGGTGAGGTTTGTCTAGGCGGATGACCAGGACGCACTGAACCCCAGATTCCTACCCACCCCTTAAACGCTTTTCCTTCCCAGAACTCTCATCCCCTTCCTTTCCTTAAAAAAACCTTCCACACAGCATCCCCAAAGATGACATAGGCCCTGAAGGAAATAGTTTTCCTCAGCGCCTCCTTTGTGGAGCTCATTTAAAAAGAAAAAAAAAACAAATTAAATAAACATTTGCAAACATAACAAAAGATTTATAGATTTTTACGTGACTGGAGACACATTTTTTTCTCTTAAGACTTTGATTGGACTCCCATTGTGAATGACAACGAATCGCCACTGAGCACTACCAATGATGACATTTCAAAAAACAAAATGTTGTTAAGTCTGTTGTGGGAAGGGTGGAACTCGCAAATGTCGAAGGTCAGCGCTATAAAGATAATTAAGGAACCCTTAAGTTTCCAAAGTTTGCTAAGCTTCAGTCGGCCACAAATTACTAGAGAAGAATGGGTGTTCATATTAGAGCCTTAGTACGTACCTCAGTGAAATGGGTTTTCTTTCAGTTATAGGTAAGCTCTCCCACAGACTTATTATGTGCGTTACACACGCAGCGTGGAGGCGTCCGTAACGTTTTTGGACGATAACTCCATAATTTTACGTGCGTCAAAATATGCACGCCCAAAACCAACATTCTCCTTTGGTGAAGTCACCTAAACACTTGCAGTCATCAGAAATAATGCTTTATATCTCAAAATAATGCTAGCCACTTGGGTATTCTGTTAGTTTGTCATCAAATTATTTTAAATGATCTGTCAGAATCATGATTTATTTAGAAATATTCCCGGTTGATGTTAATTTATCAATAGATTCGCCGTTTTTGAGCATTTTCCAAAATGAAATACTGTTTTTGAAAGCAAACGGAACATACAAATGCATCCAATTTTAAAAAATCAGTGTGAAATTCACATGTGGTAGAAGTGAAACTTTCAAAAAACTAAAGTAGACAGGAATGGTGAGGCTACGAAGCACCGCACAAAGAGGAGACCGATTACGCTATCTCATTCTTTCGCGGGCTAAATCCTATAGATGTATGTGTTTGTCTATTTTTAGTGTCGCTATTTTTAGTTTCATGAGTTTCAAATCACAACGAGCTAAAGAAGTATTCACTGAAAAAAAAATTATTTAAAAAATAGAATAATTTTTTTTAACATTTCACAACCATCTAAAAAACAAATTTAATTACACAGACATATTAGGTTATTTATTGTCACTGAATTTTTTTTTTCGTTTCATATAAAAAATTAAAAAACAAATCGCTAATCTTTCGCAAACGTAGAAGCAAAATAACAGTGAAAGACTTTTTGGAGTATATTACGATTATTTGGAAGTGTCTATGGTAAACTTTAAATGCAAATTCTAAGCGAGGTTTTGACACTTTCTTCTTCTTCTTCTTCTTCGTGTGCCCTATCAGGTCCCCCCGGCGTTGGCGATCACTCTGGAAAATGTCTCTCTATATTGTGCTGCCCGGAATAGCTCCTCCGCACTTCTAATACCGGTCCACTCTCGTATGTTTATTTCGTAGCCAAGACATTTGTCTCCTACCAGGCCCTCGGCGACCTTCTATTTTTCTTACCACTTTTCTGCCACTTTCTAACACATCTAAATCACATATCTCACAGTTATACGAAAGATCATAAAACGACTTTTATAGTCCGTTAGAGTTTGTGCCGTCTAGAAAAATACACAAAAGGTGAAGAATTTTTTAACTTGCTGCGCCTCGAAAATAATCACAATATGAATTTTTCATTTAATGAATTCTGTTCAATTGGTGATTTTGATTGCTAATTTATTTTGATGAATCCTAAATATATTTTCTCAGCTACCACGTTTAAAAAAAAATTTTTTTCAATTCATTGAAATGATTCGTACGTATGGTTTATTTTAAATTGAGAAAAACGGCTCGCGTTTACCTCCGGGTGAATTTGAAATATTTTTTTATTACTTCTACGATAAACGTTATTTGCAGCATTATTCAAGTGATTGTCTCGATTACAAATTCATTCGTTTATTTAGAGAAACGGGTCATTTATATACGAGCATAATATATAAAAATATTTTTTTTCTTCATTTGACCCTTAGAATTCCTATAAAATTAATCTGATTGCGATGATACCTTGATGCGTTGCTGTGCGCACGCCCGCGAAGGTTTCTATACATAATGGTAAGCTCTGGCGTTATAAAATTTGTATAAGTTAAAAAAATACAATTTGTGGCGCGCGAGTTATTTGAAAAATGTGTGTATTTCATATAGTTTAGCGTAGGATTGGAAGCAGGGAGAGGAGGGGAATCCGAAAGGGGGAAGGGAATGCGGGAAGGGAACACGCAAAGGAGGGGAAATGGAGGTGGACGAGAGAGGGGCAGAGGGAGAGATTGCAAAGGAGACAGAGTAGATAATAGACATGAGAAGCATAGATTGGAAAATCCACACCCGGTAGAAGTTAAACCTATGGAAAACTAAAGTACACAAGAATGGGGAGGCTACGAAGCACCGCGAAGCAGTTGATTGTCGCCTCACGCTTCGGAAAACCTTCTGATTTATTCGTGTATGCACCGGAAGAAAAAACAAAAATATTTGTGTTTCCAACAGCGCTTGAATAAACAGAATTAAAACAAAATAAACTTTATTTCTTTTTATTGCAACGCACGCCGGATACTCGCTATTTTTAAATAATTTTTTTGTTGCTCATCAACTCATCACTAATCCGTTGGTAAATAAACCGCCCGGTCCAGTATGGGTAACATATAAAAATCAATATGAGATTGGGCACGTGTTACGCTTCATTATCTATCCTTAACTTTGTTTCGACTAGTGACCAGTGACTACAAGAACGCAGAACATTCAGAACATTCACAAACAAACTTTGCATCTTATCTAGGGATGACTTTGTCAAGTGGGATTTGTCCTTAAATTAGACAATAGAGTTATTTGAACTATTTCCTCACTTTGAACGAAGCTTTTCATATGAATCTATGGGTGTTGCGGATGCAGATAAAACAATTAATAAATAATAGATAAATCAACGCCTAGTATTTAGAAGATTATTTAGTAATTTTCAACACACATGATTTTATAAAATACTAGGCTCAGTTAAAAAGTAATGCTTCCTATTTTTCTTTCTCCTTTGCAAGAATTAAAAAATGCTATTATATGGGTTGAAAACCACACTATTTAAGATTAATTTGTTACTTTTCAACATAATATCTCTCCATGTCCACAGCGTTAATCCATCTTTTAACAAAGGCATGTCTCACAGTGTTGTAAAAAACACGATCACATCCGGAACACCATCGCCATAACTTTCCCCGCCGATCACACAGTTTTGATTTTTTTTGTCCTTGGTGAGTTTGTGTGATGTCTTTGACTCCCTCTTTGATTCAGGTTAAAAAAATGAACTAATATTTCGTCTCGGGTCACATTTTTTCCAGAAATCAAGCGCTGCAACTGTTGTGAGGTTATTTTTTTCTTATTTCTTTATTCTGGTCGGTTAACTTTCTTGGTACCCACCTTGCACAGCTTTTTGTTGAATAATCAGTTGTCGAAGAATCTTCATCACACTGACTTTACTGAGGAAGAGAATGTGGCATCTGTAGTTATCTGGGGTCACCACAAATGATGTCATCAACTCGCGTGCAGTCACTGCAATCAACGGCCCGCGCCGTTCCGCTTTTTGTCAGCCAGCTGTGTTTGTCTTTCAGCTTCGTTACAGCGACGAACCCATCATCTAGCAGTGATGACATCCACTGTTGCATCATGGTACACATTTTTCAGTCTTTCATGAATGCGAATGGGCGTTTCACTTTCTACAGTCAAGAATCAATCACAGAAAGCTGTTTACTACGAACACCGATGTCTGCCATTTTTCAAGCGATTGCAGTGCTGGCACTTGTTGACACAAAAAGTTACTATTGCAGTAGATTGTAGAAGAAGGTTTGAGAAATAGCGCCAAATTCAAAATTTTCACTTAACTAACTTTATTTAAGTAGAAAAAAATAGGAGGCATTACTTTTTGATCGACTTTCGTACATGGTGATTATTTCGCAGGAAGGTGGATAGCGAACACCGTAGCGATTGGTAGAACGTATGGTAATCGGAACCAGAATTATTCCGTTCGACCTGTCTCGGCCCATCGCGGTGCTGGGGACTGGTAGCACGGTGTAATCGATAACTCACTCACCTTCGCCTCACTTCCGCTGATTTTATATCGATATATATATTTTGACACTAAACGGAAGTTAATTAGTTACTCATTTCTGTAGTCATATTTCAACTACATTAGTTTCTCAACAATCGAACGGAATAAATTGGTGGCGTCTTTGTTGAATTATTTAAGTTTATGGATCGCATATGCGACTTTTTTCAGTTCTAGGAGCTTCGTTAGTTGAACTTTGTTCATTACTAAGCCAGTATTTTTTTAGTGAACGATATTATCCAAATAAATGTATGTATTGACAGTTAACCGAAACTTATCTAATTCTATGAAGCCCCGGTTAAAATTTTTCAATCGTTGGTCAGAATATCTCTTATCAATTGTTGACTGTGATCGCAAATATTTGATGGATTTGGTCAAAATCGTATTAATGTAAGGCTTTATCGATCGTCCAAATCCCAAATGTCTCAAATCCAAGACCTCCTGGTGTCAATCGACATGTCCGCTTTTGGTGAACGCGCCGCCAATAGAAGTATTCTATTGAGATATCGCTGGTCACATCAGTCCCCATCGAGAAAACTTTAGTATTACAACCCCTAGTGTTGAGTTCGTTCGACGTTGGGACCTGGTGATAAGAAAAAAATATATTATAAATTAGCATTTTGGTACATCATTTATTATAGCAATTTTGTTATTACTAAATAGAATGTATGCTAAAACAATAGATATAATAATTTTAACTGTCGTTATATTTTTTAGTTTTTTTTTTTAATAATAATTTTAAAGTGTTTTCGAACTAAGTAAATATCTTACATATTTATTTATAATATTAACGCCATTCGGCTTTTACATAATATAAAATAGTATCAGGTATAACTACAACATGAAAAGGACAGTTCTAGTAAGCTTTTAAAACAGCAAGAAATAGAAAACAAATCTTGAGAAAGACATCAATAGATTACAAATCAAAAAAATAAATACTACAATTTTTAAATATTATATTATTGCAACAACGAAATAACTTAACATTCAGATAAGGCAAGTTGAAAATGGTAGGTAAATAATAAGTAAAATATAATTTAAGTTGAGAAGAGGTCTACATATTACAGGAAATAAACTTCATTTCCAACAAAACAATAAAATTAAGAAAATTTGTGAACAACATAATAAGAACAGGCACAGTTTATAAATAACTAGCTTTTCCCCGCGGCTTTGCTCACATGGTGTTACGAGAATTAACGGTAGCGCTTGCACTTATAAATTATCCCTCCTCCCCCCACCCCCACCTCCTCCCGCATTCCATACCTTCATTCCCTTACATTCAGTTTTCAAACATCTCGCCTGCCACCTAAATTTCATAATGCTATAGCTCAAAGAAAAAAAAAATTATCCAATTTTGTTCATTCGTTCGGAATTTATGCACTTACAAACATTTCGGATGTTTATTTTAATTTAAATATTTGGAAGTTTGTAAATATAATAAAAAATCACACTATTTTTTATTCAGTCTTTATAATCGTTACGAATTATATTTTTAATGTAGGAACTCTCATCTGACATTTATTCCAAAACAAGCTTGTCCAAAAAATACAAAACATATTCTATTATTTGAATTTTCTGGAGCAGTAGCCGACCAGTAGGTAGGGGGCTGAGTACCTACCATCATAGAGCCCACAAATATATCAACATCGTTTCATTGGAAACAATTTTTTTTCTGACGTTAGCAAAAACTCGCTTTTGTTAGCGACGGAAAACGTACAACAAAATATATTAATATTTATAATTTCATAACGCCAGAGCTTACCATCATATACAGCTTGTAGTCTTCGCATATAACTTAGCTTTCTATTGGTGAAAGAATTTTTAAAGTATTTTTATTGGTTAATGCGTGAAAGCGTAGCAAACAAACTCGAGCAGTTTCGCATTTATAATGTTAGTATGGATATGGATAATCCTGTATTGATTAAGGCGAAAATGCCTGAGCGTTGCTATGTAAATATATTGGCTTGCTATTCGTTGCAAGCGCAATGTTAAAAATAGACGTGTTGTTTAATTATAAATAATTAATAAACCGTAATTCATAAATCGAAATTAAGTCATGGGTTATTTTTGATTAAATCTGTGTTAATCATTCAACAATGATGTTCATTTCGTATGTTAGGCTATTCAAAAAAGGGTTCAATGGATACTGGTCGGGAAGGAGGTAGGTTTCTAGCTTTTAATTTGTTATGGGGGTTGGTAGAGTCAGATAAATACGTATAATAAAGTAGATTTTAATAAGTGAATAATGCTGTGTATTATTTGAATAAAGCAGGCAGTAGGATCGGTATCACAATAGATGCTGATTCAATTGGTTTTAACTTACTGTTGAGTTACCTTGTAAATTGTTAACTGTGATTATACATAAACTCTATTTACTCGACGTTTTCCCTTGAAGGGGCTTTAGGCCAGGAGTTGGGCGGGATTGATTTTTTGATTGGGTAATATATTTTTGGTATTAAAACTTTGAGTTCCAATAATTAAGTAAGCACAAGGGATGCTGAAAATTGAATGGCTTTAGATGTTTTGTTTAGGAAACAATTGAAATGCTTCGTCTTAATAATAATTTCATTATGGGATGATTTTGGTGGATTCTTTGTTCATAAGACGATATTAATTTTATTGAAGGGGCCTACTTTCTCAGAGAATGGAAATGGTTGTTTATAAATAAGAGCCTAATATAAGTCCACTCGGGTACAAAAAAACTGACTCGAAACTGTGAGGGCGCCGAGGCGGTACGAGAAACGGTGAGGCGAATGATTCTGCTACATTTCTGAATTCGAAACTCGTTTGCGATAACAAATTTTTTTTAAGCGAAATTTCGAAATTTTCATGAGAATAAGTGAAATTCGCAAAATTTTGACGAATAAAGCGAATGTTGTTATTTTTATGCCATATTCTGTAGTTCTAAAATAAGAAAGCTCCTATCTAGTATTACGGATTAAAAATATTTTTGTCTATGATTTTGACAGCTTTGCCCATAAAGTGTAACGTAACTAACTGTGATGGTCTATCCTTGACAGATCTTCAGTTTGAGGATGCGTGATGATCTGGATGCCAGTAGGTGAGGATCCAGTTTCCTTAGATGGTGATCTCAGTAACTTGAAGTGGTGAGATAGTAATAAGTCGTGAGTAACTTAGTTACCCACGTCGTGGGTAACTTAGTTATTTATTCCGAGGTATTTACAATGTGTGCTTCCAGGAAGCCTATGTGCTAAGAGAGGACGAATGTACAACAATACCCTTTTAATCCTTACTCATGTTGTCTCCCTCATACACGCATGTCTCTTTCATTTCCTAAGACATAAGTTCGTCACACTAACGTCACGTCGATAACGCTACGTAGGTACTTACCTACTCTCAATCATTCTTCGAATGCCTCTTTTATAGCTTCAAATTTCCAAAAAATACATAATTTCTCTTTTGTTGCAAAAACCCGATTTTGCTGAAAAATAAAATAACCGCTAATACCCCAAAAATGCTTTAAAAATAATTTTGCCAAAAATTACGCTGATTTCGCCCAAACAAACGTTCGTTAGAACGGTATGAACCTGAAAACAAGCGTAATTTTCAGGATCGTACTAATAAGCAATAAGACAATATGGGTTCTTATTAACCCTATGTCCACACCGGCTTATCGTTCAAGCGCACAATTGTTCTACTTTACGGACAACTGTCATCATAAACTGGCTAATAAGGTTAGAATAGTTTCGGCTTGCATAAATAGGTACCATCATCCTCTTCGTGTTCATAAAATAATACAGCGCCTCCCAGTCCGGGTGTTGTAATGTTGATTATGAAGTTTAACTACAACAGGCTTTAGGCTGGGCATAAACGTAAGCCCGCAGAAATCGGTGACCAGCGTTTGCTGCGACACAGGCTACATGGCTTAGTTCAGTTTTTATGTGCTTGGGCAATGGTCGTTTGTGAGAATGTCGAGTTTCGAGCCCGATTCTGTCTTTGAAATTTATAATTCGAAATTAACGGTATCTGTGCAAAGTCTAAGTGAGCGCAAATAGTTATCTACCGTCCAAAAACTGCCTGATTATTGGCGTCGAAGCCTTAGCCCAGCGTTAGAGAATACGACGTCATATCCATACTAATATTATAAATGCGAAACTGCTCGAGTTTGTTTGCTACGCTTTCACGCATGGACACACAGTCTGTAATACACAAAAAAAAATTAACCAATAAAAAGACTTTAAAAATTCTTTCATCAATAGAAAGTTAAATTATGTGCGAAGACTATAGGCTGTATATGATGGTAAGCTCTGGAGTAATGAAATTATAAATATTAATATATTATATTTGTTATACGTTTTCTGTCGCAAACAAAAGCGAGTTTTTGTTAACGTCAGAAAAATCGTTTCCATGGAAACGATGTTGATATATTTGTGGGCTCTTGTTATGGACAAGCTTATGTTTTGAAATAAATGTCAGACGAGAGTTCCTACATTAAAAATATAATTCGTTACGATTATAAAGACTGAATAATAAATAGTAATTATTTATTATATTTACAAACTTCCAAATATTTAACTAAAAATAAACATCCGAAATGTTTGAAAAGCGCATAAATTCCGAACGAATGATCAAAATTGGATAATTCTTTTTTTATTTGAGTATTTTGAAATTTAGGTGGCAGGCGAGATGTTTAAAAACAGAATGAAAGTGAATGAATGTATGGAATGCGGGAGGGGAGAGGGTGGGGGGAGGGGGATATTGATAAGTGCAAGCGCTACAGTAATTTCCCGTAATACCATGCGAGCGAAGCAGCGGGGAAAAGCTAGTATTGCAAATTTTTAAAATTGCATAAAATTTCTATTTCACACGATTAACAGCCAGTCCGGACTAGGGCAGTAGTTTAGTCGAGTAGCTAGTGATTTAGTAACTAAATGTCTCTGAACGCCCTAAATTTAGTAGAGTCGTTTAGTCAGTGGTTTAGTAGAGTCAATCCATTTTGTTTCTTTTTACGATCGAGTAGCGCCTTCCAGCATGTGTTACTACTCACTGGCTCTCAACCATTAAACAAGTCAGAACCCGTTGTTTTAGTAGTGTTAATTAGTAGCCGCAGACATGCCGTCTATTTGGAGCGAAGATGCTACCCTAAAATTCTTTTATATTTTTGCTATTAATTCATTTTCGTATCCGTAGTTTCTTTACTTTTATCTCACAAATTTCTTCTTCCACCTCTTCTAAAATATCCATTCCTTAATCAGCTTAATTAGCCTATTTACTTTGTTATTTTGCAGTCCGTTCATCTTCAATGCGCCACTCACTAACGTACTCTACTCGAACGTATTGTGAACGCTTTTTGGTTAGTCAACTGGCGAGTTACTCGCCACTCGACTAAATTACTAGCTAAGCCTCGAATAAATTGAGCGAGTTTACAAACTACTAGCCACGAATTCACTATCTGCTAGTAATCTCGCTCAGTGTTATCATTTTACTAGCTAACTAGCAGATTGACAATCTACGAAAAAAGTTGATAGGGGGTCTTCTTTGCTCGCCACTCACTTAACATGGCGGCGGATGGCAAAATGGCGGCCCGCCAACAGCTGATTTCGCAACTGTCAAACTACTGCTGGATTATTCGTTGTACAGTCTGTTAAGATTACATTGGGCAAGTAGCGGTGAGCTAGCTGCGAATATCTCAGTTCTCTACAAAATGTCGACAGAATTAGTACGCTGGAGAGTCGCTATTTTAGCTCAGATTTTCGCTAGCTAGTTCGCTACTGAGTGAGTGGGACGTTTTATGTGTCATCATCACAATCACAATCGCCGATTCGCCCAACTTGCGGGCTAGTGCAAGCCGAACAAGCTTTTAGTGTGTTCTACCAGTTTATAGAGCGTAAATAACTTCATAATCCTGCATTACGGAGTTGAAATGTCAAATTTCCCCTTATTTAGAGAGTACGCCCACGATATATAAAGTATCATCTATACATTAATAGGAACGTATGCGCGGCCATATCGGCCAGTTCATACAAATCTTAAATTTAGATTTGAGATCAAAATACCCAACCAAACTGAAAAACTTTTTTTGTAATCAAAAGATATATTATATATCTAGAACGGATGTGAGCTACTTTATTTATGTTTGTACCTTTGTAC
Source organism: Glyphotaelius pellucidus (assembly GCA_936435175.1). Lineage (NCBI taxonomy): Eukaryota > Metazoa > Arthropoda > Insecta > Trichoptera > Limnephilidae > Glyphotaelius > Glyphotaelius pellucidus. The sequence goes on from OW386544.1 coordinate 30,228,443, forward strand.
TCTTTCCAAACATCGTTTATTCAATTACTCGGCTGCCTCAGTCATCTACCATTGTTTCACAATGTAAAAATGGGGACATTTCGGCTTGGTGTGATGGTAGTCGGAGGTTTAAAAATATCAAATTCAAAATCATCAGGTTCAAAATACATTCAGGTAACATTCGTAGCTTGTCTTTCTTTATATAAAAAAGAAGGCATATATTTGTAGATTATAGGTTAAAGAAAAGGAATATAAAAATATGGGTTTCAAATAATATTCAAAACATCGTTGTTTTTTAAGCTGACAAATAAATTTAAAAAACGTGTAAAACAAATGCTTGAATAACCACACAATCTGACCTTCTAGTACGTTAAAAAAAGTCATGTTCCGAGCAATCACCAAAGCTACGCGTATTGCTTTGATGAAATTTCGTAATTTTTTAGTAAGCTCTGTCTCTTTATTATCCTGTTGAATATTAAAATGAAGTCATGCAAATTTAAAGCTAAATTTCAGGGACGCACAACAAAAAACCAGCACATGGTTTCAGTCGAGATAAGCGTATAAACCTACCATGCTTCTCATACTAAGAGGGCTGCAATTCACCCTCGAACCACCCCGGTATATACAATGTGCGAACCCTTGTAAAAAGGTCTTTTATACACATACAAAGCAAAAAAAACATACAATAAAAAAATAATTTTGGTGGCTCAGCAAAAATTGACGAGCTCATTTTATTTCATCGAAACGATATCATAAAGAAATTTAAAAAAAAAAGTTAACGTCGAGTACGCAACACTTAACAAAAAAGTTAATTTTTCGTTTGCTTTAAAATGTCGACATTCCTTAACCCTTCCAGGATTATGGACGAAACGGTTCGGCGAAGTGAAAAATTGCTCAGAAAAGTATGGCCGAAACGTTTCGTCCGCGGCTATTATTCAAACGCCGTCATATTAAAAGCTGGTTCACACAGAGCTATAAATCTGCGAGCAGATATCTGTTGAATCGCGAGCGCTTTTCTTTTGTGCTTTCACACGAGGCTTTCAAATATTTCTTCCTGAGGTAGGTCAGTTGAATTAGGGAGCGGCAACGGAACGCACATTTTTTGTACTGAAATCTGTCAACTTGACATCTGTCATCCACGGGTCCAGGCAGCTCCGTAATTACAATGACCCCCTCTCCTGTTTTAGTCGGAGAGGGGGAGACTTATCTTCTGGGCATATCGCCTCTGGAGCGGTTACGTCTAAGATGTATATTGTCTATGATTGATCTGCGCTTATAAATGCTTAGGTGTGAACGGTCTGAAGGGATTGTATGGAGAGCGTTATTTAGCGTGCTATGATCTTTTATATTTGAAAGCTGTGTGTGAACCAGCTTTTAATGAAAATATTTGATTTGCAGTGGCATCTATGGACATCTGCGAGTAGTTTGTCGAAGTTTTGGAACACATATCTACAATACCGACTTCACAGTCTTAGTTTAAAAATTATTTTTGCGTTATTTAGCGGTCGTCAAAAGAAGGAAGCAGTATTTTGTATGGACATGTTTTTTTCGATCTTGGTTTATTTTCATTGATTGATTTTGATGATGTTCTAATTAAAAATTCAAGATTATTTTTAGTTAATCTATGATAATTTATAAAAAAGTATTAAAAAAATTAAACAAAAAAAACTAACTTATAGTTTTGTTCGCCAAAACTCACTCGCGGAGAGGTCCCTTTTTTGGTGGGGTATGTTTTGTAAGTAGCCTCAGCTGGGTGGAAATTTAATAAAGCCGCTAAATGAAAATCTAATAAAAGGGTTGATTTTTAAATGTCAACAAAACGATGGGTTAAATCGTCGGGTTGTGTGGTTAAGACCGTATTACACAATGCAGTGATTGATGAATGAACCAGCGGGTTTTCAATATAATGTATCCATTAAATTGCGTTGTAACACGAAAATAAGTGTAAAAATGACTATACGAAGCACATTCCCGATGGTCTTTTAAATACAGCAGACTACAAAATTCTCACATTCGTAACTCGTGTATAAAATGATGTTTAGTATGTATCTACTAATAAATCGTTTATAATGAATGATATAAGCATAATGGAACATTCCAAAATGACAAATTTATCTTTGCGTTTATTTTAAGTTCGAAAAATTAATTTTGTTTACTTTTTTTTATCGTTTTCTTCTCTCGCTAGGGCAATCCCGATGAGCTACAAACTCATTTTAGGACAGCAGGAACTAACAATTGGTGGGAGGAAATAGTTATAATTTTACATTGGTATTTTGATATTAAAATATAAGTTTAACATAAACAAGAAGGTAACATAAAAACATTTAACATAAAAAAGACAGGTTAAGTAGAAACAAACAACAATAGAAAACAAATTTTAAAAAATGAACAAGGATGGATGATTACAGATCCATGGAAATGAGAAAGAAATAAGACAGAATAGAACATGATAAGAAAATTACTATTTCATCCTTAAACGTACTTATAAAATATTATTTTTAAGCATTACTCTGATTTTTTTAACTTGCTGGATTATGCACATATCTTTGCTATTTTATTATATAAAATTAGTAAACAAACCCTCAGGTAGTTTTTTTTCATGAGCTCCACATAGAAGGCTCTAAGGACAATAAATTCCCGCGGGGCCTATGTCATCTTTGAGATGCTGTGTGGAGGGTTTTTTTAAGGAAAAGTAGGAGAGGAGAGTTCTGGGAAGGAAAAAGAATCTGGGGTTCAGTGCGTTCTGGTCATCTGCCTCCAAGACCTAGACGAACCTCACCCCATGAACCCGGGCACCCCTGATAAATCATCAAACGCAGCGAACCACTTGGTAGAGTTAGGTAGCGTTTGTTACCTGCTGCTTATCTGAGAGTTACAACCTGCAGTCAAAAACTAATTTAGTGATGCTAGGAATTTATACACGGTGTCCGTAAACTCGTAGAACAAGCGAGAAACTGGTGGATCTAAAGCACATCCAAATGTGACTCAAGTCGTTTTGGTGGGATATGTTTTATTGATTTGAGCTTCCGAGTAAATCAAGTTCGAAGTTGAAAAAAAATTTTTTAGGGTTCAAGTTTAAAATAGTTTGTCACCTGGAAAGCACAATAATTATAAAAAAATGAGAGTTTTCTTACAATCAAACTGATTGATCAGTTTCGTAAGATTTGTAAAATAAAATTTTGTAAAATTAAAACTGAATAAACATATTTAAAAAAATATATATATTATATTTCGAAAAATTGAGTAGTTTATAGTTTAGATTTTAGAATTTTAGATAACACTCGAGACTTTTTCTTTTTAACGCTAATAAGGAAATCCAGTTAATTTTTTATTATTTTTAATTAATAATGACATTCTTTCGTGGATTTTTTATTTTTCGTGACCCCAATAAAATATTAATATGTAGCGTGGCCTACCTTAGAATAAATATAAAATGGTTGCAAGGTGTTAAAAATATATTTTTTTGTAAATCTCAGCTATCATTGTGAAACACAACAGCATATTTTTATTTTTATAGATATCTCTAATGATTCAAATAATATTCAAAGATTTCATTTTAAAATGCCCGCTCAAACGCCCATTACGTCATAAGCTATGGCGTCACAAGAAGCTTATTTTTTATATCAATTAGGTCAACTTAGTACTAAGCTAAGATAAATTCACGATAACATTCATTCTATATCCTTTTTTTTACAGTGAGATAAAAGAATTAAGCAGTGATAGAAAAATATAACACCACGCTTTGTATTTGTATCTCAAAGCTTACCACACACTTCCAAATAATTGCAATATAGACATTCCAAAATGAAAAGGTAAAATTTTGCACGCCTGCGAAATATTTATCAAAGTTTGTGAATTTTTATAAATTATTTTCATATGAAATGAAAAAAGTGATGTAACAGTAAACTTTGTAATACATCTGTGTAATTAAATATATTGTTTTGTTTCATTAAGTAGTAGGTACGTTAACAGTTTACAAGAAGAATAAAATTTCTATTTTTGAAATCAGATATTTTATAGTTTTGTTTGCATTTGACAGTTTATAATATTACAATCTGAAAGAGTCTACCATCCGTTTTCAAAACCAATATTCATTTTGATAAACAATAAAATTAAATAATCTATTAGATTCTGAAATTTATAATCTCATAACAGCAGAATTTAAAACCCGCGAAGACTCGCGGCATGACAGCCGATGCAGAGATGCCAACTGAGCGGAGTGGTCTGAAGGGATTTTGTTTTATTATTTTAATGATGATTTATTAATTCTAAGTATACATACACGTAATAAAACTTATATAGTCAGAATCGGCGTTTGTTGTCCCGGAGTTCCTTTTTGGAACCTACCACACAATGACTTATATATGTGACGTAGACTAATTATTCACTTTATCTTAAGAATTATTAACATTATCTAATGACCAAATGACTGATACCATAGAAAGAAATAAAAATACTACAAGTGCCTTCCATTGAAATTTGAATGGAAACAAATGTTCCATTTAGCGCCATTTTCGGACCGAGCGCTTTTAAAATTACCGTGATTATTCATGGTTGCGATACTATGACGGCATGAAAAAGGCAATAAGCATACGTTCCTTACCACAATAATTTTTTTTTTTTTTTTACACTAACTCCACACAGGAGGCCCTGAGGAAAAAATAATTTCCCTCAGGGCCTATGTCATCTTTGAGGATGCTGTGTGGAGGGTGTTTTTGAGGAGAGGAAGGAGTGAACATGGGTCTTGAAGAGACCCATATTGTAGGAGGGAGGAAACACAGAGGCCGGCAAATCGTTCCACAGCCGAGCTGTTGAACTCAAGAACGAGTCGTAGAAACGACCCGTTCTCATGTGACTAATGTCAACCGTGTACAAATGTTGAGCGCGCGTTTGGCGTGTTTCCCGACTATGCACCGGTGCCGAGGGGATCAATGACGCTAGTTCCTCGGAGCATCTTCCATTGTAATACCGGTAGAACAAGGACGGCATTCCCACCTGGCGCCTGTGCTCTAAAGATTGCAATCCGTTAGTTAAATTAGGAGAATCTATCAAACGGACCGCCCGTTTCTGCACAGAGTCAAGGGTTTTTTTCAGGTATTTTGGGGCTCCAGACCAGAGGTGGCTGCCAAATTCAACCGTGGGGCGCACGCGATTTGTACAGGGCTAGCAGTTGTGTACTATTAAAGTATCTGCGTGCCCTGTACAGTATGCCCAGTTTCTGAGAGGCTAACTTAACTCTGGCCTCGATGGAACCCCCGTACCTGAGCTGGTCACTTAGAGTTACACCAAGCATATCAATGGAAGGCCTGTTCGGGAGAATGCTTCCGTTGAAGGAGACTAGATTATCATTTCGATCCCTTTTAGACGTGATCAGACATGATTGGGTCTTTGAAACATTAAATTCGACGAGGTTATTCTTACCCCAAGAGGAAACACTCTCGAGGTAACCGTCCATTCTTTGTTTCAAAGCCCTCCGAGCCATTGGGGTTTGTGAGCCCTTTGGAGGTTTGTCAAACAAAAAGCTATCATGGACTGTACTGTCATCCGCGTAGCAATGAATCGGTGCACACGTCAAGAGGTCATTGATGTGCATTAAAAACAAAGTCGGAGACAGAACCGATCCCTGTGGGACGCCAGCATTTATCGAATGCGAGGAAGAGGTGAAACCATCAGCAACCGCCTGAATCGACCTCTCCCTCAAAAAGTCGACAATCCACATACAGAAGGATGCGGGAAGTCCGTAAGAAGGCAGTTTGTTGACAAGCCCTCGGTGCCAAACCCGGTCAAAGGCCTTGGAAATATCCAGTGAAACCGTTTGGGTTTCACCAAAACGTTCCAGGCACCGCCCCCAAACATGCGTCACATACGCGAGAAGATCACCGCACGAGCGGTTCCGCCGGAATCCGTATTGACGGTCGTTAATAATTTTGTTCTTCTCGAGGTATGTGAGCAGTTTGTGCATAATGCTGCAGCTCTTTCATAAGATGAGATACACAATGTACATAGGTCTGTTTCCTCCAAAGGAAAAAGTCATCATTTTCTTGCACCTCTCACAGACGGCACCGTGAGGTCTCCGTAAAGCCCTACACTTACTAGCCGTGATAATTTTGAAAGTATGGAATATAGTTACAAGGATAACATTGAAGTGTGAGTGAATTCCAAAAATTCAAAAAAGTCAAATATCAATGCGCTGATGGTTTTGCTTTTGTTCTTAAACATATAATGCTGCAGCCTTTTCTTTTGCACTAAATAATAGCAGTCGAAAATGAGACAAACAGTGAACGCATGTTTCCCCTAAAAGGAAACGAGCAATCATTATCATACATCTCCCTCAAACGTATGAAAAGTGAAAAAGTGAAACGGAAAAATTCCGGTCGCCCGCCGTGGCTGAGCTGTTATAAGGTATATCTGTTTCCTTCAAAGGAAAAAGTAGAACTTTGAAGAAAAGAGTCATACGTATTTTGTGTGTCTCATCTTTCTTAACGTGTAAGAAAGAGTTGCAGCATTTAAACGATAAGGAACGTTTGTTTGTCAGGAATGTTTATTGCCTTTTTGCCGTCACGGTACCGTAACCATGAATCGTCACGGTAATTATAAAAGCGTCATTCACTTACGGCCGCTGTTCCCAATCCTACTGATCAACTGTTTACACCAAAATTTTGACTATGAAATGCACAAATATGCTATTCTCAATGCAACTCCCTGATCAACAGACGAAATTACTAATCAAATTACTTAACTGATCGGAGACTCAGATTGACCGATCGAAATGTTGGCAAAACGGCCGTTACACTTGCGAGAAATCGTAAATTTCCTCCATATTTGAATTTCGATAACATAGACCCAAATTAGGCAAACATTTGGGTCACGAAATACGCCCACAAGTCACTTCTTGTGTTATTCTTTATTCTATGGCTGCAACGCTTCGGTTTCCGCACGCTAACTCCCCGGATCTTAATCTGGAAATGTTGGAGAAATGGTAAATCTTTTTGACACTTTAGTCTCCCGATATCAAATTACCCATTTGCAAGCCGACTGAAAATTTGACCCTTTAGCAACCAGTACAGTAATCTGATCAGGCCCTTCCAATCAGCTTTGGTTAAGTGTCGCTTGTGGCCTATAAACGTAGGTCGGGAGATTTACTACCCTCCCCGGGGACCCTTTGCTAGCTTTAAAACCTCTGATCTATTGGATTACCCGACTAACACTTTTTATGTTTCAGATTTCGTCAGGGGTGGATCTTATATTTTTGGGTAATTGGAAAAGAAGATCGGTTTTTTTCTCTGCTATTTATGGAAAGGTATTTTCTGAGATTTTATTTAACATAAATTCTATAATCCCGTCTTGTGATCTATTAATAATCGATTGGTTGCGTTTGGCAAACTGATGTGTGTTAGGAATAGACAATATTAACGTTATGGGAAAAATTATACAATTTTTTTTTTATACCTTCTTACGTATCACGCAGTTGTAGGTAATAAAATAATCATAATCGTACCCACTATTCTAAATTATAACTATCACATCATAATCAGAAAGTTATTTATAAATAAAAAAGCTTTTGTTTCGTCCGACTAAAACCTGGTAACATTTTGAACAATGATACTATCTACCCACGAGAGACCCCGTGAAAGCGAGTACTATGTAGTAATGGTGACGACGACGTGCAATGTACATAAAAGGCCATGTAACATGATGCATACATGGTGGTGACAAACCGCCCCCGCCATGTGCATAGGGTAGGCCCAGTGAACTTGCTGTGAAACCCACACCCTGATAAAGATTACGAACATAACGTTATAATTATTTTTCTAGTTATTTAATTTTAAAACTGCTTTCATTAAGGTACGTGATTGATTTTTGGGGTATTACGGCGTGTTTCGCTACCTCCTTTTCTAGCCGACGTTTCGGACAGCATTAGAGTATCCATCATCAAAACAGATGTGTAATCTAAGATTGTGTATTGCCAGCTCCAATCCTCTAAGAGCCGGTATTACAGTATAATTTATAATAGTTTTCTGCGGTTAGTTGCGGTGTAGCCGTACCGCCCCGTCCTCTAATTTATTAATACTAATTGTGATTTTGTGAATTTCGATTGCGTCTGTAATTAGGCGTGTTGGGGCTTACCAGGACTTCAGGAACATATCAAAAGTAATGGCCAGTTTCAATTAAATGCACGGCGATTTGTAAGGGGGCCAAGTTTACATGCTCGAATGCATTCTGTTATTCTTTTGGACATTGTTCGTTCTGTCTGGCCTATATAAACATTGTCACATCCAGGAACAGCTGAGTTTATAAACACCATCTGTTTCCAGTGGAAACTTGGTATAAGCATGCCTTAGTCGTTCTTGTATTTTTGTCGTGGTTCCGAAGACGGCCTTGATGCTTTCTTTTCTCAGTATCCTGGCAATTCTGCCGGTCACATTGCGAACATAAGGCAAGAAAGCATAGTCTTTTGACTCTTGTTCAATTCTGTTGTCGTTTGGAGTAGATTTGGTTCTTTTGATTTGCCTTATTCTCCACAAGGGTGACAAATCTTTTAACTCTTATTAAAAATGTTAATTAATATAATATTACCTACTAGCGTAGACCCATGAAAAATTGCGGGTTAGTAAAGAGGTGTGTAACAATGAACGGTGTGTCACTATTATGACGCGAGTAAAGTGGGATTTGGTGGTCGTTTGGCATTAGAAAGTTGGAGCCCAAATTGGATTAATTGGAGGTAAAAATGTAGAACCAATTTTTCGCTTCGTATTTCATCTTAGTATAGTACGACAATGGGATAGTCTGAATTCCCGACAAATCAGTTTCAATTTTGAAAATTTCTGTTGTAGATAGGTTAAATAGGTAGTTTATCGCTTGTCTGGATTCTTCAAACAAACACTTTCAATTTAGAAAATCAAGCTTAATTTTAAAATAAGTTCTAAAAATCATTGAACCGAAATTACAGAGGCACAACTGAAATTATTTTTAATAGTTTATGTTTGCATTCTGTAAAGTAATTAAAGAACTTATTTAATTTATTTTGATCCTTGACGATATCCAACAAACGTTTTTTTATAAAAAGAGAGAGAAAATCATTTTCATATCCCAAAAACCAAATCATTGCACGTGGAACCATCACCAATAATTTTTCACACCAGTTTCCGGGAAACTTTTTACAGAATATTGAATTCTCTCTTAATAAGGGCAATAATATTGCTAGCAGTAAATCCGCTCCACAGGTTTTTGCTGCTAGGCTCTGCGGGCGGTTTTTAGTAAGGATTAGTTTTGGTGACCATTTTCCAGTTAGTGTTGGTGACCATTTTATAAATCCGGTAGGAACTGGTTCCAAAAATAGCCCGTTTCTCGGAGACACTGTCATCCAGTGATAGTCACCGGGACAAAGAAACCAGGAAAGGCAATATCGTCATCGCTTGATACTATTGTTCAAAACTTTTTTTTTTTTTACATTTACTCCACACAGGAGGCCCTGAGGAAAATAATTTCCCTCAGGGCCTATGTCATCTTTTGAAGATGCTGTGTGGAGGGCGTTTTTGAGGAGAGGAAGGAGTGAACATGGGTCTTGAAGAAACTCATGTTATAGGAGGGAGGAAACACAGAGGCCGGCAAATCGTTCCACAGCCGAGCTGTTGAACTCAAGAACGAGTCGTAGAAACGACCCGTTCTCATGTGACTAATGTCAACCGTGTACAAATGTTGGGCGCGTGTTTGGCGTGTTTTCCGACTATGAACCGGTGCCGAGGGGATCAATGACGCTAGTTCCTCGGAGCATCTTCAATTGTAATACCGATAGAACAAGGACAGCATTCCCACCTGACGCCTATGCTCTAAAGAGTCTATCAATCGGACCGCCCGTTTCTACAGAGTCGGGGGTTGTTTTTAGGTATTTTAGGGCTCCAGACCAGAGTTGGCTGCCAAATTCAACCGTGGGGCGCACTTGCAATTTGTACAGGGTTAGCAGTTGTGTACTATTAAAGTATCTGCGCCCAGTTTCTGAGAGGCTAACTTAACTCTGGCTTCGATGGAGCCCCCATACCTGAGCTAGTACTTATACTTGCCAGGGGCTTGTCCGCGACCTGCTAACGGAAGTAGCAACATTTTTTGATGAATTCTTGAATTCAAAACCGAATTTCAACGGTAGTTTTGTTTGAAATTTCACAGATGTTATTTGTGGTGTCAGCCATGTACTCGAAGCCGGGTTCTGAAATTCAATCTCGCAGACGCTACCGCTACTACTACGCTATTAATACTGTTCGATTTAAAATGCAATTTAGCCATTTAATGTGAAAAAAGTCCAGTATTGCGAGTCGCTGAACTTGGAATCTTTCCTTGCATGCTTTAGGACCTTCAAAATGAGCGACCCCAAGCTACACTAACACACAAAAAAGTCTTTTGTAACACAAGGCACGTTCTTCATATTTCACTTTGGCATAAATTAAACGATCCTCCCTTTATTGTTCTCTGTGTCACATTAAATAGGGAATTATATCATACGTTTGGAAAGTCGTATAGCTCTAGAGATTTACGGATTATAGCCTTACTCCTTACACTCCTTACATTACACTCCTGGAAATTTTTAATCCAATACCTAATTATATATATTATCCTAAAGTATATAAAAATAATTCCCTTATTTGCGTTTTAAAAAATATAATAATATATTAGCGTGTCTTTAGATACCTGCGTCCTCATAGTTATTGAGTGGCAAAACAACGTTTTTTTTAGTTGATCTAATATAGAAAGCATACAATCACCAAAAATATTGATGTCGATGGTTACGTACCACAATTTTTTAATGATATTTTTGGCTGACATGTAGAAAATTTATTTCGTATTACCAAATTACTGTCCACATCCTCCTAATTTGGTTCAAGATTTTTTTTTTTCCCAAAATCACCACAATAATTTAAATATTTAAATTAATTTAAGCATTCAATAAATTTAAGCATCTGTAATCGATTAAGCAAGTTGCATTTTAAATCATCAAATAAAAACGTAATAACTTATCTTGTATCTCTGGATAAATTATTTATTGTAACACATTAAAATAATCACGTTTTATTTATCTACAAAAGACAAAAAACATTTGAAATGGTTAAGATGCTGAAATATAAATACGTACTAGCTGATCCGGCCATGCGTTGCTGTGACATGAAACCGAAACACAACGCCATCTACCCAACCTAGATAACTAAATGTTTTGTTGATAAATTAACTCACGCCGCCATCTATTAGAAACTTATAGAACTTACAAATAATTACAAAGCTTGGTCCTATAACAAACATTTAATGAACGTTAAATTCGCAATAATAAGTATTTAGGTCAATAATCGAGAAAAAACAATCCTATCTTTTAAGTTGGACCAAATTACACAAAGTAAGCCAAATTTCATCAAGATCGGTTAAGTAGTTTCAGAGTTTATCTCGAACAAAAATGACGTGAGATTTTTTATATACATATAAAGATATATTTATTTTACGTTAGCTCAACAAAGGACGCTTTGAGGAAAATACTTTCCCTCTGGGCCTCTGAAAACTCACGGGTTGCTGTTTGGAGGGTATTTTTGGAAAGGAAGGAGAGGAAATTCTAAGAAGGAAAGGGGTATGATGGGTGGATAAGAATCTGGGGGACAGCTCTGCTAAGTCACCAAACGTAGCAACACTACGGTGGCATATTGCAGAAATGTTGGCTATCCAATAAATGGTACCCATAACCGCCTCCCCAATTCTGTCCTCCCAAAAATGTTGTTTTATTATTATTATTTAACTAGCTGGTACCCGGCATGCGTTGCAATGCAAAGGAATAAATTGTTTCTTTCCCATGCGTCCCCGTTCCCCTCCCGCGTCCCGTTCCCCCCGCGTTCCCCTTCCTCTTATGCCTTCCCTCCCTGCCGCTAAAAAATATAAAATACACTCATTTTCATGTATACAAATTTCATAACGCCAGAGCTTATCATTATGTATGCCTTTAACCTTCGCGTGCGTGCGCACAATAAATCACCAAAGTTTCATCGTAATCGGATGAACGGTATGGCAGCGCATAACATACGAACAAACAAACAAACAAAAATTGATTTTTATGTATAAGAATTTATATAAATTTTCGTGGGTAAAGTGCAATAACGTCGGGGATTGAATCTACATAACGGTAGAAATAAAAAGATTTAAAATTTAAAAAGAAATTCCATTTTTTTTATAAACATTTTTCCATAGAAGAATATTATTTAATCCATACAAAAATTATTTTTTTTACCTGTAAACCACCTTAAAACGTCGGAATTGAGTAAAATAACCGTAACCTTTTTTACTTGTACTATCTTGTAGAATCACCGCCTAAAGTTAGTGTACTCTACCCCGGACAATTAGTATAAAACAGCAATTCAGTAAAAACGTTTTACAGTATTTCCAGAATGGGAAAAAATCTTATGATTATGTTAGGGAAATGTGCTGGAAGTCAATCGTATGGGAGAGCTTTCAGTATATTGTTGGAATTTGGAATCTCTCATTCATTCTTACTACGTGAACGTTTTCAGTCTTTGTTTAACAGTAATAATACCATGTGGGTATTGTTGGTGGTCTACTGTGGCATTGGCTTTTCCATAAAGAAAAGTACTTGGAATCTCACAATCATTAACAGAAGATTTAAATATTTTACAAACAATATAAATCTGGGGGTTAATGTAGGATTTTTGTAATTTGATTTAGATCCAAGAAAGTACTCCATAACGTCTCCCATTTGAATGCTAAGAATACCTTATTAAGTGCTATAGATTGTTGAAATAGTGACCTACCTAGTAGAGAATCGAAAATATTGTTTGAGCTTTTTTTAGGCCAGGAAATCGATAAACGATATTCAGGAGATTGAGCACGGACGATCGATAAAGCCCTATATCAATACAATGTTGACTAAATCCGTTATCTACGGTCAGTTATCAACATTTGCGAGCATGGTCTACAATTGACAAGAAATATTCCGACCGCCCACTGTGACCTGAGTGTTAGATGGTGTCAATGTTAAAAAACATTTTGAATGATGTCGTTTGTTATGCAAACTGACTGCCTTATTAATGAATGGAGGTGCACCAACAAAGCTCTTAGATTTGAAAGAAATCGTATACGCGATAATAATTAATAACTAGCAGTTAAAAACCCGCTACGCAGGTCTTTGCTGCTAGGCTCTGCGGGCGGTTTTTCGTTCGGCTTTGCCCAGTTATAAATCCAATAGGAACTGGTTCCAAAAATAGCCCGTTCATCGGATCCACTGTCATCCAGTGATAGCTAGTCACCGGGACAAAGTAACCGGGACGGGCAATGATGTCATTTGAAATACAGAGAGTCGATTGATACTATTATTCACAACTACCTATAACCATCAATCTTTCCATATCTGGAGAAAAACCATAAATTCGTTGCGCTTATACCTGCTTGGGGCAGGACCTCATGCTAACGGAAGTGGCAACATCTTTTGTCGAATTCTTGAACTCAAAACCAAATTAAAACGGTAGTTTTGATTGAAATCACTTTGACTTTACGTTCACAGATGTTTATGTGGCGCGGCGCGTAGGGTACAGCAGCAGACATGCACTCGAAGCCGGGTTCTGAAATTCAACCACGCAGACGTTACTCTATTAATACTGTTCGATTCATCTAAGACGCGATGAATTTATTCCGTGTGATCTGGTTTTATTCCTGGATTAATCTGGAATTTATTCCATTTGATTACGAAAATGGTTGAAATAGGTCTGAAGACCTCATTAACTAATTTACTCCCTTTTAGTTTAAAAAAAATACTTGCCGAGCGCCAATTTTTCATTTTGAAATTGTCAACTTATTATAAATTTTAATTTTTCGAAGCCGTTTGACATTTACGTATGTAAATCCACAGACAGATCCGCCAGTGTTGCCATCAATATTCCTTGTAAATATCGGTCTGGCTATCAACAATGTGGCGCGCTCGAGAAACCGGTATAGAATCATCGGTAATTACGCCTGTCCATCCGATATTGTAAAGTTGATTTCACTGTGCTAGAGACTTCCTGAGCGATTTACATATTTGACGTAGGCACTTCTAGCATTAAATCCCACATATATTTTGATAATGTTCTTTTAGAAGTAGCCCATAGATGGAAAATAAAATGGGCCGACTATTTGAAGTGGACTGCAGACATCGGAAAGAAGAGGGCCACCAAAGTTATGCAAATCTAGTAAAATAATGAAGGTGACTAACTAACTAACCGTCACGCCGTTTCCTTTCATGGGTAGGCAGAGAGGATGGACCACCAAACAACTGGTCTTGGCACATTTGTGCTTTATTAATATTCATACATCGTCTCATATATTTTTCATATTCTGACTCTTGACATGGCCCGACTTAAGTATCTGGTTCGCTTTACATTACCAAGTCTTCCTCGGGCGCTCTCACCAGTCACATTCGCATCATAATATAATACATTATCCTCTCCTCTGCCCAAACCATCTAAGCGTTCCTTTCTTAATCTTACTCAATAAGCCGCGGGCTACCCGAATTTTTACCGATTTCTTACAAATCTCCCTTAAACATTTGAAGTTTTTAAGTTTTTAAAAATATTTATATATTATTTTTGAAGATAATAACTAGACGTTTCCTATGCCGAAACGCAAATTATATGAAATTCCCTCGATACGCTCCGAAAATTATTATAAACACGTTCATTTTACTTATTTTAGAAGTTATGTACATGAAAAAATTCTCAGTGTTTCTTTAGATGCTATTTTAGATGTTCCCCGCAAGATTTTAACTCTATTTTAAACGAGTCGATAAATTAACTCACACCGCCATCTATTAGAAACTTATGGAACTTACAAATAATTACAAAGCATCGTCATATAACAAACATTTAAGTTGCAATAATAAATATTGAGGTCAATTATCGAGATAAAAACGATTATATCTTTTAAGTTATTACACACAGTAAGCCAAATTTCATCAAAATCGGTTAAGGCGGCGCTATTTGGCTGAAAAAGAAGAAGATAGAGAGATGTGTAATTACGAATGTTGGACAGAGCGCGCTAATATTTTAAGTGATGAAATCGCAGCGAAAATGCTTAATAAAACATGACTCGTTTAAAATAGAGCAAAAATCACGTGGAACGTATCTAAAGTATCATTTAAAGAAACATTGTGAATTTTTTCACAAATATTACTTGTAAAATAATAGAAATAGACTTGTTTTAAATAATTTTTGGAGCATGCTTTGCGATTTTTTTCTATCGAGGGAATTTCATATAATTTGCGTTTCGGCGTGGAACGTATTTAGATATTATCTTAAAAAATAACATATATTTTTTTAAGAGCTTAAAAACTTCAAATTTTTAACGGAGATATGTAAGAAATCGGTCGAAATTCGAATAGTGGACCCTTAAGTAGTTTCGGAGTTTATCGCGAACAAACAACACGAGATTTTTATATATATATAAAGATAAAGATATTTCTGCATTGTGTAAAAGTTCCTAGCATTATGTTGGTATGATTCCTACGGGCGTTAAATAATCAAATAAATAAATTATGCTTTCATTATTTGCGAATCTCCACATTTCACCTACGATCGTACATGGTTTCACCACACGTGCGCTTCAGAGATCTCATTTTCTACAGTATTTAGACTACTTTCATCCTTCTCTGCTAGCTCCATGTCTCACTGTCAATACATCAATGTAGGTAACAGTAATTGAGTGAGGCTTGGTCCAAAGACGATAAAGAAAATTTTAATTTTATATAAACAAGTCATTACAGTGTAAATAGCTTCAGAACGCATTTGTGTTTCTTAGTGTCTATGCCTACATTGTTTCAAAAATATAATATTCATGAGGTTTTATGAAATTCCTGCAGAAGTTGTTTTCTCCACTACTGCAAGTACCTACTTTGAATATTCATAACACGGTTACTAAATGAAGTAAGACAAACTACATGAATGCTGACAAAAAATACACACGAGGATCGAAATGTTTATGTTAATGACGGCCTCCGTAGTCGAGGGGTAAGGCTCTCGAATAGCAATCCGGAGGACGAGATTGATTTTTTGTCATTTTGCATTTAAGTTGATTAAAAATAATTTAAGGCATATTTGCGGCGCGTCCCTGAATGGAAAATACGCTCAGTATCGCTATGGTGTAAGACCATCTTTCAGAATTGAAACGTTGCTTGAAATGGCTTTAGCCAGGTATTTTCCCATCTTCCTCTCCCCCATTTCCTTCCCCTCTTTGCTACCTTTAGCATCACAACATAACCCAATTGGGGATGTCATAGTGTCACTGGCTCCAGGCCAAAATAAATCATAAAAAGGGTTGAATAAATTAAATATCTATGTGTAACAAAAAATTAATCACGTTTTGGCATAATAAGAAAAAAGGAAATAAATAACATGTCAGATAATATATTGTTTAATTATATCAACCCACTATAATTTAATAATTCAAATTATGAATAATAAATTAAAATAATAATTAGCAATTAATGTCTTATAATTTGTTTTGTTTTTTTTTAATTTTTATTTAGATGGTAGCAAATTTCTTCTTATATCTAATAGGAAAAATACAGTTTCTTTTACAAATAGGTTTGAAAAATACATTTTAAGAAAAACAGATAACTTGTTTGGTGACTAAAATAATATTGGTGAGTATGTTTGTATTGAAATAAAAAAAATATTTTTTACGTATAAAGCACATGTCGTAAGAAAAGTGCTTAGGCTCAAATGGGGGAGAACAGGGTCCAACATCTGATGCGCTTTCAGTGAAAGTATAAACATTTTTAGTCATCTGGGGGTCCTGGGGGGCGATTTTTTTCGTAAATCGGTTCTTTCTTTTTTTTTAACCGCGCTCAGCTACGAAGGTCCTCAGACACACCTTAATTAGTGGTGTTATAATCTGTACTTTTGGGACTCATTGCCGTAATTTAGCTATTAAATTAAAAATAATATCAAATTTCAGGTTTTTCCAGAGATCTTAAAAAAAATGCTTACTAAGAAGACAGGTCATTAAAATAAAGAAGTCACATGTTTTGTCGGATTTGCTTTGCATTTGATTGTTACTTGGACAAAGAAGCTCTTTGTGTTCTTGCTGGATTCAGAGAGACATCGTCTCTACAATGAGTGAACGATCGACGGAAATAAATTCATTAATTTTGTTTTATTTTCTATTCAAAAACATTCTTGAAATAATTTTTTGTATCACCTCTTCGTGGAAAATGATTTACAGAATGTGAGCCTAAAGAATACCCCAATTATCGTTAAAAAAATAATTAAATTGTTGTGAATAAATTTGTTTTTTTTTGTTACGCGGATCACAAGTTACGTATCACTCGGGGATATGGGATTTTTTTTTAAATACGTAATAATTTAATATTTTTCATCCTCGTGCATTTTAGGGGTGAAAAAACGATTTAAATGATAAGTACACAATCGTATATTCAATTCATTTCAATTCTGTCATGCGTACTTTAACCGAAAAACAAAATGTTGATAAAAATTCATTTACTTAAAGAGTTTATTCGAAAATCGATCAATCAAATTATGTTTGACGGCCGGCGTAGTCCAGCGGTAGGCTCTTGACTCGCATTCCGAAGGTCGCGGGATCGAATCCCGGCAAGGTAAATACATTTTATTTGATTAATTTGTGTTATTTCGCAATTTATTAATTTAAAATATTTGCGACACGTTCCAGGGTGGAACTCAGTATCGCCTTGGTGTAAGACCACCATTCACAATTGAAATGTTGCTTGAAATGGCTTTAGCCGTCTTTGGTGACCAGATCTAAATAGCCAGGTACTTTCCACCTTCCTCTTTCCCATCTCCTTCCCCTCCCTACTACCTTTAGCCTCACAACGTACCCCAATTGGGGACGCTGGCTCCAGAAGGGAGCAGTTGAGACTCTTGTGTGGTATTCATTTAAAAATAAATGTACCCACCATAGGTACCTATTTTAAATATCTATAAATCTTGACTCGTATCAAAGGATGAGATGAGTACTTCAAATAAATTCATTATTTTTAAAATTTTCGAAAATTGAATTTTGATTGAACATCGTTGTTTTACAAAATGTCATTATCAAATTGTGTCATTTTTGATAGTTTCGCAAGAGTTTTTGTAATGATCAAAGAACTTTTCAGATGTATGTCATGTGATTGCAATAATCTTAAGACGTTCACGGGGATGAAAAAAGGGTAATTTGAAAGTTTCAAACAATTCCTATGCTTAATACAGCAACACAAAGAAAATTCTTAACTCATACTCAAGCGTACTTTGATTTATAATCGTATATACATAGATATCATATGCCTGTAAAAGCCCGTATAGGCGAATAATATAAATAAATAAATAAAACTTCAGATTTAAATTTAGAAAAAATCCCTCCTCGACACTCTTCTTTAAATAAGAAATATATATTTAGATAGATTGATTTGAAATCAAAAACCTTTGCTCAGTCTATCGTTCACGTTTGGATGCCAAGTTCTGATTGGTGAAAGCGATAATAACATTTTTATTTTAGGGGAGGATAATAGCTTTATCACATTAATTTTTTAACAAACAATAATTTATCCATCAAATATTTTCATTGAAAATTGGTTAAGCCTTAATCTCAGAAGGAATAAAGCTCGTAGGAGCGTGGTGCAAATTTCGTCATCTTGATTTAAAAGAGAATTTGCGAACACAAAAGCTTTCCTAATCGAGATATTTTATTGATTGCTTTCGCCGAGGTGGATTAGGTATTAAGAATTTTAAAGTTTAACGTTAGATACATGTTGAATAACGTAACCAGTAGACAGAACATATTAAAGCAAAACCAAATATGGACAAGACGAATTGCTTTTCTTTCCAGTCCAAAAGGAAAACTAATAACAAAATAATCTGTCATTTTACATACCTAGACAAATGGTGTTGTTATAAAAATAACTCCCTAATACATTAATAGATTGGTATTTAAAATATAAACACAAATTTGACAAAGATGGCGCCCGAGCCCGCTGGAACGGCCCAGGGCTATTTTCACATCAAAAGGTGTTTTAATTATGAAAACTTAACTCGTTTTAAAACTTATCACTATAATATGTACACTATATCAACTAGTTTCGATTACATCCTAATGTTATTCGGGGAGGTATCGTAATAAACTAACCTAACTTACCGACATTATTATAATTTTTGTTTTGTATGATTAACATAGAGAGAGGAAAAGCAAATAAGAGAAGGGTGGTGACCGTCAAATGTGGCACTTCATCAAAAATGTGTCACTTCATCACTCCTTTGAAAAGTAGTTAAAAGCGACAAAAGAAACTAGGTTAAATTGGTTAGGTTATGGGCAATTTTTTTCCTCACTTTTAAGATGAACGTATACGTGGCCCATTTGGGCCAGTTTCATACAAATCTTAAATTTGGATTAGAGATCAAAATACCCAACCAAACTGAAAAATTATTTTGTAATCAAAAGGTTTATCAAATATCTAGTATGAATGTGAGCTACTTTATTTATTTTTGCTTTAAATTATAAGATATGGGCAACCGCCGGCTCAGCGAAGTAATAGAGAAATAAATTAATAGTTCCAGGGAGAGATTAAATAATTCAGATGACAAAAATTTACTTATGGAACTTATTAAGCTTCAGGGGGATTTAGTGCTAAAATCATAATTTAACAACATTGCCTTAACGAATTTTTAAAAATTATATTTGGTGGAAGAAAAACACACATATTTACGCGCATTTTTATTTTTGGCAGCTCATTTACGTGTAAACAGTTTTTTTCGAGGATGAAACACACCAAATCAAAAATTCGAACGAGGAAAACAGATGGAAATCTCGAAAATTCTGTGCGATTATTCTTTAGCAATACCAATGCCAACACATTGATAGTCTCATAATTCAAGGCCAATCTTCACAGTACATTTTGAAATCAGTGTATATTAATATTATGTCGTTTATCAGTAAATATATAAGAAGTAGCAACGTGTTGTATTTAATTTAATGTTACTTGATTATCTTTAATTATTTTGGTTTTGACTCGGAGACAGAATGATAAGTTTTTTTTTTTTTTTTACATGAGCTCCATACAGGAGGCCCTGAGGAAAATAATTTCCCACAGGGCCTATGTCATCTTTGGGGATGCTGTGTGGAGGGTTTTTTTAGGGAAGTTTAAGGGTTTAAGGTTTAAGGAAAGGAGTTTAAGGGGTGGGTAGGAAGGAAAGGGGTTTAAGGGGTGGGTAGGAATCTGGGGTTCAGTGGGTCCTGGTCATCACCAAACGTAGCGAACCACTTGGGGTGACCTTGGCGAGTTGGCCTCAGACCTAGGAAAGGTTGCCCATGCCTGATATAAGCCATTAAAGATTTTAGTGTTTCATGATTTTAGAGGCAACTTGGGCAATTATTTGTGAGTAAATTAAAATCATTAAAAAAATAATTTTACTATGTTTATTTTACAAATATAAAGAATAATAAAATAAGAGAGGTGGTGGTAGAGGGGGATGGTAGGGATTAATCGGTACGCATTTTATTACGCCTTATTGCGGGTTTATACGTTTGATAACCCCGTTTAAAATATTTTCTGCAAAACAATATGACGTGAATTCTTAGGGCAGCCATTATCGGAGATTCCCAATGAAATTACCGTCGCCTCGGAGCGTCACGTCATGTCAGCGAGGATCATTTGTCGAATACAAAAGCGGAAAAATTATTATTACTCCGTACGACAATAATAATCGTTATTCCGGGCGCGTGGCTTCGTTTCCCGGAGGATTTTACACTTAACACGTGCAAGAACCAAACACTATGTAATCCTAACTTTAATATTATAAATGCGAAAGGGTGTTCGTTTGTTTGTTTGTCCGTCTTTCACGTCGCAATGGAGTGACTGATCGACGTGATTTTTTAGCAAAGGGGTAGTTGGAGGGCTAGGATGTGACATAGGTTATTTTTTATCTCTGAAAACATTTGATTCTCGTTGGGAAAATTCTTTGTGCAGAAATTTCTTACTCAACGACGTGAGTAAATTCTAGGGTAAGAGCTAATAAAGCAATAAACTTTAGTACTCATGTTAATTGTTGATATAATCCGCCATACAACTCTGTGATATGTCGTTTTAAAATGCATATTCCTTTTGTACAGGATCAGACAACAATCTCTCTCATTTAATCCAGGCATCTTCAGGGTTTGCTTTAAAAAAACTTTTTCACCAGCTCTTTCATTAACCCGCCTCACAAATACAGATACAATACAAATACATTATAATTATCTTGGTCGATACACAGTGCAGTCAAAAGGGCTCTTGTGAAATGTCGCCTAGAAAAAATCCACCAATCTCAATTATGTATTTAGCTAGATGCATCTCCCTCTAACATGCGTTCCCTCATTCCTCCACAAAAGCTGTTATCCAAGTACCTGTCTCTATCTGACAGTGCGTACCCAACGTACCTATGTATGTGGCATTTACAACAATAAATTATGGTACAATCAGTCTGTTAATGCAACATGTGCAATGATCACCATAATGATCTCTCAGTGCATTTAAACCGCCGCTACCCGAATTTCTACCGATTTCTTACATATCTCCCTAAAACATTTGAAATGTTTAAGCTCTTAAAAAAATATTTTATTTTATTTTATTTTATTTTATATTTATTAACGCCCTAGTGGGCTTTTACAAGAATAGAAGGAAAAATATAATTAACAATATTAATTACATGTGTTACATAATTAAGAAAACAGAATAAATAAGAATGCAAGCGACTCGTTAGGTAAAGAATATTACAACATAAAAAAGAAATGAAATGAAATAGTACAAGTTGTACTTACAAAAAACAAATACAATTCAGCTTAAAATATTTAAACATATTATTAATAACAAGACCTGACATAGAACAAAGTGTAAATAGAACCGCAAAAATATTACAAAGTATGTATATATTTTACTTGTGAGGTTTGGATGAGAAAATATTTTATGAGAAAAACAAAAAAATAATAAATGTTAATTATTAGCAGATAAAATCGAGATTAGTTGATTTATGAAACATTCAAAACTGTTATTTTTTTTAAGATAATACCTAGACGCGTTCTACGCCGAAACGCAAATTATATGAAATTCCCTCGATACAAAAAAATCGCAAAGTATGCCCCGAAAATTATGAAAAACACGTCTGTTTCTTTTATTTTACAAGTTATAGTTGTTTTTAAATGATACTGAAGATGCTTTCTACGAGATTTTTGCTCTATTTTAAACAAGTCATGTTTTATTAAACATTTTCCCAATTTTCGTTTCCATTTTATCATTTAAAATATTAGCGCACTCTGTCCAACATTCGTAATTACATATCTCTCCATCTCCTTATTTTTTAGCAGCGAAGCGGTGTCTTAATATCGACTATGTTAAAGGAACCTATGCAATGACCGACTATACTGATCTCTCAGTGTCTTTAATTCGAATCCGTTATGTGCTTGTACAGAAATTGCCAGTTTCGTCCCTCAAGATCAAAATATCTATTCAAAATAAAACCAGAAGGACAGGTGTGAGTCAATCATTACAATTTGGAAGGCGGGAATGGGTACCGCCGCCCTGGGAACCTTTATTAGATAACCAACACCTCTGCCATAGGTCACCCCAAGTGGTTCGCCACGTTTGGAGATTTAGCAGGGGTGCCCGGGTTCATGGGGTGAGGTATATCCAAGTCTTGGAGGCGATTGTCTGGGACCCATTGAACTCCAGATTCCTACCCACCTCTTCTTTCCCCAAACTTTTCCTTCCCAGAACTCTCCTCTCCTTCCTTTCCTTAAAAAAAACCCTCTACACAGCATCTCTAAAGATGACATAGGCCCTAAGGGAAATTATTTTCCTCAGAGCCTCTTGTGTGGAGCTCATGTAAAAAAAAAAATCTAATGTTTTTCAACTCCTACATAGTTGTGACAATTTGAAAAGTTCACAATTATTCACTACAGTTCACAAGTTGTTTCGCAGAGAATACACGCGACTACAACGTAAAAATCGACCTTTCATCTGTCTGTCTCTCGTGAAAAAGTCGGTAAATTTGTTTACCGATTTTCGTTTCGAGATTTTCTGTTTTATCTAGAAATATCGCTCCACGTAAAATAAATATGTTCAAAAGTGACTTAACAATACTTCTATCAATTTCCACATGTACCTATTTATTTATGACATAAAATTTTAATCTGCTTTTACGAGATAACTTTTATGTCACATTTCCATTTGTTTTAAAGTGATTTTATGCAATCACTTAATTGAAACCTGCACTAAATGTAAAAAATATCAACTACTACATTAATGTGATCACGCACAATATTTTATTGCTTATTTCATTTAATGAAATGTAGGTAATTATTCTGTTATTGTTGACTGACCGTCCTGTTAACTCGACTTTTTTGCATTATATCTGTAAATTTGTTTGTAAGTTCCGTTTTCGTTCCTAGGTGTAGGCCGTTATAATGGTTCAGTAAAGATTCTATTTTCAAATGAGCAAATTTTGTTTTTTTTTGGACTTTCACATTCGTTTTTTTTCAATATTACGATAGGTACCAGCAATCCTTCCTGCCTGAAGAAAGTTTCGTAAAGTATTATTTATTGATGTAATGACGTTTTTTTGGACAATTTGTGTAAATCCTTATCTTCTATCTATAAAGTTGATTGTCTGTGGTGGGAAAGTGTCTTGGATTTGATTTGTACGCAAATCTACAGTTTTAATCCGAGGTTGATGAAACTTTGCAAATTTAACCTTCAAAACAGTGCGATAAAACAGTGGCTTGACAAAAATATACTAACTCTAAATATAGCAAAAACTAAATACACAAGATTCAGCTCAAATATAAAAGGACAACCTAATAATAATAATAATAACTTAGTATTTATTATTTTTATTTAGTTTATTTATTTTTTTATTATTATTATTATTTTCTTTTAAATTTCTTTAACCATGTAAATATTTTTTTTATGTATCCTTTTTATATCTTGTCATCATTTCTTGATTATTATATATTTGACGGCATCCGTGGTCCCGAGGCAAGACTCTCGACTCACAATCCGAAGGTCGCGGGTTCGAACCCGGCGTGCGCAAATAAATTTTATTTGATTAATTTGTGTCATTTCACAATTTATTCATTTAAAATAATATATAGTATATTTGCGGCACGTTCCAGAGTGGAAGATACTATCAGTATCGCCCTGGTGTAAGACCACCATTCAGAATTGAAACGTTGCTTGAAATGGCTTTAGCCGTGTTTAGTGACCAGATCTGAATAGCCAGGTACTTTCCCACCTTCCTCTTCCCTATCTCCTTCCCCTCCCCACTACCTTCAGCCTCACAACATACCCCGATTGGGGATGCCATAGTCTCACTTGCTCCAGACGGGAGCAGTTGGGACTCTTGTGCGGTACTAACTGTAAAAAAAAAAAAAAATGTATAATATGGAACTCGTGGGACTGCACCACCCTCCCCGAGATCTGGAATAAATGATTAAAAAAAAAAAAAAAAATAGCGCAGTTTTGTGTAATTCCACTTCAAGTGCGCTTAGCTATAATAAACTTAAGAGTAATTGTATCGTGACGAATCACGGGGTCAGAGTGGTGTGGTGGAGCCACTCTGTGTGCTCTGCGCCCATGGATATCAAGGCGCCAACTACATACCAAACGCACGATATAGTCACATTGAGTACTTGCCTTGTTTCCTCCGCTATGCATTCGGTAACGCTGTATGGCGCTCTTTCCACAGGCAACCGACACTTTATAAAAGTCTGATACACATTACACATACACTATGGTACGATAAAAAACACGATATGATTCGGTACGAGATGAAGCACGTTATCGATATATGAACCGTAAATATGCGCGTGCGATGCACATAATACGAACGCTAACTTTTTACACTGCCGATACGTTATTGTTGCGCCGGGCGGTAGATTTGACGTCATGTACTCATGTGCGCGTCCAACGACACATGGAACGCTAGTCGGCCCTCAGCAAGCAGAAAACACATCGACAACCATTGAGCGTTACGGCACATTCCGCCCACCAAAATACAGAAACTTGTATTTTTTTAAAATAAAATTGAACCTTAACCGAAGCGCAAAATGCCATGAAATGTTAAAGGAACGAAGAGAATACGAATAAGAACTAAACTAGATGATGATAAACTTAGAGGTAACTTAAAACTAAGACGGATCGCGATGTCGATTAGCCGCAACGTTGAATAAGTTGCAAACGACCCACACGGTTGATCTTCAGATCGGTATAACCCTCGTCTGGCACGGAAGTTAAGGGTTCCAAAGTCAAAAAATGACCTGGAGTTGATACGCTCAAATCGTTGGGGTCTGAACTCAATGGGTAGAGAGGCCGAGAATTTAACGTGGCCTCAATCTGCACGAAAAGCGTAGTCAGTTCCTCGAAAGTCAACGTTTGGTTACCAATTAAGCGATAAGGATGAGTTTTGACCGATTTAACCTGAATCTCCCATACGCCACCGAAATGGGGACTAGATGGGGGATTGAAGCCGAAAACGATTTGTTCCGAATTTGAAGCAGTCTGCATGAACGAATTAAGCTGAGTTTTAGCTCCGACGAGATTCGTTCCGCAATCTGAGTGTATGATATTTACACGACCTCTCCTACCTTCAATTCGACGTAGCGCTGCAATGAAAGATTCGGTAGACAAATCCGAAGCTACTTTAAGGTGTAGAGCCTTGGTAGTAAAACATACGAATAAGCAAAGATAAGCTTTGTCTATCTTAGCGCCGCGGTATTTACCAGTTTTGATGTGAAATGGACCACCGTAATCAAAGCCCACGATCGGGAATGGTTTAACTTGATTAATACGAGCAGCGGGTAGGTCACTCATGAAAGATTCTAGAGGGGCTGGATTTATGCGATAACAATGAATACACTTTGACAAGCAGTGGCGGATGGCGCGTTTTGGCGACAGAATCCAAAACTGCTGCGTCAGCAGATATTGCATCGTGTTAATACCTGGATGACAATATTCTTGATGGAGAGCGTCTATCACAAGAAAAGTGAGCTTGGATTCACGAGGAAGTAGGGCAGGATGTTTATGCTCGAATTCGAGCTCAGAACGAGATAACCTGCCGCCCACCCTGAGCACACCATGGTCGTCAATGAATGGATTGAGCTTCCGCATTTGTTTCGAAAGAAGTTTGCCCTCATTCAAGCGCGTGATATCATCGTTGAAATTTACAGATTGAATGTGTTTAACCACTGCCAACAGCGAAACGTGAACTTCGGCACGGTTTAATGGAAGATCTGAACGACGAGACTCTTTGTTACGTAGGTTGTAAATGAATCTGTGACAATAACCGAGAACGCGTTGAATCTTTCGGAGAGAAGAAAATTTAACTAGTAGTAGGTCCACCAAATTTTCATCCTGTTGGACTAATAACGATTGACTTGGTTTCTCAGAGTGAAGTTCAGTTTCGTCGACATTGCTATCAAGGGTTGGGCAAGAATTGACTGGTTGGATTAACCATGGAGGCCCCGCCCACCATAACGTGTTATCGGGCAGGAACCGACCACGCGAAGCAACGTTGGTTTGATTATCGCCGGATGATATGTGATGCCAAGGAGTATCTTCGAAAGCATCCTGGATGTAACTGACATGGTTAGCCACGAAAGTTTTCCAGCGATAAGAAGGAGATCGTAACCATGCAAGAACGATAGTTGAATCGGACCACGCAAACGTATTGGGGATTGGAAGCAACGGTTCGTTTGATTCCTTGACAAATTTTAATAGATCCGCTGGAAGAACTGCCGCACAAAGTTCGAGGCGAGGCAATGAAATCCTTTTGGTGCGGGCGACTTGGTTCGACTCAAGGTAAGAGATATCCCGGTCCTTTTCTCGAAAAGGCAAAGCTACGATGTATCGTCCCGGAGTATCAGGGGTGTGGTCCATGCAGTACATTTGTTCACAAAGTTGTTCCTCAGGGGTAATCTGTAAAGACTGGGGAATTGGGGTGTCTAACTCCCATACTTGCTGAACCTCTTCGTGGAGCCGGTCCTCGCTAGTTACCATGAACGATTTTGTTTCGTGACCGGCGTCAGAACCAACAGAACCCAGAAGAAGCCAACCAAATACAGAATTAAAAGCTGATGGCTGATTAGGACCACCCTTCACATTACCAGGTCTCAGAAGAGAAGTGAAGACCTCAGCACCCAGAAGAAGGTCAATTGGTCCTGGTTTGTGATAGTCAGGGTCCGCAAGACGTAAGTTTTGCAAATGATGCCATGATGACTTGTCTAGTTGAACCGTTGGCATGTTGCCGCAGATAGTAGGCAGCGTGAGTGCTTTGATATTAAAAAGAACCCGCCCCTTAACACCGACTTCTAATTGAATGACTGCTGACGCAGTGGCGGAAGATTGGCCTAAGCCACAAATTCTTCGAGCACTGGCCGTACGATGGATACCTAGACGCTCTGCAGCACGATCGGTGATAAAGTGAGCTTGACTGCCCGAATCGATTAATGCACGTAAAGTTTGACACCTGCCAGAGGAATCGCGAATGCTTACCTTGGCAGTAGACAAAAGAACTCCGGACCTGTCACCTAAA
The DNA here is from genome assembly GCA_936435175.1 of Glyphotaelius pellucidus. NCBI lineage: Eukaryota > Metazoa > Arthropoda > Insecta > Trichoptera > Limnephilidae > Glyphotaelius > Glyphotaelius pellucidus. The sequence goes on from OW386544.1 coordinate 30,256,006, forward strand.
TTGGTGAGGACATTAATTTGAGGGTTGGAAACAGGGGCCTCACGGTCCGTAGACGTCATGGAGTGATGACCCCCTTCTTCAGAAGATAAGATTTCATCACGATGGAGGAGAGTGTGGTGTTTTTGTTTACATTTCCGACACTTAAATAAAGATTTACAATCCTTAAGAAAATGCGAAGAATGCAGACAATTAAAACACCAACGGTGTGCTTTGGCGAACTGGATGCGATCAGGAACTGATTTTAGCGCGAACGCCTTGCATTTGAAAATTGAATGTTCTTCCTCACAACAAGAGCACCTCGGATAATTAGTCGAGATCGAGGACCCGTTGGATTCAGGTCGCATCTTCGTTACATCGCAAAGAAACGATGAAGTATGTTTTTTGGGAGCCTGATCCGATTTACGCATGGGAGGTTTATACGTTGATCCTACACCGGGGTGTCTGTCAACATGATTGCGATCCGGAGACGAAAAATGTAAGTCTCGTACACGAGCTTCACACTGGTTATATAAAAACTCCTTGAGTTTTGAATATGATGGTAACTCGGTTGGAGACTGCAGTTGTTCGAATGCGCATCTTGTTAGTGAATCCAATTTTGACAGGATCAAGTAACACAGCACGAAGTCCCAATTATCTGTTGGGAGATCCAATTCTCTTAAGATTGTTAAATCTTCGTTAAATACGTCGAATACGCGGCGAAATTCATACGGATCGTTGGTCGGAAAATTTACATTGAGCATTTCCCGCCAACACGTAAATGCTAGTTCGCGCGCGTTACGGTAGCGCGCTACCAGTCTTTGATATGCATCCAAGTAATGAGCTCCCTGGACCGGGAACGTTCGAATTAAACCCAGTGCCTCACCAGACACACTTGAAAACAAATACTGCATACGTTCGATGTTTGACAACGATTTGTTTTCATGAATCAAAGCATTGAACATATCGTAGAACTCGGGCCATTTCTTGATATCGCCAGAAAATATAGGAATGTTTATCTTTGGTAACTTGACGTTCGCGCACGCACTCGCGGCCTTGGATTCGCCAGATTGAGTAGTCAACTCCTGATAAATTTCAATAATTTGGTAGTACATCTCATCAAAAGATTCTCGAATCTTATCTTCATCTATTTCGTTAGAATCGTCTAAGTCCAGCATTTCTGCGTGTGCTGTCCCAAATTCCAGCACTATCCTATCAAGGGTCGTAAAGTGAGCTAACAGTAGATTGCACTTGGATGCATCGTGCAAAGCGATTTTCGCAATCTCATATGTTTTGATTAATCTATTATTCGCTAATGTCCGTTTCCGGCGCAATGCTTGCACCGTTGGGGCCATTTTGACAATAAACACGTTTGGAAACGCTTAAAATAAAGAAAAGGAATAACCTGCAAAACGTAAAGAAATAATAATTATAAGCTATTTTAATTTAGATGTGCGGTCAATGATTCACGTTTTTCGATATAATTCACATATAAATTAACAATTCATAGCATTTTACGCTTTGCATGGAACGAATTTAATACAAAGATGAACATCTAAATGTCCCTGGTTTCTTTTCGGCACCAATGTATCGTGACGAATCACGGGGTCAGAGTGGTGTGGTGGAGCCACTCTGTGTGCTCTGCGCCCATGGATATCAAGGCGCCAACTACATACCAAACGCACGATATAGTCACATTGAGTACTTGCCTTGTTTCCTCCGCTATGCATTCGGTAACGCTGTATGGCGCTCTTTCCACAGGCAACCGACACTTTATAAAAGTCTGATACACATTACACATACACTATGGTACGATAAAAAACACGATATGATTCGGTACGAGATGAAGCACGTTATCGATATATGAACCGTAAATATGCGCGTGCGATGCACATAATACGAACGCTAACTTTTTACACTGCCGATACGTTATTGTTGCGCCGGGCGGTAGATTTGACGTCATGTACTCATGTGCGCGTCCAACGACACATGGAACGCTAGTCGGCCCTCAGCAAGCAGAAAACACATCGACAACCATTGAGCGTTACGGCACAGTAATCCTATTATAGTGTTCCTTACGAGTCCTTACAAAATTTATCAAAAACTATGAAACAAAGATTATACAGTTTATACAAACAACGGCGTTGTTTTGGCACAGGACAATAGATAATGCTAAACCATAACGGTGGCCTTAAACAAGAGTTAAATATAACATAGAACAGAAATAAGAAAAAATCGGAGTGCACATTAAACATAAAAATACAGTAAAGAGGCAACCGAAACCAAACAATTACCGGAAACCTGAATAACATGGCTTATTAGATTATATTGAAAAGGAGTTATGATTCATGAAAGGTACGATTTTTTAAATAAATTTGTTTTTAAAGCCCGCTTAAATTCAGCCAAGTTCTGGATATTAGTAAGGGCTGAGGGAAGTTTATTCCAAATGAGCGGGCCAGTTACACGAAAAGATCGATCATAACCTAGTATGCCATATACAATAAAAACACATAAGCCTAACTGTGTTTCCGATAATACAGATTCTGACTGCAACTGTGAAGCTTTGGAAAGTGTGAAAAACATCAAATATCTGGGCGTTATAATAGACAATCATCTTAAGTGGAAATATCACATTGACAACCTTGCAATAAGGGTAAAAGATTGATTCACATATTCTTTGTATTACGAAATGTAACTAAACAACAAGACCTAAGAAAAATATATTTCGGATTATGCAACTCCATCTTAACGTATGGTTGTATTGGTTGGGGAGCATCAGGTAGAACAATTTTAGATCCGCTTGTGAAGGCCCAGAAATCCATAATTAGAGTCATAATGCGTAAACCTTATAGGTTCTCTGGCGATCAGCTCTACAAACAATTTTTTTTTTTTTTTACAGTTAATACCGCACAAGAGTCCCAACTGCTCCCGTCTGGAGGCAGTGAGACTATGGCATCCCCAATCGGGGTATGTTGTAAGGCTGAAGGTAGTGGGGAGAGGTAGGGGATAGGGAAGAGGAAGGTGGGGAAGTACCTGGCTATTCAGAACTGGTCACTAAACACGGCTGAAGCCATTTCAAGCTCAATGTACAATGTACTTGATGTTCGTCAAAACTAGATAACAAGGGTTTCTATCCACGTACACAAAAATCTAGAAAATCTTCATAAAATTGAACATAAATATATCACAAGAAGTCACACTAGAAAGGATTTTGTGGTCCCAGGGAGCATACGGCAAAGTATCAAAAGACATACATATCTGGGACCGAAATAAAATCCCCCCAGAATTAAATATAAAGACATGCAATATTCGCGGTATAGACGCGATGTCTACTTTTTCTAATATTATGTATTTACGGGCTACACATATGTGGCAAGTCATAAATAACGGATTCCTGAAAATAGTTGATCTATAAATACCGGCAAAAAATGCTGATTCCAAAAAAGGGTAGGCTGCATGCTTTAACACAGAAAATTTTCAAAGAGTAAAAAATATTCCCATAGGAGCTAATTAGTTTGAATGAGGGTAAGGGAAAAGGGACAACAGTGGAGGGGAATAGGAGGACAAAAACCAAGCAAATATTGGTTGAAATATGCCTGTCGTAGTTTAGTTTTCCATATTTTGAGAATACTTTTTTTCAATTTCTCTTTGCCCAATAATAAGTTATTTAAAATTCCCTTCTTATGTATAAAATATTCTTCTTATAAATAAGGTTATTATTTCTAAGGGGCCATCCATAAATTATGCCACACATTAAGGGAGGGGGAGTAGAGAAGTGTGACAATGGGTATGGGGGGTCATCAGTTCTGTGACATCACATGTAAAAATCTAAATTATTAAAACGCATCATTACCATAATGTCCTTTCCCGTGCGTCCCCGTTCTCTTCCACCTTCCCCACCTTCCTCCTCTCTCGTCTCTTTCCTCTCCGAGAATCCCTACTTCCCCCTGCCTTTCCGCCCTGCCGCTAAAATATACGAAATACACACATTTTCATTTATACATATTTCAAAATGAAAGAACTTACCATTATATACAATCTATGTTACTCGCTGATAATGTAGCTTGCTATTGGTGAAAGAATTTTTTAAATCGGTTAAGTGGTTTAGGCGTGAAAGCGTAACAAACAAAAACTCTCACTTTCGCGTTTACTAGTATAGGTACCCGGCATGCTTTGCTATGCCATTTAATAAAGAAATTGTTTCTCTCTATAAAATTTCCCGCAAATTTATCAACATCGTTTCCACAGCAACGATTAATTTTCCACGGCAACGATTTTTTTTGCTTAGAAATAACTTTTCTTAGGGACAGAAAACGTATAATAAATATAATATATTAATATTATAATTTTATAACGCTAGAGCTTACCATTATAAACAGCCTATAGTACTCGCATATAATTTAAGCTTTCTATTGGTGAAATTATTTTTAAAATCGTTTTATTATTTTTGGCTTTAACGCGTAACAAACAAACACACGCAGTTTCGCATTTATAATATAAGTATAGATTATGGTTCCATGCCAACTGAGAATAAAGTCAACTCAACACCTCCTTGAAAAGTCAGCTATGAAAAAAATTATTTAAAATTAGCCGGTAACCCTAACCTAACCAATAACCAATAATTAAGCTTTTAACGATCGACGACTCGTTAGAAGAAATAATTCTGTTAGCCATAATTTTTTAGAATTCTATGAACCCTACTTGACAACAGCTAGCAGGATGAAGCATTTTCTTCAATTCATGTGTGTCCTTTTTTGTCCTGCGGAAGAAACCAAAAAGCGAACGAAACCACCAAATTCGATTCGCAAATGTTTTGGCTTTCTATTCCTGTTTTAGGTTGTTTACATTCCAAAAATAGGAAAGTAAGCTACTCCTCCAATATTTTCTTTAAGGCTTTGCGGCAAAATATAGCTGGAAGTTGGGTACACCTCCAGCTAGCAAAGATAAACAGATAAGTTGTATAAAGTTTTTAAGTAATTAAGTTTGTTTGTCAAGACTTTCCAGTATTATGCGCAAAAACGAGAAAAATTGTGTTGATTACGAATTAAATTAGCATTTCATTCTTACCAAACTAACAAGGCTTGCAAAATATTTATCAGCACGAATATGCACAATTTGCATGATTTATGAATTCGAAAGGCCAGTTCTTTCATGAAATTTAAACGATTCATCGAATTTCAAATTCTAATTCCTATTCAAGATCTGAAGAACGATTCTCTATATTTTTGCTTTTTCTATGAACAACGTGCATTAAATAAATGAATAATCAGGCATACCTACTTCCAGGAATTTGCATTTAAAACGATCTAAACTAAAATATGTTGCAGTAAATATGTAAAAATCACACAAATCTGACAGGTGATCACGTCCGTTATCTCGATAACGATCCCACAAAAGATAGAGAGTCGCACTTTTGTGGTGGGTAGGAATCTGGGGGTCAATGTGTCTAGGAGTGACGGACGTACGTGTCTTTCCCTCTGCGGTGCAAGGCGATGTTTCGAGAGAGTCCTGCTGGAGAGGTCAAAAAATTCGATCCATGCAGATGGTCGGCAGATGCTTCGCCGTCAAGACACGGAAAAACCCCTCCACATGAACCACTTGGGGTGACCTGTGGCGGTGTTAGTTATTCAATAAATGGTTCTCGTGGCAGTGGTATCCATACCCTTCTAAATTGTTCACAGAACTTGAATATTTTCTTTGAAATTTGATAAACTGTTCATATAAATTTCTGTGAAAGAACTGGCCCTAAGCAATAATGATTCGAATTCATTTCGGTTTTCTTTCAAACTATATGACGTTTTAATGCAATTTTTTTATTGAACGTCTGAATTGATTTGACTCCTAAAAAAAGAAATACATAATTTCACATAAGAAGGGAAAGTTTTCTGGCTATAAATCGAATGAAACCTGAAGCGGATGCAAGTTCTGCGGGCGACACAGTTCTGTTTTTTTGACCGATTTTTTTCCATTACTCCACACAGGAGACCCTGAGGAAAAAATTCCCTAGTGGTTTAAGTCATCTTTGAGAATGCTTTGTGAAGAATCCATTTAGAGGAAACACAGAGGTCGGCAAATAGTCAACAGCCGACCTGTTAAACTCTAGGACGGGTCGTAGAAGTGACCTGTTGACTCTGTCAACTGTGCACAAATGTTGGACGCGCGTTGGCCGCATTTTCCGACGTGCACGGATGCCAATCAATTATGCTGGTTCCTCAGTGTATCTTCCATTAAAATACCGGTAGAACAAGGACATCATCCGTCGTCTGTGACGTCTGTCGTCCTTTTGACAAAAGATAATCCATCAAACGGACCGCCCATTTCGGTCGGATCTGGAGAAACTGGTTGAGGAAGACCTTTTGATATCTCCACCAGGACTCTCTCGGAGCACCGTCTTACACCGCAGTGGAAAGGTTGGATACATACGTCCGTTACTCCTGGACAGACCGACCCGCAGATTCCTACCATCCCTCATACCTTTCTCCTTCCCAGAACGTCCTCTTCTTCCTTTTCTAAAAAGACCATCCACACAACATCCACAAAGATGACATGAATGGAGGTTGTGTAAAAAAAAGTATCCAATTAATTTTCTAGTTCTTACTTTTTATACCTACCAATAAACATTATTTAATACTTTCTGTACTTATACTTTTTTTCCTTCACTTCATACTTGCAATTTTTTTAATACCTCCCTTTAAATATTATTTTATAAGTTTGTAGCAGACAAAATTTGGGAGACGGTTATGATATACCGTCGCCCCGGGAACCATTTATCTGATTAAACACCACCACCCCTTGCCGTGGGTCACCCCAAGTGGTTCGCTACGTTTGATTACAACAGAGGTGCCCGGGTTCATGGGACGAGGTTTGTCCGGGTCTTGGCGGTGAATGTATATAAGGAGAATTATTTTCCTCATGAACTTTTTTATTATTTTATACTTTTTACACTTTATAGTTGTAACCTTACTTAGTGTAAATGGCACAAATCATGTTGTCCCGTGCGAATTATTTTTTTTTTATTAAAATTTCTTAAATCTTTATTATAATTTGTTCCAAGATTTTATAAAAGTTAGAAAACAAACATTTCTTTTAAAAGCTGCGAGACAATATCTGGAGAAATTACCACCGTTCATCAAGATGTCTTAAATATACTTGCAGTGTATCGCCCGCCGAACAACAACAAGAATATATACTTGAATGAACTAAAACAAATATTACAATTAACCTCATCTGATTCAAATTACTTGTACTGTGGTGACATTAACTTGAATTTATTGGATACCAAAAATAGTGTAATTACAGAATACCAAAATCTACTCAGTGAAAATGGCTTAGAAAATGTGATATTAGATGTGACCCGGGATGAAATTTTAAACGGTAAAAATGTTTATTCCTGTATCGACCATATTGCAATTCGTAACCGTAATAACACTGTATTTTCATGTATTGTGACTAACAAAATATCGGACCATTATATAACAGGAGTTGCGATAGGGAAAGAGGTACTTATAAAGGATTTAAATAAAAAAAGGGAAATTATTGATAATAAATTGGTATATTCTAAATTAAAACTAGTAAAATGGGGTAAATTATTACAAACTGAATGTCCCTCAGAACTGTACTATAATTTAAAAAATATTTTTGATAATATCTATGAGTCCTCGAAAAAAGAAAAATCATTTAAAAATAATCATAGACACAACAACCAATGGGTTACTGAAGAAATTAAGAATATGATTAAAAAAAGAGATTATCTTTACCGAAAATGCAAGAATAGCCCTAATAACCCTGTATTTCGTTTAGAATACACGCGATATAGAAACAAAACAAATAAACATATTAATTTTACTAAAAACACATTTCACAAAAACGTAATAAATAGTTTAAACGGCAACCCGAGGAAACTCTGGGACGAAATAAATAACCTAATAGGAAAACCTAAACAAAATCTAGATAAAATAATCCTTCAACATATGGGAGGTCAAGGAGACACAAAATTTTTATGCGATAAATTTGCTACAACATTCGTAAATGAAATAAAAGACATAAGACATAACTGTACTACAAAATTCCTAGATCGTAACACGTATACAACTCCTGCTAGTATGTCAATGAGATTTAGACCTGTATCACAAAAAGATGTTAAAAAAATAATTAATGATATGGATGTTAAAAAATCAGAAGGCAATGATCAAATAAGAATTAAAGACCTGAAGTTAATTGCTGATAATATAATCCCAATATTGACTAAATTAATTAACCTCTGTGTAAGTAAAAGTATTATGCCTGACGAACTTAAAACATCCATTATCATCCATATATATAAATCAGGAAACCACAAAGATTTCACAAACTATCGACCAATAGCGATTCTCTCATGTATTGATAAAATTATTGAAAGATCTATCTTTAACCAAATACAACTTTTTATAGAAAAAAATAAAATCATAAATCCCATACAATACGGATTTCAAAAAGAAAAAAGTACTACCTAAACTATTACTATCTAAATTCACTGACCATATAAATTGTCATTTAAATGAAAAATATTATGTTGGTATAATTTTTATAGACTTTTAAAAGGCCTTGGACACATTGGACCACGAAACATTATTAAAGGCAATGGAGGAATGTGGTATTAGAGGTCCTTTAAAAAAAATATTAAAAATTATCTATTAAATAGAAAAATTAAAGTTAAAATTGACGGAATTTTTAGTGATGAAATGTTAACAAATACCGGAGTAGCAACAGGGTCGATATCGGGGCCTACATGAATACACTTGAAGTGAAGTGACACAAAACTGCGCTATACAAATGTAATGTTATTATTATTATTATTATTACATGTTATATAATGCAAGTAAACAGTCTACCAAACGTAATAAAACGTTGTAAATGCTACATGTTTGCAGACGATACTTGCATTATATGTGCTGACAAAGATCCACTAAAAATTGAGGAAATTTTACAAACAGACCTAAATAACATAATTAAATGGTCCCACGACAATGGCATTATTATTAACGCAAAAAAACCAAATATATGCTCATACACTCACCATATGCAAATTGTCAGGAAAAGGAATTACATATAAAAAGTCATTCATATGATTGTTTGCACACAAAAAACCAATTCCAGCAGTGTAATTGCCCGAATATAGAAAAAGTGTACCAATATACATACCTTGGTCTTACAATAGATGTCAACTTTAACTGGTCAAATCATATTGAAAATGTATGTAATAGATTAAGATCCATATTAGGAAAATTTTACCACCTAAAAAATTTTGTTAATAAAAATATATTATACTGTATATACAACGCATTAGCAGAATCAATTATAGGATACGAAATAAATAGTTACGGATTAACGTACAAAACATACTTAAATAAAATAGAACAATTACAAATCCGTTTCCTAAAATTGATATCAGGCAAAAAAAAGGTCCAGTTATGTGAAGGTGTTTATAAAAAAATGTTCTCCTTGTGTAATGTCCTCTCTATACACACTAAGGTAAATTACCAATTAACTCTAGATGAATTCTGGAATACAGAATTCAAAAAACCTGTAAACCACAACTACCCTACTAGGCATAGAGAAGCACAAATGTTTATTGTCAATAAATCTCAAAATGTATACGGAGATAGAACAAAAAGTCATAAAATTCCGGAAATATTTAACGCATTACCTGAAAATATTAAAAATGAGACATCTTATTCAAAAATCAAAACAAAAGTTAAATCTTTCTACCTCCGAAGAACATGAAATCAAATAAAATAGTTCCTATCTATTTATTTTCTCACCGTATGTTTGTACTGTGTAAAATATTTTTACTACAACACAATTCATAAACATTAAAACATTATAATAATTAGTTTGTCGTAATAATTAGTATTTCAATATTTGCCTATTTTGAAGAAATAATTAAGTATTATATTTAGTTATTATATTTACTATGTAAAACTGAAAAGTATACTGTATTAAATAATTAGAAAAAAATGAGAGATTTCTTACAATCAAACTGATTGATCAGTTTCGTAAGATTTGTAAAATAAAATATTGTAAAATTAAAACTGAATAAACATATTTAAAAACAAAAAAAAAAAGACTTGATTTGCGTTAGAATAAAAATATTACCCAAGAACTGTACCTATTTAAAGGAATTTTTTTAAGTATAAAGGTACATCCTCTGAACGGATCAAAACTAATAATAGCATATTTTCCATAAATATGACAGTAAAGTACTTTTTAATACACCGGTCTCTCACTCACACCGCCGGCCGTTGAGATGTTAGTTCTGGTCCCTACCGTATTACGCTTGACATAGTGTGTTTATTTCTTGGCAGCCTTATTTTGGATTGTGTAATCTTTGGACTAAAACTTTTTATATGGCCGAGAGAAGTAACGAGCTGTCATGTCTGCCCATCAAAATATAGAAACGTATTAGCCGAACACTATTTTTCATACATTTTTTTTATTAAATTGCGTGGCACGTTGATAAAAAATACCCTAGTGGACTCGACTAAAACTTAAGATAATATGTAACCATGTTTCTTCGAAGCATTTATGCTGTAATAATTTTGGAATTTGAATGAAATTTCTCTTAAACAAGCAAATTTTTTAACAAAAAAGTACATTTACAGTATTAGCAAACCTGGTAACTACCTAATATATAAAAAAAACTTCTTTATACAGGCGATTTATCTTTAAAAATATCCCGTTTATCACCAGATCATATTTCTCCAGCTTTCTATACTAATTCGAAAAAAAAAATTAATAAATAATAAGGATGTTTCTCATAAATTTGAAAAAAATGGGATATACAATTTAGAATGTAATAATGTGAGAAATATTATGGCTTTAAAAAAATATGTTCATATAGACCAATATACGCTGATTCTCAATATATAAGTTTTATTACATAATATTTAACGTAGAGTTTTTAAAAAAATATTAAAAAGTCCATTTTAAAACAGTTCATTAAAACACACTATTGCGGGATTTTGGCGGCGTGACGTCACCGCGCCGCGTCACCTGGGTCAAAGTTGTAAAGAAATCAATAGAAATGTAAGACGCAAGCAGCACGGCATTCCGTTTTATTGGTTTATAGAGAATTGGACATAAAATAGTTTTTGTTTTTATTGAAACATTATTTAGACCTAAATAATTCAGTATCAAAAATAAAGTATCTCTATTAGTTTATCTATATTTTTTAATATATTCAAAAACTTCAACCGTACAAAAAACGTTCGTACTGCCCAGTAATGTCTATGAAAACGCTCCAATACTGAAATTCAAAATGACGGGAGTCGAACAGCTGATTCCAGTTCCCTACAAGATTCATACTTCGGTTAGTCATGATGACGTCACACTAGATTAGGTGGTTTTCGGAGGATCTTGAAAAATTAAAACTTTGACATTTATTTTAACAATTAAAACTAACTATAAAAATAAATATGCAGTTATTTAAGTTAGAAGGTCATTATACATAAAAAAAAAAAAAAAATTGGACTGGAATTCTCTATTGTGAATACGATTGTGACGCACAGTATGTAGGTATGACAACTAGAAATTTCAAAACTAGAATCAGGGAACATGAAATTTGTTTACGAAATAATAATTACTCCGAATTTGCTAATCATTTAATAGAGTCAGGCCATAGTTTCAATAAAGAAAAAACAAATTTTAAACATTGCAATATAAATTCATACTTTAATCTGTGCGCTTTAGAAACCCTCGAAATAAAAAAGAAAATTAAATCTAAAATAAATTTAGTGAATAAAATAATAGCGCCTTGCAAATCTCCTTTACTAACCATGTTTCCGTGTAATATTGACTCCTCCCACCGCTTTCCCCCTCCCCCAAAATCATCCCTCCGTCTACTCCCATCTAATTAATCTTTGGTACTTGCATTTAATTTTTAAGTTAGTTTTAATCCTGCTCGTGAATGATACGGTTGTATCGAAGCCGGTCGCGGAAAAATTAAATTTAAGTAACAAGTGTACATTTAATAAAACTCTTCAAAAAACAAAATGTCTATAAATTGTTACATAGTTAAAGCCCAAGAAATACAAAAAAGGTAGTTATTCCCTGACCGCCGCACTTTTAGGCACAAATTAAACATCACAAAATAGGTTATAAGGCTCTTAGTTTTTTTTTTTTTTTGTATTAGTATCTATAGCAAAATTTGTACATAATGTTTTGGGTTACTAGTTTGAGTACAATTGTTGGGCGTACGTTTGGCGTGTTTCGCTACATGCACCGGTGCCGAAGGGGTCCAACGACGCCGACGCTTGTTTTCCATCGAAATACCAGCATAACAACAGCTTTGACGCCTGTTCTCCGCCCGTTTCTGCACAGAATCAAGAACTTTTTAAAAGTATTTTTTGGCTCCAGACCAGAGATGGCTGCCGAATTCAACAGTTGATTTAATAATCAGCGAATACGACGATTTGTTTGTGCTCTCCAATATTATTTATGAGTTTTCTGCTGTTAATAAATGCAGTATATAGTATAAGACATTTTGTTTCAACTTCCTTCAACAGATGTCGTTAGTATGTATAGTTATGTGTAGTTTTTATGTGTCCAGTTAAGTAGTGTCCTAGAAGAGTGTCGTCTATGTCTTATGCAAAAACTTACGCAAACGTCAAGGCCATATCCAAAAAAATCCAAAATAGTGGCAAAGGGACCGCTTTATATGGAAAATTTTGAACTTTGATTGAATTAAAACGGAATTTTAACGCATCTTTTACCTTCTATCCAAACATAATTTGTTGTTTATTGTAGCAATTAAGTGTAATGAAAAAGTGTAATTTCCAAAATCTGAGCCAAATTAAGTGCCTTGTAAAAGAAATATTTAGAAAAACAAAAAATAATTTCTGATTTTTTTTGACCGAAGATAATTTTATTTTTATTTATGAAGAAACTACGAACAAATTTGGGACAAACTTGAGTAGTTGTTTGCTACCAAACTAATCAACACGTATATTATCTCTCACGTAATTCAAAAGAACCACATGTGCGAAAATCGCAATTTTGAGTGAAAAATGCAGCAATGTCCGCAAATTCACCAACTTTTTTTGTGACTACACCTGCTATTAATCTTATTTCACCAGTTATTTTTGGATTCTTTGCATTTATCACCAAAAAAGAATTACGTAAAATATGTTTTTAATTTTTTTTTTTATTAAAAATAAAACTCTTTTACACTGATTACCAAATCCAAATCAATGCACTATGTATCCTTCACATACAGTGTTTATATTTGACAAACGTGTTTTACAGTGTCTCTGCTTGGTCAAATCAGTCCAACAACGAAAATAAAGTGTTTGGTAGCAATCAAATTTGGACTTGGAGCCGAAAAGATTTTCCAAATTCCAAATTATTTTTAAAAATCCCCATCTGTTCTTATATATCTATATCTTATCTTAAATGAACAAATATGGAATAAAAGAAATTTTGTAAAAAAATGGTTTATAGAGAAGTTATATGTTGTTCTTGGGACGGCCGAATTGTTTAATTTACGTATTCAAGTATTCTAGTTTGTATTATAATGTGATATATTTACGGTACGAAGAACACTCTTGAAATGTTTTTATCAACAAACTGCACAGCGATATTAAGAAGAAAATGACGATACAAGATAAGGTGACGTAGTCTAGAGTTTGAACTGACGTCGGAAAAAAAGGTAGTTTATAATCAAGCCGATTTTCGCAAAACGAATATTTTTTCTTGAGGGTAATGAAAATGAACTGGCGTTTCTGTATTTACGTGTATTGATATTAATTAGTTAACTTAATTAATTAATTAAGTTTCCCTGAAATGGCTCCGTTTTCTTCTTAAAATAAACTGAGTTAATTGGTTGCGAATAAAGCGTACCATTATATAAAACGTAATAAAACATAATAATATCATAACATCGTGAAATTTTCTTAGAAGCATTATTATTAATTTTAAAATCAACAACGCAGTTTTAAAATTGATATCAATTATAATTAATTATATTGTAATTGATAACAAATTAGGGCAATTTCTTGATTTAAAAACAATCCTGTTGTTGACATTCCCTAGGTACTTCGATACTAATTTTATTCGTTAAAAATAAAACTATGCTTTTAAAAATATAAAAGCAAAACATTATTGGAATATTTTTTCTGAATTTATAATTACATTATAAATTCATTTTTTATTGGCATTCCAGTCATTACTCTTCGATGGCGCTACAGCCCATATCGAGCCTTGGCCCCCCGCAACATTCGCCTCCAACTCCTCCTGTCTTCAGCGGCTGACTTCCAGTTGGAGAAGCAGTGCTGCATCCCCCCTTACCTGGTTTCCCGACTCAGTCTGGGTCCTCCCACTTTTCTCTTTCCACCAGGGTGTCGAGTCATAATTTTTTTTGGGACGCGTGTGTCCGGCATTCTCTGTACATGTCCAGCCCACCTTAACCTAAGGAGTCTCATATGTTAGGGGCCTGATGTATATCATGCAGTTCTTTGTTGTGCCGGATTCGCCCCTGTTCTCCCTCTTTCACGGGTCCACATATTCTTCTCAACACTTTTCTTTCAAAAGCATATCTTACTTTCCAGCATTTCAGCCATCTTTGCCGTCAGTGTCAGCGCCTCACAGTCGTATGCCAATACAGTTCTAACAATGGTCTTAAATATGATTATAATTCTAACATGATCTGTACGTGGTTTTTTTCTTATATATGGTCTTATATGTGGACGCTACTGGCAGAAAGAGAAGTATGTTTTGTTGGCTGCTGTGATTCTCCTTCTGATTTCTGCTGGATCCTCGTTGTTCTCTGTCAGACTGAAGCCGTGGTAGGTGAATTGATGGACGATTCGGATGAGTAGTTGTCTTTAAATTGTGCACTACCTCTTCTTCTATGTGAAAGAATTCTGCTCTGTATCATCATTTTTGTTTTGTCAACATTAATCCGCAGTCCTCCTTCCTGGAGTTGGAATTAGGACTACTGGTGGAGGACCTCCTTAATGGTTGATATTGATCTTCCGATAATGTTAATGTCATCCGCGTATCCGACAACTTGACTAAGGTACTCTTGAAATCAATATTGAAGCCGGTGTCTATTAGCGTTTATCTTATTTCATTTAGTATTATTGGAATAACTCTTGCTGTAAGAGCTTTTGAAGGTTAATATAACAATTCAGAATTAACAATATTATTTTAGACTTATTTTTCCCATATTTTTGGCTGCTCTCTTTTTAAACGATCTCACAGTACTAGAAGATTTGTTTGTAACCTAGATCCCTTGAATTTGAAATATGATATTGACAAAAATGACTTAAAAATAACAGGTCTCAATGGCCGAGTTGCTTAAGGAGTTGTCTCGGTAAGACAAGAGATCGTTGGTTCGAGTCCCAATTGTGACCGTTACCTTATTACTTGTGTCTTGTTCTTTTTCATATTTTCGTTTAGATTTATTAGTAATATCTTCCTCTTCAACGATTTATTACATATATGTTATTACATAAAGTTATTACAACAAGAACTATTTCTATAATAATTGAGTATTCATTTAGACTTTTAGAAAAAGGTTAATAGGTCAAAGGTCAATATGTCTATCCGAGACGCTATCAAGGTTACAAACCAATTCTTTGGAGTTTGTGATCACTTAACCCGTCTAATCACAGGAGACCCAAGTTGTCCCAAAACATCATATGCCGTTATAATAACAGGAGACCCAGATTGTCCCAGAGCGACCGTGCATTATTAAAAGTTAGATATCTCTCTTCCTGTCATACAAAAATTTGTGATTTTTTTGTTGTTAGAAAGCGAAAGAAATTATGCTTCTTATTGTCTTAGGTAATATACAAGCTGGATGAGATATGCAGTTGTGCAGAGTGGAATTGTTATGTCTGTGTATTAAAAATGACCTTGATTGTGTTTACTATCACCGCTTGAAAAATATGGTAAAAATAATGGCATGGAGAGGAAAGGACTCACCGAAAAGGAATTTGTAGGCTGGCCTTCGTCTGCTTTTCTCCATCCAATATGCACACACAGTGATAGGGGCGAATTACTTTATTTTATAAAACACAGCGGAATTAGGTTAAAGGCGGAGCGGAGCACAAAATGGCTATATGATATGTTGCGGCGGGCAGTTTATTACAGACTACTGAAATAAGGATTGACGGGTAGGCAATGGATAGGTAGGAAAAAGGAATTGGCAACAATATTACTACCAAATCCCAAGCAGTGACAGTATGTATGTGTAAGAGTAGGTGTGTATAAGTGTAGGTGCGTGTATGGGCCTAACCACAAGCTATATTGGTTAGATATTTTGCAAACCCGATCATAAGTGACGATTTTATTTTGCGCCAATTTGTTACGTAACAAACACTAAATTTAAAAATAAAATTGTATGAAAGTTATAAAAAGTGAGGTGACAGTTTTATTACAAATTTTCTTAAAAAAAATGAATCTGTATTTAAAATTTTCATTTTATTTAATTTTATGTACTTTTTTGAGGAATCCCCAGGTACGTATTTTTAGCAAATTTACATTTTCAATATCAAAATTTTAATAATTAAAAACAATTTTTTTATTTGTAATAAAACACATTGGAAAGATTATTTTATCTTAATTTTAGAACAATTTTTTTTTTGCAAAAAAATTCAAAAATAACTAATTAAAAAGAACATTTAGAATGCATGGGAAAAATCGGGAATTTAGCGCGGAAATCTTGACAGGCGAAAGTTCATAGATATTATTTTCTCATTATTCGAAGGGTTAAAAAAACAGCAGCCAAAAACATACGAAAAATTAATCGAAAAAAAAAATTGTTAATTCTGAATCTGAAATATGAATCAACAAAAATGACTTAAAAAATAAGGCAGAGTTGTTAAGGCATTTGTCCCGGCAAGACAAGAGATCCTGGCTTCGAGACCCAGTTGCCACAGTTACATTTTTTTCTGTTCCTCGTTCTTTCTCATATTTTCGTTTAGATTTATCAGTATTATCTTCTTCTTAATTTTTTTAAATTTTTTATTTGAATACCCCGCAAGAGTCCCTCTGCTACAGCTGCTCCCATCTGGAGCCAGTGAGACTTTGGCATCCACGATTGGGGTAAGTTGTTAGGCTGAAAGAAGTGGATAGGGGAAGGTGGTGGGGAAGTACCTGGCTAATCAGATCTGGTCTCCAAACACGGCTAAAGCCGTTTCAAGCAAAGTTTCAATTCTGAATGGTGGTCTTACACCAGGGCAATACTGATAGTATCTTCCACTCTGGAACGTGACGCAAACACACTATATATTAATTTATACTAATTCATTGTGAAATAACACAAATTAATCAAATAAAATTTATTTTCCCACGCAGGGATTCGATCTCGCAACCTTGGGATTGCGAGTCAAGGGCCTTAACCCTAGACCTCGCCGGCTGTCAGAACGTGGAAATTAATTTAATATATTTGAAGAATGGTTCACATTTTTCGAAACAACCCGTCCTAAGGTTTTATGTTTAAAATAACCACGGCGAGTTGCAACGACGCTTTTTAAAACAAACATAAATAAAATATTTACTGGAAAATAAACACGCGTGAATGGTTAAATTGGTTCACCCTGTATAAATAAACACATAATGATGACTAAAGCACAATTTCCCGTAAACCCTTTAACTATGACGTCATTCGCCCGAAGCCATTAAAAGAAGAATATTTCGCGTCCCAGTTCGACTTTCTATGTTGCGGGTTTATCTTTCGGTCGCAGCTTTAACTTTTCACACTTCATTTCACAATCCAATCTCACGTGTTATTGTGTCTCCCCATGAACGTGCGATGACAATGGGCGTGTAATGTATGTATAGAAATGCAAATTATTAACGTACCGTATTCATGAATAAAGGAATATGCCCGAAGCCCCGATGTTTGGGTTAATGTTTGCGGTAATCGAGTTTATTGTTTGTGTTTTGGATGTCATGCTCTTTTTAATAAAGTAATACGCCTTTGACACAGCCAATGTAAAGCTCTGACTCCAGTGACCTCTACCATGAACATTTGCTTGAAAATTCGCTTGAACATCATTTAAACTTTGTCAATCGGGGCATGGCTTTGAACAATTCTTGTTCGCAGATTCTATGTTCAAGCTTTTCATAATCATATCAAATGTGAAATTAAGTTGGTCGAGTAATACTTAAAAGTCATAAAAAATAAATACTTATTATAACAGTTTAATGATTTGTAACGATTCAAAGTTCTTAATTGTTTTTAATACAAATCCTAATGCTTTCGTGCCCTTATTTACAATTTATTGAATGTGGACCGTTAAGTCTAGTTTCTTATCCATTATTACGCCAAGATCTCGCATTTTAGTTAGGTACTCTTTCTAAATTTATTTCATTTACTAAGCATTCGAAAAACAGTAATGTTTTTTTCTGGAAAAGGTCAATGTTTTGTATTTGTCTACATTTAAATACAGATTGTTTTGTGAGCACCAGATATTTAGCAATTCTATATTAGATTGAAAAAATTTGATTGAGAGAGTTATTTCTTTAGATAATTTAATGCCATCAGCGAAAAGCAATACAGTCTTGTTCTAGCAGTTGACGTTTATAAAAACAAGAAATAAAATTGGGCCAAGATGGCTACCTTGCGGTACGCCACTAGTGGCGAAAAATGGTTCAGATATACAAGATTTTATTTTAATAAATAAAGTTCTACCAGATACGTAACTACTTAGCCAGCTTAACATATTTGATCTGATTTCCAGAGCATGAAGTTTTCCGATCAATATTTTGTGAGACACTTCATCGAAAGCCTTCGAGAAATTCATATATATATATACAGTCAACATGTTTATTTTTAGAAAAATACTCCAATATATACTTTTGAAAGATACGTTAAGTTACGGTGAAGAATTTTAACCCCTGTGAAAAGTGTGATCTGTAGAAATTAGATGATTATTTTTTTTACATGGCAAACTCTGAAAAATTATTATTATTTAAGCATCTTAAATGATCTGTGATTCTAATATTTATATTTTTAGTTGTCTTACCTATGTAGAACGATAGACAATCATTGCAACATAGTTGGTAAATGCCTGAGTGGCTTAATTAACGTTCTCTAATTTTAATGTTTTTTGGTAATTTACCTAAATTGTTTTCAGTATAGAACGTGGGCTTAATGTGGGGAAGCAAATACTTTGTACTTAATTATTTGTTTTTGCATATATATAAGATCCTACGCCATTGAACGGGTTGTATTATTTTCAGGTGTACCAAATAAAAATTTATTATTTGAAATGAGTTTAAGTTTCTTATTTAGGATTTTATCAATTAAATCTGTGGAATAACCAATATTTGAAAGTTCAATCGCGAAATTAACAAGTGGTAGTGGGATTTTTACTAGCCGGTGCACCATTGAATGGTAAGCAGAATGTTTATGTGAAACTGGGTGGTTTGACATATCATGTATAGTTATACCTGTTTACGTAGGGTTACGAAAAATATTAAAAGAAATTCCTTTATTTATTGAAGGAATGTATAGTTATACCTATTTACGTCGGGTTACAAAAAATATTAAAAGCAATTCCTTTATTTATTGAAGGAAGAGTTAAATCTAAAAAAATAATCGATGTGCTACTGCCTACCTCTAAAGTTAATTGGAGCTTTTTATGGAATGAATTGATAAGAACACCTAAACACCTAAAATGTCAATATTCTATATCGTAGGTTTGTTATAATATTATTCTCCTGATGAAGGAAGGGTGCTTGCGAAACCGATGTGTTAATAAAATAAAAGTGGTCTTTATCAAATTAATATGTTTTTGTTGTTAATTAGGGCGAGTCACAAAGTTAATGCTTTTTACAAATATTTTAAATTAAATAATTTAGTGATATATCTTATGTTTTCACATAATAAAAGAATATATTATGTTTAAGTAAAGTGATTGAGGGAATTATTCATCAAAGAGTTCTTGTCCATAAATTGAAAGGAGAGACTTAATATTTCTAATTATGATTCTCACAGTAATTATTACATCAGAATCTCAATTAAAACTATATTGTGTAAAAATATAAGCTTGCAGGAATGGTAATCATTTAAAATCTGTAACCTTATTTTTTCATTGAAGTATAAATATGTGCTTGAAAACAATTTTTTTAATGAATTTTTCATACAGCAGCAGTAACCTCGTAGGTGTGTCCCTTCTACGGGTTCGATTCGTTAATGAGATTTAACTTTATTATGTATTTTGACGTCAAAACAACTCATTGTTAGATGTATTCTGGATAATGCGTTGGTGGATAATCTTTTGTTACTGTTTTTGCCATTCCGTTTCGGTGGCCATTCGTTGCCATTGAATAAAAAAATATCTTTTATTTTCCCTAAAACAGCGTCTCACTGATTTGTTGGGGATTATTTACCGAAGGGGGAAATCCCCTTCGGAGTTTCCTAAAGATTTTTGATGAAAAGGTCAAACGGGCCAGCCTACCTTGGGAATACAAACGAAATTATAGGAGCCATTTTCTAAAAATATTGTATTCTCATATCGCTGGCTTATTGGTATTTGGCCATGGAATTAATTAAGAAATTTGCTACAATCGAATTGCACCTAATTGATCAGGTCTTATAGTTCACTAGCGAGTTCCCGGCATGCGTTGCAATGAAGAAATTGTTTATTATTCGTCCCGTTCCCCCTCTCCTCCCATGCCCCCTTCTACTCACGCGTTCTCCCTCCGCCTTCCCCGTCTTCCCTCTCTCTCCCGCGTACCTCCCTCTCGCGATCCCCTCCCCTCTCCCGCGTTAATTGTATTCACTCCCGGTACATTCAGTTTTCAAAAAGCTCGCGTGCGATGGCATGCAATTTTTGCAATTTTTTTTACAAATTTTCTACGACACACATTCATTTTTGTATATTATAAGAACAATCAATCAAATTTATTACCTATTTAAAAAAAAAATTTAAATTGTTTAGATTCAAAGTATTCCATTTTGGTTTGTACTATAGGCGAGTACTTTAAATAAATTCATTCATTTAAAAAATTCCGAAAATTAAATTTTGATGTTTGAAAAATGTCATTCTTAAATTGTGACATTTTTTATAGTTTTGTTAGAGTTTTTGTAGTGATTAAAAAAACTTCAGATGTATTGTCATGTGATTGTAATAATTCAGAAACCTTCGCGAGGACGGTAAGAAGGTATTTTGAAAGTTAACTCATATACCCAAGTAAGCAAATTTTGATTTTTATGTATATAGATTATGCTTTTTATTTGGCGACGTGACGACGGCTTTAATTTGGCATTAAGTTTTTGCGTCATCGCAAATATGCAATACGTTTGGAAGCTTTCCACAGCTGTATTATTGTACTGTATCTAACTAAAGCACTAATCATCCCACCATCCGCAGGAGTACGCAACATATTTCTGTATAAACACATCTTCCCTGTTTCATGTACCCACTCGTCTGTTCTTCTGACTCGACACGTGACCCAACTCGAGTACCTAATTTATATATGTACTTGATCTTGGCTTGTCCTCCTGTGGCGTCCACCACATTTCCACCCACTTTCATCCAGTGTTTTCTTCTAGTGTTATTTTCTTCTTCAACCTAATTAATGCTAATACATCTTTTAATAATAATTATAATCCTTAATAATCTTTCTTTTTCGAATAATTAATATTAATACTATATAAACTTTCATGTTTTTAAGGTCTCCTCAAAATTATTTGTCAATTGCTCGTTCATAGATGGCACTAATATAATAATTGTTTCAGGAAGAACACACTCGTTGCTGTCTGCTTCACCTGTACTTACGGAATACGAATATGAGTAAATAGTTTCGTCCACATCAAAACCAAAAATTCCTTCAAAAAAGGCATTCAAATACAATGTTGTTTCCAAGATTCAATTTAATTTTAGATTTGCATGTGTTTCTTGGAAGAACTGACATTTCATACGTACAAAACTATTCATCTTAATATTTTACAGCACATCTTACAAAAAAATTGTTTTTTCCTAAAATATTTAAATTACCACCATCAACGAACGAGATTATGAATTATTTTTCATTTACCCTTAATATTGTTCATTACGCTCTCATCAGCGTTGCATTACCGTCAAAATACGGTCGTGATATGTAATCTCTACACCAATTAATCTTTTTCCTTTCAACCTCAGTTCCATATGCCTTCATCAGGTTTGGCATTAGAACTCCTTTATGAACTTCTAACTTCGTTTTCTTTGACAACAATTTATTAGCAAGTAACAGCAGCATTTAGTTTTCCATTTCCTGCATTTATGTTACTATGATCGATCTTTTCGTGCAACTGGCCCGCTCATTTGGAATAAACTTCTCCCAGCTCTTACTAATATCCAGAACTTGGCTGAATTTAAACGGGCTTTAAAAACAAATTCATTTAAAAAACTATACCTTTCATGAATCTTAACTCATTTTCAATATAATCTAATAAGCCATGTTCCTCAGGTTTCCGGTAATTGTTTGGTTTCTGGTGCCTCCTTACTGTACTTTTATGTTAAATGTGCACTCCGAATTTTTCTTATTTCTGAACGTAAACTGTCTCCTGTTCCATGTTATATTTAACTTTTAATGATTCTTGTTTAAGGGAACCGTTATTGTTTAGCATTATCTATTGTCCTGTGCCAAAACAACTCCGTTGTTTGTACATACTGTATATTCTTTGTTTCATATTTTTTTATCAATTTTTGTAAGAACACTATAGGATTACTCTTAAGTTTATTATAGCTAAGCGCACTTGAACTTAAATTACACAAAATTGCGCTTTATAAATACTATGTTATTATTATAATTATTACGTCAACATTTTTAACAGTCTCTCATCTCACTCAAACATAATCGTATTTTCAAAAAATGCAATCTCATTGGCTAAAAAACAGTTCAATAATAACTTGAAAATTTGAAAAAATATTTCATTAGTAATATTTTTACGGTTATATCACCTTTTGGGGGGATTTTTTCTCATTCTAGGCTAACATTAATAACAGACATAAACAAGGCGGTTTGGCCATGTCGTATTGAACTTTTACAAGATAGATTTATTAAAAGGATCGGTTAAGACCCTAAAATTAATGTAGTAGAAGTGAATGTGGTTAAATTTTGTTCAGATTCATGATTTAAATCTATTTTGTGATATTATACAATACTGTTCAACCAAATATGGAAGTTTTAGCTAAAAATAAAAATCAAACACTAACTTATCAGCGTACATACATAGTTCCTTTCCTAAAAAGACCGTCCATACAGTATCCCCAAAGACGACATAGACCCTGAGGGGAATTATTTCCCTCGAGGTCTCCTGTGTGGAACTGATATTAAAAAAAAAACATCCATCACTCCTGGACAAACTGACCCTCAGATTTCTATTGACCACTCATATCTCTTTCCTTCGCAGAAATTCCTCTCTTTCCTTTTCTCAAAAATACCCTACACATAGAGCATCGTCTTAGATGACAAAGGCCTTGAGGGGAATAATTTTCCTCTGGGCTTCCTGTGTAGCTGACGTAAAAAAAATTTATATGTGCATGAAGAAAATATTTAACAATTTTTGTATTCTGCGCATTAAATCATATCTTGCGTGGGAACGTTCTACCATTTATTTCATTTGTCAGCCAGATATGAGGAAAATGACGCATGGGAAACGTTATATTACTTCTGTTAAAACTTTTTAGAGACCAAATCATTTTGAAGTTTTGCTTTACGAGTAAATTATGGCAGAAATTTCGAATCACATTTCATCTCAGTTACAAGTTACAAACAACCCGACTTACATTTTTGGAATCGGGTACAAAGTACGAATTAACGTATGGACTCGTGGTGTACACATCAGAAGACAACATAAAATTTAACCCTTAATACTATAGTATTATAAAGCTCATTAAACACTCACAACAAAGTTGTTAAAATATTCTCAACCCCAAAACATAGCAGCTATTTCGTGTGAGTAAAATGTGAATTATTGTTTGAAATGTTAATTATTGTGTTGAATTTATGTGAATAGCGCACGAGAGTCCGACCTGCTTCCTCATGGTATTTTTTTTGCATTAGCTCCACACAGGGGGCCATGAGGAAAACAATTTCAAACATCTTTGAGGATGCTGTGTGGAGGGTCTTTTAGGGGAAAGAAGGTGAGGAAGTTCTGGGAAGGAAAAAGATATGAGGGGTGGGTAGAAATTCGGGGGTTAAAGTTTCTAGGAGTAAGGGACGTATGAATCCATCCATCTAACTGCGGTGCAAGACGATGGGTCGAGAGAGAACCACTGGAGAGGTCTAGGTTAGATCTCCCTCAACCAATCTCTCTCGATCCGGTCAGCCATGCAGTAGGTGGACAAACGTAGACAAGACCTAGACAAACCTCACCCCTTGATCCCGGGCACCCCTGCTTAGGTATGTTGTAAGGCTGAATGTAGTGGAGAAGGGAAGGAGATGGAAAGTACCTGATTATTCAGACCTTGTCACCAAACATGGCTAAAGCCATTTCAAGCAACTTATAAATTCTGAATGGTGATCTTACACCAGGGCGATGCTGAGGAACACTATTGTGCGGTACTCACATTAAAAAAAAAATATATATATATGAAAATACTTAGTACAAATTGATCCATCTCTTTCCGGCCTGCCACAAGCAGGTGGGCAGACGAATCCGCCGCCAAGACCCGGATAAACCTCACCCCTTGAATCCGGGCGTCCCTGCTAAGAAGCGAACCACTTGGGGTGACCAATGGCAGAAGATTTGAACGAATACCCGTACCCCGCCTCCCAAATTGAAAATAATAGTCGCCATCGGTTGCGACGACAGCGCTCATCATTTTATTGCTTTATTTTGGAGAAGTTACTTGTTCTGAAACGTGCGACTCGTATAGTGTTTGTTTGCAAACCTTAAGCCCCATTCTCAAAAGGATTTTTTTAAGCCATGCAAACGTTGCGTTTCTGTCAGGTCAATTTCACATGAAATCTAAAAGTCGTTACTACAGAGACAAACAATCCCAGAAGGCTACTTTACATTGACATAAACCCCTTAAACTTATTTGTTCGCTTTTGGAAACACAGGTCTCATACAAATCGTATCTCCCTTACTTTCACAGCGATAAATACGATCTAAACGGTATTAGAAAGAAAAAACAACATGATTTATATTCAAATCTAAAATTTAACCGCAGAAAAAATAAAATGTACACCCTTTGAAACCAAACCGACCGAAACTTAAAAAAAAATTAATCTTACTTAACTTAAAAAAATAATCTAAGTGAATTATTTTTACATGGAACGACAAAAAAGTGAGGTCACTATAACGTTTATAAAACATTTGTCTAATAGTACATGTATATGTTTTAATTTGTTTTTTACGTTTTCTATCTATATATATAAAAATCATTATATGTTTGTTTCTGGGTGTGTATGTGTGTATGGTATTATGTTAGATGTCTACGCGTTGGTAAACCATTCATCCGATTGCGATGAAACGTTGGGGATTTGATGTGAGCATGCCCGCGATGGTTTTTATATACAATAGTGAGCTCTGGTGTCATTAAATTACGCTTTAAACCATTCAATCTGAAACTTTGGGGATATGATGTGTGCATGCCAGCGATGGTTTCTATATACAATAGTGAGCTCTGGTGTCATTAAATTACTCGTTGCTAACCATTCAATCTGAAACTTCGGGGATTTGATGTGCGCATGCCAGCGAAGGTTTCTATATACGATAGTGAGCTATGGTGTCATTAAATTATGTATTGCTTACCGTTCGTCCGATTGCGATGAAACTTAGGATATTTGGGGGAATGGGGACGCGGGAGAGGAAGAGGAGGCGGAAGGGGAACGGGACAAATGGGAAATGACACGCAGAGAGAAACAATTCCTTATTAAGTGGTACAGCGACGCAAGCCTCCCGGCAAGCGTTCCCACGCTAGTCAGTAAAATAAGTAAAAAAAAACGTAAGATGAACCATTTTTATAACTTTTTATGTTTGCACTAAAAGTTTTATATTTTAAAAATTATATATTTCTTTCTAATAAAAAAAATTGTAAGCATATTTCATCATCTTTCAAAAACCTTTTTTTTGGATATCTTCAGAAATTTTCAATTTATTTGGATTTTATTGTAAAACGGAAATATTTTGGCCTTCTCACAAAATATTTTTATTTTATCTAGCAGAAGGGTGGTTGCCATTCGGATCCACAATAAAAAATATATGTCCCACTGCCATGATAAAAATACAAATGTCGCGCGTTGTGCCTACTAAGAGAAAAATTCAAAAAAAGTGCAAGAAAACCGCGCCTGCATCAAAAATATGCATTAGGCGTAGGCTCGAGCGACCTGCAAAACTTGACTCAAGTCGAACATTCCCTCCGTGTGAACGCGGCCCCACAGGGTGGATATTGCTTCCGTCACGTAGAGGGCAGGGCGTCCATTATGTGGACGGGCGCTGGGGAGAGATAAACAGAAAGTGATAATGAATATTTTTAGGGTTGCTCGTTACAAATATTCCCTTCAAACATTGTGCAGTATTTTTTTCATCTTTTGGGTCCTTCTCGTTGTCGAGACTTTTGACTTCATGATATTTGTTGACGTGATAGTGTCTTATAAATCGATGAACGCCGGCTGCATGCACGAAAAAGCATGACTCATTATCACGTTCCGCCTGAGCCGAGCGTACAAGCGAGAACGCGGAACAAACGTTCGGCTCATGACGCATCTATCTCTCTTCCACTTCATCGTTATTATATGACGTTATCACGTAAAATTATCGTCCGTAAACCGACTTTACAGATCATTGTTTTTTCGTTAGCTCCACACGGGAGGCCTTGAGGGAAACAAGTTCCCTTTTGACCTATGTCATCTTGGAGGTGAGGATGCTATGTGTAGGGCCTTTGTAGGGAAAGGAAGTAGAGGAAATTCTGAGAATGGAAAAGGTATGAGGGTGGGAAGGAGTCTGGGGATCGGTGTGTACAGGAGTGACGGACTTAGTAATTCATTCCTTCCACTGCGGTGCAAGGTAATGCGATGTCTCGAGAAATTCCGGCTACAGGGGTCGAAAGGACTCCCTCAACCAGTCTCTCCCAATCTGGCCCGCCATGCAGTAGGTGAGCAAACGTATCTGCCGCCAAGACCAAGACAAACCTCACCCCATAAATTTGGGCACCTTTCGTTCTATTTTGGAAACTTCTACCTATAATTTAACATGAAATTTCAATACATTTTTAGATGCAAAGAAAAAAATTATGGCAGTTTTCTTACACATAAATTTTAACATATTTAGTTAAGATTTTAAGTTTTTTTTAAAAAGCTGTCAAAAAATAAAAATAATTGACCACTTATTTTAATACTTCTGATTGTTGTAAGTTATAATGAAATCGTGATGCAAGTAAATTTGTAGTTGAAATGGTAGAAGACCACATCAAGAATTCAACCCTTTAAACTTCAAACCAAAGAAGGAATCGTCAAAGAGAACAGACACCGCATTTCTACGAAGTATGCTCTAACCTCGAGGTATAATTTATAATTAAATCAGGTGTAAAAGATGGAGACCCGCACAAAATCTAATAATACACTCTTCCTTAACTAAAATTTCCAGGATTAGCGGTCATGTTCCTTCTATGGCTTGGGGATTATGACTCCACATGTGTGAAATACTCTGGACCTTAAAGAAATGGGACTTCACTCAAGGATGTCATAAAACATAAGGATATTTTGCAAAATGATATTTATTGAAAAAATACAGAACAGGATCGATGACAGGCAAACAACACATGGAATAAATATAACACAGTGACTTGTGGCGTGTTTTGTGAATCAAATATATGCCCAATTTTGTTTTCAAAATTCAAATGGACGGAGATCTACGATTTCAGGCAAGTTTAAGAGAATGAATGCTGGGCGCTTGTGCTAAATGAAATATTTGCTTCCAGTCAAATTTAAATAATGCAGTTGTTGGGGAAATTTAAAAGAGTAGTGAATAATTTCCGAAATTTTACTCGTAAATCAATCAGGGCATAGGTAATAAATATTAAAATTTCTATGGAAGGCACTTATAGTGTTAAATTCTTTATGCTTTAATAAGTTATGATAATTTTTTTATGTAGTTTAAAAAACCTTCATAAATACGCCTTATTATTTTTTTATTATTATTTTTCGCACTCGGTCGGCTGTTTTATTTATTATTTTGAGGGTTTTTTTTTGTTTTGAGGGGCTGAATTTTGAGGGTTGCCATTTTTTATCCGAACCCGTGCATTAGTCACAAAAGTAAACTCCGATTACACTGAATAATTTTTTTATTTTTTTTGTAAATAGAAGTGCTCTGTTTGAAAGACTGTGGTTTTTTTCTTATATTGTCGTTAAAAACCACATCAAAAGTTTCAGCGGTTTGAGAAATTAGTAATAGCGCCAGCAGTGACGGTACTTCGCCATACTTTGTCTCAAAATGTGCCAAAAATCTTTCATACCCTTTAAAGTAACATATTTATATTGTCACTAAATAAAGTTCAAGACGTATTGTAGGAGCTACAAAACAAGAAAAAATATAGTTTGCAATATGTAATGATACAATGATTTAGCAAAATGACAACTTAAATGTACAATTAACTAAAATAAAATTAAATTAATAAATAAAAATAAAATCAGGAAAATTTCCTACAAAATTTAAGGACGCAATTATAATCTTCATTTATAAAACAGGTTCAAAAAGCAACATTTAAAACTACCGCACAGTCTCAATTCTCACAGTTTTTAGTAAACTCTTTGAGAAAATTGTCTGATCAAATTTATACAATTGTTCGTAATATACAAAACCAACAACACGGATTTTTACAAAAAAGATCGGTACTTACAAAATTGGTAAATTGCACGGAATATTTAACGAGTAACATGGACAAAAGTAACTAAGTAGATGTTATCATTCTCCTAAACACAAGCAGCAGATTTATTAGAAGAGAGATTGAAATATTTATGTAATTATGTCTTTAATAAATGTTTCAATTAATAAAAAAAAAATTTTATAAAAAAAAATCTTGACCGATTACTCTAAGTTTAAGGCCTTCGATAAGGTAAACCATTTCATTATTATTAAAAAATTAAAACAATTAGGCATCCATGGCGACCTTACCTTACCTTAATCTCGTTCTAGCGGTACCGTGAAGACGAAATGATGCGCGACTTGTAGCAGTGTGATCGGTGGCGACGTGTGATAGAAAAATATGTTTGTTTTTAATTGAAAAAACAACATATCATCAGAAAGCAAAATGACATTTTTCAGTCTAATGTGTTCAGGAATCGTATTTACTACGAGTCCGTTTATTCTAAATACCCAAAAAAATATACTTTAGATAAATTGAAGCTTTTTTACTGTTTTCATTGAGTCAAATTAAAATAAAATTTTGAATTACTTTTTAAGAAATACAAGCGTAAACTACTAAAAAAAATTCATTGGAAATGCATCATTAAAAAAAAAATTTTTTTGGCTTAAATCATCTGTGACAGTTTCCATTGATTAACTTTGTTTCTTATAAAATTTTTCACAGATAAAAAACTTTTGCGCTTGAAATCATAACCTCTAGACTCCGTTTGCCAAGCGATGTTAAGCCTATTACCTATATTCGGTGCTTAACAAAGATATAGAAGTTCTAATTCACTAAAAATGCCTACATAAATTTTGTTACTTCTGACTTCCTCTTATGGATACATTATTATATTATTCCAGGATTCTCCGTGGCATCCTAGCTCCTAATGCTCTAGAGATGGTCCTGTATGATATAACGGAATTACGTAGTGACTGTAGCCGAGAGGTTTTATTCAATTACCGCGATCCCTGGGAGGAATGTGTGGCTGGACCAGTCCTCTTCCTCTCATCGAGAATTTATGACAGTCTTATTCCGGGCTGATCTTGTTTGTGTTAAAAACCATATTTTTTACCCCTTTCTTTGCGGAGTGAGAGTTTTTCTTATTTTTGTAAAACTGAATTATAAGTAAGGGTCCTTTGAGATTATGTCCGTAAAAAGCTTTGTGTTTGTGTCAACTAATTCGGGGCTTATGGTGTGTTGCCACGTGACCAGTGCGAACTACTGACCCTAAACAAAAGACCGCATTAAATAAAGACCACGTTGAATCAAATTAAATATCCCTCATAAGATCAATATATTTAAAAAAAAATAACAACTACTCAATATTAAGGAACATTATTAAAAACGTACTTTGTTGCTTTGTACAAAATATTCCAAATTTAGACGAAAGTGTTAACTAAGCATGTAATAAATTTTTTATGTATTTCCTTCACGTTCCAGAGTGGATGTCATTATTATGCCAAGATCTCGCCTTTCCATTACTCTTTTTAAACTTATTTCGTTTATTGTATAGTGGAACGAAAAAAATCGAAGTTAATTAATGTAACAATATTGTTCTTTCAACACCTATATTATTTTGTTATTTTTATTACTTTATAAAATTATTAACCTCGCCACAGGCTTGTCAATAAATACCTATCAAGAAAATAAGCAATAAATAAATAAAGTTATACTACAAAATCAATTCCAAATGTGAAGCAAATTCACCTACGAGTTTTCGCATACCGTGCACAGCTGGTTTGGAAGGCCTCTTCTTATGATATTCTCGTATCAGAGGTCTGTATTTATTCTTCTGTCTTTGTTTTTAGTTTCTAACTAAGTACGTACCTAACACATAAGTGTTTTGTTGTATTTCTGTCTGATAATTCGACATATTCTCTTCTTATCTATTATTACATTTTTTACACTAGTTCCACACAGGGGGCCCTAAGGTAAATAATTCCCCGCATGGCCTGAGGAGAATTATTTTCCTTCCCATCTTTTGGGATGCTGTGTGGGGGGCTTTTTAGGAAAGTAAGAAGAGGAAGTTCCGGGAAGGAAAAATTAGTTAAGGTGGGTATGAATCTGGAGGTCAGCGTGTCCAGGAATGACGGACGCACGAATCCATCCCTCCCACTGCGGTTCAAAGCAATATCTTGAGAGAGTCGTCAAATGGTCTCCCTCAACCATTCGATCGCAGGGATAGACGCATCCGCCGTCAAAACCCGGACAAACCTCACCCCATGAACCCGGACACCCCTGCAAAGTCACCAAACGTAGCGAATCACTTGGGATTACCAATAGCAGAGGTGTTCCCTGGTATAATAAAATAAATGGTTCCCCGGACGGCAGAATTTAAACGCGACTCCAAAAGTATTAAATTATAAATTAAATAATGTCCATAACACATTGCTCTAACCTTCTGGTTTTCTATGTTTTCCATCCTGACAATCTGTTTTTCCTTTGTTTTGTTTATTTTCTTCAACATTTTGTTTTGTCCAGTAGACACTTTAAAAATAATCCCTTTTGTCGATTATTTTAGCATTTTATACACTTTTAAATTTTTTTTAAAATATTATTTGATTAACTAATTAAACATTTTAGTAGTACTTAATTTAATCGAGGTCACTGAATAATAGGTTTTTTAACGAGGTCACTTAATGACAGTTTTTTTGTTTTTGTTTTTCTTCTTCGCTTCTATTATCTGTGTCTTAATGTTTATTATTTTTCGTTTGTTTTGCTTACTTATGTTATCTATCATTTTGCTAATCTTTCTTATTTCTACATTGTACCATGACTATTTAAAAAAATTAAACTAAACATGTAAATGGTTCTTGTTCCGTTAAGGGGTTACATGGGTTTAATTGGTGTAAAATCGGCCTGTTTTCAACAATTTTTTTTCCATACAAAAAATAAAATATTTTTTTAAAACTTTTTATTTTCTTGAACATACACATTCGACAAAGAATTTTTGAAATTTTCGAAGGAAAATATTTAAAACTTTGCCATTGCGACGTCATTTCCGGTGACCCTTCGGAAAAAAGGTGCGTCCGCGTTGACAGCAGAACTCACGACAAGATAATTTGAAGTTAAAAACAAAAATACTTATTTTAGTTAAGACCATAAACTAGAAATTGGACGAAGGGTAAAAAAAAAAGTGAAAATTGGATTTTTGGTAAGCCTTTTTACAAAAAAATGCAAATTTCGGTGAAATTTGCTCTACATTTTTATTTTTTTAAATAGCTGTAACCGTAAGAAAAATCAATCCTTCGTCCAAGTTCTTAAGAATTGTATTTCAAAGACGTATGTAAAATTTCATCAAAATCGGTTGAGTAATTCTCGAGAAATCTTGACAACCGACTTTGAAAACACAGTTTCGAGAAAAATGTGTTTAAAGTTTTGAGTAACAATAAAAACTGAAATTTTATTTTTATTTTCATCTTACAATGAATCGTCGATTCCAGGGCCATGAAGTTGATGAAGCTGATTTGCCTTCATTAAAAGTGCAAACAAAAACTAATGCAGCAATATCAACGACCTTTGAACCAGCAGGAAGTATTTTTGGGGTAACTTTTCAGATTAACTGGTTCAAGCTTTCATTATTATTTAGCCTTGAGCGCGCAACTTCCTAAGGCTGTATCTCCGAAACTGTTTCTCGGATCGTCTTGAAAATTTGGGACAATATTCTAGAGATGTTGTAGAACCTAATAAGTTAATAATTTTAAAAAAAATTGATTTTTTGAAACCGTGAAACCCATGTAACCCCTTAAATCTACGTTTATAAATAAATATTATAAGTGGCTAAAAAACACTCACCATTAGAAGAGAAAAATTTTCAAAAACCGAATTGCTGAGATCCTTGCGTTACTTTCCGAAAAACAAAAAATAAATTAAAAGTGCGTTTAGTTATTATTAAATTTACAATTTATTCATATTTCACCGCCACAAAAAGTGTTTCGCGTCGAAAATGTTTTGAATATTTTCTGTGCTTTTATTATTGTTGGATGAATAAATTAAAATAAGTTTTTTTTATTCAAATAATGTCAACTTGGCTTCCTAAAACGTAATTCATATTTCCAGGAAATTAATAATGAAATTTAACATTGAAAGTAATCTGGGTATTTAAAACCAATTATTAAAAAAGCGATGGGAAGAAATCTAAATAAATGTTATTTACTTTTAACGCAAAAACAGTCAAGCTTTTGGAATCTTTCTTAATTTTAAATAAAGAAAGAAGTCAATATCGGCAAACAATAGCTTCATTTAAGAAACCGGAAAATGTCGGATTCTTGGAATTCTACATACATTTTTTTATTATAACGCTACATCTTATTTTAAGTGCTTATTTTTCTTTTCGGCGATTTCTCGAAAAAGCAGGAAGCAGAAAAGTTAAAAGGTTTTGTATAAAATCTTAAAATTGTTGTCGCTTACAACTGAAATTTCGTAAAAAATTTTGGAGTTTTAATGAGACGGTTAGCAAATTTTCGTAAGTCACCGCAGCAAACTAAGAACCATTAGAATAGAAAGATTTTCAATGGCATTTGGGAGGCGTTATTGGATAATGGGTTAGGTTAAAGTCTTTCTTTATCGGCTGGTACCCGACATGCGTTGCTATGCAATTTAATAAAAAAAAATTCTCCCTGCATCCCGTTCCCCTTCCGTCTCCCCTTCCTCTCCTGCGTCCCCTTTCGCTTTCGCGTTCCCACTCTGCCTCCTCCACCTTCCCTCTCCACAATCCACTCCTCCACTCCCCCCCTTATGCCTTCCCACGAACCCCCCTCCCGATTTCCCCTCCCATTCCCCACAGGTTCCCCTCCCCCGTCCATAGTTGCACCTCCCTCCCGTGAAGCCCCTACTCGAGTTCTCCTCCCCCCTTCCCCCTCCTGCATTCCATACATTCATTCCCGGTACATTCAGTTTTCAAACAGCTCGCGTGCCATCTATTGCAAATTTCATAATGCCAAAGCTCACCAGTAATTAACGCAAAAATAAGAATTATCAAATTTGATGCAGTCGTTTGTAAGTAATACGCGTATATTCATTTCGGTGTTTAAGTTTTACAGATTGATATTAACTACGACGCCTGAAATTCCCCCAAATATATCATCATCGTTTCCACAACAACGATCTTTTTCCACGGCAACGATTTGTTTTGCTTAGCAATAACTCGCTTTTCTAAGGAACAGAAAATAATAAATATAAAATATTAATATTTATAATTTCATAACGCCAGAGCTTACCATTATATACGGCCTTTAGTAATCGCATATAATTTAGCTTTCTATTGGTGAAAGAATTTTTAAATAGTTTTATTATCTTATGCGTGAAAGCGTAACAAACAAACACACGCAGTTTCGCATTTATAATATTAGTATAGATGTTTGCTGACTTAGCGGGGGTGCCCGATTCTTACCCATCCTTCATCCTTTCTGCGTAACTACGTTTAATTATCCTTAATTAATCATCGCGTTTTGCACCATAAATATTTGTTATAAATTTTTAAAATCTGATTAACCGTTTGCGACACGTGAATGGTTGTTTATCAATGTAAAATTTAAAACATCTTTATTAGTCAGGCCCTAAGAAAGTAAAAATTTAATGTTGTACAGATATTACAGAAGCTACTTGTATGAGAAGAATTTATTTTAAAATGTCGTTTATATTTTCCTTTTGTAACTCTCTTCGCCGACGTGAAATGTAGGTTACATCGATATATTACTGAAGCCATTCTACACAGCAACAATACATCCCTCCCACCGACAGAACCATCGTCAGATTGTTCCTAAAGGCATGAACATAAATCGATGGTCCTAACGATAGCTATAAAGGCATATTCGTAAGATCCCTAAGGATGGAAATCAATAATCATTACAATACCCAGACTTACTAAACTTATAATTGAGATATGTTTTTGACAAGCATAACAAAATAAAAATTCATTAGCTCCACACAGGAGACCCTTAGAAAAATAATTCTCCTCAGAGCCTAAGTTATCTTTAGGGATGCTGTGTGAAGGGTCTTTTAGGAAAGGAAAAAGATGAATTTCTGGGAAGAAAAAAGGTATTGGAGTTGGGGAGGAATCTGGAGGTCTGTATGTCCATGGGTGACGGACGTATTGATCTATCCCTCCCACTACCATGCAAGACGTCCTGCTGAAAAAGTAAAAAGGTCTCCCTCAAATAGTCTCCCCCAATCCGCCCCGCCTCACAGTTGGTGGGCGGACGCATCTGCCGCCAAGATCTGGACCAACCTCACTCCATGAGCCCGGGCACCACTGCTAACCCCTTGGCAGAGGTTATGGTTTTCCAATAGTTGGTTCCCAGGGCGGCGGTACCCATACCCCCTCCCAAATACCTACACTTACGCGCTGTCTACGCGGGAACCCATTTAAACCAAAGTAAAGTAAGTAAATCATTCCGCTACTATTATATTGCAGAATCTCTTTCTTTCCACAATCTCTACACAGTCCTGCATACGGTTTTTATGGTTCCATGACAGTTTATCTCCTGACAGTTGGCCCCCAGGCTTATTTACATACAATAAGCAGTCGGTTTAGAGAAAATACGGTATACCTTCTTAAACAAAGCTTTACTAAGTGACGAAGGGGCGTGCAGAAAAACTACTTGCCTATATACAGAGTATAAGTACAAAAAATGGACACCATAAATAAATTTGTTTGATATCTATAACAATTTATTATTAAAGGTATTTTTGAAGTCGGTTTTTGGTTTGAAATTGGTAAATAATATATAAAAATTATAATTTTATAAAAAGTATCATTTCGAGGGGCCAAATGTTGGGGAATCGACTGTCCGTTCACCGATTTTATTTAATTTTTGGTAATACAAAGGTTAACATCCCTTTTGGGTAGAAGCAAGTTCCTAACTTCTTAGAAGAGTAATCATTCTTTATTTACAGAACACATGGCAATTTTGCTACAAATTCCAGACTAAAATGACCTTACTAACCATAACAATAAACACATAAACAGCTGACATCTATCATTTCATTTGACTAAGCTCATTTTACCTTTACTTCGTTGTACTTAAAATAGGGCTTGCAAAACGAAAATGATGTAAATTAACTATTATTAAATTTGCAATAACGCTAATTGTATTTATATTTTCAAACGGTTCCGAAAGCACCAACGAAGATGAACAACTAATGCATGCAAAAGTAATCAGTAATAAATTGGAAATAATCAAAAGAAAAAGAATAGGCGAAAGCAAAATTACTGTACACCATGTATTTTCTTTTAAAGTGTTTTAATTTCTTTGTATATTTGTCACTTCAAATTTAATTTATCCGCTGCTTGTTTCGACACATCTGTGTCATTCACTAGCAAACTAAAATTAACTTTAAATTTATACAAAACATAATATGGGAACATTGTCATTAAGGGTGATTTACAGGGTGCTATTATTTTGTTATTTCTAATGTTACTAAAGCGCACAAATTAATGGATTTATTCATATTTGCACGTTTGAACTTGTTTTTTTCAACTAAATCTATGATTTGTCTTTGTTAAATGATTAGCAAACTCATATTACCAGATCGTATTTCTCCAGCTTTGTGTATTAATTCCAAAATAAAAAAAATAATTTATAACAAGGATGTTTCTTACAAATTAAAAAAAAAAAACAGGATAAACATTTAAGAAAGTAATAATTGTGATGCACAGCTATGTAAGTATGACTACTAGAAATTTTAAAACTAGAATCACGGAATATGAACGTTGTTTACGAAATAATAACTATTCCGAGTTTTTCTAAACGTTCTAAAGTTTCTTTCCTCTTAAGTTTCTTCCAAGTTCTTCAAAACAAAATGTCTAGAAATTGTTACACAGTTTATGCCCAAGAATTTAAAAAAAAATGTTTATTAAAACTTTAAAAATTTTACTAAAAATAGTGGTGTAAACAATGTTAGTTATTTTCATTCGTAAAACTTTTTGTTAAAAGTCCATTTTACTTTTTTATTTTATATATTGAATAATGTCATTAATCAAATTAAACTTTAAAATATTTATGAACAAGTTCTGCTGTACAATTATTATTACACATGACAGCTGTTTCGCTTTCTTAAGAGAATATCAAACTGTGGTAAAGCCACCTACAGACGATAAATTTATACTATTTTCTTAGAAGTTCTTATTATGAAAAACAAACTGATTTTATTTCTATTACCTACGCCATTATTGATTTCAAAGTAAAGTATCAGAAATTATTAATGGTTATTAAGAACCCTTTTTATGTTTCCCCACTTACGAGTTTAGATTAAAGGTCGTTAATATAAAATGTTACCTTGTTAATGATTGGGATGCCTCCAGTTTTTTATTTTTCCTTGTATAATTAAACTTACTTATATTTTTGTTTTCTATAATAATTGATTTCGGCTTAAACATGTTATCTAGGATGGCGAGAGAATTATATTTGTTTGTTCATTTATCAAACAAACTTTAGGAATATTAGAATCTTTATTAATTTCCAACTGCTTTAAAAGTTTAAGCTTACGGCCTTTATTTAAAAAAAAGTGATAATTTGAATTCTGAAGGAGATGGCGAGTTTTTCCCTGGAATTAGTAGAGATTTTTATAGCTCTGTTTGCACAAGAAAAGCAAGACAGTGAGCGGAACGTGATAAATGTTTGCATGACGCCCGTCATTTTTTTTTTGCACCTGAGACATACCACACTTACCTGTGATATCGTGATTTTATTAACAGAACAGTTATTTGCTGAAGTTACTTTAATCCTAACGGCAATTTCAGAACATTGTTACTACACATTTCGCTTATTTGTAGCCGTCAGCAGCAACAAAATTGAGCAAAACCACTCACTTCATCGTTTATCGGAAAACTCGTTACTTGCAGGTGTGCAATATATTCGTTACACCTGCTTTCCATAGTTTAATTGGCTCAGTTGGTTGAAATATTTAACATAGGCAACGCTATAAAATTTTTCCCACGCTTTAAATTAAAATACAGCGTTTGTTAATTACTTAAGTTAATCCAGATAAAATTTAATCGGCTACGTCGAATTTGCATACTTTTCAATCAAAGGTTCTCAATAATAATATTACATTATTAAAGATATGTTATTTGTAGGCGTCACTTAAAACGAAACTTAAAAACGGTGCTATCTACGAATGATGAAATACGATGAAACGTTTCAGATAGAATGTGAATATGGTTCAAGAGTCCCAACTGCTCCCAACAGCGTCAGTGAGGATACTGTGAGGCTAAAGAGAGTGAAGGGGTGAAGGAAATGGGAAAGAGGAAAATTGGCAAGTACGCGGCCATCCAGATCCGATCACCAAATAAGACTAAAGCCATTTTTAGCAACGATTCGATTCTGAAAGGAGCTCTTACACCAAGGCGATACTAACGAAACGTGTTCTTTCCCATTCTTCCCGTTCCCCTTCCACTTCCCCTTCCTCTCCCGCGTTCTCTCCCCGTCACGTTTCCCACTCCGCCTTCCCTCTCCTTTTTCCGGCCAACCCCCCTCCCGCGATCCCCTCTCCTCTCCCGCTTTCAATAAATTCAGGTTTTCAAACTCGCGTGCCACCTATTGCAATTTTTTTTACAAATTTTCTATCAAATTTAGTATCCTAACATAAGTACGTATTTAAAAAATATATAAATTTTGATAAGCTTTAAAGTATTCGATTTTGGTTTGTACCATAGGTGTGAATAAATTTGTTAATTTAAACATTTTTGAAAATTGAATTTGAATTTAACAATCGATGGTTTGCAACATGTCATTCTCTAATTGTGACAGTTATGTAAGAGTTTTTGTAATGATTAAAAAAAAATTTCAGATGTATTGTCATGTGGTTGTAATAATTCAGAAACCTTCGGGAGGACGGAAAAAAGATATTTTGATACTACAAATCATCCACATCAAATCCCCAAAGTTTCATCGCAATCGGATGAACTGTTAGCACCGCATAACTTCATGATGCCAGAACTCACTATTGTATGTAGTAAGAATCACGTCATGCGCACATCAAATCCCCAAAGTTTCATCGCAATCGAATTAATGGTTTAGCAACGCATCGCATACATACATACATATACAGAAAAAAAAGTCATTTTTATATTTATTATTATTTTAGATTAAAATCTTAAAACCATCCATTGTACTAGGCTTAAAATTGTCCTTGAAAAATGTCCTCCACAATAAGGAACTCCAGTGAAAAATATTATGGATTTATAAAAAATATTTTCATACAGACCAATAAACGCTGATTCTGAATATATAAGTTTTATTAAATAATATTTAACGCAGAGTTTAAAAAAATGTATTAAAAAGTCCATTTTACAACAGTTCATTAAAACACCCTGTCAAGTTGGTATTATTGAATTTGTGAGGCGTGACGTCACCGCTTCCATAAAACGCGCCAATGCTGAAATTCAAAATGGCGGACGTCGAACAGCTGATTCCAGTTCCCTACAAAATTCATGCTTCGGTTTCCTTAATATTGATTTCGATTCGTAAAGCTAAAAAATAATAATTTCAAACAATTTTTATACCACTCTCTCGTAATAATATTGAAAAATATAATAATATAGTAAATAAAATATAATAAATAAATAATTACACCTAAATAACGTTTTACTTATTGAATAGTTTCATTACTTCTTCCATACAAAATGGCAACATCTGTTGAAAATAACTAAAACTTTTGGGCAGATGACGTCACAGGGCCAGATGACGTCACGGTGGTTTTCGGGGGATCTTGAAAAATTAAAACTTTGACATTTACCTTAACTATTAAAACTAACTATAAAAATAAAAATAAATATGCAGTTATTTAAGTTAGAAGGTCATTCATAAAAAAAAATCACGTCATTCATAAAAAAAATTTAAAATATTGGACTGGAGTTCTCTATTACATGTAAACACCTAGTTTAAAGGCAATAAATATTATCTGTAATAAACAATGTAATAAAACAATGAATAAACAATGAAAAATAAATCATTTTTAAAGTAATAACGCAAAATAATTTGCGACATATTTTGTAAGAGTACATTTTGAGGTTCTTAGAAAGTTATAAAGGGGTGGTAATTTATCGAGATTAAAAATAATTCATTTGAAAACTTTTGTTTTTTTGTTTTTTTCACTGAGCATTTTTAATTTTATTTTTTTATGATATTATTAAAGTCATCAGGTTATAAAAAGAAAATAATTTAATAATGATCATTTGCCTGCGCCCTGGTCAATTTCCTCCCACCGAGTCGCAAGTCACAAAGGCGAACGGTGGCGCCGTGGGCGTCATGTCGTAAAAATAAATATCGTCACTAAATAAATGGCGTTGGAAGTTGAGCGTAAGGACGTCGATGGATGAAAGGGGGCGCCGGCATTTTGTACCTCTGGCGCAATCAACAAGTAGCGAGAAGAACAGACGAAATGTAAGGGGGGCTTTGGGGGGAGGGGCAAGGGGCGGACTTTATATTATGCTTGACCGGAGAACTTAGGGAAAATTTATAATAATAATCATGAAAAGCACGGGATATTTTGTTAGTAAATAACGCTTTTCTGAAAATGTAAGTCCATTGAAAATTCCGAAACCTGATTTTGTCAAGATTACTGAATTGTGAAGATTAACCTTATAAATAACCTAAAAAAATAATTTAGTGTAGTTAAGGAAGGAGGTGTAGAGTGCGTGAGCAGGTACCTAAGCAATTCTTTCAGAAACTTGTCAAGTGTGCTTAGGGTGTGAACATAACAAAAGTCCTGACGTTTATCTGGAGAAGTGGAGGGGAAGGGGGTAGGAAGGTCCCGATTTTCGGGTATCCGCTTATATCTCAAAACGGTGCTTTGCAGAGAATTTTCTTTTAAATAAATAAAAGCTCATAAAATTATCTACAACTTTTATTCTATTTACGTAATTTTAGAATTCCCATCCGTTTTTGAGTTTCTTCACAAATTTAGATATTTTCGAAAAAACTAATTTTATCTCACGATTTTTAGATTTTCACGGCCAAAAGTATTTTCGTTATTTGTTTTTGGGGTGTTATGCCGTGTTGCGCTACCTCCTTCTTTAGCCAACGTTTCGGACAGCGTTACAGTGTCCATCATCAGGGCAGATGTGTAATTGTTTATTTTTTCATTTTATAGATTCTTATATTCCTTAAAGAGGTGAATCATTTAAATTTACTTAATTTAAAGTTAATGTTCTTTATACAAATAGCAAGGCGTCATTTGCGCCTCGCAATTTCTACCTCATGTGGGTATTTAAAAATATTATTTATTTATTAGAGACTTAGACGGGTTGTTTCAAAAAATTTGATGAGTTCATCAAATATTTGAAATTAATT
The DNA here is from genome assembly GCA_936435175.1 of Glyphotaelius pellucidus. Taxonomy (NCBI): domain Eukaryota; kingdom Metazoa; phylum Arthropoda; class Insecta; order Trichoptera; family Limnephilidae; genus Glyphotaelius; species Glyphotaelius pellucidus. Next base: position 30,297,107 of record OW386544.1, read on the forward strand.
TTCACGTTCTGTGTAAGTTCTATTCGAGTTCTGTTATTTTATCATCATAGGCCAGCTGCTTCATAAAACTGAAATCATCACAGAACTTGAATAGAACTTACACAGAACGTGAAAATTAACGTCAAATATTTGACGAATTCGTCAAATTTTTTGAAACAACCCTTCCTTAGGATCCTGTATTTAGCCGGTAGGGAAAAATTGTTACCTAAAAACCCAACTAAAATTGCATCTTACTATGCGTAATTGTTAGTGGTGAAATGTGTGCTAATGTTCTTGAAAGCGATACCGTGTTGCCAGCTCCTGGTGCTGCTGGCCAGAGCTGGTGTTACAATATAATTAAAAATAGATGTAGATTTCAATTGGCGTGCTTCAATAGGAACTGGTTCCAAAAACGGCCTGTTCACCGATTCCGAACCGAACCTAGCTTCATAAATCCAAACACCGGGGGTTAAGTCACCAAACGTAGCGAACCATTTGTGGCAAACTTTGGCAGGGATTTTGGTTATCCAATAAATGGTTCCCGGGTCGGCGGTACCCAAACCTACCTCCCAAATTGTTTTCACCTAAAATGAAATAAATAAAAACCCACTGTGAACCCGGGTTCGCCCCTGACAGTAAGAACTGAATGCGATCAAGATGTTAAAGTAAGACTTGTTTGTGACGATACATTGTGGTATTATGTGAGTTTGATAAGTTGATTACGTACAGTTCCTAGCTTTAGTGAAGAGTAATTGTTTCAGTCTGCGCTTTGTGAGATGGCGACAGATTAACTTACGATTCAGTACAAAATGTCATGAAAAACGTACTGTTCTGTTTAAAATGTATTGTTTAGTTTTAATCGAGAGTAATTTTATTATTTGTTTCGGGTATGGTTTTATGGGGTGGCGATAGGTTAACTTATGAATAAACTTTCGTGGAAAACTGATAATTCTATTAAAAGTGAATTGTGATCAAGAGTTGTAGTGTACTGTGGTTTTCTCTGATGGTCGGGAGTTTCAATAATACTTCAGTTTGTCTATATTACGAGTCGTGTTTATGATCGTCTGTTTTAAAGGATTCTTCGTGAAAGGCTGGGGGCATACATCCGATTTTGCTTTCCGGTTGTCTGATCAGACAATCGGATCGGATTAACACCGCACACATCCGATACGAAAATCTGATATGTAATACGACCGGGGCCATGCCCTTTTTGAGACCGGATTGGACGGCTGGCGTGGAAGGGCGTGGCCTATTTTTATTACCGATCAGGTTTTCGAATCGGATGTGTGCGGGCTTTCATAAGAAATGTATGGCGAGAAGGCCTTCCGGTTGTCTGATCAGACAAACGGATCAATCATACGAACGGATCAGATAATCGGATGGAAAAATCGGATGTATGCGCCCAGCCTATATTTGGAAATGGTCACTAGTATACGGATATCATCGGCTTTATTCGTAACTCTTGGGGCATTACACCCGAATAAGCGACAGTCGTCTCTCGTATAGTATAGTACAAACCATTTTATTCTTATTAAAAATTTAAATCAATTAGGCATCCATGGTGACTTACTTCGGTGGCTCAATTCGTACCTTCAGAGCAGACTACAATGTGTTTCAGTTGAGGGAACTAAGACCAGCTTCTTCTCCGTGTCCTCCGGCGTACCTCAAGGTTCTTATTTGGGACCAATATTATTTAATGTGTATATATATGATATTCACAAATGTTTTTTACACGCTAATTATCTAGCATATGCAGAAAAATATACTCAGTTATCAAATCAATCAAAAACTGCATTAAAAATCTTCAAGGGGACCTCAGTCGTCTTTTTGTCTACTGTAAATTAAACAAACTTGTTTCTAAATACCTCAAAATGCAATAAAATATCATTTCCACGCAAAAAAATAATTTTTCCTCCGAGTACACGATAAACGGAACACATATTAAAGAAGTAGAATCCATCAGGGACCTTGGAGTAATACTGGACGTTAAATTAAACTTTATACAACACACTGACGAAATCATCAACAAAGCCTGCAAAATGTTGGGATTTATTATTCGTATAACAAAACCATTCCGCAACATTAAAACTCTTTATTCCCTTTACATAGCGTACATCTGTCTCCACTTAGAACACTGCACATCGATCTGGACTCCTTTCTACCAAGCCCATGTCGAAAGAATCGAAAGAATTAAAAAAAAATTAAACACATAAATTATAAATAAAACTTACACTTTTGAATTACACCGAACCCATTAAATTTCACAACTTCAACTCTCTTCATACACGACGCTTAATTTTTGACCAAACATTATTTAAAATTCTGAATAATGGCCCGGACTCGCCAGAGCTTACCGACTTAATAAAAATTCATTTTCCGACTAGATCAACAAGACATTCCGACCTATTTCATTTACCATCATGTAGAACTAACATAAGGAAAATTCCACAATTCCCCGTATATGTGCGCAATATAACACAAAATTTTACAATATTTTAACAATATTGTAAAATTTAACAATACCTTTTTATGTTTTTAACAATACCTTTCAGAAATATCGAATAGAAGTAACGCGTATGATCGAAAATTAATACAAGATTGTGGAATGAATCGGGAGCATCTCCTATCCTTATCCTATTTTCCTCTTCCTCTCCCCTTCACCAAAAATTAATTTTAAGATGTAATAAAACTTCATTTCCAAGTAACTTTAACATAGGAGATCTTTTTGACTTGACTTAATTTAACTTTGTATATATGTATCTATATTTTATGTATAAGCTATGTTTGTCTCTTACAAATAAAAAATAAATAAATTTTCTAACCTCTGTTGAGACACATTAAAACTACATATAACTACCTATTCTAACGACATCTGTTGAGAGACTTTGAAACTTCATACATATTCACATACACTACAAGAGTAATAATTTTTGTTCAGCTTTATTTCAGACGTGATGTTGTGAGGCGGCAATAAATCGAATTACGATGTCGCACTGGCAATCGTACTAGCAAACGAATACCGTTCCTGGAATACGATCGGTTTGTGATGGCACCGTATTAGAATTGTGTAACCTTGACCATTATTATATGAAACTTACTCAGACCCACGAAAAATCACGGGAATTAATAATAAATAAAAAAAATTAAAATGTATATTTTTTTAACCTAAAAAATGCCATTTCAACATTTGATTTGCGTCCAAAAAGTACCGTGTTTCTTTATTTCTCCTATTTAATAAATCAATACCAAAAATTTCCAAAAATTATGTTGAAAGATAACGTGAAGAAAAGACGTCAAAATTTCCGTTTTTCATCAAAAAGCTACTAAAGTGTATCATATTTCTGGAAACTACAAGTAAAATACTTACTTTTCATTATTATTTAACTGAAGCTTTTCCCCACTTTCTGTGTATTTACCACATATCGTTATAAAATAATTCCAAGTGGTAAACGATGTGACGAAATATTTTCCAGATAAAATGTACGTACTAGGTATACACAGCATATTGTACCCTTATTCCAGTTACTAATTTAGGGGTGATTTCTGCTGTTTTAATTACAATACCCTTACCACAAATCCTCTTAGCCTCACCCACATTATCATTCCTAAATAGTTTTCTACATCGGATATCCGTTTATCAAATTGTTTGGGGCTTTAACAGTCAGAGATGACAGTTTGACCGTGTGATGGTCAGCCAATTTGGGGATCCAAAAATAGGGATCCAAATCAACCACAAATTTTAATGATGGCACTGTTGCTAAAATAAAATAAAAACCCTCCAAAGTGTACATGCCTAATGCTTATTTGATTATTCTACATTATTTAAAGAAAAAAGGTTTTTGGTCTAATGTGTTAAGTACATGGTGTTAAGTAACATACTTGACTTACTTTAAGGGTCTATCCATAAATTACGTCACACCTTATGGGATGAGGGGTGCAGAGGAGTGTGACAGTGTGTGACAAGGCGTTCGGAGGGTCATCAGCTTTGTGACGTCACTGCAGTTAGGCTTACTAGATGACAGGAATTTTCCTGACATGTCCGTCGGATTGTATGAATTTTCAAAACGAAAGAAAACAAAATGAAACCCCGTGTTCTTCTACACATATTCTTGCGAGTTCGTGAAATCAGGCTGACACCTCGCAGTATCCCATTTGGCCCCTCCTCGCATGCAGTGAATTCACAAAAATATCTTCATATTTCAAATAGCCCCTCCCCGTTTTTTGACTTTTTGGATGTTTTTTTTTTCAGATAAAAACTAAAAAATCATTAGGTATTGGACAGTTAGAGGCGAGATAAGGGGATAATAAGAAAAAAATGTTAACGAATTTTGACTTTTTTGATATTTTTTTTTCAGATAAAAAACTAAAAAATTCACTAGGTATTGGACAGTTAGAGGCGAGATAAGGGGTTGGGCCGTTACTCGGCTAAGTGGCCAGTGACGGAATGTGGAAGAAATTTGTATTGGTTTGATTTTGAAAAAAAAAGAGTCATCAAATAAGTCATCGGAAACAAATTTCATTTACATTTTTTATTCCAAATAATGTCAGGAATCACTGGTTAAAGTAGGTTAAGTACGCCCCTTAACACCCTATTTACATACAGGGATCATCCGGGAAGGTCATTAATATCACAGAAAATACACAAAAACGGTATTTACGTACCTACTGATAAAATGAGAAAATCCATTCAAATATCCCGTTTAAAATTAAATTTAACCCAATGTTATTCTACGAATAAGCAAGCATGGAATGAGATCTCTACGTGATTTCGTCATGATTCACATAGAGCCTTTAATCATCATTATTGACAATACAAACGTGTTGTACTGAAGTGGTACCTCGCGGATATATCGGAATCCCAGGGATCCGCACGGGAAAGAAAATATTTATTCTTCCTGATTGAAAACATAATCACTCAGCTCATTCGTTCATTTACTGGGATATTTTCCTGTTCTGGGTCAGAACATGTTTTGCCAAATGAAATAAAATATATTATTGCACAGAGATTCCCAATTTCTTCAAATGTTGAAAGACAAGTCTACTTAAATTGGTTTATTCTCTATATCAATTAAATAGTCATGAATACATTGGGAATTGTTATGTATTTTGGTTTATAAATGTGTAATTTCTAGTACATAGTAAATATTTTAAAAATTATAGCGCACGCTATAATTTTGATTATGATATTATAATGTTCTCCAAATTGACCTTGAAAGCATCTCATCCTGCGATCTCTTGAAAGAAACCATTCCTTTGTCCAAATGCAAACATTAATGTTCTCCAAAATGACCTAGTAAGAATCACATCCTTGCGATGCTTTCAAGGACATATAGAAACATTCCATTATTTAGAGTATTATGAACTAATTGTGCAATTTGGCTGTCCTAAAACGGGAAACCTTCCCAGTTGGAGAGACAAAGCATTTTTTTTTCATGGTTTAATTTATTTATTATAAATAAAAAGTAATACAATATGACATAAAATATTATACAGAAAAAAGAAAAGTCCCAATAAACTACTTTTTAGCAGTTTGTCGATGGGTACTTTTACTTTGGAGATATATATAAACTTATTTTAAAATTTTTGTGTTAGTCTAATACAAATTATTTCTTTCGGCAAGCCAATTTCTCGACAAAATATTTGTTTTACCATTTGTACATTTTTTAATTTCGGCAGGTAACATATTTAAGCAATTAGTTATCATATAGTCCAGCGTTCTTTGTCCATATTTGTTTAAATGCTTAGGTACAATTAGTCCTTCATTTTACGTAAAACGAGTATTGTAAGTGTGGTCCAGTTTATTTTTGTATTTGGGGCTATTCATATGCGGAAAAATAATTTTATACCACAGAATTGTTCTTACTGAGAGAATTTTGAGATTTTGGTAAAAGTACGGAACATTATGCCTTTGTTCATTTAAACTTTTATAAGCTAATAATTTAACTAATGAATTTTGAACTGATTGAACACGATTTACATTTGTTTTACAGGAAAGTCCCCAAGCTGTAATTCCATATCTTATAATAGATTCAGCTAATGATAAATAAATTATTCGAAGTGTGCAAATTGGAACAAAAAATTTTAATTTATATAATCTGCTAACAACAGATCTGAGTCGTTCACAGACTTTATTTATTTGTAAATCCCATTTGAAAAAGCAATCAATAATTACACCTAAATAAACAAATTCTTTGACTGGTTCAACATTTTCACATGTACACAAAGCAGAGATACCGACGTGTAAGCAATCTGAAGTATGTGTTTTTATTTCAGGTGTAATAATATTTGCATTGGCATTGGGTGATCTTACATGTAACAATTTAGTTTTTTTTGCATTTATGAGTAAACCAGAGTCATGAGACCATTTCAAAAGTTCAGTGTAATCTTTCTGTAAGAGTTCAATACATAATTGCAAATCACCGCGTGAAATTACCAATGCAGTATCATAATTTTGATAATTTTGTAAGGTTTTTTACTGTAATATATATATAAATAAATAAATTTTATAAGCATGAAAGGTTTCAAAAAGTAAATACCTGGTCTATAACTTTTTTTGTGTCATGGTCATTGAGTATTACAGGACGCTATATTTCTAACACGTGTTTTTTTGGGTTTGAAGCAAAGGAATTTGTACTTCCACGAAATGTGCAAATGCTACCTAGTAACGTATGTGTCACGCCCAAAAGAAGACGCTCACAAATCGACCGGCTGTTGATTTGTGAGCATTCTACTGGATTCGGGGTAGCTTGTGTGTCGTATCGCAAGTATTTGTTTTCGATGGCACTTACGCGAGTTTTTTTCCGTTTTAATTACGCCGGTGTAATAAAACAATAACGTCATAATTTTCCGACGTACTTCGGCCTAAAAGTATTTTTATTTCCACAGCGGGGGGCGGTTTAGTGGGCCGTAAGACAAGCAATACTTTCCGTCTTGCTTCGTCAATTTATGTCAACAACAGAAGCGTAATAATACGTCAAATATAGCGTCGTTATTACTCCCCATATTTAAAGAAGCTAACCGATGAATAGAAAAATGTGTGGCCAAACACGTGTGTGTCAACACATTGGGAAAATTATAGAACTGGTAAAAGTGAAGGAATGGTTTAGTTATTATAATTTAATTATATATATTTTTTTTATTCTAGTAAACACCATAATACATCACTACTCCATTTCATTACTCTGTTTATCAAGAATATACCTTAACAATTTTTTTTTAAATTTACCCACATTTTTTTTTCTTTTATGTTCGCAATCGCTATGCAACTTGACATTATTCTTAATATAAAACAATAAATGTTTAATTTTTCGAAGAAAACTTCTTCATTAAGGGTTTTACTTTGTGATGGCATTATTTTATTTTTATTAAAACACAAATATCTTTGTACACATCACTTTTATTTAATATACACTCAACATGTTTCGTGAACGATGCTCACATCCTCAGGAGTTAAAGTATACTGAAGTTATAATTTTATACAGATCATGGATTAAATACAGGGCCAGGGGTAAGAGGTGAGCATCGTTCACAAAACATGTTGAGTGTATATTAAATAAAAGTGATGTGTACAAAGATATTTGTGTTTTAATAAAAATAATGAATGTTTCTTTGTTTGTCCCTTACGCAGTCCCTAAACGGCCTAAACCATTCATCCGATTGTGATGAAACTTAGTGAGTTGTTGTGCGCACGCACGCGATGGTTTATATATACAGTGGTGACTTTGGCGTTATGAAATTATTTCCTAAACTATTCATCCTACTGCGATAATTTTTGTAAGCACGCCCGCTAAGGTTTCTATTTATATCTTTTTTTTAAAGTTACGAATAGCCCGACAATATTTGAAAATTTCCTCTACCACCACAGTAAACGGAAAATGTTGCTTGTGTCGTGATGGAGGACTTAGCCAGCCGAGGAACACGGGACGCCTGGATGGGACCCAAATACGATGCCGACTCAGCCACTGACTGGACAGGTTACTGGTGAGCTCTGGCAGTATGAACTAGCTGTATCTAGAAAGATTGACGGTAATACTCAGTTGTATCAAGCGGCTATATATTATATGTGACGTAATTGCCCATCTCGGTTACTTTGTCCCGGTGACTATCACTGAATGACAGTGGAACCGAGGAATAGGTATTTTTGGAACCGGTTCCTATTAAATTTAAAAGTGGTCACAAACACTAACTGGGCGAAGCCAAATCAAAAGTCGCCCGCAGGGCCTAGCAGCAAAAACCTGCGGAGCGGATTTTTAACTGCTGGTTGTTACATTAATGTTTCTTACAGATGATGAGTATCCACTAAGCAGAAGGAAACTAATATGTTCTAATGTAAATATGTAATATATTATATTACCTTACTTATATTGTTCTCCTATGACAGCCTCCGTGGTGGAGGAGTAAGGCTCTCGACTTGCAATCTGGAGAAGGCGGGTTCAAACTTACAACATAACCCAATTGGGGATGCCATAGTCTCATTGGCTCCATACGGTTGAGAGCAGTTGGGACTAAGGCGGTATTCACATAAAAAAATACACTCCACACGGCATTTCTAAAAGTTACTTAGACCTTGAGGGAAATTATATTTAATTTTTCATTTAAAGACCCCGTACGAAGTTTTTGTTATAATAATATTTTTAAAAATCGTTTGAATATTGTTACTTTGTATTTTATTTGGCTGCTAGATTTATTTAAAATGCTTGCCTCAATGTTGTTTATGGTGTAACGGTAATCTTCGCAAAACCGCGTTGGGCGGCAAATTGTAACGATATTCTTCGCAAAACCGCGTTGGGCGGCAAATTGTAACGATATTCTTCACTAAACCACGTTGGGTGGCAAATTATAACAGTTATACCTACCGTTTTATCCTTTTACTTGTCCGCCATCCAAAAGTAATACATATGTTCTCATAATTAAAATATAATATTTGATCCCTTTCGGAATGTGGGTAGTTCAATGAAGGAAAACGGAATTTCCAAGTAACTAGATGCAGATTTATTAAGACTCAATTTTACAAAAGGTAGAGCATGAAAATTATTTAATAAATCTACAGGGGTGGTTGATCACCTATGATGAATCAATTAATGTTTAAGCTCGATTCTCGGAAACATGTGGTATAACCCAAAATGGTTGCATTACAATAAAAATCCTGAAGGGCGCCTGTATAATTACTTTACATATTTAGAAAAGGATTAATGAAATGCTAAGCTAAATTAAACAAAGTTAGGAATTATCTCATGATGATTAATAAAATTATTCGCTCACGCGTAATTATGACCATGACCTTCGACGGCTTGAAGTCCAGCTGCTCAAACACGAACTCTCAGGAACCAACTGACGAAACTTCACGTCACTACTCTCCTTTTTTTTTTTTTTTACAGTTAATACCGCACAAGAGTCCCAACTGCTCCCGTCTGGAGCCAGTGAGACTATGGCATCCCCAATTGGGGTATGTTGTGAGGCTGAAGGTAGTGGGGAGGGGAAGGAGATAGGGAAGAGGAAGGTGGGGAAGTACCTGGCTATTCAGATCTGGTCACTAAACACGGCTAAAGCCATTTCAAGCAACGTTTCAATTCTGAATGGTGGTCTTACACCAGGGCGATACTGATAGTATCTTGCACTCTGGAACGTGCCGCAAATATACTATATATTATTTTAAATGAATAAATTGTGAAATAACACAAATTAATCAAATAAAATTTATTTGCGCACGCCGGGTTCGAACCCGCGACCTTCGGATTGTGAGTCGAGAGTCTTGCCTCGGGACCACGGAGGCCGTCGAATAATAACGCCTGCCTGTATAATAACGGCCGGCTGTAAATACTCTCAGGCAAACGCGTGGCTAGAACACTAGAATCAAATCGCTAGAAAAAGCAGGTACTGGCCCCAAACTGCTGCAATGGTAGATGTATTTACACATACTGCCATAATTTTCAAACATGATATATTTAGTAAAAACATTTCCTCAAGTTGTAGGTTGTAGTTTGGTTGATACTTTATGGTCATAATTATCGTGTTGCTATTAAATACTACTATTTATTACCACTCAAACTAAATTATACACTACCCAACAGAGAGCATTATTTCAATATAATTGATTTCACCAAAACAGTTTTAACCCCTTAGGTCTCCCGCCTATTCTTTTGGAAGGTAAAAATATTTCTGCCTTTTAATAAAATCCGAATAAATGGAATATTAGTTTGATTTTAGGTTTTCACAGCCAAAAGTATTTTTGTTATTTATTTTTAAGGTGTTATACCGTGTTGCGCTACCTCCTTCTTTAGCCAACGTTTCGGACAGCGTTACAGTGTCCATCATCAGGGCAGATGAGCCGACAGGTAGCGGCAGGTAGCGCAACACGGCATAACACTCCAAAAATAAATAACAAAAATAGAATATTTCTGAACACATCTGAAAACTACAAACTGTTTTTGAAAGGGGATGAAATACGCTCTCTAATTTTATTCTTCGAAATAAACTTATAATTTTTGATATTTAAAAATTTTGAATGCAAACGTAAACAGGTATTTCCCCGCCTTCTTCTTCCTCATCTTCTTCCCCTCCCCACTACCTTCAGCCTCACAACACACCCTAATTGGGGATGACATAGTCTCACTGGCTCCAGACAGGGGCAGCTGAGACTCTTGTGAGGTATACATATAAAAAATAAAACTTAAAGGCTCACCTTACCTTTTTCTAACTAAAATTTCTGATAACGAAAACAAATAAAAACCTTTGAACCTTTAATAAAGCAAATGTATTATAAAGGTTTTCTTCAACTCTTTTTTCATGTAAAAATAATTAATTTAAAAAATTCCCAACGTTTCATAGTTTTCATTTAAATAGCTTTTCATAAAGGTGCAAATTTTAATTATTTTGTGGTTAACTTTTTGATTTGAATATAAAGCTTTTTTCACTTTCTAACACCGTTTATAGTCATTCAGGAAGACACACCGAGACCTATATAAGTTGTTCCGAAAAGCAAACAAATAAGCCTGAGGGGTTAAATCTAGCAACTTTCAATCTGTTTGAGACATTACATACAGGCTCTCTTTACCAAAAATAGTTTGCATTAAATTTTAGCTTTCTAAGCTCAAATCAACGAAAAACTTAGAAACTAATGATAAATATATCTTATTTTAGCAGACCCGGCCACGCGTTACTGTGGCTAATGAAACTCAACGCCATTTGTTAATTTGCATGCAAATCAAATCCACACCGCCTGCTTGCCGACCCTATCACACATTCATATATATTTCAACCAATTTGCACAAAACCTTGAAAAATTATATAATTAAACCTTTCTCATGAACCTATCTATTGGTGAAAACAGCATAAAAATCCGTTCAGTAGTTTTTTAGTTTATCGCGAACAGACAGACGTGCCGAAGGACTTTAATTTATAATTTGTAGAGATGTAGAGATAGAGATACATTAATCACAAAGTCAGCACGCAAGATTAGTTCAATAACACTTGAATACATAATTATTAATTATTTTAAACAAATTTTTATTAAACATTTGTATTAAAAATAAACATTTATAGCTATGAAGGGGTAGTATTGTACCAAATTGCACTCAATTTTACACTCGTTAAACCAACTACATTGAAAATATAATTTGCTATTGTGGTTCAATGAATTGATATTTGCTAAGTGTCCGTAATAATTCATTTGTTAGAGTGTTTTTAGAAATATGCTGAAAACTGGTATTCATGAAAAAAATAATTTTTTCATTGAAGAAGAAGAAGATAACACTTATAATCTAAATGAAAATATGAAAGAAAACAAGACACAGAAAAATAGAAAAAGACAATGGTCGCAACTGGGACTCGAACCCAGACCTCTCGTCTAATAACCCAGACCTCTCGTCCAGATTATAAGTGTTATCTTCTTCTTCAATGATATATTACGTTGATGGGAATAACCTTCAAAAGTTATAAAAAGAGAGTTTTTCTTATAAAAAAATAAATAATTTTTTAAATTTACTTTTTTTTTTTTTTTTTTAATTTTTTTTTATATCTGGACACCGCTACTAAATCACAAACTTGGTAAACCATTTGGGCTGACCTGTGGCGGCGTTATCCAATAAATGGTTCCCAGTGCAGCGGTACCCATACCCATATATTCCAATAAAATTGAAAATTATTCTATCTAATAATATAGACTTCACTTAGTCCTATTTATTGTAAAGCTTTCTTGTTATAATTTTAATCAAAATGGCTTCACTAAAAGTACGACAATTTTTACTGGATTAAAATGCATTCTGTAAATAAAATCCAATAAGGCAAATTATAATAAATCAGTCAGCGAGCTCATATTGCAGATCGTAAATGCAGCGAAACCTTCAGAGGATATACCCGAGAGTAAAGGAGCGGAAAACGGGACAAAACGGATTCTCTCCATTTCCGCCGGAATAAAGCATGCTTTAAAATGACGGCGAATAGCATCGTTGGTCCTTGCAACATCCTCGCTAGAAACTAGCAAATAAGATGATTAATTCTAAAAATAAGTATATATATTTTTTACATTTAAACTCTACAAACTCTAAACCAAAACTTTGGTAATTCCGTTATTGGTCACCTCACCATAAAATTCACAAAAAAATCTAGAAAAAATTGACCAAAACTTACACGATTAATTTATTTTTAGTTAAATATAATTATAATATTCTCGGGATCAGCAAAGAATAAGCACCTACACTTCATTTTTAAAAGTTTTAAATTCGGATGTAGTCTTTGCGAGTTCTTGAGGTCTTGTCAAACTAAGGGTATCTAATCAAGCATTTTTACATCTATATGCCAACCTGTGCATCTGATAACTTTGAGGAATATTCTAACTGCCTCGCTTCCTTACAAACAATAATTGACGATAAAGATTAAATTAATACAATTATTATTGGAGACTTCAACGCCAATCCCGATTCATTCTTTGGAATGGAGCTTTTATCTTTTAAAATATCAGGGGATTTAGATAATCGCGACTTCAAAAAATTCTGGAACAAGTTTAATAAACCGTTAAACATGCGCTGTAAAATCTCGTGCTTTAAATATTACCGGCACAAAGCACTCTTTCCAGGGTGAATTGCCTAATACCAAAAAAAAAAAAAAAACTCGTGCAACATAAACGGAGAGACGAATCCGGAAGTAATTGCAAACATTTTTAAAGAACGTTTCGCAACTACCACGCCGACTATCGTCTCAAACGAAACGCATTTGACTGCTTATGAAGATATCGGTTCCATCGTCACAACTAACATGATAAAATCGGCTATTAGTAACATGAAATCTGGAACGTCTGCGTGGATGACGGTTTAAGCATCGAACACGCCAAACATGCAGGGGCGGCGATTATGGAACTACTGGCTTTTCATCGATATTTTAAAGAGTGGCTATCTACATGACAAAAACCATTATCATATCGATAATAAACTCGAAACTGACAAATATAACTTTACAGGAAAACTACAAACCGATATCCATTGCTACGGCCATCGCTAGAATATTTGAACGAGTTCTCTTGGATCAGGTCGGATCCCACATGAATACTAGAGACAATAAGATGGGTTTCAAGAGAGAGTGCTCTACGGACTCGGCTATATTTTGCGTAAAACGGACGTTGGAACACTACAGGAAGAAGAAAACAACAACTTATGCATGCTTTCTGGACCTTAGTAAGGCTTTTGACCGTGTTTCACACCCCTTATTATGGAAAAAACTAAAGAAAAGAGGTATACCATGGAAAGTGGTAATAATTTTCGAAGCTTGGCATCGTCAACAGGAAAACCTTGTAGAGTGGAAAGATGGATTTTCAGAACCTTATTTCCTGAAAATCGGGGTCAGACAGGGAGGATGTATGTCCCCATTACTGTTTAACATATACATGGATGAACTAACCCACAGGTTAAACAATGCTGGAGTGGGCTGCTACATCGGAAGAAAATGTATCAACAATATGAACTACGCAGACGATATGGTTCTGATGGCACCGTCAATAAAGGGATTACGAATCCTCCTGAAGATCTGTGAAGAATTCGCACACGAAACCAACATGATTTATAATGCGAAAAAAAACAGCACTGTTGGTCATAAAACACGGGGAAGGCCCAAAAAATATTCCACCCGCATTTTGAACACTGAGCTTCTGAAAATAGTAGAATCCACAAAATATCTAGGACACGTCATCAATTATAAATTAACGGGTGATGAAGATATTGAGAGGCAGAGGTGAGTACTGAGCATAAAATGCAACATGCTCAGTAGAAGATTTCGGCTTTGCAGCCCGCGGTTGAAAATGGCGCTCTTCCTAGCTTTTTGCACCACCCTGTACACATGCGAGCTCTGGGCAAACTTCAAAAAAAGAATTATGGAAAAGCTTCGGGTGCAATATAACAATACATACCGTTTAATGTTCGGACTTCCCAGGTACTGTAGTGCCTCTTCAATGTTTACAGAAGGGAGAGTTCCAGGATTCAAAGCTCTATTAAGAACAAGGATTGCAGGACTGAGGGGAAGAATAAACCACTCCAGAAATGTTCTCATAATAGAAGCCCGTCTGACTCCAGGATCGAGCATAGAAGAATATTGGAGAAAGACACTGGCTCCCACAATCTCAGATCCGATGGACCAACAAGAACCCAATTAAAGATTTTATCATATTTATTATGAATACTTATTATTAATGGTACTTTCTTTTTATTTTTATTTTTAATTTATTTACAGCTCTCTGAATTTTATTTTATTATTATTTTTCATTCTTTCCTGTGTTTCTTTACTTTCGATTCAATTTTTAATTTCAATTCTGTCTCATATTTACTCTCATTTATTTATAAATACCTGTGTTTTCAATGTACTTATACTCTATATGGGATGTGTGGGATTGCACTCACCTCCCCACATCCTGGAATAAGACCATTATTATTATTAATCGACACACAAGGTAGGACTAGTAAGGACCTATTTCAATGTCACCACTTACAATCAAATAATGAAGCAAACTCGCCATTACCTCGCCTACATAGTTTAGCAAACAAACATACCAATGATGTTGACATTTTTTATGTAACAAATTCGAATTTTTAAATTTTATATAAGGACCTATTTCAATGTCACCACTTTACAATCAAATAATGAAGCAAACTCGCCATTATCTCGCCTTCATAGTTAAGCAAACAAATATACCAATGATGTAGACATTTTTTATGTAACAAATTCGAATTTTAAAATTTAACGAGATGAACTAAAAATAAATTAGATACTGCTCGAAAACATCTTGACCTTTGAAATAAATGAACATTTTCTTAACAAGTATTTCTGTAGGCCCAGAAATAATAATAAACTAAAGTGCCTATAAATACTGATTTAAGGTTCAGAATTTCCTTCTTACGAACCCGTTTTAGGTTATTTTTATTTGTATATCGTGACAAATTAATTTCTTTAGAAAATGATCGTAAAACATTTAATTATTAGTCTATAAACTTCACAAGATAAAATAAAACAAGCTCCTTGCGATGAATTTTTCTTGCATAAATCAAAACAGGCTGCGGTGTTAAGCGGTAATTTAAACCTTACCGGCATCTACGTAGGAAGTGTTATTGTTAGCGGCCTGATAAAGAATTTTATGCAACGTGGTGCATCGCCTTAAACAATTTTTTTGTCACAAAGTTATTTCTGATAATTTCAGTTTAATATTCTTATTTTTTTTATCCAATTGTAAGTCACTTTAAGGAAATAAATTACTTTTTTACAATTGTAAACGTTATGTAACCAATGTAAAAATGGCTCATAAAAGAGTAAATAAAATAAATTTAAAAATTCTCAAAATAAATAAACCGCACACTTATAGCTGATTTTATAATTCCGACGGTAACGACACATGGCATCTAATGTCTTTAAAACGAGTGAAGGAGATGCAAGAAAATGATTACTTTTTTTCCATTGGAGAAAGCAGAAAGGAGAAAGCAGTCTCACTATTATGTAGTTTGTATTTATAAGAAAGAGCTGCAGCATTATTGTGATAAGGAAAATACGTTTATTACCTTTTTTGTGCCGTTGCCGTGCCGCGGGAATCATAAAAGTGCCGTAATCGCGGGAATCATAAAAGCGCCCATGTCTCAATGCTGTCAGCAAAAATCTAATGATTCCTTTATAATTTAATGAAAACAAATAACTTTGTGTACACCACTATTTAATCAACAATATCAACATGTTTCGAAAACTATGTTTTCGTCGTCAGGATAATAAGTTAATAAAAATAACAAAAGACAAACAAGTATAGACTAATTAGAACATAGACAAAATAATAGAAAGGAGAGATGATTAATTACTTAAAATATATCATAAAAAACAATTACATAAAATAAAATATAAAAATTATTTTAGAATGGGTTAAAAAATTACATTAATAATATTTTGTCTATGTTCTAATTAGTCTATACTTGTTTGTCTTTTGTTATTTTTATTAACTTATTATCCTGACGAAGAAAACATAGTTTTCGAAACACGTTGATATTGTTAATTAAATAGTGGTGTACACAAAGTTATTTGTTTTCATTAAATTAATGAATTTGCGAATTTTGAAGAAAGAGATTCCTTTATATTTTACGCTTATTTCAATGGATCGAAATATGGTCTACCTCTGTAATAAAAAGTAAAGATAGCAAAAAAGATGACAAAAATCTAATGACTCTTTTATATTTCAATGAGTCGAGATATCATCTATGATAAAAGATGGTAAAATCCAATAAAACTATATTCAAAATGTAAAGAATATTCTCAATCCATTTACTCCAAATACTTAAGTAAGAATTTAGAAAAATTCGGGTGTAGCAACCAGTTATTGTTTTTTTTACAATGGCCCCACACAGGAGGTAAGGAAAATAATTTCCCCCAGGGCCAGGCATCTTTGAGGATGCTGTGGGGAGGGTATTTTAGAGAAAAATAAGGAGAGGATGTTCTGGGAAGGAAAAAGGTATGAGGTGTGGGTAAGAATCTAGTAATCAGTGGATCCAGGTGTTACGGACGTGTAAATCCATCCCTTCCACTGCGGTGCAAGGCGATGGGTTGAAAAAATCCTGCAGGAGAGGCAAAATGGTCTTCTTCAATCAATCACTCTTGATCCGGCCTGCCACACAATAAGTGGGCAGATGCATCCAACACTAAGGCCTGGATAAACCTCACCCTGTGTGACCCCTGTGGCACCAAATGTAGCGAACCACTTGTGATGACCTATGACAGAGGTGTTGGTTATCCAATAAATGGTTACCGGGGCGGCGGTACCCATTCTCGCCTCCCAAACTGAAAGTATATGTAGTATCAATAATAAGAATAATAACAGCTTTTGTTTTAAAAAGACGGAATAAAATTCACGGTATAACGTTAGATGCTACTTAAATGAAATTATTTCTCGAGAACAAGAGCCGAGTAAAACATTGTGAGTGCAGTCTTGCACGTTTGCAAATTGTTTTTTATTAAATATAAGTTTAATGAACTCATTCATTCGTTCTCGTGTAAAACGTAAAATATCCACACCGCAAAAACAACACTTAGCAAATGTTAAGTCCACGAATGTAAAAAAGACTAGATTGGACCCCATCTCAAAAATTTTGGCTTTTTTCTTCAAAACTTTAATTTGGATTTAAGGCCAAAATACGCGACCGAAATTGTTATTTTTTCATTTAAATTTATCTGCAGCTAATTTCCAGTACGCATGTATGATATTTTATTTATTTATGGCTTAAATTATGACTTGCAGGCCATAAAATAGTTCTAATTTGCTTGATTTTAGAGGCAATCTTGGGATTTATGATTGCATTTAAAAAAATTGCCCTTACTAACCGCCTTAACATAATGACAGCATTTTTTTATCAAAATTTCAAAAACAAAAATTTCGAAAAGTTGTCACTGGTCACTCAGACAAGTAACCAGCCAACCCCTCATTCCACCCCTACCTGTCCAAAATCTACAAAATTTTGCACGTTTTAGTAAAAAAAATAATCAAATATTTTACCGGAGACCAAAATTTCATTCACATTTTTTACCCCAAACAATGTCAGGAATCACTGGTTAAAGTTAGTCAAGTATATTCCTTACTACCCTGTACATCCATTCAGTGGCTGAGTCGGCATCGCGTTTGGGTCCCATCCAGGTGTCGTGAGTTCAATTGTGGTAGTAAGAGATTTTAAAATATTGTCAGATTAACCGCAACCCGAGTTTATTTGTCTTTCCTTAAAAACAAAGTATATCTGATAAGTTAGTCGCGTTTTTATTTAAGTTATCCTTTGCATAAGCTATCAAGAGGATGGTGAAATACCTCCGCAACCAAATGTGGATTAAAAATTTTATAAAACATATCTTACAAAATAAATGTGCAAGCCAACGTAAAAGGTCTCAAAGCAGGATGTATAACTTTTTTTATTTCTTGAAATAATACTTTACTTACTTTATACTTGTGACTCTATAATAAATATAAGTAATGCATCCTATATATATTCTCATACTATACATATATATATTACTACTATAGTACGGGCATATGTCTAGTTTGGTAGGCGAAAAGCCTGTAATTTTTTTTTTTTTTTATTATACAGGGTGCGGCAGCAAAACTTCCTTTTTTAAAATGCGCGCTATTCAGTCGGTTGATGTCGTAGCGGAGCGCTAGTGATCTTGTTCGAGAGGCGAAACCATAAAGTTTTTTTCTGACACAATTTAGTCGCCATCATACGTTGGAACAGTGAGGAGCTTGCGTTTGCCGTTGAGGCCTACTTTTCGAACGGATGTTCTGTGATCGCAACCCAGCGCGCCTACGACGTGCACCTAGGACGTCACCTACCTGATTTGATTTTCAAAAACTAAATCAAACAAAATTTAGGTATGTGCCTACATTTAAAAAAACAAATAAAAATTATCTGATTCATACGATGGGTTTTATTAAGTTTTGAAAAACAGCCGCACCTTAAAGGCGCGCCGGGTTGCGATCACAGAAAATCCGTTCAAAAAGTAGGCCTCAACGGCAAAATCACGCTCCTCACTGTTCCAACGCATGATGGCAACTAAGCTGTTTCGGGACAAAACTTTATAGTTCCGCCTCTCGAACGAGATCACTAGCGCTCCGCTACGACATCAACCGACTGAATGGCGCACATTTAAAAAAGGAAGTTATGCTGTCGCACCCTGTGTCACACAACGTTAATTACATATTGCAAATTTTATATTAAATTGTACTCCCTAACTTGATCACACAATGAGTTTCTTGACTCTAAGTAATGCAATGCATTGGGGTATTTACAGTACACTCCTTTTAAACAAATTAAAACGAAAAACTTATTACTAGGGGAGGATTTTCTAGTTTATTACGTAACAATGTTTAATGCCCCCAGTTCCTCTAACTTCAAGCAGCTTTTAATTTATTTTGATATTCGTAAGCATTTTCCTAACCACAAGTTATTAACTTAGGAAAAACAAAGTTATATTAAATGTGCTTGAATGCTGTTTTGGACCTCAACGTCGGATTATTATTTTTAATAACCTATAAAATAAGATTGTTGAAACTAGCGAAAATAAAATGGAGTGCAAATGGATTTTTCAACATGTTTTAATGAGTTATTTATCTTTAAAGCCATATTTATTATTTAAGCAAGCACGCGGCCATCAAAATTTGAATTGAGCATTAAAAAATAAAAGAGAGCTAAAAAAACTTTAATAATGGAATAAAAAATGTGCAACTTCCGTGGTTGAGGTTAATGCTCTCGAATACGAATCCGGAGGCCGCTAATTCAAATTCCAAAATATATAAAAATCCAAAAATAAATATATTTTTTAAAATTAATTTCAGTTGTGTCTGTCCTGCGAACCTCTGTTTCAATGAACTCTAGAACTTGGATTTGCTTTGAATTTAATTGAAAATGATTGAAGTGTCATTTTCAAAAGTGGAACTGATTGTGTTGAAAATTGAGACAAGCGATGAAGTAGGTAGAAATTAGAATTATAATATCCAGTGATCTTTCACTGGAATGTGATAGTATATATTATATTTGTGGCATGTTCTAGGGTGAAAGGTATTCTCAGTATCGCCCTGGTAAAAGGCCACCAGAATTGAAACATTGTCGATTGAAATCGTAAATGCGCATTTAATCACCAGGGGCCTTAGCACGGTCGATCAATAAGGATTGATAGGATTACTTTCAGTAACTTCTCATCGTTCTATAGGACAACTGCAGATCGCTAACGTACAAACAACAGTTGACATTGAATATATTAAAAAACACTCAGTCATTGGGAACTGTTATTTATTCGTTAGCAATCTGCAATCATGCTAGGGAACGATAAGAAGTTACCGAAAATTATCTTATTAATCCTTACCGATCGACTGTGCTAGGGTGCCAGAACTGACTAGTGCCCACCTCCATCTTCGCATTACAAATCTGTATAATATTTAAAGTTATAATAATGTCGTTTCACATTTTGAAGTTATGTTAATGTCTTCAATTACATTGGGATAAGTTTCTTTTAAGTAATTTGAACACCAGTTATCAAAAAAATTCATAAAGCCACTGGAGGTGAGATACCGAAGATATTGAAATACAAGAGATATGCTATGATGGCCGCCCGACCGTCAACGGACTACCGTCTAATGGGCGTTGTTTGAATTCGAAAAGAATTCGTTCATTAAGTTGATTTTTTTAAGGTGTGCAGTAGTATTGGTTAACAGTATAGTTTGAATACGAAAATAATTCGTTCATTTGTTTTACTTGAGCTCCAAACAGAAAAATAACTCCCTGAGGAAAATAATTTCCCTCAGGGCCTATGTCATCTTTGGGTACGCTGTGTGGGTTTTTTTTTAAGGAAAATAAGGGGAGGAGTTCTGGGAAGGAAAAAGGTTTAAGGGGTGGGTAGGAATCTGGGGTTCAGTGTGTCCTGGTCATCCGCCTCCAAGACCTAGAACAAACCTCACCCCACGAACCCGGGCACCCCTGCTAAATCACCAAACGTAGCGAACCACTTGGGGTGACCTATGGCCGAGGTGTTGGTTATCCAATAAAGGTTCTCGGGGCGGCGGTACCCGTTCCCGCCTCCCAAATTGAGTTAAGTTTTGAAGGTGTGAAGTATTGGTTAACAATATAGTTTAAATAGGGAAAGAATTCAGTTATTTAGTTGATTTTTTTAAGGTGTACAGTAGTATTGGTTAACAATATCGCCGACACGAGGAAATACAGTCCCACCCAAAGATATTGAAATTTATAGAGATATGCTATGATATCCGCCCGACTGTCGCTGGAACTACTAATGGGAATAGTTTGAATACGGAATTTAGATGATTTTTCGAAGTTGTGCAGTAGTATTGGTTAACAATACAGTTTGAATACGGAAAGAATTCGTTTATTTAGTTGATTTTTTGAACGTGTGCAATAGTATTGGTTAAAAATATCGGCGACACCAGGAAACACAGTGCCACCCAGTAAAAACTTCCGATAGCACATCTCTTATGTTTAAATATCTTTATATTTAAATCTTTATATTTAAATACCTATATAGAGGTACCCAGTACCCATCCAAAAGATAATCTTAATATATATATTTCTTCTGTCCGTGTGTATGTCACTGAACTCCTCCTAAACGGCTGGACCGATTTTGATGATTTTTTTTGTGTGGGTTCAAGGGGATTCGAGAATGTTTTAGATTTACAATTTGGTCCACTGGAAAATTTTCTTTTGCATTGGATCCGGCAGACTGTGCTACCATCGCAGTATCGAATATTCAATATTATTCTATTTTAATTTTAGTTTGTCCCGACAGTTGTGTACAGGACAACGTCTGTCGGGTCCGCTATAAATAAATAAAATAAATTGTGGAACATTCCAGAACACTCTCGAATGTTGTCCTGAGCGAAGCCGTGTAACCCAGCTAGTAAAGCAATATATTTAGAATTATTTTGGCATCACCGCTGTTAGCAAAAAAAGTTAAGTGGGTTATGGCTGCGAATAGTGTCCATTAGAACAATCCACTTGGCTGGCGTTCCCTGGTCACATTAATAGCTGATGGGACTTGGAAGACGAGGAGGTAGCCCATCTTGATTATATCAGGTTAGAGCGGGAGCTAATCGCATTTCAGGAGGTACGACAAATTCACTTGCCATTGAAAATTACCTTGGATCAGGTTTGGAGTATTTTTCTCTCCGAAATAATCTACCTTCTACGTACCCAGTAATTGATATTTTTAATACAATCAATAAAACAAATACCATTTGATGAATGGAGGAAAATGTTTTAATTTTTTTGTGATGTCTACAAGATAGAATGGAAAAAACGCAAAACTCTTTTAAAAATCACGAAATCACGTGTTTGTTAAAATAAACCCTAAGAAATTTTTACAAAATAAATGGGTACATTTTTTATGTGAATACCGCACAAAGGTCCCAGCTGCTCCCTACCGCCTAGAGCCAGTGAGACTATGACATCCCCAATTGGGGTATGTTGTGAGGCTGAAAGTAGTGGTGAGGGGAAGGAGACGGAAAAGAGGTAGGTGAAGAAATACGTACATACGAAAATTGTGAAATATCACAATTCAATCAAATAAAATTAACTTGTGCACGGTGGGATTTGAACTCGCGACTCTCAGATTGCTAGTCGAGAGCCTTACCCCTCTACCACAGAGCCCATCAAATAAAATTAAAATAATTTTCTGGTAAAAAAATGTCACATTACGGGCAGGTACTTTATTGCTTGAACTAAATACATGACGCATCAATTACAATTTTGAAAAATGAATAAAAATAATTTTCTGTTAAAAAATGTTATTTTAGTTGGATACTTATTCGCTTGACCGAGTTTTTTAATATTAATTTGAATTTTTAAAACTACACTTAAATTCAAAGCACCAGAGTTACAATCATTTATACTTACCCACAACCAAAATTAGTGTGTTTGTAAATATTGTTTATTTCAACGCAAAAAAATAAAATATGAATGAAAAAATTAAAAAATAATTCTGTTCTGGATCAATTAATTCCGCAATCACGGTACATGGTCGCTTAGCTTTTAGGGTTTCCAAAAATAAAATATTTTCATTACATATTATTTCTGATCACCTTTTGATTCGATTGACTGATTTGCATTGCAAAAAACCATGAAAGCGTGAAAGCGTGGGTACCAATTTTCCTTTTCATGAATATATTAATTACTGGTTTTGAATATGTGGATCTGAAACATTGGAAATATTTAAAAATATTTTTTCGGTGATCAATATTTTTACCACTTTGCCACAGTTATGAAATATTAACCTGAACGAAGCTCCAAATATCCCAAAAAAATGACTAAATTTTCAACAATCTCAGTGGTGCGTCTAAAACTCTGAAGTTCTTCATCCATCGGAGCGTTTCCTCACAACAACAACACCCTCTCATATTCTCGGGCCAAAATTTGGCCAATTTGAAGAGGTATTTTACATTATTTATTGGAATTATTTAAAAAATTCCCGCGCATTGTATACTTCAATTTATCACAAAGATAACTTAATACTTTCACTTTTTATCAAGAGATGTCACCCATCTCTTATGATTTATGTGTTATTGACATTTCTCAAAACTTTGAAACCTTTCTTACAAATCATTGATCACGTGTTAAATCATTAATCACGAATTAAATTTTTTATCTGATTTATCAAATATCGTGATTATAAAATAGAGTGTAGACTACAAATAGATGTCATAATATTGAATATTCTCCAAATAGAGACTACGTTCGCCAATTTTAAAGTACGTAATACACAGAATTAATGCATTTATAAATTTTACAATTTTTTTATGAATCCATTCTCAACTGATGTAGAACCGAGCGGCGTTTTATTTGCGAGGAATACTGCATTCTACGTCACGGGTGTGACGCTTAGATACTCGCGTACACTAAGAAAAACATTACACTAAGACGGCTTGCTGTATGAGACGACCTACTGTCCTGGGTTGTTCTTCTTATAGATGTTACGTTTGCTATCTCACAAATAATTTGCACATGTTAAATGCTATTCCTTGGCTTTTACTACGTTTGCCGTGTAATGGAAACATTGTCCCTTCACACACAGGGCATTGAGGTACGTGAGGGCATCTTGCGCCATCATTTTCCTACTGGTAGGACACGATCTTACTCGACGCATGGCAGTTGAGTACTAACTAAATCGAAGACAAATACAATTGTAATTGTTATTTTTGGCTTAGCATCTTTTAGATTTCTACCACGTATCCTATATAGTACATATAACGTCATTGATATAAACGGTTAAATATGTGTGCATTCAGTAGCTCTCTAATACTATAAGCAGTTTATATGTCAGTATATTAAAATTCGGAGTTATGATTTTTTGAAAGAGGGCGGGAAATTTCAAATCGAGGCTCAAAAATTCCAGTGAGTTCAAGATTGTAAACGATTATATAGGGGAACGCTCCAGTAGTCGTGTATGAAAAGTTGTATAAAGATTGAAGATCTGAAAGCTTTAAAAAAACTATGACGTTCAAATGGCGATTCGCCTGTATTTGCGCTAAGACCACAAAATATGAAAGCAATGATTCTCTTCTTCCTTTTCCAACGACTAGTAGTAGCATTTTAATTATTTGTCAGATCCATTAGTGCCTTATTTGTTATTTATTAATATCCCAATCGTGGCCTAGTTTTCTTGTAAGACTTCGGAACATCCTGATAATCTAAGTACGTAATTATGGGTAGAAGCCTGTCTCCGCCAATAAACTGATATCACGTAGAGATTTAGCGCCAGAGTCAAAGGAGAGGTCAAAGGCAAGAACCTTGTTCGGTTATTTCTTGTTTAGATTTTCACTTATCAAAGGAGACGACGAATTGTTTTATCACACTTCAATTTAACGTTTCATCAATCCTTCACCAAAAAACTATAAATATATTAAAAATAGCTAAATTTCTTTAAAACTACTCTAAACAAATTGCACTCGCGATTGGTACAAAATGATAAAATTATATGTCAAAGTATTAAAAAAATTTGGAATATTGAATGATATATTGAAAACTTGCTAAGTGATTGGAAATAGGTACATTCATATAATAAAGAATAAAATAAAGAATAAAATAACGATAAATTTTGTTTATGTCAGAGAGTTGAGTGCAATATTCAGTCTGCCATATAAAAGTATGCATCTAAAAAATTATATGATGTAAAATTGAATACAAGATAAAATAAAATAAAATGGTGAAACGTATTTAGGACTTTAGGACTTGGTGGTTCAAGGTGAATTGTAGGAGCGTGCCCTCCCACGGGGTGACGGCCAGTCCGATCTCCGGCAACGCTGAGCGGCAAAGAACCCATGTGCTCTTCCTGCGAGGCGCTGCATTGCCAAGGGAGGCTGAACAACGCCCAACGTTCTAGGAGTGTGTTCAAGACGCCTAGTCTCCTTACTTCAGTAGTTAGTTACAAAAAGCAGCATCACCATAAAAATATTAATTATAGTAATAAAACAATAACTCAGTTACATTTATTTTATTGCGGAAGTGGTATAAAACAAAGTATAATGTATTTTAATGATAATATTACACAACAAAGTGTTTCATTTATGAAAATATAAAAATCAATCCATATAAAAAAGTGTATTGTGGGCGTTTTTCGTGTTCCAAATATTTGCCAATATTTGCAAATATTTAGGCCTATATGTCTTTACAAAACAGTGTTTTCGAAATATCTACGACTTCAGGCAAGCGTAGGTGGAAAAATGGAAAAATTTCTTCCATTCTAATTTATGTGGAAGGCACTTCTGGTATTATATGTGTGTTGTCACTGATGACCTAAATGATAAAAATGACATAGAACGCCAAAGAAGAGTACTAAGCGAACCAACACGCTCGCCAGGAGATTCTTCAGGTGCAGTCCTCCGGTGAAAAAACAACTATCCCAGACATACCGATCGAGCTTTTCCACTAGCGAACTGTCTGGACGAGGCTATTGGGTACTACTATCATACAAGTATCTCACTATAATATTTAAACGGTATAAGAATGATAGAATTCTGAAAAAAAAATTCTTTTAAAATAATAGAGTACTACATTAAGCAACTAGCGATCGCTTCCTAAGAAAATAAAACCAAATTGATCATTTCTAAGGAGCCGTATTTCGTGGAAAATCTTCTCAAAATAATTTCACTGGGTTTTTATAAACTTTATTCTATTATAAAACTAGATTTTTTTCAATTCGTCTTGAAATTGTAATCTGTGTTACGTTTTCCAAATCAAAAAATCTATAAAAATTGATTAATTAATTTCAAACCCATAGACTAATTAGTTCTGTGACGTTGAAAATTTTGACAAATACGTGAAACAGCACATACCCGAAGGATTTTAACAAGCAATTTCTGAGTAAAGAAAGTAGTGCTCATTTTGCTACCCGAAGATATTTTCTTCTATTAAAAACAAAAAAATATATTTTTCAATCACACCTCGCCACTGATCACCGCTTAATCGCGACGGAATTTAGTGATAAGCGCGTTGTTTCGTGGGTTACCGTGCTACTGGAACGAGACAGAGGCTATAGCAGTTGCGACGTGTGAATTTTTTTGAAGTGAAACTTCTTTAGCCTCGTTGTGATTTGAAACTAGGATTAACCGGAAATGGCACATTACAGTGCCTACAAAGCTTTTGTGGGTACTGTAATGTAATGTAACAAGTCATTGACCGCTTTAATTATGATCTTACTTCTCAAGGTTCCTATTGGTTGAGATTTGTTTTCGATCCTATTGGTACCGCGTGTGAACTGCATTCGATTTTTTGTTTTTAATTGAAAAAAATTTCATCAAAATTACATTTTGCTGAAATGTAATTTTGCAGCAAAATTACATTTTTTATATACTAGCTCTACACAGGAGGCCCTGAGGGAAAAAAAATCCCTCAGGACCTATGTCATCTTTGGGGACGCTGTGTTGAGGGTCTTTTTGGGAAAAGAAGGAGATAAAGTTCTGGGAAGGAAAAAGGTACAATCGCAAGTTGGATAGGAAACTGGGGGTCAATATGTCTAGAAGTAACGGATCCATGAATCCATCCCTCTCACTGCGGTGCAAGGTGATGAATCCGGCCTGCGATGCATTAGGTAAGCAAACGCATCCGCCGCCAGAACCCAAACCTCATCCCGTGAACCCAGGCACCTCTGCTAAGACACCAAACGTAGCGAAAAGCTTGGGGTGACCTACAGCAGGAGTGTTTGTTATCCAATCAATGGTTCCCGGGGCAGCGGTACCCATATCTGCCTCCCAAATTGTAGATGCAGATCTACTATTTAAGTCCAAATTTGTTCAAAAATCGATGGTTAAAATCGTTCGTGTACATGCTATTACACTCTTTACACTATACCTATTCGCGCATTATATGTGGGTTTGATTAGGTATGCATTCGCAGACTTGGTTGGTAGCAAATGTCAAAATCCTTCAATTATCCCATCTAGCTAATCTTCCCATCCTAAAATGTCACCAGGAACAACGCAATTGTTGCAAGAAATTACTTTACTGTGAAGGGTGCTCAGGAGGGTGGGTCACGACTGCATGGGGAATTTTTTTTTTCTTGTTTTGATTTGTCTAATAGTGATAAAAGGGTGCTAAATGGAGATATAAAATCACGCAATTTTTTTTTTAAATATTTGGATATCATCTTCTTCCTCCGGATTGACTTTGAAATTTCACATAATATAGAAAAACCCACCCTTGTTAAATCTTAAAAAAATGTTAGATAAACGATTAATAATGAACTATTTTTAATAAAACCCGAAACAGAGGGAATATTTTCAATATTTATTAATTAAAAAAATAGATTTGATTATATTCAAACTATCTCAAGGCAGTGTATTCAAATACCAGCAAAATCCTTCTTACTCTCGAATTTCGGCATTATTTTGCGAAACTCAATGTTGGGACTTTTGTAAATGATTTTGTCAAAATATACTACACTTGTTATGGAAGATTACAAAAAATATAGTTTGGTAAAAAATAAAATTAAATTAAAAAATTTTATTTTTCAAAAACATTAAAATTTTCAAAACCTTGAAGGAAATCCGGGGAAGAAGATCGTACCAGAATTTCGAAAAATTTTTGAACATTTGACACCCTTTTATAGCTCTTAGAATTTAAAAAATAATTTTTTTTGTTAAATTACCCACCTTAGTGCTCAGTGGGCTCAGTATGAGCTCAGTGTGATTTAGAATCTCAGACAGGGCGCGCAGTAGCGCGCGCAGCTGTTTAGAATTACGATTATAAATCATTACGATTTTGAAATTAAATTTAAGTTTACACCAGAACCTGGAGACCAGTGAAGCCACATCTATAACCGTGAGTCCTTTTTCATTTATCCAATCTGGGCTTATCTTATTTTCCAGAAGCCCAGATCTGAACCTTCGATAGACACTATTCATCAGGTTTTGCGAGTGTATGCATATCGTCCCATATAACTTAGGGAGCATCGTATTTTCGGGACTGGTCTTCTGGTTAAGTGCTGCAGGGCTTCGCTCTGCAGCACTTAACACATTGCACACTTAACACACTGCAGCACGTATCTTTAAGTGCTGCAGGGCTTCGCTCTGCAGCACTTAAAGATACAGTACACTCGCAGTTTCGCGACACAAATATCATTGATGATTAATTTGTTTAAATTATTAAATTTTTTAAATTGCTTTAGTTTACTTTAATCTCAATATTTTTTCTACTTTAAAAACGATTTGAAATTTTAATTTTGTTATGTTTTTAAAATTAATGAATTTAATTGAATTGAATTAATTCAAATTTAATTGAATCATTCAAGACTCTACTCATCATCGACATTTTTTTAGTTGTGTTCATTTTTATATAATTTAAATTTGCAGTTAAGGAAATGAAAATTTATTTTACTTCAAGTATTGGTACATCTAAACGGCAATCCTTGAACGATTCCCGCTTTGAAGGAATTTCAACTGATTGAATTTTCAGCAACAATTTCCCCTGACGAATCGACTGAGTTAGGATGAATAATTACAAAGTAAATTAATTACATAATCGCCATCTACAGTTTTCTTGAAAATGGTTTTTAATCAGTAGAAAAACGTTAATTGTTCATTATTTTTTCAGCGTTAAATTTCCGTCGAAGCCTTACTCCGCTGCTGGTCACAGTGCTGAAGCTTCGTGAATCTCATTCTGCAAAAGCTTTGGAAATTCGAAACTTAGGACGAACAAAAAGGTGTCCTCTATAAAGTAATTTGGCTATCATTGAGACGCTGAGCTGCGATTTACAGGGATTCAATCGTTTGCTTTGATTAAATCACATTTTCTCGGGCGGAAAAAATATTCTGAAGGATTTTACCGCAGACGGTAAGGGATGTATTTAACTTAAATACTGACAGATCTGCCGTAATAAGATGGAGTGTGGGTGAACTGCTTATGGTCCTGCCTTCTGGAACTCTGTTACATCCCCGCTTTCTATTACGTGCGTCATTAATGACAGAAATAAGGGATGTTCGAATGGAGTTTCGGCGGTATGAATTGCGAGATTGGATCATCTCGACGATTTAAAAAATGAAATAAAAATATTTACTTTATTTATTTTTGAAGAAATCAAATTGTGTTATTTCACGATTTTTTTTTTACATCAGCTCCACACAGGAAAATAATTCCCTTTAGGGCCTATTTCATCTTTGGAGATGCTGTGTGGAGGGTTTTTTTAGGAAAGGAGGGAGAGAAAGTTCTGGGAAGGAAATGGATATGAGGGATGGGTAGGAATCTGGGGGTCAATGTGTCCAGGAGTGACTGACGTATGAATCCATCCCTCCGACTGCGGTGCAAGGCGATCTTCCAAGAGAGTGCGGTTGGAGAAGTCAAAGGAACTCCCTCAACCATTCTCTCCCAATCCGGCCTGTCATGCAGCTGTTGGGCTGACGCATCCGCCACCAAGACCTGGACAAACCTCACCCTAAGAATCAGGGCACCCCTGCCAAGTCACCAAACGTAGCGAACCACTTGGGGTTTCCTACGGCAGAGATGTTAGATTAGTTAATTAAAATAATTTATAGTCTTAACGCGGTACGTGCCAGAGTTGAAGATGCTCACGGTATCGCCCTGATGTAAGACCACCATTCAAAATTGAAACGTTGCTTAGAATGACTTTATCCATGTTTGGTGACCAGATCTGAACAGCCAGGTACTTCCTCACATTCTTCTTCCCCGTCTCCTTCCCCTCTTCACTTCTGTGAGCCTCATAACATACACCAATTGGGGAGGCCATTGTCTATTGGCTCCAGACGGCAGCAGATGGGACTCTTGTAAGGTATTAACTTTTAAAAAAATACAAAAAGTTGGCCTCAAATAAGTTAGCCTGGGCATTCTAGGGTCTGCAAATACTTTAATAGTGCACAGCTGATAAGCTTGTACAATCCGCAAGTGCGCCCCACTGTTGAAGGCTGTTTGGTCTAGAGCCTCAAAATAACTGGAAAAAAACACGGCTCTGTGCAGAAATAGGCGGTATTGATAGATTCTCAATTTGATAGACTCTCAAATCTCAACAAATGGATTGCAATATTTAGAAAACAGGTGTCACGTCGGATGGGAATGCTGTCTTTATTCTACCAGTATTTCAATGGCAGATACCCCAAACTAGCTTCGTTGATTCCTTCAGCACCAGTTCACAGTCGGGAAACACGCCAAACGTGTTCCAAACGTGAGAATGGGTCGTTTCTACGACCCGTCCTAGAGTTCAACAGTTTGGCTGCGGAACGAATTGCCGACCTCTATTTCTACCCTCCTACAACGCAGTCTCTTCAATACCCAGGTTCACTTCTTCTTTTACACAAAAAATACCCTGCACACGGCCTGCAGGCCCCGAGGGAAATTATTTTCCTCAGAGCCTATTGTGTGGAGTTTTGTTTTAAAAATCAACTTCTCTTATTTTTACTGGCTACTTAAAATATTAAGAAAAAGGCCGTAACACACGCCTCGTTACTGGTGAGATTAAAATGCTTTTTTTTTTAATGAAAACAAATAACTTTGTGTACGCCACTATTTAATTAACAATATCAACATGTTTCGAAAACTATGTTTTCTTCGTCAGGATAATAAGTTAATCAACTCATGTTGATATTGTTAATTAAGGAGTGGTGTACACAAAGTTATTTGTTTTCATTAAATTAATAATGACGCCACAAAGCGAATTTGCGAATTTTGAAGAAAAAGATTTAAATGCGTTTATTTATCTTAATTTTTAATTTTTTTTTATTTTCAGGATTCCAACACTTGAAGTTACCGAACCCAGATCTACTGCGCCGATGCTACTTAATGATATTTGATATCTAGGTAAGTAGGTACCTTTTTAAATTTTATAATATTAACAACTCGAATAATAATTCAAATGTTCCAACAACATCATCAGCAAATTTGAAATCGAGAATAGGAAATACGAAGTAGCGACAGGATAACGCGCCAGAAAAGAAATTATTACATCGGCCGGGATTTAAACGGATTCTTACTCATCGTGTTCTTCTAACATATACGCTGTTGGAACATTTAAAACAGGTCATGAGTGAACGAATAAATATGCTAAAAAATCAAGGTATGTATATAGACTACCGAAGTACAAAATTCTTCCCTTAAACACTTTAACCCGCGAGCACTCGCGCCTTTAAAACTCACGCAAGTGTAGAGCATTTTGCTCACGTTTTATAAATAGCCAAAAAGTACATAAACTAAAGCATATTTATTTATATTATTACTAATATACAATAAAACAATCATGTAAAATCAAATTAAATATTTATTTATAATATATAACATTTCTTATACTGTAATATTTTAATAAGAAATACGGGAGCTAAATTGGCTTTTCTTAACTGCACTTTTGGAATAAAAAAAAATAAAAATAAAATTTAAATAAGGAATGAATAACAAATTATTAACATTCATCATATGCACGAGCTTTACATATGTCATAAAAAGTACTTCTGTATATAATACTAATACTAAATCGTTCTGAAATAAACAAAAAAATAATACTAACGTTGTCACTTGCGCGATGAGCAAAATGATGAACAAACTACTTCTACTGAGCAACTGGTACACCCTTAGACGAAAAAACCTTTATGCACAAGACGGGGGAAGTATAAAACTCCGCTATTGGGCAAATGAGGTACGTATGCACATTGTTGCATAAATGGCGCGAATTATAAATTCACCGTGAGGGTTATGCTCATAGCGCGAGTGCTCGTGGGTTAAGTTTTAAAGCTCTTAAAAATATGTTTTTTAAAGATAATCTCTATTCATTTGCCGAATTGAAAAAGTAACTACATGAGATAGAAAAAAATCGCAAATTATGCTCTGAAAATTATAAAAACACTTTTTGTTCTGTTTTTTAACATATTATACGTACGAAGAATTCCACAGTGTTAAATGAAATGCAAAAAATTTTACAATAAGTTGCGGGTCAGTTGAAAAACATACGTATTTCATACAGTTTAGCGATAGGGAGGGGGGGGGGATTTGGCAGAGGAAGGGGAACGAAGGTGGGAGTGTTGACGAGGGAGGGAGATGATGGAAGTGGAACGCAGAAGGGGGAGAGAAACGCTGGAAGGGTGGTTGTGGAAAAGGGGGATGCGGGAGGGGGGGGGGGGAGAAGGCGGCGAAGTTGGAAGGGAACGCGTGAAGGGAAGGGGATGCGGAAAGTGAACGGAGGAGCATGGGAATGAAGAGGTAGGGGATAGCAGGGGATAATAAATTGAAAATATAAAACTTAAAAATAAGTATTCTTCTTATGAAAGCAGTAGAATATGAAAGGCAGAACGGAATAGTCTCAACTTTTTACACAACATGTTGTTGATTCAATACATTAAGTATGGAAAAAACTGTGATGTTCTTCAATTCCAGTGATTGAGATTACTTGAAATATGTTCGGCAAAACTCCAATAAAGATCGAGGTTCGTCGAGATTACAAGACATCCGTCCTATTGGATGCTCTAAATAATTCTGAAGCTCGATACTGCGAGAGCCCAGCTATCTATTGTTTATCATCGGCTATTTCCATAACCGTTCGTGCATTAACGAACGACGATATTCGACACTCTTACTTGGATCTCTTAATATCTATTGAGACACCTCAAAACAACAAATAACTATCTACACTAACGATATACGTGGAAGGATGTTCAAACCGCATGTATCTACATATAATCCGATACGTCACAAAAACGCATTCCATAAAAATTTTATATATCTCTAAATGCGGCATAATCCTGCATTTTTAATGACTTCCGATTAAAATTTTATTGATATTATTTTACATAAAGATACTAGTGCGCAATTTTTATCAAGCTTGATTTATCGAGGGGTGATTAATTAATTTAAAATAAGTATACAGAGTAGCAGAGATGCGGTTGGTATATGACAGGTAGGAAATTAAATACGTCATTTTTTACAAAATTCAGTATACAAAAAGTTTCGTAGCTTCCTTTTGCATCGACCTACGAACACAGTTTCAACAACCCACCAGATGCACCACAGATCGATTATTATTAATTTTTATTTATTTTTTGAAA
Source organism: Glyphotaelius pellucidus (assembly GCA_936435175.1). Taxonomy (NCBI): domain Eukaryota; kingdom Metazoa; phylum Arthropoda; class Insecta; order Trichoptera; family Limnephilidae; genus Glyphotaelius; species Glyphotaelius pellucidus. The sequence continues at coordinate 30,330,611 of OW386544.1, forward strand.
CATTTACAGAATGTTAACAATTCATGAAATTGCCATTGGAATATGCGTACTGCGTAGTTATTAACACTCCAATTTGTAACGTTCACAACATGTACAATGTACATAGATAACAAAAATAATAATAAGCTAAATAAATCATAATGAATAGTAGAGACAAAAATGAACGAAAATCATAATAATAAAGCAGCTAGCCGGTAAAAACCCGCTCGGCACGTTTTTGCTGTTAGGCCTTACGGGCGGCTTTTGGTTCCACGGATCCACTGTCATCCAGTGTAGCTAGCCACTGGGACAAAGTAACCGAGACAGGCAATGACTTCATATGTAATATGTAGCCGTTTGATACAACTTTGTGATACCGTCAATCTTTCCATATCCGGAGAGATTATACATATTTACAAATTCGTAACAGTTATACCTAGGGGAAACACGTCCCCATCCGACCTACTAACTAAAGTGATGACATCTTGTGACGAATTCTAGAATTCTTGATTTACAACGGTATATTTGTTTGAAATTCCACGTACGTGGAATTTATTAGTATGTCAACGTCTGCGTGGTTGAATTTCAGAACCCGGCTTCGAGTGCATGTCTGACGCCACGCCATACGCGCCACGCCACAAATATCTGTGTACGTGGAATTTCAAACAAAACAACCGTTGTAATTCGTTCGAATTCACGAATTTGACACAAGATGTCGCCATCTTTGACAGCAGGTCGGATGGGGACGTTTCCCCGGGTATAACTGCTACAAATTTGTGAATATGTGGTATCTCTCCGGATATGTAAGTATTGACGATAATACATAGTTATATCAAGCGGCTATTTATTACATACGACATCATTGCCTGTCTCGATTACTTTGTCCCGGTGACTAACTACACTGGATGACAGTGGATCCGAAGAATGAATGAATTTGAAGTGTTATTATTTAAAAATTTGACAATTAAAAACATGCCAGATAATATCCAAACAGCTTTTTACGCCAATAACAAATTAAAAAATTATATGTTAAATAACAAGGACAAGGGTGTTTTTTGAACAAATCTGGGGTTTATAAATTAATTTGTAATGATTGTAACTTTTTTATATTGGGAAGACTTCTAGAAATTTTAACATTAGAGTTAAGGAACATCTAAGATGTTTAAATAATAATTATTATTCAGAATTTGCCAACCACATTTTGGAAACAGGTCATTCTTTTGATATTAATAAAGGTTTAATAATTTTACACACTAACTTGTGTTATACAATTAGATGATTTAGAAATTTTAGAAACTAGGAAAAGTGTTAATAGTAAATTAAATATTATAAATAACCAAACGTTTCTATCTTTTAAATTTATTTTCGTATTAAAACTTATATTTATAATAATTTATTTTGTTATTTAGACTTCCTGTTTTGTTTTATAAGATTTTTTATTATGTTAATGTACTTTTTTACCCATCCTAAATTAATTTTTATATTTTATTTTATATAATTGTTTTTTATGATATTTTAAGTAATTAATCACCTCTCCTTTCTAATATTTTGTTTATGTTCTAATTTGTCTATACTTGTTTGTCTTTTGTTATTTTTTATTAATTTATTATCTTGAAGAAGAAAACATAGTTTTCGAAACATGTTGATATTGTTAATTAAATAGTGGTGTACACAAATTATTTGTTTTCATTAAATTTAAAAAAATAAAACAAATATTATTTATGTATTTATTTATTAACGCCCTGTTTGGGGGCTTTTACACATGCGTAATAGGAAATATACAGTATTTATTGTTCATAATTGAATTGCCTCATTAAAAATATTTTATATTTGAAAAGATAAATTGAAGATGTCCACTAACGTGGTATAATTATTTCCCTCCATTTATATTCTGGTCAAAGAGGAATACATATGGTAGTTAGTCCCAGAATTTTTTCACTGAAATAAATCCTGACTTCTGTATTACGTTGTGGTATCCGGAAGCTTATCAGTTCAAGCAATACCGATGATATAATAAATATACGATGTAATTATTCAATCTATTGGAGGGAGTTTAATACCTTCTTATTAGATAAATATAAAAACGGGAAAGTCAAACTGAGCCTGGTACATTGCCGAGTGTTTTTTAACGCTGTTTTGATATCTGATATCCCCTGGTTGCCAGACTGCCATTCGTTGCGGTGCTCATGCTGAAACGGAAGTTAGTTTGAAGTAGAAAATAGATGGCGCCTCCTCGCCGCACTGATTGAGCGCCACCTCCCGGAAAATAGGCGATCTAAATCCAGTGCAGGCCCCATCAGGCGGAACTTAATCGACACAGTAGCTGCACAGAACCTAGCAACCAACCTCATACACGTTTCCGTTGCATTACTTAAATATTTTTAGTTTACTGAGCATGGCGAAGTCATGTTTTAATTCTACTGTTTTGCATTTTGTCTGTGTAAATTTGTTTGTACGTTCCGGTTCCGTTTCAATATAGTGGTTGTTTCTTTGTTTCAGTAATTATTATTTTTTCCAACGGGAAATCGTTGTGTTTATTTTGGCCCTTTCTCTCATTTCTTTGGCGATTTTTTTCCAATTATGGTACCTACCTGCCTGACGAATGTTTGAAAAAGGAGTTTTCATTGAGAAATTGTGTAATTCCTTATTCGTAAAATATGAGATAGATATGTAAGTACCGACTTAAAAATCTGTTGATTTCTGAGGATATTTTGGTTTTGATTTATGAATTAAGATAAAATTAGGTACATCCTTTTTTGGACGCGAGATTAACTGTTCACAAAACCAATGGTATAATTTAGACGCGAGGTCTACTGTTCACAGAACTTTTAGTATATTTTAAACGCGAGGAACGCAAACACTGTTCACAGAACTACTAGTATATTTTGGACGCGACGTCTATTGCTCACAGAACTACTTGTATATATTGAACGCAAGGTCTACTATTCACAGATTTACTAGTAGGTATATTTTGAATGCAAGGTCTACTGTTCACAGAACTACTAGTATATTTTAGATGCGAGGTCTACTGTTCACAGATCTACTGGTATATTTTGTTGAGCGTAACAAGAATTGAACCTAAAATGGCACTTTTCATTGTATTATGCTTTATTCTTGGAAGGGTAAACAACAACTTAATAAATTAACCAACCTAAAAGAGTCTACCTTGCAATTGTTCAAACTACATTACAATACGGCACTATAGGCTGAGGAGGACCTTATGATATTATTTTAAATCCTCTCAAAATAGTTCAAAGATAACTAAGGGTATCCTGAAAAAACCGTCTACATTTTCCACTGAAATACACTTTTCAATATTCGATATACCTACAATAATGGACAAAATATACAAAAAAAATCCAAATTATAAACTCAGCTAAACAACTTACCTTTCAATATATCAGCAAGATATCAGAAAAATATTAAAATCCCAAAATTTAATACAAAGCACATTCAAAATACCTATCTGTACCTATTATTATTTCAACAACCTCTAGTTAAATCTAAAATTATCAAAAATAATCATGAATTCCAAATTCTCATGCCTAAATCTTTTTTCTAAACACTGAAATTTTCTTTATGTAACGAATTTTTTTTACTTATCTTCTTGTCCAATTTTGACCATCATGGTCAAAATTAGTCATGAATTGGTTCACAAGTGACAAGAAGAGAAAACGAGGTAGACCATTTAGACGGTGGGTTGACGACATCAAAGCCATAGCAGGTGGTACATGGACAAGAGTAGCTGATGATAGAGAGAAATGGCGACAGTTGGAGGAGGCCTTTGTCAACTAGTGACATACAGACAGGGAGTCGATGCATGATAAGTGAAAAGTTTATTTTAAATAATGTTATGTAATTTACTGTCTGAATATAGGCTTTTATTATTATATTATCTTCTTGTGATTATTTGAAATATTTATCATTAAATTAATTAAATGATTACTAAAATTTAGCATGAAATCCCTCACCAAACACAAGAGCCTTGTCTCTTTATGGTGAGGAAAGGCTATTATTATATTCATTGCATTTTATTGTATTCATTTACTCGTAAAACATGTAAAATAAATGTACTTATTGTAAAAACATGAAAAAATTAAAATAAAAAAAATTGAAATAAAATTTAAATTTAAAAAAATATATCTGTATCATATATATACATATATTTTATATCTTTGTATATAGTTTTCTTGTCTAATTTATTTTTTACTTTCCGATCGAAAAAATCAAACAAAAACTGCAAATACCTAGGTATTTTTTTACTGTTTCAAAATTTAAAAAATTGACAGCATTTATTGGTTTGGCTTAAGAGATATAAATTTTTCGCCAGTGGCGCTAATATTTTCCGATGTTCAATTGGTTGTTTAAAAAAACCCATTCTGGGAAAGGTTCGCGACACCACCCACTGTAAATTAAACAATGTCAAGTAGGTACCCTACCCCCTGCTGCCCGCGAAATGAATAAATTGGTCCTCCGTCTAAGAAGGTTGATCATCACTGTCGCGGAGGCTGTAATTGAAATTCAACGTTTCGTTTTTTTATGCAGGAAATTAGTTAAAATCTATTAAAACTTTGATCAAACATATTTTAATTTAAATACGGTATTTTTATTTTACACTGCTATTAAGGCGGTGCAATGCGAATCATGCAAAAACTTCTTTTTTTTTTAAATTGATCAAATCACTATTATACCGAGGCAGGTATGGTTACCGCTGCCCTGCGAATCACTCATTGGATAACCAACACCTCTATCATAGGTCACTCCAAATGGTTGACTACTTTTGGTGACTTAGCAGGGACACCCGGGTTCAAGGGGTGAGGATTGTCTAGATCTTGGCGTTGGTTGCGCCTACCCACCCATTGTACGGCGGGTCGGATTAGGAGAGAGACTGGAGACCATTTTACCTCTCCATCAGTATTCTCTCGACCTTCAGTAGGAGGGATGAATTCAAACATCCGTCACTCCTAGACGCACTAACCCCCAGATTCCTACCCACCACTCAAACCACCACTTTTACCCTCCCAGATCTTTGTCTGCTTCTTTTTCTTAAAAAAACTCTCCGCACAATATACTCAAAGATGAAATAGGTCCTGAGCGAAATTATTTTCCTCAGAGCCTCCTATGAAGCTAATTTATCTGTTTATAAAAAAAATTTAGCAGACCTGGCCACACAGTGCGGTGGCTAACGAAACACAACGCCATTAGCCAACCTTTATAACCAACGCCATCTTTTAATTTGCATACATATTAGATCCACACCGCCCGCTTGCCAGCCCGCTGCACGATGCCTGAATTGAATCTTTGAATTTCTCTGCTTTTCTCTCCTATAATATGCATGTATTATACATATAAATCTTTCTCTTGAATCAATCTATCTATTGGTAAAACCACATAAAAATCTGTTGCTTGATTTAAAAGATCTAAGCGTACAGACAGCGGTAGCGACTTCATTTTATACTATGTAATGATTATCCGAAAGGCGGTGCTGTTGAGTCTGTCTACTGAAGTGGCCAATAAAATGAACATATATATTTCAATATTTATAAGCGTATTAACGGTAAACGGTTAAAATTCCAAAGTTTGCCGTTAATCCGGAAAGACACTAATGACTTGGCCAAACTGCGTGGGTATTTAAGCCACGAGGGAGCCCGTGCAGGGAGGTACGGGAGACTGGGGATCCTGGGGGGACTAGGGGGCCCGGGGAGGGCTGGGTGGGATGGATGGAGCAGCCCCAGCCGGCAGCAGCCGCCTCTACAAAGGTAAAGCGGTGATTACGTTCGTTTCTTAGAAACTGCAAGAATCAGGGGTGCGATAGTTTTTTTGCTTTAAGGCGATGCAATGCAAAGTAATGCAAAATCATGCAAAATCACGGGTTTTGCATTTGAAAATTTGATCGCTTAGAAATATTGTAGATGTTTTAGTTAGATACTGTAAGTAGAACCCAATATACTGACCTTTAAAATGATACAGATTTTTTTGATAAATCTTTTAATAAGTCTAGAAAAAAAATTATATATCTTGCTTATAAAAAATGGTGTGAAGTGCAAAATTGCATTTTTTGGAAACGGTTATATTGAATAATTTGGTAAAATAAGTTTCTTAGATAATGATCGGAAAACATTTTAATTTTTGTGCCTAAAACATCACTAATAAAATAAAACATTCGTTTTGGCGATGTTTTTTTTTTAAGTGAATTGAAAAGGAGAAGGACGTGAGCCGCTTGAGCGAGTCGTTTAGCTTCCACCCAGATTTCGAGGCGACTGAAGGAGTCCTTCTCCTCGCGTCACTTTGCGCTCTGAAGAGATCCTTGCCAAATAACAAAATATAGTTGTTGGCTATCGATAGCTTAGATTCAAATAAATTTTAAATATCGCGCGCTTTTGAACTACAAAATCGACGCACAGATTTTTGAAATCGTAAGCTCTTCAGTAATAATTGTTAATTAATTTAATTTTAAAGTAACAACAACTTGTTAGTGGTTTTAGCTTTACTTTTTGAAGACCTACATTTACTTTTGTAATAATTAATATTATTACTAATAGCAATGCTATTTTGAAGTGAAAATGAAAGGAAAAATAGCGACGAGGAGGGTTTTTTTAAGAAAAGGAAGGAGAGGAAGTTGGAGATGTGAGAGATGAGAGTGAGAGATGGGTAGAAATCGGGGGGTCAAAGTGTCCAGAATTGACGGACGTATGAATCCGTTCCTCCAACTTTACTTTAGTTTTCTCAAGATTTCACTTCTACCACGTGTGAATCGCACACTCTGATTTTTTTTTAAATCCGCCGAAATTATTTTTAACGTTGATACAATTATATAAAATCTCTATGGAAGAGGTAGGCTTTACATTATAAATATATTTTATTATGAATTAGACAGCACTTATTCAATATCAATTATTAATTAGACGTACTAGGAGGTACTTCTTCAGAAGTAATGGAGCACGCTGCTGCTGAAGAGCATGATGCAGGAAGGACGTTTGGACAGAAATGGTGTTTTTTTTATTTATTATTTGTACGTTTTAAATTATAGAATTTAATCCTATTACATCTGTTACTTCACTTTTCATAATCTGCTTTAACAATATAATAATATTACCTATGTATTAAAAGTTTTTCATCGTTTACTGGTGCAGCTGCAATTGTTGTCAGGAAAATGGGTCAGGTATGGCTTTCGCAATAAAGTTTGCTCGATATTTTCATTTGTAGACATTTAAAAAAAATCTACCAGTGGGTTAAGTTGAAATTAAAACAAATTTAAAACATGATTAAATATCGGATTTTCATGCGGTTTTCACCTAACCCAACCTAACCGTAACCAGTTTTAGCCTGTTAAGGCCATCTTCAGACAGGTAAAATTGTTTCTTAATCCACAGTTTATTTACACAACATAAGGGAGAGGGGGGTTGGTATTCTCTAAGGACTGCTTTTAGAATATCTCCTACCCTACTTATGTGTTATGTATATAAACTATAGATTAAGAAAAAATGGTACCAATCTGAAGATGGCCTTAACATACTGAAACCGGTTACGGACACAAATAAATAAAGTGGAAAAAGTTTTAAATTGTTTTATTATATTATTATTTTCTTCTCAGAGCTTGCTCTGTGGAGTTAATGTAAAAAAAAAAAAAAAACAAATAAAATGACAAAATCGAAAACATGAATATTTTAGCTCATAATTTTTTGTTTCTGCTTTTTACATTTTATAATTCAACTAGCACACCCGGCCACAAGTTGCTGTGGCTAACTAAACACAACGCCATTACTCACCTTTATAACCAACGCCATCTTTTAATTTGCACAAATATCAAATCCACACCGCCCGCTTGCCAGCTCGCTGCCCGCTTCCTGAATTGAATCTTTGAATTTCTCGGCCTTTCTCTACTATAATATGCAAGTATACGTACAAAGCTTCCTCTTGAATCACTATATCGATTGGGAAATCCGCAGTTTAAAAGATCTAAGCGTACAGACAGCGGGAGCGACTTCATTTTATATTATGTAAAGATTCAAAAGCGTATCATTTGTCTTTTTAATATTTTAGTTCGGTTTGCAGCCCCTAACCGTCTGAAGGCTTCCACTTGTTTAGGTGTTGAAATATGAAACGTATAATAAAATGGATGTTACCACTCGCGAATAATTAGCGGTAATAATCATTCCTGGCGCCGCCTGGACGATTAGACGATTAGGCCAGGAACAATAATGAGTGGAGATGCCCGCTTTTAATTGACGCCTTTAAATTAAGGAGAAATTTAATAGATTCCTCGCAAGCACCCTCCAAAATACGGATGTTAGAAGAACTATTATAGCAGCATATTTTCTTTTTGAAGTTTGGGATCTTGCGCCGAGCATTCCCCAGAACATTGCAAACTGCTGTGGGTCGCAATATTCAATGCTGTATTAACTGGATAACCTAATTGAAGCTTAAAAACTTAACTGTAAAATTAATTAATTTTTAAATAATAATAGATAATCAATTCGGGTTCATGGGGTGAGGTTTGTCTAGGTCTTGGAGGTGGATAACCACGACACACTGAACCCCAGATTCCTAACCACCCCTTTAACCCTTTCCTTCCCAGATCTCTCCTCTACCTTTTTTCCTTTAAAAAACCCTCCACACAGCATCCCCAAAGATGACATAGGCCCTGAGGGAAATTATTTAGTGTGGAACTCATGTAAAAAAAAAAAATAATAATAATTGATAATATGTACATATATTTTGAGCAAAATTGTATTAGTTTTTTTTTTAAGTACAACTCGTACTATTTCATTACTTTTAATCTCAAGACCACGCCCTGCATACTAATGAATTATTATTTTATTTTTTTCTATTCGTGTTGTTTCTTTACTGTGTAAATATATAAATGCGTTTAACTGTAATGACCCGTTCGCATTGGTAGAGTATTTAAGTCGAGTGGAGAGTATAGTGGTAACTAAACGCGTCCGAACACCATAATTTTAGTAGAGTGGGTTAGTCAGCTCTTTAGTCGATTCAATCCATTTCGTTCTAATTTTTCGGCGAGTTTCGCTCCCCTCCACGCCGTTTTAGCAGAGTTCATTTGTAGATGCGCGGAAATGTCGTGGCATTGGAGCGAAGATGCAACTATAAAATTATTTATTAATGCTGCTATTAATCTCTTTTTGGGTCTATAGTTTATTTATTTTCATTTTATTAACTTATTCTTCCTCCTCTTCTAAAATTTTACCTCTTCTAAGCATTGCAATATGCTTAATTAGCGTATTTACTTTGCTTTGTAGCAGCCGGTCAACCGCCGTCATTTTGCAACGGGCGGTGGGGACAAATGTACTCTACTTGAAAGTAATGCGAACGATTTTCGGCGAGTCAAATGGCGTGTTACTCGCCACTCGACTAAACTACTGGCTTAGTCTGATTAAGCCTGTAGGGACGTGTGGGATTGCACTGGAATAAAGAATTATTATTATTATTCACAATACATCAAAATAATAAAAAGATGATAATGTCAACAGTCCTCAATAAAACTATGAAACAGAAAGATACAGAAAATAAAAAAAAGGTAACGTTAGCAAAGGGACTCAAACACAGATCTAGTAGCTATTGTCACCTTATTATATTCCACCAATTTTTAAACAAATCTGGGAAATAATTGAGGATGTTAGTAAATAAAAAATGGAAGTATGAGATTGTTAAAAATAATGAAATATAATGAGGTGGCAATAGCTCAATTGGCAGGGTGAGGGCTGAGACTGTAGGATCTGGGTTCGAGTCTTCGATACCTTTTTTTCTGTGTTTCTATTTCATATTTAAGAAATATATTCTCTTTACGAGTACCTTATATTATAAAACCTACCACAGATAAGTATAGCGCGTAAAAGTGAAAGAAAAATTAAATAATTAAGAATCAGATAATTAAAATTATTGAAGATACATATCTATCGTGTGTAAGTTTAAAAAATAAAGTTTTTTGGAAAAAAAATTAATAAAAATAAGTCTTTGAATGACGTCACTGAGACTTAATCCTTTGGTACAATTTTCTTTGACGTGTCGCGATAGTTGGGAAAAATCAACCCGTGAAAAACAAAGTTTTTTTACCGTAATACCTACATTTTTCAATGCCTTTAAAAACTTTAAAAAAATGGTTCCACTGAAGATTGAACCTTCCTACCCATTAACTGGAGTCATCCATGCTACCAACTGCGCTAAATACCGATTGGATAACTCCGATATTTATGTTGTATGTTAAATGCTGTAATGTCTTCGATTATCAGAGAAATGCGTGTATGTCCGCGTCTCTGCGCGTAATTGCCACCAAAAGTTGATAAAATGCATAGTCATCGATAAAGGGTCCATCTGCCCAGTTTCAGCTCGATTGAATGTCGGGAAGTGGGTTAATTTCCACTTCCAAGATTCCACTTCATTTAAACATTCATTAAACAAGAAAAATGTGAAATTCAAATAGATTTAAAAAGAGCATGGTATGATCCACTGTACTAAAAATTATCACAATACTACTTTCATGCATTTACTCAAAAATATACACAAAGTGTTAAAAGTACACAAAGTGTTAAAAATAGCAGAGTGCTCTAACAAACGTAAACTAAAAAAATATTTTGAGCGGATAGCCGATGACGAATGGTACTAAAAAATCAATGATGTTTTTTTTCTGCCAAGTCAGGTACCCGAATGCTTTTACGAATATTCGACATTCGGAATTCTGTTTGAAATTCGCGTACTCACTTTCCTTATCCATTAAAACATAATATTGAATAATTCTTTTCATCGATGAATGTTCAGTTATTTGACCAAAATGGGAATAATTGTTTAGTAGATACGCGTAAAAAATATCTCCGTCATATTAGTCTATCATTACCTATGTATCACAGCTTTTAGATATCTGTACAGCAAGTTTCCGTGACCTTCGTGTTTGGTTGATGAGACCTAATTTTCCAAGTATTTTATTTTATTTTTATTTTATTTTATTTTATTTGGAAAACCAACAGTTACAATAATTTATGATATATAATGAAATATGTGTAAGTTATTTAATCAATAATAGGCTTTCACTGACGTACAGAATGTCCAGGTGAGGTAGGGGGGTGTGATTCGGCGATAACTTTGCAAAGGTGCGGTGTATATACTCCGATAAGGGGTAGTGACATGCTCAACATCTTGGAGATTTAGTAACTTGAGAGCGCGTCGCGCTTTCTGCGTGCGCGTATATTTCCAAAACCGTAATTCCATCGTTACTGCTCAGCGTTTATTTCGAGCAGAATATCAAACACGCAGTGCTCCAAGCGAGAACATCATCAGAAGATGGATAGAATTTTCGAGAATACTGTTTCAACGCTTTAAATCCCAAGCAGAAGCCATTTGCGTACAATAAGAGACGAAGAAACCATTGAAAAGGTGAGACAATCAGTAGATACGTCAAAATCCATCATTTTCAATAAGAAAACAATCACAAAACTTCAAATTATAAAATCGAGTTAACACGTGTTTTTAAAGAAGGAGATGCATCTCAAAGCCTACAAAATCCAATTGGTGCATGATTTGAAGGAAACAGACTTCATAAAACGAGTTGAATTTGCGCAAGAGATGATGCACGATTTAGGAATTGTGAAAACTTCCTTTTTATTGACAAGGCCAACTTTCATTTGAATGGCCACATCAATGGAAACATCAAAGTCCACTTCACAGCCCTAAAGTCGTCGTATGGGCCGCAATATCCTCTAAAGGCAAAAAAATACTTGCCAATAAATATTGGCAAGTATTTTTTTGAAAAATTAGGAGTATGAGCAGTAGCTTAGATAGATATTCTGCTCGAAATAAACGCTGATCAGTAACGATGAAATAACGTTTTTGGTAATATACGCGCACGCAGAAAGCGCGATGCGCTCTTGAGTACGGATCCATTGCTACTAATAGTACTAATCTCCAAGATGTTGCGCATATCACTAACCCATACCGGCGCCCATACACCGCACCTACCGCAAAGTTATCGCCGAATCACATCCCCCCTACCTCGCCTGGACACCCGTTATATTAACTATTTGGTGAATATAGAAGAGTTACATAAAAGAGTTACATTAGCTTCTGCGGCTGGGATGGTGGTGGTGACACAATTGTACCATTTACAGGTTTCCTCATGGGTATTAAATGTGAAGTGATTTAAGACATGACCGGTTAGTGGTTGAGTGGGCATTGCGTTTGGGTCCCACCCGGGCGTCAAGTATTCGATTCCTCGGCTGGCTGAGTCGTCCATCACAACACAAGCAACATTTTCGGCTTTCTGTGGTGGTAGTAGGAGATTTTCAAACATTGTTGGGTTATTCGTAACAAAAAAAAAATATTTGTAAATGAAAAATTACATTTCAAGAATCAAGTTATTTAGGTGGGAAAAGACAGGGAGAAGGATGGTGGGGTGGATGGGGGTATGAGGGGAGGGATCGGTTTATCTAAGGTATAATAATAAAAATGTTATATTCATAAGAAATACTGACGATCATTCAAGATAAACATTAAAATAAATATCAAAGAGATTGATGTTAGCCAAATTGTTTTAATTAAAACTATTCCAATAACCTTTCACATTTAAAACATCTGTTCTCAAATTGACTGCAATCAAAATTAATGAGTTTGTTACTAAACCTACTCAAAATAACCATAACTAAATTAAATTTTAAAAATTATATATTTTCTTTATTGAAATAAGTTTGCTATCATAACTAAAAATACATTAAATATGTATAGTGTTCATTGGTTCATAAATTAAACAACGTATAAAATTAACAACAGAAAACAGTAAACGTAATATAAACGGTAGGTAAAATACAAAGAATTAAAAATTATAGTTCTAATTTAAGATTTCTCACAATCCGCCACACTAAACTAGCCAGTGTTAAAGCAGTCATTTTGCATTAATTATAAATACCTATTTATTCCCTCATTTGTTTGGCTATATTAATAACTTCGAATTTGGATGAGTGCACCATGTTTTCATAAAAAAAAATTACGTGAAATTGAATTTGAAATTGTTTTGTGAATCACATTTGTTTATTCTATCTGGAAGAATGTTGTAGTTTTGACCAAAAGAAGTAGTAAATACAGGAATTTGTAGTCTTTGTTATTTTTTTTATATGTATACCTCACCAGCTGCTCTCGTCTGGAGCCATTTAGACTATGGCATCCCCAATTGGGGTATGCTCTGAGGCTGAAAGTAGTGGGAAGGGGAAGGAGATGGGGAAAGAGGAAGATGTGGAAGTACCTGGCTATTCAGATATGGTCACCAAAAACGACTAAAGTCATTTCAAGTAACGTTTCAATTCTGAATGGTGGTCTTACACCAAGGCGATACTCAGAGTATCTAACACTCTGGAATGTGCCTCAAATATACTATAAGTTGTTTTAAAATTAATTAATAGTAATATATCACAAATTAATCAAATAAAATTTATTTTCTTACGGGATTCGATCCCGTGACCTTCGGGTTGCGAGTCAAGAGCCATACCCTTCGACCAAAAAGGCCATCGTGTTATGCAAGTAGTTTTCTACAAATCGTGAAAACAATCGTATTGAAAGATGTTTTTCTTTAAGAGCGACATTTTATAACTTTAAAGAATTCATCAAAATTAAAATCTCTTTAAGAGGGCAGATAAACCCGGAAATATGTCATTTTTAAATCAAATTTTAGACGTGGGACGTTGGCAGATTTGTTAAATTTTCAAACAAAACTTTTTATTATACAACATTAATTTCAAATCATACGATCATGCAGTAAAATAAATCAATAAATTATTTTGTAAGGCTACTTTGCAGAATTTTTATTTTAGTTCAAATAAAATCATTAAAAAAAGATCCGCCCCTGGTTTTGTGACGAAAATACTTCAGTTTTCTATTTAGACTTAGACCTAGCTTATGATCAAAAAGTAATTACAAAAAGTTCATAATTTTAATTGTTTTATAATCACGAGTTTGAGCATTTTTGAATGTGAGTCAATCAAAGCAAATTTGGAATGAAATAAAATCGACATTGAGTTATTATGTTAAAATGCTGGTATGGAGAATAATTAATCTTTTTCGTCGGAACCGTCCTGTATCGTTGCAAGGATACGATCTCAAGATCATCTTTCGACGAAATTTCAATTCTCGGCCGCTGGTTAATGGCTCTTAAAAGATTACAAAAAGTTTTGAATTTCTAAAATTACCCACGGCTTTAAATGATTGATTCTTGAAAACTTATTCCTTTAAAATACTAAAATTAAAAGATTTTCCTTCCTAAGAGAAGTGCAGTCAAGACGGTCCTATTCTCTACCCTGCCCATAAAGAAGGTAACACTGACTTTAATCCCAGTCTATGGATGTACTTAATCCCGCCGTAATGACAAACTTAAACATTTAACATGGCTCCGAGAGAGTCACTAATCGTTCGGTAAACGGGCTGCTTTCTCTGCTCTGGAATATTATGGCTGCGCGGTGGACTTAACAGGAGTTTTGAAATTATTAAAATTAATTGTCAGGGCGAGTAATTTAATAATTTGGAAAGAATTCACAATTTTTAAATTGTGTATCAGATGATCGATTTTAAAAGGACAGAAAATGATAATACCAAATTTCCATAATTATGAAGGAGAAAAAAACTACCGGTTTTGTTCAATTCTGAGCTATCATATTTTGTATTATTTTACATTTAAATGGCTTATTGATGTTATCCAACCTTCGATAAGAGGGTTAGCAAAAGATGAGAAGTATTGCAGTGGTGCCATGACCAGGAGAGCACATTAATGCTGCCCAACCCATGATAAGAGGGCTAGCAGGAGATGAGAAGTATTACAGTGGTACCCGTGACCGTTGGAGGGGACTCCACCACTTTCCCAACGTTGTTATAAGGAAACGTATGGTTTCCTCCTTCACCGCACACGTCAAGACTCTACTTTTTTATTGAAGCTACATTTATTTGATCGACTCTAGACCCTCCAATGTCCATGCATACGGGGTTATTAAGCAGTATGCAAGTACTTACATTATCATAATACAAAAAAAAAGAAATAAAAGTGGCAGCCCGTGGAATAATTCTTCTGAAATCCATAGAGTTAAATATATAAAGATGTTTATTTATTTATTTATTTATTTATTTATTTATTTATTTATTTAAGGAACATTAACAGTCTTAGTAATACAATAAACATAAGAGGATGATAAAAAAACAGACCAATTATTAATGTTCACAGATAGGTATTTAGAAACAAGACTAACTGAATATAAACTAGAATATTTAAAAAAATAATCAGAGTACAAATGTGAATTCAACAAATGGTAAACTAATACACAACATTAAAATAAGTGTGATTATAACTGAAATAGACTGCAAAATAGGGATTTGGGTTGGGAAGGGTAAGGGGAGGAGAGGGATAAGGGAAAGTTGCCAAGCAAGTAATATAAAAATATTAGATACAATTAATTCATGTGTTATTCGCACCTAGAATGTTATACAGTGAAGTTCTGTAGCGACAGTAACTAGCAGTAAATACGTCAGCACGTGTGTCTATATTTGCAAATTTGTTGTTATAGTAGTTACATGTCCTTTGTATAAACAATTGTATATGTTAGTAAAATAAAAAGAAAAATAAGAGCTGCACCCGGTTGAGGAAGCCTGGAATAAGAGAAATAATGGGAAAAAAAAAGAAAAAAATTAAATTAAATAAGAGTAATAATATAATGCAAGTATTTACAATTTTAGCAGAGAGAAAGTAAGATGGATAAAACCCCGGGTACCCGTGACCAGGAGAGCACATTGATGCTGCCTAGCCCACGATAAGAAATCTAGCAGGAAATGAAGTGTTATGGTGATGCGTAACCAAGAGAGCCGATTGATGCTGCCTAACCCATAATAAGAAAGCTAGTAGGCGGCCAACACTAATACAGTAAGAAAATATAATTCCATGACTGACAGTTGATTCCCCGTTAATTTCCCCCCCCCCCCCCCCCCCTCCCTGCATACTCACATACATACAAAAAGCAGTCAGTTTATTAGGGAAAAAACAGTACACCTACTAACACAAATAAAAGTGTCCCCGAAGGGGTGTGCAGAGAGGACATCGAAAAATAAATGTATAAAAGATATTTTCATTCAATTTTTTTTTACATGAGCTCCACACAGGAGGCCCTGAGGAACACAATTTCCCTCGGGGCCTATGTCATCTTTGGGGATGCTGTGTGGAGGGTTTTTTATGTAGAGGAAGGAGAGGAGAGTTCTGGGAAGGAAAGGGGTTTAAGGGGTGGGCAGGAAACTGGGGTTCAGTGTGTCCTGGTCATCCGCCTCCAAGACCCAGACATACCTCACCCCATGAACCCGGGCAACCGTGCTAAATCACCAAACGTAGCGAACCACTTGGGGTGACCTATGGCAGAGGTGTTGGTTATCCAATAAAGGTTCCCGGGGCGGCGGTACCCATTCCCGCTTCCCAAATTGAAAAAATTCATCAAGGATAAAAATACATGCATGTAAGTTGTATAAAATCAGCTTGTTAGTTAAAAAAATCGAAAATTTGAATAAATTTGTTTGATATCCATACCAACATTAAAAGCATTTGAAGTCGATTTTAGGTTTGAAATTGGCAAATAATGCACAAAAAATTATAATTTTATAATAATTCAAATTTCGGGGGGTCAACTGTTGGGGAACAACAGTCGGGGACAAAAAAATTTACACACAAATAATTGCCCAAATTGCCTCTAAAATCACGAAACATTAAAATCTGTAAAGGCCTATATCTTATAATTGAAAGCAAAAATAAATAAAGTAGCTCACATCCGGACTAGATATGTGATATACCTTTTGATTATAAAAATAATTTTTCAGTTTGGTTGGGTATTTTGATCTCAAATCCAGAATTAAGATTTGTATGAAACGGGCCGAAATGGGCCGCGCAGTAACGCTAAGTTGGGTTATTGGCTATTTATTTTTTTATCACTTTTAATAGCTTTCTAAAGGCATGTTTAAATACTTTAATATTTGTTGAGTTGTCGTGGAATCCGAATTTTCTCCATTAACATTTCCCTGGATTATCAGCTGAGTCACCTTGTATTTGGCGCCCCTCAAAATATTTGCAATAATCCTCTTTTACGTCATTAAAATCTGTAATAACGTTAAAAATAAATATTCTTAGCATTCCACAGCCGCAAAATACATATACGGTTAGCGGTTTTATCCAAAGAGTTATTCAATCCCAGCAAAACTCGTCTCGAAATAAATTTATTTGCCCGCGGATTCTGGGATGCCGCGTACCTAATGCTTTATCACCTCGCAATGTACTCGTATGTAAAGAAGCGTAAATATTTTATGAGCCGCATTATAATCTCAAATACCTATCCGCGCTGTAAAGTATTTTATGAGATTCACTTCAAGGAATACGGCGTAATAAGATTTCATTTTATATTCCGACCGGCCTAAGTGTAAACATATTGTGTTCAAAATAATAATGTATGGTTGGGTTGAGAAATATTTTTCGCTTACTTGTTTCACGTCTGCGAAGGCCAAACAAAGACTGGTTTGTATACTGTTACTTAGTTTCGATTCCCAGCATATTTTTTTCAAAAATGTCCTGGCAAATAATTAACTTAGCCCTTGTAGTAAGAATCACTAACCGCTACTATTATATAAAAAGTTTATAGACGTAGGATTCCATAACAGTTGATCCCCTAACAGTTGGCCCCGGGGCATTCTTATTAGTGACCGACCGAAGGTTCGGTTTCGGCAAGTTTCAGCAAAAAAATCTAGTTTCGGCATCAGTTTCGGTTTCAGCAAAAAATCTGCCAAAACCTTCGGCCGCACCGAAACTCTGCGTTCGTGAATTATCGCGGCTGACTTCGGATGAGTTCTTGGCTCGTGTGTCACCCGCCATCATCAAGCGAGTTCGCTGGCTGGTCCGGCGTGATTGTGTTATGAGTTTGTGTTATTTTTCGCGATTGCAAACGCAATTAAAATGAAAATACTTCATTAAAGAGGTCCTTCCTTTATAATGTAAGTGTTGATTATTGACAAATTGTTCCAAGAAGTAATTAACATGTTTTGTTAATTTTTGTTTGTTTTATAGTAATAGGAGAGTAATGTAAAAAAATATATTTCTTCACCTACTTCAATTATTGTTTTGTATTTCATTTAACATGTGAAAAATTTGCCAAATAAGCCAAAAGTGTAAAAAATAAGTCAAATTTCAGTAAACAATAGATTTTTAACATGTTTAAAAATGTTACGGTTTCGGCCGAAACTGAGACAGATACTGAAGATTCGGTTTCGGTTTCGGTAGAAAGTCTTGTTTCGTTCGGACACTAATTCTTATATTGAAAACGTAGTCGAATTAAAAAAAATGGTTCACCCACTTAATGGTGACACACAAAATACGACTAAACGTCCTTGAAGGGGTGTGCAGAGAGGATCTACCGCCGAAAAACACAATAATAACGCGTATATTCATGCAAATGCATCTATATACAAAATGCATACAGCTACTACGTGTCCTTTGAAATCCCTTCCTCTACCACTCCCTCCTTCAGCCTTCTCCTGCATATTTGTACAAGCAGGAGAAGCATGTGACCACGTTCCCGCCGCCGTTCCTTTCCCCCTTTCTCTTCCCGTCCCGCGTTTCCCTTTCACCTTCCCGCCTCCCCCATCCTAATTAATCTAATAAAATTTATTTGAGGACGCCGTAATTTGAACCGGTGACCTTCGAACTTTTAGTGGAGAGCCTTACACCTCGACCTGCAGAGGTCGGCAATGTTGCGAATACAGTGATGCTACGGTTCAATTGCTGAATTGCGTGCTTAAGACAAGTGTGTACTTTGGCCCGGGAACGTAGTACTGCGTTGGAGGTTGCGTACGTGGGCCCAGTGTGTCTTCCAATACTGTCTCCCTCCAAGTCACAAACACATTCAACGAAACAATTCTACACAACCGGTATGAAACACAAATAGACGCTTAGGGTTCGGTAGAAGTAGAAACACGCAGAGCGGTTAGCAAATTAACGTATTATTTAATCCCCAATCAAGTTCGAGCACAAACTGAAAGCTGAAAGTTTCTGCCTCTTTCAGTTTTCGGTAATTGTATTAGCTCGGAGAAAGCTGGCGTTTTCTAACTTTGTTGTTGCTAACTGTCTGCTGCGGGATTCCTGGACCGTGAGTCCTTCAATCTGATTGAATTTCTCTCAAAAAAGAAAAATTAAGGATACTTCTAGCCTATTAAATTCTTAAAATTCTGGTCTGCTTAGTTATAATGGAGCCTTTAAACGTGTCAATTGAATGATTGTATTCCTTACAATCTTTTTCAGAAGGGGCGAAGTACACGCGCGTATGTTTGCATCAAGAAGGAGCGTTGAACGCGAGAGCATTTGGGACATATTAAGCCGTCACTACCCGAATTTCTTCCGATTTCTTGCAACATTTGAAGTTTTTAAGCTTTTAAAAAATATATGTTATTTTTGAAGATAATATCTATGCAATCCCCATGCCGAAACGCAAATTATATGAAATTCCCTCGATAGAAAAAAATCGCAAAGTGTGCTCCGAATTTTTTTTTTTTTCAAGCCTGTCTATTATTTAACAAGTTATACGTATTTAGCGCGCTCTGTCCAACATTCGTAATTACATATCTCTCCATCTTCTTCTTTTTTGAGCCGGGAAGCGTTGCCTTAACAATTCCGTATCAAAATTTTGGCGCTCCATTGCCCTTGGTACATGCATTCGCTCTGCAGTTCGCGCGTAAACTGGACGCGTGGAGTTTGTAGTATCTCAAGTCGCGCGAGTGCAGCGCGAGTCGGAGTATGGCGTACTACACGCGATTTACGCGCGTATTTTAAGCACGCGTGATGCTAATGGACGCAATGTATTTCCTTGCCATTGTACGTATGCACACGCGTGTAACGATTTGTGGCGAATTCGCCCCTTTTGAACAAGATCTAAGTCTAAGGTGATGCATTACGAAGTAATACAAAATCGAGTGTTTTTGGTTTTAAGTTTAGGTTGCTTAAAAATAATTTAGATGCTCTTATTAAATACTGCAACTAGAGTGCGTATGTATGCGTTTGAAATAATAGAGTTTTTTTTTATTTGTCTAAATAAGTCTAAATAAGTTTTTATTAGTCTAAATAAATAAATTAGTCTAAATAGTCTTATAAGAATAACCCCAGAAAAAATAAGAATCTGGCATTTAAAAATGCTTTAAAGTTTAAAATCTTCTACTTTTCGGTTCTTTATAAAAATATCATGAATTTTTTAAATATTTATTCCTGAACTTCTCAGAATAAAATATTACATGCTCTTTGACAATGTTTTTTCTTGAATGAATCAAGAGAGGCGCCTGATGTTACACGGAAATTTAAACCTTATGGCCATCTACATACGGAGTGCTTTGTTAGCAGCTTTATCCAGAATTTAACAAGACGTCGTGTATTTTCTTTTGAGAAATGAAGGACTTGATAAACTTTTAGGTAAGGTGTACATAAACATTGAATACCATGCAATAGCTATTAGAAATACTTGCACAATTTAAAAACCTGAAATGACATCGCTGCAGTCACGTTGCGTTGAAAGGAAAAGCCAAATTCCAAACAGGCTTTTATATTTATAGTAAGCCTGCAGGTAGTGGACAGGTGTTGCGAAGGCCAAACTAAGATGGCAGAATTAATGGCTAGAAGTAACTGGTGGCAGAAAGCAGAATAGTGGTGGCGTTTTCCAAAACGTTCAAAATGTCTAGCATGAACGATCGATAAAACCCTAATTCAATACGATTCTAACTAAATCCGTCATCTATGGTCAGTTATCGATATTTATGAGCACGGTCAACGATTGATAACAGTTGTTGCGATCGACGGCAATTGATAAATTTTAGCGCGGCCTCCATAGAATGAGATAAGTTTCGGTTAACTGTCAATCCAAACATTTTTTTAATAATGTCGTACGTTACGCAAAAGTATTGACTTATTTATTGAACGAATTGAACTAACGAAGCTCTTAGAATTGAAAAAAGTCGTATTCGCGACCCACACCCCATCCGTACGGTTAGCTATGTTTGGTGACTTAGCAGGCATGATCGGGTTGATGCTGTGAGGTTTGTTTAGGCCTTGGCGGCAAATGCGTTTGCCCACCTACTCGGATCGCAAAAGACTGTTTGAGGGAGACATAACCTAGACCTCTCCAGCCAGACTCTCTTAAAACCCAAAGCCTTGCGTCGCAGTGGGAGGGACGGATTGACCCCCAGATTCGATCCCACCCCTTATATCTTTTTCCTTGCTAGTACTTCCTCTCCTTACTTTCCCTAAAAAGACCTTCTACGCAGCATCCCCAAATATGGCACACGCCCTGGGGGATTTTTTTTCTTCAGGATCGCCCGATTAAAGCCAATGTAAAAACAAACCGTAAAAAGAAAAGGGGTATAACTAGAAATTCAAAATTTTACGAGAAAATTAACGTTTTCATTCCTTATCAAAATATGTGTCACCAGGGTTCGAGGGAATTAATTATTGTCATGCTATTATGATATGCCGCTTACTTTTTACCGCACAATAATATTATACTGAAGCACACAAAACCAGCCCCTATTTAATGTCATTTTCAGTATTATTCGCACCTTGTCAAATTTAATTCACAGCTGAGGTCAACATAGCCGCGTTTGACCGACAAATTTGGATTAATCCTGGTATTTATTTAGTATTCTACAAAGCTTTTAAAGCATCCAACATTGTTCTACATTACGGTTATAAACCTTTTACTCACTGCAAAGTCAGGATTAAAATAGATGATGATAGACGAAACTTTAGTTTCAACTATTGATATAATAGTATATTAAATTGTAAATTGTAATAGGATTATTGGTAACATTGTGTAGACGTTTTATGCTGAGTATATAATAATAATGATAATAATTGTTTGCGCTAATTATAGGTGACAACTCGGCGAATTATTTTTGTGTTTTGTTTGGGAATAATATTTATTCTATGGCGATAAATTGTTCCCTTCCCGTCTCTCCATTTGTCCCCCCAACATCACTTCAGTTATATGATGTGCATAATATCTTTCTATTAGTTAAAGTGGTGAAAAAAACAACCCAAATCCTAACAACCAATTTTATATTTAATACAAGATAGGTTCTTAGGTTGGGTTTGAGTACTTCAGTGTTCCCAATTTACCGGAGTGATAACGGTCTCTCGTTAATTTATAAATCGCATTTAAAAACACATCGCAAGATTCTTTTGGAAATTATTTATGCTCGTAGTGAAATCATTCAAATACATAATGAACCATACGCAGAGAAGTCGTCTCACGTTTCAGTGTAATAAATTGCAGAGAAAATCCCACCTTTACGTTTACGAGAGTTCCTTCTTACAAGTACAGTTTATTATCATTGTAATAATAAAAACGTGTATTTTTCATAGATTTTTACAACTTTATACATATCTTGTTCATTTAACCTCGACAAATGGTTTACTGCTCAGCTAGCTATACATCAGGATTTTTCCCGGAATGCATTTGGTTTTCAGCAGTGCCTCTAATATAATACAAATAATATTATCATAACATGAATAACTTATTAAACTAGAAATAAGTCTTGAATCCCCGGATTCGCACGAGCATTAACATTGTTTTGATCATGTGAGGCAGATTTGAGAATTGATAATTATGATAACAACTTAGTTCCTAGGGTTAATCTAGGGTTAAAGAAATCCACATGATTTCCTCTTTCTATTTCCACATGAATGTAACACTAAAAATTATACTTGTTTTTACTCTTACGGAATAAATGGATGTATTTTAGTCAAAGATTGCGATATGTTTGTATTAACTGCACTAATTATTTATGTGAAACACGCTGTTTAAATGCATAAATAAAATGTAAACTCTTCTTCCATCCTCAAGCAAATGCTTTTAATGGAAGACCAGTATTACTTTAATGTGTACCATTTTTAAGATAAACAAATAAAAAATAAATAAATTAAAAAAAAACACCACTTTCATTTATTTATATTCTTAATGCCGACTGGGTTTCGCTACAACCGTAGCTTCTACAGAGCAGTACAATACTCTACTAAAATCTGAAATTTACAAGTTTAGTAACCTGTGTTATAATTAAAATATATTATGCTTTCTCAGTGTTTTTCCAAACCCAGTGGTGGAGGTAGGGATAGGGGTAGTTAGAGGATTTTAGTGGATGAGAGGAGAACATTTTCCACTTATTGTGGTGGTAGTAGGAGATTTTCAAACATTATTGGGTTATTCGTAACCCAAAAAAGTTTGTCTTTCTTTAAAAAAAAATGCAGTCTCACCCCATTCCGTTTTTATGTAGTAGAGTCACGCCTGTGTTTTTATTACAAGTGTGGTCTGTATCTAGGAGATGGTTAACAAATTCATAGAAGCAGTTATTATTTAAACTTCTCAAGTGTTCTTTCAGTTAATGTATATCCGTGTCAAAAAACAGAAAACATAAGATCGTTTGATCGCAGGGCGCTAGTTTCTTGCTCATCCAACCGAAGAGAACATAATTACGTATAATATATTGAATAAATGTGTAAAACAAATAATTTAATTTTAAACCATTAATTCATTTTTTGAAATCGGCCGATGAATTAATTCATTTTTTGAAGGCCTTAAGTGTACGTAGTATTTGAGGAATCGAGGAAGGTTAACCAAGTTATCCTTGGCGAAGAGCCTCTATTTCCAATAAATAATTTATCAATCAACTAACACTGTTGTTAATTCGTAACAGATTGACTAATTATTCAGTCCGTAATAATAATGTATGTTGTTATTATAACTGAAAACCATAATTATTTCCGACTTGATATGATACCATGTTGACAGAAATTAGAGGGTACCATTTTCTCTTCATATACATGGCAGACTTCAGCACAATTTAATATTAGAGGTTATGTTAACCCATTTTATTTCTTCCTATGCGTGAGTTGCGTTTTTTATGTTACTTCCCACGAGAACTTTTTTTTTTTTACATTAACTCCACACAGGAGGCCTTGAGGAAAATAATTTCCCTCAGGGCCTATGTCATCTGGGATGCTGTGTGGAGGGTCTTTTTGAGGAGAGGAAGGAATGAACATTGGTCTTGAAGAGACCCATGTTGTAGGAGGGAGGAAACACAGATGCCGGCAAATCGTTCCATAGCCGAGCTGTTGAACTCAAGAACGAGTCGAAAAAACGACCCGTTCTCATGTGACAAATGTCAACCGTGTACATATGTTGGGCGCGCGTTTGGCGTGTCTCCCGACTATGCACCGGTGCCGAAGGGATCAATGACGCTAGTTCCTCAGAGCATCTTCCATTGAAAAACCGGTAGAACATGGATAGCATTCCCACCCGACGCCTGTGCTCTAAAGATTGCAACCCGTTCGTTAAGAACTCCCCTGATTTAACAGTTACATCTACCGCTGGGATGGGTTATCCGCTGGAGCGCTTTTGGCAACATTTTGACCAGTTTGCAAACACCCTCGAGTGTTCACTTGCCAAAATGTGGCCAATTTAAAGAGATATTTTAAAACGTGTATTGGAAATATTCCAAAGGTTTCCACGTGTTGTACAGTTCTATTAATCAGATAGAAAACTTAAATACTATTTTCACTTTTCAGCAAGAGATGCCTCAGATCTCTTACTGAATTATTTGTCATTGAAGTTTCACCAACCTAAATTATAAAAATACTAGCTGGTTCCCGTATCTAATAACAGTGTTATGAAAACACTAATAATAGTGTTATGTTCTTCTTCTAAAGAAAATTAATTTAAGGCTAATTTTCAAAATTTTAACTGATTGTGTCAAGAATTCAGATAAGAGATAAACTTTACTAAAATATTATTTTATTTTTCATTTTCAAAATTGGAACTGATTGGTCAAGAATTCAGACATAATTTGATAACCCACTTAATTAATCAAAGAAAAATAATAATGAGAGCGTTGTAAATAAAGAGTTGCTGCTGTAAATATGTTTCCTTTGTCATTCTGCAGCAATAAGGAATTCCAGTGAAAAATATTATGACTTTAAAAAAATATGTTCATATAGACCAATAAACGCTGATTCTGAATATATAAGTTGTATTAAATAATATTTAACGTAGAGTTTTAAAAAAAATATTAAAAAGTCCATTTTAAAACAGTTCATTAAAACACCCTGTCAAGTTGGTATTATTGAATTTGTGAGGCGTGACGTCACCGCGTCCATAAAACGCTCCAATGCTGAAATTCAAAATGGCCGTCGATGATCAGCTGATTTCAGTTGCCTACAAAATTCATACTTCGGTTGGTCATGATGACGTCACACTAGATTCGGTGGTTTTCGGGGGATCTTGAAAAATTAAAACTTTGACATTTATTTTAACTATTAAAACTAACTATAAAAATAAAAATAAATATGCAGTTATTTAAGTTAGAAGGTCATTATTCATTTAAAAAAATAGAAAAATTGGACTGGCATTCCTTATTGTCTTTGTTACGATATTTTACATAAACTTTCAGCTTCGCAAATATTACAATTTATAAAATACCGTTATTTTACACGAGTCCGCGTTCTACGTATTTACGACAACGTAGAGGTCGTGCAACTTTCCTATTCGTGAACTTCCACCATGTAAATAAGATTCATTTCTGTTTGTGACTTCGTTCAAGGTCTTAAACAATTTGTTGCGTGCGAAAGCGGACATCCTATATGTATCGTGACGTCATATTTGGCGTCTCTCATTCCGGCTGGTAATAGATAATAACAGCCCTCCTACAGTCGTCGGCTGAATCATGTTGATTAGTCAACAGCCATAGCCAATACCATACCATCACAGACACCATACCATCACAGGCAGACGCCTCAACTTTATTTATTTATTTTATTTTAGGAAATTCAACAGTTTTCATCTTGATTAATTTATACATGTTTTATATACCTATCTGCAAAACCAATTATAGAGATCCTCATTGTAATATTATATTATGTATCTATAAAATAAACAGTAATCTTACAATAATTAAAGAAATTAGATAATTACAACAGGAGGTAGTACAAAATATTAGTCGTTCCAAAGTTTTGTACACATTAATACATTTTTAACAGATTTTTTATATTTATTTTCGGTACAATTGAAGATATCAATTTCCGAAAGAATGTTATTATACGTTGAACACAGTCTTATAAGGCAAGCATTTTTATTTGAGTTTGTATTACAATGTTTTTCTTTAAAAGTATTACATGAACGTGTGTGTCGTGTAGGCACTTCCTAGATCAGTGGAACTCTTATTTTAAGACGTACTAGCTGACCCGGCCACGCATTGTTGTGGCTAACGAAACACAACGCTATCTACTGGATCGTTACTCAATTTTTTATCTCACTCTGTTGATTTGCATACAAATCAAATCCACACCAGCCGCGCCCGCTTGCCAGCCCTCTCGGCAAGCCTAGGATTGCCCTTTTTTATTTAATAATTTAATATTAAATAACTGTTGTTTTAGCAAAACGAATTCGTTATATCAAAGTTAATGTACGAGAGAAATTATCGCTGTACACTGGAATCAAATTATTATCACTGTTTGTATTCTGTTCCGCCATTTTTGACATCAGGTAGAATCCTAAGTAATCATTCGCCATCCTAATGGCAAATATCAACATAACAGACAAATACAACGTTACAGTTTGCCCGCGGAAAGATCAAGTCAAATTATCAAGGGATGCCTACCCAAAGTTATCCGATTTGCTTATCACAATAGAGAATTCCAGTCCAAATTTTTAATTTTTTTTATGAATAATGACCTACTAACTTAAGTAACTGCATATTTATTTTTATTTTTATAGTTAGTTTTAATTGTTAAAATAAATGTCAAAGTTTTAATTTTTCAAGCTCCCCCGAAAACCACCGAATCTAGTGTGACGTCATCATGACTTACCGAAGTATGAACCTTGTAGGGAACTGGATTCAGCTGTTCGACTCCCGCCATTTTGAATTTCAGCATTGGAGCGTTTTCATAGACATTACTGGGCAGTACGATCGTTTTTTGTACAGTTAAAGTTTTTGAATATTTTAAATAATATAGATAAACTAATAGAGATACTTTAATTTTGATACTGAATTATTTAAGCCTAAATAATGTTTCAATAAAAACAAAAACTATTATGTGTCCAATTATCTATAAACCAATAAAACGGAATGCCGAACGGCTTGCGCCTTACATTTCTATTGATTTCTTTACAACTTTGACCCAGGTGACGCGGCGCGGTGACGTCACGCCGCCAAAATCCAGCAATAGGGTGTTTTAATGACACGTTTTAAAATGGACTTTTTTAATATTTTTTTAAAAACTCTACGTTAAATATTATGTAATAAAACTTATATATTCAGAATCAGCGTATATTGGTCTATATGAACATATTTTTTTAAAGCCATAATATTTTTCACTGGAGTTCCTTATTATAGCACATCGTCACTTAGATTGTACTGAATTCTAACTTCACTTTACCTTGTTCTAAGGAGGTGTCAAAGTTCGCAAAGACGATTTCTCATATTCTCCGATTTCTGATTTTAACGTTGAATCTTGTGTAAAGAATTTAAGTTTAACATTTGCAATGTAAATTTTTCAAATACGATGCATACTTACTATGTAGAACATACCCAAACTTGCATATAGAAACATATGCAACATCTAGGGCAAAATAATACATTACATAAGGCTTTAACTACCTTTCCTTAAAACCATTCCAAGAAGGGTCACATTCTAATTAAATACCTTCCTTTAAAATACTACAACTAAAATAATACGCACGCCTAGGACGTCACCTACCTGATTGTATCTTCAAAATCAAGTAAAACAAAACTTTAGGTATGTGCCTACATTATATAAAAAAATATGATTCATACAATGGGTTTTATTAAGTTTTGAAAAAATGAAGTTATGCTGCAGCACCCTAAGGCCACGTCCGCATAGGCATGGCTTACTTAGCGCCTAGTGCCTAGTGGCTTGCACCCTGGCTTGCACTCGCTAGGATACACGGTGGCCGCACTGTAGGTGGTTTGCCTGGTGGGTCGCTAGGTGCCTTGCTCATTTGCTTGTCGGCACGTCGCTAGGCGACTCGCTAGGCTCTAGGCGCTAAGTAAGCCACCTGTCTATGCGAACGTGGCCTAAAGGCGCGCTGGGTTGCGATCAGTAAAAATCCGTTCGAAAAGCAGGCCTAAACGGCAAACGCACGCTCCTCACTGTTCGAACGCCTGATGGCGACTAAACTGTGTCGGGATAAAACTTTATAGTTCCGCCTCTCGAACGAGATCACCGGCGCCCCGCTACGACATCAACCGACTGAATGCCGCGCATTTTAAAAAAGGAAGTTATGCTGCCGCACCCTGTATAATTTGTGATTCGTCTTCGTGTCAGGGTAGGTACAATATAAATTAATTAGTACAGTATTTGGAAAAAAATAAGCGTTTTTTTAATTAAAGTGACTGCGAAACCTTTTTCTTTAGACTCCCGAAAAGAATGTCATGAAAGGCCAACAAAGATCCAAATATTGTTTTTGTCTGGAAAATACCAACACATTAAAACGTTATCTCGCTTGTCTTTGATATCAATTGGATCAATTACTCACTCTCGATTCTATATAAATACTTTTGTTTATATTGTAGACATAAACAATCCTCACAATCATGACAACAATAATTTTTAAAAAGCGTTTGTATTAATCAAATAAACACCTTCCTATATATGAGTTATTCTCAATTAGGGGGGTATTAATTAACCTCATGATATATATTTTATTAGCTCTACACTGGAGACCCTCAGAAAAAAAAATCTTTGGAGACAATGTGTGGAGGGTATATTTAGGGAAAGGAATGAGAGAAAGAAAGCTGATGGGCGTATATGAAACTATCCTTCCTAATGCATTGCAATGCGATGAGTTGAGAGAGTCCGGCTGTAGAGGCTTAGGTTAGATCTCTCCCAAAACGCCTTGCAGTGGGTGGGCAAATGTATTCGCCGCCAAGACCTTGACAAACCTCACCCATTAACCCGGGCAGTCCGGGCACACCTGCTAAGAGTCACCAAAGGTAGTTTTTTTTTTTTCTTACATTTAATACCGCACAAGAGTTCCAACTGCTCCCGTCTGGAGCCAGTGAGACTATGGCATCCCCAATGGGGTATGTTGTGAGGCTGAAGGTAGTGGGGAGGGGAAGGAGATAGGGAAGAGGAAGGTGGAGAAGTACCTGGCTATTCAGATCTGGTAACTAAACACGGCTAAAGCCATTTCAAGCAACGTTTCAATTCTGAATGGTGGTCTTACACCAGGGCGATACTGATAGTATCTTCCACTCTGGAACGTGCCGCAAATATACTATTTATTATTTTAAATGAATAAATTGTGAAATAACACAAATAAATCAAATAAAATTTATTTGCGCACGCCGGGTTCGAACCCGCGACCTTCGGATTGTGAATCGAGAGTTTTGCCTCGGGACCATGGAGGCCGTCAAAAAAAAAAAAAACCAATGGGGTGACCGTTGGCAGAATGCCAGGGGTGTTGGTTATCTAATAAATGGTTATCTTCCCGGGGCGGCGGTACCCTTACCCGCCACCCAAATTGAAAACATATGATGTGTTTAACCAAAGTTACAAAAAAGTTATTTATTATGAAAATACATAAACAATATTTATATACGTGTATTTTTTTGATAAATAAAAAAAAATAAAGGTTAGTCGTACAATAAAGAAATTCCTTCCATGGAGATTAGAATGCCAACCAATGTCGCCACTTACTTATTACCTTTTGGTACTAGCCTATTTAGCACACACTCTGACTATCTTAAGCTTGTCTGACATAATAAAGCCATCCTATTTGAATTTCATAATGATGATGAAAAAAGTTCTACATAAAATTTAAGCGAAGGTTGGTCAGACTTTTTGAATCACGAAGCACGCTACATAGATATTTCTTGTGGTCTTCTTTAATCTATGGTTTTAGTATATTTTAGTTAAATAGAGACATCAATGCGTGGTTAAAATTTTTAAAAACAACCCAAGATAATAGTAATTCACAACTAGTGACTGGCAACGAATCAAATTGAACAGCAAAAAAATTGTAAGAACATTTTTTCCCAATGGTACAATTTATTTAAGGCGATGCATCACGTCGTATAAAATTCGGGTTCAGGCAGCTAACAATAACACTCCTTACTTAGATGTCGATATGGTTTAAATTCCCATTTAACAACAGCCGCCCGCTTTGATTAATTCAAGAAAAAAAACATCGCAAAGAAGGGTTTTTTTTTTTGTTATTTTATTTCAAGAAGTTCAGGCACAAATATTTAAATATTTTACGATTACTTTCTAAAAAATCCTCCTCTCCTTTCTTCGTTGGCACTTGCAAGCTAATCTTCGAAATTGGAGAATTCTCGAGCTCTGACTTCAAAAGAAATTTACGCTGTTTTTGTCTGAAATATCTAAAATTTGTATAGCTTATCATAATTTCTATAACGAGTTATGCAACAAATATTAAGTTGCTTATAAAAAAATAGGCCATATTGTTATATATATTTTAAATTAATGTTTTGAGTTTTCGATTACGAATCCGATGATCGCGGTTTTAAAATATTTATATACTCTATAGTGAATTTTATTTAAAGTAATCGCATTTTTTCTCATTTTATTTATTTAAAATAATATGTAGTGTACCTGCGGCAAGTTACAAGAGTGGTCGATACTCTCAGAATCACCCTGGTGAAAGACTACCATTTAGAATCGAAACATTGCTAAAAATGGTTTTGAACGTGTTTGGTGTTCAGATCTTACTGACTTATCTTACTTATCTTTTTTGTTGTGACTTACTCCGATTGGGTATGGGGCCGTTCAAGTACGTAACGCAATTTGGGGGGAGGGTCTTGTAAAACGGTACTGTGCGTTACCGGGGCGGGAGGGGGGTTCTTACAAAGCGTTACGTAATATTTTTTTTTGTGAGTAAAAACTAGAAAATTAAAATCTTCCAAGTTGGCAAACCTTTTCGTTTATATTTTACGGGGAATCTCTCGATTGTACTGTACATCCTTTTATTTTGTTCTCCCAAGTTGGCAATCCTTTTCGTTTATGTTTTACGGGGAATCCCTCGATTTTATTGTAAATAATTTTTTTTTTTATTTTCGTTGTCAAAATCAAATCACATTGGTAAAAATAGTCACTTGGAGTTACGTAATGTGTTAGAGAGGGGAAAGGAGGTACAGAAAAACGTTACGGCGCGTTACATGATGGGGAGGGAGGGTCAAAAATCTTCAAAAATTGCGTTACGTAATACTTGAACGCCCCCTATGCCATAGTCTCACTGACTAGGGTTAACAAGGCAGCAGTTGGGATACTTGTGCCGTATTCAAGTTTAAAAATTACAATTATTGAATTTCCAAAACATGAACTTGTTTTAAGTACTTACATAAATTTTTATTCCAATTATCCTTCACAAATATGAATAAAACACGGTTTTGTCTGAACTGGTAATGTACGAGTTGTAAATTTTAAAATTTTGTAAAAATTATTTTTCTTTGAATTTAAACCAAGCTTTGCCTCAGTATAATCTTATCTTTCCTATCACGTTTTTTCCTTTCCATTCCGGATAAATTTTCCCTATAAAACAGTGAGATAGAAATAGACCCGATCACCACCCAATCACTCTTCCATTATCTAAAACATATTTAAAAACCCCATCTGCACATTGCCGTACTGCTAGCAACAGGCGACTACCCCCGCTCCGTTGGGCGGCCAATTACCACCCGGCCCGCCCCCGCCCTCCCGCCCAGCCCGCTGACGTGGGCGGCGGGCGCCGGCGCCGGGATGGCGCCACGAGCCCCCGGACGGCCTGACGTGCGAGGCGCCCTGCACCCTTTCATCCCCCTGCAAGATGAATATTGAATGCTTTGTACAATATTTCACACTTTGACGCGTGTTGAGAGGGTTTTTTTTGTTAAGATTGAATAATAAATTAATGCTTTACCCACATACGAATAAATACATCAATCTCATAAGAAAATTAAATCTTTTCATGATTTTTTAAAAGAAACTGATCGGGTTGTTTCACGGAAATTGAACAATTCATCAAATTTCAAAGTCAATATTAAAGTTCATCATTATAGTTCTGTGAAACAACCGGCACGTGATAAAATGTGTATTCGTGTAATAGTTGTAATAACAGCGAGCATTCTATATAAACAGTATGAAAATATGTAAATAAGGGTAATTTAATAGCAAGTATAATCATGCAAAATTAGCATTGTTATTTGCAAATCTTTGAGTTCTAGTATTGGCTTGTAAATAAGCATTGAAATTATTGTTACATTCATAATTATGTTTGCTTGAAATGGTTCTGAAAGTCAGCTCTCTCAAATCAAGGCTGTCAGTTAGATGATAATTTTGGAATAAAAAAATAATAATTTTTAATAAGATAAAACATTTATTAGTTAAAACTCTTCTGACTGGTAGTTAAGATATCTGAAGTAAACTGTGATATATGTGTGTTTGACGTGTTTAACATGTCGCTATGCAGGAGAATAGCATCATGCCTAACATTTATTATCGTGCTTTAGGTATGCTATTATAGTCTTCTTAAAACTATATTACGAGCAGTATTAATTCATCGTGCAGATGATAATAATAATAATAACAATAATAAGTTTTATTCCAGGATGTGGGGAGGATAGTGCAATCCCAGACGTCCCATATGATTGTGCATATTTATATAATATATTTTATAACATATTTTAAAACAACAGATTTTTTTTTAAACATAGAATAAGAAAAAAAAACAAAATAAAAAAAATATATATATAAAAATTAAATATAAAAAAAAAAAATAAGTAATCAATTCTATTCTTCAAGCTCGGGCCCAGTGCTCACTCAGGAGTGGGGTTTCGTGCTGGAACGCTGCGGTCACCACTGCATTGTCGGAAGCCATTAGCCGCATCCTGGCTCCAGTGACCCGATGTCTCTTTAGACCGGCGAATCCGTGCAGTCCTAGTTCAGTGAACATTGTCGATGCACTGCTATATCTTCTGAATCCAAATATAATTCTACATGCATCATTATATTGGATCCGGAGTCGTTCCATCGAGGTGTTTCGGCCGTTACACCAAGTTTCGCATGTATATAGATTAGTGCAAAATGCATTGAACAATGTTTTTTTTACATGGTTATTGCATTGGAAAAATCTTCGGGCAATCATATTGGACAATACAATAAAAGTGATGGAGATTAAATTAGTGCAATATTATTCATCACGCAAATCCACGTTACAAACACAGGTAACCACCTGTAAATTATAAAACAAATATACAGGCATGTGTAGAAACAACTCAAAATTGTCCCGCCAATTTGGGCCATGCATTATTTGTCATCGAGCTAAAGTAAATAGCACTCCAAACTTAGGATGTCCCAACAAGTTATCTCCAAATTCACAATACGTGTTGCCCCTCTCCTATCTACCCCCAATCACCCTTATCTCCCCCTGTACCTAGGTGGGGTGGAGAGCAAAACTGGGTCGGTCCCCCCGCCCCCCTCCCCGAGTGGTTGATATTTTCATCTCTTTACAACGCAACAGTTGTGCGTCGCGTGAATCCGGGACATACAGCCTCGCAGCTGGACAATAATTGTTACAATTGGATGGTTCCACACAAATAATAATTGCTGTCTCAATTTAAGAGTTACACTAACAACTTGCTTTCTAATGTTCATTCAACCATTCATCCTAGTTCTGGCGTTATAAAATTTTCATTAAAAAATTGCAATACTTGGCGCGCGAATAGTTTGAAGAATATGTGTATTTCATGCAGTTTAGGGGCAGTTTGGAAAGGCGGTGAAGTTGGAAGGGAACGCGTGAGGAGGGAGGGGATCGCGGGAGGAGGGAGGAGAACGCCTGAGAGGGGGAAAGCGGGAGAGGTTAGGGTGAAGGCGCGGAAGGTGGAGGAGGAAGGGGACGGGTAGGTGGTTGGGGAACTGGGACGAATGGAAAGGACACGCAGGGAAAAACGATTTATTTATTTAAGTGGCATTGCAACGCATTGTAACTCGGTAGATATCAATAAACTTTACTTAATTAATTAAAACCGGACTGACTTTTACCCTAATGCAGGCATCATCCGACTGAAATCACTATTTTCAGCAAATCTTTACTACGAATCGGTTAACATAATGAATGCCAAAAATGTGCTTTAAATAAATTGAAGATTTTTCTACCGCTTCGCTTGAGTAGATTTAAAATAACATTTCAATTACTTACTAACTAAACGCATAATATAAAACAACATTAAAAAAATATATTATTTTATGACAAAGATTATTGTTGACAGTCTCGCTTGATTAACTTTTTTTCCTTTTTAATAAAATTATTCACGAATTAAATAATAATAATCACTTTTGCGCTAAATCGAACATTTCTATACTCTCTATGCCAAGCGATTTTTATGCCCATTACCTACATTCGTAATGATACAAGACGCACTAAAAATATACGTTTTTTGGATTGTGCGTTCCTCTTATTATTGCGTATACATCCACAAAATAAATGAGAACTGAGCCATGAATTGTGGGAAATGAACGAAGCAACCACAAGCGTAATTTTGCGTGTATACGCAGCCTAAGATAGGTTATTCAAAGCATCAATCATATTAAAAAAAAAATTATTTCTAACACATACACCTTTATTTTTTGTTTTAAATAAGCGTCAAACCATTTTTTATGTCATTCCCAACAAGATTTCTCACAGAATTTCCCGGAATCAATGGAAATATTATTTCATTTCGATCATAATTATAACTAAAACGAAGTATGTTTGAATCATAGATAAATACGTACATACCTTTTACATATAACCTCTACATTTACACACTAATTATATCAAAATATTAAATTAATTAAATACATTCGAGTTTCACGAAAACAAATCAATTTTATTGGAGTAGATTTTCACGGAACAACCGACAGTTAGCGTTTGGCATTACCAAAGGGTCGGTCGCAACTTGCCACGTGACGAAAGATCAACAAAACGCTTATAACGCTTTTGCAATGTTAGCACTCCGATAAACTAGACAAATGGTTCTATCGACAATCTCCTCGGTTAAAATAAGACAATAAGAAACTCCAGTCCATTTTTTTTTTTTTTTTTTAAATGAATAATGACCTTCTAACTTAAATAACTGCATATTTGTTTTTATTTTTATAGTTAGCTTTAATAGTGAAAATAAATGTCAAAGTTTTAATTTTTCAAGATGGGGATCTTCGGGGGCGAAAACCACCGAATCTAGTGTGACGTCATCATGACCAACCGAAGTATGAATTTTGTATGCAACTGGAATCAGCTGATCATCGCTGGCCATTTTGAATTTCAGCATTGGAGCGTTTTATGGACGCGGTGACGTCACGCCTCACAAATTCAATAATACCAACTTGACGGGGTGTTTTAATGAACTGTTTTAAAATGGACTTTTTTAATTTTTTTTTTTAAACTCTACGTTAAATATTATTTAATAAAACTTATATATTCAGAATCAGCGTTTATTGGTCTATATGAATATATTTTTTATATCCATAATATTTTTCACTGGAGTTCCTTATTAAGAAATGTGGAAAATGATCGCTTTTATATTTCGAAAATTTGATGTAGAAAATTCAGAAAGATTCGGTCGCATTTAGGAATTAAATCCAGTATCTTAGTCATGTCGGGGCTCTGGTCTAATCTCTACCCTAATTCGAACCTTTTCTCTTCGGTCTAATTAACTGTTTCGACTAAGAACTACCAACGTTACCTTCATTTTCTTAACGCATATTGTTTTTATTGGCTGCTATCGTTATTTATGATTTTAACATTCTTTCCGACCCAAATGCAATCTAGATAGTATCTTGGATAAATAAATCCATTTTTATTTTAATGTGCGACATTTTCTGACTTTTGTGCAAGTCTAGGAAAAATATTTTTTTCATTTTTTTAATAACTTAATGTGTAAAACTTCAAACCGTGACATTGTCTTCGGTGATCAAATATTACGATTTCAGGTTTTTGAAAATAAAATTGTTAAAAAATCAAACGTTTATCGAAGAGAAAAAACCAAGACACGTTCAATAAAGTGATACTAACATCATTGACACAACAACAAAAATATTCCAAAACACGTCTTAGGGCTTAAGCTGCTCATGGAAAAGAAATCAGTTCTCAAAGCAATTGCAATCAACCTCCTTATATTAACAAAATCGATATTTTTCTGATCTGACATGTCAAAACTTGACAGATCGTGAACCGCTAAAATGGCAACCTGTCAACAATGCAACTGAAACTCCACTGCCGCGGCGACCAGTAGTGCTGGTTTTTCAGTTGCATTTTTTTCAGTTGCATTGTTGACAGATTGTCATGGTAGCGGCTCACAAACGTCAAGTTTTGATTTTTTTATATGAATACCATTCATTCACAAGAAAAATGCTCCCGAAAAATACTCCCGTCTGGAGCCAGTGAGACTATGGCATCCCCAAATGGGATCTGCTGTGAGGCTGAAGGTAGTGGGGAGGGGAAGGAGATAGGGAAGAGGAAGATTGGGAAGTACCTGGCTATTCAGATCTGGTCACTAAATGCGGCTAAAACCATTTCAAGCAACGTTTCAATTCTGAATGGTGGTCTTACACCAGGGCGATTCTGATATGTCAGATCAGAAAAATATCGATTTTGTTAAGGAAGTTGATTGCAATTGCGTTGACAACAGGTTTTTTTTCAGTTTCACCATGAGCGGAGACCCTAATAAAACAAAAAACCCATAATAAAAAAACATTTTACATCAGGCTATTTCATGATTATTGCGTTTTCTTAATTCTCTGACGTTTTCATGAGAAATAAAAAGATATTTTATATCGAGGTACCTTACCATTCATTCAAAGCAATTTCTTCATTTAAGTATTTCATAACAATGGGTATTATTTTAAATATCTAGGTACTCGCATCAAAAAGAGTATGAACGTTTTTCATCGCAATATTGGTTGCTCAAAACCTGAGTCAGCAAATTGTCGGCAATCTGTTTTTTTCTACGAAATCCACCTACTCTCAAAGTTTTCCAACTTTATGAGGTTTTCTGAGAAAAAGATCGCATTGTCCTGTTCCTTGTAATGTATTTATACATCACCGTTGATTATATCCTCATACAATATTATTTTCCTTTCATCGCAATTCAATCACTTAGAAAGTTTTGTTCTGAATGACGCTTAACAATTTATTATACTCGCGTGACTGCTTACTATCTTCATAATGATATTCCAAACCCACGAAAATACACAAACCCAGAATTAATAATTAGATAATTCTCTTAATGAAGTCTTACATTATTTAAAGTTAAAATAATTATGTGCATATTGCACAGTTATTTTACATAATTCTGAAACTTAATTTATGCAACAAAATAGTAACGTGATCTTATATAATTAACGTGGTGCCTGGCATCTGGCGTGAATGCAAAATCAAAAAGTGCATTTTGATGACTGAAAGCTAAGATATTATTAATATTATGTATTCAATAATTTTATTATTTCATTTTTAAAAACAGTTTATTGTAAACAAGTTCTGCTATGTTATTATCATCACGTGTGACAGCTTCGCCTTCTAAAGGCAGTACAAACAGTTTGATAATGCCTTCAGAAGGCATTATCATTTATCCATTTATTGGATAACCAGCGTTCTCGTTCTGCGTTCTCGTAATCTGCGTAGGTCATCCCAAGTGGTTCGGTACATTTGACGACTTAGCAAGGGTTCCCGCGTTTATGGGGTGAGGTTTGACAGGATCTTGGCAAAGCGTTTGCCTACCTACTTCATGGCGGGCCGGATCAGGGGAGACTAGTTGAGGGAGACCTAGCGTAGACCTCTTCAGTCGGACTCTCTCAACCCTTGCATCGCGGTGGGAGGGATGGATTAAGGGTCCACTATTCGAATTTCGACCGATTTCTTACATACCTCCCTTAAAAATTTGAAGATTTTAATCTCTTAAAAAAATATATGTTATTTTTGAAGATAATATCTAGATACGTTCCACGCCGAAACGCAAATTATATGAAATTCCCTCGATAGAAAAAAATCGCAAAGTATGTTCCGAAAATTATTTAAAACAAGTCTATTTCTTTTATTTTACAAGTTATATTTGTGAAAAAATTCACAATGTTTTTTAAAATGATACTTAAGATACGTTCCACGAGATTTTTGATCTATTTTAAATGAGTCATGTTTTATTATGCTTTTTCGCAATTTTCGCTGCTATTTTACGACTAATATATTAGCGCGCTCTGTCCAACATTCGTAATTACATATCTCTCCATCTTCTTCTTTTTCAGCGCCGTGCGTTTCAAGAGTGCCGCCTTAATACTTCTGTCACTCCTCGACACATTGACCCCCTGATTTCTACCCTCCGCTCATACCTTTTTCCTTTCCATAATATCATTTCCCTGAAAATACCCTCAACACAGCATCCTCAAAGATAACATTAGCCGTGAGGGATTTTTTCCTCAGGGTCTCCTGTGTGGAGCTAACAAAAAATGAATTAACTGTGATTAGATGATTTTTTTTTCTCAAACTCTTTTCACCATCAAAAAATCATCCAGTCACCATCCACCCTCTAATCTACGTAGTATTTACCAAATTTGTAATATTGTGTTAATAGTTACAAGTTAGATATAAGTTACGAGTTGCAAGTTACAAATTCATAGATTTCAGTTAATAATTTGTTTAACTTCAGAATTCGGTTCATGAGCTTCCGACCGTGTAATCTTAGTTTACCATTGAATTAATTAACCTTTCGCTAAAAGGGCTTAACGTAAAATAATAATAATCTCACTTCCATTTGAGAATATATGTTTAGGGATTGCAATCCCGCAATGCGGGATCCCGCATTCCCGCGGGATCCCGCAGCTTTTATTAATCTGCTGGATCCCACACCTTCGAAACGCGGATCCGCGGATCCCGCAAATTAAAAAATAGGCGCTAAAACTTTCGCGTAAATCTTATCGTAAAGCAGTTGTTTATAAATGGCACTGCGCTGCGCACGTCTTTCTGTAGGTGACGAGAGTGTTTTCGTATTCACCGTTCGGCGTTTAACGTAAGTACCTAAATTTTAATGTTTCGTTTAATCTCATTGCTAACTTGCAGCCTTTTAAATTAGGAGTTGAGGCACTTTGTGGGCGAGAGTCAACGCTTGTAACCGTGACACAACAGTTCGATTTATTTTGGATAAATTACAACAACGGTATTGAGTAACCAGTTGTCACAGACTCTACATGAACGTATTCAAGAACACCGCACTGATTTAACAGAAGTTTTGATTTATTTGCAAAATCCACAAAAATAGAGATCGTACTTCTACATTCTTCATGCCAAGAAAAGTTGCAATACGCCAAGAAATAAAGAAAATAATAGAAAGTGTCGTAGTTCAAGACCAAGAAACATATGCAGATGATGTCTTCAAAAACACACCTATAACTGGATTATCTACTACTGCTACAGATCCTACTCTAACGCTAAAAGAAGAATTAGAAAAACAGCTTCAACAAGAAAAATAAATATTTACGAAAAAGCCAGACAAGCAAAACAACATTGAGAAAATTTTGAAGAAAGAAATGACGTTCTTTGAGTCTGTTGGTATCAGCGAGTATCTGACGCTCGCCTATGAATATATCCTGACTGTTCAGCCTACTAGCGTAGAAGGCGAGAGAGCGTTTTCAGCATCCGGATATATTTGCAGTTCACTAAGAAGCAGGCTCGGAGATGATACAATAAATGCCATTTGCTTCTTAAGAGCGTATTTTCAAAATTTATCACCATAGGTTGATATCATAGTAATAGCATCTAAGAGGAAGTTGAGATTTTATTATTTGTCATTATATGAATAAAAATGAATTAAAAACATTAAACTGTTGTTAGGAGTAAGGGTAAAATTAAACAAAACTATTAAACTATGCCAAACATTTAAAGATGAACCTAAGAAAACAGATTACTAATTACTTATACTTAATTAACAGAAAGAAATAATTGCTTAATGTAAGAAATGTTTAATAAAAGTTGATTTTCATAACAAAATTTCAAAGATGCGGGATCCCGCGCGGGATTGAGTAATCCCGCATATCAATCCCGCGGGATTTAATGAGCTGCGGGATTGCAATCCCTATATATGTTTTAGGCTCATTCTGATCAGAATTATTGATTACATATAGAATCCAGCAGTGCTTAAGAGTTTTTTTACGTTTAGATTATTGGATTTCTAAAAACCCTTTTCGTATCTTACTAAAGCCGTGATAAGAGGAATCTAAAAATTCTTCGTTATATTATTTTGTATAGACTTGCTTAATCCAGTTGATTGTAAGTGACTTCAACTTTTGATTTTTTTTTCTTTCGGAGGGATGCCTCACCATTAAAGGCCAACTCTAGTAGATAACAGATAAGCGTCTTTTCATATTATTTTTATGTGAAAACTAGCGTAGACCCGTGAAAATAAAAAATTATAATTGTGGAATACGTGATGCCGAAAGTATCTAAATGTATAAAAATCAGATTATGTTTGCTTGGGGATGTGTAGGTACGTATGTGAGTTACGAGTTGTCCATGTATTGCTATATTTAGCGTAGGAAATGTTTAACACTTTCAAAATACCTATTTTAAACTCCCGCGAAGGTTTCTGGATTATTTTTTTTATGTATTTATTTTTCTATATAAAGCATGTTCACATTTGGGTTTTTTGATGCCTGTCTCACTGGGATATACCTGTGTCGAGACAGGCTTAGAGGTACATAAATGAACATATTTAAGGAACATATTTGGTAGTTTCAAGAATATTTAAGGTTAAATGCATATTAATTTGAATACATTAAAAATAAAAAGGTGATTGGAAGTGTGGGTAAATACTTTAAAGAGAGTTATCATAAAAATGTGGGAAGAGATGACATAAAGTATTAAATCCTGTCAAATCTGATATGATTCTATTTTTTAATTGATTTAATTGATTAGGTTATTATAATTACAACCACATGACAATATGTCTGAAAAGTTTTTGTAGTCATAACAAAAACTCTTACAAAACTGTCAAAAATTGGGAATGACATTTTGTAAATCAAAATTCAATATTCGAAACTCTATAAATTAATTTATAATTTAAGTATTAGCTTTCTCCCGCGGCTTCGCTCGCATGGTATTTGGGGGAAATTACTGTAGCAATTAAAAATTCATAATGTACTTTCCCTTGGGTGCCCGTTCCCTTCCACCTTCCCCACCTTCCCCCTCCCTCATCTCTTCCCTCTTCGCGAACCCTACCTTCCCCATGCCTTTCCTCCTTGCCGCTAAAATATATGAAATACACACACTTTCATTTATACAAATTTTATAACGCCAGAGATTAAAATTATTTACAGCCCATGTTACTCGCTGATAATGTAGCTTTCTATTGGTGGAAGAGTTTTTAAAATCGGTTTAGCGGTTTAAGCGTGAAAGCGTAACAAACAAACACACTTACTTTCGCATTTTTAATATTAAAACCATCGATTTGAGTACTCGCCTAATACTTTGAAATGAATCAAAAATTATAGGTACCAAATTTGATTGATTATATTATTCTTATAATATACAAAAATAAACATTTGTGATACATGAAAAATGAAAATTTTAATATAAAATTATAATAGGTGACACGCGAGCAGTTTGAAAACTGAATGTACTGGAACTGAATATATGGAACGCGGGATGAGGTTCGGTGGGATGGGAGCGGGAAAGGGGAGAGGAGGGGGCGCGGGAGGGGAACGAGGACGCACGGGTAAGGTCATGCAGACAGAAACCATTTATTTCTTTGAATATGACGTTGCAACGCATACCGGGAAGTAGCTAGTTTATTATAAAAAATATTTGTCTGAGGATCGTTGTATTTCAAAAGACCATCAGAAATTCAGCTATCGAACGAACAAAATGACGGCATCTGTCGTTAATTTAAACAAAAGAAAAAAAGAAACAACACATTTAAAATGCGGAATTATTAATTAAACAATTAAAATAACGTAATGTTTAGTTAGTTCCTACTTTGAAAATTAAAGCAACTCCATCCTGACGCATACACACCTATTAAGGCGCGGCGTCATAGACATACTGGAAGTCGGGTTCTTAAATTTCAACCATGCAGATGCTAGCGTATCAATCAGATTATCAAGCAAAGATATATAATTACCATCAACCTGATCTTGTCACTTACTGGGTTAAAAATATTATTAAAGCGTCTTGTAATTGATACGCCCAACGTAATGTAATTGATACGCCCAACGTATTGTAATTGATACGCCCAACGTATTGTAATTGATACGCCCAACGTATTATAATTGATACGCCAAACTTCACTCACGTATATGCCTTGCTAATAATAAACATGGTGTAAATTTTGGTGACCGGCCAACTCGGAATGAAACCAACTCAGAATCATCTCAGATAAGTCATTTAGAGTGATAAAAAAATATAAATAAAAAATTGGTTAAATAGGTTAAGTTAGGTTAGGGTTATCGGCTAATTTAAAATTATTTTTTTATCACTCTAAATGACTTATCTGAGATGGTTCTGAGTTGGTTTCATTCCGAGTTGGCATGGAACCGTAAATTTTATACAATTGATAAACAACCATGTGTATTAAAACTTTACTAATAAACTAAAATTATGTAAAATGACATTGAACAACCATGAAAAGCTGTAAACATTATTTATACAGCGGAAGAGGATAGTTTATTTTATTTTATAAACTTGAAATTCCTAATCGAATTTCGGAACATTTCCAAGGAATTTTAAAAATGCTATACATTTCTTCTTTTTGAAGATATCGTAAAAATAAATACCTTTTTTAGAATCAAGATAAAATTATATTCCAGATTTTCTATTTGAATTCTGTAATATTTATGATAAATTTCAAGCATAAGAAGGTTTAAAAAACCCATATATTTTTATTCCCAGCGTCGAAAAATTACCAAGAAAACAATTTTTTTAAAACTTATTTCTTTTTTTTGGAGAACCTGCAAGAAAACCGTCACCTCAGTTTTTCTCTTTCGTGCAATAAAAAATGTCATAATAATTCAGGATTCATCGTTTATTTAATTTTTATTAAAGCGTTTTCGGGGTTCACTAATCTGTATCAATATTTGAAAATCCCCTGCTACTACCACAGTAAGCGGAAAATGTTTCTTGTGTCGTGAATCTTGTGTATGAATTGAAAACGCAACGCCTGGGTGGGACCTAAACGCGATGCCAACTTAACCATTGACCAAACACTGTTTGCGCGATATATACCTTCGTCGACT
Source organism: Glyphotaelius pellucidus (assembly GCA_936435175.1). Lineage (NCBI taxonomy): Eukaryota > Metazoa > Arthropoda > Insecta > Trichoptera > Limnephilidae > Glyphotaelius > Glyphotaelius pellucidus. The sequence continues at coordinate 30,373,890 of OW386544.1, forward strand.
TCTCGAATTTATATTTTGGTACAAGTGATTAGGGCAATAATGTTATTAAATGTAGAACTCTTATTTCATTCACGCGATTGCAATAAATTTAAAAATAATGTGTCAGGAATAACCTAACTTTTTCATTCTGAAAAAAAGCGATGTTGCCAGCTTTTTTGCAGCCAGTTAAAAACTAATTTTAATAAGAAATTGTAGTCTTTATTAGATGTATAACTAAAAGACCGTTTAACGGTTGGGAAGTTTATTTTGTTAGGCTGAAAAAGAGTACTTTCGTCCCCTTTCAGAAATTTCAGGAACTAAAAGGTATCGCTCAGGTCCCGTGGGCGTCTCTTAAATAATTCAAATTTAGCTTTTAAAAATACCCTGAGAATTAACGGCCCTATGGGCTCGGTGTTTTGGCAGGTAAACATCGAAAATACTTCTTTATTAATCAGACTTATAAAATTTCCATGAATATTTTAATTATCTGTATGGAGCTCTCCGAAATGGTATATTTAATTAAAAAGTCTACACTGAATTATTATTTTCCTTCTGGCCATAACTCATTGAGCCCGACGAATATTTCAATATTATTATGAATAGAGTTTTCAAAGATTTTTTTTTAAGAAACTTTTCCTGTGCGCAAGTTTTGTATCGTTATTTATTTATTAACACCTTCAACCCAAGATTACTAAACTATCCGACGAGTGACGTTGTTAGTAAACATTTGTAAAAAGTACGACAAAGAAATAAAACGGGAATAAATAAGATAATCAAAAACTTTTATTATTTTAGAAGTATTAGTAACGTTCTTTGGGTTTAAGAGATCACGTAATAATGAAAAAAATATATATTATTCTACACAGTTGGGACACACGTTCATGTTATGCGCCCTACATATGGATCCTTTGCATGCAAATGTTTGTCGTCCTTTTTCTTAACTAGGATGGACAAAAGGCACACATTTTTCTTGAATTTGGTTCTTGAATTGTTGTCACTTCAGGATATACATAAAACACAAAATAAACTGTAATCAATATTAAATCTTTGCCCAACAGTCGAACAGTCACAGTATTTTGCCGAAGTTTCAATTTGGTAGACGAATATGGGTACCGCCGCCCCGGGAACCATTTATTGGATAACCAACACCTCTGCCATAGGTCAACCCAAGTGGTTCGCTACGTTTGGTGACTTAGCAGGGGTGTCCGGGTTCATGGGGTGAGGTTTGTCCGGGACTTGGCGGCGGATGCTTCTTCCCACTAGCTGCATGATAAGCCGGATCGAGAAAGAATGGTTGAGGGAGTTCCTTTGACTTCTCCAGCTGTATTCTCTCGGAACATCGCCTTGCACCGCAGTTGGAGGGATGGATTCATACGTCCGGTACTCCTGGACACACTGACTCCCAGATTCCGACCCACCCTTCATACCTTTTTCCTTCCCAGAACTTCCTATCCCTCCCTTTCCTTCTCCACACAGCATCTCCTAAGATGACATAGGCCCTGAGGGAAATTATTTTCGTCAAGACCTCCTGTGTGGAGCTAATGTAAAAAAAGTCACGTAAACACTAAACTTTCGTAAATTTTACGACACTCTTGCTACCAGTCAACATACAAATGACGACCGACGACAATGACAGCGTAAATGACGGAACAAATTGTTAAAGCACTGTGAAGCGGGGGCGCGGGAACGACGCAAACATTGTTTTTTCCAGGAATCGTTAATCTGCCGTCGTAATGTTTACGATAGTTTAGTATTCTAGGGTTAAAAATGCATTTAAAGAGAAGAGCAGAATCAATTTGGTTTAATAAGCATGTTCTACCGGTATTTAAAAGGAAGATGCTTTTGTATCTCGACATCTTGCATTTCTTCTGACTGAGAATTTGTTTGTTCGTTTCGTTTACAATTCAAGATAGTGGCCGTTTAACAGGTTGAGAAAAGATTCTTTTTCGTACCTACCTGCACGAACGTATGGTACCTAACTTCATACAGGTAGGTACCTGCATTAAGAAAGTTTGAAAAAAAAATTTTCATTGAAATAGTAACTATTCTTTGGACATATTTTATAAAAATTTAATTGAAAAATTCTTTGGACATATTTTATTATAACACATTTTATAATACCATAATTTCACTTTTCGAAATTATGGTACCTACCTGCATGAAGAAAGTTTAAAAAAAGAATTGTTATTGGAATAGTTAGTGACTATTCTTTGGACATATTTTATAACTTAATTGAATTTTTTTTTAAATTTTGGTTCTGGTATATTGCATAAAAAAAAATGAAACATACTTTTTGGACGTAAAGTCTACGGTTCACAGGACTACTAATTATTTTAAGATTTTCGTAATACTCAACTTACAACATAGTTTGTGATTAGTTTTATAAAAAAAAAATTATATAAATTTCTCAGTTCAATCAATCCAACGAGATATGATGGGATCTAATTACCTGTGTAGCATCCACGAAGAAGGAAGTGACGGGATTGTGCAAAGAAAGAAAAGGAAGACAATGGTGTAGAAACGGAAAATTATTCTGCTGTAAAAAAGCATCATTTAAATTTGCTTTGACGGTAGAGTTTGAGAGAGCATCCTGTTTATCAGCGGGCAACTCACATTATGCTATCACAGTAAAAGAACCAAAAAATATGATTCACTCGCCACTCCCAGATATTTTTAAGCTGAGTTCAATTATTGAGTACACAAAAATATTCTTCTTTTTTAATTATGTATTACATTGATGGGAATAATCTTCAAAAGTTACAAAAAGAGAGTTGTTCTTATAGTAAGTAGAGTGGAGTATAAAAAATTGAATTTTTAAAGTTCTACATAAATAAAATCGGATATATTTACCCGAGACGCTATCTGGGTTACAAACTAGTTCCTAGAACGATTGTTTCCAATGAAAAAGGTATGGAAAAAAAATTGTCGAAAATAATATTGTTAATTGTAAAATTTGAAAATATGAAATTGACAATTATGACGTTTTGATGGTGGCAATGGCTGGATTGATAAAAGCGCACGTCCCGGTTAGACGAGAGATTCTGGGTTCGTATCCCAGTTGCGACCATTATTTTTTTCAATTTTTCTCTTTCATATTTTCGTTTACTTCTTCTTCAATGATTTATTACATTGATGGGAATAACTTTCTATAAGAGAGTTCTAAGAACAAAACAAAAATATTTAATTATGCTGAGAAATAGAAATCCATGAGTCATCATTTGGACAACACTGTATTAAAGACCTTAATACGCCCGTACAGACTTTTGAAAACGTGTGACATACGTGTATAATATTATAAAGAGTTACCTAATAACCAAGCAGGTGAATTCATGTAACCAAGAGAGAAAAAGAAAATTGAATTATTTTTCAGTCTCCATAAAACAGTTGTAATCGCGAACAGATCCAGTGGACATACTTTAACTCTTACTGGAACTTGTGATTTTTCTGAAGCGAAACTTCTTTAGCCCCGTTAGTGATTTGAAATTCGGATGAAACGGAAGTGCGTCACTAAAATTTATTATTTGACGGGTGGTCGGTTCTAATATAAAGCAGTAAATTCGCGCCTCGGTGCGAACCTCCCACAGCGCAGCGGATAAGGCGATTGACAAATCTTAGCGGCCAGAGAGACAGACATCCATCAAACGGAGATTCGAATACTACGAAATCCAAAAATATTTTAATTTTTGTGAAATCAATATCTAATCTTTAAACCACTTTAAAATAAACAGACAAAAGAAAAAAGCGACATCTAGCGACCTTCTAGTTTCATTTCTACCGCGTGTGAATTGCACAATCTGATTATTTTTACCTCAAAAATTTTGAATTGAAAGACATAAATGTTAGTAAATATGATGTTTATCAAATTTATGAAGTTTTTGACAGCGGCAAATATTTGGTAGTATTAGTTTCTCAATATATTATATTATTTTGAATAGCTGACTGCTACACTAGGTAATATTTTTTTTGTGTGCTGACTGGGATACCACAATTCCGCTAAGGGTTAACGGGCTATTCATGTAGCTGTTTCATTCATACACACAATCTGTGAATGTCTATCCTGATTTATTATTAAATTTCTTACATAATGTTAAAAAATACTTGTGCAGGGAAATAGAAACCCTTGAGTCATCATTTTTGTACACCACACTTAACGACCTTTATACAAAATTAAACAATGCAGTAATTGAAACACTTTACAGGGTAATTAATTACCATTTTAATCGGAGATCAGACAAGGCATAGGAAATAAAAATTAAAGCAATAAGTTTTTCCTTTTCAGTACCTTTAAAGAAATAATATGATTATGTCGTCTGTAAGTGGCCAAACCATACCGTTTAATAATGCCTTTGGAAGACGAAACAGCTGTTTATAAACAAGCTGTTTTATAATTGACTAGTGACCTCCCGGCATGCGTTGCAATGCCACTAATAAATAAATTGTTTCTCCCTCGTCTTTTCCCATTCGTCCCATTTCCCTTCCCCTCCCATCTCCCCTTCTGCTCTCCGTTACTCCACCACCTTACCTACCTTTCCTCTCCCCTCTCCCGCGAACCCCCGTCCCGCGATCCCCTCCCCTCTCCCGCGTTCAATATATTCAGTCCCGGTACATTCAGTTTTTCAAACAGCTCGCGTGCCACCTTTTGCAATTTTTTTTTACAAATTTTCTAATACTAACATTCATTTTTGCATATTATAAGAACAATCAATCTAATTTGGTATTTATTTAAAACGAAAATAATTTTTGATTAAATTCAAAGTATTCGATTTTGGTTAGTTATAGGTTAATAGGTAGAGTACTTTAAATAAATTGAGAAAAAAAAGTTTCGAAAATTGAATTTTGATTTAACAATCGATGGTTTGCAAAATGTCATTCTCAAATTGTAACATCTTTGACAATTTTGTAATGTTTAAAAAAACATTTCAGATGTAGTATCATGTGGTTGTAATAATCCAGAAACCTTCGCGAGGGTGGAAAGAAGGTATGTTGAAAGTTTCAAACATTACCTTTGCTTAATATAGCAATACATAGACAATTCTTTACTCATATACCCCCAAGAAAGTATATTTTTTATTTTTATTTATATGAGAAAAAAAAAGATTAAAAATATTATTAAATCTATAGGAAAAACATTCCAAAGGTTCAACAGATTTTTTTTAAATAGGCAAGACCGGACAACTCAGAATGAATTCAACTCAACACCTCTTTTGAAAAGTCATTAAAGTGAAAAAATGTATTAAAAAAATTGTTTGACTAGGTTATCAGGTTAGGTTGTGAACTATTTTTCAAAAAAAAAATTTTCATGGCTTTTAATGACTTTTCAAAGAGGTGTTAAGTTGAGTTGATTCTGAGTTGTCAAAGAACTAAAAATAGGGCTTTGTGGCTCTGCAGATTAAACTTGATGAAAATAAATACCTTATAGGCTCGTAAATATTGTCAGCTTCACAAATCCTACGATTTATTATAATATCGAGTGATTTTTCACTAGTCTGCGTTAGCAATACATAATGTAAATAGCACAGTGATCTGATGAGAGGTCTGTGTATGTAATCATGCGCTGTATTGTGTGATCGAATTTGCAAAGGACAAAATGATCAAATCACGTATCTTGCTGTCACTCTAGTTTGCTCAAAAGGTCAGCGAAAATAACACCCCCTCCCACACAATCTGGAATGATATATAATATGTAAATATATTAAGAGCTTGCAATGTTTTTTCAATTTGCTTCAAAATAGCATAATGTTTAATATTTCTTAAGCATCGCGCTTGTCAGACTGAAAAGCCGGGAAGGGAAGGTTTCAAACCTCCCAAGGCTCACCCCCAGCCTTTAAATTGATATTGACGATTAAATTATAAAGTAACGGCGGTCGGAACATAAATTACAATAACAAACGATTTTTATCAATTTGCGTTCCAAGTATATTAAATTCTTTATAAATTTTATTTCAATTTTAGCAGCCCGATGATTGACTAGAAAGTTTAGTGGATAGAAGCTAACCCATAATTAATAATGACTCTTTAATATTGATTATTACCTTATAATGATTTAAGTCATTTTATTTTGTCACTTAGCTTAACAAAGTCCTTTTTTCGCTGCTACTCAAGCGTTTTGCATTTCGTCTTTCTATAATTTTTTTGTTACGTCACGGTTCCGGATAAAAATGGTGTCCAATTTAACCTGCCATGCGCCTCACTAGCACGATCAAAAAATGTTTCTCTGCATATAAGTGACAATTATGGAAAAATTCCTTGTGGTAGTTTATATAGCTACTATTTTTATACAAAAAAAAATGTATATTTATTTTATTTCTATATATTACAGTATTTACCTATAGATCAATTTCGAAAACATTTTTACATAATATATTTTGTAATTTTATTATGTTGGGTGTAAGGTAGGTTTGTGAAGGTGAAACTGTGGATAGGTATTGTTGTATGTTTCGTGAACACCTCACTAGGAGAACCTGTGCTGAGGTGTTTATATATATAAGCACATTATCTAGTCAGACGGTGTAATAAACATATCCGGTGAAAAATATTATGGCTTAAAAAATATGTATTCAAATAGATCAACAAACGATTCTGAATATAAAAGTTTTTATCATATATTTTCATACATATAATTTATAAATCTTCATTTAAAAACGAATAAAACAACGTCACATTAAAACACACTGTTTGATTGGTATGACTGAATCTGATGATTCTGACGTCACGGTGAACCAGAGAAGTCAACATTTCGTTGTGTTTTATATGAATATTGAGCCAATGAAACTCAAATTTATTTAAAAGATTTCGTTGTTCTTGTTTCACATTGTTGACCAAATTGAAACATTATTAAAGCCCTCAACAATTAAAACCAGGAAGGAAATCAAATATATTAGGATAATTTTTCCATACCCAATTGATAAGATAACTAGAATTTTAAATGCACCATTTAAGTGCATACGTCGATAAGCTTCCAAATAATCAGCATATTCCTTTTAACTTATAAGTTACAAAAATATTTAAAAACTTAGTTAAAAATATATTTTTTTATATGTACAGTAGTTTTCGAATTGGTTTTAACACCAAGGGATTTTAAAATGCATATTATTACAATTAAGATCAAGATCAGTGCATTATAAATACCAGTACGTTTTTCAGACGTAATACGATGCGTTTTTTCGTAGACATGCAGATTTTTATATCACTGATAAATTGTTTATCTGATGCGGTTACAGATGTACTTTTGCACTTTGGTACAATACAAAAATTAATTCATAATTATTATTAAATCTCCTGACAGCCCTAAAATAACATAGCTAATTTGCCAACTATGTGTGCCCAGCATTTCAAGCAATTTTAACTTTTAAGGTAACAATAAACTCTATACTAAATTGCTCTATTTATAAGCAATTCCTTGCAAATAAATGTGAATGTATGAATAGGTATAGGTACTTGACTTTGCTCGATTCTTCGATTCTACTTGCTAACAAGTCACCTTTATTTACAAAGTTTTATTCGGCGTAAATATAATGTTTTGTTATTTAAACATGTTCTATTCTCTTCCTTAAGTTTTCACATTATTTTTTTTTGGTTGTAACACATAATTGTATCACATACCTATTTACTAGCCTTTATCACACATACATCATATTATTGTTTCATATCAGTTCTTATATAAACCTAGTATGTATATTATTTAAATATTGTATAACTATTATATATTCATTATTATTAAAATACTGTTACCCCCCTGTGTACCACTGTATCATGTAACGCTTGAATGTAAAAGCCATTTTATGGCGTTTAAATAAATAAATAAATAAAATAAGTATCGAGATGCTGACATTTTACATCGTTTTTTTCAGTATTAGAAGTGGTTAAACTTAAGAATAAAAACATGACGATTGTCTAGTTGTCTAGGCCGCCATACAAAATACAGGCCTGTTGTGATTGTCCAAAAGGCATACGTATTGTATGCCTTTTGGACTGGTGACTTCATCAAATTCACCAGTTTCGTACCTGTACGCACGCAGCGATAAGACATCGGGGTGACTTTTTGATATTATAAAATTTGCCCACGCGCGACTTCTCATTCTTTCAATAAAAACGTATCGAATAAACTATCGATTTTTGGGGTTTACAAATTCAGGAGTCTCATGAAACAAGTTAACTTTTGCCACTTATCGTCAGGGATCCAAAAATGTATTTCTTACAAATTCTACAAAATTGAAAATAAGTTTCGCGAACTCGATACGGAATATGCAAATATAAAGCGATAGCGTGGTTTTACATTTTAAGCGGGTTTTTTTACTTTTCTCTCAAACTTTCCGGAGTTTGTAGAAAATATGTAATGTTTCAGGAGGCATCCACGTGACGTTTTGTGCAAGTTAATAAATACACATATATTTTATGAATACCTTAAATTATTTATGTACAACTAAGATTAGAGCATTTAGAGCAAACTATCTTCTGTTAATATATAACACACATCACACCTCTTTTTCTGTGAATACCGCACGACATTCCCAACATTCGGTTAACAGCCGCTGAGACTATGTCATCCCCAATTGGGCTATGTTGTGGAGTAAGTAGATGGGAAAGAGGAAGTTGGGGAAGTACCTGGCTATTCAGACCTAGTCACCAAGCCATTTCAAGCAACCTTTCAATTCTGAATAGTGGTCTTACGCCAGAACAACACTGAGAGTGTCTTCCACTCAGAACGTGCCGCAAATATACCTAGTATTATTTTGAAATTATTAAATTGTGAAATAACACAAATCGATTAAATAGAATTTATTTTTAGAATGGGATTTGAATCTGCGACCTCCGGTTTGCTACTTCACCGGTTTGAGCCTTACCCCTCGGCCACGGAGGCCGTCATAGAATTACTGGAATTGTTTTTTTGATTCCTTTTCCTTACACCGTTTCTCCGCAGGGGCAGGCAGAGAGGATGAACCGAATCATGTGCCATGAACAACTCGGTCTTGGCACACTCTCCTTGCTTCTGGGAAGGAAAAAGGTGTGAGGCGTGGGTAGGATCTGGGAATCAATATGTCTAGGAGTCAAACGTCTAGGAGTTTAACGAATAAACGTTAAAATACATCCCTCCTACTGCGGTGCTAGACAATGGGTCGAGATAGTCCGGCTGGAGAAATGTAGGTTAGGTCTTCCTCGTAGTAGGTGGGCAAACGCATCGACCGGCTGCCAAGATCTTGACAAGCCTACCCCCATGAATCGGAGCACCCTTACTAAGTCCCCAAACGTAGCCAACCACTTGGGGTGACCTGTGTCATGGGTGTTGGTAATACAATAAATGGTTCCCGATGTGGCGGTATTCATAACCGCCTTCCAAATTGCGGATAGTCAATTCTTACAATTATCACTCATTCTTACAGTAAAACTTAATACAATAGCTATCCAAAATCGGAAATTACCTAACCTATAGTGGCGTTGAAAAATGCATAGCAAAGATCACCTTAAGAGATTGAAAATCAAATAAAAGGGAAAGAAAGTGCACTCTTTCAGAAATCGGTGCACTCTTGCTAAGTCCCCAAACGTAGCCAACCACTTGGGTTGACCTATGTCATGGATGTTGGTAATACAATAAATGATTCCCGATGTGGCGGCATTCATAACCGCCTCCCAAATTGCAGGTAGTCAATTCTTACAATTATCACTCATTCTTACAGTAACACTTAATACAAGAGATATCCAAAATCGGAAATTACCTAGCCTATAGTGGCCTGGAAAGATACATGGCAAAGATCACTTTAAGAGATTGGAAACCAAGTAAAAGGAAAAGAAAGCGAATAAAAGTAACGAAGTAATTTGATAGGACTAAGGATAAATTTAGTCATTCAGTGGTATCCAAGAGAAGCTAAGGGGCTCAGGCCGCCTTCACTAGCTAAATCCATGAGATACAGCAAGTAAGGCGGAAACACGATGTCTGTCGGAGGGGCTGATTAAGGAAATTACTATACAGAGAAGACTAAAAAAAACGGGGAAAAAACCTTTGTATTTAAACACGCAATTAGCATGTTTTTAAGTGATTTAAAAAAATATATAAAATAATGTTTTAGGAAAGACAAAATAAGAATTGGCACATAAAAATACATGTCTTCCTCATTTAGGCCTCTTCAAAATCCCCAATAATCACCCCTGAGAACCCTATCCCATCAGGAGCTCTAGCACGGTTAAATCGATAACCTTACGATATCAGATCGATCGATCGATTTTATATGGATATCCCGAGCACACTTTCACCGTTGACAGCCGAACTTATTTTCACAGGGAATAAATAAGAAATCGCTGGCAACACTGGAGGCATTTTCTATGAATTGACACTACGAAATGTCAGACGCCAAGCAATTACATAAAAATTGCAGTCCGTATTTACTTAATTACATGAAACGGGGGTTAATTAGTTAATGAGATCTTTATTCATATTTCAACCATTTACGTTTCACAAAGATCGAACGGAATAAATTGATTGCACCTTAGGTGCACTTTTTAAGTCGATGGATCGCGTACTCGACTTCTTTCATTTCTAAGAGTTTCATTACGCTCATCAAATAAGCCAGTAATTTTGCATAACGAAAGACATAATTAAAAAAAAATAGTCTGTATTGATTGTTAACCAAAACTTACCGGATACTATGGAGGTTTTCAGTTAATCGTTTTTTTTAAGTAAAACTTCTTTACGCACGCTTGACTTAGGGAGTAAACTGGTGAATGCGTGACGAGAGCGTTACGAAAAGTGTCGTGCGAGGCGAACGGAAGTAGAGAGAGGATTAAAGTTAGTGAAGATAGAAAGAGAAAGAGTTACGTTTCGTATATTGTAAGGGCAAGAGAGAGAGGTGCGAGCACACATTTTCTTTCTCTCTTTCTTTCATAGCCAGTTACGTTTCGTATATCTAAGACACAGTGCAGGCCTATTGTCTGTATCACACTGTAGGAGCAAGAGAGAGCAGTGCTTTTCTTTCTCTCTTCCTCTCATAGAAGTTTTACTTTAGTCGTGTGGTCTAAAGCACACTCGTATTTTTTTTTAACAAATGAAAATGATTTTGTAATGACCGATGTCATCAGCATAATTTAATTTATCAGATAATATAATTTAACTACATTCGTTCGTTGAGGCGAACCGAGGATACGCCAATGGGGGAAGCTGAATTAAACAGAATCAGGTTGTTGTGGTAAAAGTTTCCTGTAAAGATATTCAAAAGTTCCCCGGAGTTCATCACAGCGAGGTACACTACTCACTAGTGGCGGTGAAGTTTCGATTAAGATCCATAGATCCTTAGATAGGGAAGGGAGGATATGGCAACTCAATATCGGCTTTTCAGATTGATTGGATACTTGCAAAGGAAGTTTAACATATGACGCAAGAAGTTTGTTGATCATTTGACGCAAGAAGTTCGTTTCTTTTAGATTTGTTGATTAACAACTCAAATGTAAACATGTATCAAACATTTTTTCATAAATTAAATTTTTTTTAAATCACTTAGTAAAACACCACTTATTTAATCCAAATAGTCTACCTGTTTCAAAACTAAAGCTTTATTCGTCAGAATAAGATTAACAGTAATAAAAATAACAAAAGACCAACAAATATAAACAAATCAGCACCTATAAGAGAATAAGAGAAGAATAGCATAAGAGAAAAAAACATTACAGGGAGTGGTGATTAAATACTTAAAAGTACTGTAAAAAACAATTAAATTAAATTAAATATAAAAATTGTTGTAGAAAATGTACATTTCTATTTTAAAAACTGTATATATATAGATTTACACAAACATGTATATGTACATGCGTACGTGTGCACATTCTACACATGCATACATTTACGTTTACCTACCTACACAAACACACACATTTACATATACACAGGCACACACATAAACCTGTATACACATATTATAGAGTCAATGCATAAGTAGATTCAATAATTACAAAGTGGTTCTATGAGAGGAGATTGTCAGGTATATGCAAGTATGACTTGCTTCTGAAGGTGGTGGTTGAATTCGAAATATTAAAAAAAAAAACAACAACGGTTAAAGCAGTGATGAGCGACACGCGGCGCGCTGGCCCATTTTTTGCGGCCCACGAGCCTTTTCGCACGACCCGCTTGGCTTAAATAAAATATCAAAAACATTTTCGGTACAAAATATTCAACGATTTCTACCCTGTAAAATGGTTTAACGGAAAACTTTAGCTTTCACCGATGCTTTGAGTCAGCCACTCGAAATAGTAAGCTTTTTACGTCGGCTCCACACAGGAAATTCATTCCCCTCAATGCCTATGTCATCTTTGGGAAACTGTGTAAAGGGCCTTTTTGGGAAAGGAAGGAGAGGAAAAGTAATTGGTTATCCAATAAATGGTTTCCGGGGCGGTGGTACCCATTCCGGCCTCCCAAAAAATATTTTTTCTTGAAAAGACATAAATTCGTTGCAGATTTTTTAACCTCACACATTTTTATGCATTTTAAGGGTTTCCGTTTTATAAAATGCCAAAGTATTTATTTTACCACTTTTCTGAACAAAAAATCAACATCATTATTTATTTATTTTTAAAATTTAATAATTAAAGACAATATTAGCGTCTCTCAAACGAAAATTTGAAACCGAAAAATTATACGCTGCATCTAGGAATTGAGCACAGGTCCTTAGCCTTGCCGGGGCTCTGCTCTAACTATTGAGCTAATTCGACCCTATAGCCTTCGGTCATATACCTCGACTAAGAACTACCAACATTATTTTAATTTTTTATCGCAGTTTTATATTGGCTGCTGTCTTTACGAAAAATTGCCAATAAATGCAGACTAGATACTTAATTTTTAAGTGCTATGTCTATTGACTTTTCTGCAAGTCTAAGATGGATTTTTTTTAAATTTTTGAAATTACTTAACGAGTAAAGCCTCAATTAGCAATATTTAATCATTGAGCAATATTAACGACCTTATATTTTTTCTGATTTTTGTATTTCATATTTTCATTTGAGAGTTATTATCCCCTTGAATGGCAGGAGACCATATTTTTCCCAGCCATGCGTCTCGTATAGTAAGAAATATGTTATAAACAGTTTTGGAAAGGCAAAACTGAACTATACTCTAAACAATAAGGACCATAACAGTAAAATGTACACCTTTATGAAACCAAAGTTTTGAATCGCCCTTTGAGAAAAAAAATTGAAACTTTGAGAACATTTTATTAAATATTTTCATATGAAACGAAAAAAAAAATGAGGTGATAGAAACTTTATTAATACATTTGTTTGATAAAATATGTTTGTTTTTATTTTTTTCATTATCAATAATTTTAGTTAGAAAAAACGTGACGTGAGCAATTTTTAAAACTTTTTATGCTTGCATGCAAATTTTTTATATTTCGAAATGTATATGTTTATTTTAAATTAATAAATTGGAAAGCGTATTTTATCACATTTCAAAAACAGTTTTTTAAAACTTACTTTTCAATATTAGACAAAATAATACAGCTAAATTTCATTAATAATCTGGAGGCATTTAGCAGTGAGAACCAATTTAATATTATAACAGCATTCTGTAACCTTTGGTTTAAATCTAACCTACATCAGTTGCTACCTGGTACCAACATTACTACAGGTTAATTTATGACCTAGTCAACGCATTTCTGAAACCGAAGATTACGGTTTTGATCACTAGTGGTTCTGTGAACAGTGGACCTCGCATCCAAAAAGTGATTATGTTTTTAAATCCCTCTTATTTAAGGGGGTATTCTAGTCTAGAAGCCCGAATTTTGGGCGTTTTTTAACGGTCGATAAGAAAAAAATCATTAAAATTTTAAATATATATTTTTTATAATTTGTTTATTTTTAATTTCAAAAAAATGTATATTCATATATTTCACGAAGTTACTCGCTGTTGAAGTATAAGGGGAAAAAGAGGGCGTCCATCTTATCACGATTTCCACCCTCCTGTCATCTGAAAAATAAAAAAAGTACATATATCGGTATATCTATAGCATTTGTTAAACTCATTGTTTAGTTGTTGTTATTGTATGTAACATGTTATTTCTTTTGAGAAATGAGAAGGTTTTGAGCATTATAAAAGTGGAAATGACTAAAACTCAAAACTTCAGTCGATTTCGATTATTCAAGATATTGGTAAATTTGACAAATGTAAGGGTGGACTACCGATCCTCTTTGAGATCGTGGGGGGTTGGGTGTGAAAGAAAAAGTTGGGATAGCCTCAGGCAAGCCGTTCAACTAAAAGTCAGATTTTTAAAAGTCTTTCAAATCGGACAACAAATGTCGGAAAAATTATTTTTAGGCTTCCGATCCAACTTTACTAAATTTGAGAACGTATTAAAGCGCGTTATACCCGCTCAAAAAGAAGAAGATGGCGAAATATGTAAATACGAATGTTAGAGAGAGCGCGCTAATGTTAAAATCGATAATATTTAAGCGAAAATTGTGAAAATGTTTAATAAAACACGACTCTTATAGAGCAAAAATTTCGTAGGGGTTGTATAAAACAGCACTTAAAGAAAAACTGTGAATTTTTTCATAACTTGTAAAACAACTGAAACAAACGTGTTTATAATAGTTTTCGGAGCATACTTTGCGATTTTTTCTATCGAGGGAATTTCATATAATTTGCGTTTCGACGCGAGGAATGTATAGACATTATCTTCAAGAATAACTTTTTTTAAGAGCTTTAAGACTTAAAGTGTTTTAGGTACGTATGCCGCGGCATACCCCATTTCCAACGAAGCTCTTAAAATTAAAGAAATCGTAAACGCAATCCATGGACTTCATTAATTGCTCTAAGACGCGATCAATTTATTCCGATCTATGTTGGAGAAACGACAGTAATTCAAATACGGTTAGAGACCTCATTTAGTAATTAACTCCCAATTAGTGTGAATGTATATTAAAGTTAGTAAAACAATTTGAAATTTTCTATTTATTAGTATTTTTTTATTTTTACGTTTCGGCTAGCGATTAGGAAAGTAAATCCATCGACAGATTCGCTAGTATTGCCAGCTTATATCGATTTCTTTTTTATTCTCTGTCAATATACCTATCAACAGGTATCAATATTTTTGTTATTATTTTTGGGGTGTTATGCCGTGTTTCGCTACCTCCTTCTTTAGCCAACGTTTCGGACAGCGTTACAGTGTCCATCATAAGGGCAGATGAGCAAATGATATTGGTGAGAGTGTTTACTTATGTGTGTCGAAGAATAATAACAAAAATACTTTTTGGCCGTGAAAATCTAAAAACATAACAGGTATCAATATATCTATCAACGGCGCAACCGTGCTCGGGATATCGGTATAAAAGTTATCGATTTTACAGTGGTAGAATGCCATTTTATGTGTGCTCAAATTAGGAATGTCATAGTGGAACAATAATATTCGTAATTTGAGGGAAGTAGGGAGGGTAATTGGTGACTTTGCATATCTAAAGCCATATTTCATTTCACGCATATTCGTTTCTGCATAGTGGTCTCTCGCCGAGGCAATTCTGAGAGTTAACCGGGTTCTGAACGAGCGATCGAAGCAAAAGAGTTTACTGCTCTGCCACGAAGGTCCAGAAATGGCATAAGGTGGCTGTTTAATAAAAAAATAAATAATTCATTGCCAAATAAAATAAAGGGACTGAACGTAATTCAGAAAAAGCATTTTATTTTAGACTCCCATAGGGAAAACACATTCCAAATTTAGAAGAAAAAACGTAGAGATTTGCCTCCATTGCAGATACGTCAAAAACAGGTACAAAAAACTGTCTCGAATTGGAACGCGGATATTGAAGGACTGAACGATGTAAAATAAAAGGGATTTCCATTTTATTCTTAACATCGCATTTTACTTCGCGTTCTGTATTTTACCTATTCATTGGGGAACTTAACAATGGGCAAACTTATGACGATCAATTTATTTTATGAAAACTACAAGTTGATGTGGGATTTGCTCTTTAGTACATTCCAGCAATCAGTAAAGAGTGTAGACTAAAATCTATTAAGTTTTGGACGAATCTATTTACTTTTGGAGGAATCTCTTTAGTTTTCGACGAATCTATTTAGTTTTTGATGAATCTACTTATTTTTGGACGAATCAATTTCTTTTTTTACTCCACACAGGAGGCCCTGGGGAAAACAGTTTCCCTCAGGGCCTATGTCACCTGAGATGCTGTGTGGAGGGTCTTTTTGAGAAGAGGGAGGAATGACCATTGGTCTTGAAGAGATGTGAGACTTGAAGAATTGTATAATTGTATGTTGTGCCGTGTAGGTACAGTCGGGGGCTTTTAGAATCATTTCAAAGTAGCTTCGTTTAAAAAATAAATGTAGAGTCTTGATGTGAGAACCGATAGAGGTACCAATCTGGTCCTTAAAACGGTTCGGGAAAGTGGTGGGTGCCCTCGACTGGTCTTGAAGAGACCCATGTTGTAGGAAGGAGGAAACGCAGAAGCCGGCAAATCATTCCACAGCCGAGCAGTTGAACACAAGAACGAGTCGAAGAAGCGACTCATTCTCATGTGACAAATTGAAAACCGTGTACATATGTTGGACACGCGTTTGGCGTGTCTCCCGACTAAGCACCGGTGCCGAAGGGATCAATGACTCTAGTTTCTCGGAGCATCTTCCATTAAAATACCGGTAGAACAAGGATGGAATTCCCACCCGACGACTGTGTTCTAAAGATTGCAATCCGTCTGTTAAGATAAGAGAATCTATCAAACGGACCGTCCGTTTCCGCACGGAGTCGAGGGTATTTTTCAGGTATTTTGGAGCCCCAGACCAGAGGTGGCTGCCAAATTCAACCGTGATTTGTACAGGGTTAGCAGTTGTGTACTATTAAAGTATCTGCGGGCCCTGTACAGTACGCCCAGTTTTTGAGAGACTATCTTTACTCTGGCTTCGATGGAGCCCCAATGGATTTAGTTTTGGACGTAAATTAATTATGGAATAATGTGAACGACAAACTTAATGATTTTCTGGGTAATCGTTATGTAATTAAAATAAAACACTGGCCAACTTTTAGTCTGATATATATTATGACTTATAATGCAATACAGACGTGAAACCTTTGTTCGTAAACAAGCAATCAAAATAAATTAAAAAATATTATCTGTGTATTACCTGGTTCCGTTGAAATATGTTCAGAGTATAATCGATTCTTTGAATCCAATGCCTATTGAATATAAGATATCAGTTAGCTGTGCTAAACGCAAATGGCACTAGTGGCATAGTCTGGGTAACCGACATAGAGAACTACGCCTTTTCAGCTCCGAAAGGTCAAGGAGAGAAAGATTCCTAAGTGCGTGCAATACGGTTCCATGCCAACTGAGAATAAAGTCAACTCAACACATCCTTGAAAAGTCATTAAAAGCTATGAAAAATGTAATTTTAAATTAACCGATAACCCTAACCTAACGAAACCTTTTTAACCAATTTTTATATATATTTTTTTTATCACTCTAAATGACTTATCTGAGATGGTTCTGAGTTGGTTTCATTCCGAGTTGTCAGGTCACCGTGCAATACATGGTTCCCGGTTCAGCGATACCCAAACCCGTATCCCGAATTTAAATACAAATAATGACCCAGCAGAACATGTGTAGTGCAATATTTTTTTTTTGAAAAATACGTAATATTCAAAGTACTTCACATGAAATTCTATGATTTATTCATAAAACCATGAATAAATAGGTAGCTGCAAAAGTATTAAGTATATTGAAACGAAAAATTATTTATTTATTTATTTATTTATTATTTATTAACGGACTAACGTCCAATTTACAATCAAGTAACACGAAATTTTGGAAATGTACATTACAAGAATAAAGGATGGTATATGAAAGCAAAGACAAACAGATAAAACATAAGAAAATAGAAGTGTTAAGTCAAGTCAAGACTTTGCTAAAAATTGATTAATATAAAATATCTTCAATTGTTAAGTGAGCGACAAAAATCATTTAGGCTTATGCCAAAAAAATCAAGGTCTTGACATGAGTTGACCATTCTACACATTCTGGATATTGGTGAATTATAACCATAATTAGTGGAGTGTTGATTGAGGAAGAGCAGTTCTTTATTTCTGAGTCTACGAGAGGGTATGAGTCAATAATATAGTTGATGATTTTGAAGAAACAAATGAGATCAGATTTTTCCCGACGGTCTTCTAAAGGAGCAAGGTTTAGAGTTTGTTCGATTTCATTATATGAGTAATTACCTCGTTCTAATCCTAGCCTCCTAGCAATTCCTTTTAGGAACCGATGTTGAACGCACTCAATATGACGAATATGGATAGCATAAAAAGGAGACCATATAACACAAGCATATTCAAGATGGGGGCGGACCAAGAAGCAGTAAAGAGTTCTTAGTAATTATATTCTTAACACTTTATTATAATATCCATACTTGGTTGGTTTATAAATATATTACAAGAAGGTTAGGATGCAACCGAAACTAGTTGACACAATGTTTAAATTATAAAAATTAATAAATTATAATCAAAAACAGACTAAATTTTCATTTAATTATAATGTCAATTGATAAAGAGATTGTTTTTCACGATAATTTAATATAAATTTCAATGTAATCATTCTGAATGGTTTTATAAAAAGTTGCCAAATGATAAAGCAATGGAAATAGTCAGAACCTAATCATATTAATTTACCCCCGCTTGATCCAGTATATTGGTTACATCACGTCATGGCAACCCCTAAATAAAAGAATCTTGATTGAATTCTCTCCAGTCATATCATCGCTTCGAAATTTTCCGAGGAGTTTTAATTCCATGGGGGATGTTGCTAATTACCTTTTGAATAAATATTTCAGCACAACAAAACGCAACGTAATTATATTTTCACGTTAAATCAGGTTTGGTAAGAAGAAATTTCCAAAAGACTGTAAAAGCTTATCTCTGCAACGTATTAACGTTTGCAAAGAAGAAGTACAAAATACTTATTAATTTATTTATTTATAAATGCCCTTTTTCGGGGCTTTTAGATATATAGCTTAGTTAGAAAAATACATATTTATTGTGCAAACTGAACTGCCCCAATAACAATATTTTATATTTGTTTAAAGATGCCCACTGACTTGGTATAATTGTTTCCCTCCATTAATATTCTGGACAAAGAGGAATACATATGGTAGTTAGTCTCAGAATTTCAGCTCTGAAATAAATCATGACTTCTAGTATTACAAAACTAAATTCGTAAGCTTATCAATTCAAGCAATACCGGACTATCAACAAAATCTTTTAGAGTCTTGGACAAATACTAAGTTAGTAAAAATTCTTCTCTCTGATATTTTTAGCATATATCGTTTAAAATAGTGTTGTAGTTTAACATAATTGCTGGGATACCCATTTTATAATTGAGAAAACGTAAGAATTTGTTTTGTATTCTTTCAAAACTTGTACATGTATATTATTTGGATTCCAGACGGGAGAATTGTACTCAAGTTGACTTCTAACATACGCTAAATTTAACAGTTTATATTGTTAAAATTTCTAGTTAGCCTAGTTATAAATCCCAACATTTATGTTCACACGGAAATCAATAATTCTTAATTTATTTATTTATTTGCTCTTTAACAGAATACATCACATATAATATAGTAATTAACATTTTCAATGTGGTATAGCGATGATTCCAATGACAGATGAGTACACCATTCATCACAACATTCTTTCTCATAAGTTACATAGTTTAAATTTCAAGTACAGAAACAAAGGGGACAAAAATAAAATATTCTTAAATAAATATACACACATTCACGTTTATTTACACGTACATTTACGCCCATGCACATACGTGTGTTTATATTATTAGAGCACCTCATTGATGTTTATCTCATCTCACAAGGCTGTTGGAAGGAATGTAGATGAATTAATACATCAATTTTAACTACATATCTTAAACTACAGTTTCTCTCACTAAAATTTAACAATCAGTCAAGTGCTGTCTAACAAATAATAGTAATAATAATAACTTTAATAGACGCAAAACTAGAATGCTGAAATAATACAGATTTGTGAAATTGACTGTCAATTATTAAAAAATATAAAGTGCTTCGAAATTGCGCAATAAATTGTTCTGAAGAAAAGTAATACGAGGGCTGTCCGTAAAATAAGGTCTGTTTCTCGACTCCAAATTCTCATCACGTTGCACTCTCTATGACGCTTAGTCTCGGCGTGGCAGTCGTTCGCGATGGAGTTTTCACTCGCCGCACCCGCCAGGTGACAATCAAATTACGTACATTAATAGACGCAAAAATAGAATGCCAAAATGATACAGATTTGTGAAATTGACTGTCAATTATAAAAAAGTTAAAGTGCTTCAAAATTGTGCAATAAATTATTCTGAAGAAAAATAATACGAGGGCTGTCCATAAAAAAGGTCTCCACGGTTATTAATGTACGTATAATTTGTTAGATAGTACTTGACCGATTGTTAAATTTTAGTGAAAGAAACGGTAGTTTAAGATATGTAGTTAACATTGATGTATGTAAGTCATCTACATTCCTTCCAACATCCCAGTGAGGAGTATGGATGCTTAAAGTCAGCCTTTATCTAAAAATAGCCAAGAGATCCAAGCTCTCGGCAATACTCTGACGTCACGTTCACCTCAGTTACAAAAAGCTATTTTTATGTAGGTACTCTGCGTTTGCGTTATATCAACGTACCACATGTCGTTACCATCATACGAGAAAGGGTTAGAAAGTTTACGAAGGGTATTGTACAATTATTATTTTGTACTATCAACCTCATATAATAATGGAAAGAGTGTCATGTACAAAATTGGAGCCATTTTTGAAGTGAAAACTTCTTTAGCACCGTTGTGATTTGAAACTCGATGAAAGAGAAATGAGTGACACTAAAAAGAGACAAACACATACATCTAAAGGATTTAGGCTGTGGGAGAATGAGAGAGCAATAAAATATTTATTTAATTTACGGGTTCTCGGTTCTAATATAATACGATAAATCCACAGTCCCACGCAAGTCTCCTTTGGTGTAGTGGTATAAAGCGCCTGACGGACCTGTGCAGACGTTTAGCGGACCAAGGAACGAATCCTACGAAATCCAAAATATAATATATATTTTTTTAAATCAATATCAAATCTTCAAACCACCCTTAAATGGCCAGGCAAAAGACAACCCAAAAGAAAGCGACATCTAGCGACTCCCAAGAAGAAAACACAAATACTAATGAAATTACCAAATAACGGGTATTTTTTTTAGAGGTTTGGTTTTTAAACTGGCAACATTGTTTCTACAGACTGTCAATTTGACAGTTGACAATTGATTCGTAGTCACGATGTTTTGCCATTTCACCATGAATAGGCTGACGTCTGAACAGCGCTTGCAAATTGTGCAAATTTATTTTGAAAATCATGGTTCGGTTCGCCAAACTTATCGTGCACTACGTCCATTTTACGGTCGACATAATCATCCATCCGAACAAATTATTAAGAAGACGGAATAATTATTCGGAAGACAAATTATTAAGACGGCAAACAGTGGGCACAGAAGAAGTTATTGCTGTTGTGGAGAGTAGTGTTGAGGAAAATCCGAATGAGTCGATTTGCCATCGTGTACAGCAATTGCAGCTGTGCCCATCCACTTTGTGGAAGATTCTGCGGAAAGATCTGGATCTAGGCCTCCACGATCGTGTGATCTCACACCATTAGATTACTTTCTTTGGGGCTATGTGAAGTCACTAGTCTATGTAGATAAACCAGAGACGTTGGACCATTTTGAAGTCAACGTTCGCCGTGGTTTTGCCGATATATGGCTCCAGTTGCTCGATAAAGTTGTCGAAAATTGGACTTCACGATTGCGCTTCATTCGAGCTAGTCGTGGCGGTCATATGCCCGAAATCATATTTAAACAATAATGGCATAAAAATATTTATTACGATTACGGGTTACGATTAACCTGACAATATTTGAAAATCTCCAAATATTACTACAGTAAGCGGAAAATTTTGCTTGTATCGTGATGGAGGACTTGACAGCCGAGTAATCGAACACACAACGACTGAATGGGACCCAAACGCGATGCCAACTCAGCCACTGACCGGTCAATGTTATGTTCTTCATCGAGGCAGCAAAACGAGATCGGTTTGTCGATGTCAACATTCATGTTAACATTCAACAACGTCGATGTTAATATTCATACATACACGATTTTGCAAGCAATCCATTGGCTACAAGGGTAACAATCTATATTATTGATTTCAAGACGAGATTAAAAAAACACTACGGTTACTTTTTTGCGTGAAATAGTCTTTCGCTTTCCTTTTTCTGCTGATCTTATTTTTGAGCACCTCCAAGATTTACACGACGACGCACGAATAACTCTTGTAACCCTTTTAACTTGTAACTCTAGTAATTTCGATGTTCTTATATGACTCCTCCCCCACCCCTCCCTTTCTTGCACGATGGTGTAAGCTCACTAAAAAGCATTGAACAATTATATTTTTTTTTAATATTAACGCCACTTGGCGCCACAACTCTTGGGCCTCGAGACATATCTAAATATCTGGCTACAAAAAAGTGTTTCATAACCGATTCTGACGGGACCATGGCGCAGGAGCCTTTTTAAAAATGTTTTCACGTTTTAAAATATTCCTTCTGAAACCAAATAATGAAACATATCTGCCCTGATGATGGACACTGTAACGCTGTCCGAAAGTTGGCTAAAGAAGGAGGTAGCGCAACACGGCATAACACCCAAAAAACAAATAACGAAAATACTTTTGGCCGTGAAAATCTTAAAACTTATCCAAATAATGAAAGCCATCTTCGTCCTCTTCCTTTTCACGCGTCTTGTTTAAAAACAAAAAAGACAAATGAGTGATTTTTACAACTGTTTTTTTTTCTCAGTTTCACCATGAGCAAGGGCCCTTACAATCTCTCGCTGAGTTTAGTATAACCATTATAGTTAAATAAGTGAAAATATACATTTTTTAAATTTAAAAATAAAATTTCCCAATTTGTTCATTTTTTTTCATTTGATTTTTGTAAACTGTACATTTTTACTTCGATCACTAAATAGCTCTTCCTTAAATAATCTCTTGAGAGGATAAAATTAAAAAATGCCGAATCTCTAAAGTAAAAGCATCGGTAGGTATCCCTCGAGACAAGACTCGTTAGATGTAGGTAAAAAATATTAAAAAATAATTATTATAAAGCCTTGTTTTTTTACATTTTCTCAGGAGGCTCTGCGGAAAATAAATTTCCTCGGGGCCTGTCATCTTTAGGAATGGTGTGTGGAGGGTCTTTTTAAGGGGGAAAGAACAAGATACGAGGAGTGAGTGGAATCTTTTTACTAATTGCCGGCAACCCGGGCGTTTATTACAGTAACAATATAATACAAGAAAAGTCTGTAACCCGTCTCACTAGACGATGTCTGTTCTGAGACGGGTACATAAATATGCGTGCATGAACATATTAATACACAATTAGCATATTAAAACAAATTAATCCTATAAACACATACACACAAACAATAACATACATACACAAACGTATACGCATGCATGCAGTATTCAGTTTTATTAAATTTAAGAGTTTAGCTAGCATCTAAAAACAATAACATTTCAACAAAATAATATAAAGTATTAAACTAGACATGGGTAAAACATAAGCAATGTTAATAAGAAAGCATAAATCTCTAAAAATTTAAATATCGCATATATGTAAATAGAGAATCAAGATTAGACTAAGATGGGATTATTAGTAACAGTAATCTGGGTGTCTTTGTATCCTGGAGTGACGAATGAATCCATCCCACCCATTATGGTGCGTTGGATCGAGAGAATCTGACTGGAGAAGTCTCCCTCGACCGGCTTCTCTCAAACCGGTCCGCCACACTGAAAAGCAGACCTCATCCCATTAACCCAGGCTCCCCTGCTTATTCACAAAAAGTAGCAAATCGCTTGAATTGAAGTAATTTACTTAAAATTAAAACGTCTGAATAAATTGAATTCTACTAAAACATAACACAATAACAATAAACACAGATTTAGATCTCTGCGAAGTTTCCAATATGTCATTGAAGAAGAAGATAACACTTATAATCTAAATGAAAATATGAAAGAGAACAAGACACAGAAAAATAAAAAAAGACAATGGTCGCAACTGGGACTCGAACCCAGACCTCTCGTCTAACCGGGACGTGCGCGTTATCCAATTTCGCTATTGCCACCTTCTGTCAAACCGTCATATTTGTCAATCTCATATTTCAAATATTTAGAATCAAAAATATTATCTTCAACTAGTTTTTTTTTCCATATTATGGGCAACTACTCTTTTTATTGGAACAATCATTCTAAGAATTGGTTTGTAACCTGTTTGTTTGTCTTGTTCTCTTTCATATTTTCTTTTAGATTATAAGTGTTATCTTCTTCTTCAATGATATATTATGTTGATGGGAATAACCTTCAAAAGTTATAAAAAGAGAGTTTTTCTTATAAAAATTGAATTCCCAATATGTCTTTAAATATATTGTACTAAAATAAGTACAGTGTGTACATGTACAGGCTTCTGGATTTATTTTTATCTTCATTTATCACGTGTCCTACCTAGATCACCCGTGCAAGTGGGCGGGGAGGCACGGAAGGTTAGAGGCGTGTGGCGTGTAGTGTGTTTACGTGTGATGTGAATAGAGACCGAGGGTAAAGTAAGACAAATTATAGAGAAACAGCGGCCAGAATAGATAATATCACCACGCGCCGTTACAAATCCCGGACTTTCCGCGTGAGCACGACAAATCTGCGCTGTAATGAAAGACGGGGACAGTTCTGTCAATTAGCTGCCAGAAAGAGGTACTTGCGGAAACGCCGTGGTCCAGTGATACATTTTTTTTAAATTTATTTATTTTACACACTTTACAAATATAAGACAAAAAAGTCCCGATAAACTACTTTTTAGCAGTTTGTCTAAGGCCCTCCGTTCATGGAGATACTTACAAACTACGTGATTGTGACACAACCACAAGTACCCTGCAGTTATACTATTTTTTAATGCTGGTTTCCGTACACGGCGCTACCCAAAATGTACTGAACTTGATCATTTTTCACCTGCAGCCGTGGAGTTAACACGATGTCAAACGACTTTTTTCCAACATCAATCCATGCCTTCTCCACTAAAACTCTTTCTTACGTATTCTGGTAATGTGTTGTTATATAAACACGCATTTTTTTCCAATTCCACAACAAATCTAACATTACTTTCGTGTTCAGATGCCATTTCTGTCAAACGTCAAACGAAAGTATAAGACACGAATGCTGCAGCGCGTAGCGCTACCATCGCGCTACCAGCACCGTCGGTAGCGCGCTACTGTCTTCAACCCGACATCCGTCGCGTAGCGTCCTGTTACAACACCAGCAAAATTGTATGCCGGGTACCCACAAGCGGTGCGCGTGCTACGCGCGTGAGGCTCGAGTAGCTTGTAAGTAGCTCCATGTACGGAGGCACTAACGGGTTCTTTACATTAAAAATCTTATTATGGTGAGTTAATAGTTACATTTTTACAATTATGTAAAATTAAAATTTAATTTTACAGAAATATAGAGAAAAGAAAAATTATGAAAACATAAATAATAATTTTGAAGTCTTTTGTTTGTCTCTTATATTCGTGGTTATTCTTGGAATACTTCTATTAATATTCTTAATGTCAACTAAATTGACGGCCTCTGTGGTCGGAGGAAAGACTCTCGACTGGCATTCCGAAGGTCGCTTGTCCAAATCCCGGCGTGCGCAAATAGATTTTGCGCACGCCGGGATTTGGACTCTGCCAGAAAGAAGAACCAATCAGAGAAAAACTCTATGATTATTCAATAAAGTATTTCTGTGATTGGTTCTCTCTGATAGAGCTAGATTATGATTTGGAGCCCCCTTTTCAAGCTCTAACTCAGAAACTGACAAAAATAAGTTAGTTCACTATGGTTCAAGACGATCCAATTAGGGATCCCATAACCTCACTGGCTCCAGACGGAAGCAGTTGTGCGGTATTCAGTTTTTTAAAAAAATTTAATAGTACACAAATTTGGAGAAGCTGTCGAAAGGGTCTTTATTTATTTATTAATATTTGGGAGGTCAATTGTTCCATTTTATCATTTTTTACATCATACCAAAAATACAAAGAATTTTAAATTTCATCCTTACATTTAGAAATGAACAGAATTAATACGACAGAATTATGTAAAACAACAACAAAAACCGTAATAAGAAGGCGGGATTGTACGTAAAACAAATTAAATTCATAGCAGCATTATATTTATAAATAACAGAAAAGTTACTCGTGCCGTGTCAGAAAAACACTTTTTTATATTTATTCAGCTCGCAATTGAAGCCACTGACCCATGTGGAAATCCTGGATTCGAGATTATCATTAATTACTTACTATTTTGTACTTTATTTATTTATTATTATTATAAACTTCAATTTGAGAGGCGGGAATAGGTACCGCCGCCTCGGGAACCTTTATTGGATAACCAACACCTCTGCCATAGGTCACCCCAAGTGGTTCGCTACGTTTGGTGATTTAACAGGGGTGCCCGGGTTCATGGGGTGAATTTTGTCTAGGTATTAAAGGCAGATGGTGTTAATGGCAGGCCAGGACTCACTGAACCCGATTCCTACCCACCCCTTAAACCCTTTTCCTTCCCAGAACTCTCATCTCCTCCTTTTCCTCGAAAAACCCTCCACACAGCATCCTCGAAGATGACATAGGGCCTGAGGGAAATTATTTTCCTCAGGGCCTCCTGTGTGTAGCTCATGTAAAAAATATATAGGTACTTATTATTATTGTCTTATTATTGATATATCATCTATTTATTTATTAATCCATAAAAAATCGACATGTTGTCCCCAGGAAAAAAGAAACCATTAAATTAATTCGATTATTTTGATTAACCAGTGATATAGGTATACAAAGTTATTTATTTCACAGGTATTAAAACTATCTAGGTACTTATTTACTCATTGTTTTCTACATATTCTTATTAAACTTGTCAACGAACTTATACGACCTTTTGTCATGTGCACCAATTCATTGTTACGCGGATGACAGTACAGTCCATGATGGCTTTTTGTTTGACAAACCTCCAAAGAGCACACAAACTCCAACGGCTCGGAGGGCTTTGAAGCAAAGAATGGACGGTTACCTAGAGAGTGTTTTCTCTTGGGATAAGAATAACCTCGTCGAATTCAATGTTTCAAATTGTGATTACGTCTAAAAGGGGTCGAAAATCTAGTCTCCTTCAACGGAAACAATCTTCCGAACAGACCCTCAATTTGATATACTTGGTGTAACTATAAGTGACCAGCTCAGGTATGGGGGCTCCATCGAAGCCAGAGTAAAGTTAGCCTCTCAAAAACTGGGCGTACTGTACAGGGCCCGCAGATACTTTAATAGTACACAACTGCTAACCCTGTACGAATCGCAAGTGCGCCCCACGGTTAAATTTGGCAGCCACCTCTGGTTTGGAGCTCCAAAATACTTGAAAAATACCCTCGATTCTGTGCGCGCCCAACATATGTACACGGTTGACATAAGTCACATGAGAACGGGTCGTTTTTTCGACTCAATCTTGAGTTCAACAGCTCGGCTATGGAACCATTTGCCGGCTTCTGTGTTTCCTCCCTCCTACAACATATGGATCTCTTCAAGACCAATGTTCATTCCTTCCTCTTTTCAAAAAGAGACATAGGCCCTGGGAGAAATTATTTTCCTCAGGGCCTCCTGTGTAGAGGTAATGTAAAAAAAAATATTTTTTTTTACCTATTACTTACAATACTGTTTACTTCTTGTTAACTGATTAATTTATTTTTTGTTATCTATTTTATATAATGATACTTTCAAATTATTATTTGCCTAATTTATCTATTATGTCCTTATTTATTATAATATTTACTTGTTGTTTTCTGCTAAATTTATTTATAGTATCCACTAAATTTATCTTATCATTATTTTTGATTACTTACTTATTATTATGGTACTTACAAATTATCATTCACTCAATTTATGTGTTTTCTTCTTATTCATTATAATATTTACTTATATATATATATCTGCTTAATTTACTAATAGTTATTTACTTAATTTACTTATTGTTATCTATTTAATTTACCTGTTGTTTTCTACTTAATACTATAACACTTACTTTCTAAAAATGTATCTATTATCTCCTTAATTATTTTAATATTTACTTGTTCTTATCTG
Organism: Glyphotaelius pellucidus; assembly: GCA_936435175.1. NCBI lineage: Eukaryota > Metazoa > Arthropoda > Insecta > Trichoptera > Limnephilidae > Glyphotaelius > Glyphotaelius pellucidus. The sequence goes on from OW386544.1 coordinate 30,402,081, forward strand.
CTTAATTTACATATTGTTATCTACTTAATTTGTAAGTATGTAACTACTTACTTTATTAATTTATCTATTATCTTCTTATGTATTCTAATATTAATATATTAACTGCTAAATTTACTTATTGTTACCACTTAATTTGCTTATCATTTTCTATTTAGTACTATAATCCTTACTATTTACTTTCTAGAAATTTATTTTTTATCTCCTTAATTATTACAATACTTCCTTATTTTTATCTGCCTAATTTACTTATTATTATCTACTTAATTTACTTATAAGTATGCACTTACAGTTACTTTCAATTTGGGAGGCGGGTATGGGTACCACCGCTCCGGGAACCATTTATTGGTTAACCAATACCTCTGCCATAGGTCACCCCAAGTGAGGCAGGGTAGGCCGGTGTGTTCGCTACGTTTGTTAGCAGGGGTGCCCGGGTTCATGGGGTGAGGTTTGTCCAGGCCAAACAAAAAAAAATCTTCCGCGTGTCGTCACTGGTCACTCAACCGAGTAACCTCTTACCCCGCCCCCAACTGACCAACACATACTATTTTTTTATGTTTTTTATTAAAAAAAAACATCAAAAATGTCAGACCAAAATTTCATTTACGTTTTTTATTCCAAATAATGCAAGGAGTCACTGGTTGTAAGTCAAGTACGTCCTTTAAAACCCAGGATACATTTTTTTCTTTAATTGTAAAGCCGCACATCGCGGCATAATAATACCCTAGTGAGATAAGCGGCTTATAGTTCTATACTTACGCCTTTTGATGAATACATTAATAAATAAATTGAAAATATAAATAAGTATTACATTATCGATTTGAACGAACGTAATGAATCGCACTGACTTTATTCATATTACTAGCTTGTACCCGGCATGCTTTGCTATGCCATTTAATAAAGATAAAATCCCAATAAAATTTCCCACAACTTTCCAACATCATTTCCACGGCAACGATTTGTTTTGCTTAGCAATAACTCTTTTCATAGGGACAAAAAACGTATGATAAATATAATATATTAATATAACGAAGACCTCTCGGATAATGGTGATATTGAACGACAGAGGAGAAGTATCAGTGTATTGTCCAAATGATTGCACGAAGATTCTTTCAATGCAGTAACCATTACTAAAAAAACATTGTTCAATGCATTTTGTACTAGTCTATATATATGTGAAACATGGTGTAACTACCGAACCACCACCTCGGTGGAACGACTCCGGATCCAATACAACGATGCATGCAGAATTATATTTGGATTCAGAAGATATAGCAGTGCATCAACAATGTTCACTGAACTAGGACTGCACGGTTTCGCCGATCTGATGAGACATCGGATCACTGGAGCCAGGATGCGGCTAATGGCTTCCGACAATACAGTGGTGACCGCAGCATTCCAGCACCAAACCCCACTCCTGAGTGTGCGCTGGGCCCGAGCTCACCCCAGACCACGCCCTACATAGAATCGATTTTTTTTTTTTATTATTTTGTATTTTTCCTTGTCTATAATTATATGGGACGTGTGGGATTGCACTATCCTCCCCATATTCTGGAATAAAAACATTATTATTATTAATATTTATAATTTCACTACGCCAGAGCTTACCATTATATACAGCCTATAGTACTCGCATATAATTTAGCTTTCTATTGGTGAAAGAATTTTTAAAATCGTTTTATTGTTTTATGCGTGAAAGTGTAACAAACAAACACACGCAGTTTCGCATTTATAATATTGGTATAGAAGTAAAGATATAGATTACTCGAACATCGCATTCATTATAACTATAACTTAGTTCTTATTTAAATTACTTAAGTTCTCTTATCAGTATCTTTTTGTAGTGCGCATATCAATGCAGTTTCCTTTGAGAAGTTTTATCTACCCGTCCGAGTTTTCCAGGAGTTTTTCTTTGCTTTACAGGTTTAATCTCCATTTTTAAATAGAAAGTCTAGTTTATATCAAGGAGGTAATACATTTCTTAAAGCAACTTAATAAAAGTATAGTTCGCACCCTGAGAACTTTAGTGTATTAAGTCTAAAAATATGGTTTCAAGATATTAGCGTTTTGCGAATGTCTTTATCAAATTGATTTACAGTTAATTATTTTAGAGTTGATTGTTATTATAGAAAGAAGGAGGTAGCGAAACACGGCATAACACCCCAAAAATAAATAACAAAAAAAGAGCTCTGTAGTGTTTCTGTTTAATTTACTTCTTAGTCTTTTAAGAAAATTTACTTTTTTAGATACCTTCTTTAGCACATGTTCAAAATTTTCCGCCAAAGCTAGTTTTGAATCGAGTGTCACACCCAGGTATTTGATATCATTTACTTTTACAATTTTTTCATCATTAATTGTCAAATTTAACACCGTGTTACTCGTATTATCGCCTATTTCCATATATTTTGTTTTGTTTACGTTCAGTTTCAACTTATTTACTTTAAGCCGTTTTGATATATTTTGTAAGTTTTCGTTTATTTTGTTAATTGCATCCTTATAATCTTCACACGAAATATAGATTAGATATCGTCTGCAAATGATCGAATTTTACAATGTTTTATGGTTTTATTTATATCATTGATGTAAATTATGAATAGAATAAGGAACTCCATTTAAAAATATTATGGCTTTAAAAAATATGTTCATATAGACCAATAAACGCTGATTCTGAATATATAAATTTTATTTAATAATATTCAACGTGGAGTTTTAAAAAAATATTGAAAAGCCCATTTTAAAACAGTTCATTAAAACACCCTGTCAAGCTGGTATTATTGAATTTGTGAAGCGTGACGTCACCGCGTCCACAAAACGCTCCAATGCTGAAATTCAAAATGGCCGGCCATGAACAGCTGAATCCAGTTGCTTACAAAATTCATACTTCGGTTGGTCATGATGACGTCACACTAGATTCGGTGGATTTCGGGGGATCTTGAAAAATTAAAACTGTGACATTTATTTTAACTATTAAAACTAACTATAAAAATAAAAATAAATATGCAGGTATTTAAGTTAGAAGGTCGTTATTCATTTAAAAAAAATTGGACTGGAGTTCCTTATTGGACCTAATACGGACCCTTGTGGAGTTGGAAAAAAACGGAAAAATTTCGAACCTGAAAAAAAACTCTGAAAGAGATAAAAAAAAAAACTAGAAAGTTATAATCGTAATGATCTGTGATAAAGAAATAGAATCCGTGTGAGTAAACGGGGGTAAGAAAAGACGGTTTATGATGATCGCTATTTTATGACCTACAATAAACGCAATAGAGGATATTAGACTCTAGTAAAATGTTTACGATTAGAGACGTACGAGGTAAGTGTGCGCGCTTCGATTATTTTATTCCGAATATATATAAAAATTAAAATATGCTTTCTTAGGTGTATATGTATGAGTTATGAGTTGTCTGCGTATTGCTGTATTAAGCAAAGGAAACTTTCAAAATACCTTCTTTCCATCCTCGCAAAGGTTTCTGGATTATTACAATCACATTACAATACCTCTGAAAAATTTTCAATCATTACAAAAACTCTTACGAAACTGTCAAAAATGCCACAATTTGAGAATGACATTTTGCAAAAGAATGATTTTTCAAAATGATTTGATCAAAATTCGATTTTCGAAACTCTTATTAATGAATTTATTTGAAGTACTCACCTATGGTAACCAAAATCGAATACTTTGAATCTAATCAAAAATTAAATTTATTTAAATAGTTTCTTTATTATTATTTTAAATAGGTTAGATATCAAATTTGGTCGATTGTAATAATATAAATAATAAATGTTTGTAATAGAAACTATTAAAAAAAAAAATTGCAAAAGATGGCATGCGAGCTGTTTGATAATCTGAATGCACCGGGACTGAATCGAACGCGGGAAAGGGGAGGGGAGTTCGCGGGAGAGGGGGGAGGGAAAGCCGGGAAGGTGGGGGGGACGCGTGAGGGGAAGAGAACATGGGAGGAGAAGGGGAGGAAAGGGGAACGGGACGAATGGGAAAAGACACGTAGGGAGAAACAATTTCTTTATTAGTGGCATTGCAACGCACGCCGAAAACTCGCTAGTTCAAAATAAAAAGATAAAAGGCATTTTTTAAATACTTTTATATGGCTGAGTTTGTGAATACAAATAAAAATCGTTAAGAAAAATATTGCCAAATAAGTTGGAATCCGGTAACGAATATTTCTGGCGTTTGATAAAAATGCTTTACTTAGGTACTTAGGTTGGGTTGTTGGGTTGTCACAAATTTGTAATGAGATCACTAGGATACTGTATCGTGTTAGCTAAAATAAAAATATAAAAAAACATTGAGTTAAAACAAGTTTTTCGATCTCCAAAAATGGCAAAGTTGTGAGCTTTTCAACAATTTTGACGGCTTACATCTTCGGCACTATTCGGTATTTTTCAAAAATTGAAAAAAATTCTATCCTTAGCATGCTCTAATTAATAATGAATAGTTTTGCTTATTGCACAATACTAAACAAACTTAACGGAAATTTGAAAATTGTTTGCGCTTATGCATTAACAGAGACAAAAAATCTTAATACAAATAAAAAATCGACAAAAAAAATCGTAATACAAATAAATTATCGAACATTTCCAATACCCTAACCGTTTTTAATATTCTTAGTTACTTTCAATGGCGTTGAATATTTTTGGCACATGTTTTGCAATTTTTCTAAGCCGATGATCGAATGGGAAGGAGGGGCTTTTTGGAGGCCAGGTCGGGATTTGATGATTTTTCCGTACCTCTCGTCGGTGTTTCACAGCTTTTTTCTTTCTTTCTTCAAAATTGCTGTATCTCAAACACCATTAGGCTTACAGTTTTTTTTTTAATTTTAGCTAATTTAGTTTACTTTAGAAAAGCATTAAACATTGTTTGCTAAATTAAATTGAAAAATTGATAAAAGATCAATAAAATTTGCGCTTTTTGAATTTTTAACAAATATCAGGAGGTCGACCGAGGTCGAAAACTTTTTTTATTAAGCCTCCGTCATGTACAACTTATCAAAAATCATAACTATCTCATTTAATGATGAGAAATCAAAAATCATTACTATCTCATGTAAAATATTTAAATATACAATGTACGAGACGACCTCATCACACCACTAAAATTTTAGAAGGCTTAAATTATAGAAGGCTTTTAAGGCTTTTTAAGGCTCCTACTACTACCATAAAGAGCGGAAGACGTTACTTGTACAATGAGTGAGGATTTAGCCAGCCCAGGAATTGAACTCGAGATACCTGGGTAGGAACCCGACGCATTAGTCAACTCATCCACCAACCGGTCGATTTAAAATAGATCGAAAGTTTTGCATTTATTTAATTCGTAATCAAATTAGTAATATCGGTACATCATTAACAGTGCATTTAATATTATTATTATTATCTGACATACTATCTGGTGGATAAAATGCGAGCATCAGTTCAACTGTAGTATATAGTGTGTAGGATGTAATGTAGTATATAGTACACAACTGCTTACCCTGTACAAATCGCAAGTGCGCCCCACGGTTGAATTTGGCAGCCACCTCTGGTCTGGAGCTCCAAAATACTTGAAAAATACCCTCGACTCTGTGCAGAAACGGGCGGTCCGTTTGATAGATTCTCTCATCTTAACGAACGGGTTGCAATCTTTAGAGCACAGTCGTCGGGTGGGAATGCTATCCATGTTCTACCGGTATTTCAATGGAAGATGCTCTGAGGAACTAGCGTCATTGATCCCTTCGGCACCGGTGCGTAGTCGGGAGGCACGCCAAACGCGCGCCCAACATATGTACACGGTTGACATTCGTCACATGAGAACGGGTCGTTTTTTCGACTCGTTCTTGAGTTCAACAGCTCGGCTATGGAACGATTTTCCGGCATCTGTGTTTCCTCCCTCCTACAACATGTGTCTCTTCAAGACCAATGTTCATTCCTTCCTCTCCTCAAAAAGACCCTCCACACAGCATCCCAGATGACATAGGCCCTGAGGGGAATTATTTTCCTCAAGGCCTCCTGTGTGGAGTTAATGTAAAAAAAAAAAAAAAAAAAACTGAAAACATAAAAAATAAGGAATAAAAAGTCCTCTGGTTCGTAGAGTATTAATCAAGATTAAAATACACGTCATTTAGTTAAGCTCAGCTTACGCGTTATCCTTGTCGTGGTAAAGCTATACGATGAGAATTTAATTAAAAATCGATTCTCAGGGACATTATACGACTAGAAAATATTGTACTATTTATAAATTAAACGCAATTGTCAGTTTCGAGAGCGAATATTACATCAGTTTAAATTCGTTTTTAAAATGCTATCATAATATTGGCCTGATCCCGCAAAATTAGTTTATTAATAGGGAGTGTGTTATAAATTGAGTCTGTAGAGTAAAATACTGGGTATATATATAGTACAAGTAGTTCTGGGAACAGTAAACCTTGGTTTTAAAAAGTATGTTTCTCATTTAATAAAACAAAATCAATATTTCTTTCAAAGCATAACATTTTTGTTAGTAGGTACTTAATTATCTACCTACTTAATTATAAACCGTAAATTTTTTATTTAATACTTAATGAGTAAGACCTCAAATTGTTATATTTAATTAATGAAAATCGTTGTCTTTAAAAAAATTTATGGACCATATTTTTGTGTTATGTGGAAGACTGTTGAAAATGAATGGTCGAGTTAAAACAGGATTCACCACGCTCAAGTCAATCACCCCACAATTTTCAATTGTTTTTGACAATTGTCAAACATTGTCAGTGTCTTTTTTTTAAATCATATGCTGTAAAATCGATTTGAATTTAAAAAAACATTGGTGAGAGCAGGGTTCTTGCTGAGGACATTACGCGGCACGATTTTCTAAGTTGGCAATCTCACCAACCTTCCAATTAGCTGCATTTCTCTTCTAAATATGAGTTTTTTTTAAATAGTATCGGACGTTATTAAAAGGCTTAAGTGGGTTAATTGAAGTTTGTTTTAAAGTTACTTTTGTAATAGGACCGAATTCAAGCAAGTAGTCAATAATGTCAAAGGATGGCGCCACTTACGTTAACAGGTCGCATGAGGACCTGCCGCTGGCAGGTATAAGTACTACGTATTTGTAATTTTGAGTATCTCTCCGAGAGATTGACGTAAATATCATTACTGTTGTAACTGGCAGTTGTGATTAATAGTACCACTTGGCTGTATATTATATATGACACCTGTCGCGGTTACTTTGTCCCGGTGACTGGCTGTCCCTGGATCCGAGGAACCGGCTATTTTTGGAACCGGTTCCTATCGAATTTATAAAATGGTCACTCATACTTAAACCGGGCGAACCAAAGCCACCGGCGGGGCCTAGCAGCAAAAACCTGTGGAGCAACTTTTTAACTGTTAGTTAAAATAATTACCCGAACTTTAACCCATAAAACTATTTTTTACGAACTAAGCGATCAAACCAACCAAGGACAATTTCTAAATAATATTTCTATTATGATTTTAATATTTTAAAAACACATGTTTTGTAAGCGTAGTATGTGATATAATATATCAGCGGAAATCTTTAGCAGTGAACATCACCAGTCGTTGTTAGGCCGTTAAATTCCCACAAAATAGCACTTAACACGCTCGTATAAAAGTAAGGGAAGGAAGTATTCCATGATCTGCTCAAATACACCCCAGAAGGGTAATAAAGCTCGGCAAGAGTTTATGTTCCCCACTCTCCTTTGCGCCTTTCGGTGCTTTGAGATTTTTTTTGCAAATAATGCATAAACAAAGACATATGACGGCCTCCGTGGTTGGGTGGTTACTTTCCTTGGCTCCGATTCCGGAGTTCGCGGGTTCTGCTTAGATTCCTCCCTTACTCTCAATGCTGGAAAATTAATTTTCCTACCTTCAGAGTATCTGCTGCATCCCAATTAACTAACAATCATAAAAGAATAATTCAATAATTCTCTTGTCATGTTCAATTATGTCTTGTTTCCTTTTCTCTTCTTTTCTTTTTAATTTCGTTGTAATCATCCATATTTGTATAAACTTGTTCCTTTTTTTTTAATTGTTTTCTATTGTTGTTTGTTCGACTCAACCTGCCTTTATTTTTCGCCTATATTTTAAGTGAAATTTATATTTTTTTTATATCTATGCTCCTATGTAAAATTGTTATTTCCTCCCACCTATGAATTGTATGTTCCTCCTGTCCTAAAATGAGTTCTGTAACTCATCGGGATTGCCCCGGCAAGAAATAAAAACAATTAAAAAAATCTATTCAAAGACCTGGTTCTACGTAGAAACGACCCATTTGACATATGTCAACCATGTACAAAGCGCTTTGGCTTGTTTCCCGACTATGCACCGGTGCCAAAAAGATCAATCACGCTAGATCCTGTGAGCTCTATTGGAATATCGGCAGAACAAGGGTGGAATTCCCACTTGACGCCTAAATCCGTGTGTCTGGATAAGGGAATCTATCAAAAGGACCTCCCGTTTCCGCCCAGAGTCAAGGGTGTGATTGAATTTACAATCGTGATATTTATTTTTTAATGTTTATGTTTTAAGGCATAAAATTAATTTTATAAATCCGTGAATAAAAAATATCGAATAAGTTTAAATATTTTTTAACAAATCTAATGGTTCTTTCATGCAAAGCAACGTTTATCATGGAAAACTAAGCCAACACAATGATGGTGATTTCGTTGTTGGTTGAAATTTTGTCGGCAATGGAAACGCAGTACATCGCACAGACATTTCTATGAATCCGTTTTAAGAGAACCATTGAATTGTACTCAAGTTTTCAATAAAACCTATTTGGGAATGATTGTAGATATAAGAAAATGCGAAACCACAATATTATTATTTTTTCTTTCATAATATTATGAACAGTAATGTAAAACATTCATTGTTTTGTCTACTGCACGAAAAAACTCTCAATTTGTGTAGTGTATATGAATATGTTTGTAGTTTCAATGTCTTTCAACAGATGTCTTTAGTAGAGATAATTATATGTTGTTTTGATGTGTCTCAACAGTGGACAATAAAGATGTACTATATGAAAGTGTGTCAACTGCCGTGGGTAGGACCGGGGTGACTATATGAGATTTGTCAACTGTCGTGGGTTTGAGACCGGGGTGATATTTGACCCTCTCGTATAGAACAACTTTACTGTTGAGACACATCAGAACTACATATAATTACCTACATTAACGACATCTTTTGAAAGACTTGACATTCATTGGTAAATTCTGATGAACGTTTGGGCAAATTCAATTCTGTCATGAACCAAAGAGTTTTTCAATACCAATTGAACTCTAAAAACACAAGATGCTGTACGAGTATGTTTTTTTTTCTGAATATATATATTTTGTAATTAATAATGATTTATAAATATTTTTAATAAATTGGAAAACTTATCCCGAAAAAGAGCTTTGAAATGCGGACAAAATAACTACTTTGCTGGTAAGTATGAATTTGGAAGAACTACTTTCATTTTAGAAACAAACTGCCCAAAGAAGAAAAAGAACAACTTTCAGCATGAAATAAGTCACCTATAATGTCAAGAAAGGGTTTGAGAAGAAAGTTTGTATTGCATATGAAAGTGGCACGATAATATTTCGGCAAACACAGAAGGAGCGCTGCAATCATGCGGGAACCCAAGTGTTTTGTATGCTGTATATATATATTTTTAATATTTAGGCACCCTCTGGGCTTTTAGTTTTATAAAAAATAAATAAATAATGTTAATTCGTAATGATTAGGATAAACTTACAATCATAATAACAAACTGATTTAGGCGGCATTTCACCAATCGTATGTATTCTTATCCGTAGGATAAGGTACATTTTTCGTTTGACGATTTATTTATGTCTGAAATCCGAATTTACTATTCGGTACTCGATCCCATGAATAGTGGCTATATTTATTTTATTTTTTAGGAAAATCAACAGATTATTTACAACTATTAAAATAAACTTAAAACAAATAAAATCAAAAAAGAATTTAAATAAAAGATTTTCACTGAACATAAAATTATAATAAAAAATAAAGCTCCTTTACCCGTGGGCTAACATATTTACAAAAAATATAACATTTAAGTATTACAAGTAAATATTATAAAAAATAAAAAAAGATGTAAGAACACAAAAAATAACAATTTAAAGGTAACTAATAAATTAATAACCTGCTTAATAAATTTCAAAACATAATTTATATATTGGATGAGTTAGTTAAGTTTTCTTTTTCGAATATTTGTTGTTTTTTTTTTTTAATACACGTTTTCCTATTTGCAAATTATCAAGAGGACGGTGAAATACCCCACAGTTAAGAAGTACATTTGCTTTTCAAAGGAAGAAATTTTAATAAAATTAAATACGTCGTCAGAGCAAGTTTTATTGCCCACACGATGCAATCTCTGTGAATATAAAATTAATGCATGAAGCAACTACATGAATTGGAGTATATTGTAGTACACTCATAGTTGAAAACGATAACTCGGTACAAGTACCTTCCCCACGTTTCTACGAAATTATTTTCCAAAATCGTCAATATTTGAATAAATTCTATGGTAGAACGTGAATTCACAGTGTTTGCGCATTAATATGTATTTCGTTTTTTCCAAACTAAATCCAGAAAAGAAGCTTAAGACTTATTTTCTCATCTTTGTCTTTGAAGAAAAATCTTTGAATTTCATCCCTTATCTTGGAGATATTTTTTCTTCTTCTTAGGGATATTCCTCCTTTTCTGTAACCTGACTCCCAACCTCTTTGCCGAAGCCTTTGCGATTTATAATGACAATGAAATTTTCTGGAGTTTACTTTGTTCATCAATGTTAAAAAGGCTAAAATCAGTATCAGTAAATTCATAAACCACCAAGACAACTTCGGTAGTTGAGTGATTATGAACCTTGGCTACGAATCCGGAGTTCGCGGGTTAAAATCCCGGTGTGCGCATTAAATTTAATTTGATTAATTTCTGTTCAATTAAAAATAATATAAATGAAGTACATTTGTGTCAAGTTCTGGGGTGGTAGATTCTTTGGAATATATTGTTATTCATTAAAGAACCTTGTAATCTTTCAAAATATATAGCAGCCAAAAATATGGGGACAAATTAGTTATTTCTCAATTTGAAAATATGGTTATTTTTCAATTTGAAAAGTGAGATCGACCAAAATAACAGGAAAAATGTAGGTCCCAATGGCCGAGTTGGTTAAAGCGCTCGTTTCCCGGTAAAATAAGATATACTGGGTTCGAGTTCCAGTTGCGACCGTTACCTTTTTATTTTTCTTTGTCATGTTCTGGTTCATGTTTCGTTTGGAATAATTTATATTATACATCTTCTTCTTCAATGGTAATTATTATTACTAGCAGTTAGAAACCCACTCCGCTGCCAGACCCTGTGGTCGGCGGCAAACCGGCAGTAGCTTTGTAAAAACTTCACGTACGAAAATGGTTTTACATAAGGAGTCGAATTCTTAAATTTCAACTGTACGGACGCTAACGAATTAACATCATCAGATACATATAAGAGGTGTCAAGGGACGTTACTTACTTTAACCAATGATTTATTATATTACTAGAAGACCCGGCCACACGTTTCTGTGACTAACGGAACACAAAACCATTACCCAACCTTTATAACCATCGCCATCTGTTAATTTGAATACATACTGTAGTAATCACTTTCTTACCTGGATAAACTCTGTGATGCAAATACGTAATTCAGTGGCTCACCCCCACCATCAGTCCTGGGTGCGGACCACATCCAACCCGTGAGAGTCTCTCACACCGACTACTCGCAATTCCGGTTGATATCCACCCCCTATACTGATTGTACGTGAGACAATGCATTATATCTATTTCATAGATACAAACACTACACACATTTTTATTGGATAACCAACACCTCTGCCATAGTTCACCCCAAGTGGTTCGCTACGTTTGATGATTTAGCAGGGGTGCCCGGGTTCATGGGGTGAGATTTATCTAGGTCTTGGATGACCAGGACACACTGAACCCCAGATTCCTACCCACCCATTAAACCCTTTTCCTTCCCAGAATTCTCCTCCATTTATTTTCCTTTAAAAAACCCTCCACACAACTTCCCCAAAGATGACATAGGCCCTGAGGAAGGTTATTTTCCTCAGGGCCTTTCAACTTTTTTCGTAAATTGTACACAATCTGCTAGTTAGCAAGTAATACATTGACACTGAGCGAGTTTACTAACAGATAGTGAATTTCTCAGATAGTAGCTTGTAAACTCGCTCTACGTCATCGAGGCTTAAATGATTTATCTGAGATGGTTCTGAGTTGTCCGAGTTGTCCATTCACCATATAAGTTAGCCCTGAAACAGCAATAACTGTGTTTTAGCAATTAATAACATTATATGGTGTTTGTGTTGTTAGATTGATAGATTGATGAAACTCATAAAAAATTACTTTTGCTTTCAAGTCATAACGCCGACAGGTATTCAAGTCAATACGGAGACGAGATGACGTTTGAAAGCCGGTAAAAGATCGGATTTATTCCACAGCACAAAGGAAATTCCAAATAAGTTGGCGTATTAAGTAAATCCGGTATGTTTTATGCACTGCACGACTCTGAAATCCTCTCTCGCCTTTTCAGGAATGTCATCCGCTGAAATAACTGAAAAACAATCAACAATATTCTTTATCTCTGATAGGGCAGAAATAGGAAAATGATTCGGCCGCTGGAGAAATCTAACGTGGAATATACGTTTCAAAGGAATACTTTTTATTATGAAACATGGATATTTCGATTTTTTATTCATTTTTAAAGGATGAATGAGGGTATTAAACCATTTTAACAATGTTTTGCAATAAGTTGCCATGTGCATACAAAATACTAGAAAGAGAGAAATAATTTAATGTTTATTTTAACTTTATGAGTAAAACTTCAAATTGTAATATTTAATTAAACTAGTGGTCGCCCAATGGTCGAAATTCGACCATAATTGTAATGTTTTTTTTTATGTTTGACATTCAGTAAGACCATAGACAAATAATATTAAAGACAAACAATATTATTCTATTCTCAATTTGACCATAGATTTTAACAATAAACAATAGAGTAAAGACGCGTGTGTGTGTGTGTGTCAAATACATGGTAGTGTGTGTAATGTTTTTATTATTGATTTAATGTATTTTTATGCATAATTTTAAAAAAATATTAGCATTCTGCACTCCTCCTCTATATAAACTATAAGTGTGCGAAATTTCATACTCCTCCGTCCGCGCAATTTTCGTAAAAAGGGGTACAAAGTTTTGGCTTCACGTATTAATATATTGATGAAGACAATAAAAGCGAAACTCAATCAAAAATCTGGAACCTGAAAATCAGAAAAAGATATCTGGGTCTATATACTCTGGGACTCGAACCCAGGACCTCCCGCTTTCCGGGCAAACGCGCTAACCACTGCGCCAAGGTGTCGATAGGTGTCGCGTATTAATTTATTTTTTTTTACTTTAGCTCCACACAGGAGGCCCCGAGGAAAATAATTTCCCTCAAGGCCTATGTCATCTTTGAAGATGCTGTGTGGAGGGTGTTTTTGAGGGGAGGAAGAGTGGACATGGGTCTTGAAGAGACCCATGTTGTAGGAGAGAGGAAACACAGAGGCCGGCAAATCGTTCCACAGCCGAGCTGTTGAACTCAAGAACGAGTCGTAGAAACGACCCGTTCTCATGTGACTAATGTCAACCGTGTACAAATGTTGGGCACGTGTTTAGCGTGTTTCCCGAATATGCACCGGTGCCGTAGGCATCAATGACGCTAGTTCCTCGGAGCATCTTCCATTGTAATACCGGTAGAACAAGGACAGCATTCCCACCTGACGCCTATGCTCTAAAGATTGCAATCCGTTTGTTAAGTTAGGAGAATCTATTAAACGAACCGCCCGTTTATGCACAGAGTCGAGGGTTTTAATAAAATGGATATAGATTTATCCAGACACTATCTAGACATCATTTAATTCGGGTTTGAATCTTGCAATCATACATAAAGACAGCAGCCAATAAAGTATGCTTTAAGAAAAATTAAGACGGTGTGGCTGGTTCTTAGTCGAAGTACGATACAGTTAAAAATGACTGAATGAATTGAATATTGACACCTTGGCTCAGTGGTTAGCGCGTTCGCCCGGAAAGTGAGAGGTCGTGGGTTCGAGTCCCAGAGGTGTCAAAATCTTTACCGATTTTTTCTATTTCCAGATTTTCGATTGAGTTTCGCTTATATTATCTTCATTTAATTATATAAAAATAATTTAATAAAATTATTAGAGGTGAAAACTAAAAATAGAAGATTTCGTTGAAGATTCAGTTGGACGCTGTTCTCCAAACGGATCTTTGCTTTTGACTATGAGCACATAATCACAAGCTTCAAACTAGAAGCCGCCCTGAAAAATGTATTTTTTTAGTAATATTTGTACAAAATTTGACTACTCGGATTTGAAAATATTATTTATTCGAAAAAAGTTTTTTTTTTCACAGTTGCATTAAATCACGGTAATAGATTACGTCAGAATGATATACACTCAAATAAATGCACATTTGGCAACGTTGCGTAAAAATATTCTACCAGATATAATATTTTTTTATATTATTTGTTATATATTTTTACCAGTCAGAATGATGTTCACTCCGTTAGATACTCGCTTGGCAACGTTGTGTTGAACATTTTTTACGAGATAAATATTTTTTTAAATACAATTTTTTACATTCAACAAAGATTGATAAATTGCAATCGGAAAATTACAGTTGTTAGAATGCTTAAATTTGTTTATAACATAATTTGCCACTTTAAAACTATACCACTTTTTGAGTCATTTGAAGACCTCTGTGGCCGAGGGGTAAAGCTCTCGACTACGAATCCAGGGATCGCCAGTTGGCATCCTGGCGTATGCAAATTAATTTAAGTTTGTAAGTATTTTTGACCTAAGTTACGTTATATGCATTTAAAACAACTTAATAATTTAATAAATTTCCTGATTTTTACATTTTATAATTATATTTTCATTTGATATACTTACCTAATTATATTTATAACTAGCGAGTTCCCGGCATGCGTTGCTACACCGCTTAATAAATAAATTGTTTCTCCCTGCGTGTCCTTTTCCATTCGAACCGTTCCCCTTCCCCTTGCCCTCTTCCCCCGTCTCGTGAACTCGAGTACCCCTCCCCCTCCCAAGTTCCCCTCCTGCCTCCCGCAAATCCCTCTCCTGAGTTCCTCTCCCAGGTTCCCCTCCCGCATTCCATATATTCATTTCCGGTACATTCAGTTTTCAAACAGCTCGCGTGCCACCTATTGCGGTTTTTTTATACAAATTTCATAATGCCAGAGCCCACCAGTATGTATAGAAACCATCGCTGGCCGGCACACATCAAATTCCCAAAGTTTCATCGCAATCGGATGAACTGTTAGCAACGCATAATTTTATGATGCCAGAACTCACTATTGTACATAGAAAGAATCGCGGGCATGCGCACATCAAATCCCCAAAGTTTCGTCGCAATCGGATGAATGGTTTAGCAAAACATAGCATACATATATACATACATAGACAGAAACAAACATATTTTAATTTTTGTATATATACAGATGATTTGTGTATTTACGTTTTATCGCACGCGATTGTATATACTGTAGGTAAAGCAAGACCAGCCACTTATTGTTATGAACACCTAAAGATAAAATATAATTTTATACCTCACCTGTCTTTCCAGTATGTACAACCGTGTGAACTATGTCGCCACACGGTTGGGTATCATCGTGAGGTGGATGCGACGCGGTTGGTAGGATTAGTTTTATTATCGCGTGCCTTAGATGTCTGGATTAAACTAGGAAGCAACGACAAAAACCAGCAGTTCTAATTTTACTTAATACCGAATAAGTAAAAAGATGAATTGGCACGCAGCCGACATAAACTATGAACGGAAGTCTAAATAAAATCAGTTTTTAATAAAATCAGAATGGTGATTCTGAATCTTCTGTGTTATCTTTTGCGTTTTTTATCTATGTTAAGTCTCGATGACATTGAGCAAGTTTACAAGCTAGGCGAATTCACTATCTGCTAGTAAATTCGCTCAGTGTAATAGTATTACTAGCTAACTAGCAGATTGTGAATAATCTACGAAAAAAAAGTCTGACGCCACAACATACTCGCCGCGCCCCAAATAACATCAGTGCACGTGGAATTACAAATAAAGCTACGGTTTTAATTCGGTTTCGAATTCAAAAATTCGTCACAAGATGTCGCCACTTCCGTCAGCAGGTCGGACGGGGACGTATCGACCTAGGTATAAGTGCTACAAATTTGTGAATATGTAATATCTCTCCGGATATGGAAAGATTGACGGTAATATATAGTTTTGTCAAGCGGCTACATATTACATATGACGTCATTGGCCTGCCTTGGTTACTTTGTTACGGTGACTAGCTATACTGGACGTCAGTAGATTCGAGGAACGGGCTTTTTTTGGAACCAGTATTGGATATATAAAATGGTCACCAACACTAACTGGGCGAGGCCGAACTAAAAGCCGCCGCAAGTCCTAGCAGCAAAAACTTGCGGAGCGGGATTTTAACTGCTTGTTTTGTTTATATTATTTGTCCTATCAATTATCGAAACCTTAGCATAATTTTTAGCACACATTCAGTATTTAATCACAACATTCATATGCGTCTTCAGATTTCAGTTAGAATGACTACACAGGGTAACCTTGTCAACTCGGTTTCACAGTACAACTCCATAGTTGTCTGTTTGAGCAACTTCTCCTTTTCTTTGCCGTTTCTCGCAGCGAGCGGTGGCCATTGAAAAATAACGAGAATTGGAGTTTGAAGAACAAGACTCAATAGCAGGTGTTGTCATGGTAATGCAATCTGCGGGATATATTACCACCTTTGCAATATAACTGAAAGGGTCTTCTCTGTGGCATCATACGTTGTCACTTCTATGCTGACGTCAGAACGCCAAGCGAGTTTCAAGTGCTCGAATTTCATCAAGTAACTCACAAAACAACTTTTTTATCTTTTTTTGTAATCATTGAAGACAATATTAGCAACTCTTAAGGCCCGGTACTAAACGCTCAAAAAGAAGAAGTGGGGGAGATATGTAAATACGATAGTTAGAGGGAGCGCGGTAATTTTAAAAACAATAATAATTAAGTGAAAATTGTTAAAATGTTTCATAAAACACGACGCGTTTAAAGTAGAGCAAAAATGTAGTGGGTAATGTCTTATTAAAATAAATTTTATTTAAATACACTTAATTTTTTCATACAAACGACTTGTAAAATAACATAAAAAAGGTGTTTATAATAATTTTCGGAGCTTACTTAGCGATTTTTTTCTATGGACATATTTCGTTTTTCGTAAAATTTCGTAAAATTACCGTTTCGGCGTGGCAAATGTATAGATATTATCATAAAAAATAACATACGGTAGTATGATGTCACTGTATAACAATAAATTTACAGACAGACAAAGGTATTAAAAAGTAATAAGATTCAAATGACATAAGACAACGAGTTTTTATATGAATACCACGCAAGAATCCCAACTGCTCTCCCAATAGTCTGGAGCCACTGAGACTATGTCATCGCCAATTGGGTGATATTGTGAATTGTGAGGCTAAAGGTATCGGGAGGGGGAGAAGACGAGGAAGTGGAAGGTTATTTAGATCTTGTCACCAAATACGGCTAGTCATTTCAAGCAACTTTTCGATTCTGAATAGTGATCTTTTATCGAGCGATATTGAAAGTACCTACATTATCTAAGCGGTTTTCAACCTGTGGTACGCGTACCCCTTAGCGTAAAAAAGGGGGTACGCAATATTGTGGCAGGAATGTAGGTTAGTTCAATTTATGGTTAAAAATGCCCGAAGTTGTGTTGCACTCTGTATAAAATTGCATCACAATATTTGTGTAACTTGTTGATTGTTAAATTGTTAGCGTCGGCGTGGGTGCTAACGTTAGTGGCAGAGGTGTGGAGGCCATTGCCTCCAGGAGAAAGCTCCCACATATTTAATACAATTAGATGCTGGACTTGCCCCAAATAAACTAGCTCAGGTTTGCGGCGCAAGTATGTTTCTCTTAACCCCAAGGCTAGTAGTGCCTGTGGTTCGGAGCTTCACGCTTCTCATCCTCCCAGGGCCTCTTTCGACAAGCAAAACACGGTATGTTATAACATAAATAGTTTATTCAATTCTAGGAGTCACAATAGTACATAGGGATGAACAATCCTAGCTGAAAGTTAGTTTGAACGTCAATCTCTGCTCTCTACACGCTTTTTTTAGGGGCTTAAAACATTATTTGCACACATAGGGTAAACATTGTATTGACTCACGTTTGTTTATGGGCTAACAGCGGCTTTACGCGCTACTTCTCCTGGTCCCGGCAGCGTCCATACGCGGACACGCGGAGGTGCGCACCCGGCGAAACTGAACTCGTCTCACACATGTTCACAAGAGACGTGGGATCGGGAAGCTCGCTGGCTGTTGACTGGTTTGAATGGCCGTGCGCGGCGCGTCTCCTGATCCGTGGGTCGCGGGAGGGGTGATGCGCCTGCGCATTACCGTCCCGTGGTGCAACAGTATTTTTAGGGCTCGATTCGCTGACTGTCGAAACATGACGGTACTTAAGACTCGATTCCTTATTCTTGTAACGTAACACTTCCCCCCTCGCCGCAATAAAAGCGACGTGGCAATGGAGCTGTAGGGCTAATAAATCCTCTTACCCTTTCAGCACTTGTGCCAAAAACATTTAAGAGAAACGAGGAGAGAGAGAGAGAGAAATTCCTAGCTGGAGAATAGTTATGAACAGAACACAAAAGAGATGATACATGGTGAAACAAGGAATTGTCAATAAATGTACATAAAGGCAGTGGCATACATAAATACAGTTGCAAAGAACAAGGATCTGTTGAAGAAAGGTACAAGAGTTATGCAGTGATAGAAAAAAAAACTCTAAAATTGTATCATTGGTCTGTGAGCTAATGTTTGCGAACGTGGTTTGCGTAGGATGTCTGGGATGGTTGAACGTTTCACTGAAGTTACAAGGTTACTTTGTCACAGTAACCTGGCCCATTTGAGATTACACTCAAGGAACACTAGGGCCTTTAAGAAAATACGAGGAAGAGAACACAGGATGAGGCTTCTAGGTGGTGTAGAGAGTTCTACCTGTCACAGAGGTCGAAAGGGTAACTGCTTCCGGATCCTGTGGGTGAGCCAGTACGAAACCATTGAAGTACTGGAGAGTGGAATCGTAATTGGTGGTTGGTACACTGGTTTTTGTATGTAGTGGGATTGTTTTGTGAACAATCGTTGGTATTGTTATTTGCGCAAGGGCACAGGAGCATCAGCACAATGGCAGTAGGGCATTTGCACAATGGCAACAGGAACATTTGTATTATGCAGCAGGAATATTTGCATAATGGCAGCAGGAACATTTGCATTATGCAGCAGGAACATTTGCATAATGGCAGCAGAGCATTTACACAAGGGCAACAGGAACATTTGCATTATGCAGCAGGAACATTTGCACAAGGGCAACAGGAACATTTGCATAATGGCAGCAGAGCATTTGCACAAGGGCAACAGGAACATTTGCATTATGCAGCAGGAACATTTGCATTATGCAGCAGGAACATTTGCATTATGCAGCAGGAACATTTGCATAATGGCAGCAGAGCATTTGCACAATGGCAACAGGAACATTTGTATTATGCAGCAGGAATATTTGCATAATGGCAGCAGGGCATTTGCACAAGGGCAACAGGAACAGGAACCAACCTAGAGCTGGCGTGCTCGGGTTTGTTTTGAGTGTCGGTTCTTTGTGGTGATACAATTCGCAACTACACGCACGACTCACACTAGGTTATGTTAGATGCGGTCGGGTGCTTTTGGTACGCAGGGATTGAAGGCATGGGACCTCCGTGACGGTAGCGAGGGCAGCATGAAGAGGGCGCAGATGTAGATAGGGTGCAGAGCTGCTGGTTTTTTTTTTTTAATCCGGCAAAAATTATTATTAGAACAAAATTCTTGAAGTTTACCTACCTAGTAGACCAATGATGAAAAAAAGTTTGGAGAGAAACAAGTGTGCATGTTGAGAAAAAATTGGATTTGTTTGGCGTGTAGAGAGAGAGACGGAGAGAGAGCTAACTAAAAGTGGCTAATGACTAATACATGTTACAAAGGTACGTATTCAAGGACAGGTTCTGTGTAACCCCTTTTGGTTTTTTTCTTTACCAAATACATTTCCAAGAATACGTGGTTAAGGGATTGTACGTATAACAAAATTCCCCATTCGAAAGAAGTTGGTCTTCCATGACCTATGCTCACGTCTATACAGTAGCATTTTTTCTACTTTCGAAAAACAAAACATTGCGTACAAAATTAGTTATGACAAGTGGGAAAGGAGTAGGAAGTTGAAAGTATCCGCGTATGAAGATTGTCCCATTTGACAAACGAAACGCCAAGTGCGTAACGCATATATCCCCATTCACGGATAATTTCGAGGAAGGGGGAGGGTGATAATTGGGAACATTTGAACGAAGAAAACTGCTGGGGACTCGGCTATTTCCGAAATTCGACCTCTGGGTGGAGGTGAAACAAGGTCTACAGCAGTCATCCTGGCACATTACAATAATGACAACTGGGAAAGGAGTAGGAAGTTGAAAGGATCCGCGTATGAAGATTGTCCCATTTGACAAACGAAACGCCAAGTGCGTAACGCATATATCCCCATTCACGGATAATTTCGAGGAAGGGGGAGGGTGATAATTGGGAACATTTGAACGAAGAAAACTGCTGGGGACTCGGCTATTTCCGAAATTCGACCTCTGGGTGGAGGTGAAACAAGGTCTACAGCAGTCATCCTGGCACATTACAATAATGACAACTGGGAAAGGAGTAGGAAGTTGAAAGGATCCGCGTATGAAGATTGTCCCATTTGACAAACGAAACGCCAAGTGCGTAACGCATTTATCCCCACTCACGGATAATTTCGAGGAAGGGGGAGGGTGATAATTGGGAACATTTGAACGAAGAAAACTGCTGGGGACTCGGCTATTTCCGAAATTCGACCTCTGGGTGGAGGTGAAACAAGGTCTACAGCAGTTATCCTGGCACATTACAATAATATTTGGTAGTGTTGGACAAAAGAATACACTGACATAAAAGAGTCTAATCCTCTACGTGTATTGGGCAGAAGATTAGGGGTCGTTTTATTCTCCTACTTGTTTGCGAGAAATGACAGACTCTTGCTCAAATCTCACAAACCTGGGGATTTTTCTTTGTTCGTCTCCCAGACAACGAGTTAGGTGTTTTTGTGTCCATCAACTTAACTCCCACGACACGATGCCCCATAATCATGAGTGAAGCGTATGATTAGTCCTTTTGAGATAGTAGATAGTTCCTGGGTTCTTGTGACAGGAAGTCCACGGGCATATTAATGATTAAAAAAGGGGTGTGGACTACATTGAGTAGTTCACACATAAAGGTTTGATATTATTTCGTTCGCACGATTCATGGTGAGTATTATAACGTCTTCACGTATAGCGTACAAGATTGCGAGATCAAAAGATTTGCAAGTAAGTTTTATAACGTCTTCACGGATAACAATGAACGAATTACAACTGGGTTGCCCAGTATTGAAGGGAGGTGCAAAAGACTAGGTATTTATGACATTTCTGACAAAAACCCACAGAGTAATTATAACGGGCTCCCCGTATCGCATTTAGTAGATATTCTGAGATTCCCATCTATGACGGCAGGTTTTACAAGGTTCCCACCTATGATGGCAGATTTTATAAGGTTCCCACCTATGATGGCAACAAAAGGTTAACGTTCATATAAAGGTACCTATTCAATACAGACGGCGAGACATACTGATGTACTTAGTACAACAATACCGTAGCATAATAAATCCATATTAGCGTACGTTAAAGACTTGCACAAAGGCAAAAAACATATTTGAAGATCTGGCCAGGATTTTATACTTCAACAATTAAGGGACAAAAAAAAATTTCTGGCGTGCTGATGGAATGTGAATTTCATCTAAGCTTACCGCAAAAGAGATCCTTTGTGGTACAAACCCTTTGGGTTATGCACAGAGTATCGTATCGTGATGGTACAACTTTTTGTTGTACTTACACGTACGATGGTAGCAACAATACAAGACATGCGCTTATCGTTTTTGACAAGGAAAATTATTTACATTGGTCCGATTTGAGTGTTTAAGACCTTCTAGGTTTTACTTACTTAAACAGACTGCGATGAACACACTTTGGTGTTATGAAAATTATAATAATGGGATGGGTTGTTCACAGGGTGGTTCACTTGGAGACCTGGCTTCTTGTTGTGACCTCGTACTTTGCACGTGATAAGTCACAACAAGGCAACCCCAAAATTTCAGTTTGAGCAGTTGAAACCAAGGATAACTCAATGTTGCTGAAATGTTGTAAAAAAAAATTTATCGTTAATGAAGAGGCACGTCGAAAGTTGTCCCTTTTATAACGATACTTTCCAGACTCCACATCCAGTTCTGGGGAGAGCTAGAGCAATTTGGGTTATTTATTGAGCGCCATTCTATTTTCTTAAAAAACAGAAAAAAAACTTAGAACGGGTAGCAAACATCTGATACCGCCGTGGGTTTACACAGGTTTGCTTACCTAATTTAACTACATATGACATAAGGGTTAGATGCACTTTGGCGAGGACCCGATATTTAATGTACAAAAAAGATTTTTCTAACATTTAGAAAGGGGTGACGAGGTATGACACGATGATGTGAAAATATGATGCTGCGAGTTGTGACGATGCAAAAAAACCTTGGGCACGTAGTCTCTGACTACTTGCAGTAAGCCACAGGGAATTCCTTTCTCCGAAGTGATCAATTTCAGGTAGAGGTGTGCATGCTTAGAAAACGATGTTTCCAAGGTTTGACACCTGGGGCAGCTATTAGAGGCGAATGACTGATGATGACGAGATATTTATACAAAAAAAAAATAAAATAAAAATGAAACGAAACCACAAGGGAGAATTATAATTTCTTCCATGACTTTGGCTACAGTTGACACCACTGTGCCAGAGCTAGAAAGGTTTCGTTTGAGTGTCCTAATGAGTGACGATCGTTTACGAGAGGCCGCTCATTAGTGACGAAACAAAAAAGGTTGACTTCCATAGTGATCCATGTCACGGTGTAGACGAATGGTTGCTAGGAGTCAAGGAATAACCGTTGGGGTTATACGGGCGTGGCAATGGAGTTTGTTTCCATGTTCCCACTTTTTACAATGTCCTTTATATGGTAGTTACCTATGTGTTTACCAGAGATGTCGGACAATCGGTAAACCAGGTCTGAGATTTTCTTTAGAACTTTCGTCTTTACAAAACGGGGTGCCAATTTGGCAGAGAAGTACAGCGCACCTTGTGACAGAGTGTTGTTTCTCCTCCAGACGATGTCTTCTTCCTTGAACGTGACGTGCTTCCTGATGTACTTTTTGTTGTAGAAAGAAGCATATTGAATAAGGCATTTTTTGGATTTATTCCTGGGAGAAATCTTTCTACTTCTCAGGGCCTGTAGTAGTTCTTCCTTTTTTGACGTAGAAATGTGGGGGATTATACCCAGCGTGACTTGAGGGACTTCCATAGTGTATAGGGTCGTGTCAGGGTGACCTTACGTTGGAAGAAAAACGAGAACTCGACTCTTTATCCGTAATTGGAAAGAAATTTTGCCAGGGATTGACCACTGGGGACGTATTTTTTACAAAATGCTTCTGCGAAAAACGCGTATTTGTAAGTGTTTGGGTTATTTGAAAATTTGGGCAGAGATTTGCCTCTGGCCACGTGCTTTTAAGAAAAAATCCAAGCGTTTTGGAAAAAATTTCGAAAAAAAGCAAAAAATCGAAAAAATTTTCAGAGTCCGTAACTGGAGAAAATTTGGGCAGAGATTTTCCTCTGGCCACGCGTTTTTAAGAAAAAATCCAAGCGTTTTGGAAAAAAATTTCGAAAATTAAAAATTTCGAAAAAAAAGAAAAAAATCGAAAAAATTTTCAGAGTCCGAAACTGGAGAAAATTTGGGCAGAGATTTTCCTCTGGCCACGCGTTTTTAAGAAAAAATCCAAGCGTTTTGGAAAAAATTTCGAAAATTAAAAATTTCGAGAAAAAGAAAAAAAATCGAAAAAAACCAGAAAGCAATGTTTCTTCTTTTTTTTTTTCACAAGTTTTCGTGGAAGTAATTCGTTTGAGAATTCAACAATATCTTGGGGGCCTGGTTTCATTTACGCGGCTTCCTATAGCCTGATTTTAGACAGCACCAATTTTTCTGGTATTTACACGCAAATTCCCTTCGTCTTTTCGACAAGATATTACCTTCTTTGTCAATTGACAAGGTACTATAGTGTCAGATGTCGAGGAATCCACGTCAACGCGAATTAAGCATTTTTGCATCTAGTCGAATGTGGTTCGGCATGACCCGGTTTCAGCAAACGACAGAGTCAAAAATACCCAATTGTCAAATGACAGAAAGAATTTAAATCCACTTGTTCCCTAGGTGTCAGCAAGTGTCCGTTTAAGGAATGGACCAGCGTGCTGCAGTATAGTATATTATAAAAATATTTAGCACTTTCGAGACCAAGCGGATGATTTGTTTATCATGTACATGATTTTAATTGTTGAATAAATTCTTCTTTAATTTGTGTTTATTTCCACTATTCACTTGTATTGAAAATAGCAAATTTAATCGGCCGACACTTTGTAATCACTGTATTATTCGCAGCGACAACTTCCTAGGTTGGGCACCTTGCGTTGGAATACCGGTAATAATGTTTTGTCGAGTGACGACTCACAAATGATAAAATCGCGCCCGTAATAATTTAAATTGTGATTCGAAGTTACGTTCGCGCCGAGATTCCTGTTGGAAGTGCTAGACAATTGGGAATAAACAATACATCATAATAACATTTCAGAGTTTACAATTGTTGCTTGGGAACGAGGCCGTGGTGGAACAGAAAAATTTAAATGGCCCCACGTTTAGCGCGCCAGTGTTAGCGTCGGCGTGGGTGCTAACGTTAGTGGCAGAGGTGTGGAGGCCATTGCCTCCAGGAGAAAGCTCCCACATATTTAATACAATTAGATGCTGGACTTGCCCCAAATAAACTAGCTCAGGTTTGCGGCGCAAGTATGTTTCTCTTAACCCCAAGGCTAGTGCCTGTGGTTCGGAGCTTCACGCTTCTCATCCTCCCAGGGCCTCTTTCGACAAGCAAAACACGGTATGTTATAACATAAATAGTTTATTCAATTCTAGGAGTCACAATAGTACATAGGGATGAACAATCCTAGCTGAAAGTTAGTTTGAACGTCAATCTCTGCTCTCTACACGCTTTTTTTAGGGGCTTAAAACATTATTTGCACACATAGGGTAAACATTGTATTGACTCACGTTTGTTTATGGGCTAACAGCGGCTTTACGCGCTACTTCTCCTGGTCCCGGCAGCGTCCATACGCGGACACGCGGAGGTGCGCACCCGGCGAAACTGAACTCGTCTCACACATGTTCACAAGAGACGTGGGATCGGGAAGCTCGCTGGCTGTTGACTGGTTTGAATGGCCGTGCGCGGCGCGTCTCCTGATCCGTGGGTCGCGGGAGGGGTGATGCGCCTGCGCATTACCGTCCCGTGGTGCAACAGTATTTTTAGGGCTCGATTCGCTGACTGTCGAAACATGACGGTACTTAAGACTCGATTCCTTATTCTTGTAACGTAACAAAATTCATGTAATATCTATGATAGTAAATTAAAAAATTACAAATGAAATATGTATTTCATTACACGTGTATACAGGATAGATAGAGGGTACGGGATACAACAAATTTGAAGTAAGAGTCAAGGGATATGCAGTATGACTATTTTGGGCGGTATTCCAAAATTTAGGAGTATTTCATATATTTCCTTCCCATCTATACTGTCATATGCCTGTTTGAAGTCGCAGGCAAAATAACACGCAGAATTCGTGCGTTTATAAATTTAACGATGTTTTTATAATATTTTTAAAAATCCTAAAAATATGTGTTAAATGGTTAAACATATGTACTTTCAATGACTCTCTAACACTGAGCTGTTTATATGTCTCCATATTATAATTCGGAGGAATAATTTTTTTTTGGGCGGAAATTTACCAAATCGGACACTCAGAAATCCCGCACAATTGACGCGTATTATTAAAGTGAACGCTCGAGTGGTTATTTCATATATATATATACATAGGACACAATCCTTATTTTTTAACTTTTTTTAAATATATAAATATAAACTGTTTAATCTTTTACGGTATTAAAATAAACCTGTGAAACATGATGTGAAACCTGTGAAAAAAATCAGATGTTTTAAATGGTTTATCCGCAATTTCCGAATCGATCGGATGTGACTTTGTGGTCGCTACTGGCCGCCCCGTGCGCTGCCCCTGCTGCCCCTCGGCCGCCCTTTGACCGTCTTCCTAGTAAAGTGGCACTCTGTGGAAATTGACCCCCTGTTGATTTATTATTTGGAGTGCTCTGTTTTCTGTCCGTGCACTGCTGATCTCTGCACCTGACGGCTTATAGCTTGCGTACAAAGTCTTTTAAATTCCCTTGCAGAAAGCATTAGGAATCAGTATTATGTACCACGTTTCGATTACTAAAGGAATATCGTATGAACGTGAGATCTGAATATCATTATTAAAAATGATAAAACAACTAAGACCGATCAGTGCGAAAAAACTACGACCGGTCAGTGGTTGAGTGGACATCGCGTTTGGGTCCCACCTGGGCGTCCCGAGTTCGATTCCTCGGCTAGCTAAGTCCCCCATCACAACACAAGCAACATTTTCGGCTTTCTGTGGTGGAAGTAGGAGATTTTCAAACATTGTTGGGTTATTCGTAACCGGGAATGTTTGTCTTCCTTTAAAAAAAAATTTTTTTAAATATTCGCATTTTTTTCATGTTTTTACAAACCTTCCCGGGTTTTTTTATATAAATCCCCTCAGGACCTATCTCATTTTTGGGAGTGCTGTATGGAGGGTTTTTTATGAAAAGAAGGAGAGGAATTTCTGGGAAGGAAAAAGGTATGAGGAGTGGGTAGTAAGTAATCTGGGGGTCAGTGTGTCCAGGACGTATTTTTTTGTATGAATACAAGAGTCCCAACTGCTCCCGTCTGGACCCAGGGGGACTATGGCATCCCAAATCGGGGTGTGTTGTGAGGCTGAAGGTAGTGGGAGGGGAAGGAGTTGGGGAAGAGGAAGGTGGGAAACTATTCAGATCTGGTCACCAAACACGGCTTAAGCCATTTCAAGCAACGTTTCAATTCTGAATGGTGGTCTTACACCAGAGTGATACTGAGAGTATCTTCCACTATGGAACAGGCCGCAAACATACTTTACATTATTTTAAATAAATTAATTGTGAAATAACACAAATCAATCAAATAAACTTTATTTTCCACGCCGGGATTTAATCCCGCGACCTTCGGATTGCGAGTCAAGAGCCTTACCGCTAGACCATGCCGGCCGTCAAATACGCCAGCCGTATGAATCCAACTCTCCGACTGGGATGCAAGGCATCAAAAGGAAGAAGAGATCAAAAGGACTTCCTCAATCTGTCTCTCCCGATCCGGCCTGCCACGCAGGTGTGCCCGAGGCGGCGGTACCCATATCCACTTGGGAAGCTGGGGAGCTGTTGGGAAGGATGGCCAGGGCAAAGCGTCTGTTTAAAATTCGTGTTGGAACTCGCTCGCTCATAGGTATGTGTGTTCATAATTACCTGCTGGTCGTGAGTACCTTTACCCGCCCTCAACCCGCTCGCTCCTAGACGCAAGGAAATATGCACGCAGCGCCTGCGTGATCATCCGATTTTTATCGTTCCGGTTTTTAAACGGACGTGTGAACACTGCGTCCTGCGTCCAGTTTTTTCATCATCCCTTTTTTTTTAAATAAATGGGAACTGGCTCTAACTTATTTAATCAAATTTACTTGTGACGAAATATGATTCGTCACAGTTGCCAATATTTTCCACTCTAGAACATCGAGTCACTGTCAGATCAACCTTTATCCCAAATTCTTTTGAAATAATAATAAAAAAATAGTTTTCGCATTTAAGTTACAATAATAATATATACTTTGAAAGCGATGTTTTCTCTTTGAAATGAGCTATTTAAAGAAATAATTTTCCAAGAATCTATTTTCGGATTCTTAAGTAATATTTGATTATTTTTTTATAATTACATTCCCAGAAAGAGTAGGTATAAAAGGCTTTTTCTTCAAGTAATACCAACGGCAACAGGCACAATATTTGCCGTATAAATGAGAAGCTAAATCCCCCTGGAGCACTCCCCTAAGGTCCAGCCTACCCACTTGGGTTTGTACCAGAACTCACTATTTACAGAACGTGAAATTTGTTAATTATTTTTAAAAAGTATTTTATTTTATCCTACGGGTCGAAGTTTATATTTAGGAATAGCGAGTACCTGACGTGCGTTGCAATGCCATTCAAACAAAGAAGGTGTTTTTGAAGAATGTGTTTTTGAAGTGAAAACTTCTTTAGCTCCGTTGTGATTCTAACATAAGTCCTGATTCGATTCAAAGTATTAGGTGAGTACTTCAAATAAATTCATTAATTTAAAGAGTTTCGAAAATTGAATTTTGATTGAACAATCATTATTTTGTAAAATGTCATTCTCATATTGTGACATTTTTGACAGTTTCACAAGAGTTTTTATAATGATTAAAAAACTTTTCAGATGTATTGTCATGATAATCCAGAAACATTCTTCATGGGGGTGAAAAGAAGGTATTTTGAAAGTTTGAAACATTTCCTTTGTTTCATATAGCAATACTTAAACAACTCACTTACCTACATACGTATTATTACGTATATATAAGCAAGCATATTTTGATTTTTATATAAAAATATAATATTGTTCTGAACACACCTTTACTTTACTTTTTTTAAAGACAATGAATTTTTGCGCATTTTAAAATAAACCCCAGAGCCTCCTAGTGAATGATGCAGCAATTATTTGAAATTTAAATTTAGCTTTACGTAAAAAATAAAGGAGATGCTATCGAGTGGTAAATAATTTGTAGATATTAGAATTGTTTTTTTTTTTCAATATTTTTTTATATGCAATCATCGAAAAAGTTGCCTTTTGAAAATATTGGAAACTAGCCAATTCCTGAATTGAGTTACATCACTCCAAGTGTCAGCTCTACCGGCGAAAAATGTAAGTATAACTTCCCAGTAAACACTTAAAAACGAACAAATACGCAAAAATATTTTAAAATACGTCTAAATTAAAGCTGTTTTTAACAATGTTTTTGGTTTTCATTCTTTGTGGTTGTACTTCATCTTTCCATTCAAAGCGGAATGGAAAGATGAAGTACAACCATATTAAAACATTATCTAGTTAAAACTATAAACACTCTCCAAGGCGTAATCAATTCTGTGTGAAAAGAAAAAAGTAACTACAGGGTGCGGCAGAGAGGACGCCCAAGTTGAGAGAGCGATGTTGGAGAGAGTCTACGCGAACTTCCAAGAACGCCTCCAGCACTGCATCAACGATTTCGGCCACCACATGCCTGATGTGATTTTCCACACTTGACTGTCTCAAATGCTATTTCCTTGTGAACCTGATTCCATCAATAAATTTGTTTTTGAGTAAAAATTAACTATTTTATGATTTTTTTAAAACCGTCCGTCCTCTCTGCCGCACCCTGTAAAAGAGTTAACAAATTTTTTTTAATACTTCTCTTCCATGGAAGGCTGTGGTTGGAAGGGAGTGTACAGTGTTTTATTATAAATATTCAAAAGTAATTAATAAAACTATGGTTACATACTTTTGTATACGCTATATTACGTTAATTACAGTGAGAAAGAAGAAAATAATATTTTGTAGGTTGTTAGGTGTCTTATATATTTGTGAGTATTATACTACTAGCAAACTATTATACTATTAGCATAACGTATCTATCGGAAACATGTGTTTATTATTTGGATTTTGTCATAAATGTTTCTAACATCTACTTTCAGAAGATACACGTTAAATGTTGTTTATGCATCTATGTGTAAAAATTGATCAAAATTTAAAATGGATTGCGTGCTTTTTTACGTAAATAATGAAGTTAAAAACTAACTTTTTTTTACAAAACCACCAAGAATGTCCTTAAGATGAAGTTTTACGTGAAATCTTATTTAGATAATATTTAGATTCATCTTTACCTCGAATCGGTTTACACTTCGACCAAGTATATCAGGTCAATGGGTTTACATTATGAACATCAAAAAATATGCTACGGATAAATTTAAGCTTTTACTAGCTTTTCCATGTATTGGAATTACAATCAAATTATTATTTACATAATAAAAAATATAAGCGTAAACCTCTAAAAAAATGTATTTTCATGACGTAACTATGAAGTAATATAAGAAACATTTTTTTTTAAATACCCCTTTATGTCTAAGACTATTTTTGAGGTTTTGTATGTTCTAACTTTTTTTCATTCTTATAAAATTATGCACAAAATAAATAAAAACCACTTTTTCGCTTACTTGCCTCGTGCAAATACGACGGACGATTTTAAATTTTGTATGGCATGGGAATCGAAATATTTCTAGCGTTTTTATTCCTCTTAATGAAAAAATCAAGACTACGTTGTTCTCTGCCAATCCCTGTTAGAATGCACTTTTTAAATTAGTTCTTTGAAGGAGGCCCTGAGGAAAATAATTCTCTTGAGGGCCTATGTAATTTTTGAGATGCTGTATGGAGAGTCTTTTTAGAAAAGGAAGGAAAGGTAGTTCTGGGAAGGAAAAAGGTATTACGGGGGGAGGAAACTGGGGGTTAGTGTGTACAGGAGTAACGCACGTATGAATCCAACCCTCCCACTGCGGTGCATTGTTCGTTGCGGTGCGGTGTTCCGAGAGAGTCCTGCTGGAGAGATCAAAAGACTTCCCTCAACCAATCTCTCTCGATCCGACCTGCCAAGCGGTTAATTGGCAGACGCATCCGCTGCCAAGGCCCGGACAAACCTCACCCCACGAACATGGGCACCAATAGCGAAACACTTGGGATCACCTGTGGCAAAGGTTTTGGTTATCCGATAAATAGTTCCCGGGGCGGCGGTACACATACCCTCCTCTCAAATTGGTATTATCTGATGGGACAAAGCAAATGACAATATTCTGAATTGACTAATTCAAACCCAAAAAACCATAATTATAATTATACTGAAACAATCAATAATCCTATTATCTTGATAATTTAACAACCATTATTCTATAACCATACTCCTGTACATTCATAAATACAAAACACAAGATATAAGAACTGACACATATGTTAGAAACACTAGATTTCAGCGTAAACAACATATTCAACAAGCAACTACGAATATAAAATTTGGATAAAGAGCTTCTTGTGCTATGGTACTAAACTCTACAACAAAATCCCATCGGCATTTAAAAATCACAACAATATTATAAAACATTAATAATTCAAATTTTTAAAATTGGACACAAAACATGAGATAGATCAGAATAGCCAAACACAAACCGAAACAGAAACCACTCAACAGCTCAAAAAAAAATATAATAATATATTTTATTTAAAATTCTTTCAGTAATTTCATATTTATTCATGTAATTAAAATTTAATCATATTTGAAAATGATATCCTCAGCACGGGAGATTCGAGGATATCATCATGGCTACTTGAAACAAGAAAAAGAATTATAATAAATCATTTATCATTATATTGTTTGACATGCCCATTAATACACGTAAAGTTTATAAATAACGAGCCCATGCATATCCCTCATAATCCCACTTCACCTTCAACTCCTATTGTTATGATAATGATGAACAATGGACATTTGACATTTGCCAAAATTCAATAGGCAATGAATAGCTACATTTTAGCCATTATATCATTTTCTCAAATTTGACAATTTATTACATACTCAAATTTTTAAATTCTCGATTGTAATTCACAAACTAAACGTGCAAGTATTATTTTTAAGGTACCTTTTTGAAACATCGCACTTATTTTAAGATTATTTATGGACGTTCCCAAAAGAATATTTATGTAATGCTGTTTGGTTTCGAAATGAGAATATGCTTAGTTCCTACCGGGATGTCAATTATCCATTCCTAACTCTCTCTCACCGTCAGTAAATAGTGTAAAATGGAGTGCATTTGGTTTAAAAACAGAAGAAGAATTCAAGTACTTTTAAAACAAGTTGTTGGGGTTTTTCCTGTAAAAAATCTCATTTTTAACTAAAGAGAAGGAATTTGACCATCTTGGAAATTCAAAATATCGGTTTTTCTCAAACGTTTTGTTGTGGCGATAATTAACATGAGATATCGCGATAGAATTAAATAATTATGATATGCTTATGTCGCCTTCTTCTTTGCAAATGATTGGTCATCCCTTTTCCTTATACACTTTGTTTTTCCTACTATCACCATACCATATTATCACCCAATTTCAGCAAACACCATTTCGTCTCGTTTCGTTTTTTTAGTATTTACATTCCATTACAAGTGCATCTGAAGCTCTAATTCACAAGCAGTTTTGAATGCAACTTATAATTTCTTCTTATTTGTGCGTTCAATTAATTACTGAAAAGCAGTCGGACTAGCATAGTAGTCCGATAAACTCACCTCAAAAAATCACCTCAGGGGCGGTGTACAGATATAACTCGATTCGTGCGGTGTACAGATATAACTCGAGTTAGGATTCGTCCCAATATGTACAAACTGACAGAGAAACATTTTTCCTTTTTTTATGTTACACCTCCCAAGACGCTTCTACCTGTACAGTGTAAAGACAGTTGAACTATGTTGGGCACCGTTTTGAGGCGGGTTAGGGTTAGTTCTGTTGGAAGGGATTTATAAATGCGTGTCTTGTAGCTCCTTTCACATTTTTTTATGTGAGTACCTTACAAGAGTCCTAGCTGCTCTCGTCTGGAGCTAATAAGACCATGGCGTTCCCAATCGGGTATTTATGTGGCTGAAAGGAGGAGAAGGAGATGAAGAAGAAGAAAGTAGGAAAATACCTGGCTTAAGTCATTTCAAACAACGTCTCCATACTGAATGGTGGTCTTACACCGGGGCCATACAATCATCTGTGGATGGGTGTTCTGATCGTGGCCGTCGAGTTTCACGCACGTGCACCAATGCACCGGGGATCAATGCTACAGCTCCTTAAAGCAATCAACCAAATTACCTAGAACAGACTCAGCATGTCTGCATTGTGTATGTGCATTGGATGGTAATCGATCTGTTAACGACGGATTGTCAACCAAATGGACCATCCTCTTTTGAACAGAATCAAGCCTTAACATAATTATCAAAAACAATTCTTTACAGTTACGTATTTAGTATTCCCTAGCATTCCGAAGGTCGCGGGATCGAATCCCGGAGTGGCAAATAAATTTTATTTGATTAATTTGTGTTATTTACACAATTTATTCATTTAAAATGATATATAGTATATTTGCGGCACGTTACAGAGTGGAAGATACTCTCAGTATCGCCCTGGTGTAGGAACAACATTTAGAATTGAAACGTTGTTTTCAATGGCTTTAACCGTGTTTGGTAACCAGATCTGAATAGCCAGGTACTTCCCACCTTCTTCTTCCCCATCTCCTTCCTCGTCCCCATCTCCTTCCCCTCCCCAAATACCCCAATCGGGGATGCCAGACGGCAGTTGAGACTCTTGCGTGGTATTCGTATAAAAAAAAAATTAAAATTTCCCATTGTTTGCTTAGTTCTGTACACCCGTTTCATTTACTATCCTTTGCTATTTTACATGCTCATAAGGACACTTTTTTACTTATGCAATCCCCATTTCTCATATTATGTCTTATACCATAAGCTGAACCATGTGAAAACCGTAAGGTTTAATGATACAAATAAACAAATAAATTTACAACGTCGCAGACTATGAAAGTTTCAAGCCTTTTGCACTTTCTATTCCATTAGTAAATGCAACCTGTAAATGACTGAACTGATTAGTTTAGCTGTGTTAATTAGGTTTGCAAATGTGAATACAACATTTTGAAGAGATGAGTTTTTAACTTCTCTTCAGTCGGGTCTTTAATCATTCTTGAAGCATGTGGCAGTTTATTCCAGACTTTTAGTCTTGACACTCCAAGAGCACGCTCGCCGAACTTCGTATCTGGTGTGCGCTTTGGTTCCTTCAATCTTCTAACAGCTGATAACTATCGAAGAATTGACTGTTGAGAATTATAAGAAACTAGGTGGGTTACCCGGCTTCGCTCAGGACAACGTGCGACAGTGTTCTGGAATGTTCCACAATTTATTTATAGCGGGCCCGACAGACGTTGTCCTGTACACAACTGTCGGGACAAACTAAAATTAAAATAGAATAATATTATTTTTTAAATAGGATTCGTCCCTAATCAAAATAGTTAGTCAGTTTAGGAGGAGTTCAGTGACATACACACGGACAGAAGAAATATATATATTTAGATTTCAGAAATGCACACTTCTGATACGTCAGAGTCAACCGGAGCCATTCCGTTAACTGACTTATTACCATCAAGCAAAGCTTTAACTGGATTCTTTCAGGACTAACTTAGCTTTACAATATCGAATCGATAGGCGTAATTTCCTTCAGCCAAACCGATATTGACAGGGAATAAAAAAGAAATCGATGTACCTCCGCTGAAAAAAATAAATAAAAATATTCAATCGTGGAGGTACTTCCAATGAATTGACATTTCGAAACGTCAAATGCCAAACAATTTCGTAAAATATTAGTAAATTGGCAACGTTGAATTGAAATACTAGCCTGAATACGCATTGGCAGTCCGAATGTAACGGAATAAATTGATGGCTTTTTAAATGAATTATTTATGTTTATAAATCGCGTATATGACTTCTTTCAATTCTAAGAGCTTTGTTAGTTCAAGTCCGTTAATTAATAAGCCAGTTCTTTTGCAAAACGTATGACATTACAAAAAAATTGTGAACCGAAACTTATCTGATACTATGGAGGCAGCGCTGAAAATTTATCAATCGTCGGTCGGAATATCTCTTATCAATAATTGTTGACCGTGCTCGCGAATATTGCTAACTGGCCGTAGATGACAGATTTAGTCAATATCGTATTGATATAGGGTTTTAACGTACTAGAGCGTAGTGAAATGATTTCATACATGTTTAGTGCTGCAAGATATAAATAGATAGAAATTTTTAAACCTTCTTCTTTCCATATTTTATTTCCATCCCTAACTTCCTTGAGCCATTCAAGAATTCTCTAAAATTGGAAATTCCACAGAACCACCAAATTTTTGGAGGTATCTCGTATCTGAATTTTATTGATATTGACTTGGCCTCCGTGGTCGAGTAAGGATCCAGCAAGCGGTTCAAAACCCGATGTGCGTAAATAAATTTTATCGATTTAGTTGTATTACATCACAATTATTAATTTAAAAAATAATAAATAATGTATTTACGGCACGTTTCCGATTGAATGATACTCTCAGTATTTCTCTGGTGTAAGATTACCATTCAGAATTGAAAATTCGCTTGAAATGGCTTTAGCCGTGTTGTGACCAGATTTGAAAAGCTAAATACTTTTCCACTTTCCTCTCCCACATCTCCTTCTCCTCCACACTACTTTAAACGGTGACCAGGCAACTCAGAATGAAACCAACTCAGAACCACCTCAGAAAAGTCACTAAAAGTGATGATTAAAAAATATATAAAAAATTGGTTACTAATATAGGTTATGTTAGGTTAAGGTTATGGGCTATTTCAAAATTATTCACCACAGTACCACAATTTGGGATGCCATAGTCTCACCGGCTCCAGATGGTTGGATTTAATTTACTCCACCTCTAACTGACTTCAGTCCATCGATATTTCCGTAATTTCTGTGGCAGTAGATCAATTTCAACAATTCGTCAACAATTATTTGTCCACACACTCTACATGAAGCTTATGAGCCGTTCCCAACTAGAATATAAATCATTATTAAGCCGTCAAAAGGGCAAAATAAAGTGTATAAAATCATTTGTGACTATTTTAATGTGTTCTGGCCATCCCATCAATGTTCAAGTATTTATTCTCCTAATATTGGGGGTTCGCTCAAGGCTCACATTTTAATAAATTTGGACTAACTCGTAAATATAATAACATTTTTTCCAAACCGCGACCCGAGGATGTAAATTATTTATTCAATTTTTTATAAGAAAAACTCTCTTTTTATAACTTTTGAAGGTTTAAATTAAAATCCGTGGAAAACACAAATCATATCTAAAATCATCTATTTAAACTTTCTCAGTTCTTCAAGTACTATGTACACTTGAGGCCTTCGGGTCATGTTGATCCGATTTCAAAAAATGAAGAAATGGTTTTGAATTAAATTCAAATTTTTATAAGAAAAACTCTCTTTTTATAACTTTTGAAGGTTATTCCCATCAACGTAATATATCATTGAAGAAGAAGATATCACTTATAATCTAAATGAAAATATGAAAGAGAACAAGACACAGAAAAATAGAAAAAGACAATGGTCGCAACTGGAACTCGAACCCAGACCTCTCGTATAACCGGGACGTGCGCGTTATCCAATAATAATAATAATAATAATAAGGTCTTTATTCCAGGATGTGGGGAGAGGAGTGCAATCCCACACATCCCATATAGGGTATAATTACAAATGTTATTGTGAATAAATAAAAAGATAAAAATTAACAAAAAAAAAAAAAGAGAAGCATCATTAGATACACTATTCACAAAAAATATAGTAAAGTCTTTAATCAGGTTCTTGTTGTTCCAACGGATCTCAGATTGTAGGAGCCAGTGTTTTTCTCCAATATTCATCTATGCTCGATCCTGGAGTCAGACGGGCTTCCATGATGAGGATATTACTGGAGTGGTTTGTCCTTCCCCTCAGTCCTGCAATCCTTATTCTTAATAGAGCTTCGAATCCTGGAACTCTCCCTTCTGTGAACATTGAAGTTAAAATTGAACATTATGTATGGAAAAAAAAGAACTAGTTGAAGATAATACTGTTGATTCTAAATATTTGAAATATGAGATTGACAAATATGACGGTTTGACAGAAGGTGGCAATAGCGAAATTGGATAACGCGCACGTCCCGGTTAGACGAGAGGTCTGGGTTCGAGTCCCAGTTGCGACCATTGTTTTTTTGTATTTTTCTGTGTCTTGTTCTCTTTCATATTTTCATTTAGATTAAAAGTGTTATCTTCTTTTTCAATGATAAATTATTTATATTTAAGATTAATAAAAACAATACCTTACATTTGTTTTGCGTACTACGATTTGAAAATTTTATTTCCCGTATTTAGCTATAAATTTAGCAGTGAGCACCAGATTTTATTTTTCTAGACGACGAATTAATAATTTCGGGAGGGATTCGTTTAGAAACATCTTAAATATTAGTAACGCGTTCTTCAGAATAAATTAAAATGAACCCGGCGGAAAGGTCGAATCTCCAGGCCTGCTAGTGCGAATTCGACCGTACGTCCGTCCAATACACCGTGCGCGGGCGTATATTTGTTTACACGCTTTATTCACTTACGCCGTTAAGATTCCCACATTATTTTTCTTCTTTTCTTTGATAAGGCAAATTCGACAGTAGGTCCATCCAACACACGGGTCGCGAGTTGCAATTTGTATACACAGCTTCTTTACTTACGTCGTTAAGATTCTGAGTATATTTTAGGGTATTGTATCGTCTTAACTTTCTTGATCATTGGGAAAGACTTGCGTGCGTTGTGTAGAGTGTCTGGATAAAGATATTGTTATCAAATCTCCGATAAGTGCGTAAGGCGTACCAAAAACGGAGTGATACGTCGTGTCCGGAAACTCATAGTACAAGCGGGAATCCTATGAATCTACATCGTACTTGGAGACGATTTTGTGTAAGCATTAGATTTTAGCTTTCGTTTCCAAGTATGGAATGTTTTTGAACAAATTTGGTCAAAATGCGTCGAAGCATAGACGGCTCCAAAAGTTTTTTAAAAATCCAAATAATCGAAAAAAACTAACTAATTGTTTTGTGGATTCACCGGTTTCCAGCTAGTGCGATGAGTTTTCGGAAATCGTGAATAGTTTACCTGCCAAGTAATTCTTGTTCAGTAAATAAATGAAACTATCAAAAGTAAAACTATTACAACTGAACTCCAATGTGAATTATTCATACTGTAATCAATTCGCGATTCTGCCCACTGCAGCGTACAATTAATATTTAGTCAGTGCAGTTTCATGCAGGTGTAGTACAAAGCATTCACAAAATAATTATCTGGATACAAATTACAATTATTATGCATTCACATTTTACCGTTAAATAAATATTTTCGATCACTGAAGACTATATGACTCCCAAGCAAATATTTGAAACAGAAAGATTCGGTCGCATTTGGGATTGAACCCTGGACCTTAGTCTTGATGATGTTATACAAATTAAACGTGATAAAAATCTTACTAATATTATAAACGCGAAAACTTGTATGGATGTACGTGTATTTGTTACTCTTTCACGCAAAAAATACTGAATGGATTTTAAGGAAATTTTTCAAAAATATAGCTCAAATATCAGAATAACGTATAGTTTGTATAAAATGGTAAGCTCTGGCGTAATGAAATTTGTGTATATGAAAATGTGTATATTTCATATATTTTGGCGGCAGGGAGGAAAGGCAGGGGGTAAGGGGAGCGGGGGAGGTGGGGTTCGCGGAGAGGGAATATACGAAGTAGGGGGAAGGAGGGGAAAGTGGAAGGGAACGGGGACGCATTGGAAAAGGACATGGAGGGAGAATCAATTATATTCTTTGAATGGCATTGCAACGCATGTCGGGAACCAGCTAGTAAGTTATAAAATTAGAGATACCAGAAAATAGTGCCATATTCGTATATAATTTTGAAAAAAAATAATAATATTAGTTTCTTGAAATTGAAACCAGCCATCTCTTTGGATTCGTTCCTGAGGAACTGGAATGGCCCAAAACGCATAGAGCATGCCTAATTACGGAGGCAATTGAAATTCACAAACACGCCATTAAGCATTAATAGGGACGACTGTGCTAAGTTCAATGGTTCCTGGTACCCCCCAATTGAAGGCTACACCAAACCTAACATTTTAAATTACACTGTAATTCCAAGTCTTAGAGGATTGAATCGGCAACATGGTATTGCATCTTCTACCGTAAGCATGTTCTTCGATTACTCATCTGCCCTGATGATGGACACTCTATAGTGCTGTCCGAAACTTTGGCTAAAGAAGGAGGTAGCGCAACACATCATAATGAATGAATCACTCTAGTATTAGTTTCTATTTAAGTAAATTTTGTGCGTGATTATGACTGACTTACTCTACCGTGACAGGGCAACTCAAAATCATGCAATTTCAACAGCTCCTTTGAAAATTCATTAAAAGTTATGCTTTTTTTATTGGTTTAATAGGTTAGGTTATGGGCTATTTTTAAAATATTTTTTTCACAACTTTCAATGACTTTTCAAAGGGGAGTTGAAGTTGCATGATTCTTTGTCATATGACACATCGAATAGTATTAATAGGATTGCATCTGCATGGTTGAATTTCAGAACCCGGCTTCTAGTGCATACGCGCCGCGCCACAAATAAAATCTGTTTACTGGTTTTAAATCTGGAATTTCAAACAAAGCTGCTGTTGTAATTCGGTTTCGAATCCAAAAATTCGTCAGCAGGTCGGATGGAGAGATGTCTCCCCTAGGTATAACTGCTACGAATGTGTGAATATGCAGTATCTCTCCGGATATGGAAAGATTTACGGTAATACATAGTGTGTCAAGCGGCAATATATTACATATGACGTCATTGCCTGTCTCGGTTACTTTGTACTAGCTACACTGGATGATAGTGGATCCGAGGAACGGGCTATTTTTGGAACCAGTTCCTATTGGATTTATAAAATGGTCACCAACACTAGCTGGGCGAAGCCAAATCAAAAGACATCCGCAGGGCCTAACCAAAAAAACCTGCGGTGTGGGTTTTTAACTGCTAGTATTAAGTAATACATATCATAACATGATATGAACTTTTACAATTACACAGACTAATAGCATCTAAATAAAAACAAAATTAAAAATTTCGTTTTGCCCGCGATTTATTTCAGGTCACAATGAAAACTCTTTGGAAGAATTGTTTTCTGAATACTCTGTTTTACAAATTACAAAGTGCCTGCTCGCGGGTCACAGGGGCGCACTGAACAATGGACTACAGCAAATCTGCGATCGCCCGATGACAACGAAGATTAAAATCTATTTGTAAAAATGTTCCCTTGTATAAACTATCAACTATCTTTCTCTAAGCCACTGGCGCGCACTTACAATTAATACGATTTATTTATTTTATGTTGGATAATTTTTTTAATACTCTAAGGGCTTGCTTATGGAGAAACCGATTGGCAACTCATTTCAATTCATTCACGGCGCAACTCAACTTTACGATTGCAGTAATTATATCAGCTTGTTTAAGGCAGTATTCCAGTCTAGAAAAAAAAAAAATTCCAAAGTTTAAATATTCGAAAACATCTCTTTAAAAGGATTTTTCGAAATTCGCATTAATTTAAAAGTTAAAATCATTTTAATGTCACGGTTTAGACGGAATCTAACCAGAATCTAAATAGAACAAAATTTTAAACGCAATTTTCTCAATACTACTTTTTTCGAGACGGTTGACACGATATCTCAAGTTCTGCGTAACCAATTTACTTGAAATTTGGTGTGAGCTTTCTCTACACATGGGGCATCTCTACATCTCTACAATTCTGGTAGGGGCGATAGAGTACTATCGCCCCTACCAGAATTGTAACAAAATTTCTTTTTTTACTATTTTTTTTAAATTCCGAGTCAAAAAAACTGACAAAAAAAGGCTTCTTATTTCAGACAGCCGCCATTTTGCGAAAAAAATTTTTTTTTACTTTTCCGAGGTACAGGCCATAGCAGTATTTGTCTGGATTAAGATTTTATTTGTTTTTTTTTATTACTAGGAGAGTTACAATCGTGTCAACCAGGGCGCGCCATTTTTTTAGATTCCCCACTTCAACAACATGTAACTTTTCGAATTTTTAATTTTTTCGTTTGATTTTTTTATCTATTCTTTAATGTTGAATAAATTTTTGGTAAAGTAATGGCTGGTAAAAATGTTATTGGTTTTTTTTATTGCACCTGACAAAACACCTACAATTCATGCTTCCTGACTAGAATACCCCCTTAACAAAAATATAATATACTTATAATTTTTAATTATCAACCATAATTTATAATAACAATTTATCAACCTCCGGAATGAAATCGATATTTTCCTGCTCTGACATTACTTACTCGAAAACTTGACAGGTCGTGAAGCGTAACCATGGCAACCTGTCAACCTGGCAACTGAAACATTAGCAGCGATTAGCACTGCGTCGCCCTTGTAATATATATAATTTAAATAATAAAAATAAATTAAATGATGTAAGAAAGAATTCAAATTAAAGCAAATTATCTTAATATTTGAATTCAAATATAAAATAAAATCAATTCAAATATAAAATATAATCAATATTAATTGGATAATCCAAACAGAAACAAAGGCATAAGCAGTAATTGCAATAATTGAATAACACAGTTTAATTGTAATCCCTTATTCCAACAACCAGTACACCCCTGCTTAC
Organism: Glyphotaelius pellucidus; assembly: GCA_936435175.1. Taxonomy (NCBI): domain Eukaryota; kingdom Metazoa; phylum Arthropoda; class Insecta; order Trichoptera; family Limnephilidae; genus Glyphotaelius; species Glyphotaelius pellucidus. The sequence goes on from OW386544.1 coordinate 30,443,755, forward strand.
CCTGCCACATTTGTGAAATTAATTCGAGCGTGCGAAATTTGACTATACATTGTGCCGAGTGTAGAGCAGAGGTAATACATTGTCAGCGTAGCGCAGCGGGTCAACCGTAGAGGCGACCGTACCTACGCCGGCGTAGCAATAATACGTATTTTGTCCTACATACCCGCGAGACTACGAGACTATACACTGCACCGTATGCATGCCGCACCAGCGCATAGCGCTTGTATGCTTACAGATGCAATTTACAGATAATGCAATCATAATTTGTTTGCGTACAAAGTGCAATAGAAATTTTTGCATATTTTTTTAACCTTCCTCAGTTCTTCGAGTCATTATGACCCGAAACTGAAAATTAACTTATCGTAAAAGTCGTAATTATTAATGTTATTTATAACGACTTCATAACAATTATTAATTATCCATTCACTTATCATTAGTATTGTAAAATTATGAATAAGTATATCTCGGATGTTAAGAAAATTAAGTTTTTTCTATCTTTAGTTCCTCGGGTCATTATGACCCGAAACTGAAATGTAAATGATCATAAAAGTCGTTAATATTAATATTATTTATTATGACTTCATGACAATTATTAATTAATCATTCACTTGTTATCAGTATTGTAAAATTATGGATAAGTCTTTTACGTAAAGAAAATTAAGTGTTTTTTTTTTCTTTTTTAGGTTCCTTGGGTCAATAATACCCGAGTATGAAAAAGGTTTGCGGGTCAGAAATGCCCGTGTCTTGTAATAAAATGCTTTGTTCCAACGATAAGGTTTCTAAGAATACACTTACACTTATACTTTACCTGCGCCCTTATTTATATTTAAGAAATATGTACTACAAATAATTTAATTTAACATTGAAGAAGAAGATAACACTTATAATCTAAATGAAAATATGAAAGAAAACAAGACATAGAAAAATAGAAAAAGACAATGGTCGCAACTGGGACTCGAACCCAGACCTCTCGTCTAACCGGGACGTGAGGTCTGGGTTCGAGTCCCAGTTGCGACCATTGTCTTTTCCTATTTTTCTGTGTCTTGTTCTCTTTCTTATTTTCATTAAGATTATAAGTGTTATCTTCTTCTTCAATGATATATTACGTTGACGGGAATAACCTTCAAAAGTTATAAAAAGAGAGTTTTTCTTATAAAAATTTGAATTTAATTTAAAACCATTTCTTCATTTTTTGAAATCGGGTCAACATGACCCGAAGGCCTCAAGTGTACATAGTATTTGAAGAACTGAGAAAGGTTAAATAGATGATTTTAGATATGATTTGAGTTTTCCACGGATTTTAAATTGTTTTTTATCTGAATACCGCACAAGAGCCTAACTGCTCCCGTCTGAAGCCTGAGATAATGGCAGTGCTCAGGATTTTTATTTATTTATTTCATTTTTTTTAATACTACATTCGATTACAGTTATTACATTTTGCCCATCTCACTAGGTGTGAAACGCGTGTGTTGAGATGGCAATTAATAGAGTGGTTGTTATCTAGGTGTTTGTTTATATAATATTGTGAAAATTACGGTTAAAAATAAAATCAGTATTTTTTTTTAATTACACAAATCAAGTAAGAGTGTAGAAGATTAATAATAAATTTCAATTTGACAAAAAGTCAACTTCGTTTCAACAGATGTCGTATATATATGACTTTTTTTTATTTTGTAACCTATACAATAGATAATGATGATCGTTCTTGCCGAAAAGTTCTTCAGAATTATTATATACTAGCTTTTACCCGCGGCTTCGCTCGCATTGAATTAGGGGGAAATTACTGTAGCGCTTGCACTTATCAATTATCCTCCCCTCTCCCCACCCTCCTCCTCCCTCCCTCCTCCGACAACCCTTCCCAACATTCCATACATTAATTCCCATTCAACATTCATCAACATCAACATTCCATACATTTCATACATACATTCAGTTTTCAAACAGCTCGCGTGCCACCTACATTTCATAACGCCAGAGCTCACCAGTAGCAAAAAGAAGAATTATCCAATTTGGTTCAGTCGTTCGAAGTTTATAGGTGTACAAACATTTTAAAGATTCATTTTTATTTATATAGATAGATATGTATTAACTACGATTTCCCGCAAATATATCAACATCGTTTCCACGGCAACGATTTCTTTTCTGACGTTAGCATTAATTTGCTTTTGTTAGCGACAAAAAACGTATAATAAATTAATATTTATAATTTCATAACGCCAGAGCTTACCATTATAGACAGTCTATGTTACTCGCGTACAATGTAGCTTTATATTGGTGAAAACATTTTTAAATCGGTTTATTGGTTTATGCGTGAAAGCATAGCAAACAAACAACGCAGTTTCGCATTTGTAATATTAGTATGGATTTTAGTATTTTAAATTGATGTACCTAAATAAGGGGGCGGCGAAAATTTCCTCCGCCCCGGACGGCTGACGCTACGCTACTGCCCCTCATGACGCGACAATATTTTATCAGAGAGTAAAAATAATTCCGTTTTGCAATGAAATCCAAAAAAATTAATATTTCTCAATGTATCCAAAAACTAAAAACAGTTTAGAAAACGTTTAAAAACAGTTTAAAAACGTTTTTAAGTTTTATAGTTCAAAATAAACATTTAATTTTTAAAATACAAAAATTTTGCATGCAAACATAAAAAATATTTTAAAATGTCTCACCTTACGTTTTTTTTTAACTAAAATTACTGATAACGAAAAAAAATCTACATTATAATAGCTTAATGTATTATAAAAAGTTATTGTCAACTCACGTTTTTGTCGTTTCATGTAAAAATATTAATTAAAAATTCCCAAAATTTAATTTTTATCAATTTAGCGCTTTTTGGATTCATAAATGTGTACATTATAATTATTTTGTTAATAATTTTTATATTTGAATATAAAACGTGGTGTTTGTCCTTTTTAACACTGTTTTTATCATAATTCTAAACATTATAGTAAGGGAGATCGAACGATTTTTCTATGAGACCTATATTATATGATTTGTTCCGAAAATCGTACAAAAGACTGGTAAAACAACCCTATGTGTGTAAAATACATTATTTTAAAGAAGTGTATGTTTGCCAAATAAAATAAAGTCTAGTAGTTAAGATACTCACATGTAATTAAAATCCTTTTTTAGGTTAGCACTTAGATACTTGGGGGAGTCCGGCTAGTTTCAACTTTGAAACTGAACGGGACAAAGTCACAAACCGTGGAATACTTTGTCTGTCCGGTCTTGCAATTAGCCGTTAGTCCGTTAGTCCGTTAGAGCAGTAGTCCCCAACCTTTTTAACCCCGCGGACCGGTCAACGTTTGCTAATTTTACCGCGGCCCGTTGAGGGGGGGGCGTTGATGGTTTATATTTTAGATTGTTTTGATATTACACGTTATTATGTAACCTTTTTAGGTTAGTTTTACTTTTTAGTAAAACTAGTAAATATCGCCTCAAAAATGTAAATATCTCTTAAAATATAGTAAATAAAGGATTTAGATTTTGGTAAATCCATCATTATATATTTACAAATACAAATTTATAAAAATAATTATAAACATAATAATAAGCTCTCGTTGGTCGCATTAGAAGTATTTTGTTGTAAAACGGGAATAAATTAACGCGTGTTAGTTCTTATGTCACGTATTCTCAATAAAACGATTCCACTTGCATTTGGGCAAGCAGAATATAAGAGCGTGAGGTGATCACGTCATTGCGTCTCACTCGAGCTCTTTACGTTATATATGTGAGTGCGCAAGATGAAAGCCCAGTCGTGTTTTTACTTCGAGGGAATTGTGTCGGCGGTAACTTGGCGTGAAGGGGTTCTCAACTGAATAATTATTTTTGTTAATGATTATAATTTTTTTTTTGGTACGTTCGTTTTTTACTTTTAAGCAAAGTAATTTTGATTTTTAAGCAGGGTCTTGCCACGGCCCGGTACCATTTGAGGACCACTGCGTTAGAGGACGACGCGTGCAGGGGTGGAGTTGGATCGGTACCACGTATATCATTATTCCGGTCGCTCTCCAGCAGCATAACCAGGTGAAAAACTTTAGGATAATTGGATGAAATTCGCTACACACTCCACGCTGCTCAGAACTATTAACCAGTGATGATATTCGAAACTTCATTACGAATCCATTCATTAAAACTTTCGTTTGGTTCGATTCATTCGAACTTAAAACGTACTTCAATTGAACAGATAAATATAATTATTTGATGCTAGACGATTTATTTGAACGTAAAAAATATAAACATAAAAAAATTAGATAGATCTAGAACAATTTATCTGAAACACGATCAAGGTTACAAATAAATTTGTGAGGAACTTTGTAATCAAACAAAAAGACAGCAGTACTTACGGATCTACTATTCGTATTTCGACCGATTTCTTACATATCTCATTTAAACATTTGAAGTTTTTAATTAGCTCTTAAAAAAATATATGTTATTTTTGAAGATAATATCTAGATACGTTACACGCCGAAACGCAAATTATATGAAATTCCCTCGATAAAAAAAAATCGCAAAGTATGCTCCGAAAATTATTTTAAACGAGTCTATTTCTTTTATTTTACAAGTTATATTTGTGAAAAAAATCACAATGTTTCTTAAATCATACTTAAGATACGTTCCACGAGATTTTTGCTCTATTTTAAACGAGTCATGTTTCGCAATTTTCGCTGCTATTCTACGACTAAACATATTAGCGCGCTCTGTCCAACACTCGTAATTACATATCTCTCCATCTTCTTCTTTTTCAGCGCTGTGCGTTTCAAGAGTGCGGCCTTAAATATTGGAAAATTAATCGAGGATAAAGTATATAAAGAAGACGGCGCTGAACTCAATAGTTCTCGCACCAAAAAATCTTGATTCGTTCATTTATAAAACTTGAATCAAAAGGTCAAATTTTACGAAGTTAAAAATAAATCAAAGAAAAAATTTCAAGATAAAAAATAAATAAAAACTTAATTAGTAGTACAGTTTTTCAAATAAGAGTAGAAAACATAGGAGGGCGCCACTGTTGTTCAAATGGCAATATAAAACATGGCAATACAACACAGCAAAATATAACACACGGTGTGAATGTAAAGCTGTGTAACCTACATTTTTATAAAAAATTAAAAAGGCATAATAGCAAAAATTTTATTGTTTCATTGCAATGTAGATACCCACTGATCTCAAAACTATAATTGCATATAGGTATATTATTATTATACCTTTGCCATTTTGTGTTATACACATAAAGAAGAATAACAATATTGTAATTAATTAATATAAAGCACAGTTTAGAAATTGCTCTCATTTATTTAATACTGGCTTAAGTACGTGGCGTTATCCGGGCTTTAGATCATGTCTCTAATTTTAGATCTGAATATATTTAACTCATTCAGATCCAAAAGTATTGTAACTAAACTCACCATTAGTGGTTCTTCCTTTCTACGTACCGTTAAATTCAAATTTTGTTAAATTAAATTAAAGCAAATCACTTTGTAAAACACAATTAATCAAACGTATGTCATTAATTAAGCAGGTACCTTAACAACAGTGCTTCTTCGAATTTTTTTTTCCTTGAAGCCTCGATGACATTGAGTGAGTTTACAAGCTACTATCTGGGAAATTCACCATCTGTTTGTAAACTCGCTCAGTGTCATCGTATTATTTGCTAGCTAGCAGATTGCGGACAATCTACGAAAAAAAGTTGAAAAGTGGTCAACTTTACTCGCTACTCGCTTAAGATGGCGGCCTACCAAATGCTGATTTCGTAACTGTCAGAATTAGTTCGCGCGGGACACGTAATTTTAGCTGCTACTATCGCGACTGAGCGAGTAGACAATATTTTGTGTCATCATGACAATCTAACTCGCCGATTCACCCGCTTTTAAACTTACCTGCTAGCTTGTAAACTCGCTCAATGTAATCGAGGCTTTAAGAACAAAAAATGTTTTTTTAAATGTGAATTAAAGTGTTCTACATATTCAGTTTCATTGCGCTTTTTTACATTTAAATTGATGTTGTAAGCCTGCAAATTTTGTTGTTCCATTTTTTTACATATTTTTTACTCTTAATTGGCAGACTATAAGTGTAGATATACCGTATTGGTTTGTAGAAATAAGTAGGTACATCTGTAAATAAAATAAAAATGTTTATTTTTATTTTCAACTTTTTAAGTAAAATCTCAAATTGTAATATTTAATTAAATGAAGACAATATTAGCGAAACTCAATCGAAAATCTGGAAACACAAAGATCAAAATAAAATACTTTTTCAAATATATATATTTTTTTTTAACACATATTTCTTTATATCATACATAAAGATAACTGCCAATAAAAAGAATATGTGTTTAGAAAAATGAAGATGATGTTGGTGGCTCTTAGTTGAAGTATGAAACAGTTAAAAATGACCGAATCTGATAGGGACACCATAGCTCAGTTGGTAAAAGTTGGCCCGGAAAGCCGAAGGTCCTGGGTTCGAGTCCCAGAGGAGCCAATATATTTTTCTGATTTTTCTGCTTCCAGATTTTCGATTGGGTTTCGCTAATATTTTTTTCATTTAATTAAAAAATAAAAAATGTTTCAATTCGTTCAATCTACGTAGAACACATTTTAAAATGGACCGCATTATTTCCGGCTACAATGTGTTGTCAACAAACACAATTCGTGCTGATTCTAAGTTATTGCATATGGAAAACCACACTGGGGACTTTTTGCACGTTTTACTTATCTCAATTGTCTACATTCTACATTTCGGCATGGTCTAGCGGTAAGGCTCTTGACTCGCAATCCGAAGGTCGCGGGATCGAATCCCGGCGTGGCAAATAAATTTTGTTTGAAATTTGGGTTATTTCACAATAAATTCATTTAAAATAATATATAGTATATTTGCGACACGTTCCAGAGTGGAAGATACCCTCAGTATCGCCCTGGTGTAAGACCACCATTCAAAATTGAAACGTTGCTTGAAATTTTTTTTTTTACATGAGCTCCACACAGGAGGCCCTGAAGAAAATTATTTCCCTCAGGGCCTTTGTCATCTTTGGGGATGCTGTGTGGAGGGTTTTTTTTAAGGAAAGGAAGGGGAGAAAAGAGGGAAGGAAAAGGGTTTAAGGGTGGGTAGAAATCTGGGGTTCAGTGTGTCCTGTCATCCACATCTAAGACCTAGACAAACCTCACACCATGAACCCGGCCACCCCTGCTTAATCACCAAACGTAGCGAACCACTTGGGGTGACCTATGGCAGAGGTGTTGGTTATACAATAAAGGTTCCCGGGGCGGCGGTACCCATTCCCGCCTCCCAAATTGGTGGATGAATTGAAATGGCTTTAGCCGTGATTGGTGACCAGATCTGAATAGCCAGGTACTTCCCCACCTTTCTCTTTCCCACCTTTTCTTCCCCACCTTCTTCCCCTCCCAATCCTCTAGCCTCATAACATACCCCAATTGGGAATGCCATAATCTCACTGCCTCCAGACAGGAGCAGTTGGGACTCTTGCGCGGTATTCATAAAAAAAATCCTAAAAGTAATTAAATTAAATTCTGAAATAGATATCCATTAAATGTTTTCATTTTGCTCTTGTCGGGATTTAAACCCACTACCTCTGGAAGAGAGAAATTTATCTGAATGAAGTGAACAACATTCTGCAAATTTACGGAATGTAGAGTGACAAGTCGTGGGACTCATCACGGCCTCGTGTAATTTATTTGCCGACGTATATGAGAACATTTCAAAGGAAACACCGCTGTTTATACAGTAGAAGCATTAATTTATTATATTCGCAGCATACAGCAATATAAGCATGCCTTTGAAAGGCACGGTTTGATCTTACTGAATCGCAGCATGCGTTTTTAAATTCTCCTCGCTAAGTTTGTTATTATTCCATAGAAAGCCATCGGATTGAAGTTTTACTGTACTTTTACTTCGGTGTTTATTGAAATAGTTCACAAACTAAGCTTGTACGGATCCACGACCAAAGTCTGACACAGTTGTCTCTCACCAGAGCGATACTGAGAGTATCTTCATCAACGGCTTTCAACATCCAAATATTTTCTAATTGTCTATTGTTGGGAGATTGAAATATTACTGTCATTGTCTTGTTATAGATTTTAGCATCAGTGTTATTGTCTTGTTATCGATTTTACCTTTAGTGTTATTGTCGTGCAATAGATCGTAGAACTATTGTTATTGTCTTGTTATAGATTTTAGCATTACTGTTATTGTCTTGTTATAGATTGTAGTTTTACTGTTACTGTCTTGTTATAGATTTTAGCATTACTGTTATTGTCTTGTTATAGATTGTAGTTTTACTGTTATTGTCTTGTTATAGATTTTAGCATTAAAGTTATGGTCGTACCTCGGCCAAGTGCAAAGTACACTTTTTTTGATAATCGAATAACTCTTTTTATAAAAACGTTTTTTGAAGATTACACCTATCAATTACAACATCGTTGAAGAAGAAGATAATATTAATAAATCTAAAATACGAAAGAACAAGACACAAAAAAAACAAAAAGTTAACGGTCACGACTAGGACTCAATCCCAGGATTTCTTGTCTTACGGGGAAACAAAACGCCTCAAGCAACTTGGCCATCTTAACCTCTTATTTTTAAGTGATTTTTGATGAATATGATGTTGTTATTTCAAATTCAGAAGTAAAAACATCATCTTCGACTATTTTTACCCATTTTTTGGCTACCTTTTTAAATGATCACAAAATCCTGAAAGAATCGGTTTTTAACCTATACAGTGTCTCAAATTGGGAGGCGGGTATGAGTACCGCCGCCCCGGGAACCATTTATTGGATAACCAACACTCTGCCATAGGTCACCCCAAGTGGTTCACTACGTTTGGTGACTTAGCAGGGGTGCCCGGTTTCATGGGGTGATGTTTGTTCAAGTCTTGACGGCGTATGCGTCTGTCCTGCACCTGCTGCGTGGCGGGCCGGATAGAGGTAGACTGGTTAAGTGAAACCTTTTGACCTTTCTGGACCTCTCGACCCATCGCCTTGCACCGCAGTCCCTTGGAGGGATGGATTCATACGTCCATCACTCCTGAACAAACTGACCTCCAGATTCCTACCTTCCACTCATCCCTTCTTCCTTCCGAAAACTTCCTATCTTTCCCTTCCTTAAAAAACCCTCCACACAGCATCCCCTAGGATGACACAGGCCCTGGTGGAAATTATTTTCCTCAAGGCCTACTGCGTGGAGCTAATGTAAAAAAAAGATGAACATATCCGATTTCAATTATATAGGATAGGTACCTATAAATATAATATATCTTGTTTTTTTTTCTTCATATTTTCGTTTAGATTTATTAGTGTTATCTTCTTCTTCAATGATTTTATTAATCCAGTTTATTGTGGTTAATCTCACCCTTTTCCCATAACATAAAAGCAGACAAATTAAAATTGACGAGAAGTTAAAGAATCTTAATAATTTCTCATTAATTAAAGGCGGAAAATATTTTTTTCGTTTCAATTTGAAAATCTTGAAATAAATTTATTTATTGTTTCTTCACAATCAATCGAGGTTAATAATTTTATAATTGAATACAATTAACAAAAAAAGAACGATCATTATCCAACAGCTAAGTAAATACAAAATAAGAAACGTTAAAAATAAAAATCGTAGATGGAGGAATTTTGTAGAAAAAATGTACAAATAATTGACAACAAAGTGTTGAGAGGTGAAATAAAATGTTACTATTTATTAAGTCATACTTTTTATTACTTCATACCATGTTCAAAAATGGAGATAATAAAAAATGTATGTATGTTTTTTTTTTATATATTAGTAATAAAAATTTTATACATTAGTAAAAAGCAAAGGTTTATTAGTACTGCAGGAAGAATATATAAATCTGCATAAATTATGTATGTATAAATATAAATAAATTAAATAAATATAAAAATAAAATAATAAATATAAATTTACAGATATGATTTAAAATAGTATATCTAAGAATATTTCAAAAAATTTATCCGATGAACCAACTAAAATGACTACTTCAATCTTTGCAAATTCACTTTGTGTCTTTTTTAATTAAGTGAAAACAAATCACTCTGTAAAACACCAAATGTTTAATCAAAATTATCTACACGTTTCTTTTTCTATTTTTCTATTTAAAAAAAAAAAAAGAAATATTCCCGGGTTACGAATAACTCAACAATGTTTGAAAATCTCCTACTACCATCACAGTAAGCCTAAAATGTTGCTTGAGTCGTGATGGAGGAGTTAGCCAGCCGAGGAATCGAACACGCGACGCCCGGGTGGGACCCAAATGTTTAGAGATGAAATAACATGTAAGGAAAAGCTACACTTGACCAAACAACATGATAAAAGTGAACTTGTTCTTTAACATCAAGCTTGCTTTTCCATGCTTCTTAGAGTAGCCCCAGAGAGCTCGTAGATAGGGGAAAAGTGGCACAAAGGAGCCGGGTTTTGAAAGGGCAGATAATAAAACAGTAAGAACGACGGACTTGTATTTTTTATATTATTACTGTTCATAGATTATCCGCTGTCGTTTTGATAGTTAGCAGATAAAACGTAAAAATTGTGCGTTCTTTTGAAGTTTTCGCCGCTAAAAACATTTTTTTATCATAACTTTGTTGACTTCATTACATAATCTGAGTTTAAAATTTGCAATATTAATTAATGCAATTGGAATATTGATTTTTTAATAAATTAAAATAATCAATATCTTACAAACGGTGTGCTTGATATTGGGGTAATTTAATATCATTAGCGAGCCAATCGACTCAGAATTAAAGGCGCAGGCTCTTTGCAATGAAACCTATGATCAAAGATCAGTGCACTTATTCAAATATAAAATATGCAAATGATGGGCCCATTAATTCTGTGGCGCTGGGGGTCTTTACAGTCTTTTTTGTGTAAATTGCCACTTGGATTTTTTTCTTCTTTTGTATTGAATTTGGGGGCATCACTTATATTTACTATCAACCCAACTCTTCAAATTCATGTGATTTTTTCGATATGCACTCGTTATGAAGGAGCTGAATTTGGAAGTTTTTAAAACTAAAATATAATAACATTTCGAAAAAATTTTATAAACATATTTATTTTATTAGATATCTCATTCCAACTATAGTTTGCATTTCCACAAAACAGCGTTTACATAGTATTGGTAACAAATAAATGTGGATGTGTTTGACAACAATTTCAACTCGGCAAACATCAAACGCCGTTATGTGCCAACTATTTCTATCTATTTCGTAAACTTATATGAACACCAATTTCAAACATTTTTATTAATATTATTGTTGGAGGATATTGGAGGATATGGAGGATATTGGCAGATTATCTATTTTTACTTAACTTACATTCTATATTACCTACTTTGTGTCAACTTGTATATTTTATGTAAGCTATATTTTGTTTCTTATATGTTATGTTACCTGTATTCGTCAACTCTTTATTTTGATTGCGTTTAAAAAAAAACATGTACTGCATTATGTGTAAAAGCTCTATGGGCGTTTATTTATATTTCTTGTTGGCAGCATATTTTTCTTTGAATCTGCTTTCATAAATGTATATGATGTACAGAATAAAAGCGGCGCCTTTACGCCTCCTCTCCCTTTCATCATCAACGATCGTCGTCTTACTTCTCAGTCTTCTTCGTCTTGTGACAGAATATACTAGAAAAATGACGACCCGTACGATTTCTCTGTGAGTCGAGTATATCCTAGCATGCTAATAATCCGCATATCTGAATTCACCCTAAAGAGCACATCTTCTACAATAATTAGTCGGGCATAATGAGACTCGAGAATAACCACATACGTTAACTATTTTAATTATTAGAACATCAAGCAACTTTAAAACTTTCTAGATAAGTTGTTATCTGCTTGTTTGTGAATCCAATTACGAATATGTGGCAGGAAATTTCCACAAGTCTAATAATATTAAATAATTGCTTATCAGGCTCGGAAATCTTCAGGCTTATACATTACCCACGTAAAGTTAATTGTGAAATGCTTTAACAAAATAAAACCAACATTAAATGTTGCACCCGTAAGAGTAATAACAAATTAAAGTAAAAAATATATTTAATTAAATGATAGCGGAACCCAATCGAAAATCTGGAAACAGAAAAATCAGAAAAAGATATGGGCACATCTGGGACAGCTTTCCGGGCCGCAACTCTACCAACTGAGCCAATATGTCCCTAACCGATCCGGTAATTTTTAATTGTCTCATACTTCGACTGAAAACTATTATCAAAAACATTATCTTCTTTTTATTATCAAAAACATTATATTCTTTCATATTTTATTGGCTGCTATCTTTATGTTTAGTCGAAGTACGATACAGTTGAAAATGACCGAATCGGCATTGCTTGGTGGCAGAGATCTATGGGATGAGATTTGTCTGGGTCTCTGTGGTGGATGCATTAACCCACCATCTGTGTGGCAAGCCGGATCGAGAGATCGAGGGAGCTTTTGACCTCTCCAGCAGGACTCTTTCGGATTATCGCCTTGGGAGCAGCAAGTGGGAGGGATAGATTCATACACTGACCCCCAGAGTCCTTCTCACCTCTCATACCTTTTTCCTTTCCAGAAATTCTTCTCAATACAGAATCTCCAAAATGAGGCCTACTATGTGGAGCAAAGGTGTGTGGAAAAAAAGTAAACATTATTTTGGCGATGTTTTTTTTCCATAAATTGAAACAGGCGGCAGTTAAAGCGAAAATTTCAACCTTATCGTCATCTGGGTAAGCAATACACCCGTTTAGGAATATTACACAACCAGGTGGAATGCCTTAAAAATTTTATATAATAATAAGCCTCTTAGTTCTGGACTTCTGCTAGGTATGAATCTTGACATGTTTTTATTTTTTATAATATATCCCGAAGCTCAGTTTGTCTCTTGGCATAGGCCTCCTCAAACATGTCCAGCCGTGAGTTTTAGGTCGTCTTCCCATCTTATTTGTTGACGTCCTCTACTTTTCTTGCCATCTCTGGGATAGCAGTCAGTGACATTTTTGCACCATTTCTCTTGTGGATCGCGGATCATGTGACCTGTCCATCTCCACTTTTGTTGATCTATTCGGGTAACTATGTCGGCAACTTTAGTTGTCTCCCTTACTATGCTACATCTCACTCTGTCCTGTTTCCTTATTCCTGTCAAACTTCTGTCCATGGCTCTCTGGCAGCGCTCCAACTTTTCTCTGTGGCGTTTGGTGAGTGCCCAAGTTTCACATCCATAGGTGATGACTGGAAGTATACATGTGTTCCTTCCTTTCTTTTTATTTGCATACTTAGCTCCTTAGATTTCAAGACTTTCTTCAAAGACCAGTATTTCTTCCATCCATTTTCTATTCTTCGCTCGATTTTTTTTTGTGTTTTGATCTTTGTGAGATATTAACTGTCCTAAACAGATGTAATCTGACACATATTCGAATAGTCGGTTGTCAATTTTTATAGTTACTGGTTCAAAGTTTGTAAGCAATTTTTTTGTCTTTGTTCATGCATGTGCATTCATGTTTAGCATATCATTCATCATATGCAAAAAAATATTAATCGCTGTAATTTGGAATTCCAAGCTCACTCCTTTTCATTCAATCTGATTCTATTTACTGACATTTAAATTCCTTGTATAATTCGTCTTCTTATTTCGTCGGACTGTTCAAACTTTATCGAGTTTTCTTACGTGCGTACTTTTTTCTACAATTTTTCATAACCAATTTTTCCATTTTCCAATTCAAACTTCCCACGTTTTCTCGTACATTATTCAATAGCAGTATTACAATGGTGCAGCTGCTTCTTCGTTTTGCAAAATAAAAGGAGCAAAATGCAAGAATGGTTTCAAATTGGTATTTTTATAATATGGCAGAACGAGCTTGGTGTTGCCTGGAATCAACATTAAAAGAGATGTTCATTTTCATATCGAAGCTTTTTATGCAAAGAAGTAAAAAGAATAGTTGTTTTTTACTTTATGAGTATAAACTCAAATTGCAATATTTCATCAATGAAGACAGTATTAGCAAAACTCCATCTAAAATCTGGAACAGAAAAATTAGAAAAAGATACGGTCACATCTAGGACTCGAACCCACCGACTGTATCATCTGTCTGACTGTCTTCATTAATTAAGTATTACAATTTGAGTTTTTACTCATTAAGTTAAAAATAAATATCATCATAGACTTGAGTAAAAGTCAATAGATGTCGCATATTAAAATTTAAAAAATGAATAAAATTTATCCAAGACAGTATCTAGAAAGCATTAGTTCTGGTTGAATCAAGCAATCATACATAAAAGATAGCAGGCAATTTAAATGGTGGTTCTTGGTCAAAGAATGATACAGTCAAATATGACTGAATCGAATAGGGATACATTACCTCAGTTGGTAGAGCACTAATCCGGTTAGTCATAAGTCCTAGGTTCAAGTCCTAGATGTGACCGTATCTTTTTCTGATTTTTTAAGAATATTAATGTTTGTGCTGAAATAAGAAGTCTTCAATTTCTAGGTAAATACAACTATTTTAAGATCACAACATAATTTTAATCACGAGCTATGAAGCCGTGATATGTTAATTTTACAGTAAAAAGGGATGGGATGCCATTTTCTTGTTGCACGTTTATAGAAAAACCATTTTGATAATTTATTGAGTAAAACTGGATATGTAAAAGGTAACTTTTAGGTATTTATATCATTACATGATATAAAATTATGTCACTCCCGCTGTCTGTACGCTTAGATCTTTTAAACTACGCAACGGATTTTCATGCGGTTTTCACCAATAGATAGCGTGATTCAAGAGAAAGGTTTACGTATGTATAAAAATGCATATTACAATAGAGTAAAGCCGAGAAATTCAAAGATTCAATTCAGGCAGCGGGCAGCGGGCTGGTAAGCGGACGGTGTGGAATTGATATGTATGCAAATTAACAGATGGCGTTGGTTTTAAAGATTGGGTAATGGCGTTGTGTTTTGTTAGCCACAGCAACGAGGGTCGGGCGGCTTTGCTTTGTTTTTTATCCAAATCTATAGTTTTAATCCGAGGTTTATGAAATTTGCACATTTGACCACAGGTTGGAGGTTAATATCTATACGAAATTTCTAAAAAATTACCCCTATCACCCTCCTTTTCCCAACCCTTAAAGCAGAATTTTGATTTTTCTCGATGAAAATTAGCGCTATAATAAGATGTCTACATCTACAGTGTACACACCAGATATCGAAAAACTGTGTGTAAAGCTCGGGCAACGCTGGGAATTCAGCCAATAATTTACGAAAAAATGATAAAATACATTTTCAATTGAATAAAAAATAAAGGCTTTTATGTATTTTTTCCATTATTTATTGAGTTAAAAGTATTCAATTTCAAACTAATATGCACAAGATAGAATTATTTGAAGTAAAATAAATACTGTATTTATATTATTATTTTACTTTTTTAACAATAGCTCCACACAGGATGCTCTGGGCCTATGTCATCTTTGGGGATGCTGTCTTGAGGGTCTTTCTTTGAAAGGAAGGAGAGGAAGTTCTGAGAAGGAAAAAAGTATGAGAGGTGGGTAGGAATCTGGGAATCAGTGTGTCCAGTAGTGACGGACTTATGAATCCATCCCTCGCACTGCGGTGTAAGGCAATAGTTCGAGAGGTTTGGGTTAGGTTTTCTTCAACCAGTCTCTCCCAATCCGGCCCCCCACGCAGTAGGTGGGCAAATGCATTCGCCACCAAGACACATCTCACGGGTACCCCTGCTAAATTACCAAACGTAGCATACCACTTGGGGTGACCTCCTACGGCAGAGGTTATTTTCTCTCAGTAAAAAGCAATTCATAAGAGTCTAACAGCTTTAAAATTGTGCAAGTTCTATAATACTTATTTTTTTCGTTTTCAATAATAATTCTCGGTGTTATTAAGCTTAGTTATGAAATCTAAATGTGTAGGTATACGATATTTTATGAACTTCGTGGAAAAGGATAAGATCTTTGGCTCAGTGCCCAGATGGCGGAGCTCAAACCTGGCAAAGTGCAAATATTCCTGAAACATTATCAAGGGTTTTTTGCAGGATATTATTAGCTAAACGTCGAACATTATATCTAGGAAGGTCTGACAACTATGCGAGATTTAGAGCGGGACTACCCACACGCGGAATTGCTGATCTGCAAGGAGAACTAAAATTAGATATAAGTAATTAGTTGAAGATTTAGTTAAGGTATGCATAAATGTTGACTGCGTATGCTAATTGACATCGAAACTCTGATCAGCTCTTGTAAAAACGCTACATTTTACCAAGCGTTCCATATTAAGTAGACATGAAAATTTAATCAATCCCGAAAATAATATATATTGAACCTAATGGACAGAAGTAAAGAAGTTATAGAAGCTACTTGAATTTTTTATACTAACGGACTGTTGTCTAATTATACAAAACGTATAGCTAACACAAAATGGGTAAAAAAAGAGTTACAGAAGAGGAAGGAAGGCCTCAGTCAAAGTCATTTAGATTGGCACCAAAAATTGCCATAAAAAATTCCGCAGCTTTGTTCCGAACCTGTGTAGGATGACGAATGCCTTAGTGTTGTCAAACCTCTGATAGGAGGAGCACCAGAAAAAGAAGTAAAAACCTTTTATGATTCGTTTCATTCGAAATCGGAGGTCTTCTAGACATTCTAGAGTACGGTGTTAAGTGAACTTCACTGTTTAAAAAAATGGATTGTCTGTAAAGTCGGTTTACGGGCGATAACTTTACGTGATAACGTCACGAGCCGAACGCTTAGGCCGATCGTCTTCTCTATTGCTTGTTCCGCGCTCTCGCCGAACGCTTAAGCCGAACGCTTGTTCCGCGCCCTCGCTAGTACGCCCGGCTCAGGCGGAACGTGAACGTGACAATGAGTCATGCTTTTTCATGAATGCGGCCGGCGTTCGTCGATTTATATGACGTTATCACGTCTAAAGGCTTCTGGTAAAACAACGCGTAAATAACAGTAACGAGTATCAACAACATCGCCGCATTTGCAAACTGTCGTTGCTCGATGGCACTGACTTGATCACGTTCGAAATCCATCAAAGGCGTTTATTGTAGTCGACCTTGTTCGGAATCGAAAGGATGTCTGAAATGTATTGTTCGTGTTTAGTAAATAGAACTGAATTTGAACGGCATACCTAATTTATAAATTTTCTCAGACCATTGAATAAAGAGGTAGGTACCTAGTAGCTACCTTCCATTATTTCACTATTTTTTAATTTCTCAGCCAACCTTCCCATTGCACTGGCTCCGCGTAGTGAAAATATTGTCTTACATTCCCACAGAAAAGCCCAAAATTCTAGGCTCCTATTTCTAGGCAATATACATAGCACCTGAAACCACCTTTTTATTATCTTAACTGTTTTTGTTATTGAACTAGCCCAGACCCTAAATTTTACTCAAGTTTTTAAATTAAAGTTTTTTTTATTTAAACCAAGTGTATTTTTTTTTAAATATGCCAAGGCCCAAATCAACTCCAATCAACAGCTGGGAAGGCATGTTGATCATTACACCTTACACCACCAATTATTTTATTATGAGAACGGCGGCATAAATTCATATTTATAATAATTTAATTTGGTAACCGTTTCGGCCTACCGACTCACAACACGTAAAATAATCCAATGAAAACGAAACGTGATTTGGAATGACTGTGCCGAGATTATGAGGGATATATTCTACTTACGCGAACGCTCCATTTTTTACACGAATGGCGAATAAATGATATTTAAATAGGCATGAAGCATGTTTCAGGGCGCGAAACGGATAAAAATACACGGGACATACTTTATCTGGGTTCAAGCAATACAAACATCCACAAATCTAAACATCCACAGTTCCAGGAAACCCCACGTTCTCTGCTAATTCCGCTGTTCCTGTTCACATAAATTGCAATGAACCCGGACATTTGCACTTTTTCAACCAGACAGATCTGGAAGGTACCGGTACATAGAACTACAACACTCTAACAACAACAGGCTGTGTTAAGAAGTCGAATTATTTTACGATTTGAAGACTAGACAATTTAGACAATTTTTAACCACTGCAGCGTTCCGCTTTGCGCTTTCAGTTTGTAAATTTCCCGCCCTCTTTCAAAAAATCATATCTCCAAATGTTTATATAGTGACACATGAACTGCTTATAGTATTAGAGAGCCATTAAATTCACGTATATTTGACCGTTCATTCCATATTTTTAATATTCATAAAAAAATTATTTTCAAAATCTTTTAAAGTTATAAACGCTTGAATTCCGAGTTTAATTTATTTGAAAATTGTCGTACGTTGTAACTATTTAGAGAATATTTAATATTATGACTTATATGTGTTGTCTATAGCTTAGTTGATTTTGATAATGAGTAGTCAATGATTTTTAAGAAAAAATATTTCTGTAATTTCAGTTCACGAAATGTCAATAACAAATAATTCAGAAGAGATGCGAGACCTCTTGTTAAAAAGTGAAACTAAGTTATCTTTTTGATTAATGCGTGGAAACTTTCGAAATAATTGCAATAAATGTTTCAAAATATCTCTTCAAATTGGCCACATTTTGGCGAGCAAACGCTCGAGGGTATTTGCAAATTGGACAAAATTTGGCCAAAAGCGCTCCAGGGGCTCACGGAAAATTTAGATTTAACTGTATCTGTCCCAAATAAAACAAACCAGTCTAAATCAATCGGTGATATCTGACACCATAAAAACTAAAAATTATGTTTTTCTAAGTCATCGCAACTGTTAAATTTATATTACGACCTATGGAGCCAAGAAATACAAAAGTTTTTGTGATATAAGGGATGATGGATGGTAGTTTCAACATTCTTCAACAGATGTCGTTGGTGTAGATATTTGTGTGTAAGGTGTCGCAACAAATGTCAGTTAAGTAGTACGTTAGAAGAATATCGATTATCGTCGTTCGTGTCTACTGCATAAACGGTTACGGAAAGTAGATGATGATATACGTGGACAGCTGGGTTCCCGCAGTGTCTCTAGCTTTTCTAGCTTCCTTAGCTTCAGAATAACTTCCAAAAGTACGGACGTTTGATCAGATTAACTATTCATCGTAAACCTTACGATAACGTAGATCTCGACAAACCTCGATCTGTGTTGGAGTTTTTCCGAACATATTACAAGTAATTTAATTCACTGGAATTGAAGAACATCACAGTTGACTTGATCTGATAGAGGATCTGGTTTCGAGTCCCAGTTGCGACCTTTTTATTTTCTCTATCTTTATCTCTTTAACGTTGTTATTGAAACTGTTGACATTATCTTCTTCTGTGAATTCAAAAAATATTTAAAATAAGTGCGTTGAAACTGTAGCGAAGTTGTTAAATTTATAGTTAAAATTAAGGATATTTCACACAAGTGCGAGCTTTAAGCTTCTAATAGCTTATTCTATTAATTCTACACATTTACTTATGTAGATAATCCTTTCAAAGCCTTTCCTACTTGAAATAAATTGCGTGTATATTCGAGTGGTATTTACATAACATTAAGAAACCTAATTACAGCAACCTAATTGCTGATTGACATTAAAAAGTAATTATAAGATGCAACATATTATTTATATAGTCAACGTTAAGAGGAACGGCTGCCCGGCCTTTTTCATACTAAACTTAAATTTGGATTTAAGGCCAAATAATTGACGAAAGTGAAGAGTACTTTTTTTAATCAAAAGATATGGCAAATATGCACGGATACGTTCTTCTATTTATAAGTATTTTCAACCATAAAATGCAGGCCATTCAAAATTATTAGCTTGAAAAGGGATAAAAACGTGTGCAAACTTTGCCGAAATTGCACACATATGAGTTATTGGCGCGGTTGAAATTAAACTCGGACTTTAAAACCTTCCACTAGCCAGACGTCTGCTCTAACCGTTCAATTGTGGGTAAGTTCTGCATTTTGCCGAAGGCCTCCTAGACGTGCTTCCTTTAAAAGTACTTGAGTTCTTGGTGCAAGTCCCGGGAGCCACTCCCGACTCGCAAGTGGCTCGGACCGAGACGCACGGGTTTGACCGGAGCAAGTGGCTTCGACCGCCGCGACTGCCGCGCCGCCGCAACCGACTCGCGAGTGGCTCGGACCGCCAAGTTCCAGGTTTGAGAGCGAGTACTGGACCGGGTTCTCTGGGAGTAGTCGATTTTAAAAAGGAGTAGGAGTTGGATCCGCTTCCCACGAAGAACCCGAGTTCAAGAGCCCACTCCAGCTAAACCTACACATCCCTATTTCAAACTGCCATGTATGTGTTCAGTACTCAAATCAAATATATTTAAAAAAAAATTATTATGGACGCGACCGGGACTTGAACACGGTATCTTGCTATATCTAAGGCTGCGTAAACATGTATGTAACAAGACGCGAAACGAATCACGAATTATGGGAAAGGAACGTAACTGCAAGGTGCGTTCCGCGCCGTTTGCTGTTGCTTCATTCCTTTCCCATAATTCGTGGTTCATTTCGCGTTTTATTACATGCATGTATACGCAGCCTATGCGTCTACTATAAACGAGTAGGCTGGGCTGTCACAATATCCTTCAAAATTGCCTTGTTTAAATTAATGTATTCAATAAACTCAAATTTATAACAAAAAACGATTGTTAGAGCACCGGACTTGGACTCGGGATCTTTCGCTTTCAGGCCTACCATGTTTACAATGTTTCTTTAAATATATACTTAGTTATTTTGAAGTGAAAACTTCTTTAGCACCGTTGTGATTTGAAACCAGATGAAACGAAAAATAGCGACACTTAAAAGAGACAAACACATCTGTAGGATTTATCCTGCAAGAGAATGGGATAGTATAATCGGTCTCCTCTTTGTGCGGTGCTTCGTAGTCTCCCCGCTCTTGTCTGCTTCAGTTTTCTGAAGGTTTCACTTCTACCGCGTGTGAGTTGCACACTCTGATTTTTTGAAGTGAAAACTTCTTTAATACCGTTCTGATGAAACTCGATGAAACATAAAAGCGACATTAACAAGAGACAAACACATACAACTATAGAATATAGCCTGCGAGAGAATGAGACAGAATATTCGGTCTCGTATTTTATATTTTACCGCGTGTGAATTGCACATTCTGATTTTTTAAATATTCGTCATTTTGTGGTATTTTAAATGGCTTGGAAATATTCACGTTCATATTATAGAATCAGTATGCCGGAAGGCGTTATGAATGTTAGGAATCGTGCTAAGTAATTCCAAGCATTCCTCTCGCTTTGCCGTGGTTTGTTTACCGACTTTACTGAACGTAGTAGACTAGTACTGATGTATAGTATAAATATAGTATACAGTTTGGTTCATAGTATTTTGAAAACGGCTCAATATTCTTATTCTATCACTTTCTTTCTTTTCTAGATCTTTCACTCATTGTTCCGAGATGCAAAATTAAGCTGACATTCTTTACGCCTCTTGGAAAAATAATCGTACAGTTGAACAGCCTTGATCAGTTTTTTTGTTATTGTTTTTGGGGTGTTATGCCGTGTTTCGCTACCTCCTTCTTTAGCCAACGTTTCGGACAGCGTTACAGTGTCCATCATCAGGGCAGATGACACTGTAACGCTGTCCGAAACGTTGGCTAAAGAAGGAGGTAGCGAAACACGGCATAACACCCCAAAAACAATAACAAAAATACTTTTTGGCCGTGAAAACCTAAAAACATACCTGACGAACCTCTATGGGGAGGAAGTTCATACAAAGGTACGACGGTTGGAGAATCTGAGGAAGCGAAGGAACCATTTATTGGGCAACCTGGCTTTCCTCAAGAGATGTAAGGAGGAATCGATTGTACCAGTACACATCCGCATAAAAAGACACATTACATCCCGGAAAGCCGACCGGGTATTCCAAAGAGCGGAAGCAGCGCTACTAAGGGAAAGAATCCACAATGTGCGTGGCGAGCTGGATGGAATATCTCGTTGCCTTTTTGATTTACACTTACACCTGAGTGCGACCCTTAAAGATGAAGATTGGAAGAAGGTTGACAGCATGACTTACCATCAAGCACTAAGATGCAAGCAGTCAACAGATGCTAGACAAAAGCAAAAGTTTGAGAGACTCAACCGAGACAAAAAAGGTGATCGAAAACAACTCGATCAGAATAAAGTTGTTATTAATATTTCGAACCTTGAGTTGAGCCCAAACGCGACTTCTGTGCTTGCAAAGGGGATGAATTATGCAGTTGCCCCTAAAAAGATACCTATAGAATCTATCGTATGTGGTGTAGAGACGGCATTACATACAATGATGAAAGTCCACAAAATGACAGAGACGCAAGCAGAGGACATACGTCAAGAGACTTGCCATATTTTGAAAAGGGCAGAAATACCCCGCCCAAACATCACAAAAGGAGAGTTTGCGGCCCTAAAAGAATTGCGCGCCAATGAGGAAATCTTGGTTCTGCCAGCCAACAAAGGCAATGCCACTGTCGTGATTAATACTATAGACTACATCAAAAAGATGGAAGACCTCCTGTGCGATGCCGGCACCTATAAGAAAATAAAAAACAACCCCACCAACAAGATTGACCTTAAGACAAGGGAACTAGTTAAAGCTTCCAGTATTAGGAAAGAGGATCGATCTGGGCTTTTCGTAAAAGCCTCCAGAACTCCTGCCCTATACGGTCTTCCGAAAATCCACAAAAAGGATATCCCAATGCGACCGATTGTCAGTGCTATTGGTGCACCGACGTACAAACTTTCCCAATACCTGTCGAGATTGATGCAGATGCAAACTGGGAAAACTGAATCTTGGATTAAGGATTCCACAGATCTAATCTGTAAGCTCAAGAAGGTAAAGACTGATGAAAGAGATATCCTTGTCAGTTTTGATGTAGTGTCTCTTTTTACAAATGTTCCTCTAGAAGACTCCATGACTTTGCTCAGGGAGATTTATGAGGATGACATTTGCAAACTTTTTGAACACTGCCTCAAAACAGGTTATTTTGCTTTTCAGGGTGAACTTTTCGAGCAAGTGGAGGGAGTTGCGATGGGCAGTCCATTGTCGCCAGTTCTAGCCAACTTTTTTATGGAGAAGTTTGAAGAAGTGGCACTCGACACAGCTTCGGCTGTTCCTAAAGTATGGTGGCGCTATGTCGATGATGTCTTCGCCATCTGGCCTCACGGAACAAAGAAACTGAACGAATTCCTGGACCATCTCAACTCACTACACAGCAAAATTAAATTCACGATGGAGCTGGAAAATAACCAAAAAGTCCTGCCTTTTCTGGATGTGGAGGTGATGCGAAAAGAGGATGGTAGCCTAGGACACACAGTTTATAGGAAACCAACACATACAAATAGGTATCTCCACGCTGATTCGCATCATCACCCCGCTCAGAAGAGAGGTCTCATCCATACTTTGGTAACCCGAGCGACCAGAATATGTGAGGAGCCAAAACTCAGATTAGAACTGACCAAACTCACCGATGCACTGGAGCGTAACGGCTACCCAGCAAGGCAGACAAGGCAAATCATAAGAGCCAAATCAGCACGAAACGAAGACAGGGGTGAACAAGAGTCAAAAGGCTGCGCTTTCCTGCCTTACGTCCATAATGTAACAGACAGAATTGCCAGGCTGTTGAGAAAAGAGAACATCAAGACGGTCTTCGGAACCACGACAAAAATCCAAGACCTACTGAGGTCGGCAAAGACTAAGTTTCCTCTGGAAACAGATGGAGTATATAAACTCACCTGTTCCGGATGTGACAAGGTCTATGTAGGTCAGACAGAGCGGACGATCTCCAAAAGGATTTCGGAACACTTTCGTGCTTGTAAACTTGGCCACCCTGACAAATCGGCAATCGCCGAGCACTTAATCGAAACCGGCCATTACTTTGGATTTGTTCCTGAAGTCCTGGGAAGACCCAAAACTTACAGAGCACGCCTAATTACGGAGGCAATTGAAATCCATAAAAACCCCATCAATATTAACAGAGACGACGGAGCTAAGCTCAATAGTTCTTGGTATCCGGTAATTGACGGCTACACCAAAGCGAAACGCAAAAAACCATGCTGAATTTTTTCTAACACCAGCTCGTAGAGAAATGGAGCTGGCAGCACGGTATCGCTTCGACACACATAAGTAAACACTCTCACCAATATCATTTACTCATCTGCCCTGATGATGGACACTGTAACGCTGTCCGAAACGTTGGCTAAAGAAGGAGGTAGCGAAACACGGCATAACACCCCAAAAACAATAACAAAAATACTTTTTGGCCGTGAAAACCTAAAAACATACCAGCCTTGATCAGCATCATCTTTGGGGATGGTATGTGGAGGTTTTTTTTGGAAATGGAGGAGAGGGAGTTCTGGAAAGGAAAAAGTTATGGAGGTTGGGTAGTAATCTCAGAGTCAAAGTGTCCAGGAGTGAAGGTCGTATGAATCTTTTAACATCACCCCATGAACCCAAGCTATGTCACCAAAAGTAGCGAACTACGTACCCATATACGCCTCCCAAACTGTTAATATTCTTTCACTTAATTTTTCCGTACATGCTGTCATACTGTTTTTAATGGAGAAGGAGCGAGGGCGTTGGAGAGGTTAAAAAAATACTTGGAAGGTGGGCGGTAAGTCAAATGCGGTCGGGAACCTCTAGTCTCTGCTCCGGGCTAATGTAACAATTATTAGCCGACAATATCACTTCCATCATGAGCTCAGAAGAATCTTTGAAATTTCTTCATCGCCTTTTAGAATTGGCCCACCTATAAGGCCAAGCGTAAAAATGCTTTCCGGCCGTAACGATTCCATCATTTCCACATATTATAATAATAGTCTACAATAATGTTATTGACTGACTCGCTTATTTGAACTATACATTTAAGTACCAAAGTAGGTCAAGTAACAAAGTCTACTGACTTATTCTACTTTGGCCGGATTGCGCGCACATGCCAGCGAAGAATGTTCCATTAACGTAAAAATTATGAAAGGTTCCGAGATATGTTTTGATTCCTTAATTATTTTTAATAGAAAAGTGGAGACTTTTATTCTACGAGTGATTAATTTATGTTGCATAATTTTTTTTACAGATTGATATTGTCAGGCGTACTTCTACTTTTTCTAATGTAACCTGTATCCTGTAACTTATAAGTGACACCGGACGGACGGTGTGGACATTTTTATACAAATTTTGTACACTTGACCTTCAAAACAAGAGGAAGGTCGCTGAATACATCTGATTTCGAAAAACCCTGTGTAAAGCCCTTGCAACGCCGGGGATTTCTCTTAGTTTAGATTTCTCCTAGATAGAGGGTGACAGAACAATTCTCTAATTGTAATTATTTGTGTGTTACCTACCTACCTGCATATAAAATGAATTTGTCTGAATCCGCGATACATGCTTCAAACATAGATATTAATAATTGTTACCTTGACAGTAAAAATTGTATAAATAGCCCGATACGGGAATTGCCTCGTAATACTAACGGGTTAAAAGTAGGTAGGTACTTAATTAGATTTTTCCATGACCAAACCACCCCTCCTTTATTCAAGTCCCAAGTCGGTCGTTTCCTCAAAGTTTTTTCCGAAGGACGACTGGGCTCCTATATCAAATACAATATTCTTATGAACTATCATAAAATTTCTAAAGTTCCTTGTAAATGTTTAAGATTGACGACAAACTCATAAAAAGACTTATTCAAGTTATAATTTTATTAGTGTTGGTTAATTTCGTTGGACCACAACTTCCTTTACCCATTTTGTTTTTATTTCAGTTAAATTATTTCAATACATTTTATAAACCACATAAATTTTAATTAATACTTTTTTCTCTTTTTCAGATACAATAACACGGCGAACTGAAGAACCAAAACACGTTTTATAAAACGAAACATTCAGAAATCACCAAATGATACGAACAATATACTAATAAGCCTAATCCTCAGTGTTAATCAGTAATTTAGAATTGGTAATTCGATGTGTTCAGATCAAACGAAATTAACCTTCATTTGACAGTGAATTCTGTGGTCAAATTACAAAACACAGAACAAACTCAAAACTGACAGCTAGTGTTTTTTTCAAGATTCGCGCCTTTTGTTTCTTATTTTTTTTTTAATCGCTAGGCTGTTCAAGCGATGCGTTCGGAGCCGTGTGAAGAGAGCAGGGGGCGAGTGACAATGGAGACGGACCTGCCCGGCAACAGAGACGAGGTTTGGCCCGAGGGGGGAAGCGAAGACGTCATTGGGAGACTCAGGTCGAGAACTCGGAGAACTTCGACACGACTGTCAGCAGTAAGATAATAATTTGAATTTTTCCGTAAATTGGTCATTCCTTGTCGATTCCAATCTTTTTTTTTTTTTTTTTTAAGAAGTTTATACAATGAACAAAAAATTGTGTTAATTCATCCGCCATGCTAGGGATGTCCCTGTGTTATGGCGGATGAAGTTTACAGATTGTGTAGGTACAGTGTACAGCTATTAACTTATGCAATTCATTTAAGTAGTTTAAGTAATCTTCATCTGCAGTTTCATGAACAAAGCTATTTTTATTCTGGAATATTCTACGGACCCCAGGTTAGGTACACAGATTGTTTTGAAACATTACTCTATCATAACGTAAATATGCCAAGCCATTTCAAAGTAAATGGAAATGACTTAGGGAAAATTAACACTAAATTATAGTCTGCAACAAACAATCAACAGCACTCTCTCAATCAGCGAAAAAAAATTCTCAAGGCATAGGAGGCCCTAAGGAAAATAATTTCCATCTTTGGTGCATACTATGTGAAAGGTTTTTTTTAGGAAAAGGATAGGAAGGAAAAGGTATGAAGGATGGGTAGGAATCTGGAGAGTCAGAATCTCCATATACCAGTCCTTTGTTTTGAATTACAATTTCGTTTCAAATCATGTCTGAGAACGAAAGTTCCTTCTATTTTAGAAGAAAAGTGAATGCTTACAAATTAATGGCACACTACTATGTAACCAAAAACATGTATTGTGTGAAATGGAACAAAAGTATGTCAGGAAATAATTTTGCGAGTGCTTTAAATTACATTTAGGAGTGACGTACGAATTAATCCATCTCTCCCACTGCGGCGCAAGGCGACGGGTCGAGAGAGTCCAGCTGGAGAGGTCGAAGGGTCTTCATCAACCGGTCTCCGCCAAGCCTCCAAGACCAGGACTAATCTCACTCCAGGCACTCTTGCTAAGTCACAAATGTCGCGAACCACTCAGGATGTCCCATGGCAGAGGTGATGAATGGTTCTTGGGGAGGCAGTAACCATATCCACCTCCCAAATTGAATTACTCTATTAACTCACTTTCATCTTCTTCCTCTTGTCTTATATGGATTGGGGACCTAGATGACCAGACCAGGGACACTTCGACAAGGCACCATCAGCTTCCTCCAAGTTTTGCATTCCCCACAGTCACACAACCAAACTTGTAACTTAATATCTAATTTGATATTCCAGAGTCTGGCGGTGGAGGACCCGCAGACCGACTACTCCTCCCAGAGCGAGGATGGCGCGGGCAGCCAAAAGAAGTATCGTGGGCCGCAGTCGCAGTCCGCTGCCGACCGCAGCCGCAAGCGGAAGCCGGTACTGAGTGCGCGAGAACGGAACCTGCGCCGCCTCGAGAGCAACGAGCGGGAGCGCATGAGGATGCACAGTCTGAATGATGCCTTTCAGGTGGGATTCATCACTGACAACTTTATTTTTGTAATCTCACCCGCAGGCCGGACTTGGATTTTTATGAAAAGATTTAAATGAAGGAATCATTCAATTTTTTTAAATAATGAATTCCACAGAATAACACAAAACCATAAAAATAATAGCATTGTAATGGTCTCCAGTATGCCGGACTAATATCTTCTGAATGACACTTTTTATTTTGTTTATTTGCGTTCAATTATAAAGTAATTCTGAAACTGGTTTATTATTGTTTTAGTCACTACGGGAGGTCATTCCGCATGTAAAAAAGGAGCGTAGACTCTCCAAGATTGAGACTCTGACCCTGGCCAAGAACTATATCACTGCCCTGACAGATGTGATACTGGAGATGAGGGTAGACTCCGCCAACTGCAAGGACAAGCAGATTATAGAAGTCGTGGAAGATAGAGACGGTGGAAAAGTTCCACCAGATCAGTCTACTCTCGCTTCTCCGGGCTTCGACATAGACGACGGGAGCTTCTACGAAGAACACGAATTCAAGATTGCCTAAAATCGTTATGTAGCGAAGTTTGGGTAGCGCTGTTTGGTAGTTTCAATTTAATAAGTAAATATTTACACAATTATTTTACTATTTGCGTTGTGTACACTGTATAGTCTCCGTAATGGATATTTTCATAACTGTCTTGAAAGGTTTATTATTTTGGATATTAACCGTTTGAGTGCCAAAAAATGCATACAGTTTCTTGTAAAATGCCACAAAACATCATTTTTTATGAAACTATATATTTTTTTAAAACCCCATAAATTCTTTAAAAAAAATAATAAATGAATCTGAAATTTAAACGGTTTACTACGATCTTACAACTATTAAGATAATATTAGAATAATATTTACCATCGCCGCAGCACCACACCCGACGTACGCGCGAATCAGAGCACGACTGACGCAATCGACGGAAATCGACGATCGGCAATCTTCGTTAAAACACGAATCGACGAAAGTCGACGATCGGCAATCAAACGGTTAATGAAGGGCTTGAAGTCCATAGAACATGTAAAGCTCAGAAAAGTAAAATTAAATAACTCTTTTTTTCATAAATTTATCGAAGGTTCTCCTTTATCTTTTCTTAGGGCATATATACAACTTTGCTGACGGACTGCATACCCCTGGAATTACGTGTTACAATGGTTTATAAAAAAATGTGTAAGTATTTTAATGATGTGGTGGAACATTTTATTTCAAATCTAATTATCGTCTTGAAAGTGGAAGATCTGAAGTTGTTTGTAAAAATTAGGGAATTACGGTAAAGCAAAATTAGTAAACTTAGGGAAATAATGTGTAAATGAATAGTTTTAAAACAGTTACTCCAATTATAGCCATTTAGTATATTATGTTAGAAGCCAGTAGTTGTAAACACGAGCAAGCAGATGTGAGTCAATCATCACTGACATTATTAAATCAGTCAATCCAATGATTCCATTGGACGTACAGAGGAATTTCAATTATGCGAATCGATCGGGGACAGGTGTGTTTGGAAAATTGGTTACTTCGGTAAATGGTGAGATTCACTTCCACATGAGAAACTTTATCAGAATCAATTACACATAAAAAGAAATGTAATAATTTGGTAATGAAAATACTGCCGTAGGGATAATATCTGAATAAATCATTTACCACCGTCCTTTAAATTGCCATATTTAAATGGCTTTTGTTATTTTCAAATGAAATGTAGACTTTTTCATTCCTTGTGTAACTCCGTAAAGAGAGCATATAAAATTCAATAAATTTTTACTACTATGCTCTTTCTTTTGGCGAAAGTTTTGAATTTTGAAGTTGCTTTTTATTTTTATAAAGCGGAGGCGATTTAACATAAATCTCATAGGCACTCAGGCCATGGGTTCGTTGTACAGTCTCCCATTTCATCTCATTTCTTTAACAGACCCGGTCCCTTTAAAGTTCACAAAGATTGTCATTGGACATGTGGCTATGTCTCCTATTTCCACAATGTGTCTTCTCAGATAGCTCAGCCTTGTTCCCAAAAGGGTGGGACATCGGTGAATTGAAGTCTCTTCATCCACTTCTGTTGATGTTTTCCACTCCCAACAACTGCATGTGTCTCCTGAGATGGCAGTGTCCCGTTAGTCGTCCTAACACTTCCCTCAGTAAGTTTCTGTGCATATTGAGTAGTTTCCTGGCTTGTCTAGGGTCTGGTCTGTTTACGAGTACTTTGGACTATCTCATTCCGGGTATCGTCTCTCATTTCTTTCGAAGCCACTTAATTATTGGAGTATAAACATTTAAGAATGTCCGATACATTTATTTTGACATTGACAGAGCCATTTAATAAATATCAATAGAGATCAATTATAATTATTTATAAACTATAATTCTACGTACCTAGTTTTTGTGCTGTGTTTAATAATATTACGTAATATAGGCATATTAAAGTTTCAAGAATTGAAATGATTAGTCTTAATATAGTTACAATGACTGTTGTGTTTTTATAGACCTGCTTATGATTCAGCGTATTTATTCAAATTCTATTTGCAAGAACTTTGTTAATATTTATGGAAATAATTCCCACTCTTAGTTATTATATTTTCACACTGTAAATTAATGTCAATCGTAAGGGCTTTAAGTTTTGGCCTAGAATTTTCGTAGAATTTAATGCGTAATATGAAGTTCAATTTATCATTATAGAAACCTAGAAGATAACATATTAATTAATAAGGTAACACTAATGTCATTAACGAAATGAAAAGGTTTGACATCGAGTGGAATAGTATAATTAAAACATAGTTCAATCATAGTCGTTTAGCAAACGCCAAAGAAATAAGCAGTATTAATGTTTTATTTGTAATAATTTTAAGGCTAGCAAATTTATGACGTAAATGAAAAAATAAATTATTAAAAAAAAAAGTGATAAAGCGAGAGGTACTATTCAGAATGTTAGTTGAGAGGTAAAAGAGTGTGAATAGATTTTCACACTTATACTGCTGTATGTATGTAAAAGCACAGTGTCTGACACTGTTTTTACTAACCACGACAGTATAGTTTCAAAACTTATGTTAATTATATCGGCACTTATTAAAAAGCACAATTATTAGATATCAATTACCATGGAATTTTTCAAAACATTTTTTAAAAAGAATTTTTTTTTCTCATACTTAATTCCTTAAATAATAAATAATATCGATTTATGTGCTGTATCTAATAAAGAAAAATAGCTTATATGATTCCGACTTGAAAGACAAGTTTTCCGTCTGCCTCATTGGTACTTACTCTCTTCTAGAATATATCTAACAATTGTTGTAAATATATCCATAGTTTATTGATTTCCTAAAATGTGATTCACAGTGTGCTTTTGTTTGTGTCTATAATTTTTTTTTCACCATCAACTGAAGTAATCTGAAGTACACCCCATAACATTTTACAGTCGTCAAATTACTTTTCATGGATGCCAATGTCTTTTAAAAAAAGTTATGTAAGTTAGCAACCAACTGTCTGCGACTGGTTATGTGTCTAAAGCCTCAATGACATTGAGCGAGTTTACAAGCTACTCTCTGGGAAATTCACTATCTGTTATTAAACTCGCTCAGTGTCACTGTATTACTTGCTAACTAGCAGATTGTGGACAATCTACAAAAAAAGTTGAAAGGTGGTCAACTTTACTCGCTACTCGCTCAATACGGCAGCCTACCAACAACTGATTTCGTAACTGTCAGAATTAGTTCGCGCGGGTGCCGTAATTCTCGCTACTTGCTAGCTTGTGGCGCTAGCTGCAAGCTCAAGTTTTTTACAAAATGTCGAACGAATTGGTTCGCGCGAGAGTCGTTATTTTAGCTGCTACTGTCGCTACTGAGCGAGTAGATAGTTTTGTGTCATCATGACAATCTCACTCGCCGATTCACCCACTTTCAAACTTACCGGCTAGTAGCTTGTAAACTCGCTCTATGTAATCGAGGCTTTATACAGCCATTAGCTTATCTTACAGATAAGGATTGTAGGACTGACAGTAATCGCTATAATATAGTCCCTTAAACATTCTTCTTTAAGATGTTGGTCAAAGTGTGTACAAAAAAGCATGGTAAATTTTTATAATTCTGTAAATATTAAGTTTTATATTTTACAATTTGAAAAGTATAAGCGCTATTGAAAAGTTTTGAAAAAAAAAAATTATTTTGAAATCTTCAATTTTTAATTGTTGAAAATGAAAAATATGAAACAGAAAAGACAGTAAAAGATTCAGTTGCATCTGAGAATTGAACCCAAGACGGAGCATTGCTATGACCACCGAGCTAATTTGACCACATCAAATTGTGTCATTTTTAACTGTGATCAATTCCCAGATGTAACCAATTCCTTATCTGTCTGTTCTATTTCACATTTTTAGTTTGAGAGGGGTCAATATTGTCTTCAATGATTATTAATTACAATTTGAGGTTTTACTCTATAACTTATTCCACTATAAAAACTAAGATCTTCAGTTGCCATTTTTTTATCGAAATGTATAAATAAGGTTCTAGTAAATTATTCAGGGAGGAAAAATTTATCCACACAAATTGGTGTTGAATGATCATCACATAATGTAACTTTTTGCCAAAATATAATAATATCTAGTCAAAATGATTCCAAACATAATCATATAATCAATTAATTACTTAAACTGGCATTGTTCAATGAGTTATTTCCCTAGTATACGTAAGATGAACTGTGAAAATGTATGTCCAATTAAATAATAATATTATGTATGTGAGAAAATGAAATATTTGATGTTCATAAATTTGAAAATGTAAACAAATTAATATAAAATAATATGTTCAATGTTGGCAGCTTAAAATATATAAGTGAAATTATAATGTATACATGAGTGTCTATTTAAATAATATTATATCAATGTGTAGCTAAATGTATATTTTTTGGATATATATATTTAAAATGTCATGTTGAATTATTTACGAACGTGGAAAATGTAGAAATTTTGTAAATATTGAAACATGAACTGATTGTCTATTAATAATAAATTATTATAGTTGATAGGGTACAAATTTACTTTTTAAATCGAAAAGATGTGTTAACGTATACAGTATTTTATCAAAGTTGCTTTCGTGCCAAATAAAAGGAAAGATATTTCTTTACTAACGCTTCTCGATGTTGTAATATTATAATCTAAGGTTTGATGGAAGCGTTATTTTAATTGATTTATTATAGATATATCTTCTATCCTATATATTTATAAAAGTTAAGTCTAAACAACAAAGAATTTTATTAAAAAAAACACACACACACTTTGTGATAAACCCAAAGGTGTTACAATGCATCTAGACTTGCTATTGTCTCACAAACTCAAGATAAAATGTGGCAAGTAAGAAACACTCTCAGTCAATTCTTAATTCATCTATTAGGGGCCACCCATAAATTATGTCACACGAATTTCATGATTTTTTGACCCCCCCCTCATCCCTGTCACACATCGTCACATTTGTGAGACCCCTTCTCCCTAGTGTGACGTCACATATTTTGCAATTTTAAATCTAAAATTTTTTTGCATTTTAATCATTTAAATTTTTAGATGTGACGTCACAGAGCTGACGACCCCCCCTCCCCATACATGTATGGGGAGGGGGGGGTAATTATGGATGGCCCCTTATTTATGTAAGACAAAGATAGACATTCAAAGAATTTGTGCGTATGGTCAAAATAAATTATAATTTTAAGGTGTGAAGGGATCAAGTCAGTATCCATGCCATAATAGAGCAACGACAGTTTGCAAATCTCGAAGATTGTTGTTGATACTCGTTACTACTGCTGATTTTGTTACGACTTTATGCGACGCATGACACTTTAGTACTAAAACTACAAAATCGAAAGCACTGTAAATGATGTACTTTTTGCTTGCCACTTTGAGATTTCTACAGCAAGTCTACATATACTGTAACGACATTGATTTTACATACCTCTGTGATGACACAAGTTGTTACATGTCTTTCTCACTTATGTAATTATTCACAAAATAAACTTATATTATTTCCTCCAGTGGAGTGTATTTAAGTGGACAGTCCCAAAATCTACTAAAAGAAATAAACAGTTTATGCTTTGTCTACGCCAAAATGAATGAATTCTTTTACATAAAAGCAATTAACATTTGCAGATATACAATATAAAAATTTATTCCGGATTATTTTCAAACGACATGTGTCTGCTCAGTGCCATATTCATGACTTGTCCATGAACACTTTCTTCGTACAAATTTTGTATTATATTATCTGGGTAGCGAGATTTCAGTACACGTAAAAAATATCAGTCCCCACTATCGAAGAAGTGCTTGAGCCGCCATTGATTTCCACAATACTCCACAAAAACCAATCCACAACTTTCACTAACTGCACTTTACATAATTTTTTTCTCATATTGCAATTTCCCCCAATAATTTTCCAGTCCATAGAGACTCCTTTGCTTTGGCTTGGTACAGTTCAAAAAGAGAATACACTAAAATATCAAAGAAAATATTGCCATTAATAAAAATTATTTATTGTAATAATTATGTAGGTATTACAACTTGGCATTAATCTCTCACAAAAATGAGGCTGTACATAAGTATTTAATATTATCTGGTTCAAGGCAAAAAAAAATACAAATATCGTTTAACAATCCCTACTTGTGTTGTTCACACATTTATAAAATCATTTTGAAAGACCTCTGAATAGCACCCCATTATCGAATCAGGTAGGTACCTAACTACATTACTAGCCATAAAACATTGTGAAGGGCGATATTTTTTAATACTTGGTATAAATAATAAATTATTCATACATCCAAAAGTAGCAAGAAATTATATATTTATGGAATTACATAATTAAGCCAACATATTGAGAAATAATGGTCCAAATGTAATTATTGTATTCATCTCAATATCAAACAAATGTGAAAATAACAAGTCTAATGAAGACTTGCATACAAATGCAGTTTCCTTGAATCTCTGACGATACACAGTATAATCTCCGTAATCCAAACCCACTGTAAACTGAATCATCGGGTGATAAAATTGGGGTGGGTGGTTGGAAAACACAAGATAATTAAAAATTGAAGAAAAAAAGTGTAATTTTAAAGAGAACTGATAGTAGAAAGGTTGTAAGAAGTTAGCGATGGAATATAACATTAGTAAATCCACAGAATCAGATTTCAAAGGTAAACAGAATAAAATTTTCGATCTTCTTTCTTTCAATAATTTTTTTTTAAAAGTTTAAACAAAACCAAATGCTCAGATCGAAAAAAAAATTATTAGGTTCTCCTTGATGCAGATTTACTAGATTCCCTCTTTTACTGTTAGTTTCCCGACACCGTGTATACTGTCGAAATTATTGAACATATTTCCCTTAATAAACGGAGGGGCGTAATGGGATAGGATGGGGCGGGATGGGATGGGTTTCTATGGGTCTCCTACCGCCCCCTGAAAGTCTGAAACGCCTCCTAATTTTCTTTTGGTCTTTTACCACCCCCCTGGAAGTCTGAAACGCCCACAAGGGGGCATTATTGCCCACGTTGAGAACCTAAGGTGTAAACTGTTCAGTAAATGTCACTAATGTTTCAAATATCGCTGTTTTCGTGTGTGTGGGTTTTTGGACCATAGTTGTGGAATAGACATAATACAAGAAATCCCAGTGCAAAAATCACGATTTAATTTTATCTCATTCTAAGTTTTGACTCATAAAAAGTGTAGGAGAAAACGGGAAACAGTATTTGTAAGTGAAGGCCCACTTCTTTATCTGTGGCCAGATTTCTTCAAATATCTATCTACATGTACAAGGTAAACTATGTTTATATTCTAATCAATCTCTTTAAGTTACAAACTAATATTATGTAATATAATAACTGTGTGCTTTTATTTCAAACAATGTAAGAACTAAGAAGACAAAGAATAAAGTGCATTATAAATAATGATTTTGTCTTTTATTGGTCACACTGTAGTTTGCTAATCACTCTGATTACTGGTCACACTTTCTTTTTCTGTCCATTTCAATTACTTTAGTGGCCAATCACCAGCCAATTAATTTGAAATAATATATATGTAGTATATTTGAGGCACATACCAGAGTGGAAGATACTCTCAGTATCGCCCTGGTGTAAGACCACCAATCAGAATTGAAACGTTGCTTGAAATGGTGTTTAGTGACCAGATCTGAATAGCCAGGTACTTCCCCACCTTCCTCTTTCCTAACTCCTTCCCCTCCCCACTACCTTCAGCATCACATCATACCCCAATTGGGGATGCCATAGTCTCACTGGCTCCAGATGGGAGCAGTTGGGACTCTTTTGCGGTATTCATATATAAAAAAAAGCTTTCGATTCTTTTAAATAAGAAAAAGAAACAACAATAATTTTATGCAAAACTTTTTTTGTATTATTTATTAGATAATAAAAAATATTTGATGAAACATAATTTACGTCTAAGCAATATATATTATCAAATTGTACAAAAAAATAATAATTTTTCTATTTTTCTAAAATCGTTAGTTTATGTACCTGTATCTATTTTAAATATCTACACAATCTGCTAGTTAGTTAGTAATACGATTACACTGAGCGAGTTTACTAGCAGATAGTGAATTCTTCGGCTAGTAGCTTGTAAACTCGCTCAATGTAATCGAGGCCTTACTAAAAATGACCTAAATTTTTACAAACCAACAAAAAACTTACAACAAACATGTGGTGGTTTTTTTCCAACAGATCACTTTTGCAGACACTGGTAGTTTATCAATCACTGGTAACCAATTAATAGGACACAATGTTTTACAGATCTCTCATAACAAATAATAGTGGTATTTTATTAATCACTAACAACAAATGACATGGGGTAGCAATCTAAATTCTTAAGGTTTACAACGGCAATCGTTTGAGTGGCTGCAAATGAAGGTACGCAGACTAAACGCACTTTCTGACCCTCAGATCCTAAAATCAAAAAAAAATTCACATCATTGTACTGACATAATAAATTCAATGAAACTCAACTGGCGTACCCTTTTTTTAGCATACCCAATATCATGCTGTCTCAGTCATACAAGGTTGTCTCTTTCAAGCATTTAGACATACATACCCATAAAGTAACTTTCCTAACTCAGAAACTCGCCAGGCCACCACTAACAAAATACATATAACTTTTAGACCTTCATGGTTGTGATACACCTAGCTTTAAAAACGCCAGCATCATTTGGCTTGGCCTATTTCAGCACAACGCTCGCCATACATTCCCAGTGGGAATGGGGTATGTCACAAGTGTAATGTACTCAGTAAAACATAAGAAGTATTGCTGGAAAACTACTGTATATTTTATTCATACCCTCTTTGAGTCATTGTTATGAAAATTATTTGTACCTAAAATGACTTTCCTACCAAACCGTACGTAGGTACGGTCTTAATTTATTATTTTTTTAATCACCCGATTGTCTATGGGATATTACACGGGCAACAATCAGTTTTTCCGCGCTGTGGCCACTTCCTGTCAGGGCCTCGACTGGGCAAGAGACCTTGATGAGACGTCATTGAAAAGTGCCATGATTAAATTTTAAAATGAAGTGTGTTGTGATCTAGTAACACGTAATATAATATCCATCTGCGGTCGCGGACCCGAAATTGCTACAGTTTGCGCAAAAGTGTTTTCGCAGGACGCAATGTTTTCTTAACTGCGTGATTCGTGGGCCGGTCGGCCATAACTGAGAAAGAAGATAATTCATGTGTATTTCTGGTTAATTCCACGCCCTGGACGCCACGCCAAACTTGTGGGGGCATCCGCACTCCTCCAGTCCCTCATCAGCCCTGTGGGGGCATTCTACGGGCATCGGGCTGAGACATCGCCATCCGGAGAGCTGGATTGACCAAACATGCTTTTCTCGGCGTTAATGATCAAACCATGTTCCTCAAGACGTTTGAAGACCATTTCGAGATGTTCCATGTGTTTGTTTTCGTCCTCGGATGCAATCATTATGTCATCGATATATGCAAAACAAAATTCCAAGCCATTCAGTACTTGGTTTATAACGCGTTGAAACGTCTGTGCCGCGTTACAAAGCCCAAACTGTAGCTGTGTGAACTCAAAGAGACCAAATGGTGTTATGATGGCGGTCTTTGGAATGTCGCTTACACTAATGGGAATTTGGTGGTATGCACGAACCAAATCTATAGTGCTAAAAATGTTGGCTTTAGACAGCTTGTGAGCGAAATCGTTCAGTTGAGGAATCGGGTAACGGTCTGGAATCGTCTGAGAATTGAGCCTGCGATAGTCTCCGCAAGGTCTCCAACTGCCGTCCGATTTTTGTACCATATGTAAAGGGCTTGCCCAACAGCTTTTCGATGGTCTACAAATTCCTTGCTGTACCATAAGAGCGAATTCCTTCTTTGCTGCCTCTAGCATTTGTGGTGTCATTCTTCTGGCTTTAGCTGAAGTGGGCGGTCCAGTTGTTTCAATACAGTGGGCCACAGAGTGTTTCACTTCTACTTCTCGATTGAAAGGTCGTGTAATTGCAGGGTATCGTTGTAGACATTGGTGGTATTTGCTTGTATTGTTAACCGTAGATACACCAGTACTTGCATAGTGAATGCGCTGTCCCGTTGAAGTTAGCCCCGTCGTTGCGTCAATGAGTCTCTCTTTCCGAAGGTCCACAAGAAGATTAAAATTTTCTAAAAAATCTGCCCCCAAAATTGCACGCTCAACCTCAGCTATGACAAATGTCCATGGAAATGTTCGACGCAATCCGAAGTTAACCATCATTCGGCGTAATCCGTGCGTCCTGATAGGAGTACCATTTGCCGCGTAGAGTGCCACATTTGGCTCGTGTTGTTCAAATGTTCGCGGTGTTTTGAATTTGTTGGGAATTACAGATACTTCCGCCCCGGAATCTATCAAAAAGTTTATATTGTTTTGCCGGTCCCAGATGTGCAACCTTTTTCCAATTTGCTCTATGTAAGTTGCATCGACACAGAGCTTCTTTAGTTTTCCGCCCTCTTTGTCGTCGGCGGCCAATCACAGGGTGCGATGCACTTTTTTGCAAGTTTTCCGAACTTGTAATGATACCAGCATCGTTCGTAAGCTTTTTTTGTTTGATATCTGTTACGCGATGGTGACCTTGTTCGCCTCTGTTTATTAATTTCCAATAATTCTCCATCACTTATTTTAGTTGAACCGGATGAACTAGGAAAACCTTCTACGTGGCATACTTCATTGTTGCTATAGACGTCTGCCATTTTATCGGCGATTTCTGCCAGCTTGTCCAAGTCCTGATCAGCCGATACCATCAGTGTAGCTTGCATGTTGTTGGGCAGCCGTTGTAACCACAGCGTCCTGAAGAGTTCCGTGTTGATGATGGTGGGTCCTGCCAGTTCTTTCATCTGACGTAATAGCTGGGACGGTGTATTATCTCCAAGCTGAAGACCGTATATGAGCTTGGTAGTTTTTTTCCGTTCGGACTCTGTAAACCTAGTCACTAATGCCGATCTTAACGTTGCATACATATCCCTTGTGGGTGGGTTCAAGACGATGTCACTAACCATGGTTAGCGTAACCAGGCAGCTTACGATGGAGTAATATTTAGTTGCATCGGAACTAATGCCGGCTATGATGAATTGCGCTTCAATTTGTGCCAGCCAAAGTTGACATTTATCTCTCCAAAATGGCGGCATTCGAACTCCCACTTTTGCAACCTGATGACTAGTGCCCTGGTCCGTCATGTCTTCTTCGTTCTTTTGCTGTGTGTTAGCCATTAATTCGCTTGATGTGCGGTCTCAAATAAATGTATAATTTATACTAAAAATATTATTTGAAATCGATTGACTCCGCGACGTATTTATTTGCGAAAATAAAATTACGTTATTGAAATGCCAAGTGGTACCTACTGTATACTAGCAATCTAGTGACAGAACCCTACGTGAGGAACTAATTGACAGCGATATCGAAAAGCGAAACTTGTTATTCCGTCTATTAAAATACCGGCGCTCGAGAACACGAAATGCTCTTTTCTAGAGGCAAATTTTTATTCATCTAGGCTCGGCTTCTTGTCTGTCCGGGTTTCGATTACGCGAATACAATATTAATTTCAGGATGTAGGTACGCTGTCAAATAATAATCGATGGCGAGTGATTTTAATTTCGCGTGTTTTTATCGGGGTCACCAAATTTATGGGAGTTGTTTCCAACTCTCATAATATTAAATGCAATGAATAGGGTTCTGTTTCAATTAAAAAGAAGATTGGCACTCACTTGGATTTATTGATTACAAAGATTACTAATTGACAATTAATAGAGTTGTTAATAGTTGCGCGGACTGTCACGGAGCTGGTCCAGCTTAGGCCCGAGCTACCGACAAGATGCCCGCATGGATCCCTTTCAAGAAGATAATTCCGCTTCGTTCGCGACATAATAATAGATAGCCAATTTCAGTATGGTCTGTTGTGGGGGTAAGAAATTCTAACATTGTTTTGTGTAACAGGGTTAAAATTAGTCAGTTACTAGCTGAAGTCCCCGGCAATGCCCGGGCTTTACACATTGTTTTCGAAATCAAATTTGTATTATGGTAACAGTGCAATATACGCTCTTTTTTTTGTTTCTCAAGAAACTTGATCTTTGATTTGTAAAAAATACCCCAGATATCAAGGTAAAATTACCCTTTCCCCACGGCGCTGAGATTGCATCTCAATCTGAGCTATGCCCGGTGAGCGGCAAAACTAACCTCCAAAATGTAAGTATTCACAGTATTAAATCTGAATGTAACATCATTAACAAGAATTATTTACACAAAACAGTCAAATCCGCTTATTTAGTACCCAGATTTATCGGGACCATCGGTTATTACAGAATTAAAAAACAAAGAAACTAATGCTAATTTACTTCAATTATCTGGGATTTCATTTCGGTTAATTGGGACAAATTCAGATCTGAAGTCGCTGCAAAACAAATTTTAGTTAAGAAGAGCGGGTGTGTGGTATGCAGCGCGGATGAGGGGAGGGAATACGCCGCACTACAGATGTTCCAAGTTCATTCGGCAGTAATTCGGTAGACTTCGCCCACGCTGACTTTTTGCCGTCCGCCAACATTCATCAATGTAAAGTTTTTCAGTTCTGATGGTTCATGACTTTTTTGAAAGTTTTTTTTTCTCAAATCCAAAAAAAAAATCTTCCACATGTCATTACTAGTCACTCAGCCGAGTAGCCGCCCAACCCTTCACTACCTTAACTGTCCAATACCTACTGACTTTTTATGTTTTAATGTTAAAAAAAAAACATCAAAAACGTCACAAAAATTTATATGCAATATCAAAATAATTTCAGGGTTCACTGGTTAAAGTAAGTTAAGTACGTCCCTATCACCCTGTATACATTTTTTACCTACCTTAAATTTTGCTTATTGGGACAAAATGTTTAGGCCCGACGTGTCCCAATTATGCAGATTTGACTGTATAATATCTTAATATTAATTTATAATACACACCTTCATAAAGCTTTGTGCTGAAGGCCTCTGTATTGCCGGCGAAGAACACATCGGGGCAGTTCTCCAGTATAAAGGGGTCGGCTCCGTCAGATGGGGTGCAGGGCAGCGTGTCGGGGGCAGTGGGCGCCAGGTGCCCCCAGGACAGCGTCGCCTGCAGCGCCTCCATGGACGAGGATAGCGAGGAGTAGCGGAGGACGTCGGCCACGGGCTGACCAGAGCTGCCGTAGATTATTCGACCTTGAATAGGAAAAGCAGATTGCATTATCGCAAAGAAGTTATCACAAACTGTTTCTATAAAAAATCACCCAAGGGCGTTGAAAATAGACTGTTTAAATATGTATTTCATTTATAATTAAATGACCAACAAATATTTCTCATAACTTACCACCAATATCACACTCGTACGGATTGGGGACTCCATTGAAAGATTTCATTTCAACTGCTTTTGGAAACATACCTGGGATTAAAAATAAAGAAATATTATAATTTATAAGTATCCACATTAATCAATATATTTTATAAAAGAAAGTGTACAATAATGTGTGTGCCGCTAAAACTTAGAAAAGAGTCCCGGTACGAACAAGGGTTATACGGTGTGGTAGCCCTCTGTCCCCCATCCATGAAGAAGGTTTCCGTTTTTACTTGAAGAGCGAGCTTTTGAAGATATTTGGGCTGGAAGTTTTACCCTCCAGAAATTTCTAGAACAGTCCAGAACCTTTGAGAACATTCAAGAGCATTCTGGAATGTTGTGGAATGTTCGGGAATAGTCTGGAACATTCGGAAATATCCCGGAATATCCCAGATCATTGTGGAACATTCCAAAACACTCTCGAATGTTGTGGAATATTCTGGAACATTGTGGACCATTCAAAGTATTTTTTGTATGGGTGGGGCTACCCATTGGTAGGGATATACAAAGCAAGATCCGTCGTGGGTTCGAACGTCAGTTCAATCTCATATCAACTCCCTGAGCGAAGCCGGACACCCCAGCTAGTATAATGTAAATAAAAGTGTCTGTGGGTGGCTTTGTGTGTATATTCCGAGTTGATGAAATTTTGCACACTTGACCTTCAGAAAAAAAGGAAGATCACTACATGAAATTGCGAAAAACCACCCCTGTCACCTTTTCACACTCCTTATAACAAAATTTTTAAACTTTTTGATGAAATTTTCTACACCAGAAGTTCAAAATAAGAGGAAAATTACTGTCTACATATATTCGAAAAACTCTGCGTAAAGCTGCTCCGGGACTTCTGTTAGTGTTTTTATAAAAATATTGAGAAATTTGACCAATTTAATAAATTTTGAGTGCAAATTTTACACAAATGAAAAAATAAATGTGTAATAAATGTTTTTTTTTAATCTGAAAAATGGCTGAAACAGGTTAAAACTTACAATAGTGCATTGGATTCTGTGGCAGCATGATGTTGGTGGGGTCGTACTCCCCGGGCATCAGGTCCACGTCGATACTCTGGCACAGCTCCCCGAGGACAGTGTCCAGCTTCTGTAGGGCACACAGCGAGTCGAAACCAGCACCCGCAAAGCCCGTGCTCACTGTGTTGATGATGGAGCCACCGCTGGAATCCGCTGGGAGACCGCTTATGGAATTTCCTGAAAAAGATAATGATTTTCGTATTAACTAACTGTAGTGTTATTTAATGCCAGTGATTAAGAATACTTGAATTGTGTTTGGAAACTTCTAAATAATATCGAGGTTCTATTTAAGTTTATCGTAATGTTTACAATGAATATTTAATTGGAAAAGACGTCCTTTCTGAAGCAGGCTTTAAGTTATTCTGCATTGATGAAGTCCAACCGTCTTAGGCTATTACCACAGCCGTTCGTACATTAGACAAGAACGATGATAGACGATACTCTTCTAAGATACTTCTTAACCGACATATGTTGAGACATCACAAAACTACTTATAACTCACCATACTAACAACATCTGTTGAAGGATTTGAAACTGCTTGACTAATCCTATTTACCACAGTAATGACAGACTCTTAGTCCTGAAGAGATGGCTTAACACTTCCCAATCAAAGAGCAAATGCATACCCATAGAAACTCGTAGAAAGTGATTATTAACGGGACACTGCTAACTCGGGAGATATTCCCAACTGTTGGGAACG
The DNA here is from genome assembly GCA_936435175.1 of Glyphotaelius pellucidus. NCBI lineage: Eukaryota > Metazoa > Arthropoda > Insecta > Trichoptera > Limnephilidae > Glyphotaelius > Glyphotaelius pellucidus. The sequence goes on from OW386544.1 coordinate 30,486,956, forward strand.
CAAAGCATCAGTGCCTGAAACAATGGCGGTTCGTTAACTAAATCAGGGGTCTTCAAACTACGGCCTGCAGGCCGTGTTGTACCACCATTCCGGTCTGCCATAGTTTATTTTGATTACATTGTAAAATTTACAATGAAAGTAAATCATACAATGATGTTTTTATTTAACCACTCCAACCCGTAAGCATGTTTACATGACAAAATAACAATAGCAGTCAAGTACAATAAGAGTGTTTTCACGCTAATGTGTGTGTTCCCACAGAAATCGTTACAACTCTGTTATTGTTCTAGTGACAATCCTAAAACAAAAATTAGAAGATCCATATTGAATCAAGCTTAACATCTTTATTCAAAGTTGTCTGTAGAAGCACATAAAAAAGACTTATTTGTAGAAACAGTTTTCACCCGCCAGATCGCCTACGTGCTGTTAGACATTGTTAATTTTTTATTAAATATTATTTTATGAAAGGGTAAAAAAGTGAGGTGACAAAATTGTCTATTATACATTTATACAATAGAATAAGTGTTTTTTTTTTACATAATCGGTGATTTTAGTATCGTTTTTACAATTTTTTGATGTTTGCATTCTAAATTTTAATATTGACAAATGTTAATATTTATTTGTAATATGTATAACAATTTGAAAGCTTATTTCATAACCTTTCAAAAACAGTTTTTAGTATTCGGCTAAATGCAGAAATGTTTCATTTATAGAGATTTACACCCGTATTCAGAGTCGATACTTTAGTTCAAGGAGTCTTCCTTTCCTTTAAAAAACATAGTTTTGTATTCAGAGACGCTACTCAGGTCGGTGTGACGTCACTTTATAAGGAAGCTACCTTCCTTAAGATTTCTAAAATATTTGTATTCAGAGACAGCTCTACGAAAGTCTCTACGACACTGCGCACGCGCATTCTTGCTTACCTTGACTTTTAACTGTCAAAACTCAAGGTTGGTCAGAAGGGTACCTTTGCTTTTCAAAGTCGGTGATTTGTTCCCAATCATTGCTGTTAAAGACGTAAAACAACGGAGATGGATATTATTGTGGAAATGATTAATGAGTTTTTGAATTTCGCCGCTCATAACACACGATTTTTCGAGCCCAGGGTTCGTAGAAAATGTTTTAACATGCATTTTCTACGAAGCTTGGGGACAGCCAATTTAAAGAACGATATCAGCTAGAAAAGATAACAGTGATGCATCTTGTAATTCCTCTCTTATTTCCATATTACGCTTTAATAAATAATATGGCGGGATATTTGTTTATAAGTCTAATATACATTGTTTATCATTAAGCAATTCACAATCTCGAATTTATTGTTGAAATGCGATGCGAAACAAATGTCAACGGAGCATAAATAAACCAATACGCAGACTTTTGACAGGCCGGTGTTATTTTTAACTTTTGAGTTTTTGAATTTTGAATTTTAAACACACAGCTTGTCACAAAACGGGGTACATTGTTCCAATAGAAGCGCTACATCGACAATTTTCGGATGACGTCACAACTTTTTTCGGCGTAGACATAAAGGTCTCTTAGGAAAGGAAGCTCAAAGTGTGGACTCTGCATAGAGGCGTTAAAGGTAAGGACGGTTCCTTCCTTTACTAAGGTAAGGTCGAGCCTTTACTTAGACAAAATTAAGGAGCGACTCTGAATACAAGTGTGAATTGCGAAGCGGAAATAACCAAAGTTTTCATAAATCTGACAGTTCATTTAGGACAAAAAAACTTGCACAATCGCAAAATACCTGAGTGGTTAACAACCAATTAAGAAACACAATAACTGATGTACATAATGAAATTGAACATTTAAACGTAAATGATATTTGTGTGATATTTCATTTGAAGTTTGAAAATGCCAAGTGGCATTTCATTTCTCTGGGGTTACTTACTGTGACTTCAAAGTAAAAATTAATACATAAGGATATAGCATTGTAGTACCAGCAATGATGAGCCGCACCACTTTAGAGACCCCTTGTCGTTGCTGACAGCCGCCCACCATTCCCGTCAGCCAGTCCACAAACAACTGGATGGGGAAGCAGTTGTCCTTAATGGAGGACAGATTCAGACCAGAGACTATCACAATAAACCTGGAATCATAAATTCATACGTTAAAGTGTGTTATGTTTCAAATGGTAGTTCCGTAAACAGAAGATCTCGCCTCCAAAAAAGTACATTTCTAATTTTCTATTATTCAATATTTAAAAATCCCAATTTTGTCTGAAATCATAATATTTGTAAGTAGGCGCTTAAATACCTACCTACGTAATTATGCACCACATATTTAAGATAACATTTTTTTTATTTCAAATGAGGAATTATACAATTTTACCAAAGAAAAGTCTTAAGCCTCGATGACATTGAGCGAGTTTACAAGCTACTGTCCGGGAAATTCACATTCAATTTAATAAATCATTCATTTCGTAGAATTGGCAATAATATTTTTCTTATAATTTTTCCCCGATATTTGTGTTCCAAGCTTTGTATGCAGCCAGCCGCCATTTAATTTCTTCAAAATTGCGAGTGGTTCTATGATTTTGGCAGTAACCCTGCACGTCCCTGATTGCTTTGAGGACTATCATATTAAATTATTTTATTAGTTTATAGTATATATGTATGTAAAAAACCAAAATTATTAATGTTCGATTTATGAATAATATGTTTATTTGTAACTTTATGAAAAAAAAACTTACAAAAAAAGAAAAGAAGAAGAATGTTTGTATCCTTATATACACATATTTTAATAGTTTTAAAAATTTTATTTTTAGGTTTTTCTTTACCTCAATCTAATATGTAAACAAATTAAAAGAAATTAATTCATTTGAATATATGGTTCAAAAGTTACAATAGATTTAGTACATCAATGCAGGTTTTCAATTTTTGGTACAAAATTAATTCAGTGGTGAAGGCCAGTTTTTTAGCTCATTAATTCTGTGGCCAATGGGTTAATGTAAAAAAAATAATAATAACCATTAAAATTGAGCCTAATAGGCGTTCTTTAATGACTATCCATTTGATGTATTATTTTGATATTTGTACGCGATGACATTCGATTCGCAAATTTTCGCAAGCGTGCCGTCATCTCTGGCAACGGCGACGGCTCGGATGACGGCTTACGATGATTGCTACTACTTTTAAGAGTTGGTGTCTTAACATGGGCACAGTATTAGAGTGCTACGGAAAACGGCATTTAAGAAAACCGTCTAAATGTGTTGTATACGCCCGACTTAACACGCGTAACGCTGCCACAAAAGATACAGAATTACCCTCCTGAGATTTTCAATACATTCAATATAAAATAAAACATATTATATAACCTATCTTCCTTATAGGAAACTGGACTCTTCTGGGGGTGGCAGTCTGCCCAGCAGACATCTTTAATTTTGAATGTTCCATCTCCATCTTCGTAACCTATTTAACCACAAAAACAATTAGAAAAATGTTTACTACATAAATAAAAATATTAACACATCTTGCCAGCTACGGGCACATAAATGTGCGCGAATAAACCGTAACCTCAGCACTAGACGCATATACATGCGTCTCATCTGGCCTGATGAAGGACACTGTAACGCTGTTCGAAACGTTGGCTAAAGGAGGAGCGCAACACGGCATAACACCCCAAAAATAAATAACAAAAAAGCTTACACATGCATTCATTTTCATAGAAAATGTATGAATGTCATGAACAGTGCCACGTATAACCGTTATCCTATAAACATAGAGAAAGTGGTGAAAGTGTTAAAGTGCATATTACTGTCAAAACAATAAATTTTAATTTAACATAATTATTATTTTATTAGTGGCAGGATTTAAAACACGTGTATGAAAAATTCTGCCTAAATTGAATGGTTTTGTTTAGATTTTTATTGGTCTAAAATTATTTTGTATGATTATTGATGCTATGTGATGGTAGGACCTTTTCTTAATGAATGATTTCAAATTATTCATGTTTTAAGTATTTTTAAAAGAGAGTGGATTTTGGATCTATAATACAGTGGCATGACTTTGTTTTTCACACAAATCTACAGTTTTATTCCAAGATTGATGAAATTTTGCACACTTGACCTTCAAAACAGGAGGAAGATGACCGACTACATGAAAATTCGAAAAAACCACCCCTCATCCCCTTTTACCGTCCCGTAAAGCAGAATGCTGATACATCAAGATGAAATTTTGCATATTTGAAATTCTTTTTTTTACATTAGCTCCATGCAGGAGGCCCTGAGGAAAATAATTTCCCTCAAGGGAAAAGGAAGAGGAATTTCTGGAAAGGAATTAGGTATGAGGAGTGAATCCATCCCTTCAACTGCGGTGCAAGGCGATGGGTCTGGCTGAGGGATTCTGGCTGGAGAGGTCAAAAGCCATCGTCGAGCCGTTTTCTCACCCTTCAAAGGAGAATGTTGGTAATTTTTGATGAAATCTTATACATTCAAAACTAGACACTTAACATTAACACATACACTTAACATTCAAAATAAGAGAAAAATTACAGTCTACGTCTGATTTCGAAGAACTCTGCGTAAAGCCTGGGCAACACTGGGGACTTCAGCTAATTCAATACAAATTTAATAAATAATTTAATGTACAAGAATGAAACTGAAAGGAAAATGCACAAAAACCAAAATAATGTGAGGGCAATAATGTAGCACACAATTAGCAAATTTCCACAAAATAAATTAATTAAAAAAATGAACATGTAAGAAGGTTTAAAACGCAAATACATTTATCATATTTAAGCTTTACAAATACATCCCAAGTAAGAAATATAATAAAATAAAGACAGCTCTATTGTAACCTCTCCTTCATTCTTATAAATGGTGCATGTAACAGAAAGAGAGATTACAAGGAAGCTTTCAGCAGCAGGACAATAACGTGTTGGTTGTCCGATTGATGAAAGTGGCCGTTGATGCTGTAAATGATTTAGAACACAAAGCAAAAAGGGTGGAATCATGGGTGGAATTAATGGATACAAAACAACATTGATTACACGTTGCAACATGAAACGTAGTGCATGATTCCATAGACAAATATTATTTGTAGAACTTACAGTTAGTTCCTGTCCAGTTGAAAAGTTCAATTCATGTTGGCATGAAAAGTATCAACACAGTTACATAATAATATTATTCAAATCCAATTTAAAATCATATTTTAAAAAGATAAAAAATATATTCAAGGGCCTACCTACATAAATATACGCGTGTAACAGCACGTTTCCGGATGATTTTAACCAGAGATTCCCGGGCATATTTGGAGTTAAAAATGTACAGGTCATTTTGCTGCCCAATGATATTTTTTTCAATTAAAAACACAAATTTGTATTTTTCCAAATCAACTTGCCATTGGGTAGTCGAGTACAGCCTAGCGGGTCACGATTTAAGCAGTCCGTCTCTTTCCATCAGCACAATAATAGACGAGATAAAGCGCGTATCATGTGATCCGTCGTAATGTAATAGAATTTCGTAGCAGTGTAATAGAATTTTTTATTTTTTTAATTGAAAAAAAATTATCATACAGCAAAATTAAATCTACATTTTTACTACAAATATCAATCGCCCAGTTGATGAGTCAGACTTCTCTAAATAAAATTTTAAGAAAATGAGTAAAGCAAAATTCGAATGGTCACCATAAATAAAATATTAATATACGTTTTACATATTAAATACGCTATAAAATAACATTGGGAGGCATTTTAGTTCGATATATTAGTAACTAACTAACTAACCATCACGCTGTTTCCCCACAGGGGTAGGCAGAGAGGATGGACCGCCAAACAACACTCCTTGTCTCGTTTACATTCAAACATGCTCTTCTATTATTCTGACTCTTGGCATGGCCCGACTCAAGTATCAGATTCACTTGGGTGTGCCATGTCTTTCTTGGGCGTCTTTGACTTCTTCGACTTCTTCTACCATTCACATTTGCGTTGTATATTCTCCTTGCACTCCTTTCCTCATTAATTCATTCTAAATGCCCAAACCACCTGAGGGCCCCTTTCTTAATTTTACTCACTACGCTTACATCAGCCTTGCATTCTTTACGGATCTTGCTACATTAGGGGCCATCCATAAATTACGTCACACCTTAAGGGGGGGGAGTAGAGAGTGTGTCATTGGGTGACAAGGGGTATGGGGGGGTCATCAGCTCTGTGACGTCACATGTAAAAATCTAAATTATTAAAACGCAACAAATTTTTAGATGTAAAATTGTAAAATATGTGATGTCACACTAGGGAGGAAGGGGTCCCACAAATGTGACGATGTGTGACAGGGACGGGGGGGGGGGGGTTAAAAAATCATGAAATTCGTGTGATGTAATTTATGGACGGCCTCTTAAATGACAATTTTAAATACCAAGAAACCATTAAAATTTGTACAATATAGATTACAACTTATTCTTCATTATAATTGATTTGGTGGTGATTATGAGTAATCTGAGTACTGTACCAGAGAGAGGGTACACTTTTACATAAAACTGCATACTGAGCTCAAATTTCGATTTTTCTGAGATTTCTGACTAACTGGACGATCGATCTGGCTCAGGAATCAGTGGTTAAAATCCTTCAGGTTTGTGAAAAATAATTAAGGTTAAAAATAAAAATTAATTGGCTGATTAGTAGCCGAGTAGACAAAGATGTGGGATTCCCATTGCGGCGTCGGGCATTTGCTTGCTAGTCCTCCATCGTTGAACAAGCAACATTTTCCTCTTTCAATGATGGAAGTATGAGGAATTCAAATATTATCAGAGTATTCATAACCCGGGAATGACAGACTCTCCATTCTAAGAGAATTAGAGAAATACTTATGAAAATGGAATGGAGTATTACCTAAAACAGCGCACACAACGCCAGTTACTAATTTATGGACGTTTATGATATCACCGACCAATCGAATCCTTTGTAATTCATCCTCAAGAATTAGTTTATCAGTATCACTCACGAAGTTCTTTCTGAAATACATAAATAAACAATAGTGTTATATTTTTACATATTCGTTTAAGTTGGGATTCAAATACATTATAGTACATGATATCTAGAGAGTCTAGTATAAGTAAAGTATTTTTTTAACCCGAGGATAATTTGTTCGCTTTTGGGAACAGCTTGCATAGGTCTCTTAGAAATCGTTGTACCTCCCTTATTGTCATGGTGAGAAAAATGATCTACACGGTTTTCGAAAGAAAAAACGAATTCGACGAATATGAAAAAGAATTTAGAAGTTAACCACAGAAAAATTAAAATTTGCATCTCTATGAAACCAAATTTTCCGACAGCAATTTCAGAAAAATGTATGAAAGTTTGTGAATTTTCATAATTTCATTATGAAGCAGCAAAACATGAGGTGACAATAATGTTTAAAAAATGTACGAGTTTTTCTTTAACATTTAAAGCTTATTTCATCACCTTTTAAAAACAGTTTTTAGTTTTCCAATAAATTCATAAATATTTCATTTATTTGGATTTTATTACAAAACGGAAATTTTCCGACCTTCTGACAAAATACGCCTGAGGGGTTAAGTACCTATCGGGACATAGATATATAGATCACACAAACACGTATTATTCGTAAAAAGAATAAGGTATGTGTGCCATTCCATAAGCAATAAATTAGTATTTTGTATTTTGGATGCTCTTGCTAAATATGCATTTTGCATTCAAAGACCTAGGCAGGAGAAAGTGAATACGCATGTGAGAAATTAGAATATTTTGCAGCTTTTTGGACACTGGGTACAAGATAGCATCCAAACTGTTGCTGGTATGTGTGCATATGATTCATAAATATTCAAACATTGGAAATGTATGTATTACTCTGCATATGTTTACGTGCTGTGCGTTTACGTGATTTATAAACAATCGAGCATTGAAAAATATGTATCGTATGGCTCCGTGCGTTGCATTGTATTGATGTTTCGGCTAGAAAAAATAAGTCCGTCACAGCTTTATGACTTAAAATCTAGAACATAAGGATGCAGAGCATCCAGAAGAGCTATTCTCTAAGAGATCGTTCTCCCGCGAGATGTCCTGTCAGATTTGTGTGATTTTCTACAGCCGTTAAATGAATAAATAATCATGCATACTTGCAGGAATTCGTGTTTAAAACGACCCAAACTAAAATACATGACAGCTCACAGCTGAAATTTTGATATCGGCTGATAGAAAAAGCAAATAACAGCCGTAGAAAATCATACAAATCTGACAGCACTTCTCGCGGGAGAACGATCTCTTATCACAAATTTTAAGGAATAGCCTTTCAGAGCATCTATGAATGAGCCCGACCCCAAACCAAATAGAACGAGGAAGAAGATGAGATAAAGAGATTATTAGAACTTTTTATTACCTTTGTGGTTCTGGTAACAGTTGAAGTTCTTCAGAGAGTTGTTTTAATATGCTAGGCTTCAGCTCTTGGTGTTTGAACAGCGTACCAATGATAACGCACGTTTCTTCCTTCTCTTCTTTTAGCTCAAACAGCTTCCTAATGGGGTACTTGTCACCCCATTTCAATTTTACCTTCTTCAGAAGAATTTGACGCATTGTGCCCAGTCGGGCCGCGTAAATATGTGCATATTGCTTAGAGAAATCTTTAGATACATTTGAAAAACGAACGGAAAGATTCTTATAATCACAAATTTCTCTTTCAGGATCGTTTTCAGTTGAAAACTCATCGAATGTTTCCATCTTGAGATCGGTATCTGGTATGATCATTTTTTAATCTGATAAACACGATTACTTAAAGAGCTGGTTCATAAATAAACCAATACCGCTGTATTATTACAACAGATAACAATTTTAAATTAGCGATAACAAATAGTATTGCTGATCAACGCTCAACGTTTTATTTACGGTGAAATACTATAGCTGTCAACTGTCAAACGGATTCGTTCGATTGGTTATTTTTTATAGGAGCCAAATTGCCGCCAAATGAAATGCAAAATTCATAGACAAAGCACTTGATACCATGCGCAAAAACTTAATTCCCCGAAATGAGCTACAAAATTTCCCAGAAATTCCCTAGATAGTTTTACAGGGGAAAATAAAAATTCTCTTACAATGTAAGAAATAAATTTTCTTGTAAATGTTTTTCTTAAAATGGTGCATGTTGATTCAATTTGAAATAATAAAATTATTATTCAACATGTTCATTTTGTTATGTACTTTTTATTCCATGTGTGAAGATAATAAATTTTTATGTAATTTAATAAAGTCAGTGCAAAAGAAACATAGCCTTTTTAATCAAATATTAAGCCATTCCAGAAAAAGTGCCTTGTGTAGTGTGACGATAAAAAAAGGATTTTTCCAGGGTCAAAATTACACAGGGATATTTATGATGAATTCCGTTACGTAAGGTTATTTCTCCCCATATTTAGGGAAACTTCTTCAAACGTTACATCACTCATATCTCTCTTTTGACAAAGTAATATATTTTGACAGACCGCTACATACTACGAAATATATTTATCTCTACCCTCTCAAATAAATTGACAACTAGCTGACAAGAGGCCAAAAATTACAGGCCGGCCTGAATTTGCGAACCTCGGGTTTATGCATTTTTGTAATCTATCAATTTTTGTAATAAATTCTGTTAACTTCTGAGAAATCTGACATCACTAACGCAAGTTCCTAACGTGATTACAACATATTAAAATGGTCAATAAATGTTCTGTTCCGGGTTGTAAGGGAAACTACACAAACAAGCTGAAAGTTCATACATTTGGTTTTCCTAAGAATGAACAATTAAGGAGTAAATGGATTCACGCAATACAACGCCGTGACTTCGTACCATCTAAATATTCCACGGTGAGTCACAATATTTAGGGTAATTTAATAAAAATATTGTTTCTATATCAGACATAACCTCAAAATATTTGGTTCAATGTGGAGCATCATTGCCCTTTTTTAAACTCTGGTGTGGAATTCTTCATAACCTTGCCGGATTTTTTTTCAATTTTTTTTTTGTTCATGGCGGTTATATTTATTTATCATGTGTTTAGCTCGCCAACAAAGTGAATATGTGCCAAATTCGAATGTTAACCACTTGAGCGATGGGAATGTGTAGATGTTCGGCAAGGTTCGTATAAAATGTATTTAACTTACATTTTCTACGAACCTTTGGTGTTCGGTTTCGATTCGGCCATTCGATCTAATAAATATCACACCTTTCATACCTCCAAATATTAATATGGAAAAATATTAACCGCATACTGCGTTTGAAAGCTTATGAATCCCTCTGGGTTTCGCCATGCATTCCTTGTTTAGATTATGTTTTATAAAAATAAATTTAAATCTTTAAATTCTTTAGAGCCTTCGCTCGAGTAGAATAGAGTGCCCTAGTGGAATTGAGAACCCTGGCTAATTAACAACCCTAATTGAGTGCCAATGAAGTACCTTACTTTTATGATGTGGAATCATCTCCTTTTGGAAAATAATTTCTGAAAATCAAACACATAATTTTGTAATAAACACGATGGTATAACTTTGTTTAATTCCACTTTTTATTTTCTTATCCAACTAGTTTCGGTTCAACCTGAACCTTCTTCAAGGAAGAATAAAAATATACTCTATACATAATTTTGTGAAAAATGTGCAGTTGGACCACAGTGCTTTTTCAAAAGTAATATCATTTTTCTTTTCTACTACAGGGTCTTCCAATAGGGACTTCCGAACTTTCACAGTCGATAGCTGATTGTTGAATTGACATCTGTAAAATTGGCTGTCATTTATTCAGTCTGTTTTGCCAAATCACTATGGATGGATACAGCGTTCAACAACATGTGCAAATGATAAAAAAATTCACTTATATTTAAAATTTAATTAATTGTTTAAAATTGTTTAATGATAAAATCTCACGTGGAAGTGAGATGAACTGGCCACCGAGATCGTGCGATTTGACCCGTTAGACTTTTTCTTGTGGGATTTTCTTAAATCGCAGGTCTATGCCAATAAGCCACAAACCACAGCGGCCTTCAAAGCCAACATAACCCAGGCCGTCGGTCAAATTCAGCCTGATTTATGCGCAGAGTTCTGGAAGTAGTAATGGAAAATTGGACATTTCGGTTGCGCGCCGCACAGAAAAGCCGCGATGGACATTTGAACGATTTTATATTTCATACATAATGGCATCGATAGGCCTTTCAAATGAATTAAAAATTTCGATGTCTCACAGACACTTTGTTTTATTTAAATTTAAAGATAGGAAGCGCTTAATGAAAGACCCTTTATATGGATGTTGCGATTCATCAATTAAAATTGAATTATGTAATAATAAATAATTATTGTCGTTCTCTCTGAGAAATATATTTACTTGATCGCCGACAATGCACAATAAATGGTGTTAATATTTCATTACTGAATTTGTCGTACATGGGCAACGGTTATCGGCCCGTTATTGTTCCTATTTTTTAATAATATTAACGTATCCGGGAAAACTATTATACTACGCTGATGCTTTTGAAATAACAGTACTTTACAAGGTAAATCCTGGACAGAACTCACTGATTTATGGCATTATCAGTATATATAAATTACTGATATTTAAGATAATATTCTTCTTTTAAAAAAGTATACAGTACGAGATCGACACATGTTTTATACGCAGATAGAGGCGAAGCTACTGTAGATATTGTGAATTCAGAAAAATCAATGTTATTAAAAAAAAAACGCAATTCTCATACGGTAGAAATGATATTTTCAGAAAACTTAAGTAGACAAGAGTGGGGAGGCTACGAATCATCGCACAAGGAGGAGACCGTTAGGCTACCAAATACCGCACAAAGAGGATACCGATTTTACTATCTCATTTTCTCGCTGACTAAATCCTATAGATGTATGTGTTTGTCTCTTTTTAGTGTCGCTATTTTTCGTTTCATCGATTTTCAAATCACAGCGGTGCTTAAGTGTTTTCACTTAAAAAAAATACAAGTGTGCAGTTCACACGCGGTAAAAGTGCAATTTTCAGGAAACTAAAGTATATAAGAGTGGGGAGGCTACGAGGCACCGCATAAAAAGGAGACCGATTATTCTATCTCATTTTCTCGCAGGCTTAATCCTATAGATGCATGTGTTTGTCTCTTATTAGTGTCGCTTTTTCGTTTCACAGAGTTTCAAATCACGACGGCGCTTAAAAAGTTTTCACTTCAACTTTTTCACCTCAACTAGTTCGTTCTTTTTTACAGTAAAGTTTGTCTCTTGGCCTCCTGCACAGATGGCCTTTGATAAGTATATTTGTACGTACTCAAATAAGTATTATTATGCCTGTAGTAATGGATTTTTTTTCATTTCTCAAATATTTCAGCTTTCCTATGATTGGTGCTTTTGATGATCTTTACATTTATATAGATTTGAAGGTATCGTTAAGAAAAATGAGCCTCCCAATGGCGCGGTGGCCTGCTTATTTCTTACGGAGGTTACGAGCTCGATTTCGGCACAATGTATTTTTGTAAGCCTGTTGTGATGTTAGTTTAATATTATTTTAGGTATAGTAAGGCAGCTGTCATAACAAATAGAAACAATTTTATGCATTTATACTTACTGTGCAAAACATATAGTTCTTAAAAATATATTATTCATTGCCTTTATTAAAATTTTCCAGGTATGTGAGCAGCACTTCAGGAAGGAGGAAGTACAAAAAACCAGTATACACACGAGTGTTACTGGAGAACAATGCATATTGAAGTATAAAAGATTCCAGCTATTTCCGGGAGCTGTGCCATCGATATTTCCCAAATGCCCGAAATCACAACGTCAGCACCTTCCAGTTTGGTTCCAATATCTGCCGGAGAAAATGTGGAAACTACGAAACGGGGGGGAAAGCATTTTCAAGTACAAGCTGAGGATAATAGCATAGTTTCCAATGTAACAAATGAATCCCAAAACAAATTTTCCACGTTCGATGATTTTTTAGCTACATAGCATAACATAACATAGGTAATAATAAACCACCTAATAGTTGCATTACCGTTAGAACAACTAATTCCGTAGTTTTTATTTTCTTAGCTACAACACCTCCTCCAAAAGTAAAAGCGTCTGCTGTTGTAGATAAAAATTTGCAACTTTCTTTATTTGTTGAAAAAGAAGAATTGACACAGTTAGGTCAAAGAAAATTTCCACAACAAATTAACAAATTTAGTGAACTTAACACCATTTTATTATCTATTGATGCTGAGGCAGCATTTTGGATTTAGGTTTTCTGCTGGCCTTGCACAACAACTGAAGCTGCTGCCGACATGAAATTATTTCTAATTCGTATTTTGCACCTTACTTACAAATACTGCTTTCAAAAAATTAAATTAACATTTTTTTAAATTTAATTTATTTTTTCCACTTCCATACTTTTTCCCCAAGTGCAAACTTCGTGTTATTTAATTTCAGTCTGATGTAACCATCACCCTACTTCTCCGCTCGGAAAGTAGAGGGGAGGACCGCCACACAACTCTGCGTTGTCACGCACTCCTTGCTTCATTTACATTCATACATTTTCTCTTATTGTACCGACTCTAGTATTTGATTCACTCGATAGTTACATGTTTCCCTCGGGCATCCCAGATTTTTTTTCCATTTAGCGGAACTTAATTGGTATATTGCCATTTATAATATTGGCTTGATTTTCGAAGCAAATCTCTCTTTCAAATCCCGCATATTTATGGTTGTCTCCCGCGTCAACAAAATTCTTGGTTCTTCGCGATGCGAGATTATTTACTAAAGGAATCCTAATATGAAGAACATATGAAGCAGGGCCTGAGCCAAGCGGTGCCTGGCGTTAGTGAAAAACTCGAGGACGCTGTTTTAGATATCAGGTATTATCAGTTCCTAGGCGCCTTGGCAAGTCGGCGTCCGGAGTGTATCGCTCCAATTGCGCCTACACAGGGCCGGTACTGTATGAAGCCCTTGTTCGCAGTACCCTGGAATATAGCTCCATTATTTGAGCCCCTTCTGAACAAAAAGTACAAAAGAGGTTTATGCCTGTATAAGATATTTATTTACCTGTATAAGAAAGAATATACATATCATCCACTACTGTATTCAGGAACTCGATTTCCGTAGAAGCCCACCGAAAAACATTTTTAGGAAATCATTTGTTTAAACTAATCCCTGAAACTATTCTTATTCTACCTATGTTGAAAGAGGTTAATTTATTTGTGCCCAACAAGTGCGGGAGATCTCTCGCACTTTAGTGCTCCGAAAGCGAGGATTTCTGCCTATCAGAACGCGTCAACCGATAGAGCGACTCAACTGCTTAACGGCTTTGTTCGGCCATCGACATTTTTAACGTCACTTAAAGACAAAAGAAACTATCTTTTGACGCCTGTCACAAATGACAAAACTGCCTCCGTGACCTTCTTTACTTTCACATATCTCAATTTTGTAATCTTCTCCGCTATATATTGGTGCATGATTGCTTTATGGAGAACGTGAATAAATATTGTCTATCTTGAGAAGGCGCACTATTTTTTATAGCTTTCACCCCAAAGGAGTGTTACAGCCATTATCAAGTGATTGAGTTCGTGAATAATGTTTAGTAATAAAATTAAAATAATAAATAAAGAAAAAATTTGTAGTAATAAAATAACAGAACCTATGTTCAGTGCATACACTTTGTCCACAGAAGATAGCGTGCAATGTTTAATTGTAGAAATATACCCATAATGATATCAGGTCAGGGATGAAATTTATATCCAAATTGTTTATAGGGCAACTGAAAACAACGCGATTGAGGTCATGAAGGCAATTCTCAATATAATTGTGGCAGCAATGTCTAATCCCCATGTGGCGAATGGAGGATGTTGAAAAGGCGCACTATGTTTGTTTTAATTTGTTTGATTTTATGTATTATTCATACACATTAAAATGGTAGGCCTTTAGCGGTGGCCATCTTGGATCAGTGTTTCGGCTTTGGTTTGCCAGATCGAGGGGTTGAGTACGGTTCGCTTCTATTTTTCCTATAAAGTATCTACCTACTAGTTTGCCATAGTGCATTTCGGAATTGAGCGTAGTTTCCATGGTAGTATTGGTTTATTTAGGATAGTGTCTATGACAATAATATATTCCTGTTTATGGCATATTTCGCACGTGTTCCGAACCGTCTGTCAAACTCGTACTAAAACGTCGAAAACTCAAGTTGATTCACTGCCTAAAAATGGTACAACTCCGATCTTACTACAGTTTGTGCCCCTTAATTGACAGGAAGTCATTTCTAGGCGTATCTGAAGACAGCGAAACGGGATGTGGCATAGTAACGTTGGGCAAAAATGTTGTTAATAGATACAAAGTAAGTGTGTTTATAAGTTTAACACAGGTTTAATTGTGAAAGTCTACCTTAAAGGGTTTCTTCGTCTAACTTTCAAACGTTTAAAGCGTTTAAAACTACCATCTTTTAATAATCTTTAATTTTTCCCTTCGGATAAATTTATAATTTGGAATTTTTCTTTTAGCTCTCAGACCAGAAACAGATCGGTGGCTGGACGTCTAAAGATCACATATCTGCTCCAGTAATATACGACACAGCAGAAAAACAATATGTCGGTGTATTCAGTGAAAATATCGTCAAAGTGTGGACAGAAGATGTCAACAACTTAGACAAACTGAAGAAAAACAAGGTAATGAAAGCATTTTTTAAACATTGGGCGTCGCTTTCCATCCTTTACATTTATCAGGTTTCTCGCGGTGCAATTTAATTTACATTACGGTAATTTTTGGATATTGGTGGCCACGGCTATTACGAATAATTTTTAGAAAAAAACTTTAGATCTGCCTTAATCACTATAAAAGGAAACTTATTGCATCACGGCTGGCGGAAAATAATGCATTTTAATTTTCAATATCGTTAAATAAAATTTCACTTCGCGAATCGATCTACGACAGCCCGCCCGCTGCCGCTCGCCATTCTGTCAACTGTTGTGTTGTTGGTATCCTTGACTTCACACAAACGATTGTAGTCGACTTCGCGGGATAAATAATAAGGCGCGTAGGTACTGGAAGCGCGTAGGTACTGGAATGGAGACAAACCATTCAAATCCTGGGATGTTTTTTAAAATAAAGATAATATACACAAGCCCGCTACACAAACCCTGCGTAGCCAAATAAACCATTTAAAAACGTAGGCTGTTTTTTAAAGTAAAGATAACATACACAAGCCCGCTACACAAACTTTGCGTAGCCAAACAAACCATTCAAAAACGTAGGCTGTTTTTTAAAGTAAAGATAACATACACAAGCCCGCTACACAAACCCTGCGTAGCCAAACAAACCATTCAAAAACGTAGGCTGTTTTTTAAAGTAAAGATAACATACACAAGCCCGCTACACAAACCCTGCGTAGCCAAACAAACCATTCAAAAACGTAGGCTGTTTTTTAAAGTAAAGATAACATACACAAGCCCGCTACACAATATTTATTACAATTATTATTATACACATTTTTCATAATTACGCGCCCATCATGTATCACGCGAAGTTGCCTACAATCGTATTTAGTTGTGAGGTCAGGGATACCAACAATGACAAAATGGCGGGCGGCAACCGGCAGCGGGCGGGCTGTCGTAGATTGATTGGCGAAGTGAAATTTTATTTAACGATATTGAAAATTAAAATGCATTATTTTCCGCCAGCCGTGATGCAATAAGTTTCCTTTTATAGTGATTAAGGCAAATCTAAAGTTTTTTTCTAAAAATTATTCGTAATAGCCGTGGCCACCAATATCCAAATTTTACCTACATTACAATAAAAATGTTTCCTTGTTGCAGTTTTCTAAACCCATTTTGAAAGTAATCCGAGATGCTGAAGGAAAAAGCACTATAATTTTCAAAGACGGTGATTGCGCAGCTCTGGCGTATGCATTGTATGCAAGGAAGAACCTGGAACCTGTCACTGTAATCGACCAGGCTCAAACTATCATTGATGTTGCCACATTCTCCTTGCAAGATAAAAATTACATTGCCTATATTTGCAATCGAGGTGTAGATTACTGTATTATGACCTGTGAATTGAATACTGATATCAATACACCATTCTTAGAGACCATGAAGAAAGTTGAAATAAAAAGGGAAGAACTGATTGGTGGAAAAGTGGTCGGTGTCACAATATCTGCCCGTGCGGAGCCCCCGCAAGCTCATGTTTTGTGTGAGTATCTCTTAAAACATTTATTTTTCTACACACAGCATTGCGCAAATTTCAACTTCATAAATCATCATTTTGAAAGTTTACTTAGTTTACTAGCTTTCGTCCTGTGGCATGCTTGGTGAAGTAGAAACTTCTTTAACACCATTGCAATTTGAAACTCGATGAAACGAAAAATAGCGACACAAAAAAGGGACAAACATAAACATCTATAGGATTTAGCCTGCGAGAGAATTAGATAGTTTAATCGGTCTCCTCTTTGTGCAGTGCTTCGTAGCCTCCCGTTCTTGTCTACTTTAGTTTACCGAAGATTTCGTTTGATTTTCAAGTTTTGCTCCCCGGATGAAAAAGACGTCCTTAAAAACGAGGTGGTTAGCTTCATTAACACAGTCTCAAGTTGGATGTCTGTTAATAAACTCAAACTTAATCCGACAAAGACGGAATTTATTTGGATAGCTTCTCCTGGAAGGCAAGCCCAAATCGATTTCAGTCCAATCCGTATTCAGGACACAGATATAATTCCTTCTACAGAAATAAAATTTCTGGGTTTCACTCTAGACAATAGTCTTTCTCTTGAATCGCAAATTTCAAAAGCTGTGAGTTCTGGCTTTTTCCATCTTCGGCAGATAAAATCAATCAGGAGATGCCTTCCCTCTGACGGGGCAAAGTCCCTCATAAATTCGTTCGTTGTCTCACGTATGGACTATTGTAATAGTGCATATGCTGGCCTTCCAAAGACACAATTAAATAGAATACAGTCCGTCTTCAATGCTGCGGCGAGAATGATTTTTAGTGAATCTAAGTACTGTCATATAACCCCGCTTCTAAGGGATCGTCTTCATTGGCTTCGATGTCCTGAAAGAATAGAGTTCAAAATCTGCTTAATGACTTTCAAAGCATTGCAAGGAATGGCGCCAGCCTATATATTGGAACTATGTGTCCGACAAAACTTAAGCGAGAGACAGCTTACTCTAAGGTCAGCAGATCTAGATGTTAATAATCGTTTAATCGAACTTTCTAGGTCAAATCGAGCCGTTTACTTTGATCGCTCTTTTCGTGTAACTGGCCCTCTCATTTGGAATAAACTTCCCTCAGCTCTCACTAATATCCAGAATTTGGCTGAATTTAAACGGGATTTAAAAACACAATTATTTAAAAAATCATACCATTCATGAATCCTAACACATTTTCAATACACGTAATACCTAAGCCATGCTCTCAAGTTTCCGATAATTGTTTGGTTTCGGTTTCCTCCTAATTGTATTTTTATGTTTAATGGTCGAATATAATGTCAAGAGTATTTCTCATTTCTAAACGCAAACTGCCTTCTGTTAGTATATAATATTTTAGTTTTAAAGTTCTTGTTTTGTTCTGTGCTCCAAGCACCGTTATTGTTTATTATTATTGTCCAGTGTATGCTATGAAAGCACGATTTTTGTTAAATTTTGTTCTCTTGTCATTGTTTTGTAAATACTGTATATTCTTTGTTTCATATTATTTTAACAATATTTTGTAATGGATTCGTAAGGAGCACTGTAGGATTATTATTATAATTACTTTTGTAATTTATTAAGTTAAGCGCACTTGAAGTGAAGTGACACAAAACTGCGCTATACAAATGTAATGTTATTATTATTATTATTATTATTTCACTTCTACAGCGTGTGGACTGCACACTCTAATTTTTCTTTATTTAACTTTCACTTCGCGAAATAAGAATACTAATATATTTTCTATTTGTTTCCAGGGTCTGATGGTAGATTATTTTCTAACGATTTGACAGAAGATGCATTCACCCTGGTTGGCCATGTTCCATGGGTGTGTTCAGATGTGGAAGTCAGCATGTCCTGGATGGGAGGGAAGCACATTGCTTTGTTTGGAGCTGACTCCGCTCAGGAAGGAGCAGTGCTGGCTGTCTTCAATGTCCTGTTTGGTGTTGGATCATGCAGCCATCCCCTCAAACTGTTTTGCAAAGGAGCCAGACTGTGGTGTCTTCCTGAATATGTTTTGTTAGAAGCCACTCAAAACATAGCTGTTGTACCATTCATTCTCTCCTCTCATCGAAACACCCTCTCTCTTATAGGTTCCTATAAGAACGATAAGGTGTGTGATCAAGTGCTGACGGCAGATTGGGGAAAGGGCAAAGCTCCCTGGAAGAGCAAAGACAAGTGGAATGACCTGGCCTCCAAAGGATTATCCGAGAGGGAAATATGCGCCGAATACTTTCCGCCTTTATTACAAGAAAATAACATAGAATTGATCAAAAAATCCCTCAACGAATTCAAAGACATCCCTGAAAATGTTATTGTTAGTTTAATTTCTTTTGTGGTCAAAAAACTCGTTGACAAATGCTCCGTAAATACACCAACTGATGTTTTTAATTCGGAATTGTTAACTGGCAAGATGGAATTACGAGGCTTGTTGAATTTACTGTTAGATCTTCCCTACGTCAAAGAGAACATCATATCTTATCTGAGGAAGAATTTAGTATTTGAAGACATGTTGTTCTTGCTTCGGTACACCAATTTCCTGCTCTCCGATAAATCTGAAACTTCAAACTTTGATTTTGACTATGAACAAAAAGTAATTAGCTGGAGTACGATATTGATAGATTCCCACTACCAACAACTGGTGCTTTCCAACTCTAAGGAAACCCAGGACATCCTGACAGAGTTGACTACCACCATTGATGATCTGGTGGGTCAGGTGGAGTGCACTGAGGGTGTGATCCCGATGCTGCACTCGATCACTGCTGGAAAGGATATCAACCAGAACAAGTGCATCGATGATAGTACAACCTATTATATAGAAGAAATTAAAGTGCGTGGCTTTTGATAACAATAAAAGATACTTTAAAAATTAATACTTGATTTATTACACCATTGTTCCGAAACTGGTCAGCTTTAATATTTAAAAAAAATTTATGTACATAGTAGTTCAAACAAAGTTATATTGTTTAAATTATTTATAATAAAATTAACCCATCACTAGAGAAGTTTCATGGTAAAAATATGGCATAAAACAGCGGTTAAACATTAGATTCACAACACAATTTTTTGTTTTACTTAGCCGTTCTCGCAAATTGTACTACCATTGGTTTGTTTTTGAGTATAAATCCATTAGTTTCACTGACTGCTCTTTGGGAGAGTTCAACAGAGGGAAGGGAAACAAAAGCTTGACCTTTCATTCTACCCTCCTGCATTACCCGAATACTAAACATTTCCAATTCACTCGCATCACAATCTGTAACGTAACGCTTGTAAATTCTTTCAATATCCACAGTATCAACCTCTTTGGATAGGTTTTTAATATAAAGCCTCATGGACGGAGTACCTGGATGATAATTCTTGAAGATTGGAAGTGATTTCATATCTTTCACAGATATTTTATTCTCTGATAATTCTTTCAAAGTTATTACTTCACTTTCTTTGTTTGATTTATTGTGTTTGGGAGAATCGTCGAGATTTTCGGCATTTGAATTAGGAACTGTCGGTGGAAGTGGGTTTATTTTTCCTATTGTGCCGATAACTTCTGTTCTATCTTCAAGTAAAGGCAGTTTACCCGCTAACTGTACATTGGTAACCTTAACTTCAATCTTCTTTACTTCTTGTAATGGCATTTCATCAAATACTTCTTTAGCTTTGAAGATGGTAGACTTCTTTTCAGATGTAGATACAGGCACTTGCATAAGCCTCGGTTTTTTATTAATTCTTTTCACATTAGAAGTCCTTTTTTTTGGCACCTGTGCTGGAAACTCAGTGTGGAGTGGGATATCTTCACTGCTAGACATTTCTGATTCTTCAGAAGAGAGATCTCTTTTTCCTTTGGAACTAATTATAGGAACTGAGGGCGGCTGGACTTCTGGTAGTTTAATATCGAGGATCTGTAAGCAATTTTCAATAAAGGATTTGACTTCCCCTTCAACTTCATGAAACGGTGGATCCAGTCCTATTTTATTCATGAGATGGAGTGTTTGAACGTAAAACTTTTCATTCCTCTGCATTTCAAATATCATATTAAATAGCACTTGTGGAGATGCAGCGGGATATTTGTAATTCAAGCTTGGAGGAGGTGGCTGCAGTAAGTTTATAGAAGGATTCCAGCTATTAAGGCGGTCAATGTATTGCTTAACTTGCTTGCAATCCTTTTCAACACTTCTATTAGATTGTGAATTAATTGTTTCCTTTGCATATTCAACAGTCAATCGTTTACCCAGTATTTCTAGTTGATGAAGACGTGACAAAGCTTCTTCTGCTGCTGCTATTGACTTGAACGATGCAAAGGCAGTATGGCTATTTGAATTTATAAACCATACTTTTTGGGCCCCGAAGTGCCTGAGGAAATCTTCCCTCTCTGCAGGGCTAAGGTCACTACACAGATGTCTCACTAAGAGAGTTGTTGACATTTTAATTCAGTAAAAAAGGGACAATCAAACAAACATTAAATGATTCCTGTGATTATTTTGATTTGAACAGAAAACAGAAACCACAGAAACATTCTGGCCATAGATAATGTTTTTGGTCTGTCAAATACGGACAATAGACAATATGGTCAAATACTTTGTTTTTCTTTGCACAATTTCTGACGTTTGACACTTGACAGATCGTGTATTATTTTTGTAATTTATGCCAATTATTATTAATATTTTCCTTGGCTCGGTAGGCGTTAGCGTTTCGAACAAATTAATTTTATTGTTATAATGTCACCGGGATTGGTTTATTTATGATGTCACCCCTTATCTCCAGGTGATAACAACTATCATTAGATCCCAGGAATTGTTTTGTCTCCAAAATGACGACGCCAAACCAGAATATGGAAGACTTTTACCTCCAGCTTTCAGAAAATCCCATCAGATTTGATGCTGTCAGCCAGCTAACAAATGTGTTTTTTGACGATACAAACGGACAGGTAATAATATTTCTTTATTTTTTTGGTGATTTATATTTCCAAGATTTCCTTTTAATTAAAGTTGATTTCTTTGTTACCTTCCTAAATCGACTGAATGTTCTTCAGGTGTTTGCGGTCCGTTCCAGTGGCGTAACCGGAGTGATAGTGAAAGGCCCCGACCAAAGTAGTTGTACCACATTTCGCATGGAAGACAAGGGTCCTGTAATCTCCATTAAGTTCTCTCCAGACCTCTCCGTCCTCGCTATTCAGAGGTCCCACACATCCGTGGACTTCATGAACTTTGAAAACTTGACCCCTACCACGGCAGAGTACTCTCAGAATTGCAAATGGAAAAATGGTTCATTGCTGGGATTTGTGTGGACAAAGGCAAATGAACTGGCCCTCATATCTGACCATGGTATTGAAATTCTGCAGGTTTTACAAGAGAAGAAACAACTCAAAAGCTTGAAGTCTTCATCAATAAGGTAACAAATTCCCGTAACGCGTACTACTTTTAGTCAATGAAACTAGATACAATTGGCTAATAGTGAAACAGATCCTAACCTTGAACACGGTGATATCTATAGTGACCGGACAACTCAGAATCAACTTAACTCAACACCTTTAAAAAGTGATGAAAAAAATATATATTAAAAAATAGTTTAAATAGGTTACGTTAGATTAGATTATGCGCTATTTTTCAATTATTTTTTTCATAACTTTTAATGGCATTTCAAAGGGGTGTTGAGTTGAGTTGATTCTGGGTTGTCATGGAATTGATATTTATACACAAAATAATAAACAACCTTCTACCAAAATGCTTTTTAAATAAAATTATATACAACAACGACATTCACAGACATAACACAAGGATGTCCAATGAATTCAGGCTAACAAAAAAGGACAAAGCAACTAAGACAAATAGTTTACTAAACAAAGGTACGAAGTATTATAATATGCTGCCAGGAACTTTAAAGTCTACACCAACTCATATGTTCAAGTTGTATTGTAGGAGCCACATTCAGCAGAAGAAAATATAGTGTATATGTTATAATTAATTAGTAATTTTGTAAACTTTGATGTACAAATTTTTTGTAAATATGCCTTGATATTTCAATACAAAATGAAAGAAATGAACTTTGCACAAATTATGCTCTGTGCCGAGTCAACGTGCAGACACAAACATCGGTGTCGCTCCCGCTCATGTGATGTATCACAGGTCTACAGGTTGCCTTCATAGCATAGTGGTTTACAGCTTTCTCCTTGTTGTTCCTCAATTCAAAACCCACTCAAGCAATGATGTTTCTCTTCTGATAATAAATATTTTTTTCAATGTGTAATAAGTACATTTTCTTAAATCCAGTGCATCCTGGTTCTCTTGGTGTGCAAGGAGCAAACTAGTTCTCCTGGCGAGTGAGAACGGAGTCTACCTTCATCCGTTTCTGCTGAACAACTCCTCTATCACCAAATTGCCAAGAGTGGAAAGTAAGTTAATCTATTTGATAAAACTAACCAACCAATTTCACCACAACTGCGACTGCGCCTTCATCAGGGTAAGTATAAATCAATTGACTATTGCATTTTGTTATATCAAGCCATGATTGCCAAAAGATCTTCCTGAACAGCTAGACCGGCATCGCCTCAATATTTGAGAACACCAGATTATCTCGCCCAAAATGGATTCTATTTACCTGTATACTTTGTTGTGTATTATAGTGGTCTAAAATTTAGTTTAGGCAAAACATTGTTAGGATCTCTAAAATTATTGTAAATTACTACTTGCGTCGCTTATGATACACAGTAAAACTACTGCCTTGAGTTTTCGACTCAGTTCTTCCATAACAATAGTGGAGCTTCTTGAGTTTTTAAAGTATTTTTAAAATAAATTTTCGATATATGTATACATCCTAATTTGAATTATTATTTAGTGTTTGTTCATATGAAGCAGATACTTTGTGATGTGACATTATAATTTTAAAATAAAACAATAACTAGTAAACACCACTACACCCGTGTCAAAGAGCATCTTAGGTGTTTATACAGCAATGGCTTCTCGGAATTTGCAAACCACCTGATAGAAACAGACCATAAATTCAATAAAAACTTAGGCGTCACCCTAATACATAAAAACACGATCGGTATCAGATTGGATAATTTAGAAGCCCTAGAACTAAGAAAAGCCAAAAATATTAACAGTAAGGTAATTAATAATCAAATTAATTTAAATAAAAGTCCTAAGGTTGTTCCCTATTGACAAAAAACATTCCCTTTCCTTTCCCAATTCTCCATCTACACGTACTCCTACTTCCTCCTTCACTTGAGTAGTCCAGCCCATTTTGTTTTAAACCATATGTATATTATCTATAACATGTAACTTAATTTTAGTAGAGTATTGTACTGCCCTGAAGAAGCTACGATAGTAGCGAAACCCGGTCGGCATTAAGTACATAACAAATAAAAGTGGTGTTTACTAAGTTATTGTTTTATTTTAATATTATTTAGTGAATCTCAATCTCATTTTTTCATTTATACGGAAATATAACTTACATTATGAAAATCAATAAATGTGCGTGTTACGTTGTTTTGCCTGGCTATTTAGCGATACATTTGTTAATTTTTGTCGCTTATGATGTTTTGCTTATCATTCAAAACATCGTTTTTAAAATAATTATAGTATATTTTAACGATTTTATGTGCTATCAACAAGCGACCAACAAGATATTCCTCCAATAGACTCTTCACAGAATATAATGTCTTAAACATACGGCAACTTCATCTAAAATTTACACTAACACATTTCATGTTCAAATACAAGAAAAAAACTCTTTTACATCACAGTTACACCACCAGAACAATAACCAAACGACACTACAATGTTCCTACACTACGCTCCACATCAGCTCAAAGACATTTCATGTACCTAGCTCCTAAAATGTTTAACCTTCTCCCCGAGAACCTAAAATCCGAAACCCAACCCCATATCTTTAAAAAAAAATTATCAAAATGGATCCTTACATTCAGTAACGATGATAAGTAAAAATTTGCTATTTTAATTGAATTGTAATATAATTGATACAACTTGTAACATAAATTAATTTAATGTGTTAATTAAATTACTAACTTAATTTGTTACTAAATATGTTACTTAAACTACTTAAATGAATTGCATAAGTTAATAGCTGTACACTGTACCTACACAATCTGTAAACTTCATCCGCCATAACACAGGGACATCCCTAGCATGGCGGATGAATTAACACAATTTTTTGTTCATTGTATAAACTTCTTTTAATAAATAAATAAAAATAAAATAAATATCCTTTGGTCTAAATATATCCCTTAAAAAGTCGTATCCTGTAAAATTAAATTTTTGTTGGTTACTATCTTTTGGTGATGTTATTACAGTGTTGCCTCAGAAAATTACTTATTTTCCAATGCTTATAAATAATTTTTGCTTATTTTCAGTGGAAGGTTCAAGGGCAGTAAGCGAACGCGACGTGAGTTGCGCGAGACTGTACGAATCCTCCTGGTGTTTGGTTTTGCGCCACGGCGGAGAGTGCCCTGCAGAAGTGCTGGCCCTCCCACTAGATTCCTCTGCCACTGCGCACAACAAAGTTCACGCCTTCCGTACTGGGCTGGTTGGACGGTTTGCCATCAACGTTGTGGATGATTTGGTTGTTGTGCATCATCAGGTAATAGAAAACAATCTCTTTATTGTTTGAAATATGATCAGTCTGTCTTCTATGAGCTCATTGCATTATGTTGTTTTTAATCTCATTGATTTTGAGTTTGGTGACTACCAATACATTTTAAATGATGTATTTTACTGTTGTATTCATGGTGATATATTTTTATTAGGATTTTTGGAAAAAAAATTTAGATGTAAAATTGCAAAATATGTGACATCACACAAGGGGGGAGGAGGTCTCACAAATGTGACGATGTATGACAGGGACGGGGGGGGGGGGGGGGGGGGGGGTAAAAAAATCATGAAATTCGTGTGACATAATTTATGAATGGCCCCTAAACCTTGAGTAAAAAATTGTAAACATTACGTACTCAATGTAAAAGCCCCATGGGCTTATAAAAGAATAAAAAAATAAATAATGAATACTTTTTCAGGCAAGTCAAACATCTATGCTGTTTGATATAATGGAGAGTGGAACCATGGAAGGAAATAATGTAATTATTCATGGCCCCATAGCACCACCCAAATCCCTGAAGCCTGTGCTATTGCCCGATCAAACTTGTCAAATGTGTATCCTTTTTCATTTACATGATTTTTCTGAACATTCACTGGTGAAAGTTGTCGTAAGAAATTTTCGAATATTCCTTTTTTGATTTCTCCAATTATTTTACCTAAGATAGCAAAAATGTAATCGTAATGAGTAAGTTTGATAAAAGGATGCTCAGATGGTTTGGACATGTAGAGCAAATCAATGAAGAAAGGTGAGTAAGGAGAATATATAAAGCAAATGTGAATGGTAGAAAAAATGAGCCCGAGGAAGACATGGCACGATCAAGTGAAGATACTTGAATCGGGTCATTGTCGGGTCAGAATAATAAAAGTCAGTCAAGAGTCAGAATAATAAAAAAGTATGTATGAGACGATGAATGTGAATGAGGCAAGGAGTGTGTGCCACGACCGAGTTGTTTTGCAGTCTGTCCCCCCTGCCTACACCTGTGAAAACAGTGTGATGGTTTTTTTTGTTATTTATTTTAGGGATATTAATGCCGTGTTGCGCTACCTCCTTCTTTAGCCAACGTTTCGGACAGCGTTACAGAGATTAACTTATAAGTCCCTTACGCCGTGCACTTTTGTACACTCGTGGGAGATCCCACGCACTTTTTTATGCTCCGAAAGCGAGAACTTCTTCCTATCAGAATCCGCCATTAAACAGAGCAATTCAACCGCTAAATGAATCTATATTGAGCATCAAAATCTTCAATGTCACCTACAGAGAGTTCAGTAACTATTTTCTGACATACTTCAGAACATAGTGAAACTGCCCCCATACAGTTTTTTCCTTAAATTTTGTTATCTTCTCGATAATATTCTGGTGTATAACTGTTTTATGGAGAACCTGATAAAATAAATAAATAAATAATGTTTCCTTAACCCTATAATAAATAACAGACTCTGGTAATTGGGTTGTGTTCCAACCAGACATAGTGATAGATGCTCGTCTCGGATGTCTCTGGAGGGTGATCCTCAAGCCTGCTGGTTTGCTGTGCGCCGTTCCAGAGAAGATAGTCAATGTTCTCCTGAGGAGGACAGATGGCCGTGCCCCCATCTTCGATATCCTCAAAGATTTAACGGCCGATGGGGGAAAGAATTTAGCTCCATTGATGGAGATATTTGATCAAATTAATGCAGTTTACAGGTAAGCTTATTCTAAATGTTTTACAGTTTTGTATAATGGCTTAGCACAGATGAAACACAATCCTTACAAATATTCAATTCACCATTCCATATCATATAAATGTTGTAATTAATCAATTAGTCGTCAATCATCAATTAGTCGATACATATTCTTTGGTGAAAAAAATATTTGAATTTGTTCTATTTTTCAATTATAGTAAATAAAAGAAAATAAATTTGACAGGTGAATTATTGGCGGAAAATTTGTTTCATAGGGAAATGGGTTAGGAAAATTGTGAGATAAGATATTGGTAAGAAACTACAGTAATAAACAATGAGAAGATATGGAGAAGGTGTGGTATTTATATTTAAATCAAAATATTTATATACCTATTGCAAATTCGTAAAAATATAACCTGGTTTATGTTTGACTTACAGAAAATGGGCAGAACAAGAAATGGCTAAAGAAACGGGTCAGAGCTCCAGCCAGTTTAACGATTCCAGCAACAAAATCACCCCTTCTCATGTGCAACACCGAGTTGTCATTTCTCAACAAGATATTTATACCAATGTTCTCCAACACCACACTGACTCTCCGCACATTATACAAGTTAGTTCATCATTATTTATTCATTAAAATAATTTTCTCTTACATTAAATTGTAGAAGGTACATAATAATATACCGTACCGAATGTGGCCTTGTTTTTATTGCCTGTAAATTTGTTTTTATTGCCTGTTTATTACTTGTTTTCTAGTGCCTGTAGCAATTTCAATTGAGTAATTTTAAAATCACCTGAAAATATGTAGTTTGATATTACGTAGGTAAAAGTAGTATGCCGTGCACTGTTTTTTGCAATTTGCCAAAACTTGTATTTTTGTAACGGAGATGGTTTTTGTTACAGTAGTAATAATGAACAATAAAGTGGACCTTACTGGGTGTTCCACCGTGCTGAGGCTTCTATTTTACAGTTTTAAATGGTAACTTTTGTAGATTAGGTTATGTTATGTATGTCAGATAATGTAGTGTGGTAACCGGATAAAACAGAACAGTGATAATAGAACATGAGAAAAAAGTAGTTTGTTCTTCTTATTAACTTTTCTTCAATGTTTTGCTTTGTCATGAAACCGTGTTCTTAGTGTAATAATTTAATTTAAAATATATTTGTATATTTTTGTTGCTTTTAAGAAAAATGTGTCCTTATTGGAAAACCTTTTGTGAATGTATTATATTATATGCATCATTTTAGCTGTTCTGCATAATTATGTGACATAAATTATTGTATTTTTTTGTTCTTTAATTCAGGTGGTCCTGAACTACCTGTGCTCCATGGCGCGCCACCGAATCTCTCCGCAGCACGCCCTGACGGAGATGCTGGTTCGCGCGCTGGTGAGGAGCGGCCGCTTCTCTGACCTGCACCAGCTGCTGCAGTACGGAGCTATCGGGGACTCCAAACCCTTGGCCTGCCTGCTGCTGTCGCTGGCTAACCTCCATCCCGCCGCACACCAACTGGCGCTTGACATGCTGCACAGGCTCAATGCTCATGAAGTAAGCATGGTCCACCCTCCACATAACATCTTCAAAGATGAAAATAATTTTCCTCAGAGTCTATAAAAAAAAGTCCATTCTGTTTTACACATAATATCCATTCTTATTAGAATCCTAGATCTTCCCTCACATGCGCATCACTCTTTAAAAATAGCATAGGTATAAACAATGATGTGTTTTATTTTTGTTACCCAGGAGGTCTAACACAGACGATCGGTAAAACCCTAAACGATATTGACTAAATCTGTCATCTATGGTCAGTTATCAATATTTGCGAGCACGGTCAACAATTGACCAAGAGGTATTCCGACCGACGATTGATATATTTTAGCATGGCTTCCATAGCATCAGATAAGTTTCGGTTAATTGTCAATACGTCGCCTCAGTTCTTATTTGTCCAACAGACCATTTTAGTTTTTGATCAATCTCCACTTTTAAATTAAAAATAGAGTATAAAAAGGTAAAGTTAGTCACTTAACTTAAAATTATTTAAACTAATGAGACTTTTACCTCTTAAACACTTATCATAATATTTCATTGAAATAATGAAAGGAAACCTTCTCCTCGTGTAAAATTTTCTAATGGTCTGTTGGACAAATACGAACTAAGGCGATGAATATACACATATTTTTGGATATGTGCTTGTTATGCAAAATTACTGGCTTATTAATGAACAGAGTTGAACTAACGAAGCTCTTAGAATTAAAAGAAGTCGTACATGCAGTGAGTTGATTCTGTTCAGACCAACGACGCTACATTGGTTCGGGCTTGGAGAACCGAAAGTTGTTCACACAACGAATTGTGAATAACCTTTATATTCTAGTGACCTTTATATTCTACACTAGCTGGTGTCCGGCATGCGTTGCAATGCAAAGAAATAAATTGTTTTTCCTTGCATTTCCTTTCCAATGCACCTCCGTTCCCCACCCGCGTCCCCTTCCCCCTGCGTTGCCCTTCCACCTTCCACGCCTTCCCCTTCCTCGTCATCCCTCCCGCTAACCCCACCTCCTTCATTACCCTTCCCCTCATGCCTTCCCTCCCAGCCGCTAAAATAAGTTATATACACTCATTTTCATTTATCAAAATTTCATAATGCCAGAGCTTACCATTATATACCCTATGACCTTCGCGGGCGTGTGCACAACAAATCACCTAAATTTCATCACAATCGGATGAACGGTACGGCAGCGCATAACATACGAACAAACAAACTAATAAAAATTGATTTTTATATATAAGAAAGAAGATTGAGGAAGAGCTAAGGAAAGGAATGAAATCTTCTTTCTATCTTTTTAAATAAAGAAGAGTGTCTGTGACGGGCGGACGGTGTGGATTTGATTTTTATACAAAACTACAGTTTTATTCCGAAATTGACAAAATTTTGTAAACTTGACCTTCAAAACAGAAGGAAAAGTCACTGTTTAAAACGATTATTTGAGGAACGATCAATCGAGATTTCACTATACGTACTAACCATACGGGACCGTAAATACTGGAATAACAAAGTATGTTTATTGCAGGAGGCTGTAGAGGTGCTGCTGGGTGGCGGCGAAGTGATTGCTGCCGTGGGGGTGGCCAAGCAGTACAGTGCCTCGTGCCCCGTGGCCATCGGGCAGCCTCAGACGGGCATCACCAGCGTGTGGAACTCTCTACCCGCCAGGAAACTGCTGTCCGCCGCCCAGGGGGACATCAACACCTTTACCTCCGTCTTTCACGCCCTCGAGAATAGGAACAGGGTCACCAGGAACTCGCACTGTTTCTTTAAAGGTACATAATCGTTACATATGAATAATATACTAATGGTTGCCCAATGATCGAAATTCGACCATAATTGTAATGTTTTTTTTATTGATTTAATGTATTTTTTATGCATAATTTAAAAAAAATATTAGCATTCTGCACTCCTTCTCTACATAAACTATAAGTGTGCGAAATTTCATACTCCTCTGTCCAGGCAATTTTCGTAAAAAGGGGTACAAAGTTTTTCCTTCTCCTATTAATATACTGATCGTATTAATATACTGATTAATATACTGATATACATAAATTATTTTCACGTCTTCCTTGATCAAGGAATAATGCCTTCAACTAGCAATCCGGAGGTCGCGGGTTCAAATCCCGGCATTCGCAAATTAATTTGATTAGGGATGGATTCATATGTTAGTCAATCCTGAACACATTTATCCCCAGATTCCTACCCACTCCTCAGAATAATAATAATAATAATAATTGGATAATTTCTAGAGCGCGGTTTTTGTGAAAAATCACCTCAAGGGCGCTCGTACCTGCTTTCTTCCCAGAACTTCCCTTCCTTCTTTTCCCTAAAAGACCCCCCATCCCCAAAGATGACATAGGCCTTGAGGGATTTTTTTATGTGGAGATAATGTAAAAAAATATTTAAAATAATATGTATTATATTTGCAATATGATCCAGAGTGGAAGATCCTCTCAACATCGCCCTGGTGCAAGACCACCATTGAGAATTCAAACGATGCTTGAAATGCTGTGCTTGGTGACCAGATCTGGACCCAGGACATTAGCCTTGATTTTTTTTACGTGAATACTCCCAGCTATGGCATCCTCAATTTGGGTATGTTGTGAGGCTGAAGGTAGTGGGGAGGGGAAGGAAATGGGAAGAGGAAAGTGGGGAAATACCTGGCTATTCAGATCTGGTCACCAAACACGGCTAAAGCCATTTCAAGCAACGTTTCAATTCTGAATGGTGGTCTTATACCGGGGTGATACTGAGAGTATCTTCCACTGGGGCACATGCTGCAAATATATCATATATTATTTTTAATGAATCAATTGTGAAGAACACAAATTGATTGAATCAAATTTATTTGTGCACGCTGGGATTCGATCCCGCAACCTTCGGGTTGCGAGCCAAGAGCTTTACCCCTCGACCACACTAAGCCAAAGCTAAGGTCCTGGGTTCAATTGTTTCAAAATTTCGTTCGGGTCGCAGTGCTCCAAGCGAGAACAGCATCAGAAGATGGATAGAAATGTTCGAGAATACTGGTTCAATGGTTCAAATCTCAAACAGAAACTATTTGCATACAGTTAGAGATGAAGAAACCATTGAAGAAGTGAGACAATCAGTACGTCAAAATCCATCACTTTCAATAAGAAAACAATTGCAACATTTTCAGGACACAACAGTGATTTTAAAGGACTTGCATCTCAAAGCTTTCAAAATCCAATTATTGCAAGAATTGAAGGAAACAGACTTCATTAAGCGAGTTGAATTTGCACAAGAGATGACGCATCGATTTAGGAATTTTGAAAACATCCTTTTTATTGACGAGGCCATCTTTCATTTAAATGGCCATGTCCACAAACAGAACTGTCGCTATTGGTCTTCGCAGAATCCTCACAAGAAACATCAAAGGCCACTTCACAGCCCTAAAGTCGTCGTATGGGCCGCAATAGAGAATGAACAGTAACGGTCAACACTGAATGTTACTGTGAAATGCTTAAAAGTTTTTTGGTCCCAATTTGACAAATACGATTTGAGGACATGGTTCCAGCAAGATGGCCCCACTTGCCACACATCTGACCAGTCAATTGCGGCTGTGACGGAACTGTTCCCTAATAAGGTCATTTCTAGGAACTATTAACTGGCCTCCCAGGAGTCCAGATTTAAGTCCTTTGGATTATTTTTTGTGGGGATATTTGAAAAGTTTAGTTTATCACAATAAACCCACAACTTTGGCGCAATTGAAGCAAAAAGTCTTAGCAGAAATGGCGGCAATTTCGAGAGCAGTGTGTCGGGGAGTTATGAACAATTTACGCGCAAGATTGGAGGAGTGCTTGCAGTGTGAGGGAAGACAATTATATAACATAATCTTTGCAAAATAATTTTCCATTTAATAATCTCCAATAAAAATATTAAGAGTTATGTAAAAGATTAATATTTTTTTATTTTGGTTTCTGACCCCCCCTACCTCGCCTGGACACCTTGTATATTTATTTATAAAAGAGTTTTCTTATAGAATTCAGCGCCAGAATTAACTCCAAACCTTACCTAGTGATATCATTTAGCTATCCATTATAGAACTGTAAAAATATTATGTTTTGATCTGATATCTACACAACTGGTTTATTTTTAATGGATGTAAATTTATTTTTCAGGTGAACAGTGCGACTCCTTTGTTCAGCTTTACCAGATCCTCTTCCCAGAATATGAAAGATAGTTATATCACAAAAAAGTATTTACTCCCATGTTATGCTAGGTACCTAAATTTATACAATACATATTATTATACAAATTAATAAAACACTGTTAATATTTTAAAATATACAAAAGTGTTTTTACTCAAAATCCTTTTTTACAATCTAAATAAATGTTTCTCAATGTTTTAATAAGTAGTGTAAATCCTAAAATCATAAAGTGTACAAGTAGAAAAATAAGTAAGTAATATCATTAGTACGTTTTGGAATAAAGCTTTAGTTTGCACACACAACAATGTTTTAGGAATAGACAATGAAGAAGAATACATTTTTCTTATTCAAAATGTAACACCACCCGGAGAGCCTTCCCTTCATGCAGCAGTTTGAAGGCTTCATTAATTTTATCGAACTTCATGTTGTGTGTTACGAACTCATCGAGCAGTATCTTTTTCTCCAAGTAATCTTCCACAAGCTGGGGAACACTGTCGCGGCTCTTCCAACCTCCAAAGGCAGTGCCTTTCCATGTTCTCCCGGTAACAAGCTGGAAGGGCCGGGTGCTGATCTCCTGTCCCGCTCCTGCCACTCCCACTATCACCGACACCCCCCAGCCCTTGTGGGCCGCCTCCAGGGCAGACCTCATGGTGTTCACGTTGCCGACACATTCAAATGTGTAATCCAAACCCCCGGTCATCTCCACCAACACTTCTTGCATAGATCTGTTAGGATGATCCTTTGGATTCACAAATTCGGTGACACCGAACGCTGAGGCTACTTCAGCTTTGGCTTGGTTAAAGTCGATTCCGATGATCCTCGAAGCCCCAGCGGCTTTGCAGCCCATGGCCACGGCCAGCCCCACCGCTCCCAGGCCCCAGATAGCGCAGCTTGATCCTTTCTCTACTTTGGCCGTGTTGAGGGCCGCTCCGTACCCGGTGGAGATACCGCAGCCCAGCAGGCACACCTTACTGAGAGGGGCCTTCTCGTTGACTTTGCAGATGGAAATCTCAGCCACAACCGTGTACTCGCTGAACGTGGAGCACCCCATATAGTGGAGAAGCGTTTTTCCCTTGCAGGTGAACCTCGATGTTCCATCAGGCATCATTCCTTGTCCCTGAGTCACCCTGATTTTTTGACACAAATTAGTTTTCTTATTAAGACAGTACTCACATTCCCTGCATTGCGGGATGTACAGTGGAACCACATGATCCCCGGGTTTGACAGAAGTTACACCTTCGCCAACACTCTCCACGATTCCTCCTCCTTCATGTCCCAGCACAACTGGGAACATCCCCTCTGGATCAGCTCCTGAAAGGGTATAGGCATCAGTATGGCACAAT
Organism: Glyphotaelius pellucidus; assembly: GCA_936435175.1. Taxonomy (NCBI): domain Eukaryota; kingdom Metazoa; phylum Arthropoda; class Insecta; order Trichoptera; family Limnephilidae; genus Glyphotaelius; species Glyphotaelius pellucidus. The sequence continues at coordinate 30,521,362 of OW386544.1, forward strand.
GCGGTCGCCGTTATCCTGACTCTGACTTCTCCTTTTTGCGGAGGCGCCACTTGGATTGTTTCCAGAGAAAGCGGCTTCTTCTCTTCCCAGGCGACGGCTGCACGACATTCGATAACTTTTCCGGCAGTTGCAGCCATTTTTAAAATGTATACGCTCAGGCTATTATTTAGAGTTCAGAGTGCAACAACCAACCGGTGTAGCCGGATATTTTTGGATTTAAGGACTGTAGAGAATATTCGAATTCACACAACCGGGAATAAGCAAAAATAACACGTCACAGGAAGCTACGTCAACTGAATTGGTTTTGCGCAAATTGGCAAATTATTGGTACAATACACGAACACGGAACACGTTGAAATAAGTTCGTAAAGTTATCAAATTAATGACATTCCGGTGACATTCGTGGACAGGGTTGCCAATACATATTTTCGAAAATACCCACAATAGATGTTCAAATTCGCAACAAAATCTTCACAAGTTCCTTTTCCGCCAAAATTCTATTGAAATTAGAATTTTGAAGTGAAAACTTCTTTAGCACCGCTGTGATTTTAAAATCTATGAAACGAAAAATTGCGACATAAAAAGCGACAAACACATACATCTGTAGGATTAAGCCTGCGAGAGAATGGATAATATAATCTGCTTCCTATTGTGCGGTGGCTCCCAACGCTGATCTACTTTAGTTTTCTGAAGGTTTCACTTCTACCGCTTGTGAAGTGCACACTCTGATTTCTTAAAATTATCTAGCCATTTTTGGATATTTTTCTTTTCTTCGGGCATAGATATATTTTTTTTTTTAAATTTGCTGAGAAAGAAAAATAAATTTTACTGCATTCTCACAATTATATTTATTATTTTTCAATATGGTTGGATAATCATGAAATGATTCCTGCATTTTCCCCACAAAATACCAAAATCTTTAAAATTCCCCGCGATTTGGCGAATTCCCCAAGAGTTGGCAAACCTGTTGGAGGAGCGAGATCTTGAAACATGAACAATGAATTTTTACATGAAACAGGAGGCTACTCTTTTTACATTTATGTTTAGTTGTGGAAAATAATGGTATGTGTGGTATTTTTGAGGAGAGGAAGGAGTCAACAATTACGAGTTGTCATAAATGGCACAATAATTATTTACAAACTTTCATTTCGCTAATAAAAAATCAAGAGTTGGAACGCTGGTACGAAATTTGAGAGCGGTGGATCTCCGTTTTTATATTAAAATTAGCAAGTTATAACCTTTTATTTCTTATCATAAGTTCCATTTATTTCACGAGGTTAAATTTTATTATTTCTTAAAGTTCTTCAGTTTTTTCCATTTCAAACAATTTTTGAATCACAAAACGAATGTAAAAGTAGGTACCGGATGTAAATACTTGCAACATTAAATCCTGTCACCTTGGTTACAATACGTATACAAATTTGAAATCGTTCGCGACAAGTAAATAACATTTTCTTTCAATTTACTAACTCAGGTAATGTGTTAAGTAAGCGAATAAACTTCAAAATGGAAACTCCAAACACCATAAAAAAAACTTTTAAGGATAAAATAAAAGATAGAGTATCTCTTCTAAAACAGAAATCTTCAGACACTCTTTTACATGCCAGATCCAACTATGTCCGCGAAAAACTTCACGATAATATTGAGTTTCAGCATTGTGTTGAATCATTTTTACCTCAACTACATCATGAGAATGAAATCAAAGAAGCATTATTAGAAAATGTAGTAGAAATGAGAGTGAAGGAAAGCTCCCAAGCAAGACAAGAGCAACGCAAAAGAGAAGATGATTTCTTTATGGGTGTTTGGAAGGATAATACAAACAGCAGTTCAAAATCAAAAAAGAAAACAAAATCTCCTAATGAAGATATTGTAAGTTCACCATTAAACGAAGATGAAATTGAAGAACATAAGATTACACCCTCTATCAAGACAACATTGAAGTATTTCGATACAGAGATTAATGAAAAGTCTCTGGTGACTTCCACTATTATTTCAAGAATGAATTGGGAAAACGATGTGAATTCTATATTCTGGGATGGTAAAGAGAAACCTATTGAAAATTGCTTGTCGCGTCGGAATATTAAAGAAGAAGGATTCTTTGTAGGGTCAAAGCCGAGAGCGCGCTCCCAGCGATTGAGGGGAATTTTAAGTCATGCAGATGATCAAAGGTATTTACTCTTTTATTTCAGATAGTCACTTCAACCCACGAGTTCCAGAAAACATGCAGGTTAATTACATCATTTAAGATTGCTTCAAAATATGACATTTTTAAAATCTAATGTTTTGTTTTCCAGTGAATGGTTTGATGCAGAAGGTGAACTGATGCTAGAAGATAATCCAATTTGTGAATTGACCAATCAAATAAGATATATTCCTATCAAAGAAGTAGAGTTGTTGACTATTTTCACTAAACCAGTATTATTTTCAAATAAAAATGTAAAAAAATATGTTCCACTTGAAACGCAAAAAGAATTTGGAGAGTGTCTTATAGAATTCAATTTTCGTACACTAAACTTCAACCATCATCCACTGTTTTCTATAGAACACATTATTGCCCAAAAAGTTGTAAAAGCTTACGATTTGTACATTAAATCACAGACACAGGGCGCACTCAAACAACACACAGATCTATTATCTTCTTTGCGACGCACAAAAGCATTCAACGAACAAAGAATACTTTTGGAAAATGACAATAGCCAAAAACGTCTCTATAAGAATGCGGACTTCAGAAAAAACATTAAAGAAATAGCCAAAGTTAGGAAATCTAGGTTTAAGGAAGCTTTGATCCAGAGAAAATTAGAAAATGAATTGTTGAAATTATGGAGGAACATGAAACACATCAGAAAGCAATTGAAGTACACAAGCACAAGCCTTGTCTTAGAAGTGGCTAAAATTGAATCGGATATAATAGAAGACAGAGATGCTTGGGAAGAACAGTTCGAATTGGAAGTCAGTGATATCATCGCCAAAATAAAATGCGATTATTTTGAATTGAGATCAGATTTTTCTAAAAAAAGTAAAAGACTGAAGAGAACTAGCCCGGACTCGGAAAGCGAATTGTCTCAAAAACCTCATTTGGAATATGATGAAGTTAAGATAAGAAAAAATCTTTTCAATGAGATGTGTGAAACTTTCCGACAACCGGGAGAACCAATCATTTCCTTCAAATTAAGTCGCTCTTCAGCCATCATAACCAAGACCCCTTCCGTTTCGAGTGAGGTCAATCGAAGGTTGGATGTCGATAAAACTAAATTGTTTATCCAAGTATCGGTGAATAATAGAAATGTATGTAAAACCAAGAGTATTCAAATGAATCATGATTTCATATTGAAGATACAGGAAAGTGGTTCCATACGTTTACCTAAGGATGCTAAAAGTATAAAATTGTTGATATTTGAGCATAACTCTTTCCTCCGTCCAACTTCAATTGGTGAAGTCTTCATCACAGTACCAGAAAATAATGTCCTTATATCGGATGCTAAAACTGAATCTTATCCATTTCTTCTGAAAAACAAGCGTAATTACAATCATTCCGGCGTTGGTACATGTAACACACTTGCTGAAATCATTCATAAAAAACACCCACAGCTGGTCCTTCAAAATATGGATCTGCAAGAAGTAATAGTGTGTGAAGCATCTATAAACATGCAGATAGGTTGGACCACGGAGACCGGCACAGAAGACCTGTCTAACCAACTTCAAGCAAATCCTTCCGTTACCAACTTTGTACTACCTAAAGAAATTCCAAATGCTGAAATCATGTCACAACTATTTGACACTGTTCTGGACCCGAACGATCCCAAGAACTCATTCTTATTCACATTTATGAACAATTTCAAAGACAAAGCTATAAAGAATGATAAATTTTACCTAAACTATTTTTTCAACTTTGATTTTCTGTTAACTAGAACTTCAGACCCGTACGTCGATATGAAATCAGTAGTAGACACAGATAATGAAAGAGAATTAGTTAGAGGGAATCATTTCGAAGTGATGTCAAATGACGGGGCAAGTACTTCTACGATGAGTCGACCAAGAGGAAGTGTACTTGATGATACTACCCTGCTCAAAAAGATATTAGACCCAATAGACTTACAGAGAAGAACCAGTATAAGATATCTCCAGCTGGTAAATGAGCATCTTTCATTGCAAAGTGACAACGGAAAGAAAGAAAAGCAACTCAGCGATATTGTAACAATATTCAAATATCCCGGCATAAAAACAATCACAATAAACTTTTTGAGACCAAAGAGACCGTTGTTTTACCAAACTAGACAGCAACCTTCGACTCCCAAGCTGCAGATAGTCGACACCAAAAGAGATTATACTCTGAAGATATGCATTCTTAAAGCATTCCAGCTTCCGTGCAGATCAAAAACAGTACAAACTGGTACCAGTTCTAATACTGATGAAGGTAGGCCAATTTAAAATTATTCGAAAATATATGTGTCAATATTAAGTTGAATGTCTCACAGATCTCTAAGTTACGAAAAAAATTGATATGTGCACCGGGCCTTAGAATCTGTAAAGTTATTTTTTTTTGTTTTCCAGATGTAGGTTTGAAAATGATAAGTTTGAAGCCTTTTGTACGAGTCACTTGTCAAGGAAGAAGTTTACGCACATCGTCAGCAGTGGGAAACAATCCAACGTGGAATGAACAATTGTGTTTTCCCGTCAGGTAATAATAATCTTAGATATCGCCCCCATTCTTTTTATTTGTAATATTGATATCTCAAAACTGATTCGGGATTGGTGACCTTTCTCTAAATGGTGATAATATTATTGGAATAATATGTAGTTTTATGAACAGAAGATTAATACATTTACCTTATAAAATATTGCCTTATTTACAGATTTGACACATCTTCAACAATCTCATTCCACTTATTTGACGAGACATTTGAAGACTTGTTGGCTGATGACAGACTAGAGAACTCTACAGTTCATTGTCAGTACAGCGCCAATTGGTTAGGTTCAATGAAGATTTTGCTTCCGACTGTATTTTCTCAGACAAAGGTTAAATCAAAAAAAGTTTGTTACACATATTTAAGTGGTTTATTTTTCTGCACTAGTGGGTACCGGGCACACGTTGCAATGCCATTCAATGAAATAAATTGTTTCTCCCTGCATGTCCTTTCCCATGCGTTCCTGTTCCCCTCCCACATTCCTCTTCCACCTTCCCCGCCATCCCTTCCCTCGTCACCCCTCCCGCTGACCCCACCTCCTTCGTTACCCAACCCTTCCTGCCTTCCCTCTCTGCCCCTAAAATATATGAAATATACACATTTTCAAACCACCCGCCCACCACCGAGCTTACCATTATATACAGCCTGTTACCTTCGCGGGCGTGCGCACAACAAATCACCAAAGTTTCATTGCAATTGGATGAACGGTATGGCAGTGCATAAAATGCGAACAAAAAAAAATTGATTTTTATATATATATATATATAAGAAGAAGAAGATAACCTAGGTAATAATGTATATTAAACTTTTTTTATTGCAGATTGAAGGCACATTTCTAATGTATTCTCCGCCAGATCTATTTGGGTATAAACAAAATCTGGAAGAGAAGTATGCCCACTCACGTGTTTCATACGACAGCTTAAGAAAAGAAATTCACTTCAAGCAAAGAGAAGGCTTCTTCATGACCATGTTTCTAGAAATATTCCCATCATATCTGGAACCACCTTTGCCTGTGGAAATATTAGAAACCAATGAGATGGATTACATGATCAAACACATTGAAAATTTCACCGAAACCTATAAAAATGCTTTTCCCGAGAGGAAACTTAACATACTTGTCCTCGACACAAGTGGAAAGTACATTTGCATCACACGATTATTCAAACCGCTTCCCTTGCCGGAATTCGGTGATAATTTATCGACAATGTTTGCAAACTCATCTGCCTATGAAGAATCAGTGTCCTCTAAGAATTCAACACCGAATAAAAAGAAATCATCCAAGAATCAAAGCGGTGACGATGCGGCGACTCGGAGCACTAAATCTGTAATCTCCACAATAGTGGGAGATGTTAGGCGCTCGTCCAAGACAGTGAAGGACACATTTGAGATGAAAAGTCTGGATGAGAACTTGACGGACAGTGCAGAACGAGGTTTGGCCAGTAAAATTCAAATTTGCACAAGATTTGTAGCAATGATTCCACTCTTCGAACTGAATAGCTTGAGTAACCACTCTGTCGCTCTTTCTGGATATGTAAGTTTCATAAAGATAAGCGTATTTAAATAAATAATAACAATGAATTTTATTAAAAAGCAGCATAATCACCAAATCATTATTATGTATGTATTTGAAGTACATCTGAGAATACCGTGAGAATGCCACGAGAATACTGTATATTATTGTAACTGGGAATTTAAAAATCTTGTCCTAAATTTATTTTTGCATACACAATGTCATTTATATAAAAAAAAGAGTGCCTGTGGTGGATTTGATTTTTAAACAAGTTAAAGTTGGATCGTCTCAAACCATAGTGAACCAATTCACTTTTTGCAGTTTTGAGTTAGAGCTTGAAATGAGGCCTACAATAATTCATAATCTAGCTCTGCCAGAGAGAACCAACCAGAGAAATACTGTCTTGACCAATCTTAGACATTATTGGACTTATTTATATGATTGGTTCATCTTTCTGCTCTAGCCTCATTTCAAGCTCTAACTCAAAAGTTGCAAAGTGAGCTAATTCACTGTGATTTAAGACGATCCAGTTTTACTCTGAGATTGATGAAATTTCGCACACTTGACCCTCAAAACAGAAGGAAGGTTGCTCTCTACATGATCTTTCGAAAAACCACCCTCATCCTCTTTTCCCACCCCTTAAAACAGAAATTTGATACTTCTTGATGAAATTTTACACACTTGACGTTCAAAATAAGAGGAAAATTACTGTCTACATCTGATTTCGAAAACGTCTGCTTAAATCCCGGGCAACACTTGTGACTTTAGCTTAAATTAATAATAAAACTAATGATTATGTTCTTTCAGCAAACATTGCGATTGGTCTGTGGTTCAATGATGGATCACACAACACTACTAATGAACTACTTTTTATACCTGGGTATCGATTGCTGGTTCATATCCGGCCTGGCCCTCCCCAGGGGTCTCTCCACCTACGTCCTGGTACAGGAGAACCAACAGACCAAGGAGTTGAGAGGAAAGGAGGGGCTGAAGAGCTATGCACGATTGCCGGGAGTGAAGACGAAGAACGTTTGGAAGTATTGTATCTACGACGCCACCACCGGAATCAAATATGACACCAAGGATCCATTCTGTCCATTGCAAAGAGTTTACTTTGTTTGCAATGGTGAAAATGTGAGTCTATTTCAATTATAGTCAATATCTCAGTGGAAAACTCTTTGGCTGGGGTTTCAAAGGTTGCGGGTTCAAATCCTGAAAGATTTTTAAAATAAAAATATGTAGTTCAACTGACTCCGGAGTTTTGACAAATTTTGTAATTTGTCTGTGTAGCCACTTCGTCGTCTTAGTTCTTGATTGTCCAAACGACGATTAGAAAATTTTACAGGAGAAGGTTTTTTTTATTATTTCAATGAAACATTACGATAGGTGTTTCAGATAAAGCTATTTCCGTAAAGGTAAAGGTCTCTTAAATAATTCTTAGTTAAGTGATTAACTTTCATTTTTTAAAGTTTATTTTTAATTTGAAAGTGGAGATTGAACAAAAACTAAAATGGTTGTTTGGACAATTAAGAACTAAGACGACGACTTCCTGATTCTCAGAATATGTATACGTGTGTGCAGCACTCTTTGCGACATTCATACAACCTGGTCCCTTTATAAAGAACCCAAGGGTTGTCATTGGATATGTGGCTATATATTCTGGTTCCACAAAGTGCCTTCCCAGTTATCGGAGCCTTGTTTCCAACAGAGTGGGACATTGACACCATAGGTAAATCGGAGTCTCGTCAACCTCCTAACCATTCCTGCTCCTATTGGTGTTTTCCACTCCCAACAACTGCGTGTGTCTCCTGAGATGGCAGTGTCCCGTTAGTAGTCCTACCATAGGTGCCCTCTCCCATTTCTCCAGTGCTGGGATTTGACCCACCTTTCAATATATTATTTGGTGTGGCAAGCTGCTACTCCTATGGCCGGCTCGGATCTTGCATGTGGTGCTTTCCTAGCTAGCCTGCTCATTGCCCTCAATACTTTTGTTACAGTGTCCATCATCAGGGCAGTTGTGAAAAAATAAATCACGATAGATAAATAAATTGTTCATAAAACTTTACACTGCAGAATTCGTTTATAAATTTTTTACAGCAGAACTTGCTTATAAATAAACTGTTTTATAAATAAAATAATAATAAATAATAATACTATTGAATACGTAAAAGGAAAAAAAAACTTTAACCTTTTCTAAAAATGGACCAGATTTGGGTAAACATCCAAGCAGTGGAGCGTTGCAACCTGACCAAGTTTGATCTGAGTGCCTCGTCTGAGTGGCGCCCCGTATTCCAGAGGGACAGCCTACTGGCATGCCCGGGGCCCATGCCCAGCCTGCCCTCTGGGGACACAGCTCTGTACAGTTACACCAGCCAGGACACGCTCAGCCTGAAGGACGCCGTAGAGGACAAGATACGTAACAAGATACAAAGGTGGCGGGGGCACAGAAGAACTATATGGAATAGGTAAAACAACAGAAAATAATTTTAATACCTACTTAGATAAAAGTATTTACAAAAAGGGAAAAATCCGAAACAAAAACAATTTATTCAGGCATTTTCTGCACATTGAGTTTGAAAACACAACCACCGGTTTTGCCAGCCGGTTTACATCGGCCAGTGCTGATGTGTAACATACACAAGGTGGCAAACTTACACCAGCTCTCAGCACCGGTGATGAAAACCGGTGCATGTCTCTTCGAGCTAAGGTGTTGCTAGTTAAGTGTACATAGATGTAATTCTAGTGTAGGTATGTACATACACTAAAAAAAATTACCACTTATTTTTGACATATATACTATCGGAAAATATCACAGTATTTCTATTATTCTGATGGAAAATACCACACATTCTCTGAGATAACGGTTGAAACATTTTGTATTTTAGGTTGCAGTATCTGAAGCTGAGTAAATTCAAGTCATGTTCCATTAATGTTTTATTTCTGTTCCCCCAGACACTGCAGCAGTATCTTAAAGAGCATGCTGGTTCACTGGGAGAAGTGGAGCCTGAATCAATCATCTCAAAAGCCAAGGAACAGCCAAAAACTACAACAGTTACTGCTGTCTTATCAGGTATATCATTTATCTATCCCCAAAAATGATTTACTTTTCACTTGTGCACACTTTTTTGTAAACTTGCTCAAAGAATTTTTTTAAAGTAAAATTGTCACCAGACTGTTATACATTATTATTATTTAACTTTTACGAGTAAAACCTCAATTTGTAATATTTAATTAAATTGAGACACTATGAGCGAAACTCAATCGAAAATCTGGAAACAGAAAAATCAGAAAAAGATATTTGCACCTCTGGGACTCGAACCCAGGACCTCTCTCTTTCCGGGCGAGTGCTCTTGGCCACTGAGCTAAGGTGTCGATATCCATACTTCGACTAAGAACCACCCATATTATCTTCATTTTCTTAACGCATATTTTTTTATTGGCTGCCATCTTTATGTATTATTGCAAGATTCAAACCCGAACTAAATGCAATCTAGATGGTGTCTGGATAAATTTTTATCCATTGCATTTAGTTTGGATTAAATCTTGCAATCATACATAAAGATATAATAAAAAAATATGCGTTAAGAAAATGAATAGATAATAGGGGTAGTTCTTAGTCGAAGTATGGTACAGTTAAAAAGTGACCGAATTGGATATCGACAACTTAGTTCAGTGGTCAAAAACACTCGCCCGGAAAGAGAGAGGTCCTGGATTCGAGTCCCAGAGGTGCAAATATCTTTTTCTGATATTTTTGTTTCCAGATTTTCAATCGAGTTTCGCTCATAGTGTCTTCATTTAATTAAATGTTACTCTTTACCCTCTTGCGTATTTTATGTAAACTTATGATTTTGGCCTGAAATGGAGATGGTTCTATTTTTGTGTTGCCATTTTCAGATGTACGGTTTTCCATACAACACATCCTACATGTCGATGGGTGAAATAGTTTCGGCGATAAAAGCTACACAGATACATTTGGATGAACATATCTCCACTGAATTTGCATTGGGAGTTGAAGTTTTCCCATACCCAAATAACATCTACAGCGTTTGGATTTACCTGGCTTCAGTCGTCAGAAAATAAACATTAAATTAATGTATATTCTGAATTATTATTATTCACAACTGAAAACTCTCACCACTTTGATTTTTGTCTGCCCTAAAATTGACTTTAAACTGTATTATATTCCTAACATTACACAGCACTAGATTTGACCTCAGTAGTATCTTGAATACTATTTAGATTAGACTGATTAGCAACGTCATTGCTATGAACCCGAAAGACCATTAGAAGCTATATCAAATAATAGATGTGATGTTTGTGTGGAAAAATACAAGCGGGTTAAAGTGCAAAACCACATGCAAAAAAGAAAGGATTTGCCAAAAAGCAAAAAAAACCTATTCTGGTGCAAATCATGCAAGGTCTTCCTTTGCATTGGATCTGGATCTGATAACTGTTTTGCTGTGTATCATTCCAAAGTTGAATTTCGGAGATAAACATTATACATATTCACTTATTATTGTTACATTATATTCACGTACAGTGGTACCTTGAGATACGAGTGCCCTAACATACGAGATATTTGAGATACGAGCCATTGAGCGAGCGAAGTTTTGCTTTAAAATACAAGCAACATTTGAGATACAAGGAACGGCCGGCTGACTCGCAGCATAAAAAACCTTTCGCTTGTTATGATTGTACGTATTCATCTAGAAACACTTTCTGACTCAGAGTGGAGAAAGACCTTTGTCATGTTCCGTCTGCAAACAATCATTTACTCGAAAGGGACCTTTGACGAACTAGTCACGGGTAGAGCCAAGGGAGCGCCCTTGAGGTGATTTTTCACAAAAACGGCGCTCTACAAATTATCAAATTATTATTATTAGTAGCCATACTCCCTCAGGTAGAGTTTCAATTCTGAGTGGTGGACTTACACCAGAGATACAGGGAATATCTTCCACACTGGAACTTGCCGCAAATACACAATATATATTATTTTTAATTAATTAATTGTGAAATAACACAAATTAATCAATGAAAATTTATTTGCACACACCGGGATTCGATCCCACAACCTTCGGAAAGCAAGTCAAGAGCCTTACCCCTCGACCACGGAGGCCGTCAGAGTATTTCTAATTCACCAACTTTGACGAATTTTATGTTGAGGTATTTCGAGGAATGATGGCAAAAATAAAAATGGGACCAAAGATCTCGAATTCTAGGTACAACAAGCCCCAACGAGGTTCTTTTTCTTCAAATTACATATTTATCAGAATCAAAACGTTAAGATTGAGTACTTCTATCAAAGATTTAACTTTTCATTCAAACTGCATAAGTATTAAAAATTAAAAAAATTTTCAATTTATGACATTTTTTTTAAACTATGCACTACATTACCAATGGAGACAAATATTGAACAACAGACTACACAGTTTAATCAGAAAGAGGTAATGTTTGCTTTCAGATTAGAATCTGTACTAGATACGTGGGACTGTTTTTAAACATTTGTTATTGATTAATGTACGCATAATAATTTTTATAAACGAATTGAATTAATGGCCTCATTACTGTTTCTACAAAAGTGAAAACACTTCCTCTATTCATTGTGAGATGAAAAGGTGTCTAATCTCTTGTGTGCAAAGTAAGATAAGCAACAAAGCTAAAGGAGTTCAATTTTATCACTTTTAATATTAAGATGCAGTTGTTATTTATTTATTTATAAATAAACGCCCTTTTTCGGGGCTTTTACATATATAGCATAGAAAACACATTTTATTGTACATAACTGAACTGCCTCAATAACAATATTTTATATTTATTCAAAGATAAATTGAAGATGTCCATAAATAAACATTATTTATTATTTGTTGTTAAATAAACATTCTTCAAGTTTTCGAAGTTTGATGGAAGCAACGCTTGCAATTTGGGAGGCTGAAACGGGTACCGCCTCCCCGGGAACCATTTATTGGATAACCAACACCTCTGCCATAGGTCACTTCAAGTGGCTTTGCTGGTAGCTGGTTCGCTGTGTTTGGTGACTTAGCGGGGGTGGTCATGGGTTGAGGTTTGTCTGGATCTGGCTGCGGATGACCTGGACACACTGAAGTCTAGATTCCTACCCACCCCTCTTACCCTTTTCCTTCCCAGAACTTACTCTCCTTCTTTTCCCTAAAAAGACCCTCCACACAGCATCCCAAAAGATGACAAAGGCCCTGAGGAAATATTTTTCTCAGGGCCTCCTGTGTGGAGCTAATGTAAAAAAAATATATACGTACTTAGCTATAAAAGCGCAAGCGTTATTTGGCTTGGCCTTTTTCAGCATATCGCGTTGGGAATGAATGGCGAGCGATATGCGGAAATAGGCCAAACCAAATAACACTGGCGCCTTTATAGCCACACACAAAATTTAAAGAATGCTTTCCATATTACTTTATTTTATTGAAAGATAAATCTATTTGAAAGCAAATGGAGATATTTAAATGCAAACTATTTAAGAACAGTAGACATTTAACAACTATCCTTATTCCTTTATTCAGTCATTCGTAGATTAATTCTACCATGTACATGCTAGAAGTAAGCAAAAAGAATACCTCGATTGCGCTTATCCCTAATACAACTTCAAATTTAACATTTGAATAGGATACGCAACAATATTTTATACATTAATATTATCCAACAATATTAAGGGCCAGCACTTCAAAATAGCAAGTACTACAAATGATTTATTTGTGAACTCCATAAGGATAGTAAGTAGTTAGGAAATTGTAATAAAGTTTCCAGTGACAAAAATGCAATAAACACCACAATATTTGTAATTAAGTGCAGTTTGAAAACCAGTAAAGTGAATTTCTACCATTAGACCTAAAATTCCAGTACATATTCACGCACAACATAAATGCTTCCTCTACGAACTTTTTTCACTGAAAGCCTTATATGTTTTCCTAACTACCCACATACAATTTACAGATGCATCATTCTTAGAACCAGTTGTTTCACAGAATTTGAACAATTCATCAAAAATCAATTAACATATTCAGTTATGTAGTTCTATTCATGTTCTGTTATTATTTCAGTTACGTGAAACATCTGGCCAATAATGGTATCGACGCTGGAAAGGAAAAATTGGCTAAAGCACCACGCAGCTGGAAAGGAGGAGTGGCTGAAGCGAAATATAGCTGTATGGCACTTGAGCCATTTTTCCTTTCCAGGTGGATGACGCTTTAGCCATTTATCCTTTCCAGCATCGATATAATAACAAAACTTGAATCCTTTACAGCAGTGTTTGATAATTTTACCGCGGCCCGCTGAGGGGGAGGGGACGTTGATTGTTAATATTTTAGATTGTTTTGATATTACACGTCATTATGTCACCTAAAATGTATAGCAATTATCGCAAAATGTATACACATATCGCCTGAAAAATATAAATATCTCTTAAAATATAGTATATATACAGATTCAGATTTTGGTTAATCCTTCATTAATCATTTACGAATTTATTAAAATTATTATAAACATAATAATAAGTTCTCGTTTGTCGCAATAGAAGTATTTTGTTGAAAAATGGGAATAAATTCACCAATACAATAAACGGGTATTATTAGTACCTATGTCACGTATTTTCAATAAAACGATTCCATTTGCATTTGGGCAAGCAGAATATAAGAGCGGTGACTCATGTCGTTGCGTCTCACTCGAGCTCTTTACGTTATAAATGCGAGTGCGCAAGATGGAAGCCCAGTCATGTTTTTTACTTCGAAGGAATTGTGTCGTCGGTAACTTGACTTGAAGGGATTCTCAACTGAAAAATTATTTTTTATTGGGTATGTTCGATTTTTTTACATAATTTTGGTCATCAAGCAGGGCCTTGGGCGGCCCCATTTGACCCACGGACCGGGGGTTGGGGACCACTGCTTTACGGAACTTGAAAATTTACTATGAAATTTGATGAACTGTTCAAATTCTGTGAAGCAACTCAATCATAGTATTTCTTGCGTAAGCACATCACAAATTTGTGGGCACTGACCGTTAAACTACACCAATTCAGGCGAAGAAACCAAATAATTGGTACTGAACACTTCCATTCAATTTTTATATTTTTAATTTTTGAGATAATATAAATTTGTGTAAAAATGAGAATAAAACTTGTTTTAACTAACTTAGGACAAACAATTCATTACTGATTATCAAATTTCAAAGATAAAATTCAAGTTCTGTGGGAGTTCTATTCAAGTTTTGTTATTATATCATTATGGGCCGGTTGCTTCACAGAACTGAAATAATAACAGAATTTGAATAGAACTTAAAAATTAACTTATAAATTTGAATTGTTCAAATTCTGCAAAACAACTGGCCCTTAGAAAACAATGTAGGCGTAGGCACGAAGCTCAAAAATTTTTTTTGCTTAAAATATCAACTTTTTTTTTTTCATGATTAAAAAATAATTTGGTGGGAAAGTTGGATGGGCATAAATGAAAGAATTTTCTGTCAATATTAATATGTATTTCGATAGTTTAAGGAATTATGTGAAGTAGTAACTTTCACAAACTGCCCTATCAGTATAAAAAAACTAAAAAAAAAAATTATGTTAAGTAGGTAAGCTTTTTAAATAAGCCAGGCTAATAAAATAATATTGTAGAGGGTAGAGTATCGCATGAGGTTTCTTTAAAGGGAAGGAACAAAAAACAGGCTGATGATGTAATAACGATGGTCGTTACTAGGCAATATCTCAATTCAAAGTGACATATTAGGATATGTTTTGAATTGCAAGGATATGAATGGTGCCTTTCTTTTTCAATATCGATGACATAGATGGCGTAAGTGGTGACGTCTCGTGACCTTTGAGTGTGATAAGAGTACACATTTAGAAAAATTCGACATTAATTCAGTTTAGCCCAAAAATTTATTTTTTTCCAAAATTCAAATTTTCTGGAAATTTCAGTTTAGCAGTGCGCTGCACTGATGTACTGAAAATCTTCATAAGGAAAGACTGAATTTAGATTTAAAAGAAACTGTTTTCGGTTGCAACACCAATATTGCCATTTTTTTTTTAATATTAGCACTCTCGCACAGCCAAAAGTCACGAGGCGCCACTGGGCATAATAGCAATACAATTATTATTATAACATTTAGCAAGAATATGCTACCACTGTATTTCCCTGCAGAATATAAAGCCGTATAATATAATATTGACCGCTCCTAATTAAATGATTATATATTCAATAATTCAAGTTGTCCAAAGTTTAAAAAATTGTCTTATATCAATTTTATCATTTTTTTTTAAATGCTATTAGTTTGTGTTTGCTCTGTTTGTCATTTATTCCCTATTTGACACACTTTCTTCAGCATGGCAATAAGTTAAAAATGTATAATTAAATTTTTTTTACATTATCTCCACACAGGAGGCCTCGAGGAAAAAATTTTTTCCTCAGGGCCTATGTCGTCTTTGAAAACGTTGTGCAGAGGGTCTTTATAGAGAAAAGAAGTTCTGGGAAGGTAAAAGGTATGAGGGGTGGGTAGGAATCTGGGGTCAATGTGTCCAGAAGAGACGGATGCATGAATCCATCCATCCCACTGCGGTGCAAGGCGAAGGTTCGAGAGAGCCCGGCCGGAGAGTTCAATGTTTCCCTCAGCTAGTCATTCCCGATCCGGCCCGCCACGCATTAGTTGGGCAAACGCATCTGCCGCCAAGGTCTTGTCAAACCTCAAACCTGCTAAGTCACCAAACGTAGCGTACAGCTTAGGGTGTTCCAATAAATGGTTCCCAGGGCGGTGGTACCCATACCTGCCTCCCAAATTGATAGAAGCATTATCAACATGATATTAGATGCCTTTGATAAAAAAAATATATATTTGGATAACTTGAGTTAATTGAATAATTTTAATTTGAAGCAGTCAATATACAAATGCAAAGAGGTCCATCTAAAATTAATTACTTATTGTAAAACTTAATCAAGGAAACGTTAGAGCATGAATCTGCTATGTCAGTAACTTAAATAAGAAATAAAGACAAGACAAATAAAATCACAGAAGCCATTCTATTATCAATTGAGAATTTTAGTGGGCGGTCTGGTGAGATAAAATCCTACATAGTCAATACAGTGAAAGCAAACACGCTTACGTTGATCATTTACTTTGCGGATAAAAATTTAAGCTTAAAACCACTGACCGAGATTAGCTCGTGTACACACGCATTAGCAATCAGCGGCAACTTCTGATCGTAAAACCCAACGGTTGCTATGTCAAACATTCAGATATATCCACATTACGCTTCTGGAGGGGTCTTTCAACTAAATATCACGTCTAACCTCTGCATTCAACACTTTGGACGCACTGAACAAAAAAAATAATTAGCCACTTTTGACTTCAGCAATTCATGTAATCATTGACGATGTGATAACAGCTGATCCCCCGACAGCTGGCCTTCCGAAATTATATTTATTATAAAATTTCAATTTCAAACCTAAAATCAACTTCAGAAATACTAACAAGTTGGTATAGATATCAAACAATTTTATTTACTGTGTCGATTTTTTTACTTGTATATAAAATATTACAGACAAGTTTTATTTTTGATGCATTTGAATGAAAAAATGTTTTATACTTTTGATATTTGGCAGTACATCCTCTCTGCACAGCCCTTCAGGGACATTTATTTATGTTTTGTGTAAGTAGATAAACCGTATTTTCCCCAAACTGACTGCATATTGCATATAAGTATGCCAGGGGGCCAACTGTCACGGAGTCATTCATTATAGGTGACTTAAATCGTTGTTTTTTAATTAAACATTTGTTTTTTATAGACCGTAGACTATATTCGATTCACTCATCCAAAGGGAAGGAAATATTATTTGAGTAATGCGTCCAAAGGATTGAGTACATATGAATACCACTTCCCCCTAAACAGATTTATTTTATATTTTAATTTAATTCGCGGTGGCATTTATTCTATTTAAATTTCAAATCATGACTTGGACTAGTTACAATCTTTTGTAATTTGAAAAAAAAAACTAATTTTTTGATTGCAGAATAATAATTATTATCGTAACTTAGAATTAATTTATTATTTAAAAATTGATTTTCTTATACTATTTTAGAGAAATGAAAGGGACAAACAGAATATGCACACCACATGACATAGGTACAAACAGACAGACAAATGGAGTATTGTCGGGAGAAATTGCATCGTTTAGCGATGGATCAAAAATGGTGACAATCAATGTACCAGCGACCGAATCACACTAACGGACAAATCTCCCAGTAAATACTACACAAGAAAACATAAATTATTGTTAGAAAGACTAACACAAATTTATTTTAAATATAATTATTATTATTATAAAACATGAGAAAATATAAAAAAATAAGTAAAATTATTATGAAAAAAATTTACTGAAAATCGGTATTCCAAAATTTGCTAAGAAATTGGTTCAAAACCAACGGAATTTAGCGAGTGTTTGGAGGTGAATTCGTTCAGAATAAATTAAGGATTCTTGTTCATCACGAGTACTGCTTTCAACACGAAATCCATCATAATATAATCTCAATACACCTTTTCAGTTGAGCTGGAAGCGTTAAAAGTACGGTAAAAATAAAATGAATTTCCAAAACACAAAATAAAAACAAAAAATATTAAAATTACATTTCTGAACAGCAGCCCCAGATATAAAGATTTATTAATTTTCTGGCATTTTTGTTGGACCTTTTAATTTTGGACAGCAGTACTCGCAAGAAGACGGGTCAACGAACATTTTGGCGCCTAAAAAGTTAGACCCATACACGGGTAAAGAACTGATGCAGAAAATTAAAAAAACACGTTTTTAGGAATCAGTTTTTTTAAACATACACAAGAACAGGCCTTATTTTTAAAGCACCAAAACAAAAAGTTTTTTTGTTGGCCAGTGTAATTAATGAATTATGTGTGGCGGCTCTTGCGGATGAAAGTATAAAAGGGATTGGTTAGGAAGGTCATATGGTTACGGGGGAGTCATGTGGCCGGGTGGAGAGGTCCGATAGGAAGGTTATGTGGTTGGGAGGGGAGGGTAGGAAGATTACGTGGCCGGTTGGACAAGTTGGATAGGAAGGTTATGTGGTTGGGGAGGTTATGTGGCCGGGAGACTTTGGCCTTTAGAGCGCCGCAGCTGCTGCAGGTAGTGGCGCTGGATGGGCTTGTGCAGGGCCAGCTGGACGAGCGCCTCGTCGATTGGGAACCATTGGCGCTTGCGGCCCATCTGCCGAGAGTCCTCCCACTCGGCCAGCTCCTCTGTCACCGTCATCACGTACACCTTGGTGCGGTGCTTGTGTTCACGGTTCTGGGGACAATCACAATTTATCTTTGGTCAAATGGGCAAAAACTAAAATAATCATTGATATTGAAAGTTTTCATTGATCTGGGAAAATTGTTAGTGATGACTGGACTGGTGTCCACTGTGCATCCTCCCTGTCTTCCTCCAAACAAGAGTTTTTTGTGATATCTAAGTTATTTGTTACATCACATACTCTATAATTTCAGTTATCCTAGAGAAACAACTATTTGATAACTGGTCTGCATTTATTAACCTCTTCCAGCATGACGGCATCACCCATTTCCTTACATGCGTCTCCAGAAATGGTTGTAATATAAGAATAACCCTTTTGAAGCCCTGTAATGTTACGTTTTTGATTTTACCAATTTACATCACGTAACTACGCATTTGTCTATAAAGGAATAGATTGAAGGTCAGATCAGTCACCTCAAACACCCCGAGGCAGCGCCCCAACTGGCCCACAACACCTGCCTCCTCGAACACCTCGCGGATGGCAGTGACGGAGGGTTCCTCCTCCGGCTCTACGCCGCCCCCTGGAACGATCCAGTTGTCCGGCCGGCGCGACGATGTCACCAGCAACACCTAAACAACACCACAAACATATCATTTAACACTGTAAATACTGTAAAACAATCCAACCAAACAAACAAAACCATAATATAATGTTCAAAGAGTCGGAAAAAGTCTGTTCAGTGAGAAGAAATCTATATTAAAAGCGCCAAAATTATTTATAGGGTATTTAAAAGGGTATAAGTTTTACTACCATCAACATTGTGCAACAGCAGTCGATCACAGTTTCAATGTCAACATCGTGCAAAAACAGTTGATCACAGTTTCAATGTCAAAATTGTGGACTAACAGTCGATCACAGTTTCAATGTCAACATTGTGCAATAACAGACAATCACAGTTTCAAAGTCAACATTGTACAAAAACAGTTGATCGCAATTTCAATGTCTAAATTGTGTGACAACAGACAATCATAGTTTCAATGTCAACATTGTGCAAAAAAAGTTAATCACCATTTCAATGTCAACATTGTGCAACAACAGTCGATCACAGTTTTAATGTCAACATTGTGCAACAACAGACGATCACAGTTTCAGTTTTCATGTCAAAAAGATATGTGCAAAAACAGTTGATCACAGTTTCAAAGTCAACATTGTGCAACAACAGTTGATCACAGTTTCAATGACAACATTGTGGACTAACAGTCGATCAAAGTTTCAATGTTAACTTTGTGCAACAACAGTCGATCACAGTTTCAATGTCAACATTGTGCAACTACAGTCGAAAACAGTTCCAATGGCAATATATTAGACTCTCCCACACATAAGCTTTGCTTGCTTTACTTACACTTGCTTGCATCATAATACTAGTACAGAACTGTGAAAAATCATCGGATATTGTGTTAGTAATTAACGCTCTCTTGGAAATGGAAAAAGCGCAGACTTTAATTTTTTTTTAATCCGAGTTCATTGAACCAGAGTTAAAATCAATCACAGACGTTTGATGATTTCACAACTGTTTTGCTTATTATATTTTACAAGGTGTTTATTTACGAAAATTAATGAGTGAATGACTCTTAGATAATAACATGATTGGTTATGAATTGAGATTTTCACGGCCAAAAGAATTATCGTGATTTATTTTTTAGGATGTTGTGCCATGTTGCGCTACCTCCTTCTTTAGCCAACGTTTCGGAAACTGTAACGCTTTCCTAAATGAAGCTAAAGGAGGTAGCTCAACATAGCTCAATACCCCAAAAATAAATCAGGATGATGAAAATTTATAAAAATAATACTTTTGTTAAAAATTCAATTAGCTAAGTTTGAGGATAAGTGGCTACAAATTAAAGCTTTGTGTTTATTTTTGAATTTTATGGGAAGATTATTAAAATTATGTTATTCATTTGGTTTCTCTGTCTAAAGAACTAACTAACCATCTAGCCATTTCCTGCAGGCAGAGAGGACGGACCGCCAAACAACTCAGTTTTGGCACACACTCCATACCTTATTCACATTCATACATCGTCTCATACATACCTACTCTTCTATTATTCTGTCACTTGACAGTCCGACTCAATTTTTCTCTGATTCAATCGATCGTGCTGTCTTCCTCGGGCATCCCTGACTTCTTCTACTGTTCACATTTACGTCATATATTCTCCTTACATTCCTTTCTTCATTCATTCAATTTGGGAGGCAGGTATGGGTACCGCCGCCCATTTATTGGATAACCACCTCTGCCATAAGTCACCCCAAGAGGTTCGCCACATTTGGTGACTTAGCAGGGGTGCCCGGGTTCCTGGGGTGTAATGCGTGGCAGGCACGATCAGGAGAGACTGATTGAGGGGACCTTTTGACCTCTCCAGCCGGACTCTCTCAACCCATCACCTTGCACCACAATGGGAGGGATGGATTAATACGTCTTGTCATTCCTGGACACATTCAACCCCAGATTCCTACCCACCCCTCACACCTTATTCCTTTCCAGAACTTCTCCCATCCTTTCTTTCCATAAAAAGACCCTTCACACAGCATCCTCAGATTTTTTTCCCTCTGGGTCTCCTGGTGGAACTAATGTAAAAACAAACAAAAAAAGTGCGCTCTACACGCCCAAACCATCTGAGCGTCCCTTTCGTAATCTTACTCATTACGCTTGCTTACTTTACGGATCTCCACATTTCTCATGCGATCATAAATGGTTTTACAACACAGAGATCTCATTTCTACAGCATTCAGTCTACTTCCATCCTTCCCCTGCCAGTCCCATGCCTCACTGCCGCAGATCTGGGTAGCTAATATATTTTTATTGCACATGATGCATCATGTTAAAGCCATTGATAATACTGGTGGCCGTTATTTAACAACTATTATGACAAAAGCCGTGGAAATTGGGATGAATAATTACTTTAGATATGTCCATCTTTTCTTTGGTCTGTGGTGCCGATATAATATTGTAACAGGTCTAGAATTATGAGCGCCAACGTAAAAAATAATAAGAGCAACATCAGCGATTTAATAAGTGAGCCATTTTTTGGCAAATATTTGACCCAGATACTGTGTCACATGCCAGAAGTTATTGGCGCATAATGGAGTTGCAAACCCAATATGCCTATCCGTAACGAGCTGCAAATTGTACTGAAATAACTTAGTCTCAGGCTAGTGAAATGACACCAGAGAAAGATAGGTGTATAATATATATTATCTGACCCAACACAGTAGTTCTAGCACCCGGGTAAGGTGGGTTTATGACACCGCAAATTGGAGAGTGTGGATGAAAGAAATAGGGAGCATATAATATAATTACAAAAAAAATACTTCGTTTCAACTGAATAAAAAGAAAATAATACATTTAAATAGGAATTTCATTTAACCACCCCGGTATTTTGCGATTGTGCAATTTTTTTTGTCTTGAACGAACTGTCAAATTTATAAAAACTTTCGTGTTTTTTCACTTCGCAATTAAAGCTCAATAAATGAAACATTTCTGTACGCAGCCGAATACTAAAAACTGTTTTTGAAAGGTTACAAAATAAGCTTTGAAATTGTTATATTACAAATAAATATTAACATTTGTAAATATTAAAATTTAGAATGCAAACATAAAAAAATTGTAAAAATGACTCACGTGATGCTTTTTTTATGTGAAAACGGTACTAAAATCAAGGATTATGTAAAGAAAAACACTTATTCTATTGTATAAATGTATAGTAAACAATTTCGTCACTTCACTTTTTTACCATTTCATACAAGAATATTTAAAAAAAAATTAACAATGTCTAACGGCGCATAGGCGATTTGGCGGGTGAAAACTGTTTTTACAAAATAAGCATTTTTATGTACATCCATGGACAACTTTGAATAGAAATATGAAGCTTGATTCAATATGGATCTACTACTTTTTGTTTTAGGGTTGTCACTAGAACAATAACAGAGTTGTAATGATTTCTGTGGGAACACACTCGTTACCGTGAAAACACGCTTATTACTTTATACTTGGCTGCTATTGTTATATTGGTACTGGATCTGAGTGGTTGAATTAATGTACGTTTAATTTTCTGTTTTTAATATAAGCAAGTTGAATTTATGATATTGGTTAATGTGCCAAACTAGTTTTATCTATTATTTTATTAAACCCAACATAAGAACCTACAACCAGCCTAAAAACCTATTTTAGTATAAATTTACAGGGTGAAACAGCACGTACCTAAAGGATTTTAAACTCCAATTTCTGAGCATAATTGGAGTTAAAAACGTGGATGTCATTCTGCTGACCAATTTTTATTGAAAAATAAAAAAAATATATATTTTCCATCACATCTTGCCAATGGGTGGTTGGGTACAGCCTAGCGCAGCGGGGCCAGAAGGGAGTCTCTGGATGGACGATTATTCCTTCCCACCATACTTGGCGCATCATCAGTCACAATCATATTTTTTCATTTCTAGTTCTTGAGAAGAAAACATAAATGTAAGTTTTTAAGAACGAGTATATCGCTACAGTATATACATCGCTACTAACTGCTACTTATGCAATGATGGAGGAATAACTATCGATGCAATTAATTAGCAACGCCCGAGCGGGAACCCTTAATAATTCCGCTCCTAACTGGTCATGATATTTCAAAACATGTATGATCAGACGGGCAGTCACAAACGCACTGATTGAGCGCACGCACACAAGTAACATCGACCGTGGCCCGAAAAAAATTAACATATTTATATGGTCCGCCACCAAAACTAATTGCAGACCGCTGGCCTAGCGGGTCATGTGATACGCACTCCGTCTCTTTCCTGTAGTAACAGATGAAACAGAGCCCGTGTCACAAGATCTGTCACAATGTTTTTTTTAAAATAGATTAGGTTATGAGAATTCCGCTTTACTGCGCACAGATTTTTTTTTGTTTTAGAGCATGTATTGTTTTCAATGTTGGCACTACCATCAAATAAAGTCACACGTGCTATAACTTTCAATATAGCCGCAAACTGAAAATTACACTTGCTTGTAATATTTTTAAGAAAGTATGACTTTAATTATTTTATTTCCCATTCCGGTAACAACAGCTATGTTTTACATTAATTAAGTGAAAACAAATGTTATTTTACAATAGTCTGCCTAGTAAAACTTTACTGGGAGAAGTACCTGGCTATTCAGATCTGGTTACACAAAATAAAGCCACTTCAAACAGAGTTCTGATTTTGAATTGGAGTCTCTTATCGGGATGATACTGAAAGTAGATGGTCAAATCTATCACCACTCTGAGCTTGTCAACTACCTTATTATTATAAATATACATCAGAACGTATTTTTGTATGAAAAATAAAATTTGCACAGCTATTTTACACAGATAAACACTTAAAAAACCGTGTCCATGCAATAATTTATTTAATATGTAATTTTCATGGTTTCCGATTTCATTATTAATTATCGTATGAATAAAACTATAAAATACATAAAAACAAATTAATTCAAATCTGTGCAAAGAATAAAGATAATTATATGGTACACAGATAAACACTTAAAAAACCGTGTCCATGCAATAATTTACTTAATATGTAATTTTCATGGTTTCCGATTTCATTATTAATTATCGTATGAATAAAACTATACATAAAAAAAAATTAATTCAAATCTGTGCAAAGAATAAAGATAATTATATGGTACAAATTTCACAGGGAAAGCATAATGAATGCAAAATGGAACAATGAAAATTAATTACAGCAAAGATTTAATTATTGCATTGCCGAAAATCATTTAAAAAAACAACGCATGCCGAAGTGACAGATGAGGCACACAGCGTAACAGATGGCGGGACTTGGCTGAAATCCGAGAAAAATACATTCAGCGCCGGGTAAATGGCGACCTGGATCAGTAGTGATCATCCCGGAACTTAAGATGGGGAGTAAAGTAAATAAAAGTAACCTCAGATTCAGCATCGGAGCGGACACAAATACAGGCGGCTCGGCGGCGGAACCCGTCCTCATCATATACTCTAATTGAATTAGGCTTCTCTTTCACCATCTTCACTGGCGAAACCCGAAACGATAAACACACAAACTTAACCAAAAATGGGACTCAAAACACCAACAAAAGCCACAAATAAGTGAAAATTTTAATAATCAACAATCGCCATAACTGCGGAACTCCATAATATTTTGAGGCATTTTCAGCACTTCACCGATTGTACTAACACTGTAACTTATCGGGATTCTTGAAGATAGCGAACCGTTTAAAAAGTAATAAAGCTAAAACTAGCTGTTAGCAGAATATTTAAGGCCCATATTGCATGGCGCGAGACAGACATTTTCTCATGACAAAAATCGAAATGGAAACCGACAGTGTAATGTCGACCGAACCATCAGCTGACAGAAGGAAATGACGAAGATGCCATAAGAGAAGACGCCGCCGACACATTCGAGGCAAAAAAAATAATTCCGCAAGTTCTTACCGGAATTTTTTTTAGAGATAAACAGGGTTACGAATAACCTTACAACATTTGAAAAACTCCTATGACCACCACATTAAGCGAAAATGTTGCTTGTGTCGTGATAGAGGACTTAGCCAGCCGAGGAATCGATTACGCGACTCCTGGGTGGGATCCAAACGCGATCAGCCACTGACCGGTCTCATAAGACGGCAGCTTTTACCCTACTTCATAAATAAACGTAATTTATTTGAAATCCACTGCGTTATAGCTGAAAGAATTAACACAATGCAACGGTTAATAATTCTTAAGGCACTGCTTTAACAAAAACGAATTTCTGAAAAGCATTTACCTACATTCGGTTATTCGGAAAAATCATGAGAAATTAGTAATTAAATATTATATTTAAAAAAAAAAACTTGCCATTGCTAACTGCCATTCATTGTTATTGCGAAGTTTAAATTAAATTGAAGCAGACATTCAATGCTACCATGAGAAATAAACAGTTAAACGGAGGAACATATACATACGGTAGAAAAAATAAAAATTTAAGATTAAAAACATTAATTTGATAAGCACTAAACCTCTCAAATTTTGAATTTTATGAAACAATTTTTTTCTCTGTAGTCATATAAATTATTTCTCCATTCACAAAATTTTCAACCTTGCTCGCAAGCTCAGCCAAAAAAAGGTAATAATTCGTTTTTTTCCGTATCGCAGATATTTGTGACGTTATATTATAATAAATAAAACATTAACTTTGTAAACACTACTTTCATTTTTGATACCTATAAAAGATCTACACACCATAGCTTGGCGAGTGTTCGTAAGAGCAGAATGGTTTATTCATGGGGTAGTATAAAAAACTGTTCTGATGAAGGCAACATAGGTATAAAAAATGAAAGAGGCGTTTACGAAGTCAGTTTTATTTGTAATTTTTAAATTATAATGATTCCTGTCTAAAATAGCGTTTGTCTATGTTAATATTGTCAATGATCTATGATAAATGTTTATTTTACTGGTTTGACGTTTGTTTGACAGCTGGTCTGATTATTTTAATGTTGTTGAAATACAATGTTGTTAAAACTTTGTATAATTACTAATAAAGTTTGTGTGTTTTGTACGTAATATGTAAAAAAAATGTATAACCAGGAACGATTCATTTTTGAGAAAACTATGGAGGTTACAAACATTTCTCAATTTAGCGAGATTTGTAGAGTTTGTGTGAAGAAAGGTGAACTTCATCCTATATTCAACTACAAAGATCAGGTCAGACCCGAAGAAGTGCATGACCTTTCAATTAAAATGAGATTATGTGCCAATATAGTCCTCGCTATAGGCGATGGTCTTCCCAGCAATATTTGTAAAGATTGCATTAACCTCCTCATAATGGCCTATCACTTTAAAGTTTCTAGTGAAGATAGTGACAGAATATTGAGAGACATTTTAAATAAAGAGATCCAGTGTTGTGATATCATCCCGACTTCACCTATTTGTAAATCAGAAGTTATAAAAGAGGAGAGAATAGAATCAAGTTCACCCGATATTCTTCTGAGAGACATTAAAAAAAATTCTATCAAGCCTAAAAAACTGCACAAAACGCGAGTAAAAAAACAAAAGCCTTCCAAGTTAAAGGAATCTAGAAAAACGAAATTCAACATTGTAAATAATGATGCAGTAATTGACCAAATAGTGAAAATAGATAATTCAGCTGAAGAAATCAAAATCGAAAAAAGAGATGAAACAATAAATTTGCAATCTTATGATGATTTATTTCACGATGATAATATTTCGTATTCAGACACCGGAGAAGAAAATATTACAAAATTACAGAAGGACGTTTTGAAAAATGATGATGATTTTGATGTGAGGGCTAATTTCATGGATGATTTCTATGGCTGCCTCGAGTGTAAGAGGCATTTCCCCACCAAGGTCATACTGCACAGGCACATGGCGGAGGAACACGGGAGCTTCAAGAAAGAGTACAAGTGCTACGGTTGCGGAACCATGTTTGTCACCAAGTACAAGAGATCAGAGCATGAGAGGACTAACTGCCCCAGGATGCCACCTGGCACTAAATACCAGTGCAGGTAATGAAATTAAATTTTTATATATATTTCTTTTTTATGTGCATCCCGCAACTGCTTCACTAGTTTGGACTCCCACTATATTCTAATTTTTACTGAAGAATCCAGAATTTGAACAGAATCTAACCCTCAAAATAATTTATTATTATATAGGACTGTTAGTACAGTTTTTCAAATAAGAGTAGAAAACACAGGTGGGCGCCACTGTTGTTCAAATGGCAATACTAAAAATATAACTCATGTAATGTAAAGCTGTATAACCTATATTTTTATAAAAAATTAAAAAGGCACAAAAGTGAATAAAATATTTTTTCATTGCAATATATGTAGATACCCACTGATCTCAAAATTAGAATTGCATAAAGGTATATTATATGTTTGAAATTTTGTGATAACATAATGAAGATATTGTAATAAAATATAAAGCACAGGTTAGAAATTGCTCACATTTATTTAATATTAGTTTAAGTATCTAGCGTTGCCCGGGCTTTAGATCACGTCTTTAATTTTAGATCTGAATATATTTAACTCATTCGGATCTAAAGATAGCATAACTAAACTCACCCTTAGTGATTCTTCCTTTTTATCTACTATTAAATTCACAGTTACGTTAAATTAAATGAAAGAAAATTACTTTTTAAAACACCATGGTTATGTCATTAAGTAGGTACCTTTAGTGCTTCTTCGATTTAAATTTTTTTCCTTAAAAACAATTTTTTTTTTTAAATTTGATTTATAGTGTTCTGTATTTTCAGTGTCATTGCGATTTAAAAGAATATTTGACAGTTAAATTGGTGTTGTCAGCCTACAAATTTTGTAGTTCCGTTTTAAATATTTTCTACTCTTAATTGACAGACTATATTAACCGCCCTACACATACGAACGTATGTGATACGTCCGCAATGTTGTCGTCCGAATGCAACAAACTGTATCACGTACGTTCAGTTAAAAAAAAAAGCTATATCCGAAACCCACAAAACGTGCGCGATACGTTCGTATACATCAAGTTTGTTCCTGTGCTATTGCGAAGCTAAGGGACATGGGATGGGTATTTTCGTCTCTCTCATACAAGTAATGCCGCTTGTCAGCAGTACTCTCTACGCAAGTGGCGCTGTTTATAAAACCGTTTAAAAAACCCGATGTTTTTTTACCTACTTTTTGAAAAAAATAAACCTCTAAGGTAGGGCGGTTAAGCCGATTTATATTTACAGTTATAATTTATTATTTACATAGGAAATGGGTGAAAGCCAAATAAACAATAAAATAGAAGATTATTGACAACAAATGATGTGGCTCAATTAGCAGACGAGAAGGGAGGAATGAAAAAATGTACTTGTGAAGCTTTTGTTTCTGTGTTCCAATATCATCATCATCATCAGTATATTAATATGTGAGGCAAAAACTTTGTACCCCTTTTTACGAAAATTGCGCGGACGGAGGAGTATGAAATTTCGCACACTTATAGTTTATATAGAGAAGGAGTGAAAAAAAAAACATTACATTACATTACGAAATTCGACCATAATAAATTAATTATGGTCGAATTTCGTCGACCACTAGTTTGAATAAAATTTTTAATTCCTGAAAGTAGATTGTTGCCAGTAGGTAGATAATTAGATAGGTACCTACTAGCAATTGCCAGTAAGTAGGTAGCTGTATGATTAATTAATATTAATAATATCCTTATACAACACAACTAGAACTATGTTTTTAAATTAATTTAGATAATCTGAAAACACTCTGTTTTGACTTGAGATGAGCAAATTGAAAACTTGAGAGACTCAATTGAGCAAATTTTGTATATATATATATATATATATATATATATATATATATATATACATTTTTTTTTTTTTTTTTTGACCACTGACCAGACCATGAGGGATATAATTTTTTCCCAGCGTATTGAATTTTGTAATTATCTTGTCTTTAGAGAGTGCGACACAACGCTGGAAACACGTAAGGACTTTGACCTGCATATCCGGCGCCACCGCACCGCCTCTCCAGCCCCACGCGCCAACACGCTGGAGCTGGGCCCTCTCTTCCCCTGTCCTCACTGCCCCAAGACCCTCGCCACACCCGGATCCCTCTACACGCACATACAGATCCATAGCAAGCAGGATCTGGTCTGTGAGGTACGTGACGATTTTTATTGTTGATTAGTAGGTGTATTAGTATTATGGTTGTTTATTAGTAGGTGTATTTGGGAATTAGTTTTGGTACATGTTTACAGAAAGAACATAATATTCAATATGTACCTATATGGTAATATAAGTATGTGTATCATATTAAATAGCTATTCAAATTGACATTCAAATTGATAGACTAATCAATCAGGGAGAGACGGCATGATCGTCTCGCATGATAGGCAATAATCACTTCTTAGTCCTCGAAAATAAAATCTGCTTACGAATTACTAATCCTTTTTACAATGGCGCGCAAATTGCTGGCTGCATA
The DNA here is from genome assembly GCA_936435175.1 of Glyphotaelius pellucidus. NCBI lineage: Eukaryota > Metazoa > Arthropoda > Insecta > Trichoptera > Limnephilidae > Glyphotaelius > Glyphotaelius pellucidus. Next base: position 30,550,829 of record OW386544.1, read on the forward strand.
AAAAACTTATCCCCAATCAGGTAAACAAAAGTTTGTGCTTGTTTTCAAAATTTAATATTTTGCTAAGCTAGTTAGTTAGACACTTTTACAAATGTGTTCTAATTTACCCACCTCACTCATTTTTGAGGCCAGGTGGCTCGATTAAAATTGAATATTCAGATCCTGCCCTGATAAGTTCCACAATGGACTGTGCTGCGAGCCGTTTTTTTTTTTTTTTTACAGTTAATACCGCACAAGAGTCCCAACTGCTCCCGTCTGGAGCCAGTGAGACTATGGCATCCCCAATCGGGGTATGTTGTGAGGCTGAAGGTAGTGGGGAGGGGAAGGAGATAGGGAAGAGGAAGGTGGGGAAGTACCTGGCTATTCAGATCTGGTCACTAAACACGGCTAAAACCATTTCAAGCAACGTATCGATTCTGAATGGTGGTCTTACTTACACCAGGGCGATACTGATAGTATCTTCCACTCTGGAACGTGCCGCAAATTTACTATATATTATTTTAAATGAATAAATTGTGAAATAACACAAATTAATCAAATAAAATTTATTTGCGCACGCCGGGTTCGAACCCGCGACCTTCGGATTGTGAGTCGAGAGTCTTGCCTCGGGACCACGGAAGCCGTTGCCTTACTTTAGCGATCTTTAATTTTCTGTGTAGGATCTGGTTATTTCAATGTGCGCTCTTCAGCGGTCAACTTACGTCTAATGTTGTTGTTTATTCAAAGCACTCTCGAACCCTCCTGGTGCTAAAAATATGGTCACTTGCATTGCCTCCAGCTTGTCGAAATGATTCCTTATCAAGTATTACGATATCTATGAGCTACAGTCAGAACACGAGAATGGTTTATCTCCACTGTGAATGCGAAAGTTTATTTACCTTTTTTAAATATTAAAATGATTTAACTATGACTGTTTCACTAGGAGGTTTCAGAGAGGTTACAAAGTTTTTGAGAAATCATTCAGAAATTCTGGGACGAGCTGTGGGGTGCCGTAGGTGATAAAAGGTTGCTTGTTGGTAAAATTAAAACATTTCCACAGATCTGTGGCAAGTGCTTCAAGACCCGCGTCCGGCTGATGTGCCACATCAAGCTGCATGCCAACTTCAAGGCCTTCTCGTGCAAGGAGTGCGACTTCCGCACCTCCACGCGCAACTCACTGTTCCTTCACACGCGCAAGCACTCCGGGGAGCGCCCCTACTCCTGCGAGGTGTGCGGCAAGCTCACCGCCACCAAGAGCAACCTCAATTCGCACCGAAAGAGGCACACGGGCGTTAAAGATTATAAGGTCAGTTCATACCATCAAAAATCTACTCTAGAACTCTGATTGTTTTGAAATTTTAAAAATTATGCTAATGGCGAAAAGGTTGTTCGTCCGCGGTGTTTCTTTTTCTTCGGCTCAACATATATTAAATGCACTTACTACAGTTCAACCAAACACAAAAGACCGTTCCCTAACATTGTCCAGAATGACGTGCGGTGCGGGAAGCGAGAACAGCTTGGCAAGCCACCAATAAACTACTAATAAATCACACACTTTCTTTGCAGAGTAAAAGACCTCCTTTTGCTGTCTATTAATAATTTATCCTCAATGTTGCAGTGCGATATCTGCGGGAAGAGCTACGTGGATAAGCCCCCATTAGAGGAGCACATCATGGCGGTGCACGCAGGCCTGCGCCCCCATGGGTGCCCTCACTGCGGAGCTACCTACACCCGCAAGACGGGCCTGCGCAGACACATCAAGAAGCGCCACCCCAAGGGCAGCTGAAACCGGCTGACGCTAACCACTTCATCTAGTACATGTATTTCGTAATACATATCCTACTGATTTAAAACCTACAATACTAATTGTATACTAGCAGATAACCCGCTACCATGGGTTTTATGGGGCTGCAGGCAGCTTTTTGATGGGCTTCACCCAATTTAGTTAAGTTCCCTGATTGTCAAGTTTTGCCCCTTTGTATGTACAACAGCAATTATTGGAATGTGTGCAAAATTTACTTATCAGAAAGACCTACTAATTTTTCTATCCAAATAAAAACCATTTGTAAATGCCTATATAATACATGTACGTATTATAACTTCTTTCATTGAATGAATGAAAACTAATTTCTACTAAGTAATAAATCCCATTAACTAAAAAATTTACTGCCAATAAGAATTCAAGACACTAAGGAATGCTGTCGAAATAGTGTATTTTGACATTATATTCGAGTTTCTCTCCCCTAACATTCCTAAAGCAATTTTTTTACCAAATCGATTTTAGAGCTCAAAACTTCGAGATGACCGTGTTCAATAAGTCATTTTAAATACATTTTTTGTTCACAGTCACAGCTCAAGATTCACAGAAAATGCGTTTAACGAAGTTAGCTCATCTGGGCTTTTTCAAAACAAAAACTCGTCAGGCCGCTTTCGAAATTTCGAACGCGTGACAAAGCTTGAAGTAAAACACTGTCACTTGTATTGCGGTTAATCCAAATCTCCCAGTGGAACATGGACTTCAAGTCACGTCACGAATTTTTAGCCAATCACCGCTCTACTCCCTCGACGAGCTAACCTTGTTAAACGCATTTTCTACAAAACTTGGGCACTACTCAAATTTTCGAATTTTATAAAAGCCAAAAGGAACCGATTTAAAAAAGCTGCTTCCTTGGAAAAATAATATCGGACCATTTTGTTATGTGAAGTTTGGAAATTGTTCCTGTTACAAAATTTTTGATTCCAGATTTTTTTTTCCGAAAATGGGAAAAAAAATTGCTCAGAAAATTTAATAAAAGTTTTTGAAACTAAGAAATTCCAAGTTTTGTAAACTTTCTTTTTGACATTTTCTCATTGGGAGAATTTCAACGGTTTTTATAGAAAATAACAGAGGGCACCACTTCTGTTTACAACAATCTGAAACTGCACTGAAATTAGCATAAAACATATACTATAAGATGTAGTCTTACTTCAATACAAAATGATAGGTAGAAAAAGGATCTTTCTGTGATCATTTACCTCGGGTCCTTTTTTTGTTTGATATAAGCAATAATTCTATTTTATGTACAAAAGTTCACCAAACCAAAATAGTCTGGGCCAGTGAGACATATTGTTTTTTCAGTTTAAAATACCACTTTTACACTTATAATTTTTGACCTAACATCACACATTGTATTGTGTATATATATTAAGTTTTATTTAGGATTGACATTTTTATGTGTCTTAACCTAACCGTTTATGGTTAAAATCTGTTTAGTGTACGGAGGTACCACTAATCACATGATACTGTGCAATATTTTTAATAAGTTGTGAATCTCTTATGTAATTATTATTATGTATTGTTAGCAATAAATAAAATGCCGAATATTTATAATCAAATGTGTTCAGTCAGTACCCTTATTATGATACGTCCACAGGCTTGCCACGTTGATTGTTGCAAGTTTAGGCAAGCGTATGCAAGTCAAACGTCGGTCGACACGCTTGCAAGTGTGCCATGGTGTTCGGAGCGCCCAAAGATGGCGGACGTCGAAGCAACTACATTGGCTGTCGTGTTTGCGCTAATCTATTTGTATTTTAAAGTGAAACAAAACAAAAAGAAATGAAGAATTCGCCCAAAGAGGAGATGGTGGAGGATTAAAATTCACAGAAATCGTACCAGGGAATCGTACCAATCGTAGATGCTTACTTTATTTATTTATTGTTTCAGAGAAGTAATTGAAAGAAAATTTAATGAGCTTCTTTGTAAACTATCTCGAGAGTTCAATAACTTCTTTCACCTGCGACTTCAAAGCAAGATACGAATATCAGAGAAACTATACCAGTTAAACATCGTCTTGCAATATCATTAAGATTTCTGGCATCTGGAGGTAGTTATGAGAGTCTTCATTATTTATTTAACCCTTTCCACTCCAAGCCTTTTTTGTTTTTATTCCATCTGCTCCATGCCAAAATTGCAGTTTTTTATGTTTTAGTTTTTTTATTGTAAATAAAAAAAAAAAATTGAAAAGGCATAGTAAAAAAATGGCTTTTCGACACTTAGCTTTATTTTTTTAGACATGATGCGATCGAAGATTATTTCATTAATACACAATCAAGCTATTGAAAATATAACCGGTCTAATGACCAGTCAGTGGCTGAGTGGGCATCGCGTTTGGGTCTCACCCGGGCATCGCATGTTCGATTCCTTAGCTAGCTAAATCCTCCACCACGACACAAGCATCATTTTCCGCTTAGTGTAGGAGATTTCCAAATATTGTTGGGTTATTCGTAACCCGGGAATGTTCGTCTTTCTTTTTAAAAAAATTATCCTGAAAAACTAAAATAGTCCCTCCATTCGAATTCAGCTTTTAGAATACCTGATCCTTGCGGGTGATTAGCAGGTCGAAAGTTCGCTCTCTTCGTTGCCGACAGAGACGAGAGCAGCAGCTGGTGCCCAGTAGTTCTCTGCTTGACTGACACAGGCGTGAGCAGCGTCTTTGGAGGCGGAAAGCAAATCAAACGTCCGTGCGCCATTTTCAGTTTATTACTTAATTGTATTTATGAGTGGTAAAGAAAGGCTTGTTAAATTTTATACAGTAAAATTTTAATAAATTAATTGTCAGTAAAAATGTATAAATATGCAATAATTATTATTTCAACACTAAAAATGATTGTCATACTGTGCTTAATTTCTGGCAATAAACCTCAAAGTCCTTTTTATGATTGTCTTTTAAAAACCTTCCCATATCTCGAAGCAGGTAGTGGACTTTGGGATTGAGGAAAAATATGCGATCCAAAGTTTTTATAAATTCTTCGTAATTGTTGCTCGACTTGTAAGATGAAATAGACATTTGAAATTCTTTATAAATGTCTTTGCTTAACGAGGTTTTAACACATTTCACAAATTCAATTAAATCTTTAGGGGCCAACTTTTGAACTGGTAAAGCTTCCGAAGAACTATTGACTTGACTGGACTGAGAATCAAAACCAAATGGAAGCATCTTAAGTTTTTTCTTTCTGTTTTTTATTTCCTCTGAACTTCTTTCTCTCTTGTGTATTGTAACTTCCGAATAGCTTGACGAAGGAATAATTTGAATTGACGCCGCCTCGCTGAACGAGTCCAGGGCACTAAACAAGTCAGACGCTTTACTCAAGCTTTGTCTATTCTCCGAAACACATTTTGTGTTTTTGTAATATTGAATATCTCCTAAAACTTCATTAGACTTTGGTAAAGACGGCAAATTCACCACCTTTTTGGGAATAGTACGAATATTTGATTTAGATGTTTGCAAGTAATCCGTAACTGTGTTCTTAGTAATGTCGTTAAATTCCGCATCAATCAATGGCTTTAATTTTGGCGATGGAAGGGTTTTTTCAGCATTTTTGAAGAATCTACACAGCTCTCCAACAGTTTCACCAAATTTATTTCCAATGGTAAGATGACCCTTTAACCAAGAAGACAACTGGGTTTTTAAGCGAGCGTTATTAAACCTAGTATCACAAAGTAATATTGCACCATAGTCATTCTTATGACGGATGACTCGACCTATTGCCTGATTGACGGCTCTGGAAGCCTCCAGGGAGTACCATTCATCGCCGGATAAAAATTCATTGTCTTTACTTCTCTGCTCTTCTAGATATTTCTTTTTTAGCACAATTCGAGGGTCTTTGAGTGGTGGGAATGGAAGTCCAGTTACGATAACGGCTCGTCCATTCATATCTGCAAAATCTAATCCCTCCGATACTTTTCCTCGGCACACGGCCATGAAGCAAGCCCCGCGTGAATTCGGATCGTTAATCTTACTGTAGAAATCAGCCATGGTTGCATTGAAGGTATCTTTGCGCTGTGGTTCCACATAGATGGGCTTTATGTCGGAAATGTTTCCCCATATTCCTTCCACTTGCCAATCTTGCTGGCATTTGGCCATGATGGGATACGACGGGAAGAATACCAGCAAGCCGTCGGGAACCACTCGACAGAAACTAAGAATAGTTCGTCCCAGGGAAGTGATGTATTTAGGATTGTTTCTGTTTTCGTAGTTGGAGTTAAGAATCTGACCGTCGGGTCCCTGACTGATAATTTTAACAAAAATTTGTTTACCAGTGACGATGTGGGGGTTCTCTAGCCTGGCCTGAATGGGGATTCCTAATTCTAGAATGAGGGGTTTGAGGGGCGCTAGCGTTCCGCTAGTGAGGATAACGCAGCGAACATTATGATCCATGAGCTGCTTCATGCCAAAGCCGGGGCTGAAGCACCAGTAGCTGATGATTCTCTCCGCCGTGCTAGTTGTGGGACCTTTCATTACCGACCAAGAATCTGACTTCTTATTTTTCTTTTCTTCTATATGGACGTGTAACTTGTAACACTTAGAAACTCTTTCTCTATGCACATTTTGAGTATTACAGAAACAAATATTTAACAAATCAGCAAACTTTTGTAAGCCATTACCCTTCCTCTGAAATGGGGAAGTACCGCCGGTCGTGGTTAGGTACTGAACTAGATTTTCTACAAGCGTTGTCACTACCATACAGTTAGTTTCGTTGATTTCGGCTTTTGCCAACAATTCAAAAATATGGCCCCCGTCGAAAGTGATTCCATCCCCCGGTTTAACAGGAATAGCGTCGACAGCTCTCTCCAGTGCTAAAAATATTGTTTTAAGGGTGCACAAGTCGTCTGGACTGAAGTCTTTAGGTTGGGAATTCTCTCCTGTTGTAAAATCTGATCCTTCATCTTGCTTTTCAGTAAGGTCTTTCATGATGTGAGTAACCTCTTCAATGCACAGCGCTATTTCAGTAGAACTAATCTGCATGGATGCCGATTCCTCGCACATCCTTTCTATGTTATGCGCTTCGTCCAGGATGATAACATTGTTGGCAAGTTCTACCCCATTCACTTTGCGTGACTTTTGATCTAATAAATAATTGTACGGCAGAAAAATCACGTCAGCATTCTGTTTCATTTCCTTAGCCAAGTAATAAGGGCAACATTTCAACTTCTTGCCAACTTTAACAAGGTCTTCGATGTCTAATATTCCTTCCTTCACGCTGATGTCTTCTTTTTTAGATTCTACATTAGAGTAAAAATAGCATGTTTTGGATTTGACTCTGGCTTGGCAAAGAGTGACTTTGTTAGCGTTGTTGGTTTCTTTAGACACTTCCGGGTGGATGCACATCTGGTCCCGAGAGCCGAGGACTGCAGCCTTGACGCTGCGATAGTTGGATCTCTTCAGCTCCTGCATGGCTTGAGAAAGTTGGGAATGAGTTCGAGATGCGTAAATAATCTTCGGCATTCCCCAACCGGCTGATCCTTCCGCTTGCTTCCCAGCCACATTCTTTAATTTATTTTCTAAAGAGTTCATAAAGGATCCGGGATTATCAGATATTCCCATCTGAGCATTAATTTGTATTTGTGCCTTCTTTACTAAAAGCCAGGCCAAGGAAGAACACAGTAAACACAGGGTTTTGCCAGTTCCGGTAGGTGATTCTAAAACACCATTATATCCATTTTGCAAACATTCAATAACTTTTTCCATGTACGCTTCTTGGACATCGTAAGGTTTAAAGGGAAATGAGACCGGAATACCTTTTATCATGATTTCTGACATTTTGTAGAAGCTTATATGCAGATAAAGCAGAAATATAAATTAAAAATATATTTTTTAAATCGTACGCTGATCGCACGAAGTCAATTTGACATTTACGATTTGCGCCAAAAAACATCGAATGTTGCCAACTGTGGAATCATAAATAAATCAATTAGTTGATCATAGATTGTATAGATACTCCACAGACGGTAAAATATTGTATTTGTTGAATGCAGTGAAGCATGACAGATTATGATGTTCACGAATACGACTAGATGATCACAGCATACCTGTAGCTTGGCACGAGTGAAAAACTATTATTTGTTTAGTTCTTATGAACATCTACCATATTTTATGCATAAAGGTTAGTTTTCCAAATAAAATTCTTTACTATGGCAAAACAAAGCTACACTTTGAAATAAAAATTTGTGAAAATGCGCCGGCCGGATGTATACAGGACACAGGACTATTTGACGTATATTGGTCATCACAACACGTTGACCGCCAAAGTCATAAATAAATCAAACTACTTACGCCAAAGTGTACTATCACATCATCAGGGCAGATGAGCTGATGATGGACACTGTAACGCTGTCCGAAACGTTGGCTAAAGAAGGAGGTAGCGAAACACGGCATAACACCCCAAAAGCAATAACAAAAATTTCGAAGTGAATTATTTCATTTTTTCGGTAAATTAAATCTAGTCGTATACGAGAGCTCTACTCCTATTTTTCCCTATTTTGACGAATAAATGGTGAGACAGGCCATAACCATGTATTGTGTTTATTTAGAATTAACGGCACAAGTAGTTCCTTTTACATACATGTTTTTTTCTTTAAACAGTCATAACGTCGACTCAGTTCTTATTTGTCCAATAGAACAATTTCGTTTCTGTTCAATCTCCACTTTGAAATTAAAAATAAAGCATTAAGAATGATAGTTAATCACTTAATTAAGAATTATTTAAACTAATGTCACCTTTACGGAAATAGTTTTATCTTAAACACCTATCATAATGCTTTATTGAAATAACGAAAGAAAACTTTCTCCTCCTCTAATGGTCTGTTGGACAAATACGAACCAAGGCAACGATAATACAGTACAATATTACGTAAGTAAACAAAACATAGAAAAGGAATATACATTAGTTCAAGAATAATGAAAGCAGTGAAGAAGAAACAAAAGCAAAAATCCTGTTATGCCGTGACCTTTTTGAAATATGTACTGCTTGAATTGAATGTTTAATTAGTACGGTTTTATTTTATTTATTTTTTTTTTTACATGAGCTCCACACAGGAGGCCCTGAGGAAAATAATTTCCCACAGGGCCTATGTCATCTTTGGGGATGCTGTGTGGAGGGTTTTTTTAAGGAAGTTTAAGGGTTTTAAGGTTTAAGGAAAGGAGTTTAAGGAGTGGGTAGGAAGGAAAGGGGTTTAAGGGGTGGGTAGGAAGGAAAGGGGTTTAAGGGGTGGGTAGGAATCTGGGGTTCAGTGTGTCCTGGTCATTCACCTTCGAGACCTAGACAAACTTCACCCCATGAACCCGGGCACCCCTGCTAAATCACCAAACGTAGCGAACCACTTGGGGTGACCTATGGCAGAGGTGTTATATTTCAGAAGAGGCGTATGTGTGTGTGTGTGTGTATGCTTTTAAAATATTTTATTTTTGTCATTAACCATAAACAACGATTTATTCAAATTTTAATTTGAATATTGGTGTCTATTGTCTATGATTATAACCTAAAATTTATACCGCAATAGAGTTTTCTTGAAAATATATTATCAATATTTTCTTACCGTAAGTCTTAATATAAAATGGCAAAGATGTCTTCAAGCGGAAAAGAAACTTTCATGCCGGTAATATATTATATAGTTATATATTAGCTCATCTACGACATGTTTTATAATCATCTGTCGTTCGCTTTTCCTCTACTATTGGCAATGGACATGTATTTTTTGGTTTATTTATGCAGGATTACGACGATGTTTCCATTACATTTGAAGACCAGCAAAAGATTAACAAATTCGCCCGTTTTAATGCCAAATTGGAAGACATCAAGGAAGAGCTGAAGGTTAAGCAAAATGATATGACAAGCTTGGAAGAAGCGTGCGATGAGCTCGCCTTGATGGACGAGACCGATGGAAAAGTTCCCTACCTCATTGGAGAAGTCTTCATTTGCCAAAATGTGGATTTCACCCTGGTATGTACAAAGTTCTAATACCCGCTGCAGTAAATATTTACCTAACCACCACATTTCATTAGATACCTGCTAGAGTAAATATTTATCTAACCGCCGCACAATGGGCATGAATTATGAAAATTAAACTTCGTTTCGACTTAATTACCTCAAGAAACAATTATTTACATCGGGAGAGATGGTAAAAGATGCAAAAAATTCAATTTTATTCAGTCAAAGTTTGAAATTTCCCCTTTCATTTTGGATTTTTTTAGTATGGAAATGTTTGCGAAAGTTTCATTTCAATCTAAATATGAGTAAATTACCCAGTTAACCCAATCTATGAACCTAATAACCTATTCTGTGCATGTAAATAGTTGGTTCTTACACTAATTTATTGTTGAAACAAGTGTAATTTTCATAATCTCAGTCTAATGTGCGGCAGTTAGGTAAATAATTACCATACATTATTTTATAAAGTTCTGCATCTTCTTTTGTTTAAAAATTCACCATAATAATGCTTGATTATATTTAAATTATCTACCAAATCAGAAAAAAAAACAAGTGAAAATATCATTTTCAATGTCCAGCGGTGATTGAAACTTTTGAACTGTTCCGCTGAGAAGCTTTTACATATAACATTTTAACCCAAGATCACAGAAATTTGTAGTCAGTACTTCACAATAAAGTTCAAGGGGAATTTTGCACAGAACATCCTAAAAGTATTGATTTCTACAATTTTTGGATTGAAAAACCACACATTTTTCACCAGTATTGTCCACAAATTTTAACTGAAGACAAATGATTCTTTGGAAAATCGATATACTAGTTTTTTTTTAAAAAGACCCAAAGGTAGTTTATTAAATTTTCATATGCCAATTTAATTAATATTTGTGTGTTTTCTTTTAGCAACGATTGGAAGAAGCGAAGTTAGCCAAAACCGCAGAAAAGGAAAAGCTAGAGGCCCAGGCCGAAGCCATTAAAAACCAAATGAATGAACTCAAAGCCCATTTGTATGGGAAATTCTCTACCCATATAAACCTTGAGAATGAAGACGATTGAACAAATTACTCTAAAAGCTTATTTATTAATGATTTCGCCTATTATAACATTAACAATGTCTCATTCGTATTTGTTAGAAAAACAAATAAATATAGATAGCTTAAATAATATGCATCCACCCAACATCTGCTCATCTCATAAAAATTCAAATTTAAGTTTATCTCTAGCACTCTTCCCAAATTTTTAATGTCTCTAATTATTTTCAGCTCATACTTTATTTATTTTGAAGTTTCTGTGATCCAGGAAAATTGGCTATGCATTTTTTAAAAGAGATTTTATGGATAGATTTTATAAAATCGTCAATGGTATTGTTTTTTTTTAGTCAAATAGCTTTCAAATTTATAGTTTTTATATCTAAAAAAATATGAACAAATTAACCACAGCACTGTTTATTATTCCAATTTTTGGGTTGTCCATTTCAGTTGAAGCTGTTTTTCTTCAGACCGATGGAAAGTTGAAGACAATGTAACATTTTGAAAATCTACCCAAGTTCAAATGTCACACTTCAGTCCGTTTAACGGCAACCGGATAAAACAATATTAAATAATAGATAATGCTATTTTCCAACCTGGCCCCCAGTTGTTATTTATAGGATACCTTTTGGTAACTTCTCATTGTTCCCTAGCAAGCAGATCGCCAACGAATAAGTAACAGTTCACAATGACTTAAGCCCGCCTTCCACTGTGAGCGGAGTGGACTCCATACGAACTCCGCTCGACTAGCAAACGTTAACTGCAAACAAGTGCTTCCATCAAGAATGAGGTGAGCGGAGCGGGCCAAATGAGCTAAAATAGGTTCGAATGAGTCCACTAATGCGAGCGGAGCGGACCCCGTACGGACTCCGCTTGACTTGCAAATGTTAACTGCATTCAAGTGCTTTCATAAAGAAAGAGGTGAGCGGAGCGGACCGAACTAGTTAAAATAGTCCCGAATGAGTGCTCGTGCACACCATCGCCAACTGGTTTCTAGCTGACTCCGTTCAAGAACTGTAGCCAATTCAGTTGCTTCAACTGAGTTTTTGTCGAGATGCAGGTGTTTATTGAAGCCGTTCGTCAATTTTCTTGTTTATAGGATATGACTAGCAAAGAATGTTGCAATGTCGACAAAAAGGTTGTAGCTTAGAAAATCATCATTGAGATCAAATTGCCGGAAATAAGAAAGTTTGAAAAAAAAATTTTTTTTTTTTACTAATGTTTTAGATTAAAACAACTCACCGATTATAACTTCCATCAACTTAATATATAATTGAAGTAGAAGATAACACTAACAATCTCAATTAAAATATGAAAAAAACAAGACACAAAAATAAAAAGATAACGGAAATAAAAAGATTCCGTTGTCTTTCTTATTTTTCCTGTGTCTTGTTATTTTTCCATATTTTCATTTAGATTTTTAGTGTTATCTTTTTCTTCAATGAAAAAAGTTTTTAAGGTTTGTTACTTATCCAAAAAGCTTGGTTTTGCACGCTTCTTTTTATAAAGTACATAAGCACATTTTTTCTTTACATGCGTGCAAAAAAATCATCCTCACTAGAATCAGTACTTGTCATCATAGAAATCACTCTGTTCACTTTGGAGATTTAATGACTAGTTTTCAATGGAAGGGCAAAACTATTACTAATTTTATGTTGACCTCGCTCTGCTCGCCTAGTCCATTTCTCGCATGTGCAGTGGAAGGCAAACACCTATCTTCTAAGCGACTCTTTTTTGATGGAAGGTCAAAGCTATTTCACTCATCTTCCATCCCGCTCCGCTCAACTCTTTTCCGCTCGCAGTGGAAGGCTCCCTTAAGTGTTCTTAATATATTCAACATCAACTGTTATTTCAACGTTAGCGATCTGCAGTTGTCCTTGGGAATGATGAGAAGTTACCGAAAGTTATCCTATCAGTCCTTATCGATCGACTGTGCTAGGGGCCTGATCTATCCATGATCAGCATGGTAGACATATCCTAATTGAAGATGGTATGAAGGATGTAGAAGATATGGAATGGCGAAGAAGGGGCAATTAATATATAAGCCGGAATGTTCTCAAAGTGATTCTACCACTATAGTGACGATAATCTTTAAGACGCTGCACTGCCCTGTAAACATCTGAGCTGTGGACCCAATACCCAGAAACGCGATGGGACAAACTGAGAGTATACTACAACAATGTATACAGGCAACTCATGCAACTGCCAAGGTTCTGCAGTGCCTCCACGATATTCACTTATGGGAGGGTGCACTCATTCCCCGTCTTACTTCGCCACCGACTAGCCAGCTTCTAGGGCAGGACATGGAAGCTAATCAGCATCATTGACATGGCTGCATCAGAGTGGCTCACCTCTCCACTCAATGAGCGATGAATGCAGATGATGCGGCGACCTCTCTGATTGACGATAATTTAATTTATTTTTAATCACTTATTTACATGATGTTTTTTTATTATTATTTTTTAATGTTTTAATTAGGGTTCCATGAAAACTCAAAGTGGCATTTCAACACCCCTTTGAAAAGTAGTGATGAAAAACATAAAAAAAATGTATGGGTCTTAATATTTAAAAAAATTCATCTTAATTAAAAAAAAAAATTAATTGATCTTAATATTTAAAAAAAAAATTAATTCATCTTAATTTAAAAAAAAAAACAGCAATCAATTCATCTTAATGTTTAAAAAAATAATTCATAAATATTTGTCAACTTAACAATCAACCCCGGAGACGCGCATCGGTTGGCAGCAATGGAGGGATGAGAATATTCCTGCGGGTGGCAGCACTGGACCGGCCCGGAAGGGTAGCTGGCCGCCTACCTGTTACTTCCTCCCTCTCTTCTACACACACCATCAAGCCGGACGGATCACTGTTAAAAACCATCAACTATCGATAGCTTTGTTGTCTGAATATACAGAATATATAAAAGTGCCCAGTCTTTAATTTATCGCCTTTATAATTAATATTGGAAAAAGTTTTTTTTCTTCCCCAAAATAATTATACTGGCGCATCTTTAAAAGAGCCCATTATAAATTCTTTTAAGTGAATGTTTAAGGGTCCACTATTCGAATTTCGACCGATTTCTTCCATATCGCCCTCAAACATTTGAAGTTTTTAAGCTCTTAAAAAAATATATGTTATTTTTGAAGATAATATCTAGATACGTTAATTAGGGGTATACCTTTACAGCCGTAAATATATCTTTAATCCGGGACATCGCTACTGTTAGTTCCTAGATATAGGATTAGATACTTAGTGCAAAAAAGTTCAATAATCACCATTTTTAGCACCTGAAGAAAATGGTTTATCATCATCATCATCATCATCTTCATCATCATCATCATCATCATCATCATCATCATCATCATCATCATCATCGTCATCATCATCATCATCATCATCGTCATCATCATCATCATCATCATCATCATCATCATCATCATCATCATCATCATCATCATCGTCATCATCGTCATCGTCATCATCATCATCATCATCATCATCATAATCATCATTATCATCATCATCATCATCGTCATCATCATCATCATCATTATCATCATCATCATCATTATCATCATCATCATAATCATCATCGTCATCATCATCATCATCATCATCATCATCAGTGTCATCAACTTAACCACGAAAAACGACCTGATATTTTTTAAAGGAAGTTCAATTTGTCTATCTGGCACTCGAACTACTCCGTTAACTCATTAGCCCAATAAATTATTTAAAAATATAAAAATCCTTAAAAGCAGACATATTAACGAATTTAGAAAAATTAAAAACACTTATTTTCAGAAAGACAATATTTTAAGAAGAACACAGAAACACTGGATCAGTTCCGCCGATGAATTGAATGAATGATCTGTAAAGAAATATCAAATGTTACATAACCTAAAATTGATTTATGGATAAACTAACCTGCATGATTTATATAATTACCTCATTCCTTGAAATTGTTAACTGTTTTTCGCCTCTGGAATTGTACAATGATTTTTCGATTAAAAATGTGCAGAATAAATGTTTTTTATCATTAAAAGATAACAACGCATTTAAATATCACTAGATTTACCGCAACTTACGGCACTGTTTTCAGCGACGAATCCAATTTTTTTTCATCACTTGCTTCATCACCTGTTTAATCACTGCTTTGATCAAAGATTACAAAAAATTTCATCGTCACAAGTTTCATCGCAGGTTATTTTACTATTTTCAGCGAAGATGACCAAGCATTTCTTCTTCATCACTAGTTTCATCACATGTTTCATTACTGCTTTCATCAAAGATTACGACAAATTTTATAATCAGAGTAGTTTCATCGAAGGGACATCACTGTTTTCAGCGAAGATTACAACTTTTTTTTTCATCTCTTGTTTCATGACTGCTTTCACCAAAGATTACGACGCATTTTTATCACTAATTTCATTGCAACTAACATCACTGTTTTCAGCGAAGAATCCAACCTATTTTTTTCATCACTAGCTTCATCACCTGTTTCATCACTGCTTTCAAGAAGATTACAACGCGTTTTATCGTAACTAATTTCATCGCAACTAACATCACTGTTTTCAGCGAAGAATCCAACCAACTTTTTTCATCACTAGCTTCATCACCTGTTTCATCACTGCTTTCATCAAAGATAACAACAAATTTCATCATCACAAGTTTCATCGCAGGTTATTTGACTGTTAACAGCGAAGATGACCATGCATTTCTTCTTCATCACTAGCTACATCACATGTTTCATCACTGCTTTCACCAAAGATTACAACGCATTTTATCATCACTAATTTCATCGCAACTAACATCACTGTTTTCAGCGAAGAATCCAACCTTTTTTTTCATCACTAGCTTCATCACCTGTTTCATCACTGCTTTCACCAAAGATTACAACAAATATCACCATCACAAGTTTCATCGCAGGTTTTTTGACTGTTTACAGCGAAGATGACCATGCATTTCTTCTTCATCACTAGCTTCATCACATGTTTCATCACTGCTTTCACCAAAGATTACAACGTATTTTATCATCACTTGTTTTATCGCATCTAATATCATTGTTTTCAGCAAATAATCCAACCTATTTTTTTCATCACCTGCTTCATTACATGTTTTCATCAGTGTTTTCACCAAAGATAACAACGCATTTATTTATCACTAGTTTTACCGCAACTTACGTCACTGTTTTCATTGAAGAATCCAACCTTTTTTTTCATCACTAGCTTCATCACCTGTTTCATCACTGCTTTCATCAAAGATTACAACGTATTTTATCATCACTTGTTTTATCGTATCTAATCACTGTTTTCAGCGAATAATCCAACCTATTTTTTTCATCACTCGCTTCATCACCTGTTACATCACTGTTTTCACCAAAGATGGCAACGCATTTAATAATCACTATTTTAACTGCAACTTTCGGCACTGTTTTCAACGACGAATCCAAATTATTTTTTCATCACTAGCTTCATCACCTGTTTCATCACTGCTTTCATCAAAGATAACAACACATTTTATCATCTATCTAATTTAATCGCAACTAACATCACTGTTTTCAGCGAAGAATCCAACCTATTTTTTTCATCACTACCTTCATCACCTGTTTCATCACTGCTTTCATCAAAGATTACAACAAATTTTATCATCACAAGTTTCATCGCAGGTTATTTGACTGTTTACAGCGAAGATGACCATGCATTTCTTCTTCATCACTAGCTTCATCACATGTTTCATCACTGCTTTCACCAAAGATAACAACTTATTTATTTATCACTAGTTTAACCGCAACTTACGGCAATGTTTTCAGCGAAGAATCCAACCTATTTTTTTCATCACTAGCTTCATCACTTGTTTCATCACTGTTTTCAAGAAGATTACAACGCGTTTTATCGTCACTAATTTCATCGCAACTAACATCACTGTTTTCAGCGAAGAATCCAACCTACTTTTTTCATCACTACCTTCATCACCTGTTTCATCACTGCTTTCATCGAAGATTACAACAAATTTCATCATCACAAGTTTCATCGCAGGTTATTTGACTGTTAACAGCGAAGACGACCATGCATTTCTTCTTCATCACTAGCTTCATCACATGTTTCATCACTGCTTTCACCAAAGATAACAACTTATTTATTTATCACTAGTTTAACCGCAACTTACGGCAATGTTTTCAGCGAAGAATCCAACCTATTTTTTTCATCACTAGCTTCATCACTTGTTTCATCACTGTTTTCAAGAAGATTACAACGCGTTTTATCGTCACTAATTTCATCGCAACTAACATCACTGTTTTCAGCGAAGAATCCAACCTACTTTTTTCATTACTAGGTTCATCACCTGTTTCATCACTGCTTTCATTAAAGATTACAACAAATTTCATCATCACAAGTTTCATCGCAGGTTATTTGACTGTTAACAGCGAAGATGACCATGCATTTCTTCTTCATCACTAGCTACATCACATGTTTCATCACTGCTTTCACCAAAGATTACAACGCATTTTAGCATCACTAATTTCATCGCAACTAACATCACTGTTTTCAGCGAAGAATCCAACCTATTTTTTTCATCACTAGCTTCATCACCTGTTTCATCACTGCTTTCACCAAAGATTACAACAAATATCACCATCACAAGTTTCATCGCAGGTTATTTGACTGTTTACAGCGAAGATGACCATGCATTTCTTCTTCATCACTAGCTTCATCACATGTTTCATCACTGCTTTCACCAAAGATAACAACTTATTTATTTATCACTAGTTTAACCGCAACTTACGGCAATGTTTTCAGCGAAGAATCCAACCCATTTTTTTCATCACTAGCTTCATCACCTGTTTCATCACTGCTTTCATCAAAGATTACAACAAATTTCATCATCACAAGTTTCATCGCAGGTTATTTGACTGTTTACAGCGAAGATGACCATGCATTTCTTCTTCATCACTAGCTTCATCACATGTTTCATCACTGCTTTCACCAAAGATTACTACTTATTTTATCTTTACTTGTTTCATCGCAAGTAACATCAATGTTTTCAGCGAAGAATCCAACCTATTTTTTTCATCACTAGCTTCATCGCCTGTTTCATCACTGCTTTTATCAAAGATTACAACAAATTTCACCATCACAAGTTTCATCGCAGGTTATTTGACTGTTTACAGCGAAGATGACCATGCATTTCTCTTCATCACTAGCTTCATCACATGTTTCATCACTGCTTTTACCAAAGGTTACAACGCATTTTATCATTACTAGTTTCATCGCAAGTAACATCAATGTTTTCAGTGAAGAATTCAACCTATTTTTTTCATCACTAGCTTCATCACCTGTTTCATCACTGCTTTCATTAAAGATTACAACAAATTTCATCATCACAAGTTTCATCGCAGGTTATTTGACTGTTAACAGCGAAGATGACCATGCATTTCTTCTTCATCACTAGCTACATCACATGTTTCATCACTGCTTTCACCAAAGATTACAACGTATTTTATCATCACTTGTTTTATCGCATCTAATATCATTGTTTTCAGCAAATAATCCAACCTTTTTTTTCATCACTAGCTTCATCACCTGTTTCATCACTGCTTTCACCAAAGATTACAACAAATATCACCATCACAAGTTTCATCGCAGGTTTTTTGACTGTTTACAGCGAAGATGACCATGTATTTCTTCTTCGTCACTAGCTTCATCACATGTTTCATCACTACTTTCACCAAAGATTACAAATTATTTTATCTTTACTTGTTTCATCGCAAGTAACATCAATGTTTTCAGCGAAGAATCCAACCTATTTTTTTCATCACTAGCTTCATCGCCTGTTTCATCACTGCTTTTATCAAAGATTTCAACAAATTTCACCATCACAAGTTTCATCGCAGGTTATTTGACTGTTTACAGCGAAGATGAACATGCATTTCTCTTCATCACTAGCTTCATCACATGTTTCATCACTGCTTTTACCAAAGATTACAACGCATTTTATCATTACTAGTTTCATCGCAAGCAACATCAATGTTTTCAGTGAAGAATCCAACCTATTTTTTTCATCACTAGCTTTATCACCTGTTTCATCACTGCTTTTATCAAAGATTACAACAAATTTCACCATCACAAGTTTCATCGCAGGTTTTTTGACTGTTAATAGCGAAGATGACCATGCATTTCTTCATCACTAGCTTCATCACATGTTTCATCACTGCTTTCACCAAAGATTACAACGTATTTTATCATCACTTGTTTTATCGCATCTAATATCATTGTTTTCAGCAAATAATCCAACCTTTTTTTTCATCACTAGCTTCATCACCTGTTTCATCACTGTTTTCACCAAAGATTACAACAAATATCACCATCACAAGTTTCATCGCAGGTTATTTGACTGTTTACAGCGAAGATGACCATGCATTTCTTCTTCATCACTAGCTTCATCACATGTTTCATCACTGCTTTCACCAAAGATAACAACTTATTTATTTATCACTAGTTTAACCGCAACTTACGGCAATGTTTTCAGCGAAGAATCCAACCTATTTTTTTCATCACTAGCTTCATCACTTGTTTCATCACTGTTTTCAAGAAGATTACAACGCGTTTTATCGTCACTAATTTCATCGCAACTAACATCACTGTTTTCAGCGAAGAATCCAACCTACTTTTTTCATTACTAGGTTCATCACCTGTTTCATCACTGCTTTCATTAAAGATTACAACAAATTTCATCATCACAAGTTTCATCGCAGGTTATTTGACTGTTAACAGCGAAGATGACCATGCATTTCTTCTTCATCACTAGCTACATCACATGTTTCATCACTGCTTTCACCAAAGATTACAACGCATTTTAGCATCACTAATTTCATCGCAACTAACATCACTGTTTTCAGCGAAGAATCCAACCTACTTTTTTCATTACTAGGTTCATCACCTGTTTCATCACTGCTTTCATTAAAGATTACAACAAATTTCATCATCACAAGTTTCATCGCAGGTTATTTGACTGTTAACAGCGAAGATGACCATGCATTTCTTCTTCATCACTAGCTTCATCACATGTTTCATCACTGCTTTCACCAAAGATAACAACTTATTTATTTATCACTAGTTTAACCGCAACTTACGGCAATGTTTTCAGCGAAGAATCCAACCTATTTTTTTCATCACTAGCTTCATCACTTGTTTCATCACTGTTTTCAAGAAGATTACAACGCGTTTTATCGTCACTAATTTCATCGCAACTAACATCACTGTTTTCAGCGAAGAATCCAACCTACTTTTTTCATTACTAGGTTCATCACCTGTTTCATCACTGCTTTCATTAAAGATTACAACAAATTTCATCATCACAAGTTTCATCGCAGGTTATTTGACTGTTAACAGCGAAGATGACCATGCATTTCTTCTTCATCACTAGCTACATCACATGTTTCATCACTGCTTTCACCAAAGATTACAACGCATTTTAGCATCACTAATTTCATCGCAACTAACATCACTGTTTTCAGCGAAGAATCCAACCTATTTTTTTCATCACTAGCTTCATCACCTGTTTCATCACTGCTTTCACCAAAGATTACAACAAATATCACCATCACAAGTTTCATCGCAGGTTATTCGACTGTATACAGCGAAGATGACCATGAATTTCTTCTTCATCACTAGCTTCATCACATGTTTCATCACTGCTTTCACCAAAGATAACAACTTATTTATTTATCACTAGTTTAACCGCAACTTACGGCAATGTTTTCAGCGAAGAATCCAACCCATTTTTTTCATCACTAGCTTCATCACCTGTTTCATCACTGCTTTCATCAAAGATTACAACAAATTTCATCATCACAAGTTTCATCGCAGGTTATTTGACTGTTTACAGCGAAGATGACCATGCATTTCTTCTTCATCACTAGCTTCATCACATGTTTCATCACTGCTTTCACCAAAGATTACAACTTATTTTATCTTTACTTGTTTCATCGCAAGTAACATCAATGTTTTCAGCGAAGAATCCAACCTATTTTTTTCATCACTAGCTTCATCGCCTGTTTCATCACTGCTTTTATCAAAGATTACAACAAATTTCACCATCACAAGTTTCATCGCAGGTTATTTGACTGTTTACAGCGAAGATGACCATGCATTTCTCTTCATCACTAGCTTCATCACATGTTTCATCACTGCTTTTACCAAAGGTTACAACGCATTTTATCATTACTAGTTTCATCGCAAGTAACATCAATGTTTTCAGTGAAGAATTCAACCTATTTTTTTCATCACTAGCTTCATCACCTGTTTCATCACTGCTTTCATTAAAGATTACAACAAATTTCATCATCACAAGTTTCATCGCAGGTTATTTGACTGTTAACAGCGAAGATGACCATGCATTTCTTCATCATCACTAGCTACATCACATGTTTCATCACTGCTTTCACCAAAGATTACAACGTATTTTATCATCACTTGTTTTATCGCATCTAATATCATTGTTTTCAGCAAATAATCCAACCTTTTTTTTCATCACTAGCTTCATCACCTGTTTCATCACTGCTTTCACCAAAGATTACAACAAATATCACCATCACAAGTTTCATCGCAGGTTATTTGACTGTTTACAGCGAAGATGAACATGCATTTCTCTTCATCACTAGCTTCATCACATGTTTCATCACTGCTTTTACCAAAGATTACAACGCATTTTATCATTACTAGTTTCATCGCAAGTAACATCAATGTTTTCAGTGAAGAATCCAACCTATTTTTTTCATCACTAGCTTTATCACCTGTTTCATCACTGCTTTTATCAAAGATTACAACAAATTTCACCATCACAAGTTTCATCGCAGGTTTTTTGACTGTTAATAGCGAAGATGACCATGCATTTCTTCATCACTAGCTTCATCACATGTTTCATCACTGCTTTCACCAAAGATTACAACGTATTTTATCATCACTTGTTTTATCGCATCTAATATCATTGTTTTCAGCAAATAATCCAACCTTTTTTTTTCATCACTAGCTTCATTACATGTTTTCATCAGTGTTTTCACCAAAGATAACAACGCATTTATTTATCACTAGTTTTACCGCAACTTACGGCACTGTTTTCACTGAAGAATCCAACCTTTTTTTTCATCACTAGCTTCATCACCTGTTTCATCACTGCTTTCATCAAAGATTACAACGTATTTTATCATCACTTGTTTTATCGCATCTAATATCACTCTTTTCAGCGAATAATCCAACCTTTTTTTTTCATCACTCGCTTCATCACCTGTTACATCACTGTTTTCACCAAAGATGGCAATGCATTTAATAATCACTAGCTTTACTGCAAATTTCGGCACTGTTTTCAACGACGAATCCAAATAATTTTTTCATCACTAGCTTCATCACCTGTTTCATCACTGCTTTCATCAAAGATAACAACGCATTTTATCATCATTAGTTTTATCGCAGGTAACATTACTGTTTTCAGCGAAGAATCCAATTTTTCTTTCCATCACAACCTTCATCACCTGTTTCATTACTACTTTCACCAACGATAACAACGTTTTTATTTTCTATCTAATTTTATCGCAATCTAATTTTATCGCAACTAACATCACTATTTTCAGCGACGAATCCTACCTATCTTTTTCATCACTAGTTTCATCACCTGTTTCATCACTGCTTTCATCAAAGATTACAACAAATTTCATCATCACAAGTTTCATGGCAGGTTATTTGACTGTTTACAGCGAAGATGACCATGCATTTCTTCTTCATCACTAGCTTCTTCACATGTTTCATCACTGCTTTCATCAAAATTAACAAATATGTGGCTACAATAGGCTGCAGCACTGCTGTGCGTGAATCTACGTTTTCAACATTGATTGCAATCAATAGGCCTCAGACTCTGTCAATGGGTCACGAAAGAATGGCAGGCATGGTGTTTCTAGCCTTTGAAAAGAAAATAATTAAGTCAGTTGATCCAAATGAAGTGCTTCGTATTTTTAATGTTATATATGTCGAATCGAAGATCTCGATTGTTTTAATAAAGGACTTTTTACAATTTTTAATTTTGTTTTTATTCTGTAATTTCAAATTATGTTTGGTACGTAATAGAAACTTAATTAATTAAAAACCATTGATGCTGCAGTTACTTTTCTGAAGTTCATTGTTAACAATGATCAAGAATTACCTCGTGTACAAATACTTATTATCTACCTGGCGAAAGAACACAAGGTAATCCTTTATCATTGTTAAATTACCAAAGGTTTTGATCATCCAATTAAGTACAGTCTCACACATGTACGACAAAAATCGATTCAACAGATCAGATCAAGTTACATTTTTACTTGCGCCCTACCCGTAATTACCGCTGCCCTATCTTAAATTCAACTCTGGCTACGGCCCTGCCCTGTCCATAAGTAAACTATAGTCAAATAGATACCAAGTGCACTCCCAAAATTTCAAACGAACGTTCTTCCCCGTTTGAAATTTTGGGAGTGCACTAGGTATCTGTTTGACTATAGTACTTATCGGTCTTTAAAAAAAATGCTGATTCAATTTTACCATTTTGTACAATTGTGCGTGAGTTTGACGTGAACTTGTGCGAGACATTTCACTGGAATTTTTTTATGACATATGAATGAAACATGAAACTGTTGAAGTTCGGTTCCTAAATAGGTATTAAGGTCTTGTGGATATGTGTATACTAAATTTCTACAATGCTGACAGTATTCTGAAGTATTATCGAAACATATAATTTTATCGACATCGGGTATTTTAGTTAGGAATGAGAATTTGTCTGCTATTTCTTTGTTTATCTCTCCCCTTCTTCGCGTCTCTAAATTTAATTTATCAATGACGCCATAAAAACTCGATTTCGGATTTTCAAACAGCCTTTTCTTTCATATACTAGCATTTATTTTTTTGGTGCTTTTCTGATGCCTCCCAAGACGTGATGTCCTAGGCCTAATTTGCTTATGGTTAATCCGGCACTGCTTATAATACGCGGCCACCACATATTTGGGACTGTCTGGGTTGTTATTGCTCCTCTGTTGTTTATCTGGCAGCTTTCTCTCTAAAGGTCAGCCTCGAGTCGAGGATATTGACACCAGCAGATGAACTCATCCTTTATAATGCCGTTCCGTTTTCTGTTCGTCAAACTCGTATCGCTCAAAGTTCAATTTATTTAACAGAGTTTTAAAATTATTTTATTGTAGAATAGATTATTATGGTGAATGGTGGATTTATAATTGAGCAAACAAGCACAGCCTTTATGAACAAAACTATTTATTCATATGCATATTGCTTATGTACGGGCGCAAACAAATAATTCATTATTATCTTATTTTATCTCTATATATAAAAATCGATTTTTGTGTGTTTGTTTTTTCGTATATTATGCGCTGCCATACCATTCATCCGATTGCGATGAAACTTAGGTGATTAGTTGTGCGCACGCCCGCGAAGGTTATAGGCTATATATAATGGTAAACTCTGGCGATAAGAAATTTGCGTAAAAGAAAATGAGTGTATTTTATATATTTTAGCGGCAGGGAGGGAAGGCATGAGGGGAAGGGTAATGAAGGAGGTGGGGTTAGCGGGAGGGCTGACGAGGAAGGCGTGGAAGGTGGAAAGGGAACGCGGGGAAGGGTACACGGGAGGAGAACGGGGACGCTTGGGAAAGGAAATGCAGGGATAAACAATTTATTTCTTTATATTGCAACGCATGCCGGGTCTCAGCTATCAAAATAAGTATTTTAAAGCATAGTTAGCAAAAAGTGTTTTTCCTAAAATAATTATACCTACTTTCGCCATCTGTGAAAGAGGAGATTATGAATGATCTTAAATATCGCTCTAAATATAAATGAAGACATTAATAATTTTAAGTAGGTAGGTACAAACATTTGGGATATTCCCCGAAACCAAGAAAATTAAGAATCACCGAAAAAAGTACCTACTTACTGACCTTGCCTTATTTTGTCATTTTTTTGTCAACAACAAAAAGGTGTCCTTGTTGTGAGTGGGCCCAGTTAACCTTCAAACGTTGGTGGAAGGTGCGAACATAATATTATTAAGTTACGTAGTTAGTAAGAATAAAGTACACCGTATTTTTTTTCTGCGTTTTCTGTTTCAGATTTTCGATTGAGTTTGGCTAATATTGTCTTCACATCTGCCCTAATGAAGGACTCTGTAACACTGTCTGAAACGTTGGCTGAAGAGGGAGGTAGCGCAACACGACATAACACCCCAAAAACAAATAATGAAAATATTGTCTTCGTTAATTAAAATATTACAATTTGAGGTTTTACTCATTAAGTTAAAAATAAAAATAAACGTTAAATCAGTATTATTATTAACCCAATTAATTTTATTTACAGGTCGGGATGCCAGGAAAATGATTGCAAAATGCCATTTTTTTCCGAAATACTTGAGAACAGACGTCTAGTTAGTCACCCCAGACAAAGCCGAGGAAAATAGTTGCTGATCATTTGTGAGGAGAGACTTATCCTGCATTGAATCGAGTCCGTTGAAGAAATAACTCCCACATAAAAACATTTTTTTGTATTTATGAATCAATCACATATTTTCGTAATTTAGGTGAAATTTTTTAAATATATTCTACTTTTATTTCCTTTGATAATTCGCCAAATATCTTAATTGCTCTGTACATGAACGACTTTCAACTGTTCTTTTCTTCTGAAGGGGAGACTTATTTCATTTGTTTTCCTCTCATGTGTTTGTTTGTGTTTGTGTATTGAAGTAAATAACTTGTTTAAATCATAATATCTTAATTGTTGAACAACTATTACATACTTCTATTTTTATTGTGATACAATAGTTAACATTTTATAGCATACTTGAATAATGTTGGCCTCACTGGGTGGCTTGCCCGTTTTTGCCCCTTAGCCCCTCATTTTATAATACAAACAATTTAATAAAACATTTATTTAAAATATATAAAGTTGGGGATGAAAAAAATTTACATAACAATCGGCATTGAGTTGTGTGTTTGCGAATGATGTGGTTTTATAATTGTTTTGTGTGTTACCTATATGTGTTTTATTCTTTTTATGTTTTAAATTTTGCTAATATTGTTTTTTTGTTCTTTAATTAATTTTTTAATTTTGTATCTGAATTAATTTTTGTTTTCCTCAATTTTTGTTTCAAGCGAAAAACTGTTGAATGCTTTTATAGCTTGGTATTTTGTGGTGTCTTTGTCCAAAGCTTGTGATTACCGTTGGAATTTTTATTCTTTCTTTGTAAGCTTGTCTAACTGGTGTGTTAATGATATTAATTAATTGGTATTATTATAATTTGTTCTATTAATCCATCTATGGCAAAGATACTGCTACAGTAATTAACGTATGATACAATGATTGATGTGTTGTATTTTTACATATAATTTTTTTAATATTTATTGTGTTTAGGAATCTTCTTATTCGTCCCAACGGTGAGATTTTTTTGTAATTTTTGTAATTTGTTTCGCGTTTTGAGAAAAAGTCAGTTTGGAGACCAGTGTTTGTTATTCCTAAACATTTAATATCAAATTCTCCTTACAAAGCGTCACCGTCTATTAAATTGAAATTTAAGCGGAGAATCATCAAACACTTGAATGAATAATCACGCCCAAATGGCAACTCTTGGGTTCTCCTTTATTCCTTTCAATTTTTCTCTCGTGGAGAGCTAATTTTAAAAACGTTAAAAAGTAGGTAGTGCAAATCGACGGACTCAAGTGTATGCTTTTGATTATATCAAAGTTATACTTTTGAAATTTTATTCTGAAAATCAGGAAATTTGTTTATTTGGGCATAAAAAATATGATATTTCAGAAATTTTGTAACGTTGTAGGTAATTGCTTTTTGATTTTTTTTTTAGATGAGCTCCACACAGAAGGCCCTGAGGAAAATAATTTCCCTCAGGGCCTATGTCATCTTTGGGGATGCTGTGTGGAGGGGTTTTTTTTAAGGAAAAGGAGGAGTTGAAAGTTCTGGGAAGGAAAAGGGTTTAAGGGGTGGGTAGTAATCTGGGGTTCAGTATGTCCTGGTCATCCGCCTCCAAGATCTAGACAATTTCCCCCAGGGCCTATTTAATCTTTGGGAATGCTGTGTGGAGGGTTTTTTTAAGGAAAAGGTGGAGAGGAAAGATCCGGGAAGGAAAAGGGTTTAAGGGGTGGGTGGTAATCTGGGGTTCAGTGTGTCCTGGTCGTCCACCTCCAAGACCTAGACAAACCTCACCCCATGAACCCGGGCACTCCTGCTAAATCACCAAACGTAGCAAACCACTTGGGGTGACCTATGGCAGAGGTGTTGTTTATCCAATAAAGGTTCCCGGGGCGGTGGAACCCATTCCCGCCTCCCAAAAAGAAATTATTTCAATTGATACGTTGTTAGTATATCGTCACTTTGATAAAGTGAATACATATTATGTGAAAACTAATGTGTTATTTTATTAGTGGCTTCAAAAATTAAATTTATTTATGTATTGTCGGAAAAGTTCTCAATTCTGATTCATACATTTATCTTCTCGTTACTCTTATTATTAAGCGGGAGCAAAAAACACTGCGTGTTCAGTAGGAACTATCATAAAAAATATTTTTTTAAATGTTCAACAGCGTAGGTACTGTTAACGGTGGCAATTATTTTTGTACCTACTAAGGAAAATGTGGACTTTCCATTTCGATTACGAATTATATGGTTTGAGGTAAAAAGTAGGTACCTACCATAGACATCCAAATTGATAGACTTGCCCTAACTTCAAATCTGGGAATCACATCGACAAGCTTGAGACAAAGCATATGACCGTATTTTTGGAACCAGGAGGGTTCGAGAATGTTTTGAATTAACTATGAAGTCAGTCGTGCGTTGACCATCGAAGAGCGCACATTGAAATAATCGAAACCCTGCGAAGAAAAGTTCGCTAAATTAATGCAATCCGAAGGTCGCGAATCGAATCCCGGCGTGGTTTATTCGATTAATTTGTGTTATTTCACAATAAAATCATTTAAAATAATTTAAATAGTATATTTGCGGCACGTTCCAGAGTGGAAGATACTTTCAGTATTGCCCTGGTGTAAGACCACAATTCAGAATTGAAACGCTGCTTGAAATGGCTTTTGCTGTGTTTGAAGACCAGATCTGAATAGCCAAGTACTTCCCCACCTTCTTCTTCTCCATCTCCTTCCCCTCCCTACTACCTTCAGCCTCACAACATAAAAGTGTTTAACTAAGCAATGTAATAAAATATTATATTTTGGAAACAGGTACGAACTTTTGTTCATCGGGAATCGTAATTAAATTTTTGGGAATCGTAGTTAAATTTTTTACGCAGCCAGCAATACAGGCGCTATTGTAAAAAAGTCGTAGTATTTCAGAAAAAAATATTTTCGCGAACTAAATCGCGATCTTGCGATGCAGGTTGCCTTTATATTGCCAGATTTATTTATTGACAAATCACAGAAAAGTAGACGGTCACGCCGCCTCTCCGTACCTTGGTTTGTTCCCCTTTCCACGATAAGTTCGTCTATTAATTCGAATGTCTATGGTGCCTACCTACGATGTTTTACCATGATTTTACTAAGCAACAATAATTGTCTATTGTGATCTATTCGAAATTCTCCACAACTCCAGATAGTTTTTCATAAACAATACCCACGGCCCGTAATGTATATAACATTAGGCATTAACAATTCTTTTTCTAATCTAAAATACACTCCATTTATAATTCCTTTACAGATGACTCTTTTTAAGTAGGTACGTATACGAGTTAACTACTTCATACTAAATAATATCTACCAGAGGCGTGCATATCACAAAGGCTGAAATCTGTGCACATCATAAGAAAACGAATCATGAAAAGAAAACAATGCGACAAATGTCTTTTGACATTTTGGGAGGCGAGTATGGGTACCGCTGCCCCTGGAACCATTTACTGGACAACCATTGCTTCTGCCATAGGTCACCTGAAGTGGTTCGCTACGTTTGATGATTTAGCAGGGGTGCTTGGGTTCATGGGGTAGATTTGTCAAGGTCTTGGCGGCCGATGTGTCCGCCCGTCGAGAGCTTGGTTGACGAGGTCTTTTGACCTCTCCAGCCAGAATCACTCGACCCATCGCCTTTCACCGCAGTTGAAGGGATGGATTCATACGTCCGTCAGTCCTGGACTCAATGATCTCCAGATTCCTACCCACCCCTCACACCTATTTCCTTCACAGAAATTCCTCTTCTTCCTTTCCTTAAAAAAACCTTACGTCCTCTACATCATCTACAGCACCCCCAAGATGACGTAGGCTCTGTAGAGGGAAATTATTCTCCTCAGGGCCTCCTGTTTGGAGATAATGTAAAAAAATTCTGATCAAAACGTATTGTGATTTGAGATTTTCACCGCCAAAAGTATTATAGTGATTTATTTTTGGGGTATTATGCCGTGTTGCGCTACCTCCCTTTCTAGCCAACGTTTCGGACCGCATTACAGTCTCCATCGTCAGGGCAGATGTGTAATTTGCACTATTTATAACGGACACTGTAATGCTGTCTGAAACAACTAAAGAAGGAGATAGCGGAACACGGCAAAATTCTCCAAAAATGGATTTGGTAAGAAAATTTTATATTCAGTTCAGCCACAACAACCAACGGAAGATAAAGCGGCCGTTTTTTAATATTCAATAAATAATTATTTATAAAATTGCAATATGCTCCGAAAGCGAAAACTTGTTATTATCAGAATGCGCCATTAAACAGAGCAATTCAACTGCTAAATGAATCTGCATTGAGCATCGACATCTTCAATGTCACCTACAGAGAGTTCAGTAACTATCTTCTGACATCCGTCACAAATACTGAAACTGCCCCGTACACTTTTTTTAAAATTTTTAATCTTCTCCATAATATTCTGGTGTATAACTGTTTTATGGAGAACCTGATAAAATAAATAAGTAAATTAATAAGAGTTCGTACCTACCCGAATTTGAAAAAAAAAACTATAAAAAGACCACATTTTTTTCATCGACTCCTCACACGAGGCCCGAGAGAAATTATTTTCTTATGTCATATTTGGGATGCTACTTAGAGGGTCTTTAAATAAAATAAAGAAGGTGCGGTTCTCGGAGGGAAAAACACATGAAGCTGCTTTTGGCCAAAAAGCAAAGCACGCCACGGGTATCTGCAATAATTCTATGATGAAAGAACGAATTTGAAGAATTACTAGATATAAATACACCTATTTATCTTCATTGCACAAATCTCATCATTTTCCCACTATTACATCTGTAGATACGTTTTAGTAACAGTTTTCAGAATATATTTTAAAAGGCTTTAATTTATTAATCTGCAATTAAGTAGTATTAATATCTTAACACAAGCTTAAGACCCCGCATTCTGAATCTCATCCGAAGTATAATATATTTCCCTTGAACACTAAGTTTTTAATCCCTGAGGCTAATTTGTTTGGTTTTCGGAAAAATTCATATAGGTCTCATAGTTATCGTTGTGTCTCCCTTTATATAATGGTTAGAAATATGATCTAAACGGTATTAGAAAGAAAAAACACCATGCTGTGTATTCATATTCATAAAGGTATATATTCATTAAGGATTAAAAATGCTACGCTTCGTTCTCCGAAATGGCAGTGACTTTCAAAATATAGCAACATTAAAAATCCTGTATTCCTCTCTAGTTCGAAGTCAAGTTGAATATAATTCTTCTATTTGGTCCCCTCACTTCAAAATCCACTACGATTCCATCGAAAAAATTCAGCCTACCAATGGAATCAATAAATTACAATCACTTAATGAAATAATTAAACTTACTAAAACTCTCAGATAGAAGACTTATTTCCGACTTGACTTTTATTTTTAAAATTGTTAATGGTAACCTTCCACAAGAATTACTCGATCCAAAATTCTTTTTAATTACAACAACAATATCAAGACTGAGTCATTTAGATACTCGCTTATAATGCTTTCTCAGAAGTAGTAGATGTATTCAACTGCACGGAATATAGTTATAAGAAGACCACAATAACATACCTCAAGCACAGTAATCAATGTTAGGCCTGGTTCTATTCTCCTGCATGACGACTATATCATATTTAACTTCAGATTCTAAACTACTTACTACAGATATCTTAATTATCAGTCAGAAGGGTGTTAAATAATAAAATGAATTTATTTTAATTGTTCTTTAGACTTTATGTTCGGGTTAAATCTTCCCCACAGGAAAAACTTAACCCTTCCACACACTTCTCCACAAATGATCATCTAGTCAATCCACGCGATGTAATTGCATTGTATAAGTATAATAAATACAAAACTATACAAGAACAACACGTCAACCTACCAGAGACCATATGGGAAAATACTTCACCGACTCCAGATATTTTCATATCAGAGGGTTCGGCTCGATAGAACTCCTAACTGGACCGATAAATCCTACTGATCCCTCAAAATAAATATTTAAAAAATCTTTCGTAATCCTACATGTGTTTAATATGACTGATGTTTGCATTTTTATATAAAGATTCTTTGACAAAATTATCTTATTAAAACTTATTATTTTTATTTCAAAATTATTATTCACTGACAGCCCTGATTTGAGAGAGCTAACTTTCAAAACCACTTCAAGCAAATATAATTTTGAATGTAACAATAATTACAATACTAAATTACTTTATTTACAAGCCAATACCTATAACTCAACGAATAACAATGCTAATTTATGAATAGATATTGATGGTGACAATTCTGCACGATTATACTTGCTATCGAGTTATCTTTCTTTACATATTATTTTCTTTCTGCTTATATAAAATTTTCTCTGTTATAACTATTACACGAGTACGCATTTCTATTTATTGTAAAAACCAACTGTTGAGTTTAAAAAAAAACAACATTATCTCTTATATATTATTTTTGTCTCATTCATTTTTATGTTGTCCTTAATACTACTGATACCCTCCTTTGTGCCACTGTAACTTATAATCTTATCAATGTAATGTAAAAGCCTTTTATTGCATTAAATAAATAAATAATATATCTCAAAATTAACCACATTAAAAATGTACACCTTTATGAAACCAAAATTACCCACAGCAATTTGAAAAAAGTTATGAAAACTTTTTGAATTTATTATTACAAAAAAGTGAGTTGACGATAATGTTCATAATACGTTTGCCAAATAAAAAATGTTTGTTTTTTTTTTTATTTTTTCGTTATCAGTAATTTTGGTTAGAAAAAACATTAAGTTAGCCATTTTAATTTTTTTTACGGTTGTATTCAAAATTCTTGTATTATGTTTATTTGTTATTTTTTTTATATGAATACAGAATAACAGTCTCAACTGCTCCCGTCTGGAGAAAGTGAGACTAGTTAGGGTATGTTGCGAGGCTGAAGGTAGTAGGAACTGGAAAGAGATGGGGAAGAGGAAGGAGATGGGAAAGAGGAAGGTGGGGAAGTATCTGGCTCTTCAGATCTGGTCTTCAAACACATTTCAAGCAACGTTTCGATTCCGAGTGTTTATTTCCAATTATTAAATTTGAAAGCGTATTTCATTACCTTTTAAAAACAGTTTTTAGTTTTCTGATACGTTCAGAAATATTCCGTTTA
This sequence comes from Glyphotaelius pellucidus, assembly GCA_936435175.1. NCBI lineage: Eukaryota > Metazoa > Arthropoda > Insecta > Trichoptera > Limnephilidae > Glyphotaelius > Glyphotaelius pellucidus. Next base: position 30,583,180 of record OW386544.1, read on the forward strand.
TTTGGATTTTATGGCAAAGCCGAAATATTTTACCTTCCGACGAAAGTAAGTGATTAAGAGCTTAAAAATGTGTTGTTTTTGAAGATAATTTCGATACAATTTTCCGAGCTAAAAATGTTATTATGAGATTCTCTCGATAGAAAAACATTGCGATGCTCCAAAAATTATAAAAACACATTTAGTTCTGTTAGGTAACGTATTACAGGTGTGAAAACTTCTGTGTTCCTTACTGCTACCACATTTGTCAAATATATTTGCTCTAATTTAAAAAACTTATGGTTATTAAATATTTTCGCTTAATTATATAAATATTAGCGCGCTCCCTTTAACAATCGAATTTACATATATCTCCCTTCCAAACCATCTTCTTCTTCTTTTTGAACGCTTATAAAGCGCCCTCGGTGTGTTCTTTAATAAAAATGTTTAAAAACGTGGCATACTTATATAATGTATGATTTGAGATTTGCATGGCTAAGAGTTTCGGACAGCGTTACAGTGTCCATCATCAGGGCAGATGTGTAGATTGTGGCAATGTATCTTTATAGATGCGATACCGCGTTGCGCGCGTTAAACCACCAATGACAGTATTTCAGTATAATAATTAGTTAGCTTAATGCTGTTTTCGGCGTTTAGTTTTGGTGTAGCTGTCAACTACCGGGTACTAAGAACTACTAGACGTAGCTAGGTCGGCTCTATTAGATAATACTGAAAGGGTTTATGTGGATTTCAATTGCCTTCGTAATTAGGCGCGATTGATACGATTTGGGTCTTCACACGACTTCAGGAACAAATCCAAAGTTATGGCCGGCTTCAATTAAATCCGAATGGCCGAATTTGCAAGTTCAAAATGTTCTTCTCTTTCTTGAAAATGGTCCGTTCTGTCTGGCCTACATACCCCTTATCAGCTGAGTTTATATACTTCGCTTCCAGGCCTCAGAAGGCTATGGATTTTAGTCATTGATCTGAAGACAATCTTAAGGCTTTCTTTCCTCGGTATATCCTGACAATTCTGTCAGTAAGATTGTGAACATAAGGTAAGAAAGCTCAGTTTTTGGCTCTTATTGTACCTCTTTCGAAAACCTCTCCTATAATAATAATAATATATTACATGCAACAGGTCAATTTGCCAGCGATCCTGAGATGAAGGCATTTGGTAGGTACTTGATACTTTGTCCGTATATCTTACTTACCTTGGAAAACATAGGTACTTCACATCTTATTTCCGTAGCCGTAGGCAGAGATAATACAAGTGTCTACATAGCTGTGTTGTGTGCGTAGGTACTATTGTCAACTGTGTGTAAGTAATATATTACAATGTCCTTCGTTAAGCCTGCCGTTCCCTTTTTATTATTTTTCAGAATAACGCATTTAAACATGTGGGTCAATCGTTAAAAGGGGTTTATCATAACCTTTATGGCTATTAGATATCAATGTTTCTAAATGTCACCAGAAATAAACACATAACTCTTGTTCACTCCACAACGAACCTGTCATCTCCAGGAATATAAAGATATTGGCGTTTACCCTGATAGCAAAATTATATCAACTCATTGATATCAATATGACCAATCGTTCATAGGTCGTAAAAAATGCTTGGTTTTATTCTTCATAGAAGTAAAGTATTCGGTAACCACGTAAAACAGTATTGTTATATTTTACATTAGTCAGAAGTACACTTGAACGAACTTCGCCAATTTGGAACCCGCAGTACAAACTGTACATCGTTAGCATAGAATGTACTCAAAACAATTTTATAAAATATCTTACCTTCAAATTCAACAAAAACTTTGAATGCACTTTTGAAACTTTGCAACAAAGGCGAGCAATAGCTGATGTAATATTCATTCACAGAATTTTTAATAATAAAATTAACTGTACCGAACTTCTAACATTAATTAATTTAATAAGATGTACACGCCATACAGCATTATTCTACACCAGTGATTCCCAAAGTAGTCCAGGTGGACTCCCAGGGGTCCAAGGGAGACTCCATGAGAGAAAAATGGGGGTCCACAAGTTGCAAATGGGGATCCACGAAAAAAAATCTGGTTTCGATAGCAAAGAACAAAAATGTTGGCTTTGCTTTACCTATCAATAAAGGCAGATAATACACTACTTAAAAAAAATTAAGGGAGCAAAAAAATTCCAATTTTTTTGATGATTTTTGACAAGCTATATTTTGGTGAAAAATGGTCATATTGAGACTTTAAAATAAGCATTTTGAAGCTTGAAAATTCTAATTTTCAGATTTCTGGTAAACATTTTTTAGGCCGGCATATGGATCAGATAGCTTGTTTATTAAGCATTAATTTCTTTTTTAATTCCTTTTTTAAACCTTCCTTTAATTTTTTGAGTAGTGTATTTTAAGAAAGTCAGCGACTGTTCTTGTAAAAACTTGCACATTCCATATTCAGTACAGGTTTGGCTTTACCTGTCAATGTTGGCAGGTACTATCTGCCTACATCTGCTTGTATTTCGGTGAAAAATTGTCATATTGAGACCCATCCCGTGCCCATATCTCATCCCGCCCCCTGTCTCATATCACATTACAACCCCCCCCCCAGCGTTATATTCAATTTTCAGTACAACGCGTGTCGAGTTGGGAATATGGTAGAAATGTTGCAGCAGTGGGTCCACCGAAACCAGTAAAATTTTGAAAGAGGTCCACGAGAAAAAAGTTTGGGAACCTCTGTTCTACACGCTTAATTACAAAACAAATGCAGCAACTAATTCGCCTTTGCTCTTCATACATTCAAAAATATTTGCCTAAACTCTAATATCGACATTTTCTCGTATTCATTGCCAAAATTTAAAATGAGCATCATGTCAATGATGTAAACTGTTTAATGCGCAAACAAATCCCTTCACAGATTACCACATCTCACACATACACACATACTCATACCCGGTACGCACATGACCCGGTAATTAGTATATATAAATTCAACAAATAAAGACTTTAGAAAGCAACTTAACACAGGTAGGTACACGCCATGAAATATTATCTAATATCTATAAATTGACTCATAATTGTTACCGATGTACCTAATGTTTGTTTCTATAATATAGAAAAACAGAGTGGTCAATTCATACGGAGTAGAAATGAAACCTTCAGAAAACCAAAGTGACGAGAGTGGAGAGACTTTGCAGCACTTTTTTTTATCAATGTGAAGAATGATTTTTTCCGTATTTTTGTCGTCGAAATCCAGTGCATCTTTTCCTAATACATTTGGTTATCTTATTAATATTTGTGGCGTCTTCTTCAAATTAGCTAGATTTCGTTTTCTTTTGCCTGTTCATTTTGTAGTGGTTTGAAGATTCGATATTGATTTCGTAGGTCTCGACCCTTGGGTTCGCTGGATGTCTGGCCGCTGAGGCTTTATTCCACCACACTAATGGAAGCTCGCGTGGGACCGTGGATTTATAGTATTTTATTGGAACCGAGTACCCGTAAATAAATAAATATTTTATTGCTATATCATTCTCTCGCATGCTAAATCTTATAGATGTATGTGTTTGTCTCTTTTTATTGTCGCTAGTTTCCATTTCAAATCACAACGTTGCTAAAGAAATTTTCACTTAAAAATATCTTAGCGATATTTGAAAATCATAATTTAAAAATCGTAATTTATTTATTTTATGTTTCTTCACAATTGAAATACATTATTTAGCATTTAATTATTAACCCCACTAGGGCTCGCCTGTATCGGGTTTAATAATTTCACAGTTTAATCAAAGTGACGCACATAAATATCGGTCATTACCAAACAGTTATGTAAATCCAAATTAATAAATTGAAAAAATTGATGGGATTTTTTTTTCATTATCAACATAGTGTTGGAGATCAAACAAAATTTTATTATTTGTTGTGTCATTATTTCATTCTATTTTCAACAATAGAGAAAATAAAATAAAAATAATGTACATGTAAAAAAAATATAAATGTCAAGTTATTCGTTTTCGTAAAATTCAAAGTCATGTAACTTATGAATACTCTTTAAATAATGTACAATTGACATCAGTCGCTCAGATCAGGGACTTAGGTGTTAAATTTGATGAAAAGTTAACATTTACTCTGCACATAAATGAAATAACGAAGAGAGCTATAAAAATGCTTGGTTTCATATGCAGAAGAGCAAGTGATTCAAGTCACTAGAATGTTTGAAAACATTGTACACTTCTTTAGTAAGAAGCCGGGTAGAGTATAATTCGCCTATTTGGTCTCCATTGTATAAAATACATTCCGACAATATATAATTTCTAAGATTTATCAACTTCAAACTAAATAGGCCAATTCAAAATATTAACTATGTCCATTTTATGAAACAACTTAACTTAATTACGCTGTCAGATAGGCGGATCATCTCTGACCTGGTACTATTAAATAAAATTAGTAATAATTTTTTTTTTTTTTTTTTTTTTTATATGAATACCGCACAAGAGTCCCAACTACTCCCGTCTGGAGCCAGTGAGACTATGGCATCCCCAATTGGGGTATGTTGTGAGGCTGAAGGTAGTGGGGAGGGGAAGGAGATAGGGAAGAGGAAGGTGGGGAAGTACCTGGCTATTCAGATCTGGTCACTAAACACGGCTAAAGCCATTTCAAGCAACGTTTCAATTCTGAATGGTGGTCTTGCACCAGGGCGATACTGATAGTATCTTCCACTCTGGAACGTGCCGCAAATATACTATATATTATTTTAAATGAATAAATTGTGAAATAACACAAATTTATCAAATAAAATTTATTTGCGCACGCCGGGTTCGAACCCGCGACCTTCGGATTGTGAGTCGAGAGTCTTGCCTCGGGACCACGGAGACCGTCAAAATAATTACATTGACAACCCTGAAATTCTCGCCAAAATAAAATTTTATATACCAACCAGAAACACGAGGCAAAGTGCTACCGTTTCTGTGACAATTTTAAAACTAACTATGGAGCTCATACACTTATAAACAGACTACATCATTTTGGAAATAAATTTGGGAATATTGTAGACATGTTTAAAGAATCCGTGTTGGTTTTAAAACGAAGTCTTCGAAAAGATGTTTGATTTCACGACCCCGTAGTGAAAACACTTTTTTATTTTTATATTTCTATGTTTCTTAATACATATTTCGCTTTCCATACCACATACTATTAATTTTAATTTGCCTTCATCTAATCATAAATCATTATGTATTGTTTACTATGTACCTAAAACAACTACATTTCTTGTTTACTTATCTTGTAACAAATAAATAAGTAAAAATAAGAAAATGAAAAGCAAAGATTTATAAGGTATATTTATAATTACTTTTGCGTCTTTTTAACTGTCTGGCCCTGCGCACTTCCTTTCAAAACCTTACACAATTTGCAGACACGTGTCAATCTGGACTATCGAACTATTGTGATAGAATTACAATCGCAAATACAGCACAAGCCTGCACGAGTGTCGAGTATGTTGGTAATAATTGACTTGTTTCAGTACCCACCAGCTGGAAATAAATACATATCTTGCGTGCGCTGATACATTATTAATGAGAAACTTCGGCACGCAGCAAAAACGATTCATTCACACGACCGAATTGAGCTGGGAACGTCAGACGGTGCAATACCATTATTATTTGATCTTTTGAGAGAAAGTGACAGAGTGTCATTATTTGGTTTTGCTCGGCGAGGAGAAAACTCTGAAATCTAATCGCGACTGCGGTTTCCCCAGAAGTGAGGTGGGAACGAAAGTAGATTCTTTCCCGCAGATGTTAAATTTTGGAAAATATCTTCGATTAACGTACTACGTGCCTATGCAGTTATCATAGTAAAATAGTATTCTATTAATTTGACCGTATAACGGCCGAGAGGACGACGACAAGTCTCATCCATGACTTTCTTTTGAAGTGAAACTTCTTTAGCGCCGTTAGTGACTTGGACATTGGAGGACCCACCACTTACCCGCCCTGGTATAGGTAACAGATGGTTACCCCTTCAAGGCTCTTGCAAGGACTCTAATTTTTTTTTTATAAAAACGACTCTACAATTAATAAACGAAACTAGACCTCCAAGTGACTTGGACACTAAATTCTTTTTTCTGGAAGATAGCCAGGTGCTTCCCCACCTTCCTCTTCCCCATCTCTTTCCCCTCACCAGTTCCTTCAGCCTCACAATATAGCCCAATTGAGGATGCCAGTCTCACTGGCTCCAGGCGGTAGCAGCTGAGAGTCTTGCGAGGTAACCAAATGTTTTAATGAAATTCGTAAAATTGACGAAAATGCTGCATTTTATACGAAACCGTTTAAAACAGTTTGTATGTTGAATTATTCTTCAGCAAAACCCCGGACCCCGTTCTATTTTTTTTTATAAATGATGACAATTTTCCATAAAAATCGAAAATAAAATTCGCTTGTCCGCCATTTTTTCTTTTTTTTGGATATCAAAATTTCCCTACATGATGCCATAGACACATGCAAATCGGTTGTAAAGTTTTTTTTATATGTTTTCAACCAGGTTGAAAATTTCGAGAAAAAGCATAAAAAGTTTGTTGAAAAATAATAGATAATAATTCAACATACAAACTATTTCAAACGGTTTCATATAAAATGCTGTGTCTCCGTCAATTTTTAGATTTCTTTAAAAAAAATGGTGAGAACATTCTGAACAAATGAATCTTTCAGAAACTGAAATAAAAAAATGACAATTTTTTTTTAGTGTCCTGTTGCCTAAATGCCTTGTTTAGGATTTGATCAAGGCAACATGGAGTTGTTTGGAGGCTCACAGGACAGGAGATGCCTGACCGGGCCGCCCCTTCCGCCCCCAGCTAATCCGCCAATGTTGGTACCTACCTACCTGAAGAAAATTAAAAAAAAGAATTGTCATTGACAAATTGAATAATTTCTTATTTGAAATAAAAAAAAATATATATTTTTTTTTAATTTAATGAAAAACAAATACCTTTGTATAACACCACTATTTTATTAACAATATCAACATGTTTCGAAAACTATGTTTTCTTCGTCAGGATAATAAGTCAATAATAAATAACAAAAGACAAACAAGTATAGACTAATTAGAACATAGACAAAATATTAGAAAGGAGAGGTGATTAATTACCTAAAATATATCATAAAAAAAAATAAAAAAAAAACAATTATATAAAATAAAATATAAAAATTATTTTAGAATGGGTAAAAATTACATTAACATAATAAAAAATCATTTAAAAGGAAAACAAGAAGTCTAAATAACAAAATAAATTATTATAAAAAAATAGCCATTTTTTAAAAATAGCCATCTTTTAAATTTATTTTCGTATTAATACTTATATTTATAATAATTTATTTTGTTATTTAGACTTCTTGTTTTCCTTTTAAAAGATTTTTTATTATGTTAATGTAATTTTTACCCATTCTAAAATAATTTTTATATTTTATTTTATATAATTGTTTTTTTTTTATTTTTATATTTTTTTTTTTAATGATATATTTTAGGTAATTAATCACCTCTCCTTTCTAATATTTTGTCTATGTTCTAATTAGTCTATACTTGTTTGTCTTTTGTTATTTATTATTGACTTATTATCCTGACGAAGAAAACATAGTTTTCGAAACATGTTGATATTGTTAATAAAATAGTGGTGTTATACAAAGGTATTTGTTTTTCATTAAATTAATGATGACACCCCAAAGTAAATATGCCTATTTTGAAGAAATAAAAAAAATATATTTAACAATTAAGTAGGTTGGCGTTTAAGTACCTTGTTTTAAGTACCTACAACTCATAATTTCTGAAGAAATTTTGGTTTTGATTTATTATATAAGAGAAAATTGGAAACATAATTTTTGGACGCAACGTTCACTTGACTTTTCATAGAACTACTAATAAATAAATCGCTCTTCACGGGTTTCAGGCTTCTCCACCGTTTCGATTCCCTCTTGCCCAAATTAAAAGTTTAATGATAAAAACTATTAATTATTATCGGTGTAAAATTTTTTCTTCTTCTTCACTTATTTTCTTGTACAAATAATATTTTTATTTATTATTTTAACTTTATGAGTAAAACCTCAAACTGTAATATTTAATTAAATGAAGACATTATGAGCGAAACTCAATCGAAAATCTGGAAACAGGAAAATCAGAAAAAGATATTGGCACCTCTGGGACTCGAACCCAGGACCTCCCTACTTTCCGGGTTGGGCGCTCTTATCCACTGAGCTAAGGTGTCGACACCTTAGCTCAGAGGATAAGAGCGCCCAACCCGGAAAGCAAGGAGGTCCTGGGTTCGAGTCCCAGAGGTGCCAATATCTTTTTCTGATTTTTCTGTTTCCAGATTTTCGATTGAGTTTCGCTCATAATGTCTTCATTTAATTAAATAATATTTTCTTCTTGTACAAATTTATCGCTTATGGCAATTTGTAATATAATGTGCAATGTTGTTACCGATGCTTGGGAAGGGATTGAACCATGGATTTTCTATCGATGCTGAAGCAAGAATAAATAAATAAACACAATAGAAATCTTGCCAACACCATTAACTTGACGTCCATTGGTCAAGGATTAAGGTACTTGACTAGCAATCCGAAGGTCGCGGTTTCGAATCCCGCCGTGCATATGTAAATTTTAATTGACTATTTGTGTTATTTCACAATTTATTCCTTAAAAATAAATAAGTTTAATTAAATGAAGACACTATGAGCGAAACTCAATCGAAAATCTAGAAACAGAAAAATCAGAAAAAGATATTTGCACCTCTGGGACTCGAACCCAGGACCTCCAGGGTGGGTGCTCTTATCCACTGAGCTAAGGTGTCGATATCAAATTTGATATCGACACCTTAGCTCAGTGGATAAGAGCACCCACCCGGAAAGTAGGGAGGTCCTGGGTTCGAGTCCCAGAGATTTTCAGATTTTCGATTGAGTTTCGTTCATAGTGTCTTCATTTAATTAAATATTACAATTTGAGGTTTTACTCATAAAAGTTAAAATAAAAAATAATAAATAAATAAGTTGTATTTGTAGCTCATTCCAGAGTGGAAGATACTCTCAATAACGCCCTGGTTTAAGGCCAACGTTCGGAATTGAAACGTTGCTTGAAAAGGCTTTAGCCGTGTTTAGTGCCCAGATATAAATAGCCAGATACTTCAGCTTCCCCACATTTCTCTTCCGCATATCCTTACCCTTCCCACTACTTTCAGCTTCACAACATACCTCAATTGGGGATGCTAGTCTCACTGGCTCCAGATGCTTGGCAGCAGTTACTCAACAACTCAATTTCACAAATTCTTACCTTCATCTTTCTTCCGAATAAGGCACCAGGTATGAGTTCAATTGACTGGTGCTACATTCAACATACTATAGGTACCTACCTACTGCATTACCGCTTATTAACAGAATATTATTACTCCCTAAATATTGCAGCGCTTCAATAAAGTTCGACGAATGCCAAATCTGATTTTGAATAAATTTTTTACATCTCTATTTGGTTTTAATTTACAGTGGGTTAAGTCTTGCACAAACTACACAAACACGCTGGAACAATACCTGTACCTGTCTACTTGTTTTATTATTAGTAATTTGTGGAGTTCAGTACCTACATAATACACACATTGCGTAATAATTATTGTTTTTATGCTTTCTATACTGTGAATGGATAACAATCGATGTATGCGGGTGTTTTGTGCTCAAGGAGTGAAGCTTAAAATACAATTTTCTTCTTTCTCGTTCCACAACCGTGAATCTTATTAACTTATTAACATTCTCGATAAGAACAGCAACATTTCTTCCGTAATTGTGCTTTAAACTCTTTCAAACATAATTTACATCAATGATATTTTGATTTTTCTTATCCAGTACCTGCTTGGATCTTTATTTGCCGAGTAAGAACTGTTAAATTTCGCAGAATAACGGCGTCTCTGTCCAACATTTGAAATCCATTTGGCTGATTTGCGTTGGAACAATCGAGCCATTCTCCAGCCGCGGTTTGTTTAGCGGTGGGTACCTAACCACTTCTTACACTTCCCCACCACCAGCGAGCAGCTGTACCTACAGCCGGCAAGCTTCCTACCACGAGCGGTCCCGACAACTTTCATACCGGCAAACGACGTCGGAGTACTGACATCTCCAGCCGCTCGCTATAATAAATTCCGAATCCGTCACGCCGCGTTTGAAAATCGAATCCATAGAAAAAAAATCTTTGGTAATTTGCACAAAGCTCACGACTGCGCTGCTGACACTGTTGACAGTCGCGCGCTGCGTTCTGAGGTATTTAGTACTTACTCGCGAAGTATTATTTTGTTGTGGGGTCATTTAGACGTGATCCGGTAGTGCTGTCGGATATATTTCTGAGTGAGTTCCTCGTTCGAACATGGAGAAAGATCACCAGCCTGACTCGATGGCGACTGTAGCGATGAAGCCGGATTATCCCCCCTCTGAAGGGTACAGCAGCTCAGAACCCCCACCGGTAAGAATTATAATGAAAATGAATTATTACATATAAAAAAAACGTTAAAGGGTCAATCCCGTAATTTTTTTTTTTTAAATATTAGTACCGCACAAGAGTCCCAACTGCTCTCGTCTGGAGCCAGTGAGACTATGGCATCACCAACTGGGGTATGTTGTGAGGCTGAACAGCCTAAAGATAATGGGGATGGGAAGGAGATGAGATAAAGGAAGGTTGGAAAGTACCTGGTCACTAAACACGGTTAAAGCCATTTCAAGCAACGTTTAATTTCTGAATGATGGTCTTACACCAGGGCGATTCTGAAAAAATCTTACACTCTGGAACGCACCGTAAATTTCCTACATATTATTTTAAATGAATAAATGGTGAAAAGCACGAATAATTCAAATAAAATTTATTTATTATTTTAACTTTATGAGTAAAACCTCAAACTGTAATATTTAATTAAATGAAGACATTATGAGCGAAACTCAATCGAAAATCTGGAAACAGAAAAATCAGAAAATATATATATTGGCACCTCTGGGACTCGAACCCAGGACCTCCCTACTTTCCGGGTTGGGCGCTCTTATCCACTGAGCTAAGGTGTCGATATCCAATTCGGTCACTTTTAACTGTACCATACTTCGACTAAGAACCACCCATATTATCTTCATTTTTCTTAACGCATATTTTTATTGGCTGCCATCTTTATGAATGATTGCAAGATTCAACTCGAACTAAATGAAATCTAGATGGTGTCTGTATAAATTATTATCCATTTTATTTAAGGTGCAACATCTATTGACTCTACAGCAAGTCTGGGATGAATATTATTATTTATTATTTTAACTTTATGAGTAAAACCTCAAACTGTAATATTTAATTAAATGAAATGTCCTGGGTTCGAGTCCCAGAGGTGCCAATATCTTTTTCTGATTTTTCTGTTTCCAGATTTTCGATTGAGTTTCGCTCATATCTTCATTTAATTAAAATTTATTTGCTCACGCTGGCATTTGAATCCGCGATCTTCGTGTTGCTAGTTGAGAGCTTTACCTCTCGATCACAGATAATTCAAAATATTATTTATTCACTTTTGTGACACACAATTTATTGTGTATGTTTTTTTAGAAAACTTATTTAGATCAGACATTGTACGGTAGGCACCTATTTAAAAAAATCCATTTCATATCATTGCAAAATACACGTAGATATCACCGTAACGACGGAAATATGAACTGCGCTGAAATTCAATCTCACAACGGATTACCGTATCAATGATTTGCGGTTGAATTTAAAGCAATGAACGCACAGAGCGTAAATAATATGCATAATAAATAATTCCCATAATATCTATCATTTAGGTTTATTAGTCAGAAGTTTTCATGAAAAACATTGACTCTTATTCACATAATAAAAAAAAAAAAATTACCCCTTTCCTCGTTGATCAGGGGTGTACGAACCTTACGAATGAATATTAATAATCCAAATCCTAACCTGGCGGAAAATGTATGCAGTTGCAAAATTGGAAGTAATAGCAAAAATAAAATAAGTAAGAATACTTACATACCACATGAATGCATTTTTTGACTGAATCTCACAGATTTTTCAAATTTTCTCAACATTTGGTCGAAGGTTTCAAAACTGATGAATTACATATTTATGAAATCATATACATCCAACAATTGTGATAGTTTGGCTTCAAATAAAAAAAGAAACGACCACAAAAGCTATTCGCGAAAGTTATCTATGAATTCATTTCCTTTCTCGGTGGTTTGGAATTCGTATTTTTATTTCTTGCTTTAAAAGCTTTATCAATAATCAACACCTTTCTACAATTAAATCGTTACCCACTGGAATTATCTAATACTTTTTTTACATTAGTTTTAGACAGGAGGCCCCGAAGAAAATAATTTCCCTCAAGGCCTATGTCATCTTAGGAAATGTTGTGTGGAGGTTTTTTTTTAAAGAAAATGAAAAAGAGGAGTTCTGGGTAAATAGGTATGAGGGGTGGGTAGGAATCTAGGGGTCAGTGTGTCCAAGAGTGACGGACGCATGAATCCATCCATTCGACCATCCCTTCAACTGTTGTGCAAGGCGAAGAATCGAGGGATTCTGGCTGGAGAGGTCAAAAGACCTCCTCAACCAGCCTCTCTCGATCCGGCCCGCCGCGCAACAGGTGTGCAAACATATCAAACCTCACCCCGTGTACCCGGGAACGCCTGCTAAGTCACCAAACGTAGTGAACTGCTTGGGGTGACCTGATGGCATAGGTGTAGGTTATCGAAGGAAATAGTTCCCGGGGCGGCGGTACCCATACCCGCCTCACAAGATACAGTGATATTGAAGAGTAACATATAATAAACTAGCAGACCCGGCCACACGTTGTTGTGACTAACACAACGCCATTACCCAACCTTTATAACCAACGCCATCTGTTAATTTGCATACATATCAAATCCACATCGCTTGCCAGCCCGCTGCCCGCTGCTTGAATTGAATATTTGAATTTATCAGCTTTTCTCTACTATAAACTGCATGTATTATACATATAAACCTTCCTCTTGAATCACTCTATCTATCGGTGAAAATCGCACGAAAATCCGCTGCGTAGTTTAAAAGATCTAAGCGAACAGACAGCGGGAATGACGTCATTTTATACTATGTAAATATAAAGTGAAGAATCATTTATTAATTTTTATTTATGTAAATTAAGTTAGGCGTGAAGAGTTTCAGCCCTGCTGTCAATGCCCCATTTCTCTTGCCTTTTCTCTTCGAGTTTCCGTCGATACAATATAATTTCTCTCTTTCAATATCTTTCCATCTGCAACCAGAAACTGCAACAAGACTACTCCACGAACCAACCAACAGACTTGCTCGCGATACTTAAACCCAGGTTTCTCTTTGGAGCATGAGAACGAAATGTATTTTAATCTATGAAAGTTTTCTTTGTACCATCGACAATAATAATATCTCTCATGAGATGAAATTTAGAATATTGTATTATCTGTGATGCAATCGTAAATCGAGTGTTTTCTCTGTCATTGGAATGTTAAGATTTTGATCTCAGTGTAAATAATTTTAAAAGTGCAAGTGCGTATATATTTGTATCATTTGAAGATACTAGTTGCTTGAAAAGGCTATAGCTGAGATTGGTGACCAGATCTGAATATTTTCCATCTCCTTCCCCTCGCCAATACCTTCAACCTCACAACATACCCCAATTGAGGCTGCCATAATCTCACTGGCTGCAGACGGTTGGGAGCAGTTGTGACTCTTCTGCTTTATGTACATATAAAAAATTGTACAGAAGGTAATCAATAACTGCATTCAATTTTCTTAGATTTAATGTAAGGAAATTCTAGGTCGACGCAACTAGCTCGACTTGTCATTTCTATCATGCGCTATTGAGCTTTAAATATCAATTTGACTATCGTAAAATATGGCAACAATAAGATGTTGTTTTGTTTTGTTTGAGGCGGATTTTCAATTTTTCAAAGAGAAAAAAATATTTTGCGAAAAGTGTGTTCAAAACGCGGATTTTTATGCTAAATTTCTCAGGTAAATGCGTATTTTTAAAAGTTATGTATTCTTACGATTCTTTTCAAACCTTTCCATTTATGAATGAACCTCTAAACATAATTTCGTAATTCTGGAACATTGATCACATTCATAGATATGTTAATTTTAATGTGGAAGAGATAACACGTCTTTGAATGCGTCAAAAATTGTAAAAAGACTATTTCGTTGGTTATTCAAAACATGCTCTGCAATAGAGGTAGAGAGTATATACTAGTTACCAATAACTATAGTTTGTTGTTTCTTATTAACGCTTAAGCAAATGTTAATTTATTTTGAGCAATACACCGACATGAACTTTAATTTTGTGATAATGTACCAAATATTAAACCCACCGACTCAAATAATCAAAATAGATTTAATATATTATGTATTCTCAATTTCATCCCTCGAGAAATCCTTGAGTCTGTGCAGAAAAGGGCATTCCTTTTGATAGATTCTCATATCTTGACAAACTGATTGCAATCTTTATAGCACATGCATTGGCTCTGTCCTTGTTCTGCCGGTATTTCAATGGAAGATGTTCATTGATTCCTTCAGCACCGGTGGGAAATACGCCAACACATACAATTGACATTTGTCACATGAGAATGGATGGTTTCTACGACTCGTTCTTGAGTTAACCAGCTCGGCTGTGGAATCATTCATCTCCAACAACACGGGTCTCTACAAAACCCAGATTCACTCCTTCCTCTCCTCACATAGAACCTCCGGAGTTAATGTAAAAAATGGACAATATCAAGAGAAACTCGACTTCAATATAAATTACGTTAAAAAAATGTTTAACGTAATACGAGTATTATAAATTACAAAGTATTTTTGGTATGTACTAAGTACGAAAGGTCTTAAACCGTTTTTAAGTATTTTGAGAGGGAACAGAAATTCTTTTCGTCTTAAAAAACTCATTGCTTCACGGATGAAAATCTTCTTTCAGCTAGATTGTGAAAGTGAAAGGCAATGGGAAATGATTATTATGATTGTTATAAGTTTGTACATTGTACTGTACGTGGTTTACCGAAACTTTCTTTGTTGCGTTTTTGTTTTAGAATTTTATACGAAGTTATGAAACAAACCGCAGATATCAACAAGTTGTTTTGATGGAGTCTCGTGATTTTTATGTGAAAATAACACGAAAAGAATGTAGTCACAAAATTGTTGTTGAATTCTGAACATTTATAAGGAAAATATAAAGAAAACAAGACATTAGATACGTAGTTATATTTTTTTACAGACATTTTTTTTTACGTTTTAAAATAGCTGCACAAACGAATGACCATTGGATGTTTATTTTTAAATCTTATTAGGTAGGGTATTTCTTGCGTCACGCTTTTCTATTTGACTTTTTTCTATTCTCTTTATGTTTTTCAGCTGTATCCTAGGTTTTTAACCCCATCGGAGAAGTTTTCTAATGTATGTTTTTAATCTTTCTACTGCACCACTTTTGATTCACTTTACCACTTTTTCTTATCTATCTAACCAAATATGCTTTTAGAGTTAGGTACCTAGCGTAATGAGAACGTAGCAACCCCAATGGATGAATTTGGGAGGTATGTGGTAATAGGAAAGGAATAGGAGAAGAGCCATGAAGTATTCCGGAATATTCAGATCTACCATTGATATGGTTAAATTATTTTCGTTTAATATTCACAGTATTCTTCGATTATAATGCGTAATAAAGTAAAAAAATGCCGTTTTAAAAAAAAAATATTATGCATTATTATGTGTGTATTTCGATGATCCGACAGTTGATTCCCCAACAGGTGGCTCCCCTAAATCGTATATATTGTAAAATTATATTTTTTTTGTGCATTATTTACCAATTTCAAACTTAAAATCGACTTCAAAAATACTTTAATAATAAATTGGTGCGAATATCAAACGCATTTATTGAAATTTTTACTATATGCAGATATATACAGTATTTTAAGTAAATATACCGTATTTGCTGCATATCGACTGCATTGTATATAACGTAATCGTATATATGTCGGGTTGCCAACTGTAGAGGGATCAACTGTCATGAAATCAAGTGTTTCAATGAAAAATATCTCTCTTTGCACTTCGACGGATTTTGAACCCTCGACATTTAGACCCGCCTCAAATTGTGCAAACACCTTGAGGAGTAGGTTAAGTAGGAGAAGTAGGTAGGCACTTTAGAACCTCAAAAGGTAGAACATCAACAGAAAATCATTATAAAAGAATAAGAACGTGATTGTGAAAAAAATCTACGTGAAGTTTTTTGTTTCTGTTTTGAGTCAACATCCTACAGACACTTTACGGATCTTGTCGCTGAGTTGATTAATTTCATTTAGGTTTGGAAGTTTAATTTTTAATCTTACAGCGTTTTGATTTTATTGTTTTAGTATTTATTTTTTGCTTAGCCAAGTAATTTATCCATTTCTAATCTAACCTCTCTCTTCTCCATTAAAACTTACCAGTATTTTCTGATTCGTAGGTATTATTCTTTTATGTTTCTACAAGCTTTATACCTCAGCTCATAAGCGTGAGTTCACTAAAAACTGATTATTCTTCGTGTTAAAATTGATAAACCGGTACCGATTTCAATAACTTGAGCATTTGAATGAGTGGTTCTATTTGGAGCATTTTTTCATATCAGTTTTTCCATCGGAAAATGGTTGTAGGTTTGCCGAGGCGTGACCAAGTGAATTGCTTTCTATTGACAGCATTTCGTAAGTTGAGTGCCTATTGCTCATAAGGCGCCTGAACACAGTGTGTACCCAAAAACCGTGTACACTGTACAGTATACACAGCAAAACATTGTACAGTTTGAACCTACATTGTTTAGACCAAAATATGCGAAACTGAACAATCGACAGATCTTGTTAAAATTGACTAAAACTAAATACTTAAACTTAATTTAAATACTCGACGTTCTGACGTAGTTCATAGTTATGACAGAGGGGTAAAAAGTGGCCAAGTTCAAAAACGTTCCTTCAAAATTTTGTGTGTTAAAAAAGTTATTTAATGAATACATAAAAGATACAACTTAAAAAATTATAATTATGTGTCTAAAATTATCTGTTTATTTTTAACATTTTTTTTTAAATCGTGACCTCTGGACTCAGTTTGGCAAGCATTTTTTTTCCTACTACTTATATTCATGGCGATATAAGGCACATCAAGAAAACTTACATTTTCGGCTTGCGGCTTCCTCTCAAAGTTACATACGACCTCTTGGAACATATCTGTTGTTAGAGATTTCAAAACTTATATTTAGAAGCTCTCCATATATTAAATCCAAAATATGTATCTCCTGAAAAAATATCCTCCGAAAAAATATCTTACGGACGAAACATCCTCCAATAAAATATCTACTAACACTTAACCTAACCTAACCTAAACTAAGCTAACCTAACAAAAAATGGGACAAAAATAATGCAGACATCCTGTATAGGCAGTAAATTAGTGTTCAAAAATAGTAAAATGGGACAAAAATAATACAGATAACAAACCTAACCTAACCTAAATAGACCTTACAAAAAATGGAACAAAAATAATACATACATTCTGTAAAGACAATGAATTGTTGTTCAAAAAATGGTAAAATGGGAAAAAAATAAAATAGATAACAATTATTTTAGTGTTTTTTTTTAATGAATAACAAATAACTTTGTGTACACCACTATTTAATTAACAATATCAACATGTTTCGAAAACTATGTTTTCTTCGTCAGGATAATAAGTTAATAAAAAATAATAAAAGACAAACAAGTATAGACTAATTAGAACAGACAAAATATTAGAAAGGAGAGGTGATTAATTACTTAAAATTACATAAAAAAAAATATATAAAATAAAATTATTTAAGAATGGGTAAAAAATTAAATTAACATAATAAAAAATTCAAAAATAATTTTTATATTTTATTTTACATAGTTTTCGAAACATGTTGATAATGTTAATTAAATGGTGGTGTACACAAAGTTATTTTTTATTCATTAAATTAATAATGCCGCCACAAAGTGAATTTGCGAATTTTGAAGAAATAATATAATGTCTTTACAGAAGATCTGTATTATTTTTTTTCATTTTGTTGTTAGGTTAGGTTAGTTTTTAGTAGATATTTTGGGGGATGTTTTGTCCGTAGGATATTTTGTCGGAGGATATTTTGACCGGGATATTTAGTCGCGGGATGAAAAGTCACGGAACCATAATATGTATTACCTATTAAATTTAAAAACTTAGTTATGTTTTTGTTGTACCTATGTAATTCTCGTCGTATAAAAAGAAGTTGAAAGTATTATTATTATCGTTATTTATTGATGATTACTTGAAGCAATTAAGGATATGATGTAATAATTCAGTTTAACTTAGGTTATTTTTCCTAACAGCTATAATAATATATTTGTTCATTTTATGTTGGTCCAACCCGTCAGTGCAATTAATTTAATGGCCAATCAAAGTAAATAAAACAACTCGGTTTTGAAATGTGTTTTCCGTCCATTATATTTTAGTTCAGGTGGTGGTGCCTCCATGATTTTATACGGTTCGTAATAAATTTTCGCTATCACCTTAAATAAAAGGCATGTTTTCAGTGTCTTAATTTCCTTTGTATGATTAATGCGTAATATATAGGTACTATTTTGTAATACCTATTTATTTAGACACCTTATACGTTCTGTTCTGTTTGTATGTTTGTTTGTATGTGTTTCTAGTTTTTGTTTATAACATCACCCGTTTTACTACGTGGAAATTTAAGGAAACTATTTTCTAAATCTTTTATCTTTCTTTTTACAATAGCTCGATACAGGAAGCCCAGAGGAAAAATCCTTAAGCCGCCGCTACCCGAATTTCTACCGATTTCTTGCATATCTCCATTGAACATTTGAAGTTTTTAAGCTCTTAAAAATGTATGTTATTTTTGAAGATAATATCTGTACATTCCCCACGCCAAAATGCTAGTTATATGAAATTTCCTCGATAGAAAAAAATCGCAAAGTGAGCTCCGAAAATGTCTCTATTATTTAACAATTTATATGCATGAAAAAATTCACAGTGTTTCTTTAAATGTTGTTGTTTTAGACAACCCCCACGAGATTTTTGCTCTATTATAAAACGGTTTATTAAACATTTTCACAATTTTCGCTTCAATTTCATCATTTCAAGGTTCAGGTTTTAAATATTAGCTCTCTCTCCAATATTCGTAATTACATATCTCTCCATTTTATTCTTTTCGAGCGAGGCCCTTAGGGTCTACGTCATTTTTGGGGATGCTATGTGCCGATTTTTTTTAGGGAAAGAAAGAATAAGAAATTCTGAAGGAAAAAGATATAATTTGGAGTCAATGTATCTAGGAGTGACGGAATTTTGAATCCACCCCTCCCACGATAGATCGAGAGAGTCCGGCTGGAGGGGTCTATGTTCGGTCTATCTTAACCAGTCCCTCCCGATCTGACCCACCACGTAGTAGATGAACAAACGTATTCGCCACCAAGACTTAGACAAACTTCACACCGTGAACCCGGGCTACCTTACAAATCATTAGAAAAATATACAAAACCTGCTCAATTTTCGTGAAGTCAGAAACAATTTTTTTTTATATAAATAAAAGATGACCTATGTAGAATAATAAGGGCCTACGCACTTGTGAGGTCGAGCAAATTTGATTCATGCCAAAGCAAAAATAAATTGATATGGTTTTCTCTTTCAATACGGGCGCAGATCAGGGCGCTATTATGGTGTTCATTTATAAGTTTAAGTATAAATATGTAGATGGATTTGCAGCTGTTGAAAGATTAATAAATTGTAATCATTCTTGTCAATGTATATAATTACTACGTTGCTCTAATCATTAAAGTCTGACGTAAATTGACTGGTTGATTGCAAAGAAATAAATTATTATTGTGATGAAACTCCACCTTGTGTGGGTCTTATCAAAAATTGCTAAAGAACTAAATACAATATTGAATACGTAATTTGGGGACAACATTATAGTTTGGATGATGACATTTGCGTAATAGTGATGATCATTGTAAAGAATCAAAAAAACATATTTTTCATGAAATCTTTTACTCAGACCAGAATGTCCATCCTTATAGCAATTATTTGGCGCTACATTGTAAGTGTGCGTTTAAAAATATTTTTATCTTTCTTCGACATTATTTTTGACCAGACCGGTTCCATCTTGCTTGAAGATGCCCGCAACGCGTTGAAACCGGTTTGGTAGAAAATAAACAAGCGGAAAAACGTATTTTTAATAATATTATTTCAAGGCCAGATGTTTTTGTACAATTTCAAGTACCTAAAAAATTTGAGGCAAAACTTGTTTACTGAACGGTAAACGATTTCCAAGTTCAATTCGACATTTTACTAATAATTTAATACATGATTATAAAGTATTCTTTCATTAATTTATTTATTTAGACGCTCATTGGGCTTTTACACACAAATAAATAATAATACACATGTTTAATAATAAAAGCACACAATATCATAAGTAATGGTAAACTTGATCGTTATCACAATAACATAATAAATTGAGGGGTATTTCACCATTCTCCTGATAGCTTATCCGTACTTAATTACTCCTGGTAGCTTATCCAGACTGTTTAAATAAATAAATGTTAATCTTGTCCTGAAGAAGAAACGTTTGTTTTCGAAACATGTTAAGGCGGCACTCTTCGTCTGAAAAAGAAGAAGATGGAGAGATACGAAATTACGAACGTCGGACAGAGCGCGCTAATATTTTAAGTGACAATATAGCAGCGAAAACTGCGAAAAAGCTTAATAAAACACGACTCGCCAAAAATATAGCAAAAATCTCGTGGAACGTATCTTAAGTATCATTTAAAGAAACATTGTGAATTTTTTCACAAATATAACTTGTAAAATAAAAGAAATAGACTCGTTTTAAATATTTTTCGGAGCATACTTTGCGATTTTTTTCTATGGAGGGAATTTCATATAATTTGCGTTTCGTCGTGGAACGTATCTAGATATTATCCTCAAAAATAACATATGTTTTTTAAGAGCTTAAAAACTTCAAATGTTTAATGGAGACATGTAAGAAATCGGTCGAAATTCGAATAGTGGCCCTTAATAATTTTGATTAAATGGTGGTGTTCTACAAAATTATTTGTTTTAATTTAAATTTTAATCTTTAGAGCACAGGCGTCGGGTTGGAATTCTATCATTGTTCTTCCGGTATTTCAAAGGAAGATGCTCCGAGGTACTAGCGTCATTGATCCCTTCGGCACCGGTGCATAGTCGGGAAACACGCCAAACGCGTGCCCAAAATGTGTACATGGTTGACATTTGAGGTGTGCAGAAGCAAAGGCAGCAATCTCTACTTTTGTTTTTTTGAAAAAAGCGAACAACACATTGATTTCTTTGCTTTTGATACGTATTTTCAAACTCTGATTTTGATGGGAGAAAGCTGAGTTTGTAACTAACCAGATTTGCAAATTGAATTTAGGTTCTCAATTCGAATCACCATGAAACTGCATTTACAACTTTTTTCCGATATTTTGGAGATTGCTGCCTATGCTTTTACAGACCTCATTTGTTACATGAGAACGGATCGCTTCTTCGACTCGTTCTTGTATTCAACAGCTCGGCGTTGGAACGATTTGCCGGTCTTTGTGTTTCCTCCTTCCTACAACATGGGTCTCTTCAAAATCAAAGTTCATTCCTTCCTCTCCTCAAAAATACCCTCCACACAGAATCTCAGATGGCCTAGGCCCTGAGGGAAATATTTTCCTCAGAGCCTCCTGTGTGCAATTAATATATTTATTTAAAAAAATCGTTTTGAATTAATCGAATACATACGTTATCGTATAAATAATTAATGAGAAATTGTGAAATACCCCCTGATACTGTTAAAGCAAGTTTCATTCCCCACACGATGTAATCTCTGTGAACAAGAATTGACTTTTAAATTAGTGCGAGAAGCAACTACATTAAATGGAGCACGGAGTCTCGTGATGTATTTAATGGGTACCATATTATACATATTATAATGATTATCGTTAAGACTCCGGGAAGCACCAGAAACCTTTGACGCGGAAATGCAGAAAATATTTTTATTTGCAATTGCTCAAACGAGGAAGTGAAAGGATGTCTTTCAAGATGGGTTTGATGTGCAATTCACGTGTCTTCTTCGTATCAACTATCCACTTATTGACGAGGCAACGTCAAAGAAGTGAATGGCACCAGAATACCATAAATAGTTTTGAAGATGTCCCTGGACAAGCAATATGGATGTACAGCCTTTTGAGGTTAATTACTCTTTCCTAAGGGAATTGACCCAATGCTACGTCAATTACGATTACGGTGCTTTTCAAATCGACGATTAACTGTCAATAGTTTTCAACGATAATTCAAATAAAAATTTTACAATTTTCCTAAGCCTAGTTCTCGAAGAAATTTTGATATCATTACTGAATCGCTTCAACCATATCATATCGATAGGTGAACTTCTGACGATTTTATATCGATATCTCGAGCACGGTTGCATTGTTGACAGCCAAACCGATATTGACAACGAATAAAAATGAAATCGATACGCTGGCATCACTGGCGGCTCTTTCCATGAATTTACATTCCTACTACGAAACCGCATATGAAAGTTTAAAAATAGTAATATATTGACAATTTCGAATTGAAATACTAACTTTAATTACATTGGCACTTTGTGTATACTTTTTGACACCAAATGGGAGTTAATTAGTTAATGAGGTCTTCAGTCACATTTGAACAACGATCACGTCTTAGATGAATTAATTAAGTCTACGGGTCGCGTATACGCTTTCTTTCAATTCTAAGAGATTCGTTGGTTCACATCCATTCACTAATAAGGCAGTTATTTTCATAACGAACGGCTTGGCAAAAATTAGCGGCTTTTGTCAACCTTTTGTCTATCGGAATCATGTGATGACCGTGCTCTCAAATAACGCCAACTGACCAAAGACAATGTAACAGTTAGGTATCCGTGTAAATAAAACGTATTAACTTGTTTAATTACATTTATTGAACGTTTTTTTAAAAACAAAAACATATGTTGTTCGTGTTCACAACAAGGGATCAATTATTTCCGACCCAAGTCAAATCACGAGATACGGGTCAGAGGGTTCTCTGAACGGTGTTTTGTTTTGCTTTTTTAACTGTAACTTTAACACGCCCGCCTCACTAAACGACATTTACTGCTGACTGCGTAAGTAAATAATTGATTTATAAAATAAAATAAAATAAGCCATGTCGAAAGTCTGTAACAAAGCAAAAATAATATCTTTATGTTTTCAAAAAAGCGTTTACATTTAAATATAAACACTTTAAATATAACACAATTTAAATATAAACATGTACATTTGTTTTAAACCGCTTTATTTTAATACATTGTTCTGCCAGTTTCAGAAGTGCCCTATCTTCATAATTTAGAATTTAGAAGTGCCCTATCTCCATAATTTAGAATTTTGATGTACCCTTTCTCGATTATTTAGAATTGAGAAGTGCCCTTTCTTCATCATTTAGAATTTAGAAGTGCCAATTTTTCGTCGTTTAGAATTTTGAAATGGCCTTTCTTTATAATTTAGAATTTTTAGAATTTTAGTGCCCTTTTTCAACATCAAAGTATTTATGTCATTCTCTCAGTATTTTTAATCTGCTTAGTTTTAATATTCTACTGACGAAGGAAAAGCAAAAGACACTTCTGAAACCGGTAGATCAATGGGTTCATATGAAGTGTTAAAAAAAAATAATGTATTTATATTATAATATTATAACTTATATCACTAAGCAGTAGTTATTTTATGTTTAATTTAAACCACGTTCGTTTGTAATAAGGTAAGTCCTGTTTTGACTCAACCACTTGCAATTCATCTATATGTAAACTTGTTAAAAGCCGTGTTTGATAGTACCTTTTTATTCCGCAAGAGTTCATGAGCGTTGCGACTGTTGCTAGCTAGCAAGTGGTAGGTAGTAATCAACATTAAGCTCCCGCATTACGAATTTCTACAATTTTACTTATTTAAATTAAAAAAAAAAATAATTACATAAAATTCCCTCAGTAGAAAAAAATCGCAAAGTATATACATAGTTCGAAAATTATAAAAAAAAAATTAATTCTGTTATTTAACACGTAATGTGTATGAAAAAAATTACAGTGTATCTGTAAATACAATATAAGCATTTGTCGACAGATTTGCTCTATTTTAAACTAGTCGTGTTTTATTAAAAATTATCACAATTTTCGCTTAATTATTATCGTTTTTAATATTAACGCGCTCCCTCTAACATTAGTATTTACATATCTCTCCTTCTTCTTTTTGAACGCATATTCCTTATTAAGCGAAGTCTACTGTTTGCAGAACTACTAGTCAATACAAAAAACCTATTTGTGTACAGAAGTTTACCGAAAGATCCCGATATTCAAATTATGTCACTTTTCATCTGATTCTCGATTGCATATTTTTGTAATTATAGAAATCGAACCCGCTACTACCGGATTAGTTGTGACACGGAGGCAATCACGATCTTGCTAAATAATCTTATACAATTAATGGAGCATTGTGTTTGTCCATTCATTATGCAGGTTTTACCTTGGAAACTGAATCTAGTCTTTCAATTTTTGCATAGAGTCGTATCTGGTAAACCTTGAAATGGATAATAGAGTCTGTTTTGTGAAATGTTCACTCGGTGTTGCCATAGCAGATTAATTAATTCACTTCTATAACTATTAATATAATTTCTATATTAGCTATCAGCAACAAGATTAAAGCGATTAAAACGATAAATTCAAAAAACAAATGAGTTAATGTATTTTTTTAGTGAACTTTTTTATTTACTACTATCTAAGTGAATAATTATTTGTTTGTTGCAACAAAAAACTCCTTGAAGGAGGGCTAAGCCAAAATTTTTGGGAGTTTCCAAAGTTTTCAGTAATACAAATTTGATTGTTTTTGTGTTAAGTTCATAGAATTCCATTTTTTTTTAATAAAACAAATTTAATCATGTTATTCTTAAGTTCTGCAATTGTTTCAGTTTTTTATTATTGTGACACCTTTTCCGGCGATCAAGGTCGTTTTCCTCATTCGACCTGCTGACGAAAGTGGCGACATTCTGTGACGAATTCTTGAATTCGAAACCGAATTACAACTGTAGCTTTGCTTGAAATTCCACGTACACAGATCTTATTTGTGGCGCGGCGTGTACGGCGTAAGGTCTACATGCACTCGAAACTGGGTTCTGAAATTCAACCACGCAGACGTTACCCTATTAAAACTGTTCGATTTTATTTGATTTATATCAAATTTACAAAAAGACCAATTAAATGTTATTTTTCGATAAAAGAGCATTGAAACGTTATCAAAACCGGCTAATAAGGCCGGTAACTAGTACATTAATTATAAAGTTCTTTAATATAAATATTACATTTCATATTGGAAGTGTTTCTTCATTATTATTATTGAAAACACACGCGTTTTTTTGATGACCCTGTCGATACGTGCTAACTATTTACTTACTAAGGTTCTAGAAAGATATGTAAACTCGATGTATTTGGTAAAACAACTAATTTAAATTCGATTTTCGGGGAAAACATTCAAACGTAAAATTATATATTCAGATTTCGTGTTTGGTAAATCCTCGAGCTGTTTTTCATGGTTTGTTTTCATTTCGGCTTCTGAACGTCAACGATTCAATTTACGCAGATGTGGCTTTTGTCAAGTGAAATCTGGAAAAATGTATTTAATTTGAATATTTTAGCCTTTGTTAAACCAGCTATCCGTGGGCAGGTATCTATTGTTATTCGGATTCGTTAGATTCAGCGATTTTTCAGCCGTTCAATAACACCCGATATCGCGTCGTGCAGTACAGAAGCGTTCTTAGGAAACTGGCGTACACGGTGTTCTTTTAATAAAGTGTTCCGTGGTTTAGGCACCCACATTCACCGGGAAAGAACCTAAAAAAATCACAATTAATTGAACGATCTTCACTGGGGAAGTGTGTTTCTGCGTTCAACATGGTAATATTCTGTTTGAAGCAGATTCACGCCTTCAATTCAAAAGGGCTTCCTGTATATGAGGCGGTAAGTCAGGTGGTTTTCGATGTAATTTTGTAGAGGAATCTAACGTTTTATATATATATATCGTTTTGTGAAATAAAACTTGTGGTCTCATGAGGTACGTCAATGTCTATCGGGTTTAGAAATCGTCTCTGGTTTGGATTCCCTAAATACATGAAAATAGATCCGTGCAAAAACGAGTAATCCAAATCCGCACTGTACTTATCTGACTTATTACAACATACGGAGTAATTAATCAGATAAGCTCTAGGTCGAGGTGAAGGTTTAAAAAATAGAGTTGTCAGAAAAGAATGATCAATATCCAATTCGACTTTGTTTGTTTTACATATACGCGAGTTGCCAGGCAATATCTTTGCATAAAATATTACTTAAAACCTCGGTGCACGATCACCTCGTGAGTAGGCAATGCTTTGGGAATAAGACAATGTTTGCGTAACAATTATGTATTGACAGCAGTGCATAATATATTTATCAAACAATATCGATACAAAAGACGTTGTGATTGACCAATCGAATACATTCAGAGCAAAAGCCATTATCTTCCGATGCCAATTCATTTCTTAAGAGTCTGACATGCTTGAATTCTTGATAATAATTAAATTATTGTTTGATTTAATGATCAAGATGTCAAAAATTATAATACTAACCTAGCTCAAAACAAATTAAAGAAAAACATAGTTTTAGTTATGAAAAATCAAGGCCTACTATCTCCTACTAACGTCGGTGGACATAGAAATGAGAAAGGAGAAAAATTTAATGGGGATAATGCAGAGAAATCAGATTGTTTACTTTTTCTTTAAATTAACAAGCTTTTGATAAAGCTAAGGGCTTTTCGCATTTTGAATGAACACGTTAGGTGTTTAGCAAACGTAGGTTTTTCAGAATTTGACAAACATTTAATTGATACTAACCAAACGTTTAATAGAAATACAGGAGTCCAAGTATTACATAAATATAGAACAGAAATACGGCTTAATAATTGAGAAGAATTATGCTGATTATACATGCACGAACACACACACAAACTATTCGTACAGGCACACAAATTATTTCCATAATTTGCGGCTCAGCTTGTGGTAGTACCTACCCGTTCATATGCACCATTAGAAATATCCAAATCAAATAAAAATAATTGCCAAATTTTCAACAGTTAGAATTAACCGACAGTCCGATTTTAAAATTGTTGTCATTCTCCCTATGTAACCCCCATCCTGCCCCTACCCATCTATCTACCCCTCTACCACCCAACCTATGAAGCTCTCTCTTTCTATTTTATTTACCTTATAATCTTCCTCTATAATGTAATTTAGTTTTTAATATGTTTATTGTCCTGATGAAGGTTGAGATCAACCAAAACCGGTCGACGTGTATAAATTAAATAAAGTGGTTTCAAGCAAAGAACAATTTTAATTTGTCGAAAAAAAAACACTATCGAATGATGCCGGTAGGGCATGATGATGATGACGGCCTCCGTAGTCCAGGGGTAACACTCTTGACTCACAATCCGGAGGTCGTAGGTTCGAACCCAGCGTGTGCAAATAAATTTTATTTGATTAATTTGTGTGATTTCACAATTAATTAATTAAAAATAATCAGTAGCATGTTTGCAGCACGTTCCAGAGTGGAAGATACTCTCAGTTCGCCCTGGTGTAAGACCACCATTCAGACTTGAAAAGTTGCTTGAAATGGCTTTAGCCGTGTTTGGTGACCAGATCTGAATAGCCAGATACTTCCCAACTTTCCTCTTCCCCACCTCCTTCCCCTACCACTACCTTCAGCCTCACAACCCCGATATACTCACAACCTCACAACATACCCCGGTTGGGGGTGACATAGTCTCACTGGCTCCAGACGGGAACACTTGCGACTCTTGTGCGGTATTAACAGTAAAAAAAAGGGTTCTTCCGAAATAGTTGATAGTTTTGATAAAAAATTTATAATATTTCTATTGCCAGGTATTTATTGACATTTAATTTATCAATTATACAAGCAAGTCCTTTACCGGTCTCACTAGACGAACGAGACGGGTATATAGATAAATGGAGGTGTTACACCAAAAGGTATTTTAAAATTTTGTATATGTGCAATTATTTACTTTTGATTCATTCGGTGCGTTCGATCTGTCCGTAATCTCAGCGATTTTCCACAACCTTGGCCACAATGTAAATCTATCTCAATGAACACAAAAAAACTTGACCTTATTACCCGGAGATTAAATGCATTTTTTTAAATTTAAAAACGCGAGTATGAGTGGGTAAAAACAACAGCAGAATCTCACGAAAAGTGTAATTATTTATTTTTCAATGCATCTTTTTTCTCACGACTCTTGACAATGGAACAATTGGTTTGAGATAAATGTTTCGGTTTCCAAATTAAGTGTGATGTTCTGCGGAGGTTTTAGTTGGGCTAATAATGCGATTCTTTTGTCAAAACAAGATGATTTATAATGAGAATGGAAACACGAGTGTTGTTGATGGAATAAATTTTATTATCCTTTTTATATCTAATGGTGCCTAATTTATTAAGTATTTAATTAAACAGGTTTCTAGTATTCTAAAAGGTAAACAGCGAACACAGTTGACGCGGATTTCTGGAAACATACTCGTACGTAAACAAACTAGTAAAATTTAAAAAAGGCAAATTTCCATATGAAATTATTTAAATAGAATAGTAAATTGGCTATTTTAATAATTATACCAAAACTAGGGTTTTTTTATCAAATTAAAATAATCGTTAATAAGTGTTGTAAATTTTTTAGAAAGTACGACTTTCTAAGTGGACAAATAAATAATATACAGATTTGACACTAAATGGATATTACGGAGTTCTGATTTACATTGAAAATCGCAAAGTTTTGCTCAACAATTTATCTTTAGTTAATTATTTATCTTTTTGAACAAAACTTGGGGCTATGTAAGGTGAATATTTTATTTTTCATGTAAATAGTCGAAAAATTACTGAAAAATAAGTATTATTAATAAAGGCAGTAATAGTAGCGGTGCCATTAGAGAGTCTTGTGGTACACCGCTCAAGACCCTACATGCTACACATGCAAAAAATTATATCATGTTGTTATTGTTGCAGGCCTACCGTCAGCCACGTTCCACGGCCGTTCAGGTGGCCAGGATAGTTGCCTTCACCGTGATCCTGTCCAGCATGGTACTGGGCGGATTCCTGCTGGCCGCTAGCTACGTTCAGGCCAGGGCAGGCTGCCAGCAGCTTGAACAGCTCGATGCTATGCTGGAGAAGGAACTAGCGTACGAGGCAAGGATGCAAGCTGAGGATCAGGTCAGTCCTACTATCTCTCTTAAATGTTGTTATTTCAGGATATGATCAGAGAGTGAATGCGTACCCCTGATGGCTCCGTCGACCCTCTCCATCTTTGTTATGACTTGTGAATACGATAAGTTACACCAGAGTTCTCAATGGCAGGACCATATTCGGATTGAATGCAATGAAGTTAATTTTTACATAAGTTATATTTGAGTTCAACATTTTACTTCCTCGTCATTCTACTACTTCCTCGTCTCTACTAAGTGCATGATTTCGCAGGATTTCTCTGTTGACTGAATGTTTATACAGTTTCGTTACATTTACAATGCATGCATTATGCGGTGTTAGGTAAAACGTGAGTCAGTCGTCAGTACTTGGAGACTTCTGTAGGACTGGCGTTTTACTGAAGTGCATGGCTTGAGTTTTAAAATTGTGGCGTTGGACTCTAGTATCACTGAATCCAAATTGGGCTACCGATATACTTATAAGAGCTTATCAATGTTTTCAGTCTTTCTTAGGAATCTAACTTATTCTTTTAGTACAAGGAATGGCATCTAAATTTTGGTAACATTTCTAAAAGTTGTTGTTATGCCACACCAAACAAGTTATAAAGAGATTTGTGTATCCGAGGTCTTGTATCATACGTCAAGTTATTAACAAATAAAATGTTAAATCCTTCAATCTGAATTAAAGAAGGTTTTTTCCCCATTAGCTAAGTCACACTGTTTGGTAGATTTGGTAGGCTTTTTTCACAAGTCAAACCGGTTTTCAAGTTTTTAAACTTTTCGGTCGCATCTAATTATTTTTTAATGATAATTATGTGGCCACAGAAATAACAAAAAATGTTTTTCGGCACCGCGAAATGTTTGCGTAACGTCACATTATTATTTTACCGATTGGAAAACAAACAGGGTAATAGTATTGTTTACAATATAGTTTGTGATTTATTTTCACTTTAACGAGTATTTATCTGATGGTAGGTTATTAATGGTCATGTTTATTGTTCATGGATGTATATTTAGTTAATGTTCGCATGCCAAATAAAATATTTTTTTTACTTGAATACCTCACAAGAGTTCCAACTGCTTCCATCTAGAGCCAGTGAGACTTTGGCATACCCAATTGGGGAATTTTATGAGGCTAAAGGTAAGTGGCGAGGGAAGGTGATGGGGAAGAGGAAGGAGAGGAAACCGCAAACATACCTTTAATTATTTTAAATGATTCAATTGTGAAATAACATAAATCAATCAAATAAAAATTATCTGCGCACGTCAAGATTTCAACTCGCGATCTCCGATCGCTAGTCGAGATTCTTACCCCTCGACCACGGAGGCCGTCGTTAAATTTTAAGTAAAATTATTTGACATGAAACACCTTAACGATTACTTAATCTATGGATATAATAAATCACTTTACTGACAGAAAATTAATTAATAATTAGTCCACAATCGATTAACACAGACATATTCATTTGCAGACGCAGTCAATTATTTTTCAAAATTTTAATTTTTTTGGATCAATATGGTACTTCCCGTGACTGGAAGATCCTAAAAGTTTGTGTTACAAATTTTTCTAAAAAATATATAAATGGATAGTCCTTTTATTAACCTTCATTTAATTTAACACAAATTTTAATAATGTGCAATAAATAGCTCAGCACCAAAATATAAATAATATTTTTTGCAAAAAAAGTTGCAAAAATTATCTAATTTTTAATTAGTTTGTATAGTTATGCGGTAAAATCAATTAGCATTGGAAGCATAATTTAGACCAGAGAGAAAGAAATACATGTCCACATAAAGCGTACATTTGACATCGTGGGGTCTCTAAAATATTCCGCAATATCAACCAATACAAGCATTTATGGACTTTGCTTCTGTTATGATAATGATGCAGTAGTCAGTCGGTTGTTTCAAATCATTACACACTGATAATTTACTCTGAGGGAACTCCATTTGAAGCAAATTAGAGGTTTTAGTATTCCGTAGTTGCTAATAGCTTTTCATCCTATTTATATAATGCTATGTTGACGTCGCCAGCAAATAATTATAGCCGCCGACCGATGATGTCAGCTATTATAAATTAATTCAAGGTTCTTTTATCGGAGATGTTAATTAACTTTGCATTTTAGTAGGAGTGCATCAGAAAAACGAGTGATTTAGTGTTAGGTGCACCAGTAGCATGATTTTAATTTTACGCAAGGCATTATAATTGTTTCACAACAAGCGCGGTTTGTTTAAGACCCGGCTTCCCGCATTTCTACCGATTTATTACATATTTTCCTTAAATACATAATAAAATTTTAAAGCTCTTAAAAATATTTGTTATTCTAGAAAATAATATTTATATATTCCCCATGCCAAAATGGCAATTATATGAAATTCCATCGTTAGAAAAAATCGCAAAGTATGCTCTGAAAATTATTAGAAACACGTTTTTCGGTTATTTTACAAGTTATATATTTGAAAAATTCATAGTATTTTTTTAATTGCTATTTTAGACATTCCCCACGAGATTTTTGTTCTATTTTAAACGAGTCGTGCTTTATTAAATATTGCTGTTTTTAATATTACCGCGCTCTCTCTAACATTCGTATTTACATATCTCTCATGCATGCAAGTTTCACCACTGTAAAATTTTTCTAAGTGGTGTATTTATTTTTATAATTTAATTGGTTTAAAAAAACCGTAGCTAGTTGGCCTAGAAATTACACGAAGAAAAACATTATGCAAGTTTTATTACTTCAGAGCTTTCCGTTCAAGAGTTTTTCCAAGTAAGTGAAAAAAAAAACATACCTTCATTATTGTAAAATGGACTTGTTAGTTTACTTAAGATACCTTTGTGTATTGTGGAGGACAAAAGACTTCCTTAATACAGAAAATAGAGTAAAGACTAACTGTTACAAAACACAGCTTATTTGGCCTAGAAAGTGTCATTAGCGACCACGGCAGTGGTTCACTTCTCCGGCCAATGTGTCCCCAATTCTAAAACGTATCCGCCAGCAAAATGAATTTAATATACATATAATATAACATTTTATGCTTACATTATTAAAATATATTTAATACAGTATTAATTCAAATGGGTCACGTGGAGAGAATGATCGAGCATCAAGCACCAAAGACCCTACTGAACTTAAAACCAATAATGCGAAGGAGTCTGGGAAGGGCAAGATTAAGATGGAGCGACAACCTCAAGGAGCTTCTAAACTGGAGAGAGCTGGCACAAAACCGAGATGAATGGAGGAAGGCTCTTGAGGAGGCCAAGACACACCAGGGGTTGTAGAGCCAAGAGTGATAAGAGTTATGATTAATTCAAATAGTACACATTAAAGAATTTTAAAATCTTCTTTCAGAATCGCAAATTCACTTTGTGGCGTCTTTTTAATTAAATAAAAATAGATAACTTTGTATACACCACTATTTAATCAAAATAATCGACATGTTTCAAATATAAGAATAGGCAAATTAATAGAAAAAACTCATTACAATGACACATAACATTACATTAAGCAAAACGCATTATTGGTTATCGTAATAAACAGGTAATCAATATATAAATAGGTAATTATTGCATTGATGTACATGTGTATTATAAACGTTTATAAATTAACACAAAATAATCAAGTAAAATTGTAACCACAATGTTTGAAAAACAAAAAATATGAATTATTTTCAATATAGGTATTAAAGTGAAAATAAATGAAAAAATGCTATTTTAAGAAAAAAAATTGTTAATTATAATATTTAAAAGACTGTTAACACTTTATAATTTATAAAATTCAAAGTTCTAAATCTAATTGTAAACCCTTCGTATTTGTTCTTAAGTTTTTTAATCCTTTATTTATGTCAAAAGAATGATTTGTTTTGCATACAAATATATTTATTTTATTGGTGTATACTAATTTATTTATTTTCATTTAATATAAACTTATCTATCATATTGTTAACATTTTTAAAACCTTCCCCTTTTGTAACGGTAAGATGGTGTTACGTGTTTCCAAATCATTTATGACACTATCATAGGCGGTGGCGTTGGCCTAACAATCATAGTGCATTTAGATATTTTGGTAAGTTATTAATATTTATTGATTCTACTTATAATTAGATACGTACAGATCTCATAGATTCAGAAAAGGTGTTTGTTGATACACATGAATATGTTTTAAGCCACAATATTTTCAGAGAAATTTCTAATTATCATAAACATCTTCAGTATATTACGACGATTTGAGTTAATTTGTCAGTTGATAGATTCATTTAGCACCGGAATCACTCTGAGTTGCTAATAAATAGAGTTCAAGACCGTTTATTAGACAAGCCTTTTTGGAAAACAAAATTTTCCAATCTTACTCATTGATAAATAACTCACGTCACGTATTGAAATGTGATGTGTCCTTCTGCTAACCTGAATTATTACAAAAATCTACAACAACAAGAATTGAATTTCCTTAATGAATCATCAAATAAATAAATAAACAACTCACTAACTCCTTAGCCGGGCTCAGTATCAAGACAAAGATGGCAGTGTTCAAAACAGTATATCGCCCGACACTCACTTACGGCCACCAGATATGGATGCTAAGCGAACGAACACGCTCTAGAGTACAAGCTGCCGAAGTGAGGTCCTTGAGAGGAGTGGCAGGGGTTACGAAATAGGATCATATAAGAAACTCGACGATCCGAGTCGATCCAAACATTGAACCACTGCTACTCTTCATAGAAAAATCGCAACTGAGGTGGCTTGGGTACGTACTAAGAATATCTGATGACCGAATTCCGAAGAAGATGGAGGCAACACCAGAAACAGTGTGAGGAAAGGATGGGACTGCCATGGACGGAGGTCGAACAGTCAGCACAAGACAGGGACGTATGGAGGAGCCTTGTCGATGCAATGGGTCCTCAACCCGAATAGGATAAGGGGATGAAGATTTTACTAAGAATACGTTCCGTTTCCGTTTCAAAATGGTGGCCGTTTTACTAATTCAATAAAAAATATTTTTTCAAATTTAAAATCGTAATGTCTATTTGGATTTTCTTATTAGCATTTCATCATAATAAATATTACCTACCTGCCTAAAGAAAGTTTGAAAAAAGAATTGTCATTGAGCTAGTGACGTTTATTCGGGAAAATTGTATAATAATTCCTTATTTGAAATAAATAAATCAATGTTACACAAAATATATGGTTTACAATTAAGTAGGTGTACATTTAAATACCTTTTTAAAATTTCAGAGATTTGTTGATTTATTGAAAGAGAAAATTTTAAACACACTTCTTGGACGCGAGGTCTACTGTTCACAGAACTAATAACCAATAGTATGTGTATCTCGATATAAGTAAGAAGGGATAAGAGACAGTAATAGTGTTTACATGAAGATGGTATTCTGTTTGTTTGTTTGTTCTCCAGGATGTGACGCAATGAGATGTGCAATCATTCATCTCTGAAGAAGCACGATCATTTTCTGCACGAATGGCGGACTTTAATATCCCCATTCAGACACGGAGATTATCCACGCAGTCCGCCATCGCAAAATTATATAAAAATGTCTATTATAAATAATGCTTTATACAGTTAACGTTATTTGTACTAAACTTTATCCAAAATGTTAAACGATTCTCTTTCTCTCTAATGATTCGTGCCATTAATTTGATTGAACAAGCGTTAGGATATAATAAAACCAGATAGTCATTAGAGCTTCACTAAAAATAAATCTTCTCTTAGGAATTATGAGATTTCACGGTGGTAATAATTACTTTGACATTTAAGTATTAGCGAAGCATTTAAACCTTAGAGGCACCTTATTAAGAAAACTAATCGAAATCAAATGTTTGATAACATATATACAAATATAGGATGTCGGTATTTCAGAAAAGAAATAATTCATTGCGTACCACGACTTGCTCTATATTCCACATGGCAGAACGGACGTTCTGGCCCAGCATAGCAGGTCAAGAGATATGGTGCTGCTAAATGATATCTCTAAGTCTCTTAACATTTTCAACATTGATCTTGAAGGTTTCAAAAGTCATTTTAGGTTCATTTATTTATTTAAAGTTGTGTAAATTATCTAATGTGTATTGCAAAAACATTACGTCAATCTGTAATACAGTGTAATATGTTTTTAATTGTAATATCAAATTCCCTTAAAACTTATTTAAAATCAAAACAAGACCCTAGCAAGAAAGAAAATACGATGCAAATTATAAATCACGCACCGTGGTCACCAGAGTTTTGCTTTAAAGTTGAGAAGATAGGTGTTCAACTGTTTGCACACATCATTTGTGGAAGAAAAGTAGCCTATAATTTTTAAAATAGTGCTAGTGTTTGTACACGAGCACACAACATACACTGTAAAGCAAACTCAACGTCTTAGAATTTATCCTGTTGACTTGACAACTTTCATTTATCTCCAAAAACCCGAAGAGATGGCTGATTTTTTAAAGTAAAGGCTTTGATGAACGAGCAAGTCTTTAGGGCAATTATTTCCCGGCAAGGCATTTTTCGGCAAGAGTGTCGTGTATGGCAAATTTTTGACGACGTATTACCCTGTCTTTCCTGTGACTTCGCTCGGTTACCGATATTACGACAATATTTCCGGGCGAGATCTATTTCTTTCCCGCTGAGTTACACATCCTTACCAGAGTTGTCATTATTTCGAACCCGATTTTTATCACAATACTAATTTCAGTTGTATGTGTGGCTGCCTGTAACTCTAGCTCAATAAAATTTGGAACTCGGATTTGCCTTGGACCTTGGAAAGTGATTGTATTAAAGCGATAAATCGATAAAATACAGTAGGTACCCACCTGTAAAATGCATAATATTTTTAACAGAAAATCACAAAAATTGCATTTTTTAAATTGTATCTTATTTTTTCGAGAATTCAGACTGTCTCATAATTTTCCACGGGTCTGAATTAGTGAATAATGCAGGACATCGTTTTATTTTGTGTTGCAAAGCAATCTTGATGGGACACGGCAATATTGACGATCAAGAATATTGACGGGTAAATTGTTCGCCCGGCTTGCTCGGCAAGACTATTGACGGGTAAGACAATAATAGTTCGGCAGCAGGCATTTATTTATCTTGCTCGTTTACCAGCATCTAACACAGAGCCTGGCACCACCTGTCACCAATCTCTTGTATGTATTGGTTAAATGAATAATAATAATAATTTTCTGAACGTAGTCAGAGTCATCGGCTAGGTACCGCCGTGTCGGGTCGTGTGAACACGGTATTTTTCCTAATGCCGGCACACACACCGACTTCACACAATACAAATATTTAAAGTACCTACCCACATATTATACAAATAGTAAGTATTGACTTAAATATATGGCTACGGAGCAAGCTTTTAACTGAGAAGTGAACGGTTTCGTGTTTACAGTATTGAAAGTATCGATTCACATTGCTTGACGTTTTAGCAAAGATTCCTTTCAAATCACGAATCACCGATTCCCTTTCAAATCACGTTCACTGATTACCAAAATGTCAGTTGATGAGTAGCAAATATAAAAAACGTAAAAGATCACTTTTTATTATCAAATACTACGAAAACAAATAAGTAGGTATTATGTGTAGTATAGGTACACATGAAGCGAATTGTTTTCCATAAATTTTTATGTAGAGTGTGTTAGTGGACGGACTTGACTTACTTTAACCAGTGATTCCTGACATTATTTGGAGTAAAAAATGTAAATGAAATTTCGGTCTCCGGTGACTTTTTTTAATGTTTTTTTTTCTTCAAAACCAAACAAAAAATACTTCTAGATGTCATCACAATGACTCATCCGAGTGACCGCCCAATACCTCACTCCGACCT
Organism: Glyphotaelius pellucidus; assembly: GCA_936435175.1. Lineage (NCBI taxonomy): Eukaryota > Metazoa > Arthropoda > Insecta > Trichoptera > Limnephilidae > Glyphotaelius > Glyphotaelius pellucidus. The sequence continues at coordinate 30,620,309 of OW386544.1, forward strand.
TACCTGTCCAATATCTACTGATTTTTATTTTATAATATGTAAAAAAAAATCGTTTATATTTTTACAGAAAAAATTTCATTTATATTTTTACTCCGAATAATGTCAGGAATCGCTGGTTCAAGTTCAGTTCAAGCCAATTACCCTTTTATTAATATCCTGTATGTAAGGTACTACAAAATATCCCCAACACTCGACACAATATTCTCCAACAAAATATCTTTAAATTGTCTTTACAGGATGTCTGTATTATTTGTGTCCTTTATTAGTATTTTTGAACAATAATTTATTGACTTTACGGTTTAGGTTGTCTGTGTCTGTATTATTTTTGTCCCATTTTTTATTAGATTAGGTTAGGTTTTAGTAGACATTTTTTAGGGGGTGTTTTGTCCGTAGGATATTTTGCCGGAGGATTTTTTTTATTTATTTTTGTTACATGAATACCGCACAAGAGTCCCAACTGCTCCCGTCTGGAGCCAGTGAGACATCCCCGGTGCATCCCCGATTGAAGTATGTTGTGAGGCTGAAGGTAGTGAGGAGGGGAAGGAGATAGAGAAGGGGAAGGTGAGGTAGTACCTGGCTATTCAGATCTGGTCACCAAACACGGCTAAAGCCATTTCAAGCAACGTTTCAATTCTAAATGGTGGTCTTACAATGGGCGATACTGAGAGTATCTTCAATTCTGGAACGTGCCGCAAATGTACTGTATATTGTTTTAAATGATTTAATTGCGAAATAACACAAATTAATCAAATAAAATTTATTTGCCATGCCGGGATTCGATCCCGCCACCTTCGGATTACGAGTCAAGAGCCTTACCCTAGACCACGCCGGCCGTCGAATCGTTTCAAGGATGTTTTGTCCGTAGGATCGTTTGTCGGGGATATTTTGTCGGGGGGTATTTTGTCGCGCGATGAAAAGTCGCTGAACCATGTACACTGGATTATATTATAATTTTGACATTTCAAGAAAATATGTAAGAAATAACATAAAAATAGAAAAAAAAGAAATAATATAAAAACAGCTATTGAATATTTTTTTATTCCTCCTCTCTTTGAGATCGTGTGATGTAACCGACACGTACATATTACTCGAGCGTTATTAATTTGGCGTCTATCTGAAGTCGGATCTTCGTTCGAAGGTTATCTCCAAAGGCATTCACAACGATTGGAGGATGCTAAATGCAGCGATAATTAGAACTTAAATGATTTTCATTCGAATGCAAAGATAAGACTTCCTGCAATCAATTTATCACTTTTCTGACAATGTCTTGAAGACGTCAATTTAATTTCTAAAGCATTAATTTTGTTTCTCAACTGTGAACATTAAATAGTTAGATACATAAAATTTTAACCATTTAAAAACAATACACTACCTATGTACGTTTCATATTTGATTGTGTGTGCAATTGATTGTCTTCAACGGGCGCCCATGAGTTTTGTTCACGCAGTGGGTTCCATCTACATTTTCTTAACTCTAGATCGGGCCCTGTCAATACATTTTTCTTCCAACTTTTATACAGCAATATGTCTCCTGAGATGTTTGTGTCATGTTTATTTTGAAGGTTGTAACGATTTAATAACATGTTTACTATTTTTCATGATAGCGGAAATTATTCAACAATAAATTCTATATTATAAGGCTACTGGTGCAAATCCATTATAAAACATTGGAAAAAAAAATGAAAGGAAAACAAAAAAAAACTAAAATAAATCACATAAAATATTAACTAACAATAAAAATGCCATAGTCGAGAGTATCTTTGCTGACCATTACAATACCAACTATAATAAGAACGGCGGCATAAATTATTTATAAATGTGTTAAGGTAAGTACCTACACACGTATTTTAGAATGCTACGTTCATCACATGAAATAATATCTATCTATACTAATATTATAAATGCGAAAGTGAGTGTGGTTTTTTGTTACGCTTTCACGCCTAAACCACTAAACCGATTTTAAAAATTCTTTCATCAATGGAAAGCTACATTATCAGCGAGTAACTTAGGCTGTATATAATGGGCCATCCATAAATTACGTCACACGAATTTCATGATTTTTTGACCCCCCCCCCCCCCGACCCTGTCACACATCGTCACATTTGTGAGACCCCCTCCCCCCTAGTGTGACGTCACATATTTTGCAATTTTATATCTAAAAGTAATCAAAATTCAGATTTTTACATGTGACGTCACAGACCTGATGACCTCCCCATATCCCTTGTCACACAATATAACACTTCTCTACTCCCCCCCCCTTAAGGTGACGTAATTTATGGATGGCCCCTAATCGTAAGCACTAGCGTTATGAAATTTGCATAAATGAAAATATGTGTATTTCATATATTTTAGCGGCGGGGAGGAAAGGCAGGGGGAAGAGACAAGGGAGGGGGAAGGCGGGGAAGGTGGAAGGGAACAGGGACGCACGGGAAAGGACGTGCGGGGAGAAAGCATTTATTTTTTTGAATGGCATTACAACGCATGCCGGGTAGATGAGACGCCTATGCGTTGCTAAACCATTCGAATGAATGAACGAGTGAGTGAATGAGTGAGTGAATGAATGAATGAATGAACGAATGAATGATTGAATCAGTGGTATTTTCACCTAATATCGTGCAGGCGAAGCCGCGCGTAAAAGCTAGTTGCTTAATAAATTTCGAAGCTCCAAAATTATCGCATCATTAGCGGACTCAATAGGAATCGACCATTTTTGTATTTCTTTTATCTGTGGGCAATATATTGATGTTTTGAGCAGTCACCCGTGGTAAATGTGATTTCCTTGCTCTGACAACGAGACCGTATCAGCCTTGTGCAGTAAATGTACATTGAACAGTGGAGTGTGGACAGTCAATATTGGTCTGTAAAATATAAAACAAGTACCAAGGTTATTTCCTACCTCAATTGCTTAATGCAGGGGACCATAATCTGCGATTCCTATGCACCAGTCATTGATGTGCAATAATGACAAGAAATAAGAGACTATGTACTTTCAAGATTAAATAGTTGCTCCAAGAGGCTTGATGATTGGTCCACTTTGTACCAATATACGGTTTCTTTTTTAAGTATGCATTTTTTTTCTGCAAACATGGTAATTTTTTTTTTTAGTCTAGTGTTAGAAAATGTTCTATGTACGTGATATAGAAAACGTTCTATGTCCAATAACCTATATTAGGTTCTTAGTCCCAAAAAAATGGAATAGGATGGGGCAAAATGGAATAGGATGGGGCGGGATGGGATATGGGATAGTGACAAAATTCTTCGTAATTTTTTTTTCGGGCTATGTCTTGTTCCGCCGAACCACTGAGACAGACTCACCGAACTCCTAGGGGTTCGATCGAACACAGGTTAAGAACCACTAATCTAATGTAAAAAAATAAAGTGATTTTTTATTGTTGGGTGATTGTTAGTCCATTGCTTACCCGTTCAAATACTTTCGATAAGATGTAACTGATTTAGATTATAATCTTCTTCATTCTCCACCCTGCATACTACAGACGGATTTATATTCTTTCCTAAGGAGTAGTTTTAAAGAAAAGTTCATCAAATGATCAAAAATGGTGCTAATAAAATTGCGTTCTGTCCAAGATTGGCTATCCCTGACTTTGAGTCATTAAAATAATCATTATTAATGATAATGCGACTTTTCGAGATGGCATTCGTGTGTTGACCACTTCTGAAAAGATCTTAATGGCTGATATTAATCTCACAGAAATAAATAAAACACGAGTCCAACCTTGACCATTGTTTAGTATTATTAAGTATGGTAATCTTCCGCGAGTCGTATTTTTAACATTCAGATGAATCAGGAACATCACACGAATAATAAACAAATTAGTGCTGATACGTTTTGAGATTTTCACGGCCAAAAGTATTGTCGTGATTAACTTTTGGTTATTATCAGAGGCGGCTCATGAATAAAATTGCCAATAGTAGTGCATTTTTCTTTAAAAATGAACAGCAAATTAATGAATAGAGGTAATTCAATAATTCGTACTACACTAAGTTACGCTTATAAAACTACTGCTCCGTCAGCTTTCGCAATATCATCTCGAGTCGAAGATTAATGCTAAATCACTATTTACAATTTGGGAGGCGGGAATGGGTACTGCTGCCCCGGGAATCTTTATTGGATAACCAACACCTCTGCCATAGGTCACCTCAAGTGGTTCGCTACCTTTGGTGATTTAGCAGGGGTGCCCGGGTTCATGGAGTGAGGTTTGCCTAGGCCTTGGAGGCGGATGACCAGACATTTTCCTTTCCAGAACTCTCCTCTCCTCCTTTTCCTTAAAAAACCCTCCACACATCATCCCCAAAGATGACATCCCCAAAGCTCCTGTGTGGAGCTCATGTAAAAAAAAAATCGATTAATCTCGGCTACAAATCGGTTTACGTTAGGCTGCTGCTATATTCGCATATGACGAGACGCGAACCGAACCACGAATTGTGGGAGAGGAATGAAGCAACAGCAAACGGCACGAAAAACCATTTGCAGTTAGGGGCCATCCATTAATTACGTCACACGAATTTCATGATTTTTGGACCCCCCCCCCCCCTGTCACATTTGTGAGATCCCCTCCCCCCTAGAATATCACGATTTTGCCCCCCCCATACCCCTTGTCACACTTCTCTAGCCTTATAAATATAAAATATATGTTTGGATAAATTAAGTTTTTCCTACCGTTTCCTTTGAGTAGAATTAAAATAATGGCTAATTACTTAAAAAAATACATAAGCGTCAAATACCAAAATATGTATTTTTCATCAGAAATGTTTAAAAATTCAATTTTAAGGCTTAAAATATTTGTCTTCTTTTTCCTTGCACTGCCCCAATTCATTGCCTAGGTAGGCTGTTGGGGTCGGCTCTTCTCGTTTTCAGGCTTTATTGTCTTCGGTTCTGGGTATCGCTTTCATCCAGGCCGTTTCTTTGCAATATTTGTGATTATGAGTTCTTTGGCCTTCCTCTGGATGACTGTTAATGAAGCACCTTAAGCACTGCCTGTTCCACTGGGTGATCTGGTTGTCTCGGTCTTATATGTCCATACCACCTCAACTGTTGTTCCTCCAGCTTACTATATATGTCCGTGACAATCAGGCTACCACGAATGTGTGAACTTTTAATTCTATCTTTTAGTCCGCCGACCATCTAAGCATTCGCATTTCTGCTGTTTCGAGTTGCCTAGAGTAGAAGTCGTACATAGTCCAGCATTCGGAGCCATACATTAAAGCGGGTCTAACAATAGTCTGGTATATCTTTCCTTTAAGTTTTATAGGCATTTTCGGGTCACACAAAATTCCTGTTACGGATCTAAATTTCATCCACCCACACCTATTCTTCTATGGTCGACATCCACTGCATGTCCGCCGTCTCTATGAGTGAGTGAGCCGAGATACTTAAATGAGTCACATTTTGCTAATGTTTCCCCATCCAATTGCATCGAAGGAGTTACAGGCTCAAACTATCTGGGATTTCCTTTTTTTTCTTATTGACAAAATAAATAAAGAAAAACCCTTTGCGCTTGAAATTGTCACTCCTAAATTCCGCTTGCAAAGCGATTTTTATGCCCATTACCTATATTCGTAGCGATATAAGGCACACTGAGAATAAATACATTTTTTGCCTGTGGCTTCCTCTCAAAAATCTCTCATTTCTTCTAATGCGCCTTTAGTCTTAGTGTGGCTGGCTACATTATTTACAGTCCAGTGAAATTATGATTACCTTGATGTGCACTGCAGTGTGCCAGTAAGTATATATAGCTAAGTGTCTATTATTTCAAACATTATTTTCAGCTTCATATTTGGCTTTAAAATATTTACTAAGTTCTATCCATAACACAGGGATTAGTGAAGAAATAATGTATCAAACATAAGTGGTATTTCTGTTCATAGTTGGGATTATGATGAGTAGTAGGTGCAAAATTCAATGCGCGAGTCAACAAGACAAACGCGTTCGCTTTAAATTGCCATAAAAATGTGCAAGTAAAGATCCATGATTGCTTCATAGCATCTACATCTACATAGGGTCACCTTTCTAGTTTCTTGCGTACTAGGTACCTTCGTACATAGTTCCTGCACTGATTGGTTGGATCAACTGTGCTAACATCGTTTCTCACAAGCAGAGGACGTGGAGATTGTAATGTATGAGAGGTGTTTTCACCCGGAAGAAGATGCTTGTGCGTACATTCTAATGTCAGTTTCTAGCCTTTGTTATTGCTTGTTCGGTATTGTTGAGCGCGAAGAGTAACAAAACGTTTATTTAACACTTCCTACTTCTTATCGAATCAATCTTTTCAGGTGAATTATTTTCCAGGTAACTTAAATGTTACATGTTCGTTAGACTGCGTTTTTCCACGATTAGTTTAAATGAAATAGTTTGTTTTTACTGCTAACGCGATTCAAGCCGTCGACCAGTTAACTAACAACAATTGTAGAAAGATATAAAAGATATAAAATAATTAAAAATGGTGCACCAGTCGCCTAAGTGAGTGAAAATGTAAAATCTTGTCTTCTTTGAGCTGTTCTGAAAATTGAGATTCCCTTCAGGATCAATCTGGGAAACTACTTAACTAACTAACTACTTAACTAACCCTTGGTAGCTAAGATTCGTCGTAATGACGAGCATCGAATAAAAATCTACCTGTCACCTTTGAATGCTTCTACCGAGACAACCAATATTATAATAGTGGTCACGTGGGAATTTAATGGCCGTTAGACTCGTTCGCATTGAGGTTGTGTTTAGTCGGAAATATCTTTTTAAAAGAATTAAAACACTTTGTATTTAAACCACGAATTTATTATTTTGTATATCTACCGGTTTCGCTTCGACCAAGCTTCATCAGGATATAATATAATAATAACTTTATATTATATCCTGATGAAGCTTGGTCGAAGCGAAACCGGTAGATATACAAAATAATAAATTCGTGGTTTAAATACAAAGTGTTTTAATTCTTTTAAATATAATGTCTAACCACAAAGTAATTGCTTCTTACGAAAAAAAAAAAAAGGAAATATCTTTGTTTTTGAGATACGTACCTACTGACTACCGTCGTTTGGTCGAAACGGTTTTGGTCATTTTAAAAAACAACTAATTCGCTTATCATCGCTGATTTGTATTTTTTATCTTCACGACATCAAAAAAAGGTAAATTTTCCGAATCATAGTTATGTATGTGCTGTTGAGGGGTAAAATTAGCTTGAAAGATGAAATTTATCTCAAGAGTGTCATTTTAGACACACGATTAAATACTTAATTGAATAAAGACAAGTCTTGGTTATAAAGTTGTTTAATTTTTAACCTCATCAATCTAAATTTTGCTACATAAAATAAAAATCTATATAAAATTAGGACCTCGAAAAATGTTCGTCAAATAATCGAACGGTCGAATCGAGGGTTAAAGATGCCCGAAGTAGGCAGTCGCTTGGGGTTCAAAATAGCTACTCATTTGGTTATCATGGTTATAAAAAAACTAGCATTGAATATTTGGTAATCTCAATACATCTCAATTATTTAATTCAGAATGATTGAAGTCTGTTAATTGCATATATGTAGGAGCCAGATTTCTCATCCGGGTAGCATGGTGAACCTTGCGTGAACACGCATGACCTCTTGACTAACATTTTAGCTGCCCATCAGTCCTGACTAAATACAATATTCACCATTGAACGACTATACTCTGTTGTAAAAAAGCCAGCTACTATTCGATGGATATGCTTTCGCGATGAAGCAGTCTTCACAAATATTTTTTTAATTTTTATGGCACCTATGCTTGAACTCACGAACTCGGGGTCTAGAGTCGTGGAAGTCACCACTTTGTGCTCGACGGATGTTGTCTATTAGCAACCACTTAACGGAGGCCTTTAAATTTACAAGAGAAAGTTTTATAATTCAGGTACTTAATGCGCTGAGATTAATGAATTTTTTATGGTTTGACTATCACAACAAAGCTGTGTTTTCTCTTTGTGAAATTGTTACGTTTAATAAACATTGATAAAGGTGTTAACCATTTTAACAACGGTAGAGATGGTGCGAGTTAACTTGTATCTTTATTATTGTAAATAAGAAGAGCAGCGGACTTCCTAACCCATGCCATTTGCTTTGAATATCATCTTATTAGATTTGCAATCAAAGCAGACTGTCTTTGTATTTTAAAATAATGAATTAGAGTAGAAAAACATACCATACAATTCAGTAAAATCTCCCAAACAGTGTAGAAAGAAAAGGACGAAGCTTGTCAATAAGATGACTCATAAATGGGTGTTTCGAGTTGGTTTCTATCTGTTCGTGTCAAGAGTCCGTAGGTTTATCAAAATTGCATGTATGAGACGATCTATCAATGTGAATCAAGCAAGATATACATATGTGCCCGAAAAAGTCTTGTGTATTGTGTCATATTTCATCCACTCTGCTTCGCTTGAGGAAAATGGTACACGGATAGTTATATAACAGTAAAATGGCTTTGTGCATTTTACACAGTAATAATATTATGTTGAGAATTGTTGTAGATATTTCTACATCCTTGAAAGCAGAATCGCAAATACGCGGGTTTGATAATATATTATAAAAATATAATTGTAGTTCTGATTTTGTAATATTTTGATAAATATAATCAACTCGTGTTGATTAAGCTGAATACATCTTATTGTCTTTGAATTCATTGTTTAAAATTCTGATTGATTAAAAAAACACAGTGAAATCTAATAGATGGTAAAAATCAGACAATGCTCCGTAACAATGGCTGGCGGTCAATTAAAGCTGTAATTAAAATCGCGAATCTGACACTTAATCGTCGACACGTAGAGAGAGTGGGCTCTTAAGTGGTATAAGGTATGCTTAATGTCGATTGAATGGCACAACATGATATCGATGCTTCAACGTCTAGACTTTATAGAGGGCCATTTGTAAACGTAAATCCTGGTGGCAACTTTATAAAAGTTGTAATGTATAAGAGAAAATTAATCAAGCATCTTAATAGATTATTTATTTTGTAAGCTGTGCGTAGGTCCAGTTGTACCAAATCCATGGTTTTCAACTCAGTCCAGTTTTTGTTTTTTTTTTTTTACATGAGCTCCACACAGGAGGCCCTGAGGAAAATAATTTCCCACAGGGCCTATGTCATCTTTGGGGATGCTGTGTGGAGGGTTCTTTTAAGGAAGTTTAAGGGTTTTAAGGTTTAAGGAAAGGAGTTTAAGGGGTGGGTAGGAAGGAAAGGGGTTTAAGGGGTGGGTAGGAATCTGGGGTTCAGTGTGTCCTGGTCATCCACCTTCGAGACCTAGACAAACTTCACCCCATGAACCCGGGCACCCCTGCTAAAAATGACTTGACTCAATACATACTAATTTCGAGTGTCTAATACTGATCGGCATGTTTGACACCTGAAAATAAAACAGGCACTCAGTAGCTCCAAAGATAACACAGGAGGGAAATTGTTTTCATAAAGATTACCTGTAAGGAGTTGATATTTAAAAAAAAACACAACTCTGTCTATCCTGATGAACAGATGTTTATCAGACACGATGAGTGAATATGTTTTAATAATTATAATAAAATATTATTAATTGGTTTCTTTTATGTAAGTAAAATTGCGAGAAACTTTGATATAAGAATAAACGAACATTTGAAATGTATAAACAATAATAGTTTCTCGAAGTTTGCCAATCATTTGTTGGAGACTGGTCATACTTTTGATTTTATTAGTGAAAAAGAATTATTACATTATAATTTAAATGGCGTTTAGTTAGATAAATTGGAAATTTAAGAAATTAGAAAGAATTATATATTATTATTATACGTATTCAAATCTAAATATTATAAACAATCAGAAAATCTTTTTGAATGACCCACTATTGACCACACCATTGTCACGAGTTTCTTTATAATTAGTTTTTTAGTAAACCCTGAAGAAGAGAGCACTGCTCTTGAAACATGTCGGTTTTATAGACATTAAAAGTGGTTAAAACAAAAAAATATTTTAATTTGGAATTAAATATAATTGCCACAAAATAAATTTTCTGTTTTTGAAGAAGTATAATAAAATAACGTAGTTTGAATACCAGTTTATTGTATATATTTTTTAAATGTATAAAACCAATCGGTTTTGGTTCAACCTGAACCTTCAGGTTATATATAAAAAAAAATATTAAATGAATTTCAGTAACAGGTGTAGGTTATATAGAAAAAGGAGAGAGAACATCAACTTTGGTGAGGGCGGGGCGACGTTTTTTAAACAATAATCTTGAAGGTTCAAGTAGAACCGGTTGTTCTATATATTTAAAAAAAAATATGTGCAATGAAGTGGTGATAAAACTAACTTCTTTATTATAATTATATGGATACCCTTATAAAGTGTTTGCTACATGTGAAAAAAAATGGATATGTTTTATCTAATTTACTAGAAGGTATTTTGAAGAAATGTCGAAAATGGTCCAATGTTGAACGGATAAACGGGAAAAAAGGAGTACATTAACAGAATATTTTACGCTAAACTAGATGGAATAAGAAATCAAAGACATCCCAGGAAGACATTGGGTTGCAGAACCATAAAATGCAATCCAACATGGTTAGTATAGTTATTAGTGTGGAAGTGTGGAAAGATTAAACAAATAGCGTGTTTTAGGACGGAATAATATGACGTTTTATCCCGCAAGCTATCTCTGCAGTGAAACCACGATACAATTGGTTAGTTAAATTAGTTTTTCTTTCATGATAACATTATTAGACTTTAACCGGATAAATTTGTTTCTTCAAAATTCGCAAATTCACTTTGTGGCGTCATTATTAATTTAATGAAAATATGATTTGCATATTATGCAATACGTTATATCGCTGAACGATTTGATCTATAGCTGACGTGTTTGAAATGCAAAAAGTGACCTATTGTTGACTTTCATAAGATTACATAATTTACTGTACAATTGTTCACATTCTATACCTACAAAGTTGTAAACATGGCAGTTTATGTAAGTTTAGCGTAAGTATTTCTTGTCAAACTGATCATTGTTTGATTTGTTTGTAGCGGTCTAACTTTTTCCGTCACATAAAAAGTCTGATTTATAGTGCATAAATGAACAGGAGTTCAAAGCAAAGTAGATAGGTACTTATATGTAATATATGAGTAAAATCCCTGACAGCAAAAATAATTTTACTATTTTTTTATTTTTATTATAAAAGAACTTTATAACAATGAACAAAAAAATTGTATTAATTCATCCGCCATGCTAAGGATGCCCCTGTGTTAAGGCGGATGAAGTTTACAGATTGCGTACAGTGTATAGTTATTAACTTATGCAATTCATTTCAGTAATTTAAGTAACATATTTAGTAACAAATTAAGTTAGTAATTTAAGTAACACATTCAATTAATTTAAGTTACAAGTTGTATTTATTATATTACAATTCAATTAAAATAGCAAGTTTTACATATCATCGATTCTAAATGTAAGGATCCATTATGATATTTTTTTTAAAAGGTATAGGGTTTGTTTTCGATTTTTAGGTTCTCGGGGAGAAGGTTAAATATTTTAGGAGCTAGACATGAGTAGAGAAAATTTTAGATGAAGTTGCCGTATGTTTAAGACATTATATTCAGTGAAGAGCCTAGTGAAGGAATATCTTGTTGGTCGATTGTTAATAGCACGTATTATCGTTTTTTGGGCTTTTTATAGAGGATCAATAAAATTAAGAGCTCTATAGTAATATGATTTTTCATTTACCCAACTCTCAACTTACATCGCAGTGGATTTTGCAAATGAGCAAGTGAAGAATGCATTCTACTTTTTATTCAGTTTTGCATGGACTGTCTGCCTCCAGCGTAGAAATTTAGATTCGGGAGCAAGTGATTAAGTTCTTACCAATTTTGTTTCTGATTAAAATTACATTTACAATTACCATTCCGCTGCAAACTTCAATGGAAAGTGGTGCACGGTGCAGGTATCTGGTTTCATTATCGAAGTGATTTCACGGTTAGCTCGGTGCTCAGCAATGCTCATCTGTGCTCGATCAGAACTCATTGCTGTTCATTTAATGCTCAGTAACAAGATAATTTCTCCGTTACTCTGAAAGGAAGGCCTAACATTGATGAAGTACAATAATAATTAGAATCGTATTAGAAGCAAACGCTTTGTTTTAACCGCTAAATAGATAATCTACCCCGAGTATTCAGGACAAAAATTTAACCATAAAAAAATACAGAAATAATTATGAAACTTGATCAACATGTTATCTTCATTGAGGGAACAATGAACGGGACAAAGCCCTCTCAAGAGACACGGGCAGCTGTTGGGAATGAAAAAAACCAATAGGTAGAAAAAATACTAATAGGTAATTCACTAATGGTGCCAATGTTCTACTCTGAAGGTAACAAGGTTCAGATATCTGGGAAGGCGTATGGTCAAACAAGGAGACATAGCCAAACATCCAATGCCAACCCTTGTGAACTTTATGAAAGGGGCCGGGTTACTCCCAAATGCCAAGGAGGAAACGACGTAAATTTCGCAAAGTTTTGACTTAACGTAATATTTTGTGGGTTTATTTTGTGCTATTGTATATTATATTTACCCAAACACAATCCTTGAACAATAAAATATGCATAAAAACAAATTACTTGCGTTCATTTGATAAATTTATAGGTTTTTCGATCTTTTCACGACTACGACAGCTCAAATCCCGGGTAAAATGAAGGGTCAATGTCATAGACAAATTTAATAAAAATTATTCCGAGTGGCTGGGTGTAATTAGGATACATCACACGTCAAGAACAAGAATGCCTCAAGCGATTCTGACCTTGTCCTTTGTACGTTTTCTTTATACATAAGAGTTAAAATCGCATTCCAAAATAAAAAAAAATTTAAAATTTTGGCGTGTGCGCCTGCGCACACCCAGCCATGACAAGGGATGAGGTGAAATGGAAGGTGATGGGTCCATGGCCTTAGTGCTCACGGGCTTTCGATTTATTTAACGGGTAGATGTGTAACGATGATTTAACACGTAGAAGGGATCGGTACGGGGTGTTCGGGGAAATGAAAAATCTTACGAAGGTTTTAGACACGGTTTCGCAGCGATAATATAAACAACAAAAAAAACAGTGTATACCCTAGCAACTGAGCTATCGGTATGTGGTTCTACCGGCTACAAACTCTTTTTGAACAGTATTTAACAGTTAATATTCAAATTATTCTATCCTCTCGTGATTGTGAGGTCATGCTTTTGAGGGTCTGTGAGGGAATTTCAATTCTTATTTCAACCTCAAACCATCTTATTTGTTTTGTGTCAAAGTTTTAAACAAATGACACATGCCTCATTAACAGTCACCATTAGTTTCGTAGGTACCAATAAATTTTTCTTCAGTATCCTCGGCGGTATTTTTTCTTTGGAAGAGTTTCAAAGTTCATGCATTCTATTAGTCTCTTGTTTGGAACTGGTCACAAGTCCGTAGTTCAGTACATAATGAAAAAAAAATTGAAAAAAAAACAGGCGGTCCTTAAAAAGAGTGTTTAGCTCTGTTTAAAATTCTTTGAATAATATGAATAGTCTTTTCATGCGACTCAAATTCCACGTAGCTTCTTTTAATTTTCTTATTTACAGATATTTGCAGACACTATTTGGTATTTAATATTCTGTGGCCTTTGAAACATGTCGAGGTTTAAAGCCAAACAACGTTAGCTACAATAAACATACACATAGTTCTAGATCTTAAAATCAAATAAAGTTACACCTACAAAAAACTTATCAATTGTTCGTTGGCTTAAATTCAAACAATGTTTTTTACAAAAAAAAACTTATCATTACAATATTTGGTAAGTTTGCAGAAAACATTGCTTGACTTTAAGCTCGTAATATGATAAGTGCTAAAGCGACATTTTGGGGAAATCATGCACAATTTTCAATTGTACGTATTAATAGTCCAATTGATTAGTCAGAGATCTCAATACAATAAGTTACGAAATAATGAGGAAAGCAATTTTCAAATACTCACCATAAATCATACATTACGTTTTATAAAATATGTTACAAAAAAATTGAGAGGCCCAACAGTCGGGAATATTACTGCGACATTTTGAAATACCCTATTTGTGTCAGAAAACATAATAATTTTTGATTAATTCATGCACATTTTTCTGATTTGTTGTTTTTTTTTAATAATTTTTTTCACAATTTTATAACTTACTAGCTGGTACTCGGCACGCGTTGCAATGCCATTCAAATTTACAAATTGTTTCTCCCTGCTTCTCCTTTCACATGCGTCCCCATTCCCCTTCCGCTTTCCCTTCGCTCCCGCTTTCCCCTTCCATCTTCCCCGCCTTTCCACCCTCCCCCTCCTGCCTACCCTCCCTGCCGCTAAAATATATGAAATACACACATTTCCATTTATACAAATTTCATAACCTTAGAGCTTACCATTATATATAGCCTGTAACCTTCGTGGGCGTGCGCACAACAAATCACCAAGGTTTCATCGCAATCGGATGAACGGTATGGCAGCCATAAAATACGAACAAAGAAACAAACAATATTGATTTTTATGTATAAGAAAATTTGGTGGTGTTTATGAGTAATCTGAGTATTGTACCAGATAGAGGGTATACTTTTACACATAACTGCATATTCAACGCAAATTTAGTTTTTTCGGAGATTTCCGACTAATCAACTGGACGATCGATATCTATGCAGAAAATTCTGTAGTTTAATAACTTTTTACAAATCAGCCATTGCCGATACAAATTATCATAAAAAAATAAAAAATATATATTTTGACTGAATGCAAATCTCGATTGCTGCAGACTCGTTAAGAATTTGGAACAGTTCAGCCATAATAACATTTGTGTTGTTAAAACATAAAAGAAAGTTACCTTTAAGTATGGAAGGAGGTTCTGAAGATGAGACAATGAGTCACGGAGGTACTCGCTTCAGCTGGCAATACCTGAAGTACCTACTCAGTGAGGACGCCATCTTTGTTAGTGGTTACATGACTTGGTAAATTAGTAGTGTTGTCACACAGCTGGCTTCAATGCGGCACTCATTTACATCTCTTTGGGTTCGAAAGAAAAATATTATGTATGTAAGTGGAATTTAAAAATATGTTCTTTCTTCCTTTTTGTTGAAGAGTTTAAGTGGACCATTGTTTGTAGGAATATAAGAGGTTGGTCGTAAAGGTTTTTAAGATAATGTCCTTAATAATCGTCATTATCTGCTATGAACTCATGGTTGGCATTAATTCCAAACATATCGCCTTTCCTTTTGGTTATTTGGTTAATTAAATTATTTTTTATTTAAATTAACTAATATTAAAAGATCTGTAGTTCAGTATTTTTATTTCACATAATTTGCGATGAAAAATGAGTTAATCGAAAGTTGTTCGGAGAATCAAATTCGATGCATCCGACACCCAACCTGGCGTCGTCTTATCACAGAATTGAAGGTCGTGGGTTCAAATTCCAGCATGCGCATGCGAATTTTATTAGATTATGTTTACTAATTTAAAAATAATACACAGTTTATTTTGCGGCACGTTCTAGAGTGGAAGATATTCTCAGTATCACCCTCATTCAGAATTGAAACGTTGTTAGAAATGGCTTTGGCCACGCTTGGTAAACAGATCTGAAAAGCTAGGTATTTCTTCATTTTACTCAAAGTTATATACGTTCAATGTACACGAGAGGATAGCCATGAAGCAAGAAAGGTGTGCCAGACAGAGTTGTGTGGTGGTCTATCCTTTCCGTCTACCCCTGCAGGAAATACTACTTAATCGACTCTAAATGTGATGTAATGTCTGTCTCAGCACACCCTCAAGCAATGAAGAAATGAGGCTCTGCTAAGACAGAGTTGAGTGGCGGCCTATCCTCTTCCCTACGCTTGTAAGAAATACTTCTAAATCGACGCCAAATGTGATGCAATGTAATTCATGCATCTTTGGGATTAAAGTTACCTAAAAATAAAATGCAAGCAGATAAACCTTGCTTTAGGATAAAAACAGTTGCGTGCATTTTTTTGTGAAAGGAATGCTCACTTTTCAGCACCGTTTTGTTAGCGCAAATTGTGTTCACTCCCCTCTTCGTTCAACAAACGAAAAAAAATCATACACGAAAAAATTTAGGTCACTTTTATTTCCTTGTAAATATTATTGCCATTAAATTTCGACGTATAATGTGGACTCGCAAAAAGACGGCACCTAATTTGGCCGTTACAGCTACCGTTAGAGAGTTTCCGCTGCTTCAGAAAGCAGATTTCTACTTCATAATTAGGTCAAATCCTTTGTTCACCTTATAAACTTTGTGTAAAAGTGCGTGCTTATGTGCAATGTGTATTGAGGATGAATGAAAGCGAACCACCCACACAAGTGCAGTACTCAGTACTGTCAGTAGTCAGAAGTGCAGCGGGTTACAGCGACTTATCTCGGCGATGCAGTATCGGCTCCGGAACAAGACTGCATTGTGTCGGATGCACTCGGCTTTCTCCTTTCTCCCAGGGGCAATGACCCACCGTGACGGCGAGGCGGCTTCGGGCTTCAAATCTCAACACTCGAATATATTATTATATTAATATGTTTACGTGAGATTTATGTGTGAACAATCTGTCATATTCTATTAAAATAGGATTTGAGTTGGTTGGTAAAATTTATAATGTTTCCACACGTGTTCTCAAAGTTTATCAAGGTAATATCTTATAATTGAGATTAAAACACTTTTGCACTAATTTATAAATTAGTGGAAAAAAGTGCAAAAGTGTTTTAATCTCAATTATAATACAATGGAATTCCACCACGAATTAACAGTGCAAAAACTAGACTCATTTAAGGTAATATCTGGTGTTCCCCAAGGATCCCACCTAGGTCCGCTCAAGATCAACATTTATATAAATGATGTTGAAGATGACAGGTATATTTTTCACTTTTCTATTATTTGAATTTGTGTCAATATCTGTTATTGTGGAACTCCGTGTGTTTTTGCAAGCCATTATCAAACTGTGCTATATATAACACTTAGAGTCATAAAATAATATTTACAATCTTGCACAATTCTTGAATATGTACATATAATATATACCTTGTTGACATAGGGATCAACCTAAAGACTTTCTTATTTACTTTCTAAATGAATAAAAGTGTTTTCATGATGTTTCTAAAATTTGCTAAGTAAACATTTATTTGAAGGTGGCAATGTTTTCTTAGAAGGTGGCAACGGCGGGATTGTTAAACCGCACGTCCCGGTTAAACGAGAGGTTCTGGGTTCGAGTCTCAGTTGCACGATTATCTTTTTTATTTTTCTGTGTCCTTGATCTTTCATATTTTTGCTTGAATTATTATTGTTATCTACTTCTTCAATGAAACATTTATTCGATCGATACATATACGAGTATGCGTGCAAACATTTTACGATTCAAGTCACACGCGATAATTTTTTGTCGTTTCTAACAAATTATCTTGTCATATACCTCCATATTTTTTTTTTTTTTTTTAAATATGTTTATTCAGTTTTAATTTTACAATATTTTACTTTACAAATCTTACGAAACTGATCAATCAGTTTGATTGTAAGAAATCTCTCATTTTTTTATAATTATTTAATACAGTATACTTTTCAGTTTTACATAGTATATACTAAATATAATACTTAATATTAAAATACTAATTATTACGACAAACTAATTATCTCAATGTTTTAATATTTATGAATTGCGTTGTAGTAAAAATATTTTACACAGTACAAACATACGGTGAGAAAATAAATAGATTTAAATTTTAACACCATCTACTTTTTCAAAATTACATCCCTGGATAATTTATTATGGCTTGTCGAAAAAAGGACTCCAAAGACAGCTCTCGTAAAATTAAGTCTATGAGCCGTATTTGAGACATAAATAGTAATGCGACCTTGAATTAAGTTTATAAATAAACTCAGTGTGCCTAGCGGTGATGTCTCCGGTTCGATTACCACACTCATTTACATATATTATTAAAATATTGTAAAGCCACTTGTTATCGATGGCTCTTTTTTAATGCGATGTTTTTTCCTTAAACCTACTACCTTTTATCTACTTAAAATTTGTTAAACGTAAATGTAGATTTTTCTGCAAAGTCGTTAAATGCAGCAAGAATGGTTAATTTTATATCACCGTGAAAAGAGGAGCCTAAAATATCTATATTTGTATTAGTAGATGTAAAAAAATCGAACAAATTTCATTGTGTATGGTCAAAGTACAATAATATTGGGAACAAAATAAATTGGGTCGAAAGCTAGTTTGAATATAAATTTGTAGAAATTACGCAGGTTCGATGTGGTAACGAAAAAAAAAACAATTAAGAAAGTATTGTAGCAAAAAATACCGGTTTTTTTAAAATAGCACAATTTTTGTTGTTGTTCATGTAACAAATATATAATTTGCACTTCAAACTCAATTTACATCAATGTTTGAAATAACACTTTGTATCAATTTAATAAGGTATTACATAAATGTTTACGTGGAGGGAGGGAGATTGTAAAAGATGCATTTAAGTTCCAATTTTTTTCAATGAAAGATAAAAATTCCCCATTTTTTAAATAGTTTTTGATGCCATCTTTTTGGTACGATGTGACGTTTGCCGGAAGGTTTCGTTTCAATATACCCAACAAAAATTATTTAAATAACCCAATCCAAGAACCAAATAACAATTTTTGTGCGTGGTTTTCCATCAATCCCGACGTATTAGTTTCGAAGTGGTTTACGTAGTGGTTTCTTGTACAAGTTGAAACGAAGTGTTATTTATAAAATTTGAGGGTATTAAGATTGAAACGAAATTCAATAATTTTACCATATTTTTAATGAGAGATAAATACCGTATTAAATTTGATTTATATGAAAGAAGATGAGACAAGCAGATGAAATTCAAGAGATGGATCGCATTTTCTATAACGCATTTCATTTTGTCCGTCTCCATTGTCTTCATTTCTTCTTCTTCTGATTTCCATCTAGCCATCTATTGTGTGATCTCCTTAATTATCCATCCATTACCAGAGGTCGTGATGCCAGCGCCACGGGACGCAGAAAGTCATAGCGGGACACGTTCGATAAAACGCCTAGTAAATAAATCACTCGGGCAGTAAATCGAAGAACTCTCATCAAAAGTAATAGAGCGCTTCAATAGCGTGAAATTACTTCAATTCAAAATTAATTCTTCCTTTTAACTTTTGAAGCTCTATTTTTTTGGCAACAGTCCAGCATTGTAGGCTTTAAAATTATCACAGTCTTTTATGAAAGTATTTGAACAAAGTATCATTTCTGTCATCCTAATCAAATTCTAGTTCGGTCCTTATACGTTTCACTTGACGTCAAAACTTTCTATATAAATGCCAGTCAATTGTGTTCGGAAGATTGTTTTCGTGGTATAATGATTCGTTCTTCGTAATTGATTGGTCTCTTATAGATGCATATTATACCGTGCAGCATTCAACGATATTATGTTTGCAAATTGCCCACACGAATGCTGTTAAATTCTTCATTGTGTCAATAGATTGGAAATTGGATTATTAGTATTGTCGAATATTATGATATCAAACCCAATGATACGGCAAAAATAACAAAATAAACGAGGCAACAACCCAAATAAGTTAAATCTCAACAATTAAACTGTTTAGTACATTTGCTCTTCTGCCACCCGTGGATTAAGGGATTTCCATGCAGGTAACAATGACGTTTAGGATAGTATTGTTTAATTTAGATAGTTTGTGTTATAGGCTCAGAAGTGTTCTGAAATAGTGTAATTATCCCTTCCCGAAAGTTTTATAATGCTGCAGTACCCTGGGAGTCGAGATCAATATTTTTTTTGACATTTGTGCTATGAAAGTGAAAACGTCTTGTCAGCGTATAACGGCTCTAACGGAAGTCGCTTTTATCTGTCTCTCCACATCCTCTTCGTCGTTCTAGTCTGTGATAATGTCCCAGGTATTGTACTCTTATAACAACTTCTATTTTATGGATGTACTCACAACCATCTTTGTACACGTACGTATTGTCTTAAAGATATGAACGTCTAAGTTTGGATCTCGTAATAGATTTGTTCGTCGACATTAAAGCAGGCAGGTACGTTGTTTAATTAATTGATATTCCTTGTACAAAGAACGCGGCTTCCGTTCACCTGTGAATAAGAAGTATCGCAATCACGAGTGTTCATCTGTTGCCGTTTTGTTTAGCAGGCGGTTGTTGCTAGGTATAAGTATATCAGTGCACTCGTTCTGAATATTCGAGTCACGCGCTCGACTTTCAAATCGTGATGGTCCGAAAAGGTCGTGGATGGGTCCACAAAAACATGCAAATTAGTGTCAGAAATCAAAACACACGTTTGCATTAAAATGGATGATTCATGAAGTGGTCAGGTGGAAAATAAATGCAGATTTCCTAGAATCTTCGGCTGACATAATCATGTTTTTTTGGTACAAAAAAACAACTAGCACGGAATTTTTTAATGATTATTTCAACTTTTTATCAGTTGGCGTTATTCTTTATTTTGTTTTGTGATCGGTGCATTTAAATGCCGAACTTGGCAATGAAATTCAATATTGTGTTTTTGTTATGTTTTCTGCATAAATGTCAAATCAGAGCTAAATTTCGAGGTGTGAAACATAAAATTCTTTAATAAAGTTGAACAAGTATGTATTTGTAATCAAATTTATTTTGCTCTCAAAGGTGTCTCTCAAATTTTATTTCCAATTAGAAAATGTCAATGAAAAGTTAAGAATAAAAAAAAATATCCGATTAAATTCATTGAAAAATGTTGTATTTTCAAAACTGTTCATCCGGCCAACCAAACATAACCAGTAAGATAACCTTAGCTTTGCTTCGTTCCTTGCATATAATTACATTAATAATTGCAATAGCAATGTATTATTCGCAGCACTTATACGTTTTCAAATCTGCAATCATTTTGTTGAAAGCTGAAAAAACAATGATCATGTAAATATGTTTGTAGCGAGTAGGACATATGTTAATAATGAAATAAAAAAAATATGAGAACTTCTCTCTAACAATCGAATTAAATGAATAAAAACTCTGGTCGTTTTCTCTGCCAACATTAATAAGTAAGAAAATTCTTGTAAACTATTAAAAAATTCTCACGCATACACGTAGGTAGTGTCGGTTGGCCTTTGTCATAGGATTAAAGTACTCACATATATAAAATGAATGTTTATTTGTTTGTCCCGTATGCTTTCATATATACCTACCATTCATCCGAATCATGCGATGAAACGTTGGTGATTTGTTGGGCGCACGCCCTCGAAAGTTTATATATATATAATGGTGAGCTCTGGAAATATGAAATTATTTCCTACACCATTAATTCGATTACGATGAAACTTTGGTGATTTGTTGTGCGCACGCCTACCAAGATTTCTATATAAGATTTAGCGGCATGAAGGAAAGCCGAAGGCGGAGAGAAATTCGTGAGATTCTAGTTTGGTTTGAATGAGAATTTATGTATTGAGAAACTTCTAAACTTTCCAGGCAAAAGTATTAATTAATCAATTCATCTGCCTTATTAACCGACACTTTCTCTAAGTGATTATGCTATTCATGTGTTTGAGGTTTCATAATATATTTTTATGGCTCACATTTACCTAAGCACGAAATATTGAAATATATAACACCGACAAATACGATAACACTGCATAAATAAGTACCGAAACAATACCGCATACATTCAACCAAAAAATTGAATGAAGTAATCTAAGAACTGGGAAATATGAAATCCCTACTGATTGATTTCTTCCGACAAGTAGGAAATTTTGAAAAACATTACTAAATAGAAAATTTTATCATGTAATAATGATTAATTGAAAGATGTAATACGGAAAATCATGGAATATTGAGAGGCAAAATACACATAAAAATGATATATTGGAACGCGTTGTTACTACTCTCTTGACCCATCCCAACGAGCAAGATTGACTGTACAAAATAGGTAGGACCGAAAAAAAAAATTACATTGAAAGACTTGTAGTACATAATATCAAAAATGTTGTAAGATGTTATATCAGAAATATTGTAAAACGTAATATCGAAAATGGTGTCAGAAGAAATGCCGAAAGAAATGTAAAAGGTAATACCAAAAAAAAGTGAAACATAATATCGAAAATTTTGTAAAACGTTATATTGAAAATATTGTAGAACGAAATTTTGAAAATGTTGTCATACGTTATATCGAAAAAAATTGTAAAAGATATTACCGAAAATATTGTTAGACTTAATATTGAAAAATGGTACTTATATAAATTAAAAATAATTTTATTTTAATTATCTGTGAAAAGAAAATTTATTTCGATTATTTATAATTAGATTAAAATTTACACTTTCCAATAATTAATGATGATTGAATTCTTTTGATCTTCACAAATAACTTGAAATGTCTTGTCACTGTCATGTTTTGAAAATGCTATCACTCAATTTGAAAGTTTTATTTTTATTTTTAAAGATTTTGAAAAAGTAATAACCGCCATTAATAAAAAATTACGTAAGTAAAACTGTGTTTGATATTGCATTAATGCGTAATATTTATTATTTGCAATTATAACTGCGATGACGAAATCTTCTATTGAGCTGCCTGCAATGGCATAATACTAAATTATTAATGATTATTGCAGTCCGGCGTTGAACAAAGCGCACTATTAAGCCATTTTATAGCTACGTGAATAAATTAACATTTATTAAAATAAACGTTCAATAGACAAATGTCTAACAACGAATATGGGAAACCTAGTTTGACAAATCCTGGCAAAGCGGGTGGTGTTTAAAACATTTGCTTTAAATACATTTTTGAAATATTTATTAATTGTTTGTGTTTATTTTGGAGAAATTCATTTAATTTTTAAATATTTATTTTAAATAAAATTTAACAATGTTCTGTATGTATTTTAGTTTTTTTTTATTATTATTGTGACAGCTGTATCTGCGTACAAGATCAATTTCAAACTTTGGTTAGACAACTTTGAGACGACTTATTTGTGGGATTCTAAATTTCAATTTCGAAGCCTTAATTGATTTATTACAGGTTAAACCGATTTACTTCGAAAATAATTGTGACAATATTGTCGAAACAGCTATCACGACAACAAAAAAATTAATAAACTTGAGGGACTTAATAATAACATTATTAAATTTAATGTAAATTAATAAAAAAATTATCTTTGGAAAAACTATTTATAATTATTAAATTTTATTTAAATCAATTTTTTTTTGTGAAAGACTGAAAACTATTTATAATTATTAAATTTTATTTAAATTTTTTTTTTTGTGAAAGACTGACTTCAGAATATGCATACATGATTCCAGCTATCTCATCCAATGTTTCCTTTCCGACATAATTTATTTATTTATTTGATATCCTTTGTATAAATAAACCATAAACAATGATTGCATGTCATGGTTAAAAGCGTAAGAAATTATTAGTGATAATTAATACAAAAGAATAACAAATTAATTGTGGCATTTGATCGTAAAATGACATCAGAGAGCATAACTTGAAAAAAACTCTGAAGGATATTAAAATAAGAGGTATATAAATCATGAAATAATATAAACGTAGAGTAGATATAGGTTTAATTAATATTAATTGATAAGATATGATAGCTTGTACCCACCTTCCGTGAAGTTAAATATATCCGCCATATTTGCGAATCTATTACTGACTTCATGCAACCTAGGTATAAGCGAGTGTTTGATATATTATGTTTTTTTAAACATTTAACCGGTCAAATGCCAAGGGAGGAAACCACGTAAATTTCGCAAAGTTTTGGCTTTGACGTAATATTTTGTGGGTTTATTTTGTGCTATCGTATATTATATTTACCGAAACACATTCCTTGAACAATAAACTATGTACAAAAACAACATTACTTGCGTTTATTTGATAAATTGATATGTTTTTCGATATTTTTCGCTACCTAGAGAAAATAATTTCTCAAGTCCTATGTCATCTTTGGGGAAGCTGTGTGGAGGGACGGAGATGTTCCTAGAGAGTCCTGCTGGTGAGGTTTTTTTTACATTAACTCCACACAGGAGGCCCTGAGGAAAATAATTTCCCTCAGGGCCTATGTCATCTGGGATGCTGTGTGGAGGGTCTTTTTGAGGAGAGAAAGGAATGAACATTGGTCTTGAAGAGACCCATTTTGTAGGAGGGAGGAAACACCGGCAAATCGTTCCAACTGTTGAACTCAAGAACGAGTCGTAGAAACGACCCGTTCTCATGTGACTAATGTCAACCGTGTACAAGTGTTGGGCGCGTGTTTGGCGTGTTTCCCGACTATGCACCTGTGCCGAGGGGATCAATGACGCTAGTTCCTCGGAGCATCTTCCATTGTAATAACGGTAGCATTAATAGCATACGACAGCATTCCCAACTGACGCCTGTGCTCTAAAGATTGCAATGCGTTTGTTAAGTTAGGAGAATCTATCAAACGGACCGCCCGTTTCTGCACAAAGTCGTCTGTCGAGGGTTTTTTTAGGTAGAAAGTCAGGTAGAAGGTCTTCCCTCAACCAGTCTCTCCCGATCCGGCCTGCCACGTGGTGGGCAGATGCATCCGCCGCCAATATACGGACAATCTCTTCCCCTTGAACCCGGGACCCACGCTAAATCACCAAACGTAGCGAACAGCGATGGTTCACTGGGTGGCCTACAAAATTTAAAATCTGAAAATCGTTGGTTTTATTCAACGGTCTTAGGCACTGTGCCTACCTGATTATTGCATAAGGCGGCCCTGTCAAGCATGTATGTATTACATGTTTGAAATATTCAAGAGAAACAACAAACAATATGAAATATTAAATTAAAAAAATCTTGGTTGCATCTCAAATGTAATCTGCCGTGAGTTATAAATCTCCGCTAGGTACAGAGCAACGACACAAACGAGAACGGAGACATCTCGTATGAAATTGCTTCGTCATTTAGAAATAATTTTATGGGTTTTGCTTTCTCTTTTCGTGACCCGTGTTTTCAGTCAACCTACCTACCTGTGTACTTCTGCCTACTTATAATTTTTTCAGTCATTCGTTTGCTGCAGATGCTCGCGTGTAATAGTTCTCTCAAACGTTACACGGATACACTTTTTGCACGATGCGCTTAATGTGACAGAAGCAGGATATTATAAAAAAAGATGAATAATTATTGTAAAACTTCACTTTTGATTACACTAATTTAAATTACAAATATTAATTTAGAAAAAAGTGATAATAGTTTCCCTGAGTTCTTATTACGATATCGGCTAAACAATATAGTTAATTTTGTGACTTTAAAACTTTGTATTTGTTTAGTGATCATTTGAAGATGTCCACTGACTTGGTGTAATTATTTCCCTCTATTAGTATTTTGAGTAAAAACGAATACATACGGTAGTAAGTTCCAGAATTTCTGCAATAAAACGTACTTGGCTTTTAGTACTATATAGTGGAAGCCGAAAGCTTATCAATGCAAGCAATTCTATTAGACAAGGTTATTGTCTAGACACGCCCATTAGATTGATACATTTTAAATTTATATAAATTTTTAAAAGCTTCTGGGACACGTGTAAAAACATTGATTTGTGATGTGAGTAACTGCGTAACATAAAATTAAAAATACATAATTCTTGTATTTTCAGTACCTACATGTAATGACTTTGTGCTTTTACAATAGTTGTTGGTTTAGTGATCAGCATAGTTGCCTTTCGAGCAGTTGATCAGGGTTTATTTTTTTACATTAAAAAATTATATTTGTGTAAACCCTTGATAATATTGATTGCGATTTCGAATTGATTGACTTTTAACGGGCGATTTGTTTAATAGATTCCCCTATTTTATCAACCATATTGCAATCTTTAGAGTACAAGGCTCAGGTACTGTCCTTGTTCTACCGGCACTAAAATGGATTTTTTTATTTTTATTTTTATTTTTATTTTTATTTTTTTTTTTTAATTTCTTTTATATATTTAATAATATTATTATTCAATTTATAAAAACAGTTTATTTATAAACAAGTTCTGCTAGGTAATTATGTAAACTAAAATGGATGGTGCTCTCAGAGTAATTGCAGTCATTGATCCCTTCTGCACCGGTGCATAGTCGGGAAAAACGCAAAACGCTCTCCGAACATTTGTACATGGTTGACATTTGTCACACGAGAATGGGTCTCTTCTACTATTGGTTCTTGATTTCAACAGCCCGGCTGTGGAACGATTTGCTGGCCTCTGGGTTTCCTCCATCCTACAACATGGCTCTCTCGACCCGTGATGTTTGAATATTATTTTCCTCAGGGCCTCTTGTGTGGAGTTCACGTAATGAAAAAAGATTTCCATGATTTGGACGCTCTTCGATTATGCTCTGTCGTTATATGGAAGTAAATAACGTCAGTTTTTGATTTAAATATTTAGATAAACGAGTGATATAGTTATAGCAAACGCAAGGCAAGCATTATTCATGGTGCCTTTTATGACTTTGTGTTCTGGTTAGATATTTTATATAATCTTTATTATACCCATTTAAAAGATCTGACATTTGCTTCAGAGCCTTGGCAGTGTTTGAAATAATCCTCGATTTCAGTTCAATATTCCATCCTGCCGTTGGAAGTTCTGATATAAGTATGCTAGATCCAGATTTACCCAACCAGTCAAACTATTTTCATCTTTACATTATACCTGCAATCATCTCTTCCAGCATTTTAGTAACCAATATATTTATTTCCTTGCAGCTCCAGATCTCCCGCCTTCCTGCACTACCCCTCGCTCTGCGACAGGATGCTCCTGCTGTCGATCTGAAAAAGGACGACGCACTCCTAGCCGAGGAACCAGTCCACGCCAAGAATGAAGAAAAACTTCAGGTCAGTATTTATTTATTTTTTATTATTTTTAATATTAATACCACACAAGAGTCCTAACTGCTCCCTGCTAACAGGAGCCAGTGAGACTATGGCATCATCCCCAATTGGGCTACCGGCTGAATATTATTCTAATAATGCTATGACCATTTAATGAAAGGCACGAACAATATTTGATAATACAAAAGATCTTATGATGTGAGGCTGAAGGGTGTGGGGAAGAGAAGGAGATGGGGGTGAGGAAGGAGACGGGGAAGAGGAAAGTGGAACACGGTTTTCATTCAACTTTTAATTCTGAACGATGGTTTTTCGAAGGCTATGTCAATCTGTTTAAAAATTGACACAACGCGACATTGCGGTACTCTTGGATCTTGAAAAAAATTAATTTACGATAAATATGTGTATTGTTTTTTGTTTTCTTATATTAAATGATTATCTGTTTTGATTGCTAATATTAAATATCTTTGTTTTTATTCTGATTTCAATCTTTTTTATTCATTTGTGGTTTACCTTCATTTTAAAACTCACAGCGTTTAACAGGTTTGGTGTAACTCCATTTCAGGTTAAAATTATATTCTTTGTTATAAAAGCCCGTTAAATTTTAGTGGAGATTGCTGATTGAGATTGTTCGAGGTTATAATAAAAGACGTTTGTTCATTTTTTAATCTACGAATATTGTTAATTCTGTACTGTCTATATTTATGTAATATACTTACGAATATTAATTTACCAATTATTTTTAGGATTAAAAAGTTTTTCTTTATGAAAATTCTAATAATACTTTATTTGTTCATTAAGATGTACGCACCACAAACGATACAAGTTATAGGTATATTAATTTAAATTATTACGTGGTTGTAGTACCTGTTATATAAGTCCATAGAATTTCATTAGGTTATTTCACCTGAGATGTGAACGGTTCTTAAAACTTAACCAATGAATGTTTGAGTAATGGCAATGAAAAGGAAGAAAGTGTGTGGAGAGATAAAGAGAAATTTTGCTAATACATATAAACACTCAACAGCATTACACTATTGCATACATACACGTGTAAAGAATATGTCAAAGAGATATTCATTCAGAAGTGACAATTAAGTGTACTATTTATTACAAAATGCATATTCATGATATAAACATGATATCAAATTTAATTATACTTTTGCAATAAGTGATGCAAAATGTAGAGTTATAGAAAAACCCAAGCACGCAGAATCACATCACCAGGACATGCAACTTAAGTGATATTCCAATAGAACCTAATTAGAAACAAGAACTTACAAATAATAAGGTATGAAAGATTTTTTTCGTAGGTGCCCAAAAATAGAAATTGCATAACGATTCTGATGTGATCATACTAGGCGGATATGATATGATTTTCACTGCCAAAAGTATTATCCTGAAGATGGACACTGCAAGGCTAACTGAAACTTTGACTCAAGGACTTGTAATAATAATAATATTTATTCTATTTATTTAAATGTGAATACAGCACAAGAATCCTAACTATTCCCGTCTGCTGCCAGTGAGAACTACGGCATCCCAACTGCTGCCAAGCATCTGGAAACAGTGAGACAATGGCATCCCCAATTGGGGTATGTTGTGAGGCCGAAGGTAGTGAGGAGGGGGGGGGGGGGGGGGGAGATTTGAAACAGGAAGGTGGAGAAGTACCTGGCTATTCAGATCTGGTCACCAAACACGGCTAAAGACTTCTCAAGTAACGTTTCACTGAACGGTGGTCTTAGACTAGAACAATACTGAGAGTATTTTCTACTCTAGAACGTGCCGCAAATATAATGTGTATTATTTTAAGTCAATAATTTGTTAATAACACATAATCAAAAAACACAAATAACACAAAATCAAATAAAATTTATTTGCGCGCACCGGGATTTAAGCCCACGACATTTGGATTACTAGTCGAGAGCCGTATTTCTCGGACCACGGAGGTCGTTAAATATATTGCCGCTTTCTGTTTACACACTATGAGAGAAAACTTTGCTTCATCTCTTTAGTATCGCGAAAAAGTGTGTCGAAAAACACATTAAGCTATTTTATTGATCAATTAAAAATGTTAATGCCTGGAAAAACAACATTAAAAGCTTAAAATTTCCTCATTAGAGTAATCCACTTATTTGCATCATAAAATAAACTGATAAACCTTTTTAATATTATTTCATCATATAAGAAGGCATCGCAATAGCGTGCCCATAGAACTAGATCGATTTTATTATTTAAAACTGAAACATTATTTAATATTTTTAGACGACAAGCGACTCTCTTGAAATAGAAAAATAAGAAAAAGATTTGTTCAAATCTAGGAATTGAACCCAGGACCTTAGCCTTGCCGGGGATCTGCTCTAGCACTAAGCTGATTTGTCCCATTCCTTTCGGTCACATTAAATTGTATCGTACTTCGACTAAGAGGTACCAAAATTATCTTCATTTTATTGGTTGGTATGTATGATTATAACTAAATGCAATCTAGATAGTATCCTGGATAAATATACCAATTTTTGTTTTAATTTGCGACATCTATTGACTTTTCTAAAAGTCTGGGATGAATATATATTTTGAAATAAACCTGTTGAGCAAAACCTCTAATTGTAAAATTTAATCATTGAAGGCAATATTAGCGTCTCTCAAATGAAAATTTGAAACTGAAAAATCAGTCGTAGAAAAAAAATTGGTCGTATCCTAGGAATTCAAACTAGAAATTAGCAATCACACAAAAAGATAGCAGCCGACAAAAATATGCATAAGCAAATAAAGGAAGTTCTTAGTCGAAGTATAAAACAGTTAAATACGACCGAAGGGGACAGTGTTGAATTAGCTTAGTAGTTAGAGCAGAGCCCCTGAAAGGATAAGGTCGTGGGTTCAATCCCTAGATACAACCAAATTTCTGTTTCAAATTATCGTTTAAAAATAGCTTATATTGTCTTCAATGATAAAATAATATTATCAACCTTTTCAAAATTTTATTCACGTTCATTCTCTTTGCTTGAAATGATAAAACGAAACCCATCGATAATGCAGATCTAGACTTTTGTCAGAAATATGATTAAGAATGACAAAACAAGAGAAGATCTTTCAAAAAAAAATCTTACAAATGATGCGTTGAACTTACTTTACCGCGTGCGTGTTGCGTCAACCAATTATAAATATTTTGTTTTTAAGTGACTAAGAGCTGAGCTATCTTGGATTGAAGTTATTTTACCATAGTACCTAACTATCTACCTACATTAGACTAATCTTCACTTATTTATTGAAATGTTTTTAATGGAAGGCGATGTTTCTCGGGAGGTGATGCAACCACACGTAAGTCCACAGCGCAGAACAATACCGTTTATTTGGCAACGGAACATACAGAACATATTATTCAGTTGTGGCAACATCCGATAGCAAATGAAGACTCACCCTTCTTCAACCAACATACGGCGTGTAATTACCGCAGAGGTATCATTACACTTATGCTGAGGAGGAGGATTTGTGTACATATATGTTTCAGTCAAGTCAGGACAATTATTTCAATTAATTTCTTACATTATTGTGGGCGAAGGTTTTTGTAGTTGAGTCTGGACAATTATTTTAATTGACTTCTTATGGAATAATTATTTGTTACTGCGTATTCCGGAAATCGCTTTAAGAAAGGGAGAAAACATTTAGAATGCGACACATGTTGTATGTGTCTCCTGCCGGCTGCGCCAATGCTGTGACCGTTAAATGAAAGGCACTGCAAGGTAGTGTAACAAGCTAAATTTGCTCGTGCATATTATGTTAGGCACAAGCAAAGAGCAGTATTTGAAATTACAAAAGATCTTAAGATATCCCTAGCAGGTGAAACAAATTCGTTCATTAAACAAGCATTATAAAAGCTTGATGGCAAGTAATTTTTTTTCTTCTAAATTTGAATTTAACATATATTAACCCAGCGTAAGTGATGTAGGGTACGATAAACCCCATTTTTTGCAAATATCTCTGAAACAATAACAATTAATGAATATTATTTCTTAAAATTATCGCAGACCCCGTGATAAATCGTAGATTATTTGAATTATTGACATGAGTTCAAATTTTTAAAATGACAAATTGAAGTTTTTAAAAAATTTATAATATTATAGCTAGCTATTTATCGTTTTGTTTGAATTCTTGAAACAATCATTTCCATTTTGAAAATGACACTCAAATTCGAAACAAACCCGAGTTCATTGAACCAATGTTACAATCACAGGCTGACATCCTAAATTAGTATGGATGAGAATTACGAAAAGTTATTAAATTTATTTAAATGGTGGGTATTTTAAACCCCACTTCACCAATAAAGTCAGTTTTTTTCACCTCACTAAAGCAGGGTTAAATGAGACATAATGTTCATCACGAGAGCTCAAACGAAATGTAAAGCTATCGAACCATTTGAGCCCGGACGATTTAAGAAATACGTTGCAAAATGCCGACTCTGTGTGTTACGTAAAGTAATTTTTGACGTGTATAATCTCTATTCCGATCCGATATACTGGCCTCAGAAAGAAATATGGCAATAGCAACAATTTCTTGGGTTATTAACTTGACCGTGCGTTGATGTTTTTTCGGTGAAAATATTGTAAACTTTAATTTTATTTGCATTATTTTAACTGAAAACCTTGCAGGGCGGTGCATCGCATTGTGTAATATTTGAAATCGGGCCGCTAACAATAACACTCCATATGTAGATGGCATAAGGTTTAATTCCTCACCACCACACCAACCGCCTGTTTTGATTTTTGCAAGAAAAAACAACGCCAAAAATATTATTTTATATTTTCAGGCATAAATATTTAAATTTCTTAAGAACTTAATTTGTCTCATGATACAATAAAACCACAAAAAGGTTCGTAAGTAGGAGATTTTGAACTTTTAAGCAGTTTTTAGGTGTATTATACTTTATTTTTTTCTGGGCTTATAAAAAGACTTAAAAAACTAAGTGCTGGATTATTTCAAACAACAACATGCGATACACTTGCAGTATTTAATTAAAGCATCTGAAATATTTCTAAGCGATCAAATTTTCAAACCAGAAAACGTAATTTTTTTTTCAAAATTAATAAAATACTTAGACAAAAACCACTAAGCCACTAAAATATCACTTTTATTGTTTACAAAACCAACATGTTTCGTGAGCTATGCTCACTTCTTCAGGGTATACTAACTAATTATAATAGACAAAATAATTACAAATAATAGACATAGTCAATCGAAAGGTGAGTGAATGGGTAGAGAGAAGAGGGTCAATAGGGAACAATTTACAAAGGGAACAAGTTTAATATTGGGTCATTTAAAAACAATTTTTGGTTATTAATAATATTCAAATTCGTGAATGCGAATTCGTAAATACACTAAATTCAACAAGTCTGAAGTTTTTTGTTTTTTTATTTGATTTCAAGCCCAAACTCGGCTTTTAAATTGCCTAAATTGTTTGTATTTTTATGTAATTGTTAGTCGCTCTTTAAATTGATAATTAAAATAATTTGCCCTCAGGAAACATAAAGTAAAAAGTAATTACGTGATAGTAAAAGTAGTGAAGTGGCAAGTTGCGCTAAAGCCAACGGTCCACAGTTCAATGCACGGAAAAGGTAATTAATGAGCCGAGTTGAAGACATTCTAATCCAGTGACAATCAACCTTTTTAGCCGGAGGGTTAATTTATTCATTTTCAATTTATTCGCGGGCCGCAATGAGTAGGATACGTACAGCTTGAGATGGTCAATTTGGTAGTCAGTGGGGTCGCCAACCTAGTGTAATTTTAAAAATTACAGTGTGAAATATAAAGCGCTGCAGACAAAAATTTCATATATCCAAGGCCAAACCAATAAATAATAATTGATTCAATTTTTTATAAAAAAAACTCTCTTTTGTAACTTTTGAAGGTTATTCCCATCAACGTAATATATTATAAAAGAATAAAATAACAATAATAATCCAAATGAAAATATAAAAGAGAGGAAGACACAGAAAAACAGAACTTTGCCATTGCCCCCTAATGTCAAACTCATATTTCACATTCGAAATTGGTAAACGCACGTCCCGGAAAGATGAGAGGTTCTGCGTTTGAGTCCCAGTTACGACCATTATCTTTTTCTGTTTTGCTGTTTTCTTGTTCTCTTTCATGTTT
This sequence comes from Glyphotaelius pellucidus, assembly GCA_936435175.1. Taxonomy (NCBI): domain Eukaryota; kingdom Metazoa; phylum Arthropoda; class Insecta; order Trichoptera; family Limnephilidae; genus Glyphotaelius; species Glyphotaelius pellucidus. The sequence goes on from OW386544.1 coordinate 30,653,258, forward strand.
TCATTTAGATTATTATTTTTCTTCAATGATATGTAAATAATGGATTGTTTATTTTGTTGAACTGAAAATTTCTTTAGCAGCGTTATGATTTGAAACTTGATGAAACGAAAAAGCGACACTAACAAGAGACAAATACATACAGATAGGATATAGCCTACGAGAGAACGAGAGAACTAGATAGAATAATTGGTGTCCTCTTTGTGCGGTGCTTTGTAGCCTTCCAAATCTTGTCTACTTTAGTTTTCTGAAGGTTTCACTTCTACCGCGTGTGATCTGCACTTGTTTCTTGTTTCTTTATTTAAATGTTACTGTATAAATTATAGAACGTGTGGATTTGCACTATCCTCCCCACATCCTGGAATAAAACATTATTTTATTATTTTTATAAATATGTCAATTTTTGTCATTCTTAAATATTAAAGAACCCACAAAAATACTTGGTCAAACCAACAAACGTGGTTGATTTTTATCATTCGGAAAGTTAAACCAATTTTTGTCAAGTCAAGTTTTGATATTTTATGAAACGGAATCCTTTAAAATACTTCAAATGTAGATCTCAAAAAAGCGCTGCGCTGCGATTATATTTTTTTTTCTACAAATAAGATCGAACCATGAAATTCCGCCTTTCAAAGAATATTCTTGCGTATTATGTAAGAAAAGGCTTATTATTTTGAGTGGCTGATCCAAAACTGCAAAGAAAGACTTAGGTTTTCCGCTAAATTCTTGCGCAAAACAGACCAGGAACAGTTTAAAATTTTGTACCGCAGTATTTTATCTAATCAATGGGCCGCACAAAAAGGACTCACGGACCGCGGGTTGCTCATCACTGATTTAAACTGTTGTTGTTGTTGAATTTGTTTTGGGTCAGTTGTTCCGCCGATCCGTCATATCCGTCGATACTCAAACATTTAAAATATTTATACTTGGATTTATTATTGTTAATTAATATCACACCGTACGGATCCTTATCTTCATCAATGATGGTGATGATATATTTATTTGCACGGTGGACTATTTCCTTCAGTTTGTAAGACTCTCTTCGTGAAGACACTTATGGTACTTTTAATTGATTTAATATTGATTTTTATTTAGCTATTCTCTTCTTTATAGTGACTCAATGACCGGTGGAGTCATCAAGAATCTCGCTAGGAAATGTCGTTGAAATGAGTTTTATGATGGACACCTTTCTCATTTGGATTGTTTATGCCTTAGTATTTCATACTGGACGGACTGGCGAATTGCATAATTATTACGATTGTGAACTTTGAAAAATGAAATGTGAACTGTGAAATATTAAGTATCTACCATGTATTCCGTTTAATTTTGCAGTTATCATCATCATCATCACACTGTACATGACACAAGTCCGAAGCATTCTTCAATATAATTCCTCTCTCTGGTCGCCTTTATACATTATAAATTCACACAAAATTGAAAGAGTACCTACAGCGTAGATTTTTAAGGCATATAAATTACAAATTACACATTCCAATAGAAAATTTAAATTATAATTATTTAATGCAATTACTTAAACTACATGAATTATCACAGCGAGGAAAAATCTGTGATGTTTCAGTATTATTTAAAATCATCATATTTGGTCAGCCTAGTGAATATGATAAATTATCAAGAACCCAATAATTACAACACTAGACTCCATGCTCCACTTAAAACAGTTGCTTTTGCACTAATTTTATGTTCAACTCTTCTTGTCCTCAAAGATTACATCGTGTGGGGACTTTAAAAAACGTATGTGTGTATGCAGATATTATGCAGCAATCCTTAAATATCAAATTGTTAACAGTAACAAATTCACTAAACACTGCTCTGTAACCACTTTAATATGTAATTGTTGTGTACCTTTTTTTTGGTACTGTATACTTGTTATGTTGCTCCTGTACGACTTACCAATGTCACTTGTAAAAGCCATCAAGGCGTAAATAAATAAATAAATCTTTAAATATCATTACTGAAACCATTGCAAATTACAAAAAAAGTTATTTTACATAGATTTTCACCGATATTTATCCATTGTAAATGAAAAACTAAAAAAAAGCAACATTAAAAAAATCTTACAAGATTCTTACTCAAAGTCGATTGCTTTAATAATTAAGATCTCTCAACCTCAAAAAGTTTAGGAATTCTTATCTCGTAAATAGTTGGTTTTGAATGCAATCATTTTTCTCCTTTTTTGCTCACTTATGGTTCTTTCACCCATTCAATACAGTAATGAAAAACCAATCTATTCACAAGCCTGATTTTATGTTTTCTTTGAGATTGAAATTGTGCAAATTTAACACTCCATGATACCATCAAAGAGAGTTGCAGATTTGTCGATAGCTATTATAGGTTATATTTATTACCTTGGCAACATAGATAATAACAAACCGTTCATTTTTCGTCACGGACATTTAACACAACGGACAATGTTCTGGCCCAGTCCACCAGACAATTTAAAAAAAAATAGTTGATGGATTGCAGTTATTCTTTTTATAGCATATCCATGTCTATAAACTGCGTTTTAAATAAAATACGCATTATTTACCAAACTTTCCCATTAAAAACATAATTTATCAATACGGAAATGTAGACAAATTAAAAAATATATATAATAATGACAAATTTATTTTTATTGTATAGTATAGATAAAATATTTATTTTTAAATTTTAATTTTTCGATGCTCGCCAAAGCACCCGTGACGTCAGAAGGTGCCTTGTGCCTTCACCAGTAACTTATTTTATGTCAACACGGTGAGCACTAAACTGAGACGGACTCGGACGGTTACAAAAATGTAATACCACGCTTTGTATTGTATCTATAAACACTTCCAAATTATTGTAACAAAGATGTTCCAAAATATTTCAAGTAAAATTAGAAACATGTGTAAAAGTTCGTGAATTATTTTTAAATGAAGTGATAATAACCTTAAAAATACGTCTGTATAGTTAAATACATGTTAATTTCTTATAAAGTTAGATTTCTTCAATTTAAAAGAAAAAAAAAATCGGTAAGCGATAAAACAATCCTTAAAAAAAACTCTATTTTTGAAATCAGATAATTTATATTTTTAATTACAAATATTAATTTATATATGAAAATCTGATATTTACTACCATTTGTTTTCAAAACCAGTAATTTCATTTTGGTATAAATTCAAAACCAGCGAATCTATTAGGTTCACAAATACCTGTTAACGAAACTTTACATTTTTCATAGACGACTGCGGAGTGACGCTAGAAACAGTCAATGCGATGATGCCAACCTAACGAGGAGTTTTTAAGTGATGTTGTTGTGTTCATTTTTAAATAACGATTTATAAATTCTACTTATTACATACAATCTACTGTAATTAATCTTATATATTCAGAATCAGCGTTTGTTGACCTGTGTGAACACACATTCTGTAAGCTATAGTATTTTTCCCTCAAGTATCTTAGAAATAATTGATGTATTATTTGTGGAATTAATAAGGTAGGATGTAAAATGGATTATAAAGTGGTATTTAACTATTTCAAAGTTGATTGCTGACATGTTATAAACAAATTAATGTAAAAGTTATCACACTAACGTTTAGTGTGTCCAGAAAGCGTATCTAATGACTCGAAAAGCCGTGTAAAAACTTAGAAATTCTCAAGACACGATTTGTATTATGGCCAAGAAAAGTAATAGGCTCTGGGTTTTGTTTTATTATATAATTGATTTTAACGGCGTAATGTTGAATCTGTTACGGTAGAAAACAGTAAGTACTTAATTGAGATGTTATTTTGTTCGCTTTGTCGTAAATATAGAAACAGAAATTAAAAATAACACAACATTATAATAAAACAAATGTGAAACTTATTTCAAGTTTAATTTATTTGACCGTAACCGATTTCAGCTTGTTAAAGCCATCTTCAGACTGGTACAAACTATTGTTAACCTAAGGTTTATATGCAAAGCATATGGTGGAGGAGGAGAGGGGTGAACAACGAGGATTTTATTCAATTATATTGGTTTTATTACATTTGTTACTAAGTCGTCTTTGACTGTCGAATTTCTATTTATTTTGATTATTTCCAGTAGGCTTAAAACTACCTGTGACTTGTAGTTTACTTCAATATTGTTCGGGGAATACCTTACAAGTAATATATATTAATTAGCCAATTTTATTGTTGAAAAATCGTTCTGATGGTATGGATTTTTTGATTGATGTATTGATTTTTGAAGGCACATGTTTTACATTGGAGTAGAAATAAGTTTCACATTAATTTTATTATAACGGAATTCTACCATGAATTTTCAGTTTAAAAAATAGAAATACAACACGATATATATACTCGTCAACTAACTTTCTTACATTAACTTACTTACTCGGAAACGATTTAAACATTTAGGGAGGTTCTCAAACACATTCTTTATAATATTGTTTTTGAAAATAGACCGGATCTGACTATAATGAAGTAATTATTCGACCATAGTCGACGATTGAAATTGCTAAAAACTGTTCGAGTGAAATTTCAACAACGGTGAATACAATACCTAATAATAACATACGTACCTTTCATATTATAACTTATTTACGACTATATATGGGCATGAACCTATTATGATGGTTGGGAGAAATCAAGTTAGATGTAACATATGTATATTTATATATTAAAAAAAAATAAAAAAATGTCTAAAATATCAAGTGATAATATTTACCAATACAAGAAGACGATTTTTTTTTACTTAAGACTCTGTTAAGTATTTTTTGTTGTCTAAGACGACGAAAACATTGTTGAAATGAGTTCACTGCACGTCGATCCCATTCCGAGGTTAGTGCCCTATTGTTAGAGAGGTACGGGTATTAATGGTTAAGACTATCTTGGAATGCTCGTGGTAGTTATTTTTCATCGTTAAAAGTAGAATAGCGTGATAATTAACTGCCTGCAAATATGTCATAATCTATCGCGTCTTAACGGTGAATATTTCGCTGTAGCTTATTATCTGCCACGACAGAACGAGCAGAGTAGAATCCAGAGCGAGTCCGCCTACATGCTCAAAGGATGGAAAGTCAATACCAACAAGGTACATAATATACTCACAACTGGGATAATAAATACTAGATTAGCTCTTTACTGAAAAAACATGGATTGATAAGAACATACGAAGCTTACATAAAAACTTTAACGACAACTTAGCTTTAACATTACGGTTGGCAGATTTTGAATTATATTACCACGTTGTGTTGAACATTATATATATATACACACGTATTTCTGTAATTTGTGGATGCTTCGAACGCGCTTGGGGGGATTTAATCTCAAAACGGTGACGTAAAAAGTTGACAATTGTTTGAAATATGGGTAGCCATTAGACAAAGAAAGAAACAGAAAAGATTTAATATTTTACGCAATACTCTTTTTTCGTCCAGTTTATACATAGGCCGTCTTTTCATATGGATTCGGAATGAAAAAGGACGTGTTCGATTTTGGTACTACCGATTTTCATACAGTTGATGGCGGACATTTTTGACATCTGTCGTAATATTGTTTTACGTAACTATATTGTGTTGAAATGTTTATTTTGTTTTACGTTTAAAAACTTGATAAAAACCCCGTAACACGTGTTTATTACTAATTGTGAACGTTGTTATGTTCGTTATTGTGAATCTCGCGGGGACTGTTGATGATCGGTTGACAACGGTAAAGGCAAATGACAAATGCTTTTTGGTCATTTGACAAAATTTTTCATGTCTTAGTACCATCCCAAAATATTATTAGTTTCTTCTCTAATAACAACAATCCATTTGGGAGGCGGGTATTGGTACCGTCGCCCCGGGAACCATTTATTCGACAACCAACACCCCTGCCATAGGTCATCATGCACACACTGCCTTGCACGGCAGCGGAAGAATGGATTCATACGTCGGTCACACCGACCCTCAGATTCCTACCAACTCCTCACACCGTTTTTCTTATCAGAACTTCCTCTATATCCTCTTCCTAAAAAGACCTTTACAGAGCATCCCCAAAGAAGACATAGGCCTCGAGGAAAATTGTTTTCCTCAGAGCCTCATTATATGGTGCTAATGTAAGAAAAACTGTCTGCATGAAATGATAGGTATGAAAATGATGATCGTGTAAAGCTAATTATTTTCATATACATCCCGATATAATTTCCATGTAAGGATCGGTTTAAAAAAATCATCAATCGTTACCGGATTATTATTTATTATCGTTAAAAGTATAAACAGGTTCGTTTTTTCAATCAATTTTACATAATTCACTAGCTTGACTACGCAAGCACTGGTATTAAATCTGGATATACGCGTTCGAAAGATCAACCAACAATGACGTCCGCAATTTAAATCTGCAATAATATTCAATGTAGATTAATCCAGTTCAGATTGGCATTGAAAATTACAATTAGAACAACTTAACGGTAGCGCTGCGGGTACAAATATCTAATAAAATTGTACTGCGAAGTTATATTCTGCAAGTAAACCAACAAACACGGCAATTCTCATTCATTTCAGGATGTAGACTTCTTTGCTTTATAACACGAGAAGACTCAAGAGAATTTTATGTTGTTTGCCACGTAGATAGTTCAATTATAATCCGTTTTAGAAGGGAAGGAACTTTCAGATTCGCCATTCAAAATCGAAACATTAATAGATTACCAGTCTGAATAACCAAATATTTCCCTATATTACGCTTCTATTTTCCTATATCCTGTCTTCTTACATCCTTCCACAAAAATAAGGGTAAAATTATCCCACTAACTCCTGACAGATGAACTCTGATATGGAGTAACAAAAAACCTATTCGTTTAGAACAACTATAGTGCGTACGAATATTACATAGTTAAAATGTGTGTTCACCAGATGTCGTTAGTATAGCTTTGAGGTGTCTCAACAGATGTCAGCAAAGTTTTATTATATTAAAGATTATAAAACTGTGACCCGTTCGCGTCTAATACCGATGTTGATGAGAACGGTCGTTTCGAATTCGTTATTGAGATCAACAATTCGGCTGTGGAAAGATTTGCCGGCCTCTGTGTTTCCTCCCTCCTACATTACGGGTAAGCTCAAGATCTTTGTTCACTCCTTCCTCTCCTCAAAAAGACCCTCAACACAGCATTCCCACGGACGACACAAGCCTCGAAGGAAATTATTTTCTTTACTGCCTCTTATGTGGAGATAAAGTAAAAAAAAATAAAAAAAATCGAGTGCGGCTTACACGCGGTAGAAGCGAAACTTTAACAAAACAATCTCAACCAATGCTTGAAAAGCGAGGTCATAATCAAAGCGACCAATAAGCGCAGACCTCGCGTAATTTTCGTTTCATATCCCAACCAATAGAATCCTTTAGAAGTGACATCATTTTCAAAGCGGCCGATGAGCGCAGTTGATGCGTCGCAGGTGCACTAATCGTCATTTCCGTTTCATCCGAAATCCAAATCACAGCCGTGCTATAGAATTTTCACTTCAAAAAATATTGCAGATGCCATACTGGCTCGAGCAAGTTGAAACTGTTTTGCAGTGTTCTTATAGTAATAAAAAAATTAAGTGCCCTAAATTTTATTTTTCAAATAAATTTAATATTTATTTTGATAGTATCTAACTAATGGTACAATGTTGTTTCATTCTTCTAAAAAATTTCCTCTTATAACAAAGCGATATAAAAAAGTGACCCACTTTCCTCTGGTGACAAGAATTGCACCTTAATGTGAAACGTTCTCGTATGTAACGAACATTATTACGGTATTTAAATAATGGGCACTTGAATGGTATGTCTTCTAAACGTGATTCGCTGTCTCATTGCAGGCTGCACTGCAACGTCTCTCTCAACTCGAGTTCCCCTCGTGAATCACGAAGGATTCTGCCTGCGATTCCTTCTTTTTGGTGAACGTGATTGCAAAATATCCATTTATTTATAACTGCATAACTGTAACTCAGTTCAAAAGCGAAACAATTCAAAGAGCATGGTTGATTGTAATTCCTATCTTTAAAAATGGCCAAATATCATATTTTTTATATCAACTACATATCGATACCGCATTTCAAAAGTGTATCAATTCAAATTTTTTACTTGCTTGTAATTCTTATTTATAATAAGTACACATTGATCATCAGATCAAAGGTAAAATAAATAAAACATAATATTGCAATCTATTTTTAAGAAAATGAAGATATGTGGGTGGTTCTTAGTCGAAGTATGATACAGTTAAAAATGACCGATTCGAATATCGACATCTCGGCAAAGTGGTTAGCGCATTTGTCCGGAAAGCGAAAGGTCCTGGGTTCGAGTCCCAGAGGTGCAACTATCATTTTCTGATTTTTCTGTTTCCAGATTTTCGATTGAGTTTCGCTAATATTGTCTTCATTTAATTAAATAAAAAATAAGAGTTGAGATTATTATGAAATAAGATTTTGGGTAGGTTTATTTTTTTACAGTAGGTTTATCTAATTTTTGTAAAATAATGAAACTCTACGATTTTATTTATTCAATAATTGTTTGAAACATTTACAGAGTGTTAACAATTATTAAAATAATAGAATTGCCGTTGGGATGTACATAGAAATTATCACTTTTAGAAATGTTTACAGCACGAGTAATCAATGTTTAGTTGATACTAGACGGAAATGCTTGCAGTAATAACAGAAATAATGATAATCAAAATGAAATTTAAAACATAGTAGTGTCATATAATACATAACCTGCAGAGAAAGAGAAAAAGAAAGAAAGAAAGGGTATGACAATAAAGCAACTACATAACTGTTCTCCACGAAGTATCATGGTAGGAGTTTGTCCAGCGCTGGACCGCGAGGAGTGGAGGAGGCTTGTCTACCAGGGAAATTGGAGTAGAAGTCATGATCCTCAGCAATGCGAAACTGACTAGAGAAGAAGATAATTAAAAATAATAATTACCACTGCCATTCTAAAACTACACTTATTACATTTTGGAAATGGTAAATTTCGGTTTTCTAAGCATTTTCTTTAACTTAACTCAAAACTGTAAAATTTTGAGTTGTTACTCTTTGGAACTAAGTTATCGTTAGTGTTACCATTTATAATTCCGGACGAGATATTTTGCATACAGAGCTTTGAAAAAAAACTAAACATTCTCAAAAATATTATATTTGTATCTGCAAATGATCAGCTGTCTTGCGTTTTTATTCCCGTATGTATAGACATTATAATTCATTAGATTCGGAGCAAATTTATGGTCTTACTTTTAATTCCAAATGTAAACTACCTTTTTTTTAACATTTGGACGATATCCGCAACGTATGTTAATTTATTGAAGATTTACGTGTATTATACACAATTTGGAATACTAAATTTTGTTTTGTGAATCATCTATTTTAAAAACGTGGTCTAGAATGTGAGTTTATTTATTATCCTTATATTTATTATCTCGAACTTGTTTGTTTCTCAAGCTTTATGTCAAGATTGGGTCAAAAAACTGGTCACTGCTGGTATTCTTAATGGATTTTTTCCAGAAATTCATTTTACTTCACTAACAATATTAATGACTCTTAAACTCACAAAATGTTAAACAGAAAAGGCAGACAAAGATTCAGTCATATCTAGAAAATGAACCCCGCACCTCTTCCTTGCCCACTGAGCTGATACGACCACATCAACTTAATTGCGTCATTTTTATACTTCGACTACGAGCTATCAATACATTCTTCATTTTCTTGACGCATATTTTTTTTATTGGCTGCATCTTTATGTATGATTACAAGATTCTACCCGAACTAAATGCAATCTAGGTAGCGTCTTGGATAAATGTAATTTTTATTTTAATGTGCGACATCTATTGACTTTTCTACAAGTCTAGGCTGAATATTTTTTATTTTTGGTGATATACAAAACGGTATATCGCCCAACGCTCACTTACGGCCACCAGAGTCAAAGCTGCCGAAATGAGGTACTTGAGAGGAGTGGCAGGGGTTACGAAATTTATTTATTTATTTGTATGTAAGTTGTACATTTTATTTATAACAATTACAGGCAATATAGCCTAAGACGTTATAATTGTACCATTTATGCAGTATATATGCAATGCCAAAAATCTTACAAATGCGCTACAGGACACAAAAAATAAATCTATTTTTTTATCCACCGCATTCAAAAAGCACGTAGCTCTCGCCAGGGGTGAGTTCATAAATAAATTAGTGCGGCTTGCTCTACTATATAGGAGGTTGTGATGACGTCCTCGAGAGTGAGACTCTGGTACAAAAAAATTTAATTGGGCCAGTATCTCATTATTAGATAAGTGACCGTTCATTAATTGAAAAAAATATTTAAGCAAAGCAATACCTCTACGTGTCTCTAGGGAGTGGTAATTGGTCATGCCTAATATATAAATGGATGGGTAAAGGCAAGGGTATCGTCCATAGAGCCGCGAGAATAAAAACCTTAAATGGGATCATATAAGAAACTCGACGATCCGAGACGATCTAAAAATTGAACCACTGCTACTCTTCGTAGAAAAATCGCAACTGAGGTGGCTTGGGCATCTACTAAGAATGCCTGATGATCGAATTCCGAGGGAGATACTAAGTGCTATTCAAGAGGGTAGACGTCCGGTGGGCCGCCCCAGACACAGCTGGGCGAGGTAACTCCAGAAGCTGTGTGAGGAAAGGATGGGACTGCCATGGACGGAGGCCGAACAGTCAGCTCAAGACAGGGACGTATGGCGGAGCCTTGTCGATGCAATGGGTCCCCAACCCGAATAGGATAAGGGGATGAAGTTGATGATGATAATGGTGATAAATTATTGAAGACAATATTTTAAGACTTTCAAACGAAATTTCCACTACAAATAAAACATAGCATTGGATTATGTACCAACCTAAGCTGAGGAGATAATGTAAATTTAATTTAAAAAAATATAATACCACGCAAGAATCCCAAATGGCCCGGAGCCAGGGAACAATGGAATTACCCTTTGGGTTCTGTTTTAAATTTTTTTGCTCATTTTTGAAACTGCGATCCTTGGATCCAAAACTAAAAAGCTTTCCGCTTTGCCACGAAAAGTCCGTATCGTTAAAGCTCCGTAATTCTTTTGAATATCTTTCTTTCTTGTTGGTATAAATTATGGAATCAATATTGTTTATGGAAGCGTAACCGCTGATCTCTGCATCTTGAATAGCAACTCATTTCTTATCGGACTCCTAGATCCGATGGTGCATTTTTTATCCGCCATTTCAATGCAACGGAGCCAGCCGAACGAATCTTTTGAAACACTTTGCTCCACAATATGCTTAATTCATTAGGCTTTTTGAAAGGGAATTAGAAACCTCGGTATCTTCTGTGAACACCATTCTCTTGGCAGAATACAATGCTTATTGTTACCTCTTCTGAATAAATGAATTGAAATGCGATAGTTTGCACTAATCTATAGAAAAGCATGCTTTGTTTTATTGCCAATACTGCAATAAATTATTATTAATATCCATATTGTTACCTTTTCAATCAAATATAAGATTCATTGTTATTTATTGTCTGTAGAAAATAAATTATCATCATGACAGAAGTAAGTTGAATTTCATTGATTTTAAATAAAAAAAATTTTTGCGCTCTTAAAATTAATTGAATTGTGTATATTTTCTATTTTTATAAAAAAATCAGTATTGCTGATTTTTTTTAATGTATCTATTTAAATTTCACTTTTATATTGATATAATGAATTTCGTGGAATCTTGGACGTGCAAATTGTTCCATTTTCCGAAATCCGATCAGCTGAAACTCGGTGCGTATACTCGTTGTCAATGACAATGCATTCTATAAAATTTTGGTGGCAATCACTCACAAAAACACGGACATATTTGCATTTTTATGAAATTAAATCACTTCACGTACGAAATAAATGTCGGTTTTAAGAATCGGAATTTAGCAAGGTCGGTAGAGTGGTTGATTACGATCACAGGGAAGGAAGGTTTACGAGTGAAAATCTTCCTATTTCCAAAACCCACTTCCAGACATCCAATCGAGCTAGATCTCGGCAGATAGACTCGTTGTCGTTGACAATGCATTCTATTGCTATGGCGCACACACGCATTTCTCTAAAATTGCCTACCAGTTGATGGCCCCAAAGAGATGCTAGAGAGAGCTACCTAAGAGATGGCCCCAAAATTGAAAATAATGTATCTATTATTAAAAAAAAAATTCCTTCATTCGAAAGTTTTTATTTGTAACATGTTTTATTTATTTCTTAAAGCCTCAATCAATTCGATAACCACACCACGGGTATGTGCCTAGCATGGTGGTCAAAACATCCTAAAATTCATGTAACAAACAATTCAATGAATAAAGAAAACTTTAAAAAAAATGGCAAAGATTTTTGAATTTATTTTTTCCAAACTTCTTGCTTGATGGGTGGTTTTAGATATTTTAGCTTAAGAAGATATTTATCTTTTAAATGGTGCTATAGACCTAGTAGAATACAAGTAGGCACATTAAAGGAATCCTATATTAAAAAATACATCTGCGATACAGGTTAACGTCTGCCAACAGAAATCTTATTTATGACCCAGTTGGGATGTTTTTTATGGCGCTATTTAATGAATGCTTTGGATTCAAAAATAAATATCTCTGTGAGAATTCGATTTGGTTCTCAAGTTAAACGAAGACCTTGGCTTCTATTAAGTAAAAGGAGGTTTGGCTTGTTGTCCTATTTCGTGATGACATTGAAATGATGTTTGTTATTTTTTTGTCAATTAGACTAGTTGAATTTAAGGTTGACACTGTGTTTAATTTAGTCAATGCATAAGGATTTGTGAATCTTTACAATTCTTAATGGTACTAACACAGTTACCTACGTTCGTAAGTCTTATTTGGCTTGCACAAATGTACGTTGTTTTTATAACTAACGACTCCTCTAAACAATAACTTACATCTACTTTACATAAAATAGGATCTTATTAATTTTTTTTAAGAACATTGTACCAATAAATCTAAAAAAACATGAAATAGAACAAGACACATAAAAATAAAAAAGTAACTGACGAACCCAGGATCTCTCGTCACGTTAACAAAATTGGCCATTGGGACTTATTTTTTTTCAATCTCGTATTTTAAATTTAGAATTAACAGTATTTTTGTTTTTTTTTTTATTATTTTTTTTCCTGTTTAGATTCTGGTTTCTCTCCTCTGTAAATATATAAATATGGGACTTGTGGGTAAATATATAAATATCCTCCCCACATCCTTTTTGTATTTTTTTCGACTTTATTTCTGGGTTAAATCTTCCCCACAGGAAAAACTAAGCCCTTCCACACACTTTTCCACAAATGATCATCTAGTCAATCCACGCTATGCAAGTGTATTATATAAGTAAAATAAATACAAAACAATACATGAACAACATGTCAATCTACCAGAGACCAAATGGGAAAATAATTCACCGACTCCAAATATTTTCATATCAGAGGGTTCGGCTCGGTAGAACTCCTACTGGACCGATAAATCGTACTGATCCCTCAATATAAATATTTAAAAAATCTTTCGTAATCCTACTTGTATTTAAAATGGTGCTATAAGATAAAGAATTATTTTTATTATTCTAAACTAATTTTCACCATATTTTGGGCAGCTATCTTTTTGATGATTACAAAGTTCTCTAAAAATTTCATTTGTAACCTAGATTACCATAATTTACGATAGTTTACCATAGTTTACCATAGTTTACCATAGTTTACCATAGTTTACCATGGTTTAACATAGTTTACCATAGTTTATCATAGTTTACCATAGTTTACCATAGTTTACCATAGTTTACAATAGTTTATGCATGGTTTACCACAATTCACCATACAAAATGGTCGTTTATCAGGTGCGTAAACTTTAAAACAAATTTATTAGTAAGGGGGGTAGTTAATAATATACCTATCAATTATTGATGAGAAACATCGTTAGTTATCTAACACCTTTAAATTCTGTATTTATTTTTATTTCTGAGAAAACAAAACATTTTTTTTACATGAACTCCACACAGGAGGCCCTGAAGAAAATAATAACATACGTCATTATCATTAATTAATTCATCATAGTTCTTAAATCATTGACGCACGTGAAGTGCAAAACACTAAATTGTGATATAAAAATAAATTATTACTATTATTGATCACCATTTGTTGATCATTTTTAGCAACAGAATTTGCAAAAAATGTTTAAACCACAGTGTTGTTATTAATAATATAAACAATGATTCCAAACATCTCACGTATCTTTTATAATTCTAAATTTGAATTAAATCATAGGACGAAATCAATTTTCCAGTTTTTTTTTCTTCTATCTTTTATTGAATTTTTTGTTCAAATAAAGTCATTACTGTCCATTGCTTACATAACACAGCTCTACAATATGAGGACGTACCGGAAAAATTTTAACTAGAGATTCATGAGCACATTTGGAATAAAAAATGTTGAAGTATTTTTGATTTTAATTGAAACAATTTTTTCTAAGACACGTCGCTATTCAACTCACTGAAAAACTTTGTAACAGATCACGTAATATGCAATCAGCTCATTTTACGGTGCTGCTGGAAGGAAGACGGAGTTCGTGTCACGTGGTTTTAAATTAAAAAAAAATTAACGTTACATAGATTATTTACTTCAAATACGCTCAGGAATGGCTGGTACAGCCTTGATACAGCCTGGTTAGGTGTATATGTTATGTACTACTATACATTTCATTTTTCTTGTTAGTGACGTTATAAATGGAATAATAGTAGTTAATCGCTTTTGACATAATTATTTATAAAAGATGCCGACGAAGTTTCATTGCAACCTTGTCAACCTTGTAAAGCAGAGTTTTGTAACAATCAACTTTTTTGTATTTTCCAGTCGATCGATGACCACCAAGACTCCAATTCCGAGGAGTCCTCCGAGTCCGAGTCATCCTCCGACTCCAGCTCCTCCAGTGAGTCCGGCGACAATGATGGTGACAGCGACGGGTCGGACGAGTCGGGCGAGATGGGTCGCATTCCCATCCGCATCACCCTGCCGCTGCAGCTGGACTTTGACGATCTGGCCGGAGCTTTGATCGAGAAGAACCAGAGGTACGATATTAGAACTAGAACTAAACCAGCGCAGACCCGCGGAAAATCACGAAACAATTTAATTGTAGAATTTGAGAAGCTGAAAGAAATACGTCACCAGAACAAGGATGATTATTGCCGCAGAATGACCAAGAAAAAATATCCACAAAAATGTGTTAATTTACCTGTAGATACTTTATCGCTTGTCTGAATTCTTGATAGATCAGTTCCAAGTTTGAATGACAATTAAAATAGTTTTCTGTTTTGTTAAAATATTATAGTATAGGTAGGTACTTTATCGCTTGTCTGAATTCTTGATACATCAGTTCCATGTTTGAATACGACAGTTCAAATATTTTTTTGGTAAAATATTATTGTACAGGTAGGTACTTTATCTCTTGTCTGAAATCTTGATAAATCAGTTCCAAGTTTGAATATGACAATTCAAATATTTTTTTGTTAAAATATTATAGTATAGGTAGGTACATTATCGATTGCCCGAATTCTTGATAAATCAGTTCCAAGTTTGAATTTGGCAATTAAATACTTTTTTGTTAATTTATTACATGTCTGACTTCTTGAAGCATCAGCTCCAAGTTTGAATATGACAATTAAAATTTAGGTTCTTAGGTAGGTACTTTATCGCTTGTCTGAATTCTTGATACATCAGTTCCATGTTTGAATATGACAATTCATATATTTTTTGGTTAAAATATTATAGTACAGGTAGGTACTTCATCGCTTGTCTGAATTCTTGATGCATTAGTTCCATGTTTGAATACGACAGTTCAAATATTTTTTTGTTAAAATATTATAGTATAGGTAGGTATTTTATCGCTTGTCTGAATTCTAGATACATCAGTTCCAAGTTTGAATATGACAATTCAATACTTTTCTGTTAAAATATTTTGTCTGAAATCTTGATGCATCAGTTCCAAGTTTGAGTATGACAATTAAAACAATTTTCTGTTAAAATATTACAATATAGGTAGGTATTTTAACGCTAAATTCTCCACACCATCAGATCAAATTTCGAAAATTGCACTTAATTTCAAAGCATATCCAAATTCCAAAGTTAAAAAAATTAGAATAA
Source organism: Glyphotaelius pellucidus (assembly GCA_936435175.1). Classification (NCBI taxonomy): domain Eukaryota; kingdom Metazoa; phylum Arthropoda; class Insecta; order Trichoptera; family Limnephilidae; genus Glyphotaelius; species Glyphotaelius pellucidus. Next base: position 30,669,370 of record OW386544.1, read on the forward strand.
CATAGGACAGGCATAAACGAAATTAGTATTTTTGAACGAAGTAATGAAAAACCAATATCAAAAGCGGCTACACGGCCTATTTCTTTACAAAATTAAAATTTTGGATTTAAGGCCAAAATACTCAACCAAATTGAATATAACCATTGTAGTATGGTCCAGATTAAAAATATGTTTATTATAGCAATATTTCTGTATTCTTTTCACAAAGATTCACGATAGCAATACGACCAATTTATATCAGTTTTTCTCAGCTTGCTACTTAACCTGAATCGACTCCATTGCACAATAATTGAACGTTTTCTTAGACTATTATTTGTGTGGAAACCATTTTATCTACCTGTACATTGTCCAAACTTCAACAGAATGTATAAAATAAAGCTCGTATTTCAATTTCATAATAATTCGTTGGTATATCTTTCATAAATAATTCATATTATAATATTGTAATGAAGCAGCGTCTCAAGTCATCAACAGAAAACTTAACTGGTCGTTCAACTTAAGGATTAAATCGCATAATATTATGTAATATCGTCACGGTGTATGATCAAAATTCGTACCCGATTTGCACTAAGATTTAATTTTTAATAATTTTAAGCTCGTTGGCTTTTGGCTGCCTCGCTGACTAACGAGTATCATTGTTTTTGTCATAGAAAACTTACGTATTTGAATTTAAAGCCAAAGTATCCAAACTGAATAATACTTTTTTTGAAATCAAAACGTATAGGAAATATCTAGTACGAATATGGTCTATTTTGTTTGAAATTATGATATATATTATCTTTTAGAAATCACATTTGGTTGATTTTAGAAGCAAATTTCGCATTTTTGAAGGTTAATAATAATTATTAAAAAAATAATCTTGCCCTATCTAATGAGTTAATAGAATGGAAAAATTTTAAGTAACAGAAATATTAATTAATAAATTTTGATAAAAAACGTAAATTTTGTTAAAACTAGCATTATTAGAAATGGTGAATAAACGAAAAGTAATAACATGTTAAAATAGTTCAGCCCTGATTGAAATTTTTTACTTTTGAGAAAATTGGTCGTCGAAATCTAAATGATAATAAAAAAATAATGGTTGTTCTAAAAGGTTAATCTATAAGTTCAGCTTGCCTTTTCAAAGCATACTATCGTCATCTTATGAATAATATTATGTATTGCTGACATTATGATCTTTGTTCTGGGTTTTATAATGGTTTTTATCATTAGAATATCTAAGCAATTTAATAACCCAGACGCAATGATAGCCTTGTTCGATGGAATCGTAAGAAGCATCCTGGAGTACGTTAGTGGTGTATGGACTCTGCACTAAACTAAATACAAAAATATGCTGGAATAAAACCAAAAAAGTTCTCAGATATTTCTACATGTGGACCCACGTAACTTATCCGAGGTTCATGTACCATTTGGAACAACCTGAGGCAACGAATAGATCTTGCCCATACCTAAACCAGACGTTATTAAAATGTTGCAATACTTAGTTTTAATATGGTTTATAACTCTTTTGGTAGCCCATTTCTCTTAGAACGATAAAACGACATACGTTACATGAAAACTTCGGTCTTAGTCGTCACCAGTTCAAGATCACATGGCAGAACAGATGTCTAGCTTATCATGACAAGATAAATGTACTATTAAATGAAATTTCTATAACCATAGACATATTTAATTACTTTTTAAATAACAAAAGATTAATATATAATTTATGCTTCTTGATGTTAATTAATACCTTCCTAAGCTTTTTAGGCTTGTATTTCATTAAAAAGTTTGTTGAATGGTGGTGAGTCGTTTCTATATTTAGTTTAGAGATTTTTATTTGTTCCGTGATTCTATTAGCGTATCTTTGTGGATTTCATGCTTTTAATTGTGAAACTTTTGATTCGTTGAATAACCTTCAAATTTTTTTGTTCGCTTTTAAATTATTGAATATCGTTCGAATTTTAAATTATTAAATATCAATACTGTAAAAATTTAATAAAATCTATTTCAAGAGGGAGAAAGCAGAGGACCAGTAGGAGTTATGGTTATCCGTGTAGTGTAGCGTATGTGATGATGATGTTCATGTATATATCATATGTTGTTCACTCCCAGGTCCCGCATGAACTGTGTCGTGGAGAAGCGCAAGAATGAGGAGCTGGTTGATCACCAGGCGCGTAATCTGCAGCTGCCCTTCGGCCTCAACCTGACCACCGCGCCCCGTCTCCAAAGGGTCACCGGAGAGCGCATGGCCATCTTCTGCGAGAGCGGAGACGACAATAACAGGTATACACTCGCTTATATCTTCATTATTATCTTTCATCTCAAGTTGTAAACTGAACTTCTGTTCGCTATTAAGGTAAAAATTCTTTACAACGAATCGGTTTACATTATAAATACAAAAATTATACATTTGATAAATTGGAGCCTTTCCTACCATATCCGTGGAGTAAAATTAAAAAAAAAAGTTAATTACATTATTAAAAACGGTTCCATGACAGATGATCTGCCGACAATTCGTCTCCCGGCATACTTGTATACAATGTGCAGTCACTTTAGGGAAAATAAGTTTTACCTAATTAGACAAAATATAACTAAGTGACCCCGTACGGATGTGCAGAGAGTCTGTTCGATCGAATAACAAAAGAATAATTTTTCATTCAAATGCATCAAGGAAAAATCTGCTTCTCTAGTTACCGTACGTACCAGCGTACAGGTATAAAAAAATCGGTACGTGTATAAATTCCTTTGATAATCGTACCAAATTGTATTAAGGGTATTTTTGAAATCGAACTGAATATCTTTTACATTTGAAATTGGTAAATAATCCAAAAAATATTATAATTTCATAATTAACAAAATATTATAATTTTAAAGTAAATATTATTTCGGGGGATCAATTGTCGGGTCACCATTAAAAATATAAGCGTGATCTACTAATAAACGTACATTTTCATTGAAAATGTATGAACGCATATAAAAACAGCTTTTAAAAAATAATATTTTATAGCTAAAATTATCTACGACAGTTCCCAATGATATTTTTTTTCTTTCTTATAAAATTACTTACAAAGTAAATGAAAACCACTTTTGCTCTTGAAATCATGACCTCTAGACGCCGTTGGCTAAGTGATTTTTATGTTAATAACATAATTATATATTATATTTAAAAATCGATTATTACAAAATTAATTATTACCTTTATTCGTGGCGATAAAAGGCACACTAAGAATTCATGCATTTTTGGCTTGTGGCTTCCTCTTAAGGCGGCACTCTTGAAACGCACGGCGCTGGAAAAGAAGAAGATGGAGAGATATGTAATTACGAGTGTTGGTCAGAGCGCGCTGATATTTTGAGTTGTAAAATAGCAGCGAAAATTGCGAAAAAGCTTAATAAAACATGACTCGTTTAAAATAGAGCAAAAATCTCGTAGAACGTATCTTAAGTATCATTTAATGAAACATTGTGAATTTTTTCACAAATATATAACTTGTAAAATAAAGGAAATAGACTTGTATAAAATAATTTTCGGAGCATACTTTGCGATTTTTTTCTATCGAAGGAATTTCATATAATTTGCGTTTCGGCGTGGAACGTATCTAGATATTATCTTCAAAAATAACATATATTTTTTTAAGAGCTTAAAAACTTCAAATGTTTAAGGGAGATATGTAAGAAATCGGTCGAAATACGAATAGTAGACCCTTAATGTTTTATTTTTGTTGATTCTTAATGTTCAAGCAGTCGATTTAGGGGTTGTATTAATCCTAAAAATGCAAGAACGATATTATACTATCTAAACGAAATTGTTTGTTTTCGCAGAACGTTCTGCTGTAAAATTTTACGTTTTCACTATTTTATTTAATGAGCAATATTATTTTGAGATAATTTTGAAAATAAATAGATAGACATTTGAAATGAGAACAAATTGTTGTTCTGATATCCTTAGACTTAAGAGTATTCATCATCTGCAGCAAGGCTATGACATTGCCCCCCCCCCCGGCATACTTAAATACAATATGCAGTCGGTTTAATGAAAATAACAAAGTATGAAACGTATTTTCATTCAAATGCATCAAGGAAAAATCTACTTGTACTGTGTATACAAGCGGCGCACAAACGCAAAAAATCGACACTGTGTATAAATTTGTTAAATATTCATACCAACATATTATTAAGAGTATTTTTGAAGTCGATTTTACGCTTGAAATTGATAAATAATGCACATTTAAAAAAATTTTTATTGTAAAAACCTATCCCGGGGGCCAACCCACCATCTGAAACGGTGGCTAGGGGGGAGGAAACGTAACATGGCATAATACCCTAAAAATCATTCTCGAAAATTATTTTGGCCGTAAGAATGACACATTAAATTTTATCATCTACTTAATTGTTAAATACTCCCAGAAATAAACAAAAAAAATCGTTATGTAAAATTTCATCTTAAATAAAATATTACACTTTTTAGATGTTTTGTGGATTTATTTTTAAATTATTACAATTTGTTCTAAAAATGTCTGATGACCAAATGATTATATTTTTATTTCACCATTAAGCTACAAGGCAAACCGCTCTATCTCTAGTTTACAGTATAGATCCTCTCACGGCTCACGGTCACTTTATGTAGCAATGTCACAAATGGACTCAAGACGAGTCTACTGAGTAGAAAAAACGTGGCCAATATTGACGAGAATTAGAAAATAACATTACCGTATTTCCGATACGCATTTTTTTAAAAACGTGACGCAAATATTTATTCGATCTGACCGAATGGTAATGGCTGAGTTTTCAATGTTGTAAGGAGTTCAATAGTTGTAAGGAGTTCAATACCTCTGCTGGTTAAGTCCTCCATCATGGCACATGTAACATTTTTGCTTAGTGTGATGGTAGTACGAGATTCTCAAATATGTGATGTAATTAAGAACACATTTTAAAAGAAATGAAATAAGAAGAAATAGAAAGAAGAGAAATAAAGAAATAAGAACTCATTTTAAATTATGTGCTAAATGAATATGTTGTTGTTAAACTCTTAAAAACAAGTTTATTTGAAACAAAGAAAGACATATATTATACTGAAAACAGATGTCGCTGGTCGCTGTACAAAAGGCAGTGTTTTTAGATTTTCCTCTATGAGAGCGCCATCTGTGAATATTAACATTTAGCGTCAGTAGAGATTTGCGTTTTCAGTTTGAGGTTATGGGCGCATTTTAAGACTACGTTGCTTGTACCTTGTACAGGTTTGAAACTTGGATTTCTTCAAACAACAAAATTTAGAACGAGATTAATGAGTGATGAAAACCGTTTAGTAATAATGTTGTACATCATTACATGAAATATTGATTATGTTTTCGTTTGCAGAGACATGCCCGAAGGAGTAGAGGTACTGAGCGGATTCCCCGTACCGCTGGGCGGGCCCGTGCGTCTCCCCCTGAACTTCCCCGTCCACCAGAATGCCGCCCCCGCCTTCCGCCCGCCCATGCCCGCCCAACACATGCAGGTAGGAACTAGGACAAAATTTTGTTATTTTACTTTATTGAAGAAACATAGTGGTAGTTTATCAACCCAATTTTATCACATCAACGGAGACCAAGTTTGTAACGTTTTCTCGTGTTAACGACTAGTATTTCTTCAAATAACCATTATTGTAAGTTTTACGCATAGTGTAAGAAACTATAAGCTGCTGTTTTTTTTAAAGAGTGAATAAGAACATAAAAGCAAACGAAAACTCTCGGGAGAATGCTGAAAATTTATAATTTTTACAAAGAGTAACAACTGGCTTTGAAAAAGCTTAAATTATTTTCATTTGATTAACGCGAAAAAACTTGTCATTTGCACTCTTTTAATACGCCAGCGATTCTAAAATATCCCACCTGCATCCATGCCAATGCTTAAAATAATATTTTAATTTTTATTAAAATATTATAACATTCCATACATTTACACGTATAGATTTCAACTCAATTAATTTTCATAATTCACATTATGCACTTAAATCTATGTTTGTTATGCATCAAAAACAGCGTAACGTAATGTTAACATCACCAAGGTTACTGTTCAACTTTTCATTTTCTCGGACTTAATTAGGAAATTAGTTAAAATTTAAAACACATTTTGTTGCAAATCAAAAAAACACTTCGAGCAATCACAGTTTTAAAGTAGAATTTTATAAAACCAGTTAGATGTATCTGAAGGGTGTTTCTGTAACATTTGCGTCAACGTAACGCGTGTTAAATCAGCCGTATATGACATATTTTAACAGTTTCTAACGAGCTAAATTCTGCGCTTGCGTTAAGACACCAATTCTTAAAACAATCAACCTAACGCCAGGGATGACGGCGAGTTTTGTCGCGTAATCCACGTTAAGATATGTCAGTCGCGGGAAAATTTGCGAATCGAATGTCATCGCCTATAAACATCAACATAATTCGACAAACGGATAGTAGTCACTCATGTACGCACATTAGACGTGTATTTAGTATAACTAGTAACTAATAAATAGTAATTCATGTTTTTAAGTAAGCAATTAATCCATTTAACACATGAATCAATCCAAAATTTTTAACTTTTAAAACATTTTATTTAACTTTTTATAAAAGCATTAAAAATAAACCTCATGACAACCTTAAAATTAGAATCCACAATACAAGTTGCAATCAAGATACATGTACACTGTGCAATGAACTTGTTAAAGAAAGTATCAAATATTTAGGAGTATCTAATCTATTGATACACATCTAACTTGGAAAACACAAATTGATAAAATCATCTCGAAATTAAGATACCTTACATATACATTTTATAGACTTAAGGAAGTACTTAATCTTGACAAATTGAGAATGATATATTTTTCACTGGTGCAATCTTCAATAATGTACGGCATTATAGGATGGGGTGGTGCGCTTGATGCATTTATTAAGCCTTTACAAAACACTCAAAAGCGCATTATTAAAGTTATGTACAATAGAACTAAAACATTCTCGACCGAGTTACTTTTCAAAGATACTAAAATATTCAACATCCGTAAATTATTTATATTGCAGACTATGAAATATGTATTTAAAAACAAAAATTGTTTCGAAAAAAATGAAAATAGAATTAGCAAAAGGACAAATAATATCTTTTACACCCCTCAAATCAATACCAAATTAATGCAAACACATAGCAGTTTTATTGGTCCTCGGACATTTAATCTTATACCAAAACACATTCAAACGACAGATAAAATATCACTCTACATAAAAGAATTAAAATTATGGCTTTATGGTGCAGATGTTAAAACGCTTTTGCTATAAATTCTATGTTAACCTTAATGCATCACTTTTCATTTTAATTCTAACTCATATAACTTTTTATAACTTATAACTATTGTTAATTGTACTTACTGATGTATGCATTTTTGTTTATATTACCCATGCACAGGCAGTGCCTTTGTGGGTTCCCATTACCTACTTTTTACTTTACGTAGATTTAATTATTCCTTACTTTTGATTTATTTGTTTCTTATGTGTATTTTGAAACGTTTATAATAATGGGAAAAAATAAAGATTAAAAAAAAAAAAAATCACAAAAAATTTGACAGCCGATAACGCATGACGGACGTCCGACAGATTTTGCCTTTTGTCTTAATTGTCTCATAACACTGACTTAACGCAAAAGATAACACAATAGATACAGAATCACCCTTCTGCTTTCAGTTCGACAGAAAATTGAAGAAACAATTTTCACCTTGTAGCTTTGATTCGCAGTTTTATAGCTATATAAGTCAACGATATACAAAACGAATAAGCGATAAGTAGAACCTGAACAAATGTGAAATGCATTTAAGTTTGTAACAATCCATGTTTTTATGATAATAACAATTCATGTTTTTATCCCGTGGCTTTAATGATTGTAATAAAAATGATTGTGCCTTCACCCACATTATCGAGATAAAAATTCATCGGACGATAACTTTATTGCTACTTTATACCCGCATTACATTGTTTAAAAACTGTACTTACGGCTTGGTCATTAACATTCAACAAGCCGATGGCCTAATCCTTCATGGAGATGAGTCAAAAAATGCCGATTTTGATTTCGTGATGTAATGTCGTTATTTATTTTATTTTAGGGAAATCAACAGTTTACAATTTGATTAATTTATACATGTTTAATATACCTATCTGAAAAACCAATGATAGATTTCCTCATTGTAATATTATATTATGTATCTATAAAATAAACAGTAATCTTACAATAACTAAAAATATTACATTATTACAACAGGAGGTAGTACATAATATAAGTCGTTCCACAATATACCATTAAATTTACGCTATGAATAAATTATGCCCATTCTGCTCTGATTTCAAAAGAGAAATAACTCTAATATTCTCTAGTTTTGGCGGGAGAAGCATTCCATAATATAACACAAAGAAAAAATAAAGTTTTCTCTGGTAAACAATGCAACTCTGATAATCGGTTATAATCTTATAGTTTTATGTACATTGAATATTTACTGGACTTAACGTCCGTTCTGAACGATGCTCTGTTAATATACAGAAGGGGAAATGGTCACTGAAGGTGCCAACCTGTCGATCGGATATCATTGGCTCTCTTGTCTAAAATGCCCGGGCCCTGTTCAGTTCGCCCAGTTTCTGGGAGGCTAACTTGACTCAGGCTTCGATGGAGCCCCCGTGCCTGAGCTGGTCACTTAAAGTTACACTCAAGCACACCAATGGATAACAAAAAAGGAAGTTCATAGAATGATGGTATCATTATTTGAAATATATAGATATAGTTGTTATAAAGTAGCGAGAGATCACCTGCGTGACATTAAGGAGTGTGATGCAGAGTTAGAAATGTCAAATTGTGTGTAGTTATTGAAAGTGTGTGATGCACCATAAATCAAGGAGTTTTGCTTAGAATTGGTATTGCATCGATGGAGGCTAAGGAGTTTCCATGATCTGGTTCGTTTATTGGGAACTCCTAGTTGAAATCGTTATAGGAGTTCCGCGCAATTTATGAAAGACCTAGGTATTTTCTGCAGAAAGACTACATCAGCCGAGCTTATTCCATCTTCCAATGATAACTGAAGTACGCGGCCGAATATTGGTGATTTAAGGTGATATTCAAAAGAATTCATAATCTACTCTTTTACAGATGGTGCGAGTATAATTATATTAGAGTAAAATACTTTTTACTAGTCATGCTTCAAAATATTAAGATGAATTAATTATTTGCGCCCGTTCATACTCAATATGAATATGAATAGTTAATAGTTTAGTCCATAAGCAAACTCAAAACTTTCAAAAAAGGCTAACAAATACAATATTGTATCGGTGATTTAATTCAATATTGTATTTGTAAGCCTTTCTTGAAAGATTTGAGTTTGTTTATGGACAAAACTTTTTATTCATAGTGAGTGTGTACGAGTGAATATTTTAAAGCATAACTTAGCCTAACGAGCATTTTCGTAAGCGTAACAAACGTAAAAAGCATAACATAAGCGCTTTCCCCTAAAATAATTATACTCGCGTCATCAAAACAGTATGTTATAAATTCTTTCATCTTTATTTATTTATTTATTGATTAACGTCCGTTTTTGGGGCTTTTAAAGTGGAAATGATAGCTACGGAAATCGAAGTATCGTAGGAAATAATTTTGAACACGCTCGAGATTGTGCACATATGATTTGTACTGCGAATTCTATACTTGTAGTTTCATACTTCTGTACTTTTTATTAATTATAAAGTGCGCTTGATTTAAAAAAAAAACGAAGATTTAAAATTGATCAGGAATTAATAGTAGACGTTTTGACGGTTGGGACTTACAATAACGACACTGTATTATTTATGGTATCGACATACCTTCAACCTTATTAAGATTCTGAAACAGGTATTGGAGTTGAACAAGAATAGTTGACATAATACTACAGTTGACAAGACTGTCTATTTGCGATTGAATATGCAACCGCATAAAGCAGGGCATTGCTGCTTTTAATATTATACCATTAAAACATTATATTTGTGGTACCATTTACTTATTTTAAACTTCTACGTTTTAGAAAAGCATAGTTTCTCGAAAATCTAGCTTACCTTAAATTACTGAGCTATTAAGTAATTCTATGGACCAGTCTTGACTGACCGTTACATAAGTAGAAGTATGGATCGGTTAACTAAACAAGCAGTTCTCCACTGCCATGTAAATAGCTTTTATATAATATTTTGGTACAATAAATAAAAAAATTCAATTGGAAAAAGCTTTGCATTACTTTAATTCTGGGCTCCAGTTCAGTAGACGTGGAAAAAAATTGACCGAAATATATTGTTTAAGGCTTACGGATTTCTGTCTTGATAATATATTGTTGGTACAACCAGTCCATAAATAGATTCGTCGTAAACACAAAAGCCCGGGCCTTAATAAATAATGTACAAAAACTACGTCGAAGGCGTATTTGATTTGAAAACAATCAAATAAAACAAAATATAGTTCGCTTCGAACAGGACCCCTGGTGAGAAGGACATGAACAAACAAAAAACATGTTTCATACGTTACATACGTTACATACATACATTCAAAACGGGTTACATACTTTTCTTGTATTATATTTTCATTGTAATAAACGCCCGGGTTGCCGGCAATTAAAAAAAAAAAAAAAAAAAAAAATATTTTTTTTCTAAATTCACAAATACTAAATAAAACAAGTTGTCTTCTAGGAATAATTAGTATTCCGTAAAATGATGTTACTTCGATCAATTTTCAAATAATAAATAACTTTTTATAAAAAACTTTGACTAAGAGATTTTTAGCCATATTTATTGCACTTGTTTAAACTATCGAAATATATAGATGTCTATGTGTTTGCGTCAATAAAACGTTGTGTTCAAAATCACCTTTATAAACGAGGTAACATTTTAACAAGCTTATTACAATGAATAATCCAATCCAAAATACATGTAAATAAATACGATAAATGCAAATGCCTAAGTCTATAGTATTATTTCGATAGAACTGATCAGCTTTTAAAAAATGACACGAAACTATTAAGTATAATCGTTGAGGAATTTATACAATGTATTTAATTTTCTGTGTTTGAAAATATCTAAAAATAACTGATTCATAATTCAACCGACAAAAAGTTTGAATATAACTAGTAATAGAAACCAGCTTATTTTCAGTGCATTATTGTATGCAAAAAATTCGTAACAAGTAATATTTGAATGGTAGCAAATTTTTTGCAGATATCCGCGTGGCTCAAATTTTCCCCTAGATTCAAAAGTCGCCCTTCATTATGTTAGCTGTCTTTTAACAAAGAATTTTATTAAATTTATAGAGCTTGCCGCTTGGCAGCAATGAATTTATTTACTTGCAGGTGTGTTTCAAAAACATGATCTTCAAATGAATATTAATCATTTACTGTATTTGTTGCGGGAACGGGTGTGATTGCAGAATCTTTCAGAGTTTGTTTCATTTACCGGATACCGAACATCGTGATACAGTTCTGACATTCAAGAAGATCTTTGACATTCAACAGATTCACGCTCCGGGCAGAGCTACAACTCGATATAACTCCTTTATTACCTATAATACCAAGTATTACTTTATATTCATTTACTTATTTATCCCGATATTCGGTCAACCCTGGTGTGGCCTTATGAAACTGTGTTAAACAGGTATTATATATTATGGAAAATAACGAGAAAAATCTCAGTGCGGCAAGTCAAATACCGGTTTTTCAACTTAGAAAAATCATTAAAAGGGACCGACAAATTACTCTCCTTAATTTGTAACGTATTCCGATAATTGCCACTGTTTTAAATTGGGGTATGGTCCTGCCACTGAAAAGCCTAACGTAACTCTCATTTATTAATTTTTTATTTTATTATTTTAGAAACTAATATTCGTAGATAAAATGAGTGGTTTGCATTTCATGAGGTTTTATGAATTATTACAAGAATCGCCTGTCTCCTTAAAATATCGTGTGTGAACATATACCTTTTACCGGGTGGGGTTGGTACATGCTAGGGAATGATTTAAGGTAAAGATAAAGATAAACGATTAATAAATTAAAAACAAAAAGTGTATGTGTACTTAAACCTAAGTGGCTGAATTGTGTTTCACTTCAATTCAATTCAATTTATTCACTTTAAAAATAAAACAAAATTAAAATTTCAAATCGTTTTTAAAATAGAGAAAGTATTAAGATTCAAGCATATCTAAGCAATTTAAATAAATAAAAAATTAAGCAATTTGAACATCAATGAACAATTTAAACATCAATGAAGCACAATCAGACTAACAGCAATAAAGCTTGCTATCTAAATTGTGCTTCATTGATGCTAAACATATCGTCATTCAAAGTGATTCTATTTAACAACAAGACTGCTCTCCCGACTGGCATAACCATTGGCAAGTTAGTTCTGCAAGCCGGGAGATAAAGTTAATTAGTGGAGCGTTGTGAATGCGCATTGATTAAGTAACCAGTAATATTTTTCATAAAATACTGTAGGTGTATGGTTTTGAAATGAGAATATGCTTAGTACCTACCCAGATGTCATTTATTCAGTTCCTACCTCTCCCTGGAAAGTATTTGAAATTTCTAACAATGGCAAGAAAAATGGTTCAAATTTGAGTGCATTTGTTTTGCAAACTAACTTAGAAGCAAGTTGTTGATGTTTTTCGTTTACATAATTTCAAGTAAAATGAAGGAATTTTACCATTTTGAAAGGAGTACCTACATAAAATCGTTTTTTACTCTTTCGTTTTTCTGTGGCAATAAGTACCTCGAGAGGTGTCGCGATGGAACTATATAACTTATTGTGATTGTATTATGTGTTCCTTGGCAGAGATAAAGTGATTGGTCATCTCTTTTCCTTGCATACCTTGTTTTTCCAACATATATGTATATTATCACCCGATTCCGACCAACACCGTTTCGTTTAAAGCATTAATAGTTTATTTTAAAGTGCATCTGAGGTTATAATTCGTAAGCAGTTTTGGATGCAACATTAGGTGTCAAACATTATTGAATGTTTGGAGAACCGAAAAATTTGTGAGTTACGGTGGTAAGTGCTGCAACATCAGATTTGCTGTGTAATGTGTAAAAGAGTTTGTTATGGCAAGTAAGTTTAGATGTCAAGGTTAATTTGAGACAAGATTTCTGGACAGTCATTTCATTACCTAGGATTTTACCCAGGACTATAGTGTACGACTATATATCTTTGGTATACCTCGTTTATTACGAGTTAATTATACTTATGAGCTTACATTATATTAGCGTAGGGAGATGAGCTAAGGTCAAATGAAGTCGCATTTCAATGATCAGGTCGGGATAAATAAATTGATAATATAGCTACAGTGCCTAATAGGCACTGCCTATATCATTTAATGCTCACGTTTTAAGGTCACCTTCATGTTTCGTAAACTGCCGGGGTAATTTGCAACGCTATTATTGTACATAATGTGTTTATGATATTGAAACCTTTGAATCAGTTCTGCATCACCGTTTTATCATATGAACTCATAATTATATGATGTTATTATAAGGAAGTCTTTGTACCTAATTGCTTTGAACTTGTTTTTTTATAATTATATTCCGTTATGATTATTTTTTACAAAACATTTTTTTGAAATTTTTACTCAACGTTACTCAAAACAGGAAAATTATTTGAAACTAGACAAATTCACTTAAAAACTAAAAAATACTAATTTCATTCGTGTCTATCGGTAACCCCGGTGCAATGAACTCTAGAAGAAGTGTCGTAATCTTTGTCGCCATAATTTTCAAAATTGAAAGTAATTGTTTGGATTGAGTTCTCCAAACAAGCGATAAAGTACCTTTTTTATGTGAATACCACACAAGAGCCCCGACTACTCCCGTCTGGAGCCAGTGAGACTGTGGCATCGCATCACCAATTAGGGTATGTTGTGAGGCTGAAAGAAGTGAGGAGGAGAAGGAGATGGGAAGGAGGAAAGTGGGAAGTACCTGGCTATCTATAGTCAAATAATCTAGGCAAATCTAGTCAACAAACATTTTAAGCGACGTTTTAAACCAGGGTAATTCAGAGAGTATCTTCCACTTTGGAACGAGCCGCAAATATACTTACAATATATTATTTTAAATAATGAATTGTGAAATAACACAAATTAAACTAATATAATTTATTTACGCACCCCGGGATTTGAACCCGTGACCTTCGGATTGCTAGTCGAGAGCCTTATCCCTCGATAAACCAAAACATCACCGCTCGTCCTCCAAATGCAGACATTCTTATTTATATATTATATATGTCAACCAATTTACACAAAATGTATACTTAAACCTTCCTTGTGAATCACTCTATTGGCGAAAACCGCATGAAAATCCGTTCAGTAGTTTTAGAGTTTATCGCAAACAGACAGATAGATAGACAAACGCGGCGGAGTACTTTTATTTATAAAAGGAAGAGATTTCCTTTCTTTCTTCTCTTTCTCTGTATCTTACATACATTTAATTTGTTTAATATTTTATTTTGCATATAGGAGTACCTATCTCCACCTGTTAACAACTAAACCCTGATTTATGAACATTTTTAATTAGTGGTACAATCTATGCACATCCAAACGCAAATTGTTCACACTCTGTAAATGTTTCAATCAAAAACATAAAAGCGTATGAAACTTTCGTTAAATTACTTAAAATTATTTTGAATACCAAAAATACTTGATCTCAAAGGATATCTTAAATATTGTAGATGTAAAAGCAGTCCACATAATAAACTATATTTATAACTTAATATATTAAGGTTTAAGGCCGGTTTCCCATATGCCGATATGACCTTATTACTTGAAAAGCTACTTGCATTGGTCGCGGCGACTTTTTAAATTTAAAACAAGACCAGAATTATTGGCAAGGATACGATTAGTTGTTGATCCTTGTGTTTGATGCGGGTAACCAAAATGCAATAATTACTTATGCACCTACGGAGAAAAATACGTGCTCCTGCATTGATGCAAATATATTGCTTGAATTAATAAGTTACTGTAAACATATATCCTTAAGGCCCCGTATTCGCTCTCGAAAAGAAGAAGATGGAGAGATATGTAATTACGAATGTTGGACAGAGCGCGCTAATATTTTCAATGATAAAATTGAAGCGAAAATATGAAAATGCTTAATAAAACATGACTCGTTTAAAATAGAGCAAAAATCTCGTGGAAGGTATCTTAAGTATCGTTTAAAGAAACATTGTGAATTTTTTCACAAATATAACTTGTAAAATAATAGAAATAGACTTGTTTTAAATAATTTTCAGAGCATGCTTTGCGATTTTTTTCTATCGAGGGAATTTCATATAAATTGCGTTTCGGCGTGGGACGTATCGAGATATTATCTTAAAAAATAAAATGTATTTTTTTAAGAGCTTAAAAACTTCAAATGTTTAAGGGAGATATGTAAGAAATCGGTGAAATTCGGATAGCGGCGGCTTAAGTTTTTTTTACATTAACTCCTCTTAGAAAAAAATCCTTCAGGGCCTTTGTCATCTTTGGAGACGCTGTGTGGAGTGTCTTTTTAGGGTCACGAAGGAGAGGGAGTTCTGGGAAGGAAAAAGGTAATATCCTTTGTATTGTCAAAAAATAAGACGTCACATTTATTTATTTATTTCAAATTACTTTTGCTTGGACACCAATTAAAAATATTGGCTTATTTCAAGATTAGAAAAAATGCGTCTTCGCTGGGAGTGAATGCGCCTTTTTATTTAGTACCTACTTACTTCAAAAAGTACCTGCCACGAGAAAGTTCCAAAAAGTAAGAAATAAATAAATCCTGGATTTTATGTGGTTCAACTAGAAGTTCTGTGAATAGTGAACATCCCGTTCAAAAGTATGATTCTAAATTTTCTCTTTTAGAAATGCATGAGGGACGAAGAAATATTAATTTTTATATATTGCTAGCTGGTTCCCGGCATGCATTACAACGTAACTTAATAAAGAAAATGTTTCTCCCTGCGTTTCCTTTTCCATTCGTCCAGTTCCTCTTCCACCGCCCCTTCTACTCCCATGTCTTCTTCCCCTGATGCGTTCCCCCTCCACCTTCCCCGCCTTCCCTCTCCTCTCTCCCATTCTCTCGTCCCGCCAACTCCCTTCCTGCGTTCCATATAATTCCAGTTCCAGTACATTTAGTTTTCTAACAGCTCGCGTGCCACCTATTGCAATTTTTTATTAAAATTTTCATATATTACAAACATTAATTTTTGTACACCATAAGAACAATCAATGAAATTTGGTACCTAACTGATTAAAATACCTATAATTCTTACTTACTTCAAATAAATTCCATTAATTTAAAAAAATGTTAGCAAAATGTCATAATCAAATTGTGACATTTTTGACAGTTTCGCAAGAGTTTTTGTAATAATTAAAAAAAAAACTTTTCAGATGTATTGTCATGTGGTTGTAATGATCCAGAAATCTTCGCGAGGTTGGAAAGAAGGTGTTTTGAAAGTTTCAAACATTTCCTAAGCTTAATATAGCAATACATAAACCACTTACATACATACATACATACATACATAAGCAAGCATGTTTTGAATTTTATGTATATAGAAGATAATTGTTATATTTTATTTTTATGATACCTTTTACTAATTAATCACCACTATTTGCAACATATTTTTTTTTAAAATTTAATGACAAACAAATACCTTTGTGTAACACCACTATTTTATTAACAATATCAACATGTTTCGAAAACTATGTTTTCTTCGTCAGGATAATAAGTCAATAAAAAATAACAAAAGACAAACAAGTATAGACTAATTAGAACAAAGACAAAATATTAGATAGGAGAGGTGATTAATTACCTAAAATATATCATAAAAAACAATTATATAAAATAAAATATAAAAATTATTTTAGAATGGGTAAAAATTACATTAACATAATAAAAAATCTTTTAAAAAGAAAACAAGAAGTCTAAATAACAAAATAAATTATTATAAATATAAGTATTAATACGAAAATAAATTTAAAAGATGGCTATTTTTAAAAAACGTTTGGTTATTTATAATATTTAATTTACTATTAACACTTTTTCTAATAAAAAAAATGAAACATGTTGATATTGTTAATAAAATAGTGGTGTTACACAAAGGTATTTGTTTGTCATTAAATTAATGATGACGCCACAAAGTAAATATGCCTATTTTGAAGAAAAAACATATTTTTTGTCCATATTTACTAATGTGTCTATACTTGTTTGTCTTTTGTCATTCTTGTTAATCAATTTTATCCTGACGAAGGAACCATTGGTTTCGAAACCTGTTGATAATTTTGATTAAATTAATTGGTGTACACAAAATGATTTGTTCTCGTTTAATTTAAGCAAATAAATATTAAAATATTTATAGAAGCCACCGTTTATTTCATGTCTATGAACGTTCGAATGAAAAGACTTACAACTCGTTTATAGGCAGGACCAGAGGTCTACGATCTACATTGCCTAATAAAGGAATTGCAGTTGAACGGCATGGCTTCATGCACGCTATCTAGGTACAACGCCATGTTGTAATAATTGCATTTTTATTTTTCTTATTCTTGCTTTTCAATCAGGGGCCGGGTAAACCAATAAACCAAACTAGTTTACGTTTCCCAAGTGGCCAACTTGCCGGAGCGCTTTGCTACAATATTTCAAACATAATTTACTAACAATATGTTAAAACACTTTGAAATGCACAAGCATTCCTAAGCATAGCGAACTGCTCTTAATTATATTAGAAGTACAGACGGCCTTCTAATTCTAAAATTTTATTTTGAAGTGAAAACTTCTTAATCACTGTTGTGCTTTGAAACTTCGAAAATAGCGACACTAAATAGAGACAAACACTTACATCTATAGGATTTAGCCTGCGAGAGAATGCCATAGTATGATCGATCTCCTCTTTATTCGGTACATTAAAGCCTATCGGTCTCTTCTTTGTGCGGTGCTTCGTAGCCTCCCCACTCTTGTCTACTTTAGTTTTCTGAAGGGTTCACTTCTACCGCGTTTGAATTGCACACTCTGTTTTTTTTTCAATTATACAGCATTGACATTACAAGAATTTTAATAATAACCAAAATGTAGTCACGCAAAGCTGCCACATGGCAGGTTTTCTGCAGGTTTCTACCATTTTCTTGATTTAATATAAACATTATGATATAATTTTGACGATAAGGCTCTCGACTAGCATTCCGAAGATCGCGGCTACAAATATAGGCGCGCGTAAATAATTCTAATTTAATAAATTTGTAATATTTCACGCTTAATTAATAAAAACTAATATGTTATATATTTGCGTTAGAAGATTGAAATATACTCTCAGTTTCCTTCATGTAATACCGTCGATCAGAATTGAAATTGTTGCTTGAAATGGCTTTGCTGCCAAATCCAAATAACCGGTACTTTGCGACCTATATCTTCCCTGTCTCGTTCCCTTCCCCACTGTCGTCAGCCTCACAACATACCCCAATTGGGGATACCATAGTCTCACTGGCTCCAAACGGGAACATTTTGGAATCTTATGCGGATTCACTTAAACAAAAAACATTATAATTTTTTGGTGAATTTAGTTAAATTAAATTTCACTACAATGTACTTATTGTTATGTAACACTGCTGCCGGAATTAGTCAATCCTAAGAACTCCTTAGAACAAGTTTAAAAGACATTGAAGCGCAGCTATTAATTTTTCAAGGAAAATAATCGAATGGAAAAATTTACGGAAGTTTGGAAAATGAAGATATTTAGTTAATATTTTTGTAAAAGTGGCAATTTACTAAAAGTGAATAAATTCGGAAACGTAGTCATGATTTAGATATGTACATATTATCGGATATACGTAAAAATTATAAATTTTAGGTGTGTTTTTTATTATTTTGTTGAATAACTTCCTTTGAAGGTCAAGTTTATAAAATTTCATCAGTCTCGAAATAAAACTGTAGATTTGTATAACAATCAAATCCACGCCAGCATTCGACACAGACACTCTCCTTTATATAAATAGAAGATACATGAACACGTCTCAGAGCTGAGTAATTTTTTTATATTTAATTTTCTGAGTAGTTTATTTACAATAAATTTCAACAGGTAAAAAACCTCAAGGTTAAGAAAATATAATGTTATGTACGTGTCATAGTTTACATAATTTTCGGAACTGCAAAACATCTCAAAGTTGAATAATGTAAGGCACCATTTAGGTTATGGTTGACTTAATTTTTCGACTGGCAAAACGCTTTCATAGTTTATAATTAAGCCGCCGCTACCCGAATTTTTACCGATTTTTAACATATTTCCCTTAAAAATTTGAAGTTTTTGAGCTCTAAAAAAATATATATTATTTTTGAAGATAATATCTAGACGTTTCCCACGCTGAAACGCAAATTATATGAAATTCCCTCGATAGAAAAAAATCGCAAAATATTCTCCGAAAATTATTATAAACACGTTCAAATGCTACTTTAGATGTTCCCCACGAAATTTTTGCTCTATTTTAAACGAGTCTTGTTTTATTAAACATTTTCACAATTTTCGCTTCAATTTTATCGATTTAAATATTAGCGCGCTCTCTCCAACATTCGTAAATACATATTTCTCCATCTTCTTCTTTTTGAGCGGGTGTACGGTGCCTTAATACAACTGGAGTAAATACCTAAGAGTTGAGAAAATGAAAACAGCTAAATCTTACATATCCATCTTTTCGCACTCTTTAAGGTAGAGATAATTTATTGATATTTAGTGTCTTATATTACAAACTCGTATTTAATCGATATAAATATCTACCTGCATAGTTAGGACTATCTGAAAAAGTTAATAAATTAAAAGATTTTTTAAAATTCGTATTATTCTTACCTTTTTTGATGTTGTGTGAGATCCTTATATGGAAATCCATGAATAGACAATGCGGTTCTGAAACGTGTAGAAGGCTAGGTAATATTATGCTTATGAAAAGTGAGTATTTCTTCCCAACACTACACACGATTACTTACCGCATTTCAATCAAGGCCACAGTTATTTAGCCAGTTACACAAATGTCAGACGATAACATTTTGCTTGGGCAGGTAATATATGCAATTGTATGTGCATTTAGTGTTAGCAATTGAAACAATGTAAATTCAGACAAACGATCGTCATAATTTTATTTATAATACAAAACGTCAATTATTCTTATTACTAAAATATTCGTAACTTACACTATAATTATAATAATAATCTTATTAGCTAAACCATAATAAATAGAATAACACTGCCGGAAGGCGAACCAGAGTCAACTTACAAATATTATATTATTCAACATTACGATGTTAATGCATTCATTATGTTTGTACGCGTTTCCAATGGAATGGCCACAGAAACACAGCCTTAAGGCACATTTAGAATCTTTAAGTGATTTATTAAGCATTGAGGTGGCAGATAATTGATGAATTAATATAATTTTTTTAGACCTCTGCATGAATTTTGATTGTTTTATTTTCGTACAGTTTTTAACTATCCTTTTGAAGGATATTCGAAAATCAGTCTATTTGAGATTATAAAGTAGATATTTTTATATATTCCGTACAATTTCCTTGTCATTGTGTTAATTGATTATTAAAACACCTCGAATGACAAGTAGACAGACCAACGAACTGTCACTCTCTAGAATTGAATCATTGAACGAGAGTGAGAAATCAATTGGTTTAGAGAAATTGAAACGATTCTCAAATGAATGTTTCAATTCGCCATCACTATATTGGCTTTATTTTGAAGGGTTGTAGCAAGGGTGATTGAATCAGATTAACCGTGTATTTTGGCTGGCCATCCGTGAAGGTCTTGGACTCCATTTCCCCAGCTTCTGTAGTTGTAGAGTTGGTTGTTCTTCGAAGGTGCTTGGTCTGCCCAATACAGCTTGGACCTCCCAACGGGTCTGCTGACCCATCTCCTTGATGCTTGCGGCACCTGGAAATAAATTTAAAATTCCGTTAAAAAACGCACCAAAAATATACTTACGAGAATTTGAGTCGCAGATAAAACCGATAAAATTTACTCGTCTAATAGATGTCAAACAAAAACTTATATTTATAAAACAGTTAGTTATGTGTTGGTATCAAAATCCATTTCATTTGAAAACGAAACGTATTTTTGGCTAATGTCTTCTAAATAACATTGACGGATGACAGATAAACGCTTGTTCTTATCTGATAATATTGTTTAAAAAAAGTTTATTTAAGTGTTTTAGGAAACTTCGTCGGATGTCATAAACATTAGACTGAGACAATAGAGGCTTGCAATTAGGAAGGGAATATGCTTAATGAATTGCTTTGAATATTGACATAATTTAATAAACTATGAGTACTGCTTTGTCCAGCAGGGAAGTCCTTTTGTTTCTGGATATAATCTTTCCTTATTGACGTAGCCTGAACTATTGACTTTTAAACTACTGTTATATAATTCATTACAATATTATATTTGTGGCGTGGGCGAATGAAACGAATAACACGATTAATTGTTATAAATGAATACATACTAATGATGATATCATATTCATTTGCATTCACGTTTTGTATTATTATTATCCAATATAAGAAAAACTTAAATAGGCATTTGGACGACTCAAATTGCGGTCGGGTATTTTGTTTGAATATCCGACCACGTTCGCTCAATAAACGTAACAACTTCACAGAATCCCGTTACCAATTATATTGTTTATTTCTATTGCAAATTGCCTTACAAGTAAGATTTTGTTATGTTGATTGGAAAATAAAAGAACGAACTCTGCCGTTATCTGGACTCCAGATATTTCCACAAAGCGTTCGTTTTACGTAGACTTTTATCAAAGCGTACGTTTTTCTTCTTTACTTTACATCGTTGGGAAAAATTTGATTTGTGATTCTCATGAGCTTAAAATATTCGTGTGTTGTAGATAGCGATTCCATTGAGAGCTCTGACCTCGAATTTCCGTCACGATTAGTGTCAAATAAGTACTAAGAACGTTCTCTAATAAATTCAAAAGGAAAAAATACAATCTGTCAAATAAATCACACCTAATTCCATGTCAATGAGATTATTCCCAATTTGAATCGAGTTCACAAGATTATAAAAGGGTACGTATTTCATTAAATTGAGTGTAACGCTTTGCTTTGTTTGGGTTGTAAAGAAAATATTTTGGTCCATTTATAATTTGCATGAGAGGTGCTTATGAAATGATTTCTTTTGAAATTCGTCTAAGTAATACACCAACATAATAATGTTTTTTATTCTGTGTATATACGGCGTCGAAGAACTCATCTTGAATAATAAAACAGAATTCGGTTAAAAGACCTTGTAAAACATATTTTTTGTAATGATTTTGACGCGCACGTCGAGGAAATAAAACATTAGTGTCAGAAATAAAAACAGAAAACAACATATGTTTGACCACTCGTTGACATAATTCTGAGACGTATTTCATAAATATCACAAATGATCACGTTTTCAAAACCTTTAGAGCAGGTGTTTGTTCGACACAATGAACACTTAACGTTTGACGCACATGTGACATTGAAATGATAATAAGAACATCTAAATTGCTTCTACGCTTTGCATTTAGATTATTTTTCCTGATCACCACACCATAATAACATTATACCAACATTTACTTAACTACGTACAAAGTGAACGGTCACATAAAACTTGGAACGATTCCATTAGCTTAGCACGATAACTCGAATTATAATGAGCCCGATTGATATCCGAAACAAAGTTCAACGGCCGCAATTAAATGATACGAACACTTAAATAAATCATCGAAATTTCCTCACTCTTTGATACAAGGGCTCATCTGGCACTATCACGTTTTGTAGGTTCCATCCCCTTCTGACTCTCCGAGCGCGTAGGAGCTCGTTGTTCACCTTCTTAGTCTGTCTATTTAAATGCAAGACGCCAGATTCAACGATGATGTTATCTTCGACGACGGACTCCTGGTTGTCGAGGTCGTCTTTTGTTATGATGAAAGGATGCTTCGTCCTTTGATCCGCGTGTTTTCTTTTGATGGGTGATTTGAACTTGTCTTGATCTGCCGCGAGTTGTTTGTCAACATCCTTGGCGAGCAGGTCGATGGTTCGCTCGTCCCTGGCCGGCGTGACGAACTGCGTGTGTGTGTTGACGTCTGGCAGGTCCACGAGCGACATGACGAGAGGGGACTCGGCGGCTGTGAGAGCGACGAGACAGGCGCAGGCGATGGGAAAGGTAAAGCGCTGCATGATTGCGCCTGTTTGGGATTGCGGCGGTAACCGAGAAGCAACTGAGCGGAGGCCGGGGAGGTTGTTTCTTTTATACCGCAAATTCGTGTGTGTATATTGCCGCGCGATGTCTGCGTTCTGCGTCTGCCTTTACACGCGGGAACCTATAAATCCCAAATCGTTCATTGTTTTTTTCCTTCTCATCTCGTTCCTTTTCATCAGGTTGTCAGGGCTGTGATGAGACATGAGACGCCAGGAGGCAATTATTTCGGCCCGCGCTCTTCGCCACATCTTCTTATCCCGGACTGTTTTGTTTATTTTTCTTAATCTCGTTCGTAACAAAGTTCGGTGCATTTTAATGGCTTTTTTATTGAGGCTTCTATCGCGAGTTTATTGCACGCTGGAAGAGGAAAAAGGAAGTGAACGAAGATTTACATTTTGTGTTATTTAATGGACCGTTATGTTTGCGTTTAAAATTCAATATAACGGTAGAAATGGTGAGAGACCTGGGCCATTTTTATTAAATGCGTCAATTGAAGAATAAGGTATTTGAAACGTTGTAAAATAGTCCTGATTATGTTAAGTATCACAGTTGCCAATTATCAGTTGAAATGCTTCACAGTTTTCAGTTACAAAGCGATTATATCGGTTCGGATTTCTTTATCAATCTATTGTCAATTGAAATTTCTTTGTATTGTGATTTTCTAATTAGCATGTGATGATTATAAACGCTAACGAAATGATCATTAGTTTTTATTTTGCTATCTCAAATTCCTAGTCAACCTAGTTTTATCAATTTCAAATACATTCAGGAAGTTATTCTTGGATCTGCAGACAAAATGAAAATTCCCGATTTAATCCTGATACACATAGACTAACTTCTCAAGGGTTAGTGTTAATAATTGAAATACGCGTCCAGTATTCTGAATTCCTGAGTCAGATTTTGAAATTTCCCACCCTCATTAAAAAAAATCGTACCTCAGAGTTTTAATATGGAGACCTTAACTGTAGGTATGTAATATGAGAGTGTTGTTGAAAACACATATAATTTAATTTTTATCCCATATTTTTAGAATTTACAACAAAATTTCAATTTTTAAATTGGCGTACGTAGTTTCATTTTAGAGAATATTAAATACTAGCTTTTACCCGCGGCTTCGCTCGCATGGTATTAGGGGATATCCCCCCACCCCCTCCCCCCTCTCGCACTCCATACATTCATTTCCGATACATTCAGTTTTCAAACAGCTCGCGTGCCACCTAAATTTCATAATGCTAGAGCTCACCGGTAGTAAAAAAAGAATTATCCAATTTCGTGCAGTCATTCGGAAGTTAAGCGCGTACAAACATTTCGGAGAATCATTTTTATTTATATAGATAGATAGATATTAACTATGATTTCCCGCAAATATATCAACATCGTTTCTACGGCAACGAGTTTTCTGACGTTAGGCAATAACTCGCTTTTGTTGCTCGAAATAGTATAATAAATACAATTAACAATTAATTTTTATAATTTCATAACGCCAGAACTTACCATTATATCTAGCCTATATTACTTGCATAAAATGTATCTTTCTATTGGTGAAAAAATTTTTAAAATCGGTTCATTGGTTTATGCGTGAAAGCTTAACAAACAAACACATGCAGTTTCGCATTTATAATATTAGTATAGATTACGAATTCTATATGTTGTCTATAGCCTACTTGATAATCACATATATAAATTTAATCTCGAACGTGTTTTTTAAATTTTTATACGAATCACTCGATCAATGATTTGCAAGAACAAATATTTCAATAATTTCAATAATTTCGGTGAAATGTTAATAACAAATAATTCATAACAGATACGAGATTATAGCTCGTTGAAAAGTTATCTATTAGTTATCTAAAAGTTATCTATTAGTTACTTTTGTGTGTTACTAAATCTAGTGTTACTTTTGAAATAATTCCAAGAAATGTTTAAAATAGCTCTTCAAATTGGCCAGTTTTTGGCTAGCGAGCACTCGAGAGTGTTATTAAATGGGCCAAAATGCGACCAAAAACGTGGCCAAAAAAAATTTGCTTTCATATTACCATAGGTACATTTTTATTACTATGCATTACTAGCTTTTACACTCCATGGCTCAGTGTGAACATTGAAAGTTGAAATTTTACGTTTACTGAGAACACTGTTCTATAGTTTTGCCGCATCAGACGTTATACTAACGTATTTTCAGCTATATCCAAGTGTAATTTGGATGCAATTCAAATGGATATTCATCAGGGGGTATCACAAGTCATTTTGTTTAATGTATTCATAAACATTACAGTGATAGCCTTGTTTGCACAATTTAACTCTCCATATAATCCATGTTTTGTCGTAATTGAAGGTCTCATTAATTGCTGATTTAAAATCGTTCTGATAATAATATATTACCTTAAATTACCGAATAGGTATAACATTATGAAAACAATGGCTACGCAGTCAAAAAACTATTCCATAAATCTCTTATGAGTTATTCGGTAGACAAAGAACCACCGACATGGCTGAAAAACTTAGCACAGGAGGGAATTCGCCCATAGATACATGGGAAATTAGTTAATTAACTACTAAAAATAATATCAACAGGTGATTTAGGATATAAACAATATGGGTGCCTACTTAGGTTCATAGAAAACAGGGGCGTGCAGTGTTTTATTATTTTTTTTTAGTAATTATTGGTTTTGGACAGAAGATTTACGTTTATGCGGGTTTGGTAGGTAAAAGTTATTAGTGATGTATGGCACAAGCGAATAATACTAATCAATAATTAACTAACCATCACGCCGTTTGCCGCAGGGATAGGCAGAGGACAGACCGCCAAACAACTCGATCTTGGCACACGCTCCTTGCTTCGTTCACGTTCACATCGTCTCATACATGCTCTTCTATTATTCTGACTCTTGACATCGCCCGACTCAAGTATCTGATTCACTTGGTCGTGCCATGTCTTCCTCGGGCGTCCCCGACTTCGTCTACCATTCACATTTGCGTCATATATTCTCCTTACACTCCTTTCCACATTCATTCGCTCTACATGCCCAAACCATCTGAGCATCCCTTTCTTAATCTTACTCATAACGCTTACATCAGCCTTGCATTCTTTGCGGATCTCCACATTTCTCACATGATCATACGTGGTTTTACCACACAGGGATCAGGTCTCAGGTCTCAGGGATCTCATTTCTACAGCATTTTCATCCTTTCTCTGCCAGTTCCATGCCTCACTGCCATACATCAGGGTAGGTACCAGTACTCCATTATGGACGGCTAGCTTCGCTTCTTTTGACAGATTTTTGTTGGCGCCAACGGCGTTCAGTCCTCCATTAATGGAGTTACCGGTATTTACCCGTCTTTCGATATCTCTATCAGTCTTTCCATCTCTCGTAAACATACTTCCCAAATATACAAACTCATCCACCTGCTCCAAGTATTCGTCATTCACAACTATTTTGCAAATTGTTTTTATCATGATTTTAATAATTTAAAAAAATCATTCAAGATATAGATTATTTTGTATATTTTGAAGAAGGATCATGAATTCACATTTACGAGTTTGAGATTTGCAGCGGAAGCCTTCTTGTTTGTTTAATACGAAGACAGATTTCGAAAAAAACTGAAACTCGAAATTCGAGTGAAGCCAGGTATTAAATCTAAAGAATTTTTTTTATTTAACAAAGTTCTTAGTTTAAAAATAAAATAAAATACTTAATACACGTTTTTAGATTTTCACTGCCCTGATGATGGACACTGTGACGCTGTCCGAAACCCGGAACGTTGGCTAAAGAAGTAGTAGCTCAACACGGCGTAACACCCCAAAAACAAATAACTAAAATACTAAAGGTTGCCAAGAACATCGATACAATCAGTACAAGTAATAAAATGATGACGTAAATATCATCTATTTGTTTAGTTATTTTTAAAATACGGTTTTTATCATCATAATATTCAATTAATATTTATGAATCATCAAATTTCGATTGTGGTTCTTTTACTCTTTCAGTTCAATGAACTCCTATTTGTTTTGATTGTGTCGTTTTCACATTTGTATCAACAATTCAAAACATCGACAAATAACCTACATATTCAATAAATTATTTTAAAAGAGATTTATGTATATTTTAATAGAAATTTGTTTCGTCATTTTTAAAATTGGAACTTATACAATTTGGAAGGCTGGAATGGGTACCGCCGCCCCGGGAACCTTTATTGGATAACCAACACCTCTGCCATAGGTCATCCCAAGTGGTTCGCTACCAACCCACCCCTTAAACCTTTCCTTCCCAGAATTCTCCTCCATTTCCATTCTTTAAAAAAACCCTCCACACAGCATCTCCAAAGACGACATAGGCCCTGAGGGAGATTATTTTCCTCAAGGCCTCCTGGGTGGAGCGCATGTAAAAAAAAAATATGTCAAAAATTCATACTATCGATTATCAATTTTAAAAAAATGCTTAAGTCTTCAAAATCATCGCGTACTAAGCGTTAACGTTGCGAAAATCTTTTCCTAGGATAATTTATTTTACATTTTATTTATTTTTAAACCAGCTGACACGTACTTCGTGCTTCTGCCATACAGGAAAGAATATTGACTTGAAAAATTAAACGTGATATTAGTGCTAATAAGTATATTATTTTCTGTTTTATTTGCAAGTATTTTTTTTAATTCGTTAAATCTATTTTCATCACATTTTATCGTGCATTTCAAGCAGTAATCTTCAAATAATCTCCTACTAAGAACAGAACGCCCTTGATAGCGATGAGATCAAGAAGTGCAAGCAATTCGTATTGTTCTCGGTCGATGTAATTTGTAATATTATTATAAATAAACAACACCTGTGTATTTCTACAACGCGATGTTAATACGTACACTGTACACATGATCTGCGTTATATATACATAAGGTTAAGTCAGCGGATACAAAATAATAAGTTACTTAATATTATAGCTTTATGAGTTCGTAATAGTTTGTTTATTTTTAGGTCATGTAGTAAATAGAATTCATATATTATAGATATTAACGTCTTGCTAGATGCGAATGCTAGAATGTGATGTTATGCCATAACGTGTTGCACCAAATAATTTTAACCCAATAGGGAATTTTAAACAGCGTTCGAAAGGTTAAATATAAAATGTCATCAAATTTATGCTTAAACTGTCAATCTTGAATACATTCAAGTTTCAAAATTGTCAATATTTGCTATTTTTGATGATCTGTTATTTTTTGTGTAATCGCAAATAAACGACGCATTTATTATTTCATTCGTTTTTTCATAACAAATAAACGGCACACTGGTTTTTTTTATTTGTTATTCAATAATTTTTCTCCCGAACAGGCCTTCCATTGATATGCTTGGTGTAACTCTAAGTGACCAGCTCAGGTACGGGGGCTCCATCGAGGCCAGAGTTAAGTTAGCCTCTCAGAAACTGAGCGTACTGTACAGGGCCCGCAGATACTTTAATAGTACACAACTGCTAACCCTGTACAAATCGCAAGTGCGCCCCACGGTTGAATTTGGCAGCCACCTCTGGTCTGGAGTCCCAAAATACCTGAAAAAAAACCCTCGACTCTGTGCAGAAACGGGCGGTCCGTTTGATAGATTCTCCTAACTTAACAAATGGACTGCAATCTTTAAAGCACAGGCGTCAGGTGGGAATGCTGTCCTTGTTCTACCGGTATTACAATGGAAGATGCTCCGAGGAACTAGCGTCACTGATCCCCTCGGCACCGGTGCATAGTCGGGAAACACGCCAAACACGCGCTCAACATTTGTACACGGTTGACATTAGTCACATGAGAACGGGTCGTTTCTACGACTCGTTCTTGAGCTCAACAGCCCGGCTGTGGAACGATTTGCCGGCTTCTGTGTTTCCTCCCTCCTACAATATGGGTCTCTTCAAGACCCATGTTCACTCCTTCCTCTCCTCAACAGCACCCTCCACACAGCATCTTCAAAGATGACATAGGCCCTGAGGGAAATTATTTCCCTCAGGGCCTCCTGTGTGGAGTTAATATAAAAAAAAAAAAAAAATAACAAATAACAAATAAATGACATATTCATGACACAAGAATTATGTTATTGCTTGTGGGTTTCAAGTAAGAATGCGGTGAGATGGATTCATAACCTATAATAGAAAATAGCTGTTATCCAAATAATGCTAATTTTTGTAAAAATGTACGAACATAAATTTGTCAGAAAACGTTAATTAAATGGAAAATTATAACTAAACAAACTTTTAGTATTCATAATATTCATAAATGAGACTAATCTTCATCTCATCTGAATATTTTTTGTAAGTAATGTTTTTATTTATTTTTATTGATAAAAAGCTTTATTTTTAAAACTATGTGTTGTAATGTAAGACTCACTGGGGCTTTACCTGTGCTGAGGCCTCCATTTTAAAATTTTCGAAATTTTTTATATGAATACCGCACAAGAGTCCCCAACTGCTCCCGTCTGGAGCCAGTGGAGGCATCCCCAATTGGGGTACGTTTTGAGGCTGAAGGTAGCGGGAAGAGGAAGGAGATGACGACGAGGGAGGTGGGGAAGCACCTGGCTATTCAGATCTTGTCACCAAGCACGGCTAAAGCCATTTCAAGCAACGTTTCAATTTAGAATGGTGGTCTTACACCTGGGCGATACTGAGAGTATCTTCCACCCTGGAACGTGCCGCAAATATTCTATATATTATTTTTAATGAATTAATTGTGAAATAACACAAATTGATCAAATAAAATTTATTTGCGCACGTCGGGTTCGAACCCGCGACCTCCAGATTGTGAGTCGAGAGTCATACCTCGGGACCACTGAGGCCGTCATAGCGATAAAAAATTAGTTAATATAATATTATTATGAGGTACTCACGGTTGTGTGTACAATCGTAGGTTAGTTTTGAAATGCAGTTTTATTCTTTTAAGATATGAAATTTGTGTAATAATGTATTTATTTTTATTTATCCCAAATCCTATTTTTGTATGTCAAGTGTTTTCTATTTCCCTCATTTTTCGTGTTGAGCTTAGATTCTATGCCTATGATTCTACCTGATATTCATGGTGTTTTTGGCCAAAGTTTGTTCCTGTCGATAGAGTTTTTATGTTTTGTCTAACTGGTGTATATTAGTTTGTCTTTGTTTTGTTAGTTGTTTTAATACTTAACTGGTTGTTAAGGCATCGTATCCCCGCTCAAAACGGAGAAGATATAGAGATATGTAATTACGAATGTTGGAAAGAGCGGGCTAATATTTAAAACGATAAAATAGAAGCGAAAATTGTGAAAATGTTTAATAAAACATGACTCGTTGAAAATACATCAAAAAATTTGTAGAGAACATCTAAAATAGCCTTTAACAAAACTGTGAATTTTTTCATACATATAACTTCTAAAATACGTGAAATGAACGTGTTTATAATAATTTTCGGAGCATACTTTGCGATTTTTTTTTTATCGAGGGAATTTCATTTAATTCGGCGTGAAACACGTCTAGATATTATCTTAAAAATTAACATTCATATTTTTAGGAGCTTAAAAACTTCAAATGTTTAAGGGATATATGTAGGAAATCGGTAGAAATTCGGGTAGCGGCGGCTTAACGTAAAGTGTTTTCTTTTATTTCTAAAGGCCTATTAAATTAATGTGAAGGAAAAACAACAAACAACAATAATTTCAACCGATCGTAAATCGTGTAGTATTTATACATAAAAAAATCTACACGTTGAACCCTTTTGAAAATCAATTATTGCAAAGATCCGTGACATTAATGACACACTGAATCTAATCAATAAGAAGGTGATAAATGTTTAAGGTCCGTGATATTAGTGACACACTTGACACTGTACAATCAAAATCAGGTGGTTGTCTACCATTAGTAACAAATTATTGATCTCTTCACGCCACCAAAACGGTTATTATCACCTGAAATTAAAGTTTTTTTTTCAAATACCACACATTCATTATTACTACAATTGGTACAAGGTTCGCTCAACCACTGGCAATCCAATTTATGCCCTCGAAATTTGATGTTTGCAAATAATATTAATATGAATTACATTTATGTACAGGTGTTACTGATATTAGTTATTTTAATAATATTTGGCTGTCGAATGGTTTATTGTATTTCGCAACGTTCATAATATATGATTTGGCGTTACTTCAATGTTTAGTATGTAACTTAAAAAACTTTTGATTTGGTAAATACATCATCAAAACGAAATTTTACATTGAATCGTAATTGTTAAATTTCGGAAATACCAAGAATATAATGTAGTAATAGATAATTACTTCATGATTAGATTCTTAAATGGGAAAACTTGGGAGAGTACATACCTACGTAGTTATCTTAAGTAATTATTGTAATAACTAAGAAGATATTAAATATATCTTTTAAAAATATAACAATTTGGGAGGCGGGTATAAGTGCCACCGCCCCGGGAACCATTTATTGGATAACCAACACCTCGGCCGTAGGTCGTCCCACTGTTCGCTACGTTTTGTGATTTAGCAGAAGAGCCCGGGTCTATGGGTAATGTTTGTCCGGTTCTTGGCGGCGGATGCGTCTGCCCACCAGCTGCACGGCAGGCCGGATCGAGAAAGAATGGTTGAGGGAGTCTCTTTGACTTCTACAGCCGTACTCTCTCGGAACATCGCCTTGCACCGTGGTGAGAGAGATGGATTCATACTTTCGTCACTTCTGGACACACTGACCCCCAGATCCCTAATACCCTTTTCCTCCCCAGAACTTCCTCTCCTTCCGTTCCTAAAAAACCCTCCACACAGCATCCCCAAAGATGACATAGGCCCCGAGGGGAATTATTTTCATTTTCAGTGTGGAGCAATGTAAAAAAAAATATATTTAACATGAAAACATCATCTGTCAATTTCATAATTATTACATTCGGAGTTATAGAAAATTTTCTCAGACCCGTGAAAACTTTTGGGATAGTCTAAATTCTTGACTAACAGTCCCAATTTTGAAAATGACAAAAATAAGAATTTTCTGTTAATGTCATATTTCTTCACGTAATCAGTCCAATTTTAATAATGAATCTTCAATTCATAACAAATTCGAAATTATTATTGTATTATGAATAACCATTTCTTACGAAGTAAATGAAAGAATTTAAT
This sequence comes from Glyphotaelius pellucidus, assembly GCA_936435175.1. Classification (NCBI taxonomy): domain Eukaryota; kingdom Metazoa; phylum Arthropoda; class Insecta; order Trichoptera; family Limnephilidae; genus Glyphotaelius; species Glyphotaelius pellucidus. The sequence continues at coordinate 30,701,687 of OW386544.1, forward strand.
AAAAGTGTTTTCGTAAATAATAAACATAAATGAAATAAAAAAAACACTGTCATTAACATTTGTAGATTTTCACGGCCAAAATTATTTTCATTATTTGTTTTTGGGGTGTTATGCCGTGTTGCGCTACCTCCTTCTTCAGCCAACGTTTCGGACAGCGTTACAGTCACCTGCCCTGATGATGGACACTGTAACGCTGTCCGAAACGTTGGCTAAAGAAGGAGGTAGCGCAACACGGCATAACACCCCAAAAACAAATAATGAAAATACTTTTGGCCGTGAAAATCTACAAATGTTAATGACGTTGTTTTTTTATTTCATTTATGTTTATTTTTTACAGTTTAAGAAGACATTTTTATGAAATTCTTGTATTTAATTAGTAAGAAATGGTTATTCAAAATACAATACTAATTTCGAATTCGTCATTAAGTTTGAAACTAGAGTAACGTTTTAAGTGTTGAAAATTTCACTTCGAAAAAAATTATTTTTGCAAGCTTGTTTTACATGAGAAAGAGAATGCATCCCTGGTTGAAAAAGAGAGAAATAATATTGAGGAAAAAATTTTAAAGGCAAATAATGTGGTCCAAACAAAGAGTCATCCCTCGATCTCTTGTTGGGAAGCTGCGACTTTTTGCGGGCATCAATCTCAAGTTCAGCGTGCTCAGTCAGATATTATTGTTTAGTTTGTTTTGGATGTCTGCATATTATATTCAAGGCTATTGTTATAATCCGAGTAGAGTAAACGAATACCTGCACATGTACAGTGTACACTGTATTGTTATGTTAAATTTAATTAAGTTTAATCTTTATTTATTGTTGTATTACTATCTACGTTTATTTCTATGAACTACGTGCTTTGAATATGGAATGATACGAACGCCTTAACATTTTTCAAGACGTTGATGTTATTGTAATGAATCAGCTATACTTTCCGGCTTTGCCTGAGTTAAAATAGTTTTTTTTGAAACCATAAAAAACGTGACGCGTCGTCTTATTTTCGATAGTTAAATATGTAGGTATTAAATATTTCGAATCTCTTTAAATCGGGATATAATTCATATTGCGAGTAAGTAATTGAGTAAGTCTAGAAATTCCATTCTGAAAAATTACACATTTTCATTATTACATAATTGTATGGTATTTGATGTGAAAAATATGGAAAAGGCAGAAATGATTCAGTAAAAATGAGTAGGTATTTATTTTTAAAATTTTAATTAACACAGACCCTTGAAAAATCAAGGGATATTATATTCGAAGAGCTTGTGAAGCCGAGAGTTCTTGCAGAGAACACATCAAGATCAAGAGAAATTGCTGCAGAATCATAAAAAAATATTCACGAAAATGTATTAATTTTCAGGTAGGTACGTTTTCGCTTGTCTGAATTCTTGAGATATCAGTTCCAATTTTGAAAAAGACAATCAAACATTTTTCTTTGAATTTTTTTTTACAAAAGCTCCACATAGGATGACAAAGGCCTTGAGGAAAATAATTTCCATCAAGGCTTTTGTCATCTTTGAGGATGCTGTACGGAGGTTTTTTTTAAGGAAAGGAAGGAGAGGAGAGTTCTGGGAAGGAAAAGGGTTTAAGGGTAGGAATCTTGGGTTCAGTGTGTCGTGGGCATCCGCCTCCAAGACCTAGACAAACCTCACCCATGAACCCGGGCACCCCTGCTAAATCACCAAACGTAGCGAACCACTTGGGATGACCTATGGCAGAGGTGAATGAAAACAAATTATCTTCATGTTTCGAAACCAAACATGTAGATAATTTGGATTAAGTTGTGATTTTTTACAAAGTGATGTTTTCATTTAATTAAAAATGACGCCACAAAGTGAATTTTGCAAATATTTTTGTGTTAAAATATTATATTTCTTAGGTAGATACTCTATTGCTTGTCTGAATTATTTATACAATCAGTTCCAATTTTGAAATGACACTTATATTCGAAGCAAATCCAGAGTTTATTGAACCAGAGCTACAGAGGGCAGTCACACAACTGAAGTTAGTATTTTAGATGATTGCACTATTTTAGATACTCAGAACAATAACATTGCACATAACCATTAAAAAATAAAACCCACTTAAAATATGACAAGTGGAAAACCCGTGAAAAGAGATTTCGAAATGGGTGTTGTTATGATTGTAAAAATCGGTGAACTCCAAAATTACTCATTTTATTACTAGGAGTTCATTGTGGAGTTCGTCTAGAATGCCAATAACTTTCGTTGAATCACCATCGCTTGTCTCTCGGAAGAGTCGATTGATCAGAGAAATTGAGGGCATGCGTAATATTATGGTAACATTCTATTGGCTGATGGTTGAGCGTATAAAAAGTAGGGATGACTTTATGAAAGAAATGGAGAGTGACGTATTGAAGTAAGTCGTGATTTGATAAACTTCCCAGCGTTGGAATATACTTGGTGGACAATTTGTGAACCCAGTCACTTATTCACCTTAATGAGTTACATGTATGATGCATTTTTAAGTATATACGTAAAGGTTATCCTACGATATCGTATAAAGTTATGACCGTGTACTTGTGGACAAATTTTCTTTGTCTTCCTCTTCCAAGATTTCTTTATCTTCCTGTTAAAAACAATTTGACCCTCGTTTGGGAATCAATCGTTTTAATTATTTTAAGATTCCTCTCTGATCATTGACTTTCGAGATACGTTATTTTATCAGTTTGCGTGCGCAATATTAGAATATCTACACCTATAGAAGGGGGGCACCTAACTACGTGTACATAATCAGAATAGATGACCTCCGTAGCAAAATGGTAAGATACTCGACGCGGGAAGTGAAAAATATGAATTCATTAATTTTGGTTACAACGGATTTCAATACTTTTACAGTGATTTAATTAATTGATATTAAAAAATGGCATTGCTGGAAAACCACAAATTGATTATAAACACTGTTTTAATGACTTTAGCTAAGCCGTGTTACTTTCCATTCCTCGTTTTCCTTATTCCTTGCCTTACCTTATTTCATTCTGTCTCGTAACATTCCAAGGTGGTAGGTAGTCTAAGTCATTGTGTAAAATAACCATTCGGAAACCAAACGGTGCTTGAAATGACTTAGGCCAAGTTTAATGATCAGATCTGAAGAGCCAGGTATTTCCCGAACCATCCTCTTCCCCATCTCTTTCATCTTAGTGTACTTGTGTAAGAATATGTAAGTAATTTCAATATCTTTCAACTGCTGTCGTTAGATGGGAAGTTGTATGTAGTTTTGATGGGTCTCATAAAGTTGTACTATATGAGAGAGTCAAACATGTCGGTATCATCGGTTATCTTTGTAACTTTCGGGTATTAGACCCAAACAGTTACGAAGATAGCCGATGATATCCGATCGACAGGTGGGCACCTTCAGTGATCAGTTTCCATGCCGCTTTTTCCAGAACGTCTTTTAGAAAGTACGTTAAGTCCAGTTAAATATTAATTGTAAGACAATAATAACTTATAACCTGACGAACCGAAGTATCACTGAAACTCCCGATCTTCAGAGTTGTGTTGTTCACCAGAGGAAACGACAGCACACCACACCTTCCCATTTTACATACCATAGTCCTCTGGCTCCGAACAGTCGGCAGCAATGGGGACTCTTGTGTGAAATTGAATTAGTTTTGCTTTGAATTTTTTGGGGGATACCATATTTTTAAATGAATGCAGAGATTTAACGATACATAGAGCAGAGATTTAATTTTACGAGTACCTTCATCATTTCGTTGATTGATGCTTCAACAGAAAAAAACTGGAACCTCCTTTGCAATTACGCAGTGGGAGTAAATACGTGTACGTATAATTAATAATTACAATGATTGAGGAAGAGTAATTACTATGCAGGTACGAGTAGTTCTTTCGAGGCTTTTTGTTCTACACCGGCGGTGGATTCACTCACGTACCTGTAATTATCATCCAAATAATGCATGACGTACGAATATTAAACATAGGCAGGTCGGCGTATCAATAACAGATAGGTCTATCTTATCGTTTGGTAAATGGGTGAGGCACTTAAAAGCGAGTGATGTTTCGGTTTAACCAACCAAAGCGCAAGGCGTATCTATTACTAATTGCGTACGTCTTGTACGTACTCGCATATCTACGAGGTTAGTTCTACACTGAAGTAAGACCATTAAACTAATTACAGAGATTTGGGTTTTTTGTACAAAATCTAAAATGTTAAAGTTAAAAAATTAACGAAAAATCAAAAACGGTTATGTCTTGACTGAAACAGAGATCTATTTGTATGAATCAGAAAAAAAAAACATTCGAATGGTGAGCGCTGGCATAACAACTTCGGTTCCATGCCAACTCAGAATCAAGTCAACTCAATGAAAAGTCATTGAAAGTTATGAAAAAAAAATTAAAAATAGCCCGTAACCTAACCTAATGTAACATATTCAACCAGTTTTTTTTATCACTTAATTTTCTAAGGAGGTGTCGAGTTGATTTCACTTTGAGTTGTTCGGTCACCAATAACTTCAAAGCTCCGTAAATCGAGTCATAAATAATGGGGAAAATTGCGAGTCATGAATAATCGGGTATTTTCACAAACAACGAATAACGTTAAAAATTTGCGGAAGAAAAAAAGTTAGTTTTTATGATTCTGATCGTTGTCTAATTTTAATACTTAAATCTGTAATGATTATATTGGCCAACACAATCAATTTCAGCTCGTATGATGATTTCCACCAAGTGCTGCAGCGAATTTGAAAAATATAACGTTTTATGTGTTTTTTTAAAGAGTTGTAAGCTTCGAAAATATCATATATTATACCTTAATTTGGACCTTGAAATGATGTTAGTCGATAACAAAGATTAATCATAAAAAACATTAAAACAATGTGTCAATGTACGAATTTTTAAAACCTGTTCCATAGGTTAGTTTGAAATCTTCTTTTTCTGTCATTCTTGTTGAACGTGGGATGCCATTTCGGAAACGGCGTATAAACTGATTTTATTATTTCTACACAAACCTGAATACATACCCTACATGAAAAAACAATTCAAATGAGTTTTTAAAGAAATAGTTACCTTAATACTCTTTTGAAAATGTTAATATTATTATTTCTGTTAGCGACTGCAGCAAAAAATGACGCGCAAATGGCATAGAAAATTTGTTTGAAAGTATTTAGAGAAGCTACAGTGATTAAATAAAAAGGAGCTTCCAGCTGATATTGATGCAAACAATTCTGACCTTGTCTTCATACAGTTGCTTTATACGTAAGGGTTAAAATCGAAATAAAAACAAGGATTTTTTTCCCGGGCGCCGACGCCTGAGCCACAGAGGAGAGTTAATCTAAAAAAAATTCTCTACCAAATAGGGTGCTGCAGAATCTCATCTGATATTCTAACAGAATTTAACAATAGATCGTTCGCAAATGAAGCAGACAAAAAATTTACATTGTTTTTATGTTTTATAGTATAGGCATGCAGATGTGTTCCTATTGTGTTCCCACTCTGCTAAACGATTTCAGTAGTTTTTATGGGTAGTTAATTTATTTTTAATAAATTAATGTTTATCTGCTATCAAGTCGGCAATTAAAATGGTCAGAGTAACATTTCACATTAATTTTAATTGTTAAAATTATGGACACTAGGCAGTAAAGCGTGCGAACTGTTCCTGACCTTTATTCTATGGAAATAGTAAACAATAATTCAAGATGTATCTGTCAGATAATGGTTTACTGGATTTAGTAAACAGTGGTAAAGGAAGACATACGCAATACGCGGAAGGCGCGGGTTTAAACACCGTGAGGGTTAAATATTTACGCATTACACGTAGGTACTTCACGGGATTTGTAATTTAATGCTCTTTGTCTCTAGGACCTAGATCAATATGAAACTTTTTTCTTTAAGATTTTCAGACTCCAAGACCTTTTGTGTTTAAAATATATATATTTTTTTTATTCTAACTATCTAAACGGGGCGATCGATACAGTATTGGCTATTCATTTATTACAAGCTGGTACCCTTCATGCTTTACAATGCCATTTAATAAAGAAATTGTTTCTCCCTATAAAATTTCCTGCAAATATAATATCAAAATCGTTTCCACGGCAACGATTTGTTTTCCACGGCAACGATTTGTTTTCCACGGCAACGATTTGTTTTCCACGGCAACGATTTGTTTTGCTTAGCAATAACTCGCTTTTCGTAGGGACAGAAAACGTATGATAAATATAATTTCATAAAACCAGAGTTTACCATTATATACAGCCTTTAGTACTCGAATATAATTTAGCTTTCTGTTGGTGAAAGAATTTAAAAAATTGTTATATTGTTTTATGCGTGAAAGCGTAACAAACAAACAAACGCAGTTTCGCATTTATAATATTATATTATTTAAATTATTTTACATATTATTACATTATATTATACTTATTATGTATTAAGTATAGATACTTAATATATAATATAATATAATATTATATATTTGGCTTACTTTAACTCAATGATTCCTGAAATTATTTGAATTAAAAATAATTAATAAAATTTTTGGCTCCTTTGGGCATTTTATATGTTTTTTTTCAACTTAAAACGTTAAAGAATCACTATGTATTGGACAGTTAGGGGTGGGGTGAGGACTTTGGCGATGATTCGGCTGTGTGACCAGTAAAAAAAACATCTAAAACAATAACTTTACTGGAGTAAAGTTACTGTTTTAGAAAAGTGTCCTGGTGTGGGCTTATTTAAGCGCACTTGTAATAACACAAAACTTCTGCATACAAATATAACTTTTTATTTATGGGTTTATTTTTTAAACAAATCTACAGTTTTATTCTGAGATTGGTGAAATTTTGACCATCAAAACAAGAGGAAGCCACTGTATACGTGAGATTTTGAAAAATCACTCCTCCCCTCTTCCCACTTTTTGAAGCAGAATTTTGATACTTATTGATGAAATTGTGCATACTGATTTTGAAGCGAGCAATACCAGGGACTTCAGCCGGTTGAATACGAACGAAATAATATTGACACGATATAAGTTTTTGTTCGTGTTTTTTTATGTTGTTGACAAACCAGTTTTTTTAATGCAGTATAAATTTGTTTACATCATTAGTACATTGTTAAAATGAAACAATATTATGATTAGGTATAATCTCTTCAGAAGTTTGTTTTTAAATATATGTACTACCTAAGCAATATTTACGATGAACGTTGTTTACAAATTGAAGGCAGTATGTACTGTAATTAGTCCAATGCATATTTACCATAACAAAAATAACTAATAGCCTTAAATGTATTTAGAAAATCAAACATTTAATATTCTTGTTTAGAGTGCGCCTCAGAAGATATTGTCTCGCTATTCATCAAACCGATTTTTTCCACAGTCATCTTTTTTGCTGGTCTAGCGAGTCTAGGTCTGTTTTATTTAACCTTATTTTATTATTGAATTATGATAATCAATTTAGAGGTTACCCATCTCAGTGGCCGAACCGATTCGTAGAACTTTAAAAAAATATAACAATCGTTTTATTAAAAATGTAATAAACTATCATTAATATTAATGGAGTAATTTAGACTCACGACGGAATTTTGGCATTTAATCAATAAAGTGAAAAGTGCAAAATTAGATTAAAACGCCTCATTATGTTTATCAGCCATGAACGAATGACCGTGAAATTAATTTTGTATTAAATATTATACCTGCATTTAATTTCCAGAAGACAATTTTAAAAGTAAATGCCTAACATTAGGCTAAATATTTTTCAACGTTTTCATCGTTTAGAATAAGTTGATAGCTTGATAAATAAAAATCCGCGCAATATTTGCGTTTTTTTTTACATCAGCTCTACACAGGATGAAAAAATAATCCCTCATGGCCTATATCATCTTTGGGGATGCTGTGTGGGTGGTCTTTCCATATAAAGGAATGAGAGGAAGTTTGGGAAGGAAAAATATATGAGAGTTGGTAAGATTTGGGAGTCCAGGAGTGACGGACGTATGAATCCATTCCTCTCACTACAGTGCAAGGCGATGGGTCGAGAGAGTTCTAAAGATCTTCCTCAACCAGATTCTGCCCGCCACGCAGTAGGTGGGCAAACAAACCACCGCCAAGGTCAAGACAAACCCCATCTCATGAACCCAGGAACCCCTGCTAAGTCAACGAACATAGCGAATCGTTTGGGGCAGCCTATGGTAAGGTGTTGGTTATTCAATAAATGACCCGCGGTACCCATACCCGCCTCCCTAATTGATAATAAATTATTCAAACAACAAAGGAAAATATACTCTACCTTATGTTCTTTATGGTCACAGGTATAAAAATTTTCCACTTGAATTAACAACATTTTTAAAAAACCTTCCACATGTTTAATTTTCGGATAAATCGTAAAGTTCAATTTCCAACCAAATAATCAAATTTTATTTGTTACACCTTCTTCTCAATGTTGTTTCTTTTTTTAAATAATCAACTTACTGGTGACGTCAAGACAGTGAGTTAAATAAAATTCTAAACTAAAAAAAGAGCAAATAAAATCGTTATGTTTGGCAACGATTATTTTCGTAGATTAGTATCGAAAAAATTGAGACTAGTTCTACGGAAAAATTCTGAAATCTACCTGTTGAGTTATTTTTCACTGTGACAGCTGTTTCATCTTTCGGAAGCATCATCAACGTGTTTATTTACGGAAAGCTATCAGGATCACAGAAATTCGAAGGTGAAGTCACGCTGAATTAACCTTTCCAAGCGTGCAATCTCGCGGTGGTTGACTGAAAATCACGAAGGAACGGACTCCCCAGAAGTTTTCAGTGTTATTATTTTGTCAAGCGGAGGTACCTACGCAGCCGAGGACAGAATAAAGACCGAGACCAAACTGTTTAACTATATTTATATAAAAATTATGCGCGACGCTTCAGCCCAATCGGGAAGCGAACCGATGTACAACACTAATGTACAATGTACCCTGTTTGCCATATACAATACCATCCTGCTGAGAAGGCCGAATGCCATTTTATGAACATGATACATTCAAAGGATGATGTTTGATAATTTGTTTTGTGGTCAGGACCATTGTCTCTGTAAGCTATTACGGACTGTCATCCGACAAAGGATTCATAAGATTGACCCATCACAATAAAATAGTTTATATGGCATCATTTATTTTTGTTTTTTATTGCAAACCTTTTGTTTTTTGGTACATTTTCTATCGTATATCTTCCTCCAATATGACACACAACGTAATGCATAATCTTCTTAATCCTTCTAATCCATACTTCCATACTAATATTATAAATGCGAAACTGCTCGAGTTTGTTTGTTACGCTTTCACGCATAAATCAATAAAACGATCTTATAAATTCTTTCACCAATATAAAGCTGAATTATATGCGAGGACTATAGGTTGTATTAAATGGTAAGCTCTGGCGTTATGAAATTATAAATAATAATATATTATATTTGTTATACGTTTTCTGTCGCTAATAAAAGCGAGTTATTGCTAACGTCAGAAAACACATCGTTGCCATGGAAACAATGCTGATATATTTGTGGGCTCTATGCTGGTAGGTACCTACTGGTACCCCTACCTACTGGTCGGCTGCTGCTCCAGAAAATTCAAATATTAGAATATGATTTGTTTTTTGGACAAGCTTATGTTTTGGAATAAATGTCAGATGAGAGTTCGTACATTTAAAACATAAACGATTATAAAGACTGTATAATAAATAATGTTATTTTTTATTATATTTACAAACTTCCACATATTTAAATAAAAATAAATCTCCGAAACGTTTGTAAGCGCATAAATTCCGAACGTCTGCACCAAATTGAATAATTCTTTTTTTCTTTGAGCTCTAGCATCATGAAATTTAGGTGGCACGCGAGCTGTTTGAAAACTGAATATACCGGGAATGAATGTATGGAATACGGGAGGGTATGGGGCAGAGGGAGGGGGGATAATTGATAAGTGCAAGCGCTGCAGTAATTTCCCGTAATACCATGCGAGCGAAGCCGCGGAGAAAATCTAGTTTAATTATATCTTTGATTAGATGCAAGTTATTATAAATATCAACATTACTATTTAAACGCAGTTTTTTTTTTTTTTTTACAGTTAATACCGCACAAGAGTCCCAACTGCTCCCATCTGGAGCCAGTGAGACTATGGCATCCCCAATAATTGGGGTATGTTGTGAGGCTGAAGGTAGTGGGGAGGGGAAGGAGATAGGGAAGAGGAATGCGGGGAAGTACCTGGCTATTCAGATCTGGTCATTAAACACGGCTAAAGCCATTTCAAGCAACGTTTCAATTCTGAATGGTGGTCTTACACCAGGGCGATACTGATAGCATCTTCCACTCTGGAACGTGCCGCAAATATACTACATATTATTTTAAATGAATAAATTGTGAAATAACACAAATTAATAAAATAAAATTTATTTGCGCACGCCGGGTTCGAACCCGCGACCTTCGGATTGTGAGTCGAGAGTCTTGCCTCGGGACCACGGAGGCCGTCATAGTTTGCCTCCATATTCTTCTAGAAGCTCCTCGGCTATTCTTGTTTCAATAAACCTTTTTATTATTTATTATTGAGCAATTAAATATATTAATGTGCAACAAAGAATGTGGCGCCTTATGTTTTTTTTTTTAATTGGGTATTTTAACGTTCCACAGACCTCCATGGAAAAGTCCAGGTATGCTGAAAATTGTGGCGTTTGCTTATTGCTTACCGTTTGAGATTGTTTGCAGTTACAATACAATTAGATGTATATCTATTTCGTTGTTAAAATGTTTGTTTGGTGCTGTATCGGGTATCTAGCTATCTGTCGGATATGATGACTATCTCGGGAAGCCTCAAACGAGCAACACAATGGCTTTGTAGATCTAATGTTGTGTAGACATGCTAATTTTATTTCAAACAACACTATCGTCTGATGTCGTCTTGATCTTTTATTTCATGTCCGATGTTGTTTTTTGAGGTGAATGATTCATTTAGGTCACATCATCTATAATTGGCATTTGTTAACAAATAATTAATTATTACAGTAAAAAAGAAACAAATGATTTAGCATTTTGTTCTCTGAGAATCTGCCCGTTTAAAACGAATTTGTTGTTGACTATTGTTTGTCATTGACTAAGCGTGACGAAGATATTTTTAACTCGACCGTTTTGCATTTCGCTTGTCTGTAAATTTGTTTGTACGTTTCGTTTCTGCTTTCGAAAATCTGCTGCATGCACTTTATTATTCAAACTTTTCTGACAAGATGGCTAACTTTGACGAGGTGACCAGCTTTTCAATGTTATGGTACCTACCTGTATGAAGAAAGGAAATTAATTATCATTGAGAGAATAACGTTTCTTTTGGACTAAATTGTGTAATTTCTTGTTTGAAATTTTAAAAAAAGTTGTTAAAAATAGTTTGGGATTTATGGTCAACCATGTAGTTTTTAAGTGCCTACTTACGAATTTAGAGAAAGTTTTGTACGGTTATAGTTAAGTATGTAGGTATTACTTACACATTTTATGAATTAAGAGGAAATTTTGATTTTGATTTTGGAGAAAAAATCTTTTTTGGACGCGATGTCTACTGTACATCAAAACAACTAGTTTAGATTACTTTGGCCGAGCTCTTCTTCACTTTATAAAATATAAACTCTTTATACAGTTCAAACACAAAAAACACTTTCGTAACACAAACCTCCATCGATCGTAAATATGCACGCACAGTGATTAATATTTGGATTCGCAAATGATGCATGAAATTGCAAAAATGGCTGCGCCGAACGAGAATTCGCTCAAAACCTACCACTGCCTGTTATTATGTAATGGACACGTAGTACTGGTGGAAGAAAACACGAGGTTTAGCAAGACAAAGGACATACCGTGTTCGCTCACACAATGGACTTACGACTTAATAATTCTCATTACTTTTTACGTGCAGATATATCTAATAATTATAATTAACTACAGGTATTTTCTCAAGCCAGGATTTTTCACAGGGAAATGTCAGCGCAAGTTAATCGTACGGAATTTTAAATGCTGCCTAGATAAAGATTCATAATGATCAGCGAAGTTATTATATTGTTTGTTCTAGGCTTTTTCATCTTCAGTTAATGTTAATGGCCCAAGTAACTGGCTTAATGTTGGTTATCATCTTGAAATTTTTTCCCATGAAATAACAGCATCCCTGAAATATTAGAAATACTTTGTACTTTGTATTTCTTGTTAATACAGGCCTACAATAATGAATACATACACACTTATAAAAAGTGTTGCCACTGGAAAATAAGGCATATTTAAGTGAATGTCAAGAAAATAAAATAAAAACATTGCTAAATATAAAGAAGAAAAAAATATCTGTTCTGATAAATTGTTTTCTTGTTGCAGGCCCCAGCACCTCAAGCTCCCCAAGATTACCAGAACCAGCAGCAAGAGATGCCCCAACGCGCCTTCCCTCCACAGTTCGTCGCCCGACACCTTCCCCAGTTCGGTCCCCAACCTCCCCAGCAGATCCACTTCCAGATCAGGGAACAGCAGATGCCACAGCCCCAGTCCCAGCACATGCCATTCCAGATTAGGGAACAGATGCCGCAACAACAGAACCCATTCCAGATGAGAGAACAAGAGCCACAACAACAGAGAGTGCACTTCCAGGTTAGGGAAGAGATGCCAAGACCACAAGGCATGTTCCAAATGAGGGAACAAGCCGCGCAAGAACAACAGATTCCTTTCGAAATCCTTCAACGCATTAGAGAAATCACTCAGTCTCAAGGACCAGCACAAGAAAGGGAACAACAGATCCCCGTGCAATTCCAGGTCAGGGAACAGATGCCACAACAAGAGCAGACCAGACAGATGGCTTTCCAGATAAGGGAACAAAATCCCCAGGAACAAGAAGTACAGATGTCGAGAATTCCCATGCAGATGGCGCTAGTGCCCAGGGAAGTAAGGATCCACGTCCAGAGGATCCAGCTGCCGCAGGTTGCCTCTGACCAGGTCCCTCAAGACACCCACGTCTCCGAAGAAGAACAGACAGAGGTGAGCACCCTACAACTCTAATTTACATTTTCTTTCACTCTTTATGTTTATCTGACGTGACCGCCAAATTCATTAAATTGTACCTGTATTAAGCATCAAGTATAGCTGCATTCTCGAGCTTTACCACAAATTGCCGGTAATTTTATTTTTAGACCCGTTTGACCCTGCGATGTTTTTTTAAAACTAAACTAGTTTTGACAGTTACAATGCAAATTTGACGAGAATTTTTTCTCCACCTTTTCTTGGCCGGTGCACTTAAAAAAACTGATGAGGTACTTTGTCTCACTTAATGAGTATTCATTGACATAATGTAAATAAATTTATTCAATTATAGCCTAAAGGCGTAATTTTCCGTGCCCGGAAATTTACATAAAACGAACGCCAATCCCGCATGCCAGCCTTGTAAAAAATTTTAAATTCGATACTTTGAAACGGATACGATTGTTTAAATCCGGTTCCAGTTCTTCCCATCATTCTACAAACTTCTTCCACAGAGTCAATTCACCTTCTTTCTATCTGCTTCTAAGTTGCTTCTGTTGCGGCGTCCATTTGGTCATTCTTTTAAGCGTCATCTGGCATTTTTAAAATATATCGAACAAATTACGTCTTGAAACCTGCAAAATTGTTTTTGCATAGGTCAAAAAATATTCAAATCAAAATTCAAAAGTGTTTTACCTTTAAATACTGCTAATTCAGTTTGCCCTTGGGTTACGATTCACGTCAGGCAACCACTGCACTGGTCTTACTCTTGATTCTCGCCGATGACATACGCCAACATTAAAAACCTTTTAAAAATATCTTTCTTCTAAATTCCATCAAATGAAAACATTTTTGTTAGATTAGGTTTTACTTTATAAACTTAAGCCGATCAAAAACCGCTTGGGATTGAAACTAAATAAGAACAATGAATTAAGCAGTCGTGAATATGAAGATTTTATCTTAACTCTCGAGACTCTATTTTAAACCGCGTTTTATCTTTGTTATCAGCGAACGAAGAAATTATAATTGCAAGGTGGCGTGCTTTTACCAGAAAATTGCAGGCTATTGTTGATAATTTGTTTTTATTGGTGATATTAAACCTACACATAATAATTACTACCTGTTGTTAATTATGCTGATATCTTTTAACTTTGAGCTTTCTTAGGTACTTCGAGTTGTTGTGTGATAAAATAATAACGAGTGAAATGTAAATGAATGAAATATAAATGAATGAAATGTAAATGAATGAAATGTAAATTCAATTTTTTTTTTTTTTTTTTTTTTTTTTTTCAATTTTTTATGAGAAAACTCTCTTTTTATAACTTTTGAAGGTTATTCCCATCAACGTAATATAATATGGAAAAAGAACTAGTTGAAGATAATATTAATGATTCTAAATATTTGAAGTATGAGATTGACAAATATGACGGTTTGACAGAAGGTGGCAATAGCGAAATTGGAAAACGCGCCGTCCCGGTTAGACGAGAGGTCTGGATTCGAGTCCCAGTTGCGACCATTGTTTTTTTCTGTTTTTCTGTGTCTTGTTTTCTTTCATATTTTCATTTAGATTATAAGTGTTATCTTCTTCTTCAATGAAATGTAAATTAATGAAATGTGAATGAAATGTAAATTAATGAAATGTAAATTAATGAAATGTTAATGAATGAAATGTTAATGAATGAAATGTTAATTAATGAAATGAAAATGAATGAAATGTAATTGAATGAAATGTAAATGAATGAAATGTAAGTGAATGAAATGTAAATAAATGAAATATAAAAGAATGAAATGTAAATGACTGAAATGTAAATGAATGAAAATGAATGAAATGTATTTGAATGAAATGTAAATGAATGTAATTGAAAATGGAATAGTGGTCCAGACGTAGCACGATAAGAACACCAGAATTGCCTTGCATGTAGATTTGAATGGAAACTAATGTTGCCAATGACTTATATGGTAAAGTCAACTCAACACCTCTCTGAAAAGTTATTAAAAGCTATTGAAAAAATAATTTTAAAATAGCCCATAACCTCAACCTAACGTAACCTATTTAACCAAATTTTTATAATTTTTTTCATCACTTTTAATGACTTTTCCGCCTTTGAAATTCGAAAAATTACCGCTTTCATCCAATTTCGAAAAAATTTTTGCCAGTAGATCATAATGTTTATGTAGTGTGATTACGACATCTGTGTGCATTATTGTAGGTTCTTAATAGATGAATTATTTTTAGCAAATGGAAACAATGCCTCACCCCCTGATGAGTGTCGCCGACCTGCAAGCTGTGCAGCAAGCCGTGAGGGCCGCTGAAGAGGATCAGGAGAAAGAGCAGAGGGAACACCAGGCAGCTCAACAGGTCAGCATCTTCTTCTTACCTGTCCTAAAAAATCGTTTTTGTCATCTCTAATTTTACCTGTCAATCCGTTTCTCGACAAACAAAAAAAAAATCATGCCATAAAATATTTCCGCTGGACATTAAATTTCAAATAGATACCTAACTGTTTTTCGTATCGCTAAATTAATTACTATTTTTGAAAAAAATTTAATATTTCTTATTCAAACATTGCAAAATTTTTAAAAACAGCTGACTGATATTTCTTTCTTGTTTGCTGCTTTATTCGAAACAAAAATCATATTTATTTAGGCAAACGTATTTTCGTCGCTCCAAATTTTATGTTTTCGTTTTTTATAAAACAAATATTTTTAAACAAACATTGGCAAACCATGACCTTGTGGAATGTATTTTTGGTTGTTTCTGGTTGTTTTCTGTTTTGTACTATTATTATTTTTAATTACTCAGGGGTTCTGTGATAAAAATTTAAATAAAAAGAGACAGCTTGGTTTTCTCTCTTTCTAAATCTGTTTATATTATAGGTCTGATCATAATAGAAAAGGAAATATAACGATCTTTATGAGGACTTGTCATTTGGTTTCAGATAAAGCACTACGTGACCCGAGTGATTTAGTTTAAATTTAGAATAAATAAAAATTGCAACCTTTCGATTTTTATTAATTCAATGATCCCCACAGAAAAAAGTGGTCTCTTTGTTCTGAGTACAACAAGCAGTAGAGATCACTATTCAGAGTTGATACGATGCGTTACTTAAAATGACTTAAGATCTGATTCCCCAATCATTTTCCCCGTAGTATCCTTTCAATCCATCTGATTCCATCTGATTCCCGTTTGAATCCATCTGATTCCCCAATCCTTTCCCCCATTAATTTATTTTACTAATAGAGATACAACTAGCTTCAGTTAATAAAGACTCTTGTGCCGTAAAATATCCGAAAGACATTTTTTTCTGGTAAGCCAAAGAATTGGCGATCTTTGCACCTCAAGAAAGTTGATATAAAAAGACCCCTACCAATTCAATAACAACCTAGCCTACGCTGACTTAGCCTAACAAAGCTGGACTTACCCACTTAATGCCGATTCACCTCTACATTCGAGGAATAACAAATTTCGAAAACACTAACGGATCACTGGTAGGTATCTACCTGCATTGATTGTATTGCGGTTGAATACTCTATTAAAGATTGCGGTACATGTTTCATAATAAAACCACAGTTATTTTTATTATTTAAATTGATTTAACATGCACGGACTGCCTTTTAATTAACTTACATTTTTTCACTTCTCATTTTAGCTTAAACAACCCTTTGCACATTGCCCTAAAACTTACTGGTAACTTATTGGTTTGTTCACGAATTACATTTTTTAGGTCATTCTTTTAAGTTGGCCTTGATTTTAGAAGTGATGAACTCTCTTTGTCTTCTTTATTGGCCCTATAACCCTTTAACAGCTGACTCTAGGAAATTCCACCTACTGATTCTAAAGAGTGTTTACTCTCGTAGTTCAGCAATCTAAATTTAGACCACTCTACAAATCTACTCACTCAATATTTGGCATAAAGCCTTTTTGTTGGTCGGTTATCTACCATCCTTGATATTATGATCTGTCCCGCTCAGTTTCCGCTGTTTTATAAATCTTGTTATTAACGACTATTCAAATAATTGATACATTTGGCTCGAAGTTGTACTTCGTTGCCAGACACCATTTCTGTTGTATGGCTTCAAAGATTCAGCGTAAGATGCTCCTTTTAAGGGCAATATTATAGTTGTATAATCTTTTATTTTTACGAGTTTCTTTGAGAGTAGGTATTAAACCTTATTTAAAGATAAAATCCCATGTCGAGTTTCTGTACCCCAACTCTTCGCTATCATATCCTGTCACACCCATTTCACTAGACTGGTGGCCAATCGGGAAGCAGATTTTTTGCAGGCCAATTTAAATACACACGCGATAGCAAATATCTTAATTAATTACCATGTATCGCGCTATCTTCTGGTCTAGAGAGGCAAAAAATTTAACTGAAGCGGAGATAAAATCCTGATAGTGTTTTTTGTTGAGTATATCAAATAATAGTAGGTGTTGGATGTTACCGTGTGAAGATTTCTCAAATTAAAAATGTGTGATCGGTGGTTGACCTTTTGGTTGAACGAGGACATTGGGTTTGATTTGTTTAAACATTCGCGTCCATTTCCATTGTTTGTTGTTCTTTGTCTTTTTGGTCTTCTTTAAGTGGTGATGATTGGTTTCTGCTGTGGTTACTTAATTCAGTGAGGTCATCCAATTTCCGTAACTACGGAATTCCTCAAAGAAGCTTCCAATACGACGTAGTTACAAAAAACAATTTTAAGCTATTACCTTCGCACAAAGAACATTCATTTACCATAATATTCAGGGTGTATCATCAAGTACCTAACAGAATTTAACCAGCGATTACTAACATATTTGGAGTAAAATATATGGATATCATTTTGTTGTTAATTAAAAACAAAACAAAATCCATTATTTGTCACCACTGGGTGCAACCTAGCGCATCACGTCTCGTTCCAGCAGCATTGTACAGACAAGACAAAGCGGGTACCGCATGATCTATTGCGAAGAGTGGTAGTGTGATCAGTGGCGATGTGTGACAATTTTTTTTATTGAAATCGGGCAGTAAAATGACATTCATATTTTTATTGTCGTCTGTCGGGTACGTGCTGATACGCCTTGCATGATTTATCATTCCCTAGTTAATTTTAGGGGAAAAAATATACATGATCACTTACAAAGATTTGAAATTATCTAATTACTTGTCCCCACTGTGGCTCAAGAGTTTGCTATTATTTAACTATCATTTTATTTTTCTCAAAAATCTTTCAAAATAATTAAAAAACACACTGTTGGGAATCCAAACGTGTCACATCACTACCCATTATATACTAGCTTTTACCCGCGGCTTCGCTCGTGTGGTATTTGGGGGAAATTACTGTAACAATTGGCAATACATAATGTCCTTTTACGTGTGTCCCCGTTCCATTCCACCTTCCTCGCCTTCCCCCTCCCTCGTCTCTTCCCTCTCCGCGAACCCCACCTTTCCCATGCCTTTCTTTTCTGCCGCTAAAATATATGAAATACACACATTTTCATTTACACAAATTTCCACCATTCTTACCATTATATATAGCCTATGTTACTCGCTGATAATGTGGCTTTCTATTGGTGAAAGAATTTTTAAAATCGGTTTAGTGGTTTAGGCGTGAAAGCGTAACAAACAAACACTCACTTTCGCATTTATAATATTAAGTATAGATATTGTCAAACTCCTCAAACTCACGGTTAATGTCAAAGTGTGAAATAATGAACTAATATTATAAAACAGTTATCTGTGTTTACGGAGACTATTAATTATCAAGTCACCGGAAACCCTTGGAAATCTCGCTGGATGACAGACGGCACTAATTTAATGATGAGGTATCAGTTTTAACAATATTTTATCTTCGCTCTTCCGCAGTCATTTGCGTTTACAATCAATTTCAGTATTCAAATGCAGAAATATTTTTATGTACGTTGGACATTATCATATGTTAACATATATCATATATGAACGAGCATAGTTATGAATGTGACTCGTAGGTCGTTGAATTAAAAACCTTGAAATGTGCATAATTATAATGTATGTACATCTTCATTCCTATTACGTTACGCTAACAAAACTTTACATGTGTTGTTTTATTGCTCGAATCATTAAAATGCTTAAGGGGGTATTCTAGTCTAGAAAACAAAAAAAAACATTTTTTTTTTCATATTTCCAAAGTTTAAATATTCTTAAATATATCGTAAAAAGGATTTTCGAAATTCGCATTTTTTCGCGGTTTAGACAGAATCTAACCAAAATCTAAATAAAACAAAATTTTAAACACATTTTCCTCAAAACCACTTTTTTGGAGACGGTTGACACGATATCTCAAGTTCTACTTAACCAATTTACTTGAAATTTGGTGTGAGCCTTCTCTATACTTGACTATATTGCATAAACCAGCACTGTAACAAAATTTTAATTTTTACTGTTGTAAAAAAAATCCGGGAAATCAAAAAAACTGGTAAAAAAATCTTCTTTTTATTTCAGACAGCCGCCATTTTGCGAACAAAAGAATTTATGACTTCTCGAGGTCCATACCATAGCAGCATTTGTTTAAATTAAAAATAAATGTAGTTTTTTTTTCGGAGTACTATGAGGGTTGCAATCGTGTCAACCAAGGCGCACCATATTTTTGAGGCTACAAAAATTTTATTGTTTTTTTTTATTGCACCTGAAAAAACAACTACAATTCATGCTTCTAGACTAGAATACCCTCAACAGAGATCGTCCAACAAAAGATTTTAAAAAAATTGTTGAGAAATTGCACTTTTTACACTTCTGTACGCGGTCTCACAGTCGGGCATCATTGGGACTATGGCACACTTAATTTGGGAGTGTTTTAAGGTGGGAAAAATGGGTCTGTCAAAAAAAGGGAAAATTAAGTATTTTTAAACTTAATTTTTTAGATTAGTTAGTATTAACGTAAGTATGCTGCAAACAAGCGCATCATATGATATCCTTATTGCGATTTCTTATATTACCTGATATGTGACCCGGAAAACTTAGGTGAAATAGATAAGAATATCATCAAATCATCAGTAACTATCAAATAGTTATTATTAGGCTTGCGTCTGGGTCGTTGAATTTCAGAACCCAGTTTCGAGTGCATGTCTGACGGTGGAATTTCAAAAAAGCTACCGCTGTAATTCGGTTTTGAATTTAAGAATTCGTCACAAGATGTCGCCACTTCCGTCGGCAGGACGCATAGGGACGTGCTCCCCCTAGGTATAAGCTCTACGAATTTTTTGAATCTGGAGTATTTCTCCGAATATGGAAAGATTGACGGTAACACTCAGTTGTTTCGAGCAATTGTATTTTTTTTAAAGAAAGACAAACATTCACGGGTTATGAATATCCCAACAATATTTGAAAATCTCTTACTACCACCACAATAAGCCGAAAATGTTGCTTGTGTCGTGATGGAGGACTTAGCCAGCCGAGGAATCGAACATGCGATGCCCACCCAACCACTGACCGGTTTACCACGTATGACGTCATTGCACGTCCCGGTTACCTTGTCCCGGTGACTAGCCATCACTGGTTGACAGTGGATACGAGGAACGGGCTAATTCTGGAACCAGTTCTTATTGGATTTATGAAATGCTCACCAAATACTAAATGGGCGAGGGCGAACCAAAAGCCGCCCTCAGGACCCAGCAGTAAAAACCTACGGAGCGGGTTAGTTAAATAATTAGTACAGCACGGTTTTTGTGAAAAATCACCTCAAGGGTGCAACTAATAAGTATTTAAAATTTAAAAATAAATCAAAAGAAACCAATACGATTCCATGTATGTAGCCAATGGGTTAGAACCTAACCTACTCTATTGTCCAGTGATATTAAAAAAGGTATTCGTAAATTTTGTCATTTGATATTTGGTTTGAACAGAATGATTTATGCATAGTAATAAATCAAATTTTCGTTTATAAGTTTATCGAGTAGAACTAAAAGTAATGGTGATCCTCTTGGCTCGTGCTTCATAATCAGGGCCGTACTTACTTAAAGCACATTTTTCGTGGAACCCGCCAAAAATTATAAAATGTTTTAAATTATGCCTCCAACGGCAAAATCATTTTTCCTATCATGCAGAGAAATTAAATATTTATAATTGATATTTGTTGTCTGGGTTGTTCTTCTTTTTAACCTATATAA
Organism: Glyphotaelius pellucidus; assembly: GCA_936435175.1. NCBI lineage: Eukaryota > Metazoa > Arthropoda > Insecta > Trichoptera > Limnephilidae > Glyphotaelius > Glyphotaelius pellucidus. Next base: position 30,722,772 of record OW386544.1, read on the forward strand.
CTTTTACCACTCTGTCATCATATTTCCACCACTCTGTCACATTTTGTTTTTACTATAAATGAATCTCTCTGGGTCTCAGAGGGGAAATTGTAGCAAGGGGTTCAGGAGGCCTAAAATGCCCATTGGGGGTGACAAACACGAGCTGCGTGTATACCTATTTTGAATGACAACCCACGTGACAGAATTGTCGTACGACATAAAAATTGTAGGAGACAAGTGTTTGTGATTTAAAAAAATATTATATTAAAAATCATTAAAAATAAAAATCACTGTTACTTGATAGGTTGTACCTTTTGTAGTTTAAAAATAGTTTAATATTTTATGTCGTCATATCATTTTGTTGTAACATTATAGAACGCACGCAAGTCAAGGTGGCAGAAGACAATTGTGATTTGTATGAAATACACTTCTATCACGAGGAGTTACAACTCTGTCACGTAATTTTTACTACAAAAATATAAACACATATTTTTTTAAAACGCATACAGTCGTGACGTCTTTAGTACAGTAGATTTTAAAGTAATTATAAAATAATAATCTTGGTAATTCTGTTGAATTTTTCTCCACTAACTGGTGCAGACAACTTTATGTAGGTTAAAAAGAAGAACGACCCGTCTACATTTTAAAATAATAATAAAATAAAATATTTTCTTGTTTCACTTCTTTCTTGCCTTTGTCTATGAACAGCTTGTCTATGATTTCTACGCCAAAACTTGTTATTTTTACGAAGCAGAATACTGCTTACAATACAATAGTATTAAACCAGTTTTTAGAAAGAAAACATTAGTTGTCAATTCAGTAAGGTTCAATTATCGTTTGATTTAATTGTTGATTTGACAACGGGCAAAATATGCAAATAAGTATTTAAAAGAAAAAAAAATTTTTTTTTGAAGAAAAATTAAGTATTAGTTTAGAAAAAAAACTAAATAATTCTTTTTATAATAAAGTTCGTTCACCACTGTGAGATATCAAAATCATATTTATTGACCACCAAAAATGACTACGAACATAATGCACCTCAAAACATCCAATACAATGATGCAATCTAAATTTTGACTGATAGCCGCATTCAAACGGACGTAAATACGCACCTGCGTGTCTTGTATAGCTAATGAGACCGATGCGATAAATGAACAATGCAATAGCAATCATTTTAACTGGCTAGAAAGGGACTATCGAGATATTTTTAGTACCGTCTGAAAGCAGCTTAGATGGGTTGCACGCATTCATTAGAGTACGTTATAAAAGTTTTAACATTTTTTTCAAAATATTGAATTCTTCGTAAGAAGATTAAAAGCTCGTATTGGTTAGAGATAGGAGTTTTATTTTGCCATTTAAAACAAATAATAACGTAAGAGGAATATAGGATAAGGATAGGAGATGATCTCGAGACATTTTATACTCGTTTATTAATTTGTGATCATGCGATATATCGTTCGACTCTTCGGTTCGATATTTCCAATGACTAAATAAAATGCCCTAAGGGAGAACTTGAAATTCTGTTCTAACGGTTATACAAATGTGGCGGCCAAGATGGAACCAATATTTATTACTTATCACGTAAAGTGAATAATAGCCATGGTGAATACAACACCATTTTTGTACAATCGTTAGGACAGAATTTTCGGTATGCCAAGTCCTTCTCTAGGGTATTTTGTTTAGCTAACTAACTAATTAACTAAACATCTCGCCGTTTTCGCGAATGGATAGGCAGAGAGGACGGACCGCTAAACAACTCGGTCTTGGCGTACATCCCTTGCCTCATTCACATTCATGTATCGTCTCATACATACTCTTCCATTATTCTGACTCTTGACATGGCCCGACTCAAGTATCTGATTCACTTAGATGCCATGTCTTCCTCAGGGTCCCCGACTTCTTCTACCATATTTTGTTTAGTCATTGGATATTGTATATGAAAAGGTTATAGTTATATGAATTACGATTATTGCTCGTGACAACAAATTAAGATTTGTAAATCAACGGTCATTATTTTCCAAGCGCAATGAGTGTACATTGAAATAACATCAAGAAGACTATTGATAACATTATCAACTTGCGTAAAAATAATCTCAATTGTTTGCACCTTGAATCTCGTCTGCGTTTAATTCTGCCCTTTGTGGGTATGTGTTGCGGTTTATAGTGCGTGGTGTCTGAGAGGCTGCGGTGCGGTCCGTTGGACCTCCGAGGGAACCCGCTTCGAGGTCTGAGAGACGGTTCGTGGTTCGAGGCCGGCGGAATAATTTCACTCTCGCCCCTCATTACGCTCGCCGCCACATTATTTGATGGAAGAACTATTCATGTGCCCTAGCGATGTGTTGTTTTGGAAAAAACAATACTACGTAGGTACTACTGACAGTTTCAAAATCGGAACTGATTTATATTGTATTAAGAAAATTATCACATTACTAGTTTACATGCACCCGGCCTTGCTCGGAGTTATGAATGATTTGTAGCATCTACAATTTTGAAGTTGAGAATTCTTATGGGTATAATTTTAAGGTGGAAAGAATATTATAATATATGTATTTAAAAATGCGGAACGAATTCCGGATTTGAGCGGAGGTTAAGTCTGAAGTCGATTGGATCGAATTTTTATTCCCAGTACGTTTCTTTTTTTGTATGCTAATTTGCACAGCGGCCTCTGGGGACTTCGGAGATCAATTTGAAGTTTACCATACTATTAAAAATCATACTATGTTAACTTCATAAATCACCGTGTGATTCATCATTTTTGAAATTTCACTGATCTAGAAACACTGTCTATGATTGGTCAACACAGAATTTCTCAGAATGGTTCTCTCTGGCAGAGCTTGATTGTGATTTGGAGCCCTCATTTCAAGCTCTAACTCAGAAACTGCAAAAAGTGAGTTAGTGCACTATGGTTTAAGAGTTTAAGGCGATCCAACTTTGAGTCAATTCCATATCTGACTCAGTGCTGAGATAATGCTTTAAGTGAAACATACATCAATTTTTTTGTGAATACCGCACAAGAGTCTAACCGCCTGGAGCCAGTGAGACTATGGCATTCCCAATTGAGTCAGGCTGAATGTAGTGGGTAGATAATGCATATGGCCAAGAGAAAGGGAAGGGGAAGGAAGTACCAAATAAAAAGATTAATTTCAAATACAGAAAAGCGATCAAGTACCTACCTATTGTTTATTTTTCTAGACCATTATTTTTATTCCGTACTAGCTGCTACCCGGCATGCATTGCAATGCAAATAAATAAATTGTTTCTCTTTGCATTTCCTTTCCCGTGCGCTCCGTTCCTTTCCCGCGTCCTCTTCCCCCGCGTTCCTCTTCCACCTTCCACGCCTTCCCATTCCTCGTCATCCCTCCCACTAACCCCACCTCATTCATATCCTTCCCCTCATGCCCCTAAAATATATTAAATACACTCATTTTCATTTATCCAAATTTCATAACGCCAGAGCTTACCATTATAGCTTACAACAAATCACCTAAGTTTCATCACAATCGGATGAACGGTATGGCAGCGCATAACATACGAACAAACGAATAAACAAACAAAAATTGATTTTTATATATAAGACTTGAAATGTTCATCCACATTGCTTACTTTTGCAGGTTATTTCGAAAAGAGGTATTAAACTATGTATGGAATAAAGCAAAGTTAAGTTAAGTAAAGTAAAGTTGATTTTAAAGAAGCGTTGAAACTTTTAACAACTTTTGTTACTCGAAGTTGAACGGATTCTCCGGATACAGAAAAAATGTAGTTCCTAATATCTCACAATGTAATCGAATACTTAAATAGAATAAATTATTGATCTCATCGTTAGTCTCCACAGTTATGTAAGCCTCGAGTCAAGTGGTTGGCGTTTCCGAGAATTGACCGCGAATATAGGCCGAGTTTGTATGAGAATCGATTCTTTTTTTATCACTCGAATCTGTTACGAAACTCAGGCAAACTGGTCGATGTAATTATTCATTATTTTGTCCGACTGAATGAAATTATTAACAGAGGATGGTTAAATTACAGGTTTAAACGAGACCACAATCTTTTAAATTGTCTTCGCGGTGTTCGTTTACAAAGCGAAATCAGATCTGGCAAATAATCGAGAAGTTCAATTGAAGTCGCCGAGCAATAACCGCGACGATATTACACGATAAACCAATATGAGCCTTCATTTAAAAGGTTATCCGACAGTTAATCCCCGACAGTTGGCCCCCAGAAAATATAATTACTATAATATTTTCATTTTTTGTGCAGTATTTATAAATTTCAAACTTAAAATCGTCTTAAAAATACCTTTATTAATAAGTTGGCATGGATATCAAACGAATTTATGTAGTCTCGATTTTTTAATACTTATACGCTGATATATGTACAGTACATGGACAATTGGACAAGTAGTTTTATCCGTGATGCATTTGAATGAAAATATATTTATTTTTTTATAAGAAAAACTCTCTTTTTATAACTTTTGAAGGTTATTCCCATCAATGTAATTTATCATTGAAGAATAAGATAACAGTAATAAACGAAAATTTGAAAGAGAACAAGACACAGAAAAATAGAAAAAGACAATGGTGCAACTGGGACTCGAACCGAGAACTCTCGTCTGTCACGTTCAGGTCAGGTTTATTTTTAGTGGAGCTGTTTTATGCTTTGCCCTTTTTCTTGAGTCTACTTACTTTTTGCAGTGTCCATCTCCTGCAGGGGGAATAAATACCTATCCCCTAGGAATACATAAGAAATCGATGTACGATGGCAGCATTGGCGGATCTGTCAAACGTCAAACGTCAAACGACTTTGTAAAAATTAAATAACAATTAATTAATAAATACTAATAAATTGATAGTTTTGAATTGAAATACTAACTTAAATATTCACAGGCTCTTCGCATATAATTTTTGAGACAAAACGAGAGTTAATTAGATTATGGGGTCCTTAGTCACATTTCAACCATTTTGTTTCTCCAAGGTTGAACGGAATAAATTGATCGCACATACGATTTATTTCAATTCTAGCTTCGTTATTTCACCTCCTTAATAAGACAGTTATTTTGCATAACGAACGACATTATTCAAATTGTTTGTTTGTTAGCAGCTTATCTGATACACAGGAAGCCGCGCTAAAATTTGTCAATCGTCGATCGCTATATCTCTTATCAATTGTTAAACGTGCTCGCAAATATTGATAACTGACCACAGACGACAAATTAGTCAATATCGTAATGATATAATATAGTATTTTATTTATTTATGTATGCTTCTTCGCAATTTTAATTCATTTTTAGCATGTAATTATTAACCCCACTAGGGTTCGCCTGTATCGGGTAAATAATTTCACAATTTAATCAAAATAACACACATAAATATCGGTCATTACCAAACAGTTAAATAAAAGCAAAATACTAAAATTTTATAAATAAAAGTGATAAATGTAGAACTTTTGTAGAAAAAATAACAAATGAATTAACAACATAGTGTTGAGGATCATAAAAAATGTTTTCGATATTCGTTCATTTCAACAATAAAAAAAATTAAAGAATATATATCTTTATGGTTTATATTTAAAAAATAAAATAATAACAAAAAAAAAGATTTACAAAACGATTGCATGATAAAAGCGAATCGAGAGTATATTTTATCGATCGCCCTTGCTAGACTTCCAGATGTGATGGACACTGCGAAGCTATCTGCTGCGAGGTTGACTACCATTGACTATCTACCAATCCAGAAATATCGAATAATCGATGAAACAAAACTGAAAATAACCGTAAACAATATATAATGTTTCGTAGCTTTCGGGACCTTGAAGACGTAAATAAAACTGCTTAGTGTTCAAATCCAGAAAATATGTGGCTGTTTTAATCCCTTACAATTCTTACCCATCCAGAAATATCGAATAATCGATGAAACAAAACCGAAAATAACCGTACACAATGTATAATGTTTGGTATATTTCGGGACCTTGAAGACGTAAATAAAACGGCTCAGTTTAAATGCAGAGAATATGTGGCTGCTTTAATCCCTTGCAATTCCTACCCATCCAGAAATATCGAATAATCGATTAAACAAAACCGAAAATAACCGTTAACAAAGTATAATGTTTGGTAGCTTTCGGGACCTTGAAGACGTAAATAAAACGGCTTAGTGTTCAAATTCAGAGAAAATGTGGCTGCTTTAATCCCTTACAATTCCTACCCATCCAGAAATATCGAATAATCGATGAAACAAAATCTAAAATAACCGTAAACAATGTATAATGTTTGGTAGCTTTCGGGACCTTGAAGACCTAAATAAAATGGCTCAGTGTTCAAATGCAGAGACTATGTGGCTGTTTTAATCCCTTACAATTCCTACCCATCCAGAAATATCGAATAATCGATGAAACAAAACCGAAAATAACCGTAAACAATGTATAATGTTTGGTAGCTTTCGGGACCTTGAAGACGTAAATAAGCAAATGCAGAGACTGGCTACTTTAATCCCTTACAATTCCGGTTGGTTTTATTAGCTTAGCACGAAACAATAAAAAAACCAGCTTTTTCACGGTCAAAGATACAACCTATATAGTTCGCACACAGGTAGTCGTAAGACGTAGTCGGAAATGAATTCGATTTATATAAGATCTTGAAGATGAAGCCAGTATTGTAAAGTACATGGATTGAGCTCTGAAGTTAACAAAGGTTATTTTATATTAGCAGGTTTGACCACTTAGCTCTTTATTAAATTGTTGATTATGTCAAAAGCTTTCGTTTATAAGGTTTCATGGTCAACGTCGTAATTCAAAGATTTACAATTAGTCGGCAACAGTGTTTTTTTTTAAATATAAACAATATCAGGTATATTCTAGTTTTCGAGAATGTGGCCAAAGTTGACTGAAGCTGGCATACAGCTTTTTGGGAAGACAATGATAAAAAAATCGACCCATAAAAATACTACGATACATATATTTTAAAAGGTCTTTTAATTTTTTTTTTTTGGTTCGACAGAGAATTGAACCATCCTATCCCAGGAACTGAAGACTACAACTCTATCGACCGCGCTAAAATTGCGTACGTTAACTGATGTAATGTTTTTGAATTTTAGAGAAATGTGTCTACGTTCCACATTTATTTATTTATTATTTTTTTTACATTAGAAAAAAATTGTATACGTGATTGCCATCAACAGTTGATGGAATGCATTGTCATTGACGATGAGTCTATCTGCCGAGCTTCAACTTGATCGGATATCGGGAAAAATCCCCACTTCCGAGATCCCACTACATTCATTCCATTCATTCAAACAAACAACAGTGAAATTCAAATAGACGTTTTTAAATTAAATTAATTAAAGCCCCATTTTTGTGAAATACGCTGCGTTTACGTTTGCGAACATAAGCCCGAATTCATAAATCGAATGCAAACATATGCCCGAATTCATAAATCGAATGAAAAAATAAGCCTGAATTCATCAATCGAGTGCAAATATAAGCCCGAATCTGAAGAGTTCGCTATATTTCAAAGTTAATTTTCAAGTTCTACAAAAGTTCTGTTATTATATCGTTAAGGGCCAGTTGTTTCTGAAAGAATAAGACTTTCACAGAATTTAAAAAATATTTTTTATATTTGATGAATTGTTCAAATTATATGAAACAACTTACACTTTAGATGGGTTGTTTCAAAAATTTTAACAGTTCGTCAAATATCTGAAGCTAATATTCGAGTTCTGTTGTTAAGTTATTGCACGCCTGTTGCTTCATAAAACTGGAACAATTTTAGAAAATGAATAGAACTTTCACAGAACGTGAAAAATAACTTTAACAATTTGATTTTCAAATGTTATCAACCCATTTATCAGTATTATTCAAACGAACATTTTTTCGCAACTTTTATTCTCTCTTAAAAAAAAATGCCTTTCTATTGTTCAGCCTTCCCAAGCTTTGTTAAAATTTACTCTCAAAATAAAATATGATTGATATCTTATTGGTTTACTGCAACTATTTTACTTGACCTTTTTGATATTTAAAATTTTATAATTTATTACCAGATGTCACAAATTCAACACAACAAGGCGCTTCTATCCAATAAAAAAATAAATTCGTATATAAACATCGGTAAAAATATAGGTTACTTCCGATAGTAATTTATCATTGAACACAAGATAGCTATTTAAATATGTAAGGTAAATCTTGACCTTAAAATTATATAGTTTTGACAACCTACAGTTAAGATTCCGTAGATTGTATATGCGTAACAAGACACCGGAGGTCAACTTTAACAGATAGCTTAAGTAAAACACGGTGGCCAGAAATGTTTTTATGCTTTGTTGGTAAACTAGCTTTTACGAATACATAAAATTTGTGTTTTTTTTTAGAAACGGCTCGGTACAAGTTATTCAACTATTAACTTTATTTTAAGTATTACTATAAATATGTATGCTATAAAACAGAGGTCTAGGGGTCTAGTACAGTGAAATCGATAACTTTACAATATCGGAACAACCGATTTTTTTATATCAATTTTCCGAGCACGGTAGCACTGTTGATAGCCAGGCCGGTATTGACAAGGAATAAATAAGAAATTTGTAAGAAAAAGGCCAGATTTGTCTATGGATTTACATTCCCTACGTAAACATTAAAAATACTGATAAACAGACAGTTACGGATTGAAATACTAACCTTAATATATACTGGCACTTCGTATGTACCTTTTTTCACTAAACGGGAATTAATTATGTAATGAGGTCTTTAGTCATATTTGAACTATTTTCAGAATGAAACAAGTTCTTTGTTTAAAACCACTTTATTTAAATTTATATTCGTCGACCGGTTTCGGTCGAACTCGACCTTCTTCAGGACAATAAACATATAAACTAAATTAAAGTACAGAGTTAAGATAATGAGGTAAACACAAAAGAAAGAGAGAGCATATAAGAGAGAGAGAGAGAGAGCATCAGATAATGGTTGGGGGCGGGGTAGGAGGAGGGGTCAAGGGAGGGTGGGGGTTAGAGTTGGGTTGGGGGTTAGAGGTTAGAGTTGTCCTGAAGAAGGTCGAGTTCGACCGAAACCGGTCGACGAATATAAATTTAAATAAAGTGGTTTTAAACAAAGAACTTGTTTCATTCTGTAAAATGTCAAGCCACAAAGTGTTTGCTTTCTTCGATAATGAACTATTTTCGTTTCTTCGAGATCGAAGGAATAAATAAATCGCGTCTTTAAGCCATACTACTTCTTTCAATTCTAAGAGCTTCGTCAGTTCAGCACCATTCATTAAAAAGCCAGTTATTTTACTAACGAATGACATTATTCAAAAAGTTGTGTATAAAAAAATGGCGGCTTTTGTTAACCGAGTTTCAGAATTATATGTTGACCGTGCTTGCAAATAACGCAATTCCGTTGAATTTAGTCAATATCGTATTGACATAGGATTTTATCGATCGACAGTGCTAGATCTGCTAAACGTCAGACCTCTATAGATAGTGTTGGTAAAAGGTGGTGCAAGTCATCGCCCTCTCGGAAGATGCTTTCATTTTTGCAAATGGCGTCTTATGGCGTTGCGAAATAAACAAAAACATATATGCGGTGACTCCAAAATAACGAACGCGGAATAATAGTCGTTGTAATAATTATTTTTATTTACAAACAAAGTTATTGCCTTATGCTACACATACACTTACGTACACATGAACGAACCAATGGCGTGAACCGCCATTTGCGGCTGGTTCGTTCCTTTCCCATGATTCATGGTTCGGCTCGTGGCTCGTGGTTCGGCTCGGGATTCGGCTCGCGATTCGGCTCGCTAGTGTGAACGTGCCAGGATAGGATATTGAGTCTTGAGAAACCCATAGGCGATAAAATATATAACCAATATCAATAAATTAGTTATTCATAAGAAGTGATTTATTATGTAATTAAATGGACATTATTTACCTAGTTGTTGCATTTTATGGTATGATAATTAAATATGTATTTTTATTTTTCTCAGAACCCGGTGTAAAATAATTCACAGTTCATTGACATTTAACGAATCGATTGTGTACTTATGATAACCTTGATTGATTTTGACTGAAGTCTAATATTAGATTGACGGTTTATAATTACTTTAATCAGAGATCTGAGCCGTTTACGGTTGTGTTGACCTTTGTTGATTGAAGGGGTTCCATCAATCAATCGGTTATGATTTGTTATTAATATTATTAATGGAACTGCATCGCCAAAATGCAAAAAAGGTTAGGAAAGAAATGTTTCAAACTCAGAGGGGTCAATGTTATTCTTATTACAAGAACATAAAGGTTTATTTCACATTCCACTCTGTGAACAGTGTTTGACATGAGCGATTGTATACACCTGCTTGGCCTCTGTGGTCGAGGGGAAAGGCCCTCGACTAGCAATCCGGAGCTCACGGGTTCAAATCCCAACTAGTGCAAAGGAAGTAAGAGGAATTTAAGCTTATCCCGGTGGATAAGAATTCTTATTCTAGAATTTAGAATCAAAACCAATAATTTGTTTATTTAATTTTACAGGCTGACGAGTCCCGTGAGGCCAGGAACTCTATGATGGAGCGTCAGGCGATGGCTCGAGCCCTTCCCGTCAACATCCCCGTCTCCATGATGATCCAGGAAGCCAGGGAGCAGGAATCCAGGCCTGTGGTGCAGGACCCCGAAAGGCCTCACTGTAAGTTTTCATTTATACTAATACTAGCGAGTTCGTCTCTCTTCCCTTCCTGCATTCCCTTCTCTCCCGCGTGCCCCTCCACTTTCCACGCCTTCCCCCCTCCACTCTTCCGCTTCCACCCGTTCCGCGTCCGTTCCCTCCCGCGTTCACCTGCCACCTTCCTCGCCTTCCCCCTCCCGCACAACAACTCACCAAAGTTTCATCACAATCGGATGAATGGTACAGGAAATAATGAATCCCAGAGCTCACCCTTAGATATAGAAACCATAACGGGCGTGCGCCTAACAAATCACCAAAGTTTCATCGCAATTGGATGAATGATTTAGGGACCGCATAAAGGACAAACAAAGAAACAAACATTTTTATATATTGAGATTAACGGTAGACAAGAGTACCAACACAGTTCCACAGAGTTCTTACAATTCCTGGGGAACGAAGATTGTTTATTTTTTATTATAATCTTTATTTATTAAGTTACATAGGTGTTGTGCCTGCCTCACTAGGAATTCCTGTGTTGAGAGCAGGCTCAGTTTCAGGCTTAGTTTAACACAAAATAAGGATTACAACAACAATATAATTTACATTTAAAGTAAAATTACAAGGACAATCAGCATCGTACCAATGGGAAAGCATTAATTAGGAGGTTCTAAAAATATGTTTATATTTATGATCTGTCTTTGCTAGTGATCCATGAAATCACTGCGTACCTATAACCAGCAAAAAAGCTTTATTTTATTTTACCTTAATGAGTAAATCCGTAAATTGTAAGATTTAATCACTGAGGAAAATATTAGCAACTCAATCCAAAATTTGAAACAGAGAAATCACAAAAAGGTACGGTCACGTACAATAAACGAAACCAGGACCTTAGCCTCACCGGGGCTGTGCTCTGTTACTGAGTCAATGGGACCCTATATATTTCGGTCATATTTATCTGTAGGTATCATTCTTTGACTAAGAATCATAAACAATAACTAATCTTTATGTATGATTGCGAAATTCATCTCGAACTAAATGCTACCTAGATAGCGTCTAGGATAATTGTATCCATTTTTATTTAATGTGCGTCATCATTGACTTTTCTGCAAGTCGCAAATGAATATTATATTCTTCAAAATTAATAATAAACTTAGTTTTTACCACTTAAATGACCCAATATTAAACCTGTTTCCTTTGTAAATTGTTCCCTATTGAGCCTCTTCCCTCTACCCATTCTTACCTTTCCTTTGACTATGTCTATTATTTATAATTATGTTGTCTATGTCTACGACCATTATTTTTTTATCTTTTATTCATAATTAGTTAGTAAACCCCAAAGAAGTGAGCTTAGCTCACGAAACAAGTTGGTTTTGTAAACAATAAAAGTGGTAAAAACTAAGTTTGTTATTAATTTGGAATTAAAATGGTGTCACAAAATAAGTTTGCTGTGTTTGAAGAAGTATCAAATTTTTATTTTACCTTAATAAATATAACCCAAATTGTAATATTTAATCTAAAACAAATATGCATTTAATTCAGAGTGCTGAAATTATGAACGTACGCACCAAATAGGCACGCACTTGGATGCGCGCAAGCTCTTGTCCCCCTGAACTCTGGTCGTTTTCAAAGTTTCTTCTCACCGATTTACTGAAATGTCTTACGTGATTTTTTTTGTATTTCCAGATGTTCAGCCCCGCTCTGTGAGGTCCGCCCGCTCCGTGAACTCCCCCAACCCACTGCACCGCGAGAAGCGCGTTAAGCGCTGCAGCTGCGACTGCAACTGCTAAGCGGTGCATCAATGGCGCTAAGCCAGTTTAGTGTGAGCGCAGCCTTATGCAGCTTGCAAGAGATGATCACAGATGGCACTTTATACTTATTTGGCCATAAACAAAATAAAAAAATAATTTTATTTTTAAAAAAGTCGTTTGGAGCATTGTGAAAATTGAAACAAATTTCAAGTACAAATTAATAATGCATCGATTTAAAAAAAAAATTCTTATTCGATTTTAAAAAAAGGTTAACATCGATTTTTAAATAAAATTTGAATGAAAATCAAATGTGAAAAGTCCGTCCATAAGAAAGTGTGATTATTAATAAATTAATATTTTTACGAAATAAATAATGATAGATAATTATTATTTTTTTATTTTCTGTAGTGGAGTAGATTAATTTCTAAGGGATTTCTTTGGTCGGTGATGCAATACTTTTTAACCTTTATTTTTTTAAAGCATCCTTGTATATAACTAAAGTGCATTGATTTTTTATAATATTTTCGCTTCGTCTCCAGTATTGTAGATATTGTCTCACTAATGGGCAAAGTAAAGGATTTTTTTTGTTTAATTGAAATATGAAATTTACTTCTTAACATGTACATATTTTTGGTCAATAAATGTTTCAAAATACTTCTGACTATTATTTGATTTCGTTTAGGCTACATCTTACTAAAATTAAAAAAAAATAATCCATAATGAGATTTTATTAGGAGAACAGTAGTCACAGAGAGAGGTCGTACGTGACATCATCGTACTAGAATCGTTTGTCTTTTTCGTTTTCATACAAGACGAGTGAAAATGAGGAGGAGGATCGTCGATGACATACATACGACATCTCTCTGTGACTACTATAAGAGGAAAATTACTATCTACATCTGATTTTAAAAAAACTCTGTGTAATCACTCGAGCGTTTTTTACCACAATATGGCACTATTTAAAATATCTCGGATTGCTTTGCTGCCAATTTTGACAAATTTTCCCTTATTTGTATTTAATTAAGTAAAAATTTACGATTTTATAACATGTATTTTTTAAATCTTACGAATATGTAATAATCAAAAAAAAGATAGGTGAATTCATTGGCTGTATAGAACTACATTCAGTTTGTATGTCTGCATTTTAAAATTCGGAGGTTTGATTTTTTTAATGCGCGCGGAAAATATTCAAAACGGTCACCGAAAAAGTTCGAGAAAACGGAGGAAAAAGTCTTCAAATGCGCTATCGCTCCAGTGGGTAAACCCCGGGTAACGCTCGGGACTTCAGCTAGTAATATTGTAAAGTTATTAACGCAATAAATTTGGGTAATTTATATTCATTTTAAAACAATAAGACTTACAACAATCGAATCTATAATGCCTGACGTTCCAGGCATAATGGGGATGTAACGAAGACTGAATTTGCCCCAAAAGAGGATGAAAACGCCATGTATAATACACGATCCTCACCTGTGTCCCCAAGTGAAGTTGACCATCTCCGTTATTTCTGCGGGTCCACGTCATCCTCAGGCAATTGGTTCATCAATTTTAACCAACCTTCTTACTACTTATATTCTCGAACTAGGAGCGTTCTCTGACATCAACCACACATTCAAAAACTAAAAAAAGATTGTAAATCGAATCACAGGGATTTGAAGGTCATTACAAAAGCATATCAATTCAAATACTAAAGAGTATTTGGCAGAAAGGTTATCGAAACAGGATAAGTTAAAAATCCGTCAATGCACACTCTACCGTGTAGTTTTAAGAGACTGGATTTCCTTGAACTACATGTTGCAGTTGATCGCAGCCTAAGGGTTATTTGCATTACTATATGAGTTGAACGTGGAAACCGTCTTCAACATGATCAAATTACATACTCAAAAAAAGAAAAACTTTACTGAAAAGCGACTAGTTTATCATTCTCAAAGAAAAAATACCGCAACATGAGGGTACAAGATGTTTGAAGGAACTCTGTCGATACTGAACTTTGTCGAACCAAATGCTACATATATTTCTTAAATTGTCTAACCGTAAATTTTCCTAAAGTCTTCTCTGGATGTATCTCTAGGTCAAAGGAATGTTGATCCAGGCATGGGTCTAACCTCTAAAAAATACTTTAACAATGCACGCAATTTAAAACGGTTCTCAACGCTTTGAAGACGTTTGGTCCAATATTTTTCCCTGTAAAATTCCGTTTAAAACAAATATTTAAAAAATAATTATTGTATTATCAGGTGAAGAAAATTATGCTCTAAATCAGCGGTCTTCAACCTTTTTCAGCCTGCGTGCCCCTTGACTCTTTCTACACGTTTGTTGTACCCCGTTCCTTCTTAACTATCTTGTGTATACGTGTAATTCAAGACACGTTTCATTTGTAATTTTTCAATACTTTCATTATTACATGAATTTAACAATTAAGTAACACAAATAAATAAAAAAAAAAAAATAAATAAATAAATAAATAAATAAATATATAAATAAATAAATAAATAAATAAATAAATAAATAAATAAATAAATAAATAAATAAATAAATAAATAAATAAATAAATAAATAAATAAATAAATAAATAAATAAATAAATAAATAAATAAATAAATAAATAAATAAATAAATAAATAAATAAATAAATAAATAAATAAATAAATAAATAAATAAATAAATAAATAAATAAATAAATAAATAAATAATTAAATAAATAAATAAATAAATAGATAAATAGATAAATAAATAAATAAATTAATAAATAAATGAATGAATGAATGAATGAATGAATGAATGAATGAATGAATGAATGAATGAATGAATGAATGAATGAATGAATGAATGAATGAATGAATGAATGAATGAATGAATGAATGAATGAATGAATGAATGAATGAATGAATGAATGAATGAATGAATGAATGAATAAATAAATAAATAAATAAATAAATAAATAAATAAATAAATAAATAAATAAATAAATAAATAAATAAACAAATAAATAAATAAATAAAAACAATTAATGTAATTTTATACGGAGTATAACGGGCATTTTTAACCTGTGATTCTGCATGCAAAATTGAACAAATTTTGTTCCACGTCTTGTTATTTCGACGATAAAAAACATTCTCTCCTTACACAACTCCAAATTCAAAAAGAGAGAGGGTGAATTTTTTTTAACCTCAAAACATTTTGTAGGAAATGAGTTACTCATGTATTAGTAGTTAAAAAAAAGCCCGGTTTCCTGTTACACCCTGTATAATCAATCATACAATATTAAAATACAGTCAATATGACCCTTGAGCTTGCTTTGCAGAGCAAAGTTTTACAAAGTTTAAGTCTTTCAGGTAGGTAGAGCTAAGTTTGAAAACCTACATTCGTGTCACGATATTACGTACCCAATTTTTTTTTCACCCACAGGTTGAAAATCACTGCTCTAAAGATAAGAGTTATTTTTTCATTGAAAATCTCTTTGTTTTAACTTCACATTTTATTGTGTGCAGTTAAAACAGTGTAAACATGTAAAAACACCCATGCGCACCTAATAAAATTAATTTAAATTTCATTCCGGTGATCCGCTAGTTGATCCCCCGAAATGATATTTACTATAAGATTATAATTTTTTGGGCATTATTATTCAATTTCAAACGAAAAAGTTATTACGTTCGATTTAAAAAATAGCATTTAAATTAAATTAAAGTTGTTACGAATTTCAAAGGAATTTATACACAGTGTCGATTTTATACTGTAAATAGAGAAGCAGATTTTTCCTTGATGCATTTGAATGAAAATATGTTTATACATTTGTTATTTGGCGGTATATCCTATCTGCACATCCCTACGGGGTCACTTAATTATATTTAGTGTAATTAGGTAAAACATATTTTCCCTAAAGCTACTGCACAATGTATACATGTTTGTACGCCGGGGGACGAATTGTCGGCGGATTAACTGTCATTAACCGTTCAATCCATGGGCCCTTTGTTTTATCTTGACCCGTTGAAACTGCATTTTTATTTTGACAGACTAAGTGGTCTACTAATTAGAATAATTAAGACCCACCTAAAGAAATATTGAAAGATTACGAAGCAGATAAATGCATGTAAAAAGTGCAGCGAGACAGATAACATGTTTGTTTAAATATCACGCTAAGTTCTTTGGTGAGTATTATGTTGATACCTAAAACATTCAATAAAACATTAACTTTGTATCCAATAGCCTTGGGGTCTAAATCCGAGCACGACTGCACTGTTGACAACCGAACCGATGTTGACACCGAACAAATAAGAAATCGATAAACATTTGGATGGATGATCGATAACATTTTCCTAAATGTCCAACCGCTACAAAAAAAAAACTTGGAAATTGATAATTGAAATACTAACTTTTTAAACACTGGCACTAAACGGGAGTTAATAAAGAAGTCAATGAGGTCTTTAGTCATATTCTAAGGTTTCTGAGGACACATTAAGAGTAAACGTCTTATTAAGAAGTGCTTATAAAAGTTAATAGGGTAAAAGCCATCGGTTTCTCGACGCACTTAGGGTAAAAGTTTTATAAGGAAGTGGTAATAAAAGTTTGCACGGTAAAAGCCATCGGTAAATTAAAAACAATTACAATAAATGCGTACAATTACGGTTTTAAGATGTTTTTTTATGGAAAAAGAATTTCGGTTTTTTGAAGAATTTTCTCTTTGAATTCCGTTTAGGTATTTATCAAGGAAGTCGGTGTGTTTTTGCTTTTTTAAAAAGTTTGCAAAAATATGCTTTAATTAAATAAATATCCCTTTCTTAACAGTTTTCTTCCGAATTTTTTTTTTATAAATATTTTATATTTAAGTTATTAAGTTTTCTGCCATCAAAAAATTGTCGTTTAAAGCAATTTTCGATTTAAAACAGTTTTTAATAGATAATGAATTTATTGTTTTAAAACAAAATATCATGGATAAATAAATTACGGTTAAGAGATGGTTTTTTATGGTAAAAGAATCTCGGTTTTTTTAAGGAATTTTCTCTTTGAATGCCGTTTTGATATTTTTCAAGGAATTCCGTGTGTTTTTTTATTTTTAAGAAGTTTGCTAAAATATACTTTCTTTTTAAATAAATTTCTTTTTCTTAAAATATTTATATGGAAAAGGAATTTCCTTTTCAAAAAATTAGTATATTAGCATATTTTCTTAAATTTTTTGTCAACAAAAAATTGCACTAAAAAACAATTTTCTTTTTAAAAACAGTTTTTCATGGTTAATGCATTTATTGTTTTAAAACAAAATTTCATGGATTAATAAATCACGGTTTAAAGATGGTTTTTTATGGTAAGAGAATTTCGGTTTTTTTAAAGAATTTTCTCTTTGAATGTCGTTTAGGTAATTAATTATCAAGGATGTCGGTGTGTTTTTGCTTTTTTAAAAAGGTTGCAAAAATATGCTTTAAATAAATAAATGTACTATTCTAAACAGTTTACTATGGAGAAATAATTTCCTTTTTAATATTTTACAGCATTTTTTCTTAAATTTTCTGTCATCAAAAAATTGTCGTAAAAAGCAATTTTCGATTTAAAAACAGTTTTTCATGGATAATGAATTTATTGTTTAAAAAAAAATTATTGATAAATAAATTACGGTTGTAAGATGTTTTTTTATGGAAAAAGAATTTCGGTTTTTTTTTTAATTTTCTCTTTGAATCCCGTTTAGGTATTTATCAAGGAAGTCGGTGTGTTTTTGCTTTTTTAAAAAGTTTGCAAAAATATGCTTTAATTAAATAAATATCCTGTCCTTAACAGTTTTCTACCGATTTTTTAAAAATATTTTATAGCACATTTTCTTAAGTTTTCTGTCATCAAAAAATTGTCGTTTAAAGCAATTTTCGATTTAAAACAGTTTTTAATTGATAATGAATTTACGCACTGATGTCGATGTTAACTGTTGAACCGATAATGACACCGAACAAATAAGAAATCGATAAACATTTGGATGGATTTGTATTCCTAAATGTCCAACCGCTACAAAAAAAAATACTTGGAAATTGATAATTGAAATACTTTTAAAACACTGGCACTAAACGGGAGTTAATTAAGTATTCAATGAGGTCTTTAGTCATATTTTAACCACTTTCGTTTCTCAAAGATGAAACGGAATGAATTGGTCGGGTCTTAGATGAATTAAGTAAATCTATGGACAAATTCTTTCAAT
Source organism: Glyphotaelius pellucidus (assembly GCA_936435175.1). Lineage (NCBI taxonomy): Eukaryota > Metazoa > Arthropoda > Insecta > Trichoptera > Limnephilidae > Glyphotaelius > Glyphotaelius pellucidus. Next base: position 30,741,305 of record OW386544.1, read on the forward strand.
TCCAACAGCTTCGTTAGTTCACCTATTAATTATTAAGTCAGTTATTTTCAATGTACGATGTTATTCAAAAAGTTATGTGTATTGACAAATTATCTGACACTCGTTTCGTGGTAAAATTGGCGGCTTTTATCAATTGAATGTGGTAATCATATGTTGACCGTGATCGCAAATAACGCCAACTGACCATAGATGGCGAATTTAGTCAACATCTTGTTGACATAGGGTGTTACCGATCGACTATTGTAGATCTCGTGCTGGACGGAGCTATTTGAGAATAGAGTGAGAATGGGGTGAGATGGAAGATTGTGAATAATTCTAATACGTACTTAATTTTCAAGGGCGTATCCTGTTCCCTGTCTTATCAAATATAAAGAGGAAGCCGTTATTGAATAAAATTAAAATATTAGAAATGAAACCAATTTACATACAAAAAATTTCAAAAGTTTGTCACAATTGTGTGACAAACTTTTGAAACGCCATATTGATGGCTGTCGATGTGATGAAGATTTGGCTTCAATTATTATCATTCATACAAATCTCAGTAATGCTCTGTCCAGGGCTTTTCAGGTTAAAGCCATTAACGGAGCTCTGCACCAGCGACAAAATGTTTGTAAAAATAAGCATTGAGAAAACGGGAGAAAATATCCTCCACAGCACAAAATACAAACATTTTAATAACCATAAAACGGTACTTATTCACACGACCTCCATGGTCGAAGGGCAAGGCTCTTGACTCGCAATCTGAAGGTTACTGGATCGAATTCCAGCGTGGGCTCATAAATTTTATTTGATTTATTTTTGTTTCACATTTAATTCATTAAAAATAATATACAGTACATTTGCGGCACGTTCCAGAAGGGAAGATTCTCTCAGTATCACCATGGTGTAAGATCACCATTCAGAATTGAAAAGTTGCTTTAGCCGTGTTTGGTGACCAGATCTGAACAGCCAAGTACTTCTCCACCTTGCTCTTCCCCATCTATTTCCCCTCCCCATTACCTTCAGCCTCATAACATTGCCGAATTGGTGATGCCATAGTCTCAAATGGCTCCAAACGGAAGCAGCTACGACACTTGAGAGGTATTTAAGTTAAAAAAATTGTAAACATAAAAAAACTACATACAGTACATTTCTAGGAATTATATATGAATATATTATATTTTAAATTTCTAGTAAAGCAGATGTGACTTTTTTCAAAAGTTTTCGAAAAGGGAGAAATTAACATTCGAAACATAAAGCATACTGTTTTCAAAGCCATTAACCAGCGGCCGAGAATTTATATTTCGTCGAACGATGATCTTGCGATCGTACCCTTGCAACGGTACAGGGCGGTTCCGATGAGAAAGATTAATTATTCTCCGTACCAGCATTTTGACATATTAACTCAATATCGATTTTATTTCATTTCAAATTTGCTTTGATAAATATCCACATTCAAAAATGCTCAAACTCGTGATGATAAAACAATTAAAATGATGGACTTTTTGTTATTATTTTTTGATCATACGTATTAATAATTTTTCAAAAATGTTTAAGCAAAGTAAGAAATTTTTAGAGATTAAGTATTTTTTTTAAATATACTTATTGGTTTTTAAGAGCGTTAATAAATAGACAAACTGAAGTATTTTCGTCACAAAACAAGGGCGAGGATCTTTTTTTATGATTTTATTTCAACTAAAATTAAAATTCTGAAAAGCAGCTCTCCCAAATAATTTATTGATTTATTTGATTGCATGATTATATGATTTTAAATATATGTTGTATAATTCAAAATTTTGTTTGAAAATTTAACAAATCTGCTAACGACCTACGATAAAACCTTATTGTACTAAAAATAAACACGATTTCTCAAAATTTTAAAAATAGCTTAACTAGATAAAGGATAAGTCTTTCGAAATCAATTTAAATTTTTTTGTGGAAGTAAACATCTATAATAAATATACGTCCATATGTCTAAAATTTGATTTTAAAAATTACGTATTTCCGGTTTTGTCAGTTTATTACCTATTTAGATTGTTATTAAATATTTACCATACAGACAAACTCTAAGTAACCTAAAACAAACTTCAACAAGCGGGAATTTTATCAACATTATTAATAATCTATGCCTTCGATATTAGCTCCATCTATAGAAAAAGATTTAAAATCCGCTGGAGGCTTTTACGCGATGATAACGCCATTGTTGTGCAGGTTTTGACAAACATTCAATAGATGGCGGAACTGCTCATACCATCGCAAAGTTAAGGGGGGCGATACACGTAACCGCCTGAATTTCGACCGTTTTTCAGAGGCTTATTTAAAAGGGAAGGAATAAATTAATCGTTTTTAAATTCATTACGTTCATTCATTATATATTAAAATACAAGAATCAGATTTTTCATTTTTATTTTTTTCAAAATGGCCGCCGTAGTAACTAATCTCCAGAGACCCTCGCGGCGACAGGCGTCAATCGGCGGGATTTTTAGCTTCTGCTGCAGCTATCTGAAATCAATATTCAAGATTTTTCACTCTTTTTTTTGAGGTTTTTGTGTAAAAATTGGTAATTTTTTGTAAATTGTTTTGGCATGTTTGAGATTCATCAAAAAATTAATTCTATGTAAATATCTTTCTTTACATTTGTTATCAGTCTATGTATAATCATTTCTATTTTATTAAGATGTTTCTAACTACCCTCTTAAGTGCTCAATATTTTAGTATGTAACCGAATCCTATATATTATGTACACCTACACATTATGTACACCTACACATTCTGTACACCCACATATGTGTACACCTACACATTTTCGGCTTCGATTGGTAGTAGGAGATTTTCAAACATTGTTGAAATATTCGTAACTCTTTTTAAAAAAAAAAGAAAGAAAAGAAACATGTAGATGACCAAGAAGTTTCAATTGTTCCTTTTATGTATATAAACTTACAAATTTACTATTGCATAATGTTATTTTATTTTCCTTATAATAAGTGTAACTCGCTCACCAAGCACAAGAACTTGTTTCTTCTTTGGTGAGATTGCGATTATAAATATATTTTGTACTGATATATTATTTATTTTTATACTCTTTTGTAAAATAGTTTTTAGTTTGGGTTTGTTTAAAAAAAAACTAGATAAAAACTTGTTGTCGTGTCACAAATATGGCGTGAACAAAATATGAAATGCTACATCGGGGAAACGGTCCGGAACGTAAACAACCGAGAAAAATAACATCTACGATGTTTAAATAATAATGCTTTTCAGAATTCGCTAACCATTTAATAGAAATTAATAACTCATTCGATACAACCTCTGGAATTAAAATATTACATAAAAATGGAATTGGAATTGAGTTCAACAATTTAAAAGCCCTCGAAATTTAGAAAGCTGTTAACAATAATTCAAACCTCATTAATAATCAAGCAATTTAATGTATTCCGTTAACCTCCATTGAAACGTTTTCCTCCGCCCCTACCTATCCATCTTATAGTAATTTGTCACCCTCTAATCCAGTGGTGTTCGATCGAACCCCAGGGGTTCGGTGAGTCAGTCTCAGGGGTTCAGCGGAAGAAGACACAACCTGAAAAAAAAATTACGAAGAATATTGCCACTATCCCATAGCCCATCCCGCCCCATTCTATCCCATTGCGCCCCCTCCATTGTGTTAAATATAGTCGTGAAAATAGCCCATCCTATACCATTATGCCCCTTCCCCCCTTGTGGTAATCCGCCGCCACTGATGACACACCCCACCACAGTGATGACACACCCCGCTTTCCAATTAAGAAGGGTTCAGTGAATGCATGTGAAACTGGTAGGGGGTTCAGTACCTCCAAACAGGTTAAGAACCACTGTTCTAACCTATTTGTATCACTTTCTGTTTCCAATAAGGTGTCTTATTTTCTCTTTTGAATCTCTTTCACTCATTAAGTAAGTCTGGAAAAAATCTTCTACTAATGAATCTATTTTCAAATAAAGTTTTAATTATTTTATGTGGCAAATTAAGTTCTTAACAAAACCGTCGGAGCAATACAATTTTGCGTTGTTATTTTCGAAATGAATCAAAATGGGGGGAGGGGGAGGGGGGTTCAACGAATCTTTATTTGAGAATTAAACCTTACGCCGTCCGCACACAGACTACATAATTGACCTAGTATATCCTATAACCCTTATAATCTAGACGAGAGGTCTGGGTTCGAGTCCCAGTTGCGACCATTGTCTTTTTCTATTTTTCTGTGTCTTGTTCTCTTTCATGTTTTCATTTAGATTATAAGTGTTATCTTCTTCTTCAATGATATATTACGTTGATGGGAATAACCTTCAAAAGTTATAAAAAGAGAGTTTTTCTTATAAAAAATTTAATATTCATTTAGACTTTCATAAAAGTCAATAGTTCCATATGAATAAATTCGGATACATTTATCCGAGACGCTATTCAGGTTACAAACCAATTCTTAGAATGACTGTTCCAATAAAAAGAGAAGTTGCCTATAATATGGGAAAAAAATAACTAGTTGAAGATAATATTGTTGATTCTAAATATTTGAAATATGAGATTGACAAATATGATGGTTTGACAGAAGGTGGCAATAGCGAAATTGGATAACGCGCACGTCCCGGTTAGACGAGAGGTCTGGGTTCGAGTCCCAGTTGCGACCATTGTCTTTTTCTATTTTTCTGTGTCTTGTTCTCTTTCATATTTTCATTTAGACGATAAGTGTTATTTTCTTCTTCAATGATATATTACGTTGATGGGAATAACCTTCAAAAGTTATAAAAAGAGAGTTTTTCTTATAAAAAATTGAAAAACCAAATTAGATTAAACCAAAAGACTCCGCACAGAACACAACTAAAACTTTGGAAAATGTACTTAATAATTTTTCTGTAGAAACTTTGTGAACTAAATCCGAGTCTCGTATTAAGGTTATGTATTCTATTCTATTGACTTGGTATTTTTATATAAAATTCTAAATGATTTAGTTGATAGTCCGGTATTACTTGAATTGATAAGCTTCCGAATTCCACTTCGTAATACTAGAAGTCAGGATTTATTTCAGTGCAGAAATTCTGGGACTAACTACCATATGTATTCCTCTTTGCCCAGAATACTAATGGAAGGAAACAATTATACCAAGTCAGTGGACATTTTCAATTTATCTTTGAATAAATATAAAATATTGTTATAGAGGCAGTTCAGTTATGTACAATAAAATGTTTTTTCATGCTATATATGTAAAAGCCCCGAAAAGGGCGTTTATTTATAAATAAATAAATTAATTAAAATTCCCCACAAACATCATTAAGCGACATCAATTAAGCACAAAAAATAATATATCTAATAGGCGGTCTTAATTAAGTGGCATGTGTGCAATATTGTAAATGTCTATCTTAAGACTTAAGGCCTCGGGTCGGAGCTCAAATTGCAGTCAATGTTAATTATATCCCCCGCCTCCAAGGCCATGGTTCAAGCTGGCTACATTGTTCAAAATGCTACTCTCGGGTTAATGAGATGCGTAATTTAAGATAGGCCACAGAACATACTGCCGTCTACAAGTGATAAAGTACCCGCTTGGTTACCTTGAAGTAAATGCCTTTGTAGAAGTAGATGGACGACTTATTACCTTAATTGATGAAAATAGCAAAGTTTATCTCCTCCATTTAATAAACATTATCAACGTGTTTCAAAACCGATGGTTTCTTTATCAGGATCTCATTAATTTTGGTCAGAGATTTGGTCTGACATAACCATCGAACAAACTCTGATGAGATCGATGAAAACATCTGGAGGTTTGGAATGTTCATTCCTTCCTCTCCTCAAAAAGACCCTCCACACAGCGTCCCAGATGACATAGGCCCTGAGGGAAATTATTTTCCTCAGGGCCTCCTGTGTGGAGTTATAAAAAAAAAAAAATAAACACAGAAACTTGTCACATGGCTGAAAAGATGGGGAAATTGTTTATATCTAAAGTTATCAACCAGAACTTTGGAAATCTACACTTAAAACGCAAGGATGCGATATTTTTTCTTGCGGCGGTGACCAGTAGCATAATAAATCAGGGTGTGACAGTGATAATAGATCCATTAACGCTATTCCATCGTATATGTATTGCCAAAAAGTCTGAAATTTAATATTTCCAATAAGAACTAACTCCAGTCCCACTGTCTCTTTTCTCAGAGGAAGGCATGCGCAAAGGAACCAAGTCAATATTTTACTCATCGTTCAATCCTCTACCAAAAAACACAGAGCTGGGAAGCAGTAAAATACGCCTAGTTGATAGAGGATATTTCGTATTAAGGGTAAAAAACGTCATTAAAAAAAATATATAACTTTACAAGGTAAAAACCATCGGTTTCTCGACATATTAAGGGTAAACGTCTTATCAAGAAGTGGTAATAAAAGTTAACACGGTGAAAGCCATCGGTCTTCGACACATTAAAGGTAAACGTCTTATTAAGAAGTGCTTATAATATCAGTTTCTCGACGCATTGAGAGTTAAAGTTTTATTAAGGTGGTAATAAAAGTTTACACGGTAAAAGCCATCGGTTTCTCGACATATTAAGGGTAAACGTCTTATTAAGAAGTGGTTATAAAACTTTACACGGTAAAAACCATCGGTTTCTCGACAAATTATGAGTAAGCTTCTTATTAGGAAGTGTTTATAAAATTTCATACGGTAAAAGCCTTCAGTTTCTCGAAGCATTGAGGGTTAAAGTTTTATTTAGAGGTGGTGATAAAAGTTTACACGGTAAAAGCCATCGGTTTTTCGACAAATTGAGGTAAACGTCTTATCGAGAAGTGGTAATAAAAGTTTAGACCGTAAAAGTCATCGGTTTTTCGACGCATTGAGAGTAAAAGTTTTATTAAGAGGTGGTAATAAAAGTTTACACGGTAAAAACCATCGGTTTCTCGATATATTAAGGGTAAACGTCTTATTAAGAAGTGGTTATAAAACTTTACACGGTAAAAGCCATCGGTTTCTCGACAAATTATGAGTAAGCGTCTTATTAAGAAGTGTTTATAAAAGTTCATACGGTAAAATTCATCAATTTCTCGACGCATTGAGGGATAAAGTTTTATTTAGAAGTGTTTATAAAAGTTCATACGGTAAAAGCCATCAGTTTCTCGACGCATTGAGTGAAAAAGTTTTATTTAGAGGTGGTAATAAAAGTTTACACGGTAAAAGCCATCGGTTTCTCGACATATTAAGAGTAAACGTCTTATTAAGAAGTGGTTATAAAACTTTACACGACAGAAGCCATTGGTTCATCGACACATTAATTTTTAAAATCACTTATTATTTAGAAGTGGTTATAAAAATTTACCTGGTAAAAGCCATCCTTCCTCGACATATTAAGGGTAAACGTCTTATTAAGAAGTAGTTATAAAACTACACGGTAAAAACCATCGGTTTCTCGACACATATTAAGGGTAAACGTCTTATAAAAAGGTGGTAATAAAAGTTTACACGGTGAAAGCCATCGGTTTTTCGAAATATTAAAGGTAAACGTCTTTTTAAGAAGTGGTAATAAAAGTTTACACGGTAAAAACCATCGGTTTCTCGATATATTAAGGGTAAACGTCTTATTAAGAAGTGGTTATAAAACTTTACACGGTAAAAGCCATCGGTTTCTCGACAAATTATGAGTAAGCGTCTTATTAAGAAGTGTTTATAAAAGTTCATACGGTAAAAGCCATCAGTTTCTCGACGCATTGAGGGAAAAAGTTTTATTTAGAGGTGGTAATAAAAGTTTACACGGTAAAAGCCATCGGTTTCTCGACATATTAAGGGTAAACGTCTTATTAAGAAGTGGTTATAAAACTTTACACGGTAAAAGCCATCGGTTTCTCGACAAATTACGAGTAAGCGTCTTATTAAGAAGTGTTTATAAAAGTTCATACGGTAAAATCAATCAATTTCTCGACGCATTGAGGGATAAAGTTTTATTTAGAAGTGTTTATAAAAGTTCATACGGTAAAAGCCATCAGTTTCTCGACGCATTGAGGGAAAAAAAGTTATTAAGAGGTGGTAATAAAAATTTACATGGTAAAAGCCATCGGTTTCTCGACATATTAAGAGTAAACGTCTTTTTAAGAAGTGGTTATAAAACTTTACAGGACAGAAGCCATTGGTTCATCGACACATTAATTTTTAAAATCACTTATTATTTAGAAGTGGTTATAAAAATTTACCTGGTAAAAGCCATCCTTCCTCGACATATTAAGGGTAAACGTCTTATTAAGAAGAAGTTATAAAACTACACGGTAAAAACCATCGGTTTCTCGACACATATTAAGGGTAAACGTTTTATAAAGAGGTGGTAATAAAAGTTTACACGGTGAAAGCCATCGGTTTTTCGACATATTAAATGTAAACGTCTTTTTAAGAAGTGGTTATAAAACTTGACACGGTAAAATTCATCGGTTTCTTGACACATTAAGAGTAAACGTCTTATTAAGAAGTGGTTATAAAAGTTCATACGGTAAAATCCATCAATTTCTCGACGCATTGAGGGATAAAGTTTTATTTAGAAGTGTTTATAAAAGTTCATACGGTAAAAGCCCTCAGTTTCTCGACGCATTGAGGGAAAAAGTTTTATTTAGAGGTGGTAATAAAAGTTTACACGGTAAAAGCCATCGGTTTCTCAATTTGTCGAGAAACCGATGGCGAAGTGTAAACGTCTTATTAAGAAGTGGTTATAAAACTTGACACGGTAAAATTCATCGGTTTCTTGACACATTAAGAGTAAACGTCTTATTAAGAAGTGGTTATAAAAGTTAACACGGTAAAAGCCATCGGTTTTTCGACATATTGAGGGTAAACGTCTTATCGAGAAGTGGTAATAAAAGTTTAGACCGTAAAAATCATCGGTTTTTCGATGCATAGGGTAAAAGTTTTATTAAGAGGTGGTAATAAAAGTTTACACGGTAAAATCATCGGTTTCTCGATATATTAAGGGTAAACGTCTTATTAAGAATTGGTTATAAAACTTTACACGGTAAAAGCCATCGGTTTCTCGACAAATTATGAGTAAGCGTCTTATTAAGAAGTGTTTATAAAAGTTCATACGGTAAAATCCATCAATTTTTCGACGCATTGAGGGATAAAGTTTTATTTAGAAGTGTTTTTAAAAGTTCATACGGTAAAAGCCATCAGTTTCTCGACGCATTGAGGGAAAAAGTTTTATTTAGAGGTGGTAATAAAAGTTTACACGGTAAAAGCCATCGGTTTCTCAATATGTCGAGAAACCGATGGCGAAGGGTAAACGTCTTATTAAGAAGTGGTTATAAAACTTTACACGACAGAAGCCATTGGTTTATCGACACATTAATTTTTAAAATCACTTATTATTTAGAGTCGTTATAAAAATTTACCTGGTAAAAGCCATACTTCCTCGACATATTAAGGGTAAACGTCTTATTAAGAAGTGGTTATAAAACTTTACACGACAGAAGCCACTGGTTCATCGACACATTAATTTTTAAAATCACTTATTATTTAGAGTGGTTATAAAAATTTACCTGGTAAAAGCCATACTTCCTCGACAAATTAAGGGTAAACGTCTTATTAAGAAGTAGTTATAAAACTACACGTTAAAAACCATCGGTTTCTCGACACATATTAAGGGTAAACGTCTTATAAAGAGGTGGTAATAAAAGTTTACACGGTGAAAGCCATCGGTTTTTCGACATATTAAAGGTAAACGTCTTTTTAAGAAGTGGTTATAAAACTTGACACGGTAAAATTCATCGGTTTCTTGACACATTAAGAGTAAAGGTCTTATTAAGAAGTGGTTATAAAAGTTTATACGGTAAAAGCCATCGGTTTCTCGACGCATTGAGGGTAAAAGTTTTATTAAGAGGTGGTTATAAAACTTTACACGGTAAAAACCATCGGTTTCTCGACAAATTATGAGTAAGCGTCTTGTTAAGAAGTGTTTATAAAAGTTCATACGGTAAAATCCATCAATTTCTCGACGCATTGAGGGATAAAGCTTTATTTAGAAGTGTTTATAAAAGTTCATACGGTAAAAGCCATCAGTTTCTCGTTGCATTGAGGGAAAAAGTTTTATTTAGAGGTGGTAATAAAAGTTTACACGGTAAAAGCCATCGGTTTCTCGACATATTAAGGGTAAACGTCTTATTAGGAAGTGGTTATAAAACTTTACACGACAGAAGCCATTGGTTCATCGACACATTAATTTTTAAAATCACTTATTATTAGAGTGGTTATAAAAATTTACCTGGTAAAAGCCAAACTTCCTCGACATATTAAGGGTAAACGTCTTATTAAGAAGAAGTTATAAAACTACACGGTAAAAACCATCGGTTTCTCGACACATTTTAAGGGTAAACGTTTTATAAAGAGGTGGTAATAAAAGTTTACACGGTGAAAGCCATCGGTTTTTCGACATATTAAATGTAAACGTCTTTTTAAGAAGTGGTTATAAAACTTGACACGGTAAAATTCATCGGTTTCTTGACACATTAAGAGTAAACGTCTTATTAAGAAGTGGTTATAAAAGTTCATACGGTAAAATCCATCAATTTCTCGACGCATTGAGGGATAAAGTTTTATTTAGAAGTGTTTATAAAAGTTCATACGGTAAAAGCCATCAGTTTCTCGACGCATTGAGGGAAAAAGTTTTATTTAGAGGTGGTAATAAAAGTTTACACGGTAAAAGCCATCGGTTTCTCAATATGTCGAGAAACCGATGGCGAAGGGTAAACGTCTTATTAAGAAGTAGTTATAAAACTACACGTTAAAAACCATCGGTTTCTCGACACATATTAAGGGTAAACGTCTTATAAAGAGGTGGTAATAAAAGTTTACACGGTGAAAGCCATCGGTTTTTCGACATATTAAAGGTAAACGTCTTTTTAAGAAGTGGTTATAAAACTTGACACGGTAAAATTCATCGGTTTCTTGACACATTAAGAGTAAAGGTCTTATTAAGAAGTGGTTATAAAAGTTTATACGGTAAAAGCCATCGGTTTCTCGACGCATTGAGGGTAAAAGTTTTATTAAGAGGTGGTTATAAAACTTTACACGGTAAAAACCATCGGTTTCTCGACAAATTATGAGTAAGCGTCTTGTTAAGAAGTGTTTATAAAAGTTCATACGGTAAAATCCATCAATTTCTCGACGCATTGAGGGATAAAGCTTTATTTAGAAGTGTTTATAAAAGTTCATACGGTAAAAGCCATCAGTTTCTCGTTGCATTGAGGGAAAAAGTTTTATTTAGAGGTGGTAATAAAAGTTTACACGGTAAAAGCCATCGGTTTCTCGACATATTAAGGGTAAACGTCTTATTAGGAAGTGGTTATAAAACTTTACACGACAGAAGCCATTGGTTCATCGACACATTAATTTTTAAAATCACTTATTATTAGAGTGGTTATAAAAATTTACCTGGTAAAAGCCAAACTTCCTCGACATATTAAGGGTAAACGTCTTATTAAGAAGAAGTTATAAAACTACACGGTAAAAACCATCGGTTTCTCGACACATTTTAAGGGTAAACGTTTTATAAAGAGGTGGTAATAAAAGTTTACACGGTGAAAGCCATCGGTTTTTCGACATATTAAATGTAAACGTCTTTTTAAGAAGTGGTTATAAAACTTGACACGGTAAAATTCATCGGTTTCTTGACACATTAAGAGTAAACGTCTTATTAAGAAGTGGTTATAAAAGTTCATACGGTAAAATCCATCAATTTCTCGACGCATTGAGGGATAAAGTTTTATTTAGAAGTGTTTATAAAAGTTCATACGGTAAAAGCCATCAGTTTCTCGACGCATTGAGGGAAAAAGTTTTATTTAGAGGTGGTAATAAAAGTTTACACGGTAAAAGCCATCGGTTTCTCAATATGTCGAGAAACCGATGGCGAAGGGTAAACGTCTTATTAAGAAGTGGTTAAAAAAACTTGACACGGTAAAATTCATCGGTTTCTTGACACATTAAGAGTAAACGTCTTATTAAGAAGTGGTTATAAAAGTTAACACGGTAAAAGCCATCGGTTTTTCGACATATTGAGGGTAAACGTCTTATCGAGAAGTGGTAATAAAAGTTTAGACCGTAAAAATCATCGGTTTTTCGATGCATAGGGTAAAAGTTTTATTAAGAGGTGGTAATAAAAGTTTACACGGTAAAATCATCGGTTTCTCGATATATTAAGGGTAAACGTCTTATTAAGAATTGGTTATAAAACTTTACACGGTAAAAGCCATCGGTTTCTCGACAAATTATGAGTAAGCGTCTTATTAAGAAGTGTTTATAAAAGTTCATACGGTAAAATCCATCAATTTTTCGACGCATTGAGGGATAAAGTTTTATTTAGAAGTGTTTATAAAAGTTCATACGGTAAAAGCCATCAGTTTCTCGACGCATTGAGGGAAAAAGTTTTATTTAGAGGTGGTAATAAAAGTTTACACGGTAAAAGCCATCGGTTTCTCAATATGTCGAGAAACCGATGGCGAAGGGTAAACGTCTTATTAAGAAGTGGTTATAAAACTTTACACTACAGAAGCCATTGGTTCATCGACACATTAATTTTTAAAATCACTTATTATTTAGAGTCGTTATAAAAATTTACCTGGTAAAAGCCATACTTCCTCGACATATTAAGGGTAAACGTCTTATTAAGAAGTGGTTATAAAACTTTACACGACAGAAGCCATTGGTTCATCGACACATTAATTTTTAAAATCACTTATTATTTAGAAGTGGTTATAAAAATTTACCTGGTAAAAGCCATCCTTCCTCGACATATTAAGGGTAAACGTCTTATTAAGAAGAAGTTATAAAACTACACGGTAAAAACCATCGGTTTCTCGACACATAAGGGTAAACGTTTTATAAAGAGGTGGTAATAAAAGTTTACACGGTGAAAGCCATCGGTTTTTCGACATATTAAATGTAAACGTCTTTTTAAGAAGTGGTTATAAAACTTGACACGGTAAAATTCATCGGTTTCTTGACACATTAAGAGTAAACGTCTTATTAAGAAGTGGTTATAAAAGTTCATACGGTAAAATCCATCAATTCTCGACGCATTGAGGGAAAAAGTTTTATTTAGAAGTGTTTATAAAAGTTCATACGGTAAAAGCCATCAGTTTCTCGACGCATTGAGGGAAAAAGTTTTATTTAGAGGTGGTAATAAAAGTTTACACGGTAAAAGCCATCGGTTTCTCAATTTGTCGAGAAACCGATGGCGAAGGGTAACTGTCTTATTAAGAAGTGGTTATAAAACTTGACACGGTAAAATTCATCGGTTTCTTGACACATTAAGAGTAAACGTCTTATTAAGAAGTGGTTATAAAAGTTAACACGGTAAAAGCCATCGGTTTTTCGACATATTGAGGGTAAACGTCTTATCGAGAAGTGGTAATAAAAGTTTAGACCGTAAAAATCATCGGTTTTTCGATGCATAGGGTAAAAGTTTTATTAAGAGGTGGTAATAAAAGTTTACACGGTAAAATCATAGGTTTCTCGATAAATAAGGGTAAAAGTTTTATTAAGAGGTGGTAAAAAAAGTTTACACGGTAAAATCATCGGTTTCTCGATATATTAAGGGTAAACGTCTTATTAAGAAGTGGTTATAAAACTTTACACGGTAAAAGCCATCGGTTTCTCGACAAATTATGAGTAAGCGTCTTATTAAGAAGTGTTTATAAAAGTTCATACCGTAAAATCCATCAATTTCTCGACGCATTGAGGGATAAAGTTTTATTTAGAGGTGGTAATAAAAGTTTACACGATAAAAGCCATCGGTTTCTCAATATGTCGAGAAACCGATGGGGAAGGGTAAACGTCTTATTAAGAAGTGGTTATAAAACTTTACACGACAGAAGCCATTGGTTCATCGACACATTAATTTTTACAATCACTTATTATTTAGAGTCGTTATAAAAATTTACCTGGTAAAAGCCATACTTCCTCGACATATTAAGGGTAAACGTCTTATTAAGAAGTGGTTATAAAACTTTACACGACAGAAGCCACTGGTTCATCGACACATTAATTTTTAAAATCACTTATTATTTAGAGTGGTTATAAAAATTTACCTGGTAAAAGCCATACTTCCTCGACAAATTAAGGGTAAACGTCTTATTAAGAAGTAGTTATAAAACTACACGTTAAAAACCATCGGTTTCTCGACACATATTAAGGGTAAACGTCTTATAAAGAGGTGGTAATAAAAGTTTACACGGTGAAAGCCATCGGTTTTTCGACATATTAAAGGTAAACGTCTTTTTAAGAAGTGGTTATAAAACTTGACACGGTAAAATTCATCGGTTTCTTGACACATTAAGAGTAAAGGTCTTATTAAGAAGTGGTTATAAAAGTTTATACGGTAAAAGCCATCGGTTTCTCGACGCATTGAGGGTAAAAGTTTTATTAAAAGGTGGTAATAAAAGTTTACACGGTAAAAGCCATCGGTTTCTCAATATGTCGAGAAACCGATGGCGAAGGGTAAACGTCTTATTAAGAAGTGGTTATAAAACTTTACACGACAGAAGCCATTGGTTCATCGACACATTAATTTTTAAAATCACTTATTATTTAGAGTGGTTATAAAAATTTTCCTGGTAAAAGCCATACTTCCTCGACATATTAAGGGTAAACGTCTTATTAAGAAGTAGTTATAAAACTACACGTTAAAAACCATCGGTTTCTCGACACATATTAAGGGTAAACGTCTTATAAAGAGGTGGTAATAAAAGTTTACACGGTGAAAGCCATCGGTTTTTCGACATATTAAAGGTAAACGTCTTTTAAAGAAGTGGTTATAAAACTTGACACGGTAAAATCCATCGGTTTCTTGACACATTAAGAGTAAAGGTCTTATTAAGAAGTGGTTATAAAAGTTTATACGGTAAAAGCCATCGGTTTCTCGACGCATTGAGGGTAAAAGTTTTATTAAGAGGTGGTAATAAAAGTTTACACGGTAAAATCATCGGTTTCTCGATATATTAAGGGTAAACGTCTTATTAAGAAGTGGTTATAAAACTTTACACGGTAAAAGCCATCGGTTTCTCGACAAATTATGAGTAAGCGTCTTATTAAGAAGTGTTTATAAAAGTTCATACCGTAAAATCCATCAATTTCTCGACGCATTGAGGGATAAAGTTTTATTTAGAAGTGTTTATAAAAGTTCAAACGGTAAAAGCCATCAGTTTCTCGACGCATTGAGGGAAAAGTTTTATTTAGAGGTGGTAATAAAAGTTTACACGGTAAAAGCCATCGGTTTCTCGACATATTAAGGGTAAACGTCTTATTAAGAAGTGGTTATAAAACTTTACACGACAGAAGCCATTGGTTCATCGACACATTAATTTTTAAAATCACTTATTATTTAGAAGTGGTTATAAAAATTTACCTGGTAAAAGCCATCCTTCCTCGACATATTAAGGGTAAACGTCTTATTAAGAAGTAGTTATAAAACTACACGGTAAAAACCATCGGTTTCTCGACACATATTAAGGGTAAACGTCTTATAAAGAGGTGGTAATAAAAGTTTACACGGTGAAAGCCATCGGTTTTTCGACATATTAAAGGTAAACGTCTTTTTAAGAAGTGGTTATAAAACTTGACACGGTAAAATTCATCGGTTTCTTGACACATTAAGAGTAAACGTCTTATTAAGAAGTGGTTATAAAAGTTTATACGGTAAAAGCCATCGGTTTCTCGACGCATTGAGGGTAAAAGTTTTATTAAAAGGTGGTAATAAAAGTTTACACGGTAAAAGCCATCGGTTTTTCGACATATTGAGGGTGAACGTCTTATCGAGAAGTGGTAATAAAAGTTTAGACCGTAAAAATCATCGGTTTTTCGACGCATTGAGGGTAAAAGTTTTATTAAGAGGTGGTAATAAAAGTTTACACGGTAAAATCATCGGTTTCTCGATATATTAAGGGTAAACGTCTTATTAAGAAGTAGTTATTTTTTTTTTTTTTTTTTTTTTTTAAATATGTTTATTCAGTTTTAATTTTACAATATTTTATTTTACAAATCTTACGAAACTGATCAATCAGTTTGATTGTAAGAAATCTCTCATTTTTTTATAATTATTTAATACAGTATACTTTTCAGTTTTACATAGTATATACTAAATATAATACTTAATATTAAAATACTAATTATTACGACAAACTAATTATCTCAATGTTTTAATGGTTATGAATTGCGTTGTAGTAAAAATATTTTACACAGTACAAACATACGGTGAGAAAATAAATAGATAGGAACTATTTTATTTGATTTCATGTTCTTCGGAGGTAGAAAGATTTAACTTTTGTTTTGATTTTTGAATAAGATGTCTCATTTTTGATATTTTCAGTTAATGCGTTAAATATTTCCGGAATTTTATGACTTTTTGTTCTATCTCCGTATACATTTTGAGATTTATTGACAATAAACATTTGTGCTTCTCTATGCCTAGTAGGGTAGTTGTGGTTTACAGGTTTTTTGAATTCTGTATTCCAGAATTCATCTAGAGTTAATTGGTAATTTACCTTACTGTGTATAGAGAGGACATTAGATAAGGAGAACATTTTTTTATAATCACCTTCACATAACTGGACCTTTTTTTTGCCTGATATCAATTTTAGGAAACGGATTTGTAATTGTTCTATTTTATTTAAGTATGTTTTGTACGTTAATCCGTAACTATTTATTCCGTATCCTATAATTGATTCTGCTAATGCGTTGTATATACAGTATAATATATTTTTATTTACAAAATTTTTTAGGTGGTAAAATTTTCCTAATATGGATCTTAATCTATTACATACATTTTCAATATGATTTGACCAGTTAAAGTTGACATCTATTGTAAGACCAAGGTATGTATATTGGTACACTTTTTCTATATTCGGGCAATTACACTGCTGAAATTGGTTTTTTGTGTGCAAACAATCATATGAATGACTTTTTATATGTAATTCCTTTTCCTGACAATTTGCATATGGTGAGTGTATAAGCATATATTTGGTTTTTTTTGCGTTAATAATAATGCTATTGTCGTGGGACCATTTAATTATGTTATTTAGGTCTGTTTGTAAAATTTCCTCAATTTTTAGTGGATCTTTGTCAGCACATATAATGCAAGTATCCTCTGCAAACATGTAGCATTTACAACGTTTTATTACGTTTGGTAGACTGTTTACTTGCATTATATAACATGTAGGCCCCGATATCGACCCTGTTGCTACTCCGGTATTTGTTAACATTTCATCACTAAAAATTCCGTCAATTTTAACTTTAATTTTTCTATTTAATAGATAATTTTTAATAAATTTTTTTAAAGGACCTCTAATACCACATTCCTCCATTGCCTTTAATAATGTTTCGTGGTCCAATGTGTCAAAGGCCTTTTTAAAGTCTATAAAAATTATACCAACATAATATTTTTCATTTAAATGACAATTTATATGGTCAGTGAATTTAGATAGTAATTGGGTAGTACTTTTTTCCTTTTGAAATCCGTATTGTATGGGATTTATGATTTTATTTTTTTCTATAAAAAGTTGTATTTGGTTAAAGATAGCTCTTTCAATAATTTTATCAATACATGAGAGAATCGATATTGGTCGATAGTTTGTGAAATCTTTGTGGTTTCCTGATTTATATATAGGTCTGATAATGGATGTTTTAAGTTCGTCAGGCATAATACTTTTACTTACACAGAGGTTAATTAATTTAGTCAATATTGGGATTATATTATCAGCAATTAACTTCAGGTCTTTAATTCTTATTTTATCATTGCCTTCTGATTTTTTAACATCCATATCATTAATTATTTTTTTAACATCTTTTTGTGATACAGGTCTAAATCTCATTGACATACTAGCAGGAGTTGTATACGTGTTACGATCTAGGAATTTTGTAGTACAGTTATGTCTTATGTCTTTTATTTCATTTACAAATGTTGTAGCAAATTTATCGCATAAAAATTTTGTGTCTCCTTGACCTCCCATATGTTGAAGGATTATTTTATCTAGATTTTGTTTAGGTTTTCCTATTAGGTTATTTATTTCGTCCCAGAGTTTCCTCGGGTTGCCGTTTAAACTATTTATTACGTTTTTGTGAAATGTGTTTTTAGTAAAATTAATATGTTTATTTGTTTTGTTTCTATATCGCGTGTATTCTAAACGAAATACAGGGTTATTAGGGCTATTCTTGCATTTTCGGTAAAGATAATCTCTTTTTTTAATCATATTCTTAATTTCTACAGTAACCCATTGGTTGTTGTGTCTATGATTATTTTTAAATGATTTTTCTTTTTTCGAGGACTCATAGATATTATCAAAAATATTTTTTAAATTATAGTACAGTTCTGAGGGACATTCAGTTTGTAATAATTTACCCCATTTTACTAGTTTTAATTTAGAATATACCAATTTATTATCAATAATTTCCCTTTTTTTATTTAAATCCTTTGTAAGTACCTCTTTCCCTATCGCAACTCCTGTTATATAATGGTCCGATATTTTGTTAGTCACAATACATGAAAATACAGTGTTATTACGGTTACGAATTGCAATATGGTCGATACAGGAATAAACATTTTTACCGTTTAAAATTTCATCCCGGGTCACATCTAGTATCACATTTTCTAAGCCATTTTCACTGAGTAGATTTTGGTATTCTGTAATTACACTATTTTTGGTATCCAATAAATTCAAGTTAATGTCACCACAGTACAAGTAATTTGAATCAGATGAGGTTAATTGTAATATTTGCTTTAGCTCCTTCAAGTATATATTCTTGTTGTTGTTCGGCGGGCGATACACTGTAAGTATATTTATGACATCTTGATGAACGGTGGTAATTTCTCCAGATATTGTCTCGCAGCTTTTAAAAGAAATGTTTGTTTTTTTAAAAGTATGATGGTTTTTTAAGTACATGATTAATCCCCCTCCTCTTCTATTCTCTCTAGTATTTGCAATCGAGATGAAGTTTGGTATATTGAACATAGTTATTATTTCGTTTTTAGTATTTATTTCCGTTAGAAAAATTACATCTATAAACTGCAGAATGTCATTTATTTGTGCATTTGTGCATTTTATAAAACTACACGTTAAAAACCATCGGTTTCTCGACACATATTAAGGGTAAACGTCTTATAAAGAGGTGGTAATAAAAGTTTACACGGTGAAAGCCATCGGTTTTTCGACATATTAAAGGTAAACGTCTTTTTAAGAAGTGGTTATAAAACTTGACACGGTAAAATTCATCGGTTTCTTGACACATTAAGAGTAAAGGTCTTATTAAGAAGTGGTTATAAAAGTTTATACGGTAAAAACCATCGGTTTCTCGACGCATTGAGGGTAAAAGTTTTATTAAAAGGTGGTAATAAAAGTTTACACGGTAAAAGCCATCGGTTTTTCGACATATTGAGGGTAAACGTCTTATCGAGAAGTGGTAATAAAAGTTTAGACCGTAAAAATCATCGGTTTTTCGACGCATTGAGGGTAAAAGTTTTATTAAGAGGTGGTAATAAAAGTTTACACGGTAAAATCATCGGTTTCTCGATATATTAAGGGTAAACGTCTTATCAAGAAGTGGTTATAAAACTTTACACGGTAAAAACCATCGGTTTTTCGACAAATTATGAGTAAGCGTCTTGTTAAGAAGTGTTTATAAAAGTTCATACGGTAAAATCCATCAATTTCTCGACGCATTGAGGGATAAAGCTTTATTTAGAAGTGTTTATAAAAGTTCATACGGTAAAAGCCATCAGTTTCTCGTTGCATTGAGGGAAAAAGTTTTATTTAGAGGTGGTAATAAAAGTTTACACGGTAAAAGCCATCGGTTTCTCGACATATTAAGGGTAAACGTCTTATTAGGAAGTGGTTATAAAACTTTACACGACAGAAGCCATTGGTTCATCGACACATTAATTTTTAAAATCACTTATTATTTAGAGTGGTTATAAAAATTTACCTGGTAAAAGCCATACTTCCTCGACATATTAAGGGTAAACGTCTTATTAAGAAGTAGTTATAAAACTACACGTTAAAAACCATCGGTTTCTCGACACATATTAAGGGTAAACGTCTTATAAAGAGGTGGTACAAAAAGTTAAAGCCATCGGTTTCTCGACACATTAAGAGTAAACGTCTTATTAAGAAGAGGTTTTAAATGGTAAAAATCATTCGTTTCTCGACACATTTAGGGTAAATTTTTTATAAAGAAGTGCTAATAAAAGTTTGCACGGTGAAACCCATCGGTACATTAAAAACAATTACAATAAATGTGTACAATTCTCTCTTCTGGAATCTACATTAATTTTTTTTTTATTCTTATTTAAACGCCCATAGGGCTTTTACATATTTTGTTTAGCAAGTTTTGTTTTATAAGTTTAATAAGTTTTGCAACCACTTCTTCTTTTTTAAACAGAGAAGCAAAATCTGAACCCTGTGTCTTTAAAAACATGGGACCGCTGGAACAGCTAAGCAGGCGCAGCGTCGCAATGTAACATTGCGGCGAGGCACACCAACTAATGACCACGGTACACCAGTGTTCCGCGGCACACAATTTGCGGAACACTGCCTTAACTCATGCCTGGAGAACATAGAAATACAAGCTGTGGGATTATTGGGTGCAATCCTTGGGGTGGGTCACATCAAAAACTTCTATAAAAGTTTCAAACAGAGTCATATTAGAGGAACGTCACAATTGCACAAATTTTAAATATCATGGATTAATTTACGTTTTACTCAACATAAAAATCTTAAACCATAGTACAAGAAATATAAGATCATTATCAACTTTATTTCATTCTGGAACTAGACGTTTACAGCCAGAAAAATAAAGATTATAAGAATTTCACAGAAGTTTACAATCATGCTGAATAAAACACGAAAACATTGTAATTTCTAATTTTTAATGTATTAATTTATTCAGTGTGTATTAACACGAAAATTTTCTTATTAAGTATGCAAAACAAGACATTGACCTTTCCGAAAATTGGTTCCGTGTGATTTTAGAATCCGGTGGAATTGTGTATATTTAAATATGGTTTATTGTTTGTATGGTGTAGACTCTAGATTAAAGCAACACGAATTGTAGCGGGCCATTGTGCGAGGAATTGCGAGATAAGAAATGTGAAACAAGCAAAGTGGAGCACTATCTAGGAATGGAAACACCATCTTTGAGAGTCTGCGAGAAGTACAATGGAGAGAATAGTGGGGATTTCGCTGTTAATTGAGAAGCATTAGGACGGTGGATTAACCGGGATTTGGTGAATTGAAAAATAAGATTTGAACCAATTAAACATAACAAAACCCAGAAAATAAAAAAAGAAACAGTGTATCAAATCCACGACAAGAACTTAAAAATATATTTTTTTTGTTCAAAATTAAAAAATAGATTTAATATTAAGTTGGTTTGGATTCCAAATTACATTGTCAATTTTTGGATTTACTTATATGCTGGTACATACGTTACCTGAATAGACAAGTTGTTTTATTCTTGATGCGTATGTTTAATACTTTTGTTATTCGGCGGTAGGTCCTCTCTGCAAACCTCTTCGGGGACACCAAGTTATATTTTTTGTAATGATGTGAACACTATTTTCTCTAAGCCGATTGTACATTTTATTTAAGTATGCCAGGGTAGTGTAACTATTGAGATCTCAAGCATCATTTAAAACATAGAAACTTGTGAAGAAGCTAATATTTAAAAATTAGATGTTTTGTTGTTGAGAGATAATTAAATTTTACGCCATTTAAATATTGGATTAATAAGAAAAAAATCAATTAAATTATTCGAAAATTATGTTGTCGTAAGTGAAAAAACATCCAACTCAATACGAGATTAGATTAGGTTAGATTTGAGGTTGATTTATTCATTACTAGCGAGTTCTCGGCGTGCGTTTCTATGCCACATAATAAAGAAATTGTTTCTCCCTGCGTGTCCTTTCCCATTCGTCCCGTTGCCCTCCCGCCTCTTCTTCCTCTCCCGCGTCCCCTTCCACTCTCACGTTCCCACTCCGATTTCTCCGCCTTCGTAAAGTAAGAACCGCGGGCATGCGCACATCAAATCCCCAAAGTTTCATCGCAATCGGATGAATGGTTTAGCAACGCATAGCATACATACACAGATAGAAACAAACATATTTTCATTTTTATATATATAGATTTGCTGATCAATCTTGTTCTACTTGCTGACCAAAGGTGGCTGCACAACCGATAAATATTTGGGGGTCTTTTTCTCAAGTCTTTTAATCAAGTCGGTTCCTCATTGCTGAGGATCATGACCCCTACTCCAAGTTCCATGGTGGACAAGGCTCCTCCACTTCTCGCGGTTCTGCATTGCGTGAATAGCAGTGAAGAATATTAACCTTAACATTATATAAATCAATTGTGCGAAGTATTCTTGAATACGGATCCACTATTTGGGAGATTCACAATTACAGAATCGAATCCATACAAAGAAAATTAACCCGTGTAATTAATTATCGCGAAGGTTTATCTGATCAATTAGGAAGGTATAACGAACGAATTCTACACTATAAACTACACTCTTTGACAACCAGAGGAAAACTTTCCGATTTATTGCTTCTACACAAAATTATTTACGCATCAGTTGATACACCAAACATTTTATCCCATATTAACATCAATACACCATCAAGAAATTCAACAAGAAGGATGCAAAATATTTTCTATATATCTACCTATCACACAAATACAGGATATTTCTCCCCTATACCACGTACTTTAAGGTATTATAACACTTTACATTGCTCTAATAATGAAATTGACATTTTTAATGACCCATTTAAACACTTCAAAAAATATATTTTACCACCAATCATATAAAGCTGATACAGTGATGAAGCCCTTTATTCAAAGACAGGCAATATTATTTATCTACTAAATCATTGTCCCATCAGCACAGGTGCCAATAATAAATTGATGATGATACTTTTGTAATCTACCTTTAACTCATTCTTGATTGTCATTCACTTTTGCATATTTAGCTAATTATTTTTGTTACTATTTTTGTTTTTTTATTTATGTTATACATTGGGTTTAAATCATTCTTGTATATACATTTTTGGGAAACATGCCTGTTTTATGTACTTAAATAAAAATAAATAAATACATGGTTCCTCCAGTGCATTGATGACCTTTCTCTGCTCCTTCTGCCTTTGCCAATAGAAAATCTCTTAGACTGACCAAAACCTTCAATGATTGCCCTTGCCATATTCTTCGTTTCACAGCGAGTTCACTGTGAAGCAGTAAATATTAGGTGGGTATCCAACCCCGTGACAATTAAATTAATTACACGAGCAAATAAAATGGCACAGAAAAGCACCGCTAGCCCGATCCGCCATCCTACTCCATTCTTCTCCATTCTATTGCCGTCTATTACCCATTACGGCAATTTACTATACGCCATACATTCATTCTTCACAGAAAAGCCCGTAAAATGTGGGGACTTGTTCCAATTCTGTTCTGCACACAATTCACAATGTACATTTGAAAGCACGTTCTTCTTTCCTCACGATTTTATATCAAAAGGTAATTTGATGCTATTTAAGGAGCACAAACCCTTTGTCGGAAGGGCTTTTTATTATTTAAATTAACACAAAAAATAGCAAGTAGGATGACTCGGAATGAAGATATTGGCAAAAATTCCTATGTAAGTACTTAGTTTATCTTATCTTGGCTTTCTAAATCCAGCTGGATTGATCTCGCATATTAGGTTATTGAATTAACAGCCTCGGAAATTGAATTCAATGGTCGTAGGCTAAAATCACGGCGGGCGCAAGTTAATTTTATTTGATTGATTTGTGTTATTTCATAATGTAATCATTTAAATTATTATAAGATATCTACGCTGCACATTCCAGAGTGAAAGACACTTTCAGTAGCGCCCTGGTGTAAGACCACCATACAGACTTGAAGCGTTGCTTGAAATGGCTTTAACCGTTAAATTACCAATATAAGTAAAATAAATATAAAACAATACAATAACAACATGTCAACCTACCAGAGACCAAATGGGAAAATAATTCACCGACTTCAGATATTTTCATATCAGAGGGTTCGGCTCTGTAGAACTCCTAACTGGAACGATAAATCATACTGATCCCTCATTATAAATATTTAGAAAATCTTTCGTAATCCTACATGTATTTAAAATGACTGATTTTTGCATTTTTATGTCCAATTTCTCTTAAAATCTATTAAGCCTAAATTTTGAATGAGAGAGCTAGGTATAATGTCAGTAGTCGAAATAACAAATGTATAATAAAAAATACGAGTGTGCTTTAGACCACACGACTGAAGTAAAACTTCTTTATGCTTCGTAACGCTCTCGCCACGCATTCACCAGCTTACTCCCCAAGTTAAGCGTGCGTAAAGAAGTTTTACTTCAATAATATTTTCATTAATTATTACTATTTCTTAAAACAATCACATATATAAATTTTGGTCGTCTTGCCTGTTTTATGTACTGAAAAGTGTGATCTCAACGAGAGGACAAATATGAAAACGATTGATGGAATTTTTAAAGATAAAATACTGACTCCTTGTATCCAAAGGCAAATTAAAATATATCAATATTTTTACATATCTACGTTCAATTTCAAAATATTTGTAAAGAGGATAATATTAACATATTTCATACATAACATAATTATGTCTTGTGAAATATTCTCACATAAAAAAACATCATTACTGCTCGTATATTGACAAATTTTAATGTGTAACAAGAACTCACTGGTTGAAAGCCTTCGCAAAGAAGGTTACGGTTTTGGGTCACGTAACGTCAATATGTTTTCCGTATTTTTCAATACAAAATCGAAAGAGATTGAGCATATTGGATTGTTGAGGTCGATGTATGCATATTGTTAACAGTTCGCTAAGAAGATGGGCTTATTTGAGAAAGAAAGGCGGCTTAAGTCATCGCTCATCTCACACCTGTCAGAGAGATTTGCAACGGTGTCGGTTGGACGCTGATCCGATAATGATTTTTGATCACATAACTTTTTAAATGATTTTTTCCCAATTGTGTGACTATAAAACAAAAATAACTTAAACACTGGATCGACAGTGTTAGACAGACAATCACACCTCCGAATTTCAATATTGAGACATACAAACTGATTATTGTTCTATATAGCCAATAAATTCTCTTACCTTTTGTCGATTACCACATATTCGTAGGATTTATAAAAAAAAATTAAAATCATAAACTTCTACTTAATTAATTACAAATAGAGGAAAATTTGCCAAAATTGGCAGCAAAGCAATCCGAGGTATTTTAAATAGTGCCATATTGTGGCAAAAAGCGCTGCAGCGGTCAAGCATGTTGTTGAATAGGGGTTGCTAATGTGTTTTAGATTGTTATGATGATTAATTAAGGCGACGCTAAAATCATAATCTTATCGTTAAAGCATAATGTCTAAGCTTGCCGGTTTCATCCCAAGTTGTTTGCCACGTTTGGTGACTTGGTGGTGGTGACTGAGGGGTGCCGGGTTCACGGAATGGGTGCACTTTGGTGGTGACTGAGGGGTGCCGGGTTCACGGAATGAGGTTTATCTAAGTCCTGACGTTAGGTTGGATTCGTTTGCCCATCTTCTGCGTGGTGATCGGGACAGGCTGGTTAAGGGAGTTCTTTTGACCTTTCCAACCGGACTCTCGACCCATCACCTCTGAACACAGTAGATGACAAAAGCTCTAAGGGAATTTTTTGTCCTTACAGCCTCCTTTATAAAAGTATTGCCCACAAAGCGCTTTTTGCCACAATAAGGCACTATTTAAAATACCTCGGATTGATTTGCTGCCAATTTCGGAAAATTTTCCCTAATTAATTAATTATTTATTTTTTTTACATGAGCTCCACACAGGAGGCCCTGAAGAACATAATTTCCCTCAAGGCCTATGTCATCTTTGGGGATGCTGTGTGGAGGGTTTTTTATGTGTAGGAAGAAGAGGAGAGTTCGGGGAAGGAAAAGGGTTTAAGGGGTGGGTAGGAATCTGGAGTTCAGTGTGTCCTGGTCATCCGCCTCCAAGACCCAAACATACCTCACCCCATGAATCCGGGAAACCCTGCTAAATCACCAAACGTAGCGAACCACTTGAGGTGACCTATGGCAGAGGTGTTGGTTATCCAATAAAGGTTCCCGGGGCGGCGGTACATGGGTACCAGCGGAATGGTCCCGCCTCCCAAATTGAAAATAAGTAGAAGTTTACGATTTTATTATGTTTTTTTATAAATTTTACGAAAATATAATAATCAACAATATAAAGGCGAATTCATTGGCTATACAGATCTATAATCAGTTGTATGTCTCCATACTAAAATTCGGAGGTATGATTTTTTTTTAATTTGGGCGGAAAATATTCAAAATGATCACAAAAAAAAAATTATTGCACTGTCGCTCCATTGGCTAATAAAAAATAAATTGATAAATTTATTTCCCGTTAAATAGAAAAAAAACCCAGAAAATTGAGACTCCAAAAGTTTTTTCCGACTATATATAATAGATATCTGTAATAAGGGCTAAAAAATTTTGGGATTTATAACTAGACTAAATAGAAATTTTAACAATATAAAATGTATTAAACTGTTATATTTTGCCTATATTAGATGTCAACTTGAGAACAATTCTCCCGTCTGGAATCCACATTATAACATACATGTACAAGCTGTTGAAAGAATACAAAACAAATTCTTACGTTTTCTAAATTTCAAAATGGGGATTCCAACAATAATGTTGAACTACAACACTGTTAAATAATATGAATATGCTCAAATTGTCAGACAGAAGAATTTTCACTGACTTGTTATTTCTATATAAAATTCTACATAATTTAGTTGATAGTCCGGTATTGCTTGAATTGATAAGCTTACGGATTCCACATCGTAATACAAGAAGTCAGGATTTATTTCAGTGCAGAAATTCTGAGACTAACTACCATATGTATTTCTCTTTACCCAGAATACTAATGGAAGGAAACAATTACACCAAGTCCGTGGACATCTTCAGTTTATCTTTAAACAAATATAAAATATTGTTACTGAAGCAGTTCAGTTATGTACAATAAATATTGTATTTATTGCTATTAATATGTAAAAGCACTGAAAAAGGGCGTTGATCAATAAATAAATAAATAAATATTGAGCTTAGAAAAATCAAATCACTGCAGTAATGTCGGTAAGACAATAATATTATTAATAATAAAAATTTCAAAAATTTAATAATAAAAAGTTCAATGGGAGAAAACTCGGGCTAAATAAGGTATTTATTACACGTCATGTGAAATTTAAAAATAAAAAGTTCAATGAGAGAAAACTCGGGCTAAATAAGGTATTTATTACACGTCATGTGAAATTTAATAATAAAAAGTTCAATGAGAGAAAACTCGGGCCAAATAAGGTATTTATTACACGTCATGTGAAATTTAAAAATAAAAAGTTCAATGAGAGAAAACTCGGGCTAAATAAGGTATTTATTACACGTCATGTGAAATTTAATAATAAAAAGTTCAATGAGAGAAAACTCGGGCTAAATAAGGTATTTATTACACGTCATGTGAAATTTAATAATAAAATGTTCAATGAGAGAAAACTCGGGCTAAATAAGGTATTTATTACACGTCATGTGTATAAAAAAGGCAAAATGAATTCCTTTGAGGTCGTATCGCTAGGATAAGCTTTTAACACAAAAAAATGTAAGTGTGCGAAGTAATTATTATGCAATATTTTCCCATGCTGATGAGTCCTGTCAATCATATTTCTGCCCACCCCTACGGGAACATCGTGACGCGATGTTACGAGTATGAATTAGCATATAATCACATGTATGAATACTTTGTCAAAAATTCCATTCCCACATATTACGTATTTATGCTCGCGTAGATCCGATCTTTCATCATGCCACGTTGTAGGAATTACCTTTGATGCACGTCGGATAATGCGGCGTCCATTTTCATAGTAATTTGGAATCGTTAGTTTATTCGCATGCAAGGGTCCCTCATGTTAATCTCAGTAATGCCATAATCTATGGAGTGTAAATCGGCTGTAATCAAATATGGAAGATATTGAAATTAAATAATTTAATGAAAAAACCATTAGACAGGGCTTCAATCGTATTTTGTTACCACGTACATACTATTATTATGCAAGTATAGGATAAATATTTTTATTTATTTTTGGAATGACTTAAGACTTAAGACCTCTGCCATAGGTCACCCCAAGTGCTTCGCTACGTTTGGTGACTTAGCAGGGGTGCCCGAGCTCATGGGATGAGGTTTGTCCAGGTCTGTAGCAGATGCGTCTGCCCACCAGCTGCATGGCAGGCCGGATAGGGAGGGAGTAGTTGAGGAAATCCCTTTGATTTCTCCAATCGTACTCTCTCAGAACACCGCCTTGCACCACATTGGGGGGTTGAATTCATGCATCTGACTGACATCACACTGACCCCCAGATTACTACCCATCCCGAATACCTTTTTCCTTCCCAGAATTCTCCTCCACTTCCTTTCCTTAAAAAAACACTCCAAACAGCATCCCAAATGAAGACATAGGCCCTGAAGGAGATTTCATTTTTTTCAGGGCCTCCTGTGTGAAACTCATGTAAAAAAAAAGCCTCCGTGGTCGATTGGCAAGACACTTGACTAAAGTTCCGAAGGCAAGACACTCGACTTAATACGTCCTTATTTTTCTGATTTTTCTGTTTTAAATTTTCGTATAATATATAATTTATATAAAGGTGGTACAATCGAAATTCTCAAACGATCACAGCCCGGAATGGAAAAAAACCATTTTAAAATTTAAAATTTATATAGCCAAAGGTTCAAAATTAACATTTTGGATGGGACAGACAACAAATAAAATAAGACGCAGCGTTTTGAATAATTATTCTACCGATTTATGAAAACGATTTCGTATCGCTGAATTATTCAGCCCTTTGAAAATTATGAATGATAATGAGTAACGAAGTATCTAAATCGATTCCGCTTACTTTAATGCATCGAGAACATTTAATTTAACCGTTCATGAATAATTAAATTACGATGTTCGCTTAGATAAAAAATCGTCGGTTATTAGCCAAATAAGCAAATCGATTTTTTTCGTGAAGTCAAACAAGAATATAGGCCTGTTGTCAAAGATCGACGAAGTGTCGTATTTCAAATATTACGCCAGTCACAAAAATTCGTTTAGAAGCAATTCTTTAAAAAAGTAATAAATTAAACTTTCTTTTTTTGCATTCAAGAGAAGTAATTAATCTTGTGTCAGTTTACCAAAGCTTTAGACAAGAAAAATAGATTTCATATATCTACATGATAATTAAATTATAATAATCGGCCATCTTAACTAGGGTGGATGACCATAGCTGTTGCGCAAAATATTTTATAATTAACACGATTATTCTTCGTGGAAAAGGAATACGTTGCCGAAAATCGTCGATTTTTTTTCTTTAAAATATTACGCCAGCCATAAAAATTCGTTTGAATGTAGGTCTTTTACAAAAAAAAATCGTAATAAATTAATGTATCTTGATTGTATTCAAGAACAATAATAATTAATCTTGTGCCATTTTACCAAACATTAAAAATGGATTTATGAAAATTAGATCAACGTTCTGCGATATTATTTATAAATTATTATGTAAAAATGCTAATTACTGTTGTTAGAATCAACACGACTGCTCATCGTGATACAGTTTCGTGATAATACCACAACTCCTTTATCAAACAAGGTTGCGATATTTCATCGGGTTATTTGATCCTAAGACAGGAGGAAGATGTGTGCAATAGATAAATAGAAAATAGAGCGTGGATAACGTCGGTACGTTTATGGGAAGGATATTGCAAAGGATGTCGTGATAAGATGATCGAATGTGGTGTAACAACACTTCTGGACCATTATTCAATGAAACTGCGAACCATTTTAATACGTACTTTCTAAATCTAGGACAAGCACATTTAATGACTAGAAGTCAACAGAACCGGAACAAGTTAAAACTGGTAGGTACTTGTTACCGAACCGAGAATTTAAGAGCCTTTTGAAAAGAGGTTTTGGTTTGAAGTTCAAATGGACAAATAATAAACAATTTCTGATACATTCTTTTGTTTTAGAGTAAACGAGCAGTAAAGGCGTGCTCTTATTGGAGAGAAAAATAACGAAAGCGTTGCTAATATTACAGATCAGATTAAACAGATTATCGTCGTTTTGCCCAATAATCTTTGAGGAATGTACTTTTTTAATAAGGTTCAAAATTTTCTCAACGACTTCTTCCCTTCTAAACCATTGATTTTCTTTTCAAGTGTGGGGTTGAAAAACTGTGAAAAAGTTAAAAATCAATGTCATAATCGAGTGGATATAATAATTGTAATATTTAGTAATTTTTGAGATTTTTATTTTATAATTTTACAATGCCTTTAGCAGCTCTGTATTGGTTATATAAATTCATTTGGTAAGATGCTACGTTCTCCTAAGTTTTCGTAATTTGCGGAGGTTTGACAAATAAACAATAAATATATTCATAAACACCGATAAACGAAATATTGTGTGCATTTATTGCCTAACCGTTATTCTATAAAACACCTTCATTTGAGAGTAGATATTTAGAAAGGTGGACATGAATAGTGGTCGAGTGGAAACCGCAGAGATCCGGAAAGATCACGACCTAGTTGGTACAAAGTGGATCAAAGCTGCAGCTGATCAAAGTAAGGAGTAATGAACCAAAAGGAAAGACTTTATCCAAAATTTCACACAATTTGACCGACGATGGTTTTGAATATAAATTGAAAAAGCTCCCAGCAAAACAATAATATAATAAGCTAAATTAAGAATTTTCTATAAAACTATAATTTGGTTTGTTCATTAACAAAGTGATACCATAATCCATGATGTATGTCTTTAATCGTGGTTTAAATTATGGAAGTTACGAGTCCGATTACTTGCAGTGCGAATACAATAAAATGAATAAATCATTTAATCAAAAAGATTTTGTTTTGGAATTAATTGTTAAATTTTGAATTTCTGCAAAGAGCTACACCAACCTCTCTTCTTTTTTGCTTGTTAAACCAACTTGGCTGTATTAAGGTATTCTGTAGCAACGAGCGAAAATTTTAAGAGTGTTTATTCCAAGGAAAGAACCGTGCCAAAACTACTAAAAATTATTTGCATCACAAAACCAATATGTATGCTCCACTTTGGGCACAGAAATAAACCCAAAAACATACCAAATAAACACACACCCTTACAACAAGGGGATGTACTCCTTAAGCATTCAAAATAATAAAGCAATTGGATGTTAGTTTGCATAAATTATGGGTCACTTACATTCCACTGTAATTAAATGTGTTACAAGATAACCGTACTTTATGCGAGTTTTTCAAAAGCCAACCGAGAGTTAAATGAATCATTCAAAGTTCTAGATACATAAAAACGAGACCCGAAAGAGCATTATCTATTTTTAAAGCATATTTTTTTTACTCTTTCTTGTACACAAAGTTGCAAGATTATGCACTGATTGCAGAACAAAAAATGCATTTCATGTTACAGGTGGTGAGTGTGCTGATGTGAAGGTGAATTTCAACATTTATTTCCCCGCTGAATTGTCTTACAGATGGCCGTTTTGAAAGGTGTAATTAATTATTAATGATTTCTAGGCAATTCAACATACGAAATTTACGATGGTTGTATATCTATGAGAATGTATTTTTGAAATTTGTGAATACTCGGAGAAAAACGAAAGGATAAATGTATCCTGGTTAGAAATTTGTTTTTCACTCTCTACTATATTTAGATTTTATTATTTAAAAAAAAATATGGGACATCATTGCCTCAAAAGATAACCTAAATTTACGTACTCGCTCGAGCAAATATTCAGCGATTACTTTATCTTTGAAGCAAAATAATCAAAAAAAAAATTTTTTAAAGATTTTTTAAGGTACGCAAGACGAATGTGGGTTAAATTGCTTCTCATATCACAGGTTCCTATATGTTTCCTGGTAAATGTATATATTTTTATGTATATTTATTTACCAGGAAATTATTATTATTTTTTTTTTTTTTGAAGGAAGCAAATACTTTTGGGTGGGACTTTATATATAAAATGAAAAAACACACTTTATAAAACAACATTTTTTATTTGAATTTATAATTAATAACCTACCAGGTCTATAAGTTATAATATTTTTGGAAAATTTTCTTTTTAACGTGTTGATGTATCCTATTACAAATGGATACAGGTCACTTGGCTAATTTAAAAGGTGATCGCGACTTGTAAAAGTGACCTACCATTCCCTCTGAAAAGAAAAGTTTTCATTAATGCACATTTACAGTACTAACTAATACGAATTCGAAACATGGACACTTAATGCAAAAGAGATCGAAAACTGAAAGTAAAGAAACGTGAGCGTGGGATGGAGATGACTCCGAGAGATCGGAAAAGAAACGAATTGATAAGGAAATAAACAGAGAAAACCGACATAGTTACTGAATATGCAAAAACAGTAATTGGCAAAGGCAGGACATATCGCTCGGAAGATTGACAATATGCTTTCCTAAAACCTGCACGGCGTTGAAATGTGAATACCGTATAAGAGTACCAACTGCTCGCAGCCGCCTGGAGCTAGCGAAACTATGGCATCCCCAATTGGGATATGTTGTGAGAATGAAGGAAGCAGGAAAGAGGGAAGTACCTGAATATTTAAATCTAGTCACCAAACACGGCTAAAGCCATTTCAAACAAGATTACAATTCTGAATGGTGGTTAACACCAGGGCGATAATGAGAGTATCTTCAGCTCTGAAACGTATCGCAAATGTACTTCATATTATTTTAAATGATTGAATTGTGAAAAAACAAATCAATCTAACAAAATGTATTCGCGCACGCCGGGATTTGAACCCGCGACCTTGGAATCGCTTGTTGAGAGCCTTGACTCACGACCACGGAGTTCGCAAATATAAGTAGGAATTTGTAGTACATTCCAACAACAACAAGCTTTTTTACCGCTACCGGTTAGCAGTTTATTAAAATTAGTTAAAAAATGAGAAATATTTTGTTAACACAGTTAATTATATCATTAAAAGTATGATTCCCTAATAATTACGACTCAGATTTTTGAATTTCGCAAGAGTGGTAATTATTTTAGTTTTGGCATTACAATGCTGTACCACACAATGCCAAATAGTAATTACTTACTTTAGGAAGATGCAATCGTGATTTACGTCGGCTTTCTTCTTTTACGCTTTCAGTGTAATTGTTCAAAAAAACACTAGTAATGACCGACATCTTTGTTGTTCCGCCATTTCATTTTTTTCATTTTATTTACTCGTCTTTATTTTATAAGTTAATATGAATTTGCTCTCATATTTGGTTATATCATATAATCTTCACATGTGCAGGGGCGTGCGGTTGCTTTCCTGGTGTTCTATTTTATTAAATAAAATTCGACTTGCAAAGTCAAGTGTTGTATGTAGGCTCGTTGGAAAAAGTCTACCTTGGGTTGAATGTACATACATTATACAATGCGAGCATGTTTTTTTAAAACAATAGCTCCACGCAGGAGACCCTGAGGAGAAAAAGCATATGTCACCTTTGGGAATGCTGTGTGGCGGGTATTTTTAGGTAAAGGAGGGGGAGGAATTCGCGAAAAAAAGGGAAGTGGGGTGGTAAAAGGTATCTGGAGGCCAATGAGTCCAAGAGTGACTGACGTGTGCATCCATCCCTTCCATTGAAGTGCAAGGCAATAGATCAAGAGACTCCGGATGAAGAGATCTAAGTTAGGTTAGGTTAAGTCGCCAGTCCTTTCCGATCCAGCCCGCTGCGCTGTAGGTGGACAAATGTATTCGACCATTCGACCCATTCAAACTATGTCGTAGACCAGTGATTCCCAAAGTGGTCTAGGTGGACCCCAGGGGTCCACGGGAGACTCGACGGGGGTCCACGTAGGCGTGATAAAAAAATGGGGGTCCACAAGTTGTAAGTGGGGGTCCACGAAAATGTATCTGGTTTCGATAGTAAATAACAAAAATGTTGGCTTGGCTTTACCTTTCAAAGTAGGCAGATAGTACACTAGTATTTCGGTGAAAAATGGTCATATTGAGACCCATCTCGTTCTCATATCTCATCGCGTCTCATATCACATTAACCCCCCCCCCCCCCACATTGGGACAGACTCCAGCGTTATATTCAATATTCAGTACGACGCGTGCCGAGTTTTGGGATTATGATTGAAATGTTGCATCAGGGTTGCACCGAAACTAGTAAAATTTTGAAAGTGGGCCACGGGAAAAAAAAGTTTGTCCTAGACAAAAAAAAGTTTCTGTCCTAGACAAACCTAACTCCGTGAACCCGGGCACTTTTGGGGTGACTTACGGCGGTGGTATTGGTTATCCAATAAATGTTTCCTGGGGCGGCGGTACCCATTTCCACCTCCCAAACCTTATTAGTAAAATATATCCATAAAACGGAAGACTGCACTATATAATTATTTGTTAAATTGGTTAGATTTAAGAGTATAATCGTTGATCAGTTTGTGTCATCATTTTTAAAAGAGAAAAAAATAAAAAAATACCTCCTCTCTAACACTTTTGTAGGCTAATAACAAAAAACAGGCCAGGAATGAGGTTTCCAAACCTCGGTTAATGTACTGTAATGTAATGACTACCATGATATGGACAATAACCAGGTGTAGTAAGCGAGAGAACTCTAATAAATTCTAATATGTCAAAAGGTTAAATGAATTTAAAATTAAAATAAAACACTGTGGATACGTTTTTGGTAAAAGATACCGGGATTGGATAAAATTTTGGTATGATACACTTGATTATTTTTTTCCTTATTCCCAATAAGCACAATGCCAGTTTTTATATTACAATACAATAGTTGTAGCTTTAACGAAGGATTAAAAACACAAATAAAAATGTTTTTCATTTGAAATAATCGCAAAAAATGGGAATATGCCACTGCACGCCACTGGTACATATATTTTCTAAATTATCAAGATTAATTATTGTAATAATTTGAAGAGCAATCGGAAAACTTTCTCCGACATATTGTATTTGGCTAAATACATACATTCTAATGTTAAAGTCAATCATTAAATATTCTCGAGGCCTTCTGCTAGTAATTAACACTTTAAACATTTAAACAAGAGAAAACTTATTACCTACGTAAATTAAATGTGAAGAATGGACATGATTATAATTTCCAAATGAGTGTTTTTAAAGTTCAGCTAAATTCTTAATTTTCAGCGGTTTTGCCATTTGGCGGCATTACCAAAATGTTACTTGTCTACACGCAGCCAGTTCATTTATAAAATTTTCAATATCACAACCTATTTTTTAGTTTACAGATATTTATACTTACTTAAGTAATTGGTTAGGATTCGTGTTGCACTTTGCTACAAGCAGCCAATTTATTTATACATTTTTCAATATCAAAACCTATTTTTTAGTTTATAGACATTTATACTTAACTAACTAACTATCCAACCATCACGTCGTTTCCACGCAAGGGTAGGCAGAGAGGATGGACCGCCAAACAACTCGATCCTGGCACACACTCTTTGCTTCATTCACATTTATACATCGTATCATACATACTCTTCTATTATTCTGACTTTTGACATGGCCCGACTCAAGTATCTGATTCACTTGATCATGCCATGTCTTCTACTTCGCGTCCTCGACTTCTACTATTTGTATCACATTTGCGTCATATATTCTTCTTACACTACTTTCTTCGTTCATTCGCTCTACATGCTCAAACCATCTGAGGGTCCCTTTCTTAATCTTATTCATTATGCTTACATCAGCCTTACATTCTTTGCGGATCTCTACATCTCTACATGTTTTTACCACACATACGCCTCAGGGATCTCATTTCAACAGCATTCACCTAATATACGTAATTGGTTAGGATTCGTGTTGCACTTCGATCCATGTATTCAGAAGTTATAATTAGTTGCAGGTACTCGTAAGGTAAACTTTATAATAAAATAGTTAAGTTTTTGTAATTATTTGAATACCGATTAAGGGCCATGGCCATGGCCAGTTGGACTATGGCACACCCCATTGTGTTATGATGTGAGGCTGAAGGGAGTGGGGATCGGAAGGAGATGGGGAGAGAAAGTACTTGGCTATTTAAGTTTAGTCACCAAACATGGCTAACGCTATTTCAAGCAAAGTTTCGATATTGAATGGTGGTCTTTCACCGGGGCGATACCAAGAGTACCTATCACTCGGGTAAGTATTCTAATGTATAGCGTTGTTTTAATGTACTAATGGTGGACTAAATAATAAAAAAATCTAAAATCATTAACACGATTACGGGGGGGAAAACCCACAAAATTTGGCACATTTATACTTCTTATTATTTAGTCATTGCATTTATGGCACCGAAAAAAACTTAAATTTGCTCTACAATCGTGTCATTAGCTACATAACCGTTAATATAGCGGTCCCTCTAAGAATCGTTGTAATCTGGCAATCGCTCTATTATTTAAAGATTACGATCGAAACACAAAATTCCACTGTACCCCGAATCAATTTATCCTTAATAATAGACTCTACACCTATGCAGGGTATCAAGGAAAGAAGGTACTTGACTAAATTTAGTAGCCAGCGTTTCCTGAAATTATTTCTTTTGAAAAATGTAAATGAAGTTTTGGGGTCAAGCGATTTTTTTGTTGTTCGAGTTTTCGTCGGGTCTCATAAGCTCGTTTTTTTTATTTCAAAATCTAACAAACAATTAACTCTTCCACATATCATCACTGTTCACTCAGCCAAATATCCACCCATTCCTAACCTTCCTTTATTTAAAAATATTATGTTTTAGTTGAAAACAAAAAAAAAAATCCTCAAAAATGTCACCGGAGACCAAAATTTCATCTACATTTTTTAACTACAAATAATGTCAGGAATCACTGGTAAGAGTAAGTCAAGTAGGTCCCTTAACATCCTGTATAGTACAATAAAATGACTAACCAGTGTGGTGATATTTGAGAAAATACAAGATTTTTCAAATACAACAATATCACAGTAAGCTGCCAGCTTTCGAAAGTTAATTAATTAATTAATTTATTTTTACTGGGTTTTAGAGATGTTTGCACTTACGTGAGAACAATCCACTTATAAAAACTCAGTTATTACACAAATACAAAAATCTACAATTACATACAATTAAATACAGACACGTACAATTAGAAAAAAAAACATCGTATAAATAGAGAATCATATACAATCTCACTCAAGTAACACATTAAAATGAGTGGCAAGAGACATAAGAAATACGCGAGGCATGCAAAGAGAGACAATCGACACAATATAATTAGTTAGTATTTTTTAACAGCGCCAGAACTTTTTTTTTATTCCGTACAAATTTTCGATGACAATATCTACTTCAGCACACTCTATTTTGTTATATAGTCGACACATCTGGGTCAGAGGGCTAAAGTAGGCGATATTATTTTTGTATGTATTTATGTAATAAATTTAAGGTGGTAAATTCAAATTATAGAATGAATTCTTTGTCTATTTTGATAATAAAAGTGCAAAGCATCAGTGGCAGCTGGAAAATTTTAAGTGCAAAAATATCGCCAAATTTGTTTCAATAGTTTTCGAAAATTAAAAATGACAGCACTTGTGTTTATAGCGTGTGGAGTGTGTACAACATCCCGTTTAGGCTTATCAATGGGATCCATGTACGTCAGACATTAGGGTATTAATACTATCAGACTAGCAGTTAAAAACCCGCTCCCCAGATTTTTGCTGCTATGCCCTGTGGGCGGCTTTTGGTTAGGCTTCGCTCAGTTTGAATGCTGGTGACCATTTTATAAATCCAATAGGAACTGGTTCCGAAAATAGCCGGTTCCTCGGATGCACTGTTTTCCAGTATCGAGACAAAAAAACCACAACAGGCAACGACGACAAGATATGTAATATATGGCCGCGTGATGCTATTATTCACAAGTATTACCGTCAAACTTTCCATGTTCGGAGAGATATTAAAAAAAATATGTATCCGTAGTACTTATACCTGCTAGGCATACGTCCTCGTGCGATCTGCTAACGCAAGTGGCGCCATCCTTTGACGAATTCTTGAAACCGAATTACTAAAGTAGCTTTTTAAGAAACTTCAAGTACAAATATGGTTTTGCATAAGGCGCGGCATCAGATTTGCATTATTAGCCAGATTCTTAAATTTCAACTATACAGACGTTAACGTAATAATAATGTTGGATGTTTAGATAAAATAAAAATAAAACCTTTGATATCTGAAGCAGGTTGTCAATAAACGTTAACATATCGTAAGAGCATTATAAACTTATTAGTTCTCGTGTGCAGTTTCTGATTACCTGATTTAATTTATGATCCAGAACGGTCCGGACGAAAGATTGCACTAATCGGAGCGGCATTCCGGTTTGCACCGGTCCAATCCCACCACTGAGCCAGGTGCTTGAGGACGAACACAAATTAATATAATGTGAGTTGACACGTAAATGTCTAATCAAATCAAATATTTTTTTAAAACTAAATTTCTCTCGTCCAACCATGACTAATTTACATATGTATGACCAAGCATCAATGGCCATTGTGTTGATGATTTTGGTTTTCACGAGTTTAAACGTTTGTGTGGTTATTGACCTATAAAATTGACCTTTTCTGGAGTTCAATTATGAGTAGCACGGATATATCTAATTTAAAAAATATATATTTAGTTTTTAAATTGTAAAAATATATATTAAGACCTTTACTTTTAGTCTAAATAAACATGTAATATTAATTTTTATTACTTTAATAAAAGGGAAACCCGGTTATTATATAATTTCACGCCTCACGTGTTAGTTTCGCCTCACTTTTCGGAATTGTAGTAATTAATTTTATGAAATGATTGCGCAAATGTTTTCTCTCTACTTACATCCTGGTGGGAACATTGGAATAGGAAGTGGAAGTAAGTCTAAGTAGGCTACAGAAATGTTTGTTATTAAATATAGTCCATTGCATTATATATAGAAAAGTGATAAGTCAAGTCTACCTTGACAGAAGTCATAACAGTTATAATATTTCGTATTTGTAAAAAGCATTAACTTTTTGGCCTGCCGTAATTTACAATAAAAAACACATAAATTTGTTGGAGACCACTTTTATTTTATTCACCCTACCGGTTTCGGAAGCCCCCTTCCTTTGTCAGAAGAATATTCCTATGATACAGAATATTGACAGTCTTAAAAATTTTAGGTGATTGAGTGGGAGGTGAGCAAAGGGTAGGGGTAATTGCGGGATTTCCGGGAAGAACAGAGCGGTAAAAGATAAATTAATTTGGTTATTCAAAATACTATAGGGTTTTTCTAACTTATTAAAAGTGTGATCTGTGGACATTAGATGTTTGGCTTTTTTCTGAAAAAATATTATTACTTAAGCATCTTAAATGTTTTGTGATTTTAATATTTATATTTCTAGTTGTCTTACCTATGTAGAATAGTCGAAGAATAGTTGAAGAATAGTTGAAGAATAGTTGAAGAATAGTTGAAGAATAGTTGAAGACTAGTTGAAGTTGAATAGAATAGAAGTTGATCTCTATTTTTAGTGTTTTTTAGTAATTACCTCTACACCTTTGCTTACCCCCACTCAAACACCTAAAATTTGTATGTCGGTCAATATTCTGTATCATACGTTAGTTATAATATTCTTCTGGCAAAGGAAGGGTGCTTCCAAAACGGGTAGGTGCTAATAAAATAAAAGTGGTCTACGACCAAATTATGGGATTTTTTATTGTTATAATATTTCTTCGCTTGCTCAGTGACAGACAAAATCATTTAGACTTATACCAAAAAAATTAGGGTCTTGTCTTGAGTTGACCAGTCTAAACATTCCGGACTATGGTGAATAATATCCATCATTAATTGAGCATTGATTGAAGGAAGAAGATAAGTTTATTATTTCTGAGTGAGAGGGGACATTTAACGGGGTGAGTTGTAGTAGAGAAGGTGAATAAACAATACCATTAATAATTTTGTAGAAACAAAGTAGAAAGATTTAGAGATAGTTCAATTTCATCAGATGTAATTGTTTCTATCAAATTCTATCCTCCTAGCAATACTTTTAAAGAACTGATGATAAACGAATTCAATGTGATGAGGAATTCGGACAGTATAAAATGGAGACCAAACATGGGTTGGTTTTCAAGATGCAGCACAGAACCACGGAGCAGTCAAGAGTTCTTAGAGTATTTAAGTCAGAGATGAAAGAAATTTTTTAAAAGTGTAAGTTATTTTTAGAAGGGTTATTGCCAAATTTATGTTACCATTGTGTGTTATTTTGGCTTACCAGTGTTAATATGTTACATAAAGGATTATTTGTATACATTTCTTTGACATTTAACGGTCGTAAATATTTTCTTATTAAGTTAAGCTGATTATGAAGCTTAAATCCCAATGATAATTATTATTGCTTCATTTAACGACAATGTGTAATGTAAACCATTTGGTAGCTCTACGAGGATTTATCTGTTTAAAATTAATGATATTTATTTAAAATGTATGTTGATGATCTGTGGATTTCAGTGTTTGAATTATAAATAGTCGAATCGATATCTACTCGCAATGTAAAATGCAAACATATAGCAGTTTTATTGGTCCGCCTACTAAAATATTCTTAATTATCTTAAATAATCCTACTAGAATAAATTCAAATGACAAATAAAATATCACATTACAAAAAATAAACTAAATTACGACTGAATGATTAAAATGTTGAAAAACTTTTTTTATAAACCCTTTTGTAAACTTTATTTTTTCACTTATCACTAGCTAGATTGTACTTAACTTGAAATTGCATTAAAAAAAATAATAGACATGAATTTTATATTTTCACGGCCAAAAGTGTTTTTGTTATTTAGCCAACATTTCGGAC
This sequence comes from Glyphotaelius pellucidus, assembly GCA_936435175.1. Taxonomy (NCBI): domain Eukaryota; kingdom Metazoa; phylum Arthropoda; class Insecta; order Trichoptera; family Limnephilidae; genus Glyphotaelius; species Glyphotaelius pellucidus. The sequence goes on from OW386544.1 coordinate 30,782,177, forward strand.
AACATTACAGTGTCCAACATCAGAGCGTTACAGTGTCCACCATCAGGACACTGTAACGCTCTCCGAGACGTTGGCTAAGGTTAGAAGGAGCTAGCGCAACATGGCATAACACCCCAAAAATAAATAAAATAATAATACATATTTTTTTTTTTAATAAAACTTTCACTTTTTCATTATGATACGTGCCTATATTTTTATACCGTAACTTTAAAATTTGTAAAAATAACATTTATACTTTTGTACTTTTTGATGTATTTTAAGTTCTTTTACCTACAAACAGGCAGTGCCTTTTATTTACAAACTTTGCCTTATATTAACAAATTTTTTTTTACTTACTTTTTTACATTACTTGTGGCTTACGTTTAACCACTACTATATTTTAAATGTATGAAATTTTTTATTGTGTAAAAAAAATAGGAAAAAAAAAAATAAAAATAAAAATAAATCTTTTATATGTACCAACATTTAAAATAATAAAAAAAAAACAGTAAGATGGATATATACCTATTTTGAAAAAGTACATGGTGTATGTTGGGTAACGGTCAATATATCCATATGTTGAAACTATCCGCTATTATGTGTGCAACACTTTCGCTACAAAGCAATCCAATTTTTTTGCCAATAAGCAGATCTGATTCATCGAAAACAGTTTCACACGCTTTTGCACGCTGGTTACGTAAACTTCTCACATGGGTTGGTGAACACAAAAACCAACTACCAGTACTTACGCTCGATCGTTATATGTAGCACTTCGATACTTTAATAAATTTCCCACGATTCTTCTCATTTACATAGATTTGAAAATTATGGGTGACTTTCAATTTTATGAGCAATCGCAATGAAATCAACGATTGATGTACCTATGTATGTATGAAATTGTAAAGAGACCTTCGAAGAATCGTATAAAGTACCTATCTATTAGAAATATATTATTTCGATATGATTAATTTTTGGGTTATTTTTAATTTTTTTGTTTATTATGTTTTTTCTCTTTTGGGGGCGGGTATGGGTATCGTCCCACCGGGAACCATTTATTGGATAACCAACACCTCTGCCGTAGGTCACCCCAAGTGATTCGGCAGTGGGGCCCAGGCTCATGGGGTGAGTTTTGTCTAGGTCTTGGCGGCGGGTGCGTCTGCCCACCTATTACATGGCGGGCCAGTTTGGGAGAGACTGGTTAAGGGAAACCTTTTTGATCTCTCCAGCAGGACCTTCTCGACCCACCACCTTGCACCGCAGTTGGAGGGATGGATTTATAAGTCCATCACTCCTGGACACATTGACCCCCACATTTTTACCACCCACCCCACAAACCTTTTTCCTTCCCAGATCTTCCCCTCTTTCATTTCCTTAATAAGACCCCCCACACATACCCCCCTAAGATAACATAAACCCTGAGGGGTATTATTTTCTTCCTGTGGTACTTTAAAAAAAAATACTATCAAAAAGTGGGCTTAAAAATACTTCAAAATTAATTTTTTTTATTCTGAAAACCGCACAAACTCTCCAACATTTCGGTTGTATAGGATAACTGTATTACCAACTGGAGTATGCTGAATGACTGTAGAGAGTGTATAATGATGGATGGGATTGAAGTGGGAAGAGGGAGGTTAGAAAGTACTTGACTTTTCATATGTATTCACTAAACACAAACCAGGGTTATACTGGAGTATCTACCATTCTGAAAATTTATTATGACCATGTCTTTTAATAATGCTGCTAAGAAATAGATGACTTGACCCATCAACTCTGCATGACCTCCATCGTGAGAGCGGGGATGGAAGGAGCCATGCAGTATGTAGCTAAGTATAATAACCCGAGAGGTATTTTACCTGAACTGACCTGGAGATGCTGGGAGAGGATCGTCTATCTAAAATACGTCGAAAGCCGGGTGACTTTATTTTTTATACAAATCTTCAGTTTTATTCCAAGATTGATAAAATTTTGCACATTTGACCTTCAAATCAAGACGAAGGTCACCGTCTACACGAGATTTCGAAAAATCACCCCTTATTGCAAAATAATATTATATCTATAATTCTCGAATATATATAAATCTGCTGAAAATTTTCACTGGCAGTACAACGGGTTTTATAACGCAATAACTAAAAAAAGAATTAAAATTCCCATGTTCTCACCCTTTCAAGCATATTTTTAATTCTAAAGAATTACTGTCGACATCTGATTTCAAAAATCTCTTCATATCCAATGCACAGACGCATTGTGGGTATGCTGAGTCTGTTCTGCAGGTATTAATAGCTTGCAGCATTAATCGCCGGTGCACCAGTGCACGAGCGTGAAGCTCGACGGATACAAGCGGAACACCTTTTCCCACTTTATATTGTCTCCTTGAGAACGGGTCATTTCACGACTAATTTTTGTGTAAGTCCTCCCATTAGTCTCATTACCCGCATTAATAAATCCTTCCACAGCACTTCCCTTAATCTACATCACAACGCTGCCCAACCCCGTGGCGACTTAGTCCCCATGCCTTTAAACTGTACATACAGGGGCGCTCTTGTGAGGTGTCACATAAAAATAAAAACAAAAAATAAATAAATGAAGCCCTGGCAACGCCGGAAACTTCAGCTAGGCTCTTATAAATATGTGCCATTACAGTATTCAGGAGAAAATCCATAAAAAAATCGCATAAACCAGTCTCAAATACAATCTTTTAATAAGTACAAATGACTTAAATTTTGTTAGTCCAGTGATTTTCATACAAACTTCAAATTAGTTAAGAGTCCAAATAAATAAAGCTGAATCCTTTAACGTGTTAGTAATATTCTTAATTTTCGCGAGTAAAAGGATTACAAATGCATCTTCCGTTAAAAAAGACCCATACTTAACAGGATATGTAAATGCACTCTAAAAATAGTAATAAATCTTTAATGTATGCCACCAGATAGTAAACTCCGGGCACGATCGTGCTGCAGACCGTTGCCCAGCGTTTGTCACCCCTGTCAGTCCATATAAAGTCCCTTCCATTCCTAGCCTATACTCATTTGCACCAGATCTCGGTACACGATACTGTCTCTCCGCTGCTTATCCAGATGTGATAAACCGCGGGCACGGCCTGAATTATTCATGAACTGAACGGCTGTCGGATGGGCCCGCAGAAGTCGACTCCTTTAAAGGATTGTAGGAGAGAACACCGACAAATAATTGAAAAAATAAGGCAAAAGTTAAAGTATCCGTGATTATATTAAATACTTTTGGAACAATATAACAAAAGGCTAATTTTAACTCCTTTCTTTTTTTTGTATTTCTTGGGCATTAATTATGTAACAATTTCTAGATATTTTGTTTTGAAAAGTTTTACTTTCTATTTGTTACTTAAATTTCAATTTATCTGCTACCGGTTTCGACACATCCGTGTCATTCAGTAGCAAACATAAAAGATACTTAATTTTTTTTATGCAAGTATAGAAATGATTAGATTTTATTAGGGGAGGGGTAGTGGAAGGGGTGATTTTAGGGGAGGGGAGAACTGTGGGAAGAGTAAAAATAACATGAAAACATTGTTAATAAGGGTGATTCACAGGATGCTGTTCCCGTTTTATGTAGACTTCTCCCACCGTTCTTCCCTCCCCTAAAATCACACCCACTCCCACTACCCCCTTCTAATAAAATCTAATCATTTCTCTTCTTGTGTAAACAGTTTTGAGTTAATTTAAATTTTGCCAGTACATGACATGAATGTGACGAAACCTTTAGCACATAAATTAAAATTTAAGTAACAAATGCAAATGGAAAGGAGAACTCTTCAAAATGAAGTAACTCCTTTTCTTATTATATTTACTAATAATAAATTAGAGACAGTGAAATCCCGTTATCGGTTCAATTATTATACATTCGAGTATTTTATAACATATTGTAACTTTGGTTTTCCCCTTTGCCTAAAAAAAACGCTGTTCTTTAGCTATTTCTTCCACTACGTATTCTCCCTTGACTGTATTTAGACCTGTTCCACACCCTCCAATGACGAATAATTTTATTGTACGGACTTTATTTATTTGCGATTTTGATGGAAATAATTACAATTACAGCACAAAATAAATAAAAACAGAATACAATACCGATGTAAATTTTCTACTGAAAGTACCCGTTTAGTGATATAAATAAGACTTTCGGGAACTATATCAAAAACACAATCAATATTATTGTATGGTTGAATACTGGAATACTCTGATTAGCAATATAGTTCTTACGATTGTGATATGGGAGATTTCAATAATAATTCGGTACGTCTAGATTACGAGTCTTGTTTATTACCGAATCGTACTTACAATAAATATCTAACTATGCTTAACGTCCGTTCTAAATGATGCTCACCGAAGATGCCTGCCTGTAGATCGTATGATCGGCTATCTTTGTAACCATTCGGGTATTAGACTTAATCATGCGACAGTTATCTTTATCACGTAATATTACGTACGTTGACGGCCTCCGTGGTCGAGTGGTAGGACTCATAATCGCAGGTCGCGGGATCGAATCCGGCGTGCTAAATAAATTGTATTTGTTTAGTTTATGTTATTTCACAATTAATTCATTAACAATAATATTTAATATTTTGCGGCACGTTCCAGAGTGGAAGATACTCGTGAAAGTATCGCCCTGTTGTAAGACCACCATTCTGAATTAAAATGTCGCTTGAAATGGCTTTAGCCGTGTTTGGGCCCAGATCTGAATAGCCAGGTACTTCCCCATCTTCCTCTTCCCCACCTACCTCTTCATCTACTCCTTCCCCTCCCCACCACCTTCAGCCTCACAACATACCCCCATTGGGGATGCCAGAACATCACTGACTCCAGACGGGAGAAACACAAAATGACACCAAATGGAACAACTTAAAACAATTTTTTTTTAACAACATCTTTTGAAAGACATTGAAGCCTTATACTATAACGACATCTGTTGAGAGATATTGAAACTGCATAATTATTTACACACACTCATAAGTATTTTATTTAGTCATTGTAAACACTAAATTATTGTTACGTAATCTGCCAAAAGCCCGCGCGATCCAAAACACTGAACGCACGGTCAACATTTAAACCCATGTTATTTTCTCCTCATAAGTAATATTTTTAATCTCTTGTCCAAAACTCAATGCAGTGTTCGTTCGATTTGTGGGAAGAAGTTATAACATTCTAATAACCAGTTTCTAAGAAACAGAAAAAAATAGTAACAGAAGGTAGCTATTTTTGTTTAAAAAAAATAAGGGATGAATAAACCATATAAATTTGATTTAGGTAATTTGGCATTGGCTTAGTTTTGAGCGGAGACGGCGGCAAGAGATTTTTCATTTCAATTTTATCAATACTGATTTTTAAATAGGATTGATTGCGTTTTATTACAGTAATTCCACTAAGGAATGCAATTTTCCTCGGAGTCCATGTCATCTTTCTGGATGCTGTATTAAAAGTATTTTTAGGAAAAAAAAGAAGAGGAAGTTCTGGGAAAGAAACAGTATGAGGAGAGGGAAGGAATCTGGAGGTTTGTGTGTGGAGGAGAGACGGACGTATGAATTCATTCCTCCCTCTGCAGAGCAAGGCTAGTAGCTAGGAGAGTTCGGTTGGAGAGGTCAAAAGGTCTCCCTCAACTAGTCTCTCCCGATCCGCCGCCAAGACCTAGACAAATCTCACCCCTTGAACCCGGGCACCCTTGCCAAATCACCAAACGTAGCAAACCACCTGAAGTGACCTACGGCAGGGATGTTGATTATCCAATAAATGGCTACGGCGTTACCCATACCCGCCTTCCAAATTGTAGTTATAAGCAAATTAATTTTAGTTATTCAACTAACGCTGGACAAAAAATTATACTTTGTCGGGCGCTTTAAATAGCACAAAATCGTGCAAATATTTGCAAATTATGAAACAATGTTATGAAACAAATTAACTTAACTATTGAATATTACCTAGTGGTTTTAATGTATTACATAATTACCTACACTGCTTTTCTTAATCAAACTGTTGATATGAATTACCTTACCATTAACTTTCCGTGGGCAAATATTAACAGGTGTTTTACCATTTGTACGTTATCTGTCTGAAAACTTAATGCTAAATTTAAACACCCAATGAATGAATACCTTAATCAAAATAAATTAACAAAAGTAATAATTTTCATTTAATTTAATAGCAGAAAAGTTATGTTTACTCAGAATATCAAAATGGCTGACGTAATTAATAAGATCTTATCAAAAAATCTTGCATAATTCTAAGTTCTCTTGAATAATATATTTTAATTTAAATGTAGGTAACTATTGCATAGACATCTGTTTTTTTTATTTATAAAATAGTATTTAAAATCAATCATAACAATATTCTTTTTTTTTCATAACTTAATGAGAAAATCCTCAAAATGTTAAATTTATTATCATTAGATATTTTTAAAAGGTAAGAATTTTTAAGTAGTCAATAAAAATATGCGTCAAAAAATGAAAATATTAGTCAAAGTATGATACAGAATATGACCGAATGGATTAAGGTCAGTGGTTACAGCAGAGCCTCGGCAAGGCTAACGTCTTGATTTAATAAAACACGACTCGTTTAAAATAGAGCAAAAATCTCGTGGGGTTGTCTAAAACAGAATTTTAAGAAACACTATGAATTTTTTCATATATATAATTTGTAAAATAACTGAAACAAACGTGTTTGTAATAATTTTCGGAGCATAATTTGCGATTTTTTGCTATCGAGGGAATTTCATATAATTTGCGTTTTGGCGCGGGAAATGTGTAGATTATTTATCTTCAAGAATAACATATTTTTTTAAGAGCTTTATGATTTAAGTATTAAAGGTACGTATGTAATAAATCGGTAGAAATGGGGTATGCCGCGGCTTAAGTAATTCCAAAAATAAAAATAATAATAATCATCTTAGACCAACCGCTTGGCAGGCCGGATCAGGAGGGACTGATCGAGGGAGCATTTCATTCATGATCTTTCCAGCATTTCATTGGATTCAGGCGTCCGTTAATACTGGACACACTGACCTCCAGATTCATACCCACCTCTCACACCGTTTTCCTTTCCTGACATTCCTCTCCTTCCTTTCCCTAAAAAGATCCTCCACACAATCCCTAAAGCACAGCATCCTCCAGCGTAATCCTAATGCCAAAAAATTACCAACTTCGTCAATCAAACGTGAACCCAAATATTTTAATTTCATTCAAACGAGAGAACCCTGTTGTCCCAAAGCATTATTTTTTAGAATGTATTATGTATTTAATACGATACAGTCAGTAACTTGTACCTTTCCATGAACTGGAATCAACACTTTTTACTTGCGATTTGTTGTGTTGTTTTTTATGTTGGTTTGCGATCATCTTATGTATTCGCTGGTATAGTACTGGGAACGGCGAGGTGTGTGAGATCAGATCCATAAGGACTACTTTCGGAACCACTTTCTAAACCGTGGAGAACGTCTGCCCAACCTCTTTAGTTGCAAACTGTGGCTGCATTCCCCAATATGTTGCTGACATCTCCTACCTTATGAGATGAACGACAAGTACTTCGATTTTATTAGGCACTAATTTTATGGTTTATCTTGAAAGATTTACTTCTGTTTTATTTGTTTGTCTATGATGAAGTTGTTCCTGGTTGCTTTTGCAATAACAAAGTAGTCATGTACTGTACTTTTTATTTACCTTCAGCGTTTTCTCTTCCAAATATGAACAGGAAATATTTTTATGTCTTTGAACATCTCTGAAAGTGTTAGGTAAAAGTTAAAAGTAAAAGGTCTTTTTCTACAGATACGGCCATAAAAATATTGGTTGATTTTTATGGCCATGCATTTATCAAAATAATAAATATGTATTTTTTTAATTTATTTTTTATTAACGACTATTTAGAATAATTCTACCTACCAAATATAATAATGAATTTAATGTAAAAATATTGTCGTTATTTGTTTTTGGGGTGTTATGCCGTGTTGAGCTACCTCCTTCTTTAGCCAACGTTTCGGACAGCGTTACAGTGTCCATCATCAGGGCAGATGTGTAATTGTGTACTTCAAGTACCTAAGCACACATTTCACCACTAACAAGTACACAATTACACATCTGCCCTGATGATGGACACTGTAACGCTGTCCGAAACGTTGGCTAAAGAAGGAGGTAGCGCAACACGGCACACCACCCCAAAAACAAATAACGAAAATACTTTTGGCCGTGAAAATCTAAAAACTTATCTAAAAATTTTGTATTTCTAAGTCCTCCTCACTAGGGAGTCCTGTGCTGAGGTAGACTAAAATTATTTTATTTGTCTTCTTTGTCGTTTTTTGACCTCTTTCAGCCATATTTTTACTCTTGATTTGTATTCATTAAAATTTTTTAGTAGTTTTATATCTAGGAAGGATGTTATGAAGTTTTGTTGCAAAGTATGTGTAGTTTCTTTGTCCGAATGTGGTTTTGTAACTTAGAATGTTTTTTATATAATTTTTATTCGACCTAGTACGCATACGTAGAGGATTCAGTATTTTTGAAAAGCTTTAATAATATATTTTTGGCATATATTTGTTGCACATTTGGTACGTTATTGAAAATTTCAATTGAAGACGTTCTAATGGGTACTTTCAATATGGTCTTTATGATTCCTTTTGAATCGTATTCCGGTTATGTATGTACTTGTGTGTAGCAGATCCCCATCTTATGATACTATATTCAATGAAATGAATAGAACATTAGTTTAACTATTTTTGTTACATATTTATACATCTTTAAAAAAACTTTTATTTGAAACACGAGGCTTCTTACAATTTTTGTTCATTATCATTTATACTATTGAGCTTAGTTCTTGGTATCCAGTAATTGACGGCTACACCAAAGCTAAACGCAAAAAACCATGCTGAATTTTTTCTAACACCAGCTCGTAGAGAAATGGAGCTGGCAGCACGGTATCGCTTCGACACACATAAGTAAACACTCTCACCAATATCATTTGGTCATCTGCCCTGATGATGGACAATGTAACGCTGTCCGAAACGTTGGCTAAAGAAGGAGGTAGCGAAACACGGCATAACACCCCAAAAACAATAACAAAAATACTTTTTGGCCGTGAAAACCTAAAAACATACCTATATTGCTCTTACTTTAAAACGCTACCCAGAGGTAGCTGTGACATTTTAACAGTGAAAAAATTGACTGTATGCAGAAGAAATGAAAACCCTAAAATGTGTGTCAAAACAGAGTACGATGGTATTATGAAAAAGGAGAAATGAAAATAATGAACCCTAATGCGTTACGAATGAGATTGTAAAAAAAAACGCTCATAGGTTTCTGTATGTTTAGGTTAGGTAGAATGGAAACCGGATGGACGGAGAATAATATCACGGGGATTATACGACAGTGGATAGAAGAAGAAGTCGCGAACTCCGTAGAAAGACATGTCACGATCAAGTCAATCAACCACTTGAGTCGGGTCATGTCTAATGTCAAGAGTTGGAATAACAGCAAAGAATATCTGAGACGATCTCTGAATGAGAATGAAGCACGGAGTATAATAGACGGAGATAGATCGTAGCGTATCACCCTATTTGCCTATTTCTGCGGAAAATGGATTGATTTTTGATAATTTACCCCACAATTAAAAATAGTAAGAGCAAGTTCGACGCTTAATGTTTCTGTTTTATTCACCGTGTTTCTTGAGTGATAATCAAACATACTGATTTTGATTGTCTGCACCACAGAAAGTGATTTACCATATATTACTGTGCATCTAATGTGTAAAATTATTCACGTTCAACGAATTTTCAAAAATTGTAACTGATTGTGGGAGCCATGCGATAAATTAAGTGTCAAAATTAATTTATTTTGACAAGAATTCTATATTTTAATGTCCTTATTAAAAAGCGTGATTTAAATTTTATTTCATTTACATATATTTATAAATTGGAATATTTTAATTTAAAAATGATACGTATTTTTACTGTAAATGTCGAAAAAATGTAGGGAACACGAAATTTTAAAAACAAATTCATTTTATTTAAGGAATCTGCAAAAAACTGTCACTGCACGTCTTATCTAGTTTATAAAATGTGTACTTAATAATAATTCCTAAAGAATAACCAAAATATATCATTATGGATTCAAGGTTTGCCCAATATAAACATTGATTTCTTGGATTTATGTTTACCTATAAACGCGTTAGGCATTTGTGTTATTAAAAAACATCACTTAAATTGAATTCTTGTTTTATTCTCGCGGTAACAATCGAAAAAATAATGTCAGGAATAACCTAACTTGATCAAGACGGGAACCTCATGTGTGACTGCCAAAATGCTACGTTGCCAGCTCTTTTGCAATCGGTTTAAAACATTTACGTTAAAAACATGAGTAAAACACAGTTTAACGGTTGGCAAGTATTTTTTTATTATTAAAATTGTAAATGTATATTTCCTTGTAAAAATTGTTGATAGATCCAAATCTGAACCACTGATGATTTTTAAGTTTACGAACGGCGTTCATTCAAAGGGTGAATTTACGATGGTCTCTCTCTAATTATTTTTTGATATCTTTGGGATTTATAAATTCTACAATTATAATATCCTGTGATTTCGCGCTGTTGTCATATTTAAACCCATTAACGGGTGATATTCTTCTATAATAATACGTATCTTACGTCAGGCAATAAGGATTTTTCTTCCGATTTATTTTATCACGTCAATTAACGATCACGGAAGCCATCAAAACATTACCTCACCATCTCTTGATGGTTTCACTCATCAATCTCCGTCAAACTGGTTCACAATGATACCGATATCAAATTATGAAATACTTTGATATAATTACCGTGTAAAATAAAGTAAGTACTTTGTTTCAGTACAAAAAACAAAATTCTTTCGCCGTTTGTAGTAGCAAGGTGTCTAAAGGCAGGTATCAGTTATGGAAACTAATTAGCTAGTGCATTGGTTAAATATATTACTTCTTTGTCGTTTTTTGTCTATGTAATGTATTGTAATGCCGCTACACGTGGTAGAGGCTTATGAAATCATAGTAATAATGCAAAGAATTTATTACATCAAACACCTTTTTTTACATGGAAAGCTGCGTATCAGGTGTGACGAAGTGACAAATTATTTTACGAGGGTTGTCCAAGAATTGAAGGCCTTTACTCGTGTTTTCAAAATATGGTGGCTTTAGTGCATAAGCCATACTTTCTGCTTCCAAACTAGCGGTGATCCGGCTTGGTAGCTGCTGCAGTGCGATCTTTGCGTCCGTTTAAGATTGGCGCTCCGCTGTCTGTTCAGACGCCTGCGAGGTGCGTTCAATTATTCGCTTTCTTAATCAGGAGAGATTCTGCCTTGTTGAAGTCCGTGAGCTCGTATTTTTGATCCCAGACGTTAGTAAGACTACCATACAAACGATTTTGATGTAAAAATTGGCGTATGCAAAGTATATGCTTGTTGAGTGCCCAAAATTCTGACTAGCAAAATCGTGTCTTTTTAACCGTTTTCCCAAATAAGATGAGGCCTTTAAGGGTTGAAACACCTATCTGCGGAATCGAAAAGGCAATCAATGACATGATTTCCATCTTATTCTTCACCTGCAGCAACATTTGGCCGGAAAATGTTTGGAGACCGACGAGGACGCGGAGGAAGAGGTGAGAAATTTTTTGGCAGTGGAGTTGTACGACAAGAGGATCTAGTGCCATGGATCACAAAGTGCATCGATTTTAACAAGGACTACGTTAAAAAATAGTAGGGAACCGTACCAAAAATATCATACGATTTGTTTGAAAAATTATTTTCCGAAGTTTTTCAATTTTTGGACAACCCTCGCAGATATTAAAAATAAAAGCAATCTGGTTATAAATAAAATAAACATTCAAATTATATGTATATAAATATATAAAATAGTTGACGATAAGAAAAAGTACAAAGGTAATTTATTTTAATACAATTATTACAACTCAAGATGTCTGGAAAATATTTTCACGTAAGTTTTGTACATGGCGCTCAATTATAAATATTTGCCTTTTTAAAAAGCACGAAAAAACACGTCAACACCCGGTGCTTATAGAAAGTTTAATCTGACCGCCAATGTCGAGAGACTGTCGCCTAGCAATCCGGAGGTCGCGGGTTCAAATCCCGACATGCGCCAGTAAATTTCATTTGATTGATTTCACAATTTGAAAATTTAAAAATTTAAAAAGATATATTTGCGTCACGTTCCAAAGTGGAAGATACTCTCAGTATTGCCCTAGTGTAAGACCACCATTCAGAATTTAAAGGTTGCTTGAAATAGCTAGAGCCCTGTTTGGAGACACGGTATGATTAGACAGGTGCTTCCCCACCTTTCTCTTTCCCATCTTCTTCCTCCCAAACGGGGATGCTATAGTCTCATAGGCTCTAGGCGGTTGGAAGCAATTCGGACTCTTGCGCGGTATTCCCATAAAAAAACCTTCTATGTAATTTTTCAGTAGGTATGTACCTATCGTACTGCACACCAGATACTAAGATCAGTGAGACAGAATTCAAAGCCAAACTTAAAACCCATCATTTTAGACATATCCATAAAGTCAAAAATTTTTCACCTTCAACTTCCCAGCTCACCACATATTATTGTTATTATTAATGTGTTTTATGATCATTTAAAAAAAATCAATTACGTCGTTAAAAATCAAACACTTACCTGAATAAAATTACTTTGCTCTTTGTAAATTGTGCCTTTAATTACAATCCCTTCCCCTCTTCCCACTCTTACCTTTCCATTAACACCATTAAGCTTATTTATTTTTTGTATTTCTTGGGCATTAACTATGTAACAATTTCTAGATATTTTTTTTTTGAAGAGTTTTATTAAATGTACATTTGTTACTTAAATTTAATTTTTCCGCTACCGGTTTCGATACAACCGTATCATTCCTCCTGCTTTAATCCTTTAATCCTGCTCGTGAATGATACGGTTGCATCGAAACCGGTCGCGGAAAAATTAAATTTAAGTAACAAATGTACATTTAATAAAACTCTTAAAAAAACAAAAAAGTTTATTTATAATTAGTTTGTAGTAAACCCCGAGGAAGAGAGCACTGCTCTTGAAATATGTTGGTTTTATAGACATTAAAAGTGGGTAAAACAAAGAAATCTTAATTTTGAAAATTATTATGTTTCTTACATTAACAAAAGATTAGCAAATCGTTCGAACAGTGATTTCGGCAACTAACTTCAGACAACAACACCATACAATGTAGTCCCATCATTTGCTATGACACTTGGTGTGTTTCATATTTTTTAGATGTTTAACATTTAAGAAAACTTTGAGGAAGGGGTGTTGAAACCCAGAATATTCCACTATATTTGATATCAGTGGAAAAACATCCAAAAGTGGTTCGTCACTACGTCACGTATCAACAATCAACAGCCTTCTGCAGTCACGTTTAATCCACATACCGCCTTCCAATGGGCATAATCGCATCAGAACTGATACCAAATCCTCCAACACTGGGTCCTTTCTCACGGCAATAAAACCCGAGATGCCTATCTCTAATTGGAATTTTATTGAGAGCTTTTGTTTGAATGAACATTTCATTCCAAATTTCGGCTTTACAAACAAAATTCATTATCTAATATAAACAAAGATAATCTGCTAAAGAACTTAGAACAATTAGTAATTAACGATACATATTAAGATGTCTTGATTACCCACTAACGTCAACATCAGATAAGTGTGTACCGGGATAAAATGTTTTATATAAGAGATAAAATTGACAAGGAATCGAACAAAACGTTAATTAAGATATCCAGATTGATATTCTTTATACCGTTGCATATAACTGTGGTTCTTTAATTGGCAACTTCAATCAGTAGGTATTTAAAAAGCTTTTATAATTAAATCGTATTTAATTCGAAAGGTTAATGATGTCTTTTTTATTGGTATGAAAATGCAATTCGAATGCTTAAGAGAAAAAAAAATAACATATTATTAGCATAGTATTAGCAACAATTATTAGTCAATATAAGGGAGCCTGCTATGCCTTAATGACTATTCAACAATTCCCCTATTTTTCCACTAATTTGATTTAGAATTAGACATGGTTCCGTTTCTTCTCACCTTTTTAAAAGCAAATGATTGATTCCCCAGATTATAATTTCCGCGGTTTAGAAGTTGGAATTTTAGATCTTGTTTTTTTGGTTGTCCCTCTCTGAATAAATATCTTCTCTTCGTTCAAGACTTATAAAAAACTGCCTCCTTTCCATTCAACATCTTATCTCATCTAAGTCTGAACTCGACTCCAATCTTCCATATAATTTTGAAATTTGCCTTTTCAAATGAATGAATAAACAAATTCACCTTCCCTCTCTCCGTAATTTGAATTGATGGCCTAGAACTTCCTTGAATGGTGAAATCCAGAAACATTTGAAAAAATCGATCATGAGATACGCTGCCTTGACATATTCAATAAACTGTCAAAAATAAGAAGAGACACCACCATATAATTTTCAATTTTTTTTTTTTATATGAATACCTCACAAAAGTCTCAGCTGCTCAGGCATCCCAAGTTGTGGTTTGTTTGAGGCTGAAGGTAGTGGGGAGGGGAAGAAGATGGGGAAGAAGAAGGTGGGGAAGTACCTTTTTATTCAGATCTAGTCAACAAACACGGCTAAAGCCATTTCAAACAATGTTTCAATTCTGGGTGGTGGGCATACACCAGGGCGATACTGGTAGTATCTTCAGCTCCGGAAAGTAACACAAATGTACTGTATGTTATTTTTAAATAAATTAATTGTGAAATAACACAAATTAATCAATAAAATTTATTTGCTCACGCCGGGATTCGATATCGTTGGGAGGATTGGGAGTCAAGAGTCTTACCCCTGAACTACGCCGGTCGTCAAGTTAGAAAGAAAAAAAAAGATTGTTAACTGTAACGAACCCGAGATATGATTAATAAGAAATGCGTGTAAACTTACTAAATATACCTTTTCGAACCTATCTTACACCCAACATAGTAATAACGTAACGTTTTTAAACCACTGTAATACACAAATGTTACAAAACATATTACAAATGTAATATGTTTTGTAACATTTGTGTATTCAAGAATAGACATAAATAAATAAATAAACATATAATTGTGGTGTACCGTTGTTTTATCTGACGAACAATACAACTTCAATAATACTTCGGTTCGTCTAGATTACGACTTGTGTTTATTATCAATTTATTTACAATAAATATTTCACTGGGCTTAACGTCCATTCTAAAGGATGCTTTGTGTTAATTGTCAGTAGGAGAAACGGTCACTAACGGTGCCCACTTGTAGATCGATATGATCGGCTATTGAACCCGAACGATATCTCTCTAATATAGTACAACATACTGACCCCTGTTAAGAAACATTAAAACTCCATATAACTACATGTACTAACGACACCTGTTGAGAGACATTGAAGCTACATACATAAACAGATATAATATAATAATTATATATACGTCCACATTTTCTTTACGTGTACCTACATTGAATACAGCTGCTCATACAATAAGGTCATAGAATTTCTATGATGCATTGAAAGTATGTTATTAACCCTGTCGAATTCAACACAACATAACAAATAACATTCATGGTGGGTATTTAAATTCATTGTCCTTCTACAGTTACCAGTCACTGGGTGAATCTAATGCTGATCAATTATTATTGGTCGCCTTTCTATCAATTGTGAGGGTATTCAACCCCCCATCGTGCGCAATATTTCATTATTTGTCGATAATTAAAATATATTGGAACCGATATAGAACGTATCTACAAGATCAGAGGCGCGCGAACCACTGTTGCCACTGGTGTTATAAACGTATATATTTAATAGAAATGCTATTTAAAACTATATGGATATTTTCGTTCTTCAAAATGTAAGGCGTCAAGAACAACAATGAGTAGGTACATTCTATTTAATTACATTGTCACCTACCCAATAGAAACATGACTTTTTCAAACAAGTCAAATGAAGAGACTTTTTTAAACAAGTCTAGTGAATCATTATTTTATTATGGTTGAAACTTGTCACTATCGCATCAACGATTCGCAATCTATGAGTATTTGGCCCAAAAACTCAAAACTTACGCTAGAAAATAATCAATCTTACAGTTAAAAACATATTAAAAACCTGCATTGTTACAACTCATCCAGTTTAACATCCCTTCCCGTAGACTCCGAAATAATGAATTGCTGTTCCTCAATCAACATTCTACTAATTATGGATATCATTCTCCTTTATCCAGAATGTCGAGACTTGTTAACGCAAGTCAAAGCATTGCATTTTTTGGTGTTAGCCTAAATGACTTTCGGCAGTCGACGCGAAATGTGTAATTTTTAAAGTCTCTTAAATCCATCTTCCAGCTTTGACCTGTAGTCTTCTATATGTTCTTTATATTATAATTCGTCAATGCTCTTCATTTATATGTACTTTCCTCTCATTGTCATCTCTTTTTTTATTTGTGTTGTTGTTATGTTATTAATGGACTATTTGTCCGTAAATAAATAAATAAATAAATATAGGAGTCTGGTCCATCCGATCCAAAAAAATTTTTTTTTTTTGTTTCCTAGAAATCTTCTTCTACGTGTGGAGAATACATTCACAAAGTTATGGCATCGTATTCGAATGTGAAATATAATCAGGAGCCGTGCACGCTAAGCAGGTAGAATGGAGAATGGAGCGGGTCGGTTAAAAGCGAAAACTTTAAATGCTTTTCTCAAAACCACGTTTTTCAAGTTGGCTGGAATCGAATTTTCACGCGAATCACTTTATTCAAAGTTTATATTAAAGAAAATTAAATTTACATGTGTATGCGAATGAACCTCGACTAATGAAAGATTATTATAAAATTAATGACGATTTTTTCTTCAATTTTCATTTTATGTCCACCAATTTTGAAATCAATATTTTTTTTTTGCAAACTGTTGTTCATGCACATTCTACATTCATACTATAACGATTTTTTTTCACTTTGATGTTTCAGATAATTTACAAGGATTTCAGGATTCCAGCCGATTTGGTCGGACCCTCCGCTTGCGGTCGCTATATCTACGTATAGGTATAGATATTAAAATCAAATTTTCAATAGTGTTTTTCCCTTTTCAAGTGTATCTTTACATGTAACAAAACTTTCGAGAACGAAAATAAATTGTATCCTTAAAAAGCTGCATTGAAAAAAAAAATTCGGCTGGACCCTTAATTATTGTCAAGCGAAATTTGCAATATTCGAACAACTTGTTTACTATGAAAATAACACATTTTTACCAAATTGTTTCAGGTATTGGCAACCCCTGAATTGGGTGAATCGTAACTAGGAAAACATAAATAAGAAATGTTATTACTCTAAGGATGGGTTGTTTCAAAAAATTTGATGGATTCATCAAATATTTGAAGTTGATTCACGTTCTGTGTAAGTTCTATTCAAGTTCTATTATTACATCGTTATAGGACGGTTGCTTCACAAAACTGAAATAATCACAGAACTTGAATAGAACTTACACAGAACGTGAAAATGAACTTCAAATATTTGATGAATCCATCAAATTTTTTGAAACAACCCGTCCTTATTCGAAAAGGTTAATTGTGTTCAGTTATATCACAGCACATTGTCTAATCTGATGTAATAAAGCGACTGGTAAGAAAAAAATCTTCATATATAATTAATTGAATCATAACAAATAAATAATTTCACTTTTGAATGGCCAATATAAGAATAATTGATGATGCTCGCAACAAATTTCATTATTGAATTGATAAAGTGTATATTATAACGTGGATGTATACTATGGATAGGCAGGAAGGTACCTTTAACAAAAAAGTTACTTTCATTCCACACTTGATAAAAGTATTTCTAAACCTTTCACGAGCGCAGCAATCAAAGAATAGTAAATGTACTTATTCATATTGAATGAAAATTACTTTCTTTTCTGTTATTAAGTCGTTAAGACATGTTTCGAAAAAAGACAAACTGGAGGGTGTAATATTATTGCGTCCTGTAACGGTGTAACTCTAAGTGGTCAGCTCAGATATGGGGGCTCCATCGAAGCCAGAGTAAAGGTAGCCCCTCAAAAACTGGGCGTACTGTACAAATCACAAGTGTGCCCCACAGTTGAATTTGGCAGCCACCTTTGATCTGGAGCTCCAAAAAATACCCTCGACCCTGTGCAGAAACGGGCGACCTGTTTGATAGATTCTCCCATCTTAACAAATGGATTGCAATCTTTAGAGCACAGGCGTCGGGTGGGAATGCTATCCTTGTTCTACCGGTATTTCAATGGAAGATGCTCCGAGGAACTAGCGTCATTGACCTGCACAGTCGGGAAACACGCCAAACGCGTTCCCAACATATGTACACGGTTGACCTTTGTCACATGAGAACGGGTCGCTTCTTCGACTCGTTCTTGTGTTCAACAGCTCGGCTGTGGAACGATTTGCCGGCATCGATGTTTCCTCCTTCCTACAACATGGGTCTCTTTAAGACCAATGTTCATTCCTTTCACTCCTCAAAAGACCCTCCACACAGCATCTCAGATGACATAGGCCCTGAGGGAGATTGTTTTCCTCAGGGCCTCCTGTGTGGAGTTAATATAAAAAAGGGGTCAAAAAATAAATGCACAATTTTAGTGGGGAACACAACCAGTCTTTATTTTTGGTTGCAATCAATTGCGAGTATTACAATTATTTATTGCATTTCAACACCAGCAATAAAATTTACCAATAACTTTATGTTCATTGAGAAATAGGTTATATCTGTGTCGGTCCTTCCAAAGGTAACCTAACTGTTTCTCCCTTCGTTTTACCAAAAAAGTATTTTCTCCCTCTGGGTTAGCTGAATTCCGAAATGAACGGTTTATGAAGCGTATCTTGGGTCAATCCTGGTTCACATGAAGTAGCGCGGAAGACACTGGGAAGCAAGTTACTCTCAAGCGCTAAAACTTGACCATTACAGCTGTAAGATCCCCTGCAGGGATCACATCTGTAAGCCTGAGCGGCGGGTAAAAAACTACCCAGTAGTATCCCTCGTCCTAATTAGTAAGAGACGAAACGATGTGGAAATAAGAAAGTATTCAAGATCGAAGAACTCATCAATTTACGCTTGGAAATCTGCATAATAACTTAAAAGATTCATTAACATTCCATAATTTTTCGACTTTAGAAGATAGAAGAAATATATATGACCAGAAATTTTTATTCAAAATCATCAACAACGTTGTCGACAACAACTATCTTCTAAAAAACATTAATTGCCACTGTCCACTACGAAATACGAGGTCAAACCAACTATTCCACATCCACATCGCACTCCAAAACAAATTACACACAACATTCATTTCTCAGAAGAACGTGCACGAAATACAATAACATCTTTTAAGATGTCCTTCCAACATTTTCCATTTGTCCTCAGGCCAATTTACCAAACGCATAATGGAAAAAATTAAAACAAATTGATAATTACGAACCCTCCACCCCTGCTGTGTGTTATTTTCTCATTCTTATTAAGTTATTCTTCCTTCATTTCATAATAATATTTTGAAGATTTGTATAGCGCCGTTTTATTTTTTGTTGTAAAAAATCACCTCAAGGGCGCTTGCAAATGCTAATCATGTTTATCCTTGAAAATGTATAACTTTTGTATTGATTCAGAGTTTAATTTCATTTTATCTACCCTATATGCCTTAATCTGTGTTTTTTATTTGTCTTTTATATTATTTTCTTCTTTTTCTAGCACTTTTTGTTTTCTTTAATGTTTTAATCTTTGTTTTTATATATATATATATATTCCATACATTTTTGGTGAAACTTCGCTGGCTTATGCAACCATGTAATATGTAATTACCTTAATAAAATATGTATAACTGTTTGTTTTCCCAATAAACTAAAATAAAATAATATACAGGTGTTAATTGTTAAAACCCGATTTATTTAGTCACAAAAACACCTAAAGGAAATACAATAAACCAATAGACACCTGGTCCAAGGAAGCGGATTCTGTGTTCACGGTTGATGCGAGGGGTTAGAATTGCTCTCGTTACTTCATATTATGTTCACGCTCAACATATTGATGTGATGTAAGTCTGCGAATAAACACGAAAAAAAATGGGCGAGCCGAAACATTTATTATGCAGCATAAGATATCCTATGTCGATAATATAATTAACTTATCTTATAAAAAACAGCGGCATAAAAAATCTTCAAATTCGTTTGCAATTTGTTTATGGAATCATCCATCATTCTCTTTTCCAAAATTCGTGAGAAGACTCTGGTTATAATTATAACGTTCTGGATATCTCACCGATTGAGATAATAAAATGCTGTAACTGGAGGTATGGTACATTAACCTAACATGAGATGATCGGAATTGAGCGAACCAATTAGACTATTTACGATTTTCCTGAACGAAAAGATCTCGATTGATGACGTGAAATTTGAAAACTATTTTGTACAAATATATTTGCTTTTTATTAAAAGCATTATTTCATTATTATGAAAAAAGTCGCCTTTTTTAATTGCGTGAGACCTAAAAATACACAGAACTTCCTCTCCTTGCTTTACCTAAATATACCCTCCATACAGTTCCCCTTAAGATAATACAGGACTGGAGGGAATTTGGTTTCCTCATTGCTTCGTGTGTAGAGATAGCTAAAAACACACTTTTAAAAAAATTGTTTGGAATTGTTTTAGCTATTAGTAACAAGTAGTTATTGTACAGCCAGGTACTTGAAAAAAACATCTTACTTC
The DNA here is from genome assembly GCA_936435175.1 of Glyphotaelius pellucidus. Lineage (NCBI taxonomy): Eukaryota > Metazoa > Arthropoda > Insecta > Trichoptera > Limnephilidae > Glyphotaelius > Glyphotaelius pellucidus. The sequence goes on from OW386544.1 coordinate 30,802,898, forward strand.
TTCCGTTCCCCAACTTCATTCGGCGTCCCAATATTCCCCAAATGGGATTAACATAGTTCCGCTAGCCCCTTGTAGCTGACACAATAAAATTAATTTATAGTGTAATGGTAATTCGTGTTTTGTGGAATTATTCACTGATTATATTTAATAATGGTGCATGACTGGTCAGTGGTTGAGTGGGCATTGCGTTTGGGTCTCACCCGGGCGTCCCATGTTCGATTCCTCGGCTGGCTAAATCCTCCATCACAAGCAACATTTTCAGCTTTCTGTGGTGGTAGTAGGAGATTTTCAAACATTGTTGGGTTATTCGTAACCCGGGAATGTTTGTCTTTCTTTAAAACAAAAAAAAAATAACTCTATTTATAGCCCATTATTTCTGAAATAGCTTATATTGAACACTTTAGCCATAGTCGTCACCACGACTTGTTTAAGATACCCCACGGCAGAACGAATGTTCTAGCACAGAATAAAATCCCAAGAGGAATTTATTTATTTATTTCTATGTATTACAGTATTTGCCTATAGATCAATTTTGAAAACATTTTTACATAATATATTTTGTAATTTGGTTGGGTGTAAGGTAGGTTTGTGAAGGTGAAACTGTGGATAGGTATTGTTGTATGTTTCGTGAACACCTCACTAGGAATGGTACCATTGAATGAAAATTTCAAACACAGTTGACGTATTTAATTAACCTTTAAACATTTTGTGTACCTTATTTCCCGATTGTTAAGAATTTTAAAATCAGATGGGTGAAATCTCTCGAAGGATAATTTAAATAATTTAAAAAACATAAATGATCAGTACATGTAATGATTTTTGTCGCTCGGTAATGCTAAATAGTGGTATTTAAAACTATTCCTCTCTCTGCCCCTCCTTCTCCTACCCCTCCGTCACCTTTTCTCTGCGTGTCCTTTCACGTGCGTCCCTGTTTCCGCTCCAGTTGCCCTACCGCGTCCCTTCCCCTACAGGTTCCCCTTCAACCTTCCACACCTTTCTCCTTCCTAGTTCCCCCAAACGCAAACCACCCCTCCCGGATTCATTTCCCCGCCTCTCCTTCTCTCCCTGCCTCTAAACTATGAAATACACACATATTTTAAACAACTCTCGTGTCACCTAACGTAAATTTAAAAACAAATTTCAAAACGCCAGAGCTCACTATCATATAGAAACATTCTCCGGCGTGTGAACAACAACACAACAAAGTTTCATAACAATCGAATAAAAGGTATAAAAAATAATAACGGACAAATAAAGAAACATTCAATTTTTTATACATAGATTGTGCGATATTGTGTTATGCAACAATCAGTAATTGGTAGAAATAGGCGCAACCTGAAAAATAAACCAAATTTATTGAGAAATTTCATGGCACAATATATTATTATTTTTAGAAAATTATTTATTTGTTTTATTACGAAGCATCGCGTTACAATCATATGGGAGGGTCCCATTTATAATGATGTGTTACGGTTGATACGGCTCAGCACCTGTTTGTCGGTTTCCTCGCTCTGCTTATCATGTAACCAGAAGATGCCTACAAAATATGCCAGTTTTTGCAGTTCTCAGACTTGCTGTAAATCATCTTTACGGTGTAGAAAATTGAATTACATCTAAAATTACAATTTTCAGTAATAAAATATGCGCACTGGATATTCTACTTGGTACAAATCTGAATTAAGCCTGATTCACATTAGACGTTTTTTCTCCCTTATGTTACCCTCTCGCGTCCCCTTCCCCCGCGTTCCCCTTCCACCTTTCACGCCTTCCCTTCCCTTGTCATCCCTCCCACTAAGCCAACTTTCTTCATTACCCTTCCCCTCATTCCTTCCCTCCTTGCCGCTAAAATATATAAAATATACTCATTTTCATTTATAAAAATTTCATAATGCCAGAGCTTACCATTATATATCGCCTATTACCTTCGCGGGCGTGCGCACAACAATCACCAAATTTTTATCGCAATCGGATGAACGGTATGGCAGCGCATAAAATACGAACAAACAAACAAATATTGATTTTTATATATAACATTTGTTTGCACTGAGATTTGGATTGCCTTTATTACTTCGTGTTTAATCCATTTACTACCATTTATTCTCTGCTGATGGTAGATGGAACGTTCTCTTAAAATTTAAAAATGTACCATTAAAATAATATGTACAAGGAAATTAGAAAACTTAATCGCAAGATCACAATTGTTGTATGGGTTTTATAATTGTGCTTCGATTAGACAATTGCCTTTTTGCGCAGTGGTTAATCCATTTTTCTCCATTTCTCCAATGTTGTTGATGTTTGATAAAACATTCTCCGCGAATTGAAGACATCCATTCAAGTACTGATAATTTAAAATGACTTTGTTAAAAAGCAAAATCAAACCTGATGCAGTATTTTCTGCAATGAAGTGTTAAGTATCTTTTTTGCGGAGCGGTTTATTCATTTACCCCCATTTCTCTTGTTGATGGTCGATGGCCTAGCATTCTCTTCGGCGAGAGAGTGCAATGGCGGAGCGGTCAGTAGCACTTGATCTGCCGTTGGGAGAGGACGTGCCGAACTCGCGGATACTCGCGGATGTACATCGAAACCACGCGTGTGTTTGACAGATAAAAAAAATTAATGCAATTCATGAACAAAATTCGAACTCTCTTCAGACAACGAAATATAACAAAATAAGACATTAATTAAAAAAAAGTTAATAATTTGATACAAAAATATTTATGTAGTTCAACTTAGGTTTTTTTATGTGCTTTTTTTGCTTTACTTTCTGAATAGGAGCACGTAAATGAAAAGAGCATTAAAACTCACCCATTAAAGTATAATCAATTCTACAGCTACTTGTGCTACAATTTCGTTTTCTATTTTATCCACCAAACTAGATTAATACCTCGTGAGAGTTTTTTTGGGCATATTATTATTTATTCTGTCTGTTTATATTTAAATAATGGCTAATTAGTATTTGTGAGAAAATTCAAGAACAAATCACAACGGATATTTTTGTAACCGTGAAATTGGGGAAAATAATTGTAAAGTAATGAGATAAAATATAACATTGAATTCTACAGTAATTTAACCTCAAGTGCGCTTAATTGCTGACAGTAAGTGAACATTTGCTGACTTGTGACACGGTTCTTCTAGACGTTTTGTGCTCTTAACTGGACAGTTGAACTGAATTATTTTTATTTAATATTCAGCCAGCAGAAGTGACATTTTAACAAAAATTAATTAAGTTTCTGTTAAGTTAAAATGACAATGGATTCGTTCTTCGGTAAGAGGAGGCTTTCGATCCCAAAAAGGTGAGATTTTAACAATGTAATTTCAGTTGTATTTAGTGGTAATTTTTTTAAAAATCGACGTTGGTGGGTATCTCTCGTGAAAACTGAAAAACTTGCTACCGAAAACACATTTTTATAGAATTTTTATTATTTAATGCACATATCTGAAGATGGCGGAAAATTAATTTTCTAAGGTCATGCAAACCGAATAATTATCACAACGCTGATATTGGTTTTTTGAGTTGTAACGGGATACGAGTTTAAGCATTTTATTCTGGTGGGTAAATTGTAACGTTTTTAAGAAAAAAAAAATAATGCAAAGCTTAATGAGCTAATATTTTGACTTAGATCCTGGAGGATAACTTTTTAGATTTTCACGGCCAAAAGTATTTTTGTTATTTGTTTTTGGGTGTTATGCCGTGTTGCGCTACCTCCTTCTTTAGCCAACGTTTCGGACAGCGTTTCAGTGTCATCAGGGCAGATGTGTAGAAGTGTAGAAGGAGGTAGCGCAACACGGCATAACACAAAAACAAATAACGAAAAGAGATCCTGGAGGTTTCGGCATCTATTCCCGTCGAAGAACAAATTACTTTTGCGTGGTTTTTCAGTTCGTATGCGAGTGTTGATTGTTTAACAGACATGTTATTAATGAATTGAATTATACTCACAAAAATATTAGTCATTGCGTAACGCATAATTTAAAACAATATTGTTTCAACGTATGAAGGTCAGAGAAGTGATAAATATAGAACAAATATGTAATGTGTCAAAATCAAAGGCAAATGTTTTAAAGTGTATTGAATAGGAAATGGTAAGACTTGGTGCGAATTTCCAAGTTAATAATTAAACCTTGACTTTTAAAATTGACAACCAAATGTGCCCTCATGGAAGCACGTGAATTTTCACGGGTATCCGCTAGGTAAATTATTACATTTTCGCAAAAACGTAGAGTAAACAATGTTACATACTCTTTCATAAACGTAAAGTGCTATTTTACAAAATTCGAACATTTAGCGTACCCATAATAAAATTAGATTTAAATGACAAATGAAGACATTTATTCTCAAGGGATTTTTTAAAAGCATTTTTTCAAATCGATTACCCTTAATTTGCAGGGTAGAGGTGCTCCTATAATATAGGTAAGAGTTAGTTAAAGAATAGTTTTTTTATTACGAGATTATTTATTTATTAATGACGAGATTATTTATTTGTTTATTACGAGATTAAGCTTAATTTACAAATCGTTCACGCCAATGAGGGATTCCTTCTTAACAAGTGAAATTATTATCATTAGTAACAAACACGGCCGATTTCAGCTGATCATTTTTTCTTTAAATTTTTTTCTGTTTGCTCTTGACGGACGATCAAACAACCCAATTTTTCGGAGATTGCATTGAAATTTTCTGCGAAACAACTGGGCCTTAGAATCTTTAATTTTTTTTTGCGTTAACTCCACACAGGAGGTCCCGAGGAAAATAATCCCTCTCAGGGCTTATGTCATCTTTGGGGATGCTGTGCGGAGGAGCATTTTAGGAAAGGAAGGAGCGGAAGTTCTGGGAAGGAAAAGGGTATTAGGTGTGGGTAGGAATCTGGGGGTCAGTGTGTCCAGGAGTGACGGATGTATGAATCCACCCCTCCCACTGCGGTGCAAGGCGATGCTACAAGAGAGTACCGCTGGAGAAGTTATCTCCCGATCCGGCCTGCCATGCAGCTGGTGGGCAGACGCATCCGTCGCCAAGACCCGGACAAACATCACCCCATGAACCCGGAAACCCCGGTTAAGTCGCCAAACCTAGCGAACCACTTGGGGTGACCTACAGAAGAGGTGATGGTTATCCAATAAATGGTTCCCGGGTCCGTGTTACCCATACCCATCTCTCGAGTTAAATAAATTTTACTGGGTTTATGTTAGATAATATAATTACAGGCAATTCTTCATGAAAAATGTGGGTAAGAATTCATTTGATTTGTGCACAATTCCTCGTGGAATCCCATTATGTTCACATATACCTATAGGTAGAGTGGTGTTTAACTTAATGTTGGCACATAATGTAAGCCAAGTTGTTGATACAATGTCTTTCAAATAATGGTAAATCTTTTCCCACAACGTTACGCAGCTTTGGCACAATTTGAATAAATTACCTTCCGCACATATTATCACGAATGAATTAATTCACCTAATGTAGGTACATATAATTATCACGAAGGAATGTTCAGTCATGTATCTTTTTCTTAAAGAGTGGAATGTTATCCTTCCTTTGAAACTCTGAAGAAGTTTTTTTGTCATTGTTGGTAGAGGCAAGAGAGATATACGGGCAATAGAAAGTCGTTGGATGAATGCAACACAAGAGAGATCAATTGCGCATCAAAAATACGTCTAGCCATAGAAACTTTAAGAATTAATCTTCATCATCGGCGATAACTGTAGATATCTTCCTATATAGGCCTGGCTGCATCTAGTAAACTTTTGAGTCAGTGTTTCTAAGTCTTATTTATGTCTTACCCCATTTTAATGCTGCAACAATTACCATGAAATTTCCAGTTTCCTCAAATAAAAGACTTTATTACCAAAGGCGAAAAATTTTCAAGAAAAGTGTTGCAGTAAAATATATAAATAGTAAGAGTTGCACAAGGGAAAGGGAATAAGGGAAACTCACCACGCTTTTCAATATAAACACGAATACCTAAATGCCAGATATACGAACCCACAAATACACGCATTTTTTATTTATTATTTTTACTTTATGAGTAGGTAACTAACTAACTAACTAGCCACCACGCCGTTTCCCCGCAGGGGTGGGCAGAGAGGACGGACTGCTAAACAGGACGGTCCTGGCACACACTCTTTGCTTCACTCATATTCATACATCGTCTCATACATACTCTTCTATTATTCTGACTTTTGACATGGCCCGACTCAAGTGTCTGATTCACTTGATCGTGCCATGTCTTCCTCGGGCGTCATTCACATTTGCGTCATATATTCTTCTTAAACTACTTTCTTCATTAATTCGCTCTGCATGCCCAAACCATCTGAGGGTCCCTTTCTTAAACTTACTCATTACGCTTACACCAGCCTTAGATGACAGAGGAGGTAAATTATAATATTTAATTAAATGAAGACAATATCGATAATCTGGTAACAGAAAAATCAGAAAAAAATATTTGCACCTCTGAGACTCGAACCCAGGACCTTTCGCTTTCCGGGCAAATGCGCTAACCACTGCGCCAAGGAAGATAATGTAACTAACAATAAATTGTAATTATTCGAAGTATTCGTTATATTACCATCATCATCAGTATCATCAATATATTAATACGTCAGTATATTAATACGTCAGTATGTTAATACGCGAAGCAAAAACTTTGTACCCTTTTTTACGAAAATTGCGCGGACGGAGGAGTTTGAAATTTTGCACAGTTATAGTTTATATAGAGAAGGAGTGCAAAATGCTAACATTTTTTAAAATTATGCGTAGAAAATACATGAAATCAATAAAAAAAAAACATTACAATTATGGTCGAATTTCGACCATTGGGCGACCAATAGTTATTATTTTTATGGGTGTCTTGGTGTTGGTAGGCATGTCCAGAGATGTCATGTTGGATATAGTAGTCTCAGAGAGAGGTCCTACGTATGTCATCGATGACAAAAAAAGCTTCATTCTCACACGTCTTGCATGAAAACGAAAAAGACAAAAGATATTAGAACAATTGTGTCCCGTACGACCGCTCTCTGGGACTACGGTGACAGCAATTAAAAAACCGTTTTTTTATTTCATTATTGTCAATATCATATTAACTTTTATACTTTAACCCCACATCGTAATAGTTGTCGTGTTAACATTTGGGCTTGTGCCAATTTTTTTCTTGGAAAGTCAGGATTTTTTTAACAAAAAATGAAACGAATCTTATTAATTTTAGTGATTTGCGAATTGCCCCCCAAAATATTCAAATTAATCCGGTGGGGCGCCCCACATTCAGAAACACTGCCATAAGTCTCCTGCTGTCAAACTCCAGTTATTCATGTCTAAAGATACTGTTTTGAATGGCGTTCAACCCTCCCTTTTTATAGTTGAAATCAGTCATTTGAAGCAGATGTTTTAAATTTTCATTGATTAAATGATTTAGTTTCTTCTTCAAACACTTTATATGTAAAAACTGCGTTCTGTAAACCTAGTTTTTACAATGCATGAATTATTATGTAAGCTCACTGCCTGTCAAATTACTGTACGTATTTGTCTGTAAGAAATTATTAACGTAACTATTCAATATAACAAACACTGCACATATAAAGTACAGCTAAGTGGGAAGAAACTTTTTCTTAGAGTTCAGTTCATTCAATTATTAGAGGAGCGAAGAAAAACGAATTGTATTATCGACTTCTCTAGGCAATAGATTATCGCAATAGTTTATTCCCCTTGGGCCTCGACCATATTATTTCAGAGAATCAAAATATTCTGTTTTAGAAAGGTGATAAATACGCTAACGTATAAAAAAAATTAAATATTGAAATTTTGCACGCAAACACTAATTTTTTTTTTAAAATGGCTCACCTTACGTTTTATCTGACCAAATTTATACACATATTTTATTAGACAAATATATTATAAACGTTATAATTACCTCATTTTTTTGTCATTCCATGTAAAAATAATTTATAAAAAATTCCCAAAGTTTCATAAATTTATTTCAAAATGCGATTCGAAACTTTGGTTTCATAAAGGTGTACATTTTACTTCTTTTGTGGTTAGTTTGTGTATTTGAATATAAAGCGTTGTATTTTCTCTTTCTGAAACCGTTTATATCATATTTCTCACTATGGTGTTAAGGGAAATACAACCATTTCTACGAGACCTACAAGAGTTATTACCCCTATTTGTGTCAAATAAACTCTACAGGTTAACAATATTTGATGTTTAATGTTCGTTTAACTTAAAATATTTCGACGGCCCGACAAAGGGAATAATATTTGGCTGGTGGTCTTGCCTATTAACGATCCGATTTGCAGAGACTTTGAAAGCTGTGTTTTAAATCGGATGGTGTGTAAAGCGTTTTAGATTTTAAGCAGTAGTGACGTGTGAAAGAAAAATATTTTTTGATATACGGACATCAATTTTTTTAGATCAAATATTGTAAAGAATCGCTGGGTAAAGTTATTCGGGTAAGTCCTGATGCATTCTTTAAATTGTTAAAAATGTTATAAAATATAAAATGTTGGAAACTGAAGAAAATGAAGAATAATGATTAATTTTCCTACACTCCATAATTTGACAATCAGTAAACTACAAAATTTATGTGCTTAATAATAGAGAACTCCAGTGAAAAAAATTATGGCTTTAAAAAAATATGTTCATATAGACCAATAAACGCTGATTCTGAATATTTAAGTTTTATTAAATAATATTTAACGTAGAGTTTTAAAAAAATATTACAAAGTCCATTTTAAAACAGTTCATTAAAACACCCTTCAGACCGCCAAACGAGAGGCTGAAAAGAAAAGTGTGGCACTACAGGTCTGCAGATTGGTTCGGTTTGCGGGCACATTTTAATGCTTTTCCGTGGTCAACTGTCTGTTTTCGGACTTCGGATCCCTCAAGATGTGCCCAGGAAATTGGTGAAGTCATCGCGTCCGCGATGGATGGCTTCATCCAATCCACTGTTAAAGAAACTGGTGTGGGCTCAAAGCCGTGGTTCAGTCGACAATGCTCTGAAGCAGTGCGACGAAAAAACGCGGCTTATCGAGCCTACAACACATCTCGAACGTCCGAAAACAGAATAGTTTATAACAAAATGTCAAAGGAAAGCAAGAGAATCATAAATAGGTCGAAATTTGAGCACGACCTGCAGATCAGCAGAAAGCTGGCTGCATGCCCGCATGGCAGCAGAGCGTTCTGGTCGCTTGCGGGCTCAATAGGTCGCAATTTCTGCAAATCCAGTCTGCCACCTCTTACCAGAACTGACGGCTCTCTAGCTAATACCGCCGCCGAAAAGGCTAACTTATTAGGCAAAATGTTCGCGGAAAACTCGACCCTCGATGATCAAGGTGCTATCCCGCCGTCGGTTCCTCACTGCGGTTTTCATATGAAAAAGCTGAGGATCCGGCATCGGGATGTACTCCAAGTCTTACGAGGGCTCGATGTTAATAAAGCTAGTGGGCCTGACGGAATACCTGCCCTGGTATTGCAGAGGTGCGCTGCAGAAATAGCTCCAATTTTGACGAAGCTTTTCAAAATGTCCCTGAAGTTTGGGACTGTGCCCTCCGGTTGGAAAAAAGCGATCATTCACCCTATTCCAAAGAAGGGTGACCGCTCCAACCCGGCCAACTACCGCCCCATAGCGATCACATCTGTTCTGTCAAAAGTGATGGAACGTGTGATCAACGACAAACTGCTCACATACCTCGAGAAGAACAAAATTATTAACGACCGTCAATACGGATTCCGGCGGAACCGCTCGTGCGGTGATCTTCTCGCGTATGTGACGCATGTTTGGGGGCGGTGCCTGGAACGTTTTGGTGAAACCCAAACGGTTTCACTGGATATTTCCAAGGCCTTTGACCGGGTTTGGCACCGAGGGCTTGTCAACAAACTGCCTTCTTACGGACTTCCCGCATCCTTGTGTATGTGGATTGCCGACTTTTTGAGGGAGAGGTCGATTCAGGCGGTTGCTGATGGTTTCACCTCTTCCTCGCATTCGATAAATGCTGGCGTCCCACAGGGATCGGTTCTGTCTCCGACTTCACTGAAAGAAATGTTTAGGTACTATTTACTAAATTTTCAGTAATTATCTACTAAACAGTTCAGTTGCTGTGGTGACTGCCGAACATTTAGCTACTGTTTGCTAAACAGTAGTTTATTTATGACAGCTCAACGATTCAGATAATCTAGCTAAACTAATCGGTTGAGACAGCTTTCTGTGTTTAGTTGTGTTACCTAAACTGTTGTGTATTTTATATCTAAACCATTTGGTAGTGTTTGGTTAGAAAAACATAACTGTTTAGATGTAGTAACCTTATTATTTAGTTAATATTCCAAAATGGTTATGTTGATTTAACTAAACTTTGGTTGGAATAGCCCTACCGATATAGGTGTTTTAGCTCTCTACTTTAGTTGTGTTACCTAAACTGTTGTGTATTTTATATCTAAACTATTTTGTAGAGTTTGGTTAGAACAACATAACTGTTTGGATGTAGTAACCTTATTATTTTGTTAATATTCCAAAATGGTTAGGTTGATTTAACCAAACTTTGGTTGGAACAGCCCCACCGATATAGGTGTTTTAGCTCTCTACTGCTAGCTAGCTTTAGGTACTGTAGCTTAGCTTTTTGGTTGGGTTATCTATATTAGATAGGAAGTGCAGCTTTGCAGTTTAGCTGAAAACAATACAGGGTGTAAATGTAACCACCACCAACTCGAAGGATTGTACCCATGATTCAGAATCATGGCTTAAATACTTTGAGTTGCTGGTAGTTTATTACAACCCTTTGAGAGATGAAACCTAAATAAATATTATGTTTTGTAAGACTAGGATCTACTTATTAAAATTCACATAAAAAATATTTTGTTAAGAATCGTCTCTCAAAATATTGTTTCCGGCTACCAGCAAAGCCTCAAAAAAGAAAACACGTTTGATCATACACACATTTATATTATCATTTTTTATTACAATTTTTTCTTAAATACAGTAAAAGTTTTTCGTGTACATACATACAGTAGTACATTATATTAAATAAATGAACTCGATGGATATAAGTACCTTAATTAGTACCATCCATGCTGATGCTGATCCATGCTTTTCCTTCCCATAGGAATGGGCAGACCATCAGCAGGTATTGCGGCCTTATTTATTAAGTTACTTAGGTATCTGAAACTTACTAAAACTATTTAACTTACACTCGAAATTTGCTCTTCAAAAGCTTCTTGCGTTATTGTTTGCGAGTTGGTTATATTACCCAACAAGGAAATGTCATTTTCAACAAAGTCATCGAGTTGGTACAGGGGCGTTGTTTGTTTAGAATAAGTTGAAGGTATATCTTCAATCTGAAACAAAACAAAAATATTATCAAGAGGCATGTACTTAATCTTAACGTCTATAAGTAAGGTTAATAACTATTTCCAAATGTTTATCTAAAAAAGGCCTAGGTATACATGTCATCATTACTGCTTTTAAAAACTTACAGTTATGACAGGTGGATTGATTACATCTTTGAGCGCATTAATGTGTGCTGTAAACAGTGCCCGGTGCCCTACAGTCGGAATTATTTCTTTAATATCATCTTGAGATATTATCAGGAGTGTTTTCGAGTCTATGGCTTGTTCTGAAATAAAGAAAAAAAGACGAGAAAATAGAAAAATTTTCAAAACAAGAAAATAAAAATTTATTTTTCAAAGGAATGAAAATTATTTAAAAATTATTAATTTAAAAAAAAATTATATTTATGCAACAGCAGATACCGAATACCCTGTATCATGAACCAAGCGGAGATAAAATAGTTAAACACAATTCAATGTTCAAAATGTTATGACCGAAATAATTGCAATAGGTACACTTTTATTAAAATTATAAACATAACCTTCTATGATCGACCATCTATCGGTACTTCAAAGCTAGTTTGGTTGGTTCTAGTTTCTGACGCTAGGGTAAAACTGTAACTCAGAAGATACTGCAGTTTCCAAACATTCGTTTAATACAAAATAATACTGGCGGAAACTAACAAAGATATTATAAAGATATACTGTACTCTCTCTGACCTGTGTCATGACTCATGACACAATCTTGGTTTTAGCGTCCACACGCACTATACAAACTAGGTACATAATAAATACAAATCTACTAAATCTATTGCGTACTTGACAGTCGTAGAATAAAGAAGGTACCAGTACCTAAATCGAAATGAATGGATATTATCATAATATATATCATAGTTCCACGATCTAAATCAATCAAAAAGTTAAAAAAGAAAACTCACCTTTAAATTTTTCTATATAAGCTTCCAGATTCCAAGAAATTAAATAATCCACCACGGTGTTGTCTGCCATTACAAATTAGAACTAGGAACAGCGGCCGGCAAAAAATAAATTCCCAACGAACGTCAACTTGCGTATAATGCGTACAGAGAGCTGAGAACTGCGTCAGTCATCTCAGCCGGGCGGAAGCTGGGCGCCCGCCGGGCAGCTAGCGATAACGAAAAGGCCGTTGTATTTATTGCTCGTCTAGGTACCTAGGTAGGCAAAGTTTGCGAGAATTAACTAAAGTTTTGTAGCAGTTTGCTCAAGTTTGTGCAATGCAACTAATTGTTATGTAAAAATACCAAATTTAGGTATTCCAACCTCAGTTTGGCTAATTGAACAAAACATTTAACCAAACTAGATGTTTAGTTAAATTTAGCTAAATAGTTTGGGAAGTAACAAATAAACTTAGGCTACTAAAGTGAAATAGGTTTAGTAAATTACTTTAGGTTAATTAACTAAACTGATTATTTTGTTAAGGTAAGTAAGCTTTTAGTATGCTATTATTAAAGTTTAGTTGTAGTAGCTCAAGCACCTTTAACTAAACAACGACGGTATCTGCACATGAAGTAGTTTAGGAACAAGTAGCTGAAGTTTAGGCGATAGTTACACAACTTCGATTAGCTTAACACTTTAGCTAACTCATTTTTTTCAGTGTTTGTTTTTGTTGCACATCAATGACCTCTTGACGTGTGCACCGATTCATTGCTACGCGGACGACAGTACAGTCCATGATAGCTTTTTGTTTGACAAACCTCCAAAGGGCTCACAAACCCCAATGGCTCGGAGGGCTTTGAAACAAAGAATGGACGGTTACCTCGAGAGTGTTTCCTCTTGGGGTAAGAATAACCTCGTCGAATTTAATGTTTCAAAGACCCAATCATGTCTGATCACGTCTAAAAGGGATCGAAATGATAATCTAGTCTCCTTCAACGGAAGCATTCTCCCGAACAGGCCTTCCATTGATATGCTTGGTGTAACTCTAAGTGACCAGCTCAGGTACGGGGGCTCCATCGAGGCCAGAGTTAAGTTAGCCTCTCAGAAACTGGGCATACTGTACAGGGCACGCAGATACTTTAATAGTACACAACTGCTAGCCCTGTACAAATCGCAAGTGCGCCCCACGGTTGAATTTGGCAGCCACCTCTGGTCTGGAGCCCCAAAATACCTGAAAAAAACCCTTGACTCTGTGCAGAAACGGGCGGTCCGTTTGATAGATTCTCCTAATTTAACTAACGGATTGCAATCTTTAGAGCACAGGCGCCAGGTGGGAATGCTGTCCTTGTTCTACCGGTATTACAATGGAAGATGCTCCGAGGAACTAGCGTCATTGATCCCCTCGGCACCGGTGCATAGTCGGGAAACACGCCAAACGCGCGCTCAACATTTGTACACGGTTGACATTAGTCACATGAGAACGGGTCGTTTCTACGACTCGTTCTTGAGTTCAACAGCTCGGCTGTGGAACGATTTGCCGGCCTCTGTGTTTCCTCCCTCCTACAATATGGGTCTCTTCAAGACCCATGTTCACTCCTTCCTCTCCTCAAAAACACCCTCCACACAGCATCCTCAAAGATGACATAGGCCCTGAGGGAAATTATTTTTTCCTCAGGGCCTCCTGTGTGGAGTTAATGTAAAAAAAAAAAAAAAAAAAACCCTGTCAAGTTGGTATTATGGAATTTGTGAGGCGTGACGTCACCGCTTCCATAAAAAGCTCCAATGCTGAAATTCAAAATGGCGGAAATCGAACAGCTGATTCCAGTTCCATACAAAATTCATGCTTCGGTTTGCTTAATATTGATTTCGATTCGTAAAGCTAAAAAAATAATAATTTCAAACAATTTTCATACCAATCTCCCGTAATAATATTGAAAAATATAATTATATAATAAATTTAATATAATAAATAAATAATTACACCTAAATAACGTTTTACTTATTGAATAGTTTCATCACTTCTTCCATACAAAATGACAACATCTGTTGAAAATAACTAAAACTTTTGGGCAGATGACGTCACAGGGCCAGATGACGTCACAGTGGTTTTCGGGGATCTTGAAAAATTAAAACTTTGACATTTATTTTAACTAAAAACTAACTATAAAAATAAAAATAAATATGCAGTTATTTAAGTTAGAAGGTCATTATTCATAAAAAAAAATAAAAAAAATTGGACTGGAGTTCTCTATTCCATGAAAATTTCTACGTTTCGTGAATTTCAAACAAAATGTCTCTTTAGAGCACACAAATAATATTTTAAATGTTCCAACTTTAGAAACTTTAGACCCAGCCTTTTAATTGAAATTTTTAAACTTTTAATTAGAATTTTGTGAACTCTTGCATTTAATTTATTTTCATGTACCTAAACAAATAACTAGACAAACATTAATTTTTGTATATGTTATGTACATCTCTCCCAACTATAGTTTGCATTCCCGAAAACAACGTTTTCATTGTCTTGGATATATTTGACAAAAATTTGAACATGGCCAACTTCAAACGCTGTATGTGCTATCTATTTCTATCTTTTTCATAAACTATTGTAAACAATAATTTAATACATTTTTTAAAATATTATCATTGATTTGGAGAACATTCTATGTTACATAAAATTTTGTCAATTCTTAATATTTTAGGTAGCCTATATTTTGATTCTAATATTTTACCTGTTTTTTTTTCGCTCTTTATTTTAACTGTAACTTAAAAAAATAGATCTACTGCATTTATAATGGGCGTAACAGCCCGCATAATTTGCTGGAATTCTAAATCAAGCAGTATTTATAAACGCGTGAATTTTTTCAATGAGTATAATTTTATTAAAATTTCGTATTAAATAATTAATTATTAATTAGAAGTAGTGAACAAAACCTTGCAAAGGCTCACCGGCAAAATCATGGTCACGTATGTAAATAAGACAGAACGGAATCTCAGTGGTAATAATAATATAAATGCCTGGTTCAAAGCTGTGTTCACAGTACATTATGGACAATAACTTTGACTGAATCTTCTGGGAAGGTTAGAGGGCTAACCATTATATCGGTGAACTGTACCTTCTTGGCTAAATGATGTCTCATTGTCTGCCAGTGGAACAATTGAATATTTTAAAGATTATCATAAACTCTTCGCGGTTTTCAAGTACATACACATTTTTCTTCAAATCAATTAAATTTTAGATGATAAACGAAAGGGTCATTAAATAAATTTTTTTGACGTGATAACGTCGATAAATCGATGAACGCCGGCTGCACTCACGAAAATGCATGACTCATTGTCACGTTGTCACTTCCGCCTGAGCCGAGCGTGCAAGCGAGGGCGCGGAACAAGCGTTCGGCCTAAGCGTTCGGCTTGTGACGCATCTATCTCTCTTCCACTCCATCGTTACTATATGACGTTATCACGTAAAATTATCATCCGTAAACCGACTTTACAGACAATCAAATTTTTTTTTAATGTATGAATACCGCACAAGAATCCCAACTGCTCCCGTCTGGAGCCAGTGAGATATGGCATCCCCAATTGGGGTATGTTGTGAGGCTGAAGGTAGTGGGGAGGGGAAGTAGATAGGGAAGAGGAAGGTGGGGAAGTACCTGGCTATTCAGATCTGGTCACTAAACACGGCTAAAGCCATTTCAAGCAACGTTTCAATTCTGATTGGTGGTCTTACACCAGGGCCATACTGAAAGTATCTTGGACTCTGGAAAGTGCCGCAAATATACCATATATTATTTTTAATGAATAAATTGCGAAATAACACAAATTAATCAAATAAAATTTATTTGTCACGCCGGGATTCGATCCCGCGACCTTCGGATTGCGAGTCAAGAGCTTTACCGCTGAACTAAACCGGCCGTCTGATTATCAAATTACTCCTAGTAATCCGAAGGTCGCTATTAAATCCCGGCGTGCGCAAATAGATTATTTTACGTTATTTTAAAATTTATTCATTTAGTTGCAGGGTGGAAGATACTCTCAGTATCGCCCTGGTATAAGGCTACCATTCAGAATAGAAACATTGCTTGAAATAGCTTTAGCCATGTTTAGTGACCAGATTTGAATAGCTAGATACTTCCCTATCTTCCTCTTTAACATCTCATTCCCATCCCCACTACCTTCAACCTCACAACATACCCCTTTTTGGCGATGCCATAGTCTCCCTAGCCCCAGATTGAAGAAGTTGGGATTCTTGTGCAATATTCACATAAAAAATTCTTTGTAGAAAAATTAAAAAAAACTTCTGATTTTCGGGAGACTACTCTAACCGCGGTAACTTTCGGATTCGTCGTGATCTTTCAATACACAAAGTGGTCAATACTTAAATATTTGATAATTTTGAAGTCTCTACCAAACATTTTTTGAGGTACAGTAGTTTTTCGTCGTGATTTATTTTTGAGGTATTACGCCGTGTTGCGTTGCCTCCTTCCTAGCCAACGTTTCGGACAGCAATACAGTGTACATCATCATCATGTGTAGATGTGTAGTACGCATCTAGTCTGATGATGGACATTGTAATGCTTTCTGAAACGTTGACTAAAAGTAGCGCTACAGGTAGTGCAACACGGCATAATACGCCACATTACGTACGTAACATTATTTTATTATTCTTACTACGAATATGTTTTCAGTACGTAAATAAACAATAAATTTATGCCAGTGTTCTTTTTTATTTATTTATTAACGCCCTTTTTAATAATAGTAAGAAACATACAGTATTTATTGTACATAATTGAATTGCCCCAGTAACAATATTTTAAATTTGTTTAAAGATAAATTGAAGATGTCCACTGACTTGGTATAATTATTTCCCTCCACTAGTATTCTGGGCAAAGAGGAATACATATGATAGTTAATTCTAATGGTGGTTCAATGGTCAACATAGTAGCTTTCCAAGCACTTGATCGGGGTTTGATTCTCGGCGGTTACAATTATTTTTTAAATTTATCTATTTTTTTAATTTTAATTTCCCCTGATTTTTCACGGCTCTGCGTCAGAATACAATAAAATGATTGTGCTCTCTCCGGGAATCAATTCTTCTTCCGTTAGTTCGTGGCCAAATACGCGCTTCACCATTGTATTGTGAGTCCCGGGATATGCGGTGTGCGTAGGTTTTGTTTGTTCTGTGTGTTCAACGAGACGAAGTAACATTGTTTTGGAACTAGTAAAAACTCACTATTTTTAACAATTTGTAATGGAATATTGTCGCTGGATTCTTCTATTATATTTATGTAGTCCTCACTCGCACTGTTAATGGTAAATCAGACGGTTTAAAAAATCAATGTCAATATGGGAGGCGGGTATGGTACCGCCACCTAGGAAACCATTTATTAGACGATTCTAGTACAACACTTGGTCTTGGAGCTTTGACCGGGTCTTGGGTCAATTAATGCATCTGCCCATCAGGTGTGTGTCAGGCCGGATCGGAAGAGACAGGTTGCGGTTGAACTCTCCTGCAGGGCTCTCTCGGAAGCACTGCAGTGGGATGGATGGATTCACACGTCCTTCACTCCTGGAGTCACTGACCCTCAGATACCCACCCCTCACACCTTTTTACTTCCCGAAACTTCATCTCCTTCCATTCCTTAAAATACCCTCCATATCCAGCATCCCCAAAGTTGACATGGGCCCTGAGAGGAATTGCTTTCCTTAAGACCCTCTGTCTAAAGCTTATGTAAATAAAACGCATATCCAATAACGGTTTTATATAAATAATAACATTTACTTGGTAATTTTCAAAAAATAACTAAAATAAAATAACTAAAATCTGTATATGTAATATTAACCCCACAGCAGGCCCTCAGGAAAAAAACTTTCCTCGGGGCCTAAGTCATCTGTGAAGATGCTGCGCGGAGGGTCTTTTTAAGGAAAGGAACGAGAGAAAGTTTTGAGAAGGAAAAAGGTGTGACGGGTCAGAAGGAATCTAGAGGCCAGGAGTGAGTGACGTACCTCCCGCTGCAAGGTCAAGGAATCTCCCTAAACTTGCCTCAACTTGGTGGGCAGTTTGCATCCGCCGCCAAGACCTGGACACACCTCACCCTATGAATCCGGGCACCCCTGATAAGTCAACACCAATCGTAGCGAAAACACTTGAGGAGACCTATGGCAAAGGTGTTGGACAACGTTTATAACGGTATATATGTCGTTATGGTTCCCGCCTTCGTAATCGCTTTCATGTCAATGTTATAAACTGTTCTTCTGCAGATTACACTGCTTACATTTTAAATACACCCCCACTTACACACACACTTATACACTACATACGTTACCCAGTTATTAATGTAGTCACCTTCCGCAATTAAGACGTG
Organism: Glyphotaelius pellucidus; assembly: GCA_936435175.1. Taxonomy (NCBI): domain Eukaryota; kingdom Metazoa; phylum Arthropoda; class Insecta; order Trichoptera; family Limnephilidae; genus Glyphotaelius; species Glyphotaelius pellucidus. The sequence continues at coordinate 30,821,480 of OW386544.1, forward strand.
AAATGGAAACGTATCATAGGTACCCATTATTAACTAATATTTTTTAAGTTATTGAAAATTGTTTCATCACTAACCACTGTATTGTTTTGTTTATGTAAATAAAATATAAAGTGAATGATAACAATAAAAGTAGTTCAACAACCAAACGTAATGATACACTTTACAAATATTTTTTGTTTTTTGGTAGAAAGCAGTAACTTTGTGGTTTGACATATTATAAATTGAAATAACACAATAATTTTGTTTGTAACCACAATTTATTTAATATTTCCACAACCGACCGGATTCGCTTTACATAAGGCTTCATCTAATCAGTTTAATTTTTATACCCTGAAGGTGCTTATGTAAAGCAAAACCGGTCGGTAGTGGAAAAATTGAATAAATTGTGGTTACAAACAAAATTATTGTGTTATTTCAATTTATACAAATATTTTATTATTTTTTTTTTCTCTTTTATATGCCGTATATCCGTAGGGCTTTTACTTTGGCGGGACATGAGTCTATTTACTTGTTTAATTTTTTGATAAAATTAAAAAATAAATTGTCACTTGAGCGCTTATTTTCAATTTCATTTAAGTACATTTTATAGCAATTTAAGACAATTGTTTTAATTTTTTCCAGCTGAAGTGAAATGAGTATGATTTTTACCCTTTTAGCAGTACGTTATGTTTGATACTCAATTTAATTTTATTAATCACATACAACAAATAACCAACAAAGGCATGAAAACACGAGTTTTTTTTTATAATCAGAACAATTAAACACTTTGATATAAAACGTTTATTTGTCACTAGTACGCAGCTTGCTGGAATACAATTCCATAAAGTGGTCCCCATATTATCAAATTCATATAAGAAATATTGAAAGATTGCCGCACAAATTTTTACGATTTATTAACTTCAACTTGCCCATACATTTTCAAAACATTAACTATACATTCTTACTAAATACACTTAAAATGCATTCCCTGGAAGAAAGAAAACAAATAAATGACCCAACTTTTTTTTAAAAATTATTCGTTCTGATTTAGACTGTTGTTGTGAACTCCGGCATCTCATCGACTTCAATGTACCTAATCGAGTAACAAGGCAAAATATACTAGTCTGCAACAATAATTCTGAAACCAACTACTACATACATGCATTCCTCGATTACACACACTCGGAAACAAATTCACTTCAAATATCAACGTATTTAATACAGGTTTACCACATTTAAGAAATAACTTAATGATATTTTTATGTATTGATATTTAAGAAGCATTGCGAAGGGCCTACCGCATATATTTGTTTATTCTTTTATATATCTACAATGTAGATGTATGTTAAATGCATGTTCCCCTGTCGTCTGTAAATTTTGTAATTACTAACCTAAACTATATTATTATTTCTATGCCACCTGCAATTTAAAATCTTTATCTTTTCTTGTAATGTATTATGTTTACTTAAATTTATCTCTGTACCATTCAAATGATGTTTAGTTCTTATGCTGCCGAGTGTGATGAATCGTAATGCCTACCTACTCCTGCGCTATGGGAGGAGAAATATTTTCACGTTCAAGAGTGCCTGCGAAGTTTTTTTCTTAATATCGTGTAAATTATGGGTACATCCAATAACGCCTAATAATCAAAACAAGAGACACGTGAACTTTTATCACGATGGGCGACCTTCATTTTCGTTCCCACAGGAATTAAAGTTGAACGAACTTTATTTTAAACAGAATCAAAGACAAAGAAATGAATGTTTATTGGCCCTGAAGAGTGTTTATATAAGTGACATTGGAAACATGAGTTTCTTTGGGCACCGTTAGTCTAATCAAAACAAAAAATTAAGGCGTAAGTACATGTTTGGTTTAACACATCAGACATAGAAGTTTACTTTAGAGAAAACCGATTATATTTGACAGTGCGGCCATTAAAATTGAATTACAACCAAGTACGTAAAAATCCTAATATAAACAGAATTCAATTAATGAAGATTTATTTCAAAATATTTTAAACATAAGAAGGCGTTTAACAAGTTTGAACAGGGATAATCCGGCCCTTGTCGTCAGTTGGGTGAGAGTTAGCAGCAGAGACGGTCTGGAGAGAGTTGAATCGTGAACGATTCGGTGTATTCTTTTATAACCTTAATCAAAGTGTAAAATTCAGTGAATTTAATAATAATAATGATAATATTTGGATGATTTGAATTTATATTCGGTGTCTCCGTACGACTTAAAGATAATTGGAGAGTGGTCTTTAAACACTATAGAAATTCAGTGTCACAAAGTGTATTAACAAAATATTAAACAATTAAAACTTGGTTTTAAAACGAATAAAATAACATCAGTGAAATAAATAAATAATAATAACGAATTGCTCCAAAGCGATAGTGATTTAATAAGATGGTCAAATTTAAAAACAATTAAAACTTGGTTTTAAAACGAATAAAATAACTTCAGTGAAATAAATAAATAATAATAACGAATTGCTCGAAAGCGATAGTGATTTAATAAGATGGTCAAATTTTAAAAATTAAAACTTTGGTTTTAAAACAAATAAAATAACATCAATGAGATAAATAAATAATAATAACGGATTTATTATGAGTGATTAAAATGATTTAAACTAAAAGAGAAAGAGGATCAAAGGGCTTTAACATAATCTAATAATACTCAAGTGAAAATTTAAATAGAATTGTTTTTTTTTATATAATTCAACAATAGCAGAAGGTTTTAGACATAGTCTAAAATATCCAAGTAAAAGATTTTTTTTGTATCGATTCTTTTTATAATGGGAAAATCTAATATTGAAGAATGCGATTAAAATCCTTGAACACCAAATAAACAAATCGCAGTAGTAAATAAATCAAATCTTTCTAAAATAAATAAGTAAAAAGGGAATCATGTTTGAGATTTTAACTCTTTGCCCAATGGAAACAATGAGAAATTAGCACTACGGAAAAACGGAATATTACGAATATAGGAAGGATGAATTATTCATATTATATGATCATAATTATTGTACTTTAAAAGCAGGGTTAGAGTTTTATCCATTTAACACTAGGGGAAAGCAGAGGTGATCAGATATGCGATAGAAAAAATAGGAAGCGGAAGGAGTTTGGGTGAGTATATTCCATATTGAGGTGGGAATTATTACAATGTGAAAACCGGGAGACCTGATTACAACATCGTGGAGAGCCCAATTGGAATTGTTGAAAACGTATCATGGCACATGTAAGTTTATCAAAATTATTTTTATTATTTTCAGAGATTGGGAAGCTGTTAGCTGCTGATCAATTCACCGAATTTTAACAACCTTACTAACAAACACTGTTACTAACCCAAAAAAAAATTATATTATTTTCCCCATTATTATTCCTACAAAAAAACTAGGTCAATAAAAATAATACGTATGTTCGGCACTAGGTCATCCAGGCAAACCCTTTAGAAGTAAGCTATTACCTATTTAAACGCTTATATTTAGCAAAATTAGGCCATTCAGGTAAACTCTTTAATAGAATACCTACTAAAACGATCTATTTGGGCAAAACCTAAGTCAATTAAAATTACCAACCATAACGAATAAAAATGGATCGAGGATTGAAGGGACAATGATCGTAGATGTAAACAATCTTTAAAGGTGGGTCACTGTGCCAAGGGACGTCTGTGTGAGTTGTAAACATTAGTCATAACAATAATATAGCTTCGTTTTTTTGCGTTCAAATATTGATAGCACGTTACAAATTAGAAATCACATGGTTTAATTTAGATGTACTTTACGAACAACTTTAGGTATACATGGAGATTCGTATTTGCGGTTATCTCGGCGTATTTGTAAAACAAATACCAACCGCTCCCTTCACTAACAAAATTAGAGTTTATTTATGTTACCTTCGATTGTGGTATTTATTTAATGTCAATGTTAATGACCAAATTTTAATGTCAATGACCAGGTGATCTACATATGAATCAGTATATAACAAATGTACTGGACTAGGGGCAAGCTTATTAATTATAGTTTTGCGATAGACTTTCGGTCGATATGTGAAAATTAATATGTGCAATTTTAAAGCAATAATCAACAAGCATAAAATCAAGGGACAAGTTTATCAATTATGGTCTGAAAATTTAAAATTTAATTTTATCAAAATTGAAATTAGAACTTTGTGCATGACAGTGCCCTTCTAGTTATCTAGGAGAATAACCACTACTTCATGAGGAGGGCTTCCTCAATAAAAATAAAGCCAAACCAAAAACTCACTTTTCCATTTATACCTACCTAATAGGAAAGGTATCCCCTATCCTTTCATACCTAAACACGTGGACTCAGTGACCACATTAAAAAGCACTGGTAGTGAATGAAGACATACAGTCCAAATCCAAAACTTTACCCACGCATGTAGACTTCCGGATTGTTGTATGCAATTATGTGTCTCTGGGGAAGGTTAGTGAGAAACTTTCCCCAAGGGAGAGAGAAGCTTTAGGCCCTGTGACGGTATTGCCAAGGCGGAGGCATGCGGAGGCAGGAGGAGACGTATGCGTGGAATACGCTGGCGCGGCGCTTAAAGAAAACTCTAAGTCATTTGCATATCATAGTCTTGTCGACCTTAGATTTGATGCGAGCCAACTGGAACGCTCCCTTGGCGCAATCGCAGCAGGTCTAAGAGGTGGCAGGAGTGCGATTCTGTCGGATCACGAGGGAGATGGATACGGCAAAAACAGTCGCACACCACATTCAACGCGAGTAGAGTCGTGATAAGGGATGCAATGAAATACCCCTTCTAGAATCAGTCGAGTTAAACTACCTGGAGGTGAGGAGGTTGGGATAGTTCTGGGATACGATGGAAGACCTGGTACTTATCTCTGGTACGTAAAGCTCCTATCGAAGCAAGGAATCCCGCAGAAGAGGGTAAAATCCGGTCTTTAGGTATGTGTAGCCGTGCATTGACAAAGGCCTTTTCGGAAGTCGGTCACCAGGATCTATTTGGTTAGTGGAGGAGCCAACCTTTACAGAAAACAATTTTTTTTTTATCCTTGACCCAATCCCTACACACATCCCTTCCCCAAACAATCTAGTGTTTACTAACCATGAAAATAAAACTCATGTTAGGTGGAGGTTTGCAGACTTCAGGTGAAAAACTGAGACCTAGAATTAGGTCATATTACGCAGGTAAAGTACATACTTTTTCATGAAATGTTTGTTACAAATTTCTAACTGTTATTCTCTTTTAGTTGTATTTTTAAATATTGCGGTGTTAGGGAGGAAATAAACTAAATGAATATCAGGTATAGGCAGAATCTAAGACGGGGTTAGTTTATCAAACGCGTTAGAAGATATTTAAATCAATCAATTAAGAATTCTTTCACTCTTACTCTAAAGAACCGAAGTTACCACAAAACCATACATTATACTCTTTACATTTGTATGCGTTTTATTACGCGTATGGGTGTAAATCCTAAAACAAAAAATTACACAACGCAGGATACGGAGATAATGTAAACAAAAATTCAAAAATCTTGATTACTGTGTGAAATTATCACAGGGATTGCGAAAAATAGGGTTTAGATTAGCTCAGGAAAATGTAGAAGTTTAAAAATAGGTTGAGAGAAGAGGTCTTCGCAAAAGTGCGAATGATTTAAAGTTAGACTAGAAATACCCTAAATGATGGGCTAGGTACATCATGATAGAATGCTACGAAAATTGAAGCTACGAGGGTAGGCGCGACACAGCGCATTCGGTACCGTGATCGTACATAGGGGTAGAATCTCAACATATTTGATACAGCGTAGCCAGGGTAGATTTATCACGATTTGGTGCACGTAGGCAGGGTGTATCGTCACACGAGCGACTTTTAATAATAACCCAAGTAGGTATTTTTCGCGGCCTAGGGAAGGCTCATGTGTTTCAATAATGTTGAAATTTTTTTTATTTATTTAAAAAATATTTTCGTAATACAAAAACGACCCACGTTAAAACGTAGGATTCTTTGTACAGGTTTATTTTCATTATTGCAGTTAATATTTAATTTAATGTAAATTTAATAATACTACACTGTGGGCAATAATTAAAATATCCCAATTATAATAAATATAAGCAATATTCTTTATGGTAGCTTGAACGTAATTACATATGATATTCATAATGAAGCCAAAAAAATTTCGCCATATGTTTACACACATGTTGTCGACAAAGAACAAAAGGCCTTTTCAGAAGATTTTTTCAGGGTAATGATCATTCTTCGATCGTTTGCACATAAGACGAATGAATTAAATTGGCAAACAACGTATTGAATAAAAAATTAATAATATTTTCGACGTATCGTTATTTATGCATCGTAACACATCTGTTACCTAGGAATGATATTCACGATTCCGTGACAGTTGAGCCCCCCCCCCCCCCCCCCCCCCTCCCCTCTCCTACCCATCCCTAACACCTTTAAATTCTTTTGATGTTCAAACCAACCTGTTATAAAGATATTTTGAGATCGATTTTGGGTTTGGAATTGGTGAAAAATTCACAAAATATAAAATTTTATTATTATTATAATTTCGGGAGGGGGGGGGGGGGGCATATTCATGCTAGTTTGAATAAAAACATTTTAATTTTGAACATAACTGTAACTTTGCGGAGAAAGCCCTCAAAATGATAATATATTAATTAAATGAAGACATTATGAGCGAAACTCAATCGAAAATCTGGAAACAGAAAAATCAGAAAAAGATATTTACACCTCTGGGACTCGAACCCAGGACCTCCCTACTTTCCGGGTTGGGGGCTCTTATCCACTGAGCTAAGGTGTCGATATCCAATTCGGTCACTTTTAACTGTACCATACTTCGACTAAGAACCACCCATATTATCTTTATTTTTCTTAACGCATATTTTTATTGGTTAGGGAGTCAGTAGGGAGGTCCTGGGTTCGAGTCCCAGAGGTGTAAATATCTTTTTCTGATTTTTCTGTTTCCAGATTTTCGATGTAGTTTCGCTCATAATGTCTTCATTTAATTAAATATTACAGTTTGAGGTTTTACTCATAAAAAGTTAAAATAAAGATAATGATAATATATTATATTAAATGATCGCAATGTCTTGGAAACTAACGGAGTGTATAACTTTATACAGTAAATATCTGATAACAAACAGCTAGTTGTTTAATTAAAAGCGCCTTCATTGTCTAACATGCCGTAATCTTGATAGCTTGCCTTTATGGCGTAAAGAAATTGTGCACTTTTATTTTTTTACAGTTATAGCTATTCGTCCGTAAGTAGTTAGAATGTGTTATTGGCAACACAATGATGGATTATTGTGTAGTATTCTTGAACCAATTTTTTAAACCATCATTCGCGTGCAAGTAATTTTTTTTAATTAATCTATGCTGCTTCCCAATGAATTCATTAAAAAATAATAATAATATAGGTGACAACTTTATTTGTTGCACGTTCCAGAGTGGGAAATGCTCTGAGCATTGCTCTGGTGAAAGGCCACTAATTAGAATTGAAACGTCCCTTGAAATTGCTTTACAGGTTTGGTAACCTGGTCTGAATCGCCGGGTACTACCCCACCTTCCAGTTCCCTATCTTCCCTTCACCACTATTGTCAGCCTCACAACATACCACAATGATTGGAGATGCCATATTCTCACTGGTTTCGGTGAGACTATGGCATCCAATTTGAGAGGCTGGTGGGGATATGGCCGCTCCGGGAACCACTCACTGGATAACCAACGTCTCTACCATAGGTCTCCCGAAGTGGTTCGCTACTTTAGGTGACTAGCAGGTGTGCCTGGATTCATGGGATGAGGATTGTCTGGATTTCGGCGGTGGATTCGTCTGCTCACCTAATGTGTTTGGAGAGACTAATTGAGGGAGACCTTTTCACCTCTCCAGCAGAACTCTCTCGACCGCAGTAGGAGGGAAAAATACACTCCTCCTCTTATCACTCCTGGACATATTGACTTCCAGATTCCTCAAACCCACACACTCTCATACCTTTTTTCTTCCCAGATTTTTCTCTCCTTCCTTTCCTTAAAAAACCCCAACACAGCTTTCTCATAGATAACGTAGGCCCAGAGGGAAATTATTTTTCTCAAAGCTTCCTGTGTGGAGCTAATTAATAAAATAAAGACCGTTGAGAGCAATTGGGACTCTTGATTATCATGAAAGGTTTCCACTTTTGCTACATGCCCTATCCAAAGAATCCGGCCCAGTTTAGTAAAGCTGGTTGTAAACTAATTGTCTCTTGTTGGTGTAACTCAAGAATGTTCGCTTTACCTGTTTTTCAAAATATCCGATACCCTTGCGAGAGGGTCCAGCACTTTAAGCCGTTACTCAGCACTTCACCAATGAGCATTTTCAGATTAATTACTTCATTTGTAATGTGTTTAGAAACCTTTGAATTATCAGTTCTTGTTATTGTGTGATTCTACAATTAATTACTTCTGCAAAAACTGAAGTATCCTAAATATGATAATGGACCTTGTGTTCTATCAGGTAAAATAGTTTTAAATTTTCAACTGACATTTAGGAAAGATATTATTCGAAGGTAAAATTCTTCACGGTCTCTTATAAAATCATTTTGAATAGAGCGTAATACTTACTGCATAACTGTAAGCTGCTTCGGGTTTTGGTGGATTAAAAAATAATATAATGAAGCCTTGGCCAACAGATTGATAAGGAAGATAACAGTTTTTCTTAATTAGTATGCAAGACGTGTGAAAAAATTCTTATTGGCCCTTCGGAAGTAATCTTTTACTGCATCGCTAGCAACTCAGGAAGGAATAAATATTGCTAAATGGACAAGTGTTCTCACATGTTTATACATTTATTAACCTTCCTTTACATTTTACAACAAGAAATGTAAAATGAAAAACTTCAAATATTCAGCAATCCGGTGTTTTCTTTACAACCTTTTTAACTTTGAGATACGGTTTGGCTAACGGGATAGTAAACAGGATAAAAAAATCATTACTAGGCCAATTTAATCTTCCAGAGAAAAGGGATCGGTACAATACTGGGTATTTTTATTATTTCGCACACTTTTTTAATCTTTTATTGTCAATTTTTTTTATACATACGACGTAAAATATAAGACTGCAACAAAAAAAAATCCGCAAGGACGAAGCGTGGGTAATATAATTCATGTATATACAACATATTGTGTTATGGTGGTTAAATAAAAAATACAGTACCTACAGACAGATTAATGTGATATACTGATTTTACAGGATTTTTTATACTGATTCAACAAATTTTAAAATTTTATTTATATTTTATTATTATTTTATTAATTTATTTAAATATTCGGAAAGACCTAGAGATTTTAGATTTTAGATGTAGATAAGTTTCAAAAAAAAATTTAACAGCTTTTAACATTTTTTTACTTCAGGTTTTGGCACAAATTGATGAAATTGGGTAAATTGAACAATTTTAGGGCATTTTTATTATTTATTTTTGGGGTGTTATGCCGTGTTGCGCTACCTCCTTCTTTACTCATCTGCCCTGATGATGGACACTGTAACACTGTCGGAAACGTTGGCTAAATAAATAAACCCCAAAAATAAATAACAAAAATACTTTTGGCCTAAAATCATACCCAATTTTAGGGCAGTACAGTAGTTAATATGCTTTTGGCCAGCCTAGTTTGCAGTGGGGAACTGCGTGTATATACGCATTTGGTATATCTCTGGCAAGAGCAATTTAGATTGTGTTCAATCTTTATGACGAGTGTATATAAATTTAAGACTTTAGACACAGTTTGTTCCGCCTTGGATCCATATTTTCAGTTTCCTGAAACAATTGATTAGTGGGATAGGACGTGTTCTTCTGGAACCATATCTTAATGATAGACTTCCGAGCGATTTCTAGTCGTTTTACATGGTTGTTGTATGTTCCTCCCCAGGTGATTATTCCGTAGGTTATGGATAAAAGCACTAATGAGTCATAATAAGCGTCATGGTTCTTATAATGTTTAATGGTTCTTATAATTATTAATACTTCATTCACATAGTTGCGCATGCAATGTTTACCTACCTAACACTTTGTTTGTTATTTCGACTCTTGAAATAAGCCAACGTAAGCAGATACAAATATTAATATTTGGATGACTAACGATTTAAATACATAATGACGTAATAGTGCCAATAACAAAATAATTATAAAAAATGAAGTGAGGCGTTCTTGTGTAGACAAATAAAGTACAAGACAGGAGAGGAGATATTTTTTTACACACAGCACACATGCCAAATGAACCCACGTACCCTGATAAAGATATGTTGTGCGGTGACCGGCCAACTCGGAATGAAACCAACTCAGAACCATCTCAGATAAGTCATTTAGAGTGATAAAAAAATATGTTTAAAAAATTGGTTAAATAGGTTATGTTAGGTTAGGGTTATCGGCTAATTTAAAATTATTTTTTTCATAGATTTTAATGACTTTTCAAGGAGGTGTTGAGTTGACATTATTCCCAGTTGGCATGGAACCATGTTGTGCAATGTTATTGTTTGGAATCGAACAAATCTCTTGTTAAAAAGTTGCATGCATTTACGATAATAATAATAGAAAGGTACAGTAGCCAGTACCAAAATTTCCTCTGAAATCCATACCTACTTAATTGTTAACGGTGATTCCACAACAACTCAACAAAGTGGGACTTCAACACTTCTTTGAAAAGTGTTTCAAAGTAAAAAAAAAATATAAAAAGGAGCCCATAATAGCTTTTTAAAAAAACTTGGTAAAATAGGTCTTAACCTAACGTCAACGATTTAACCAAATTTTGATTCAATTTTTAATGACTTTTCAAAGGAGTGATGAAGATGTACATTGTTAAGTTGTTCGGTATGCACGATATATTTTATGTAATTTTTTTCAAATTAGGAATTGTACAATTTCTACAAAGAAACGTCACTCTATCAATGGCAATTATTATTTTTGTAAACTATCTTCTGATAGGTAGGTACCGCAATATTCAAAATATTAATCAGATCATCCTAAAAATTACCACGATTGCACATTTAAAAAAAAAAATATCTGTGTTGAACCATAGTCAAAGTTATCCACCTAGTAAAAGTATCAGAACACACAAAAGATTACAGACAGATGCAATGTCAAACCGTCGACTTACAACTTTACTGGGAGCAAATGAAAACCGAATTCAGAGGTAATCCTTGAAGATAGTCCAATACCGGATTTTCAGTGCGGCCGCGGTGTTAGGCCTCGTTGTTTGAGAACAATTATAATAATTATTCCCCTAGTAAATACCAACAGTACTTGTACTGTGAAGCGCAACGCCAGCGCATTACGAAGGCTTATACTAGCAGTTATGGATAACACCTGGTCCTGAGGGCTGTTTTGTGTAAACAAGCAATTGCAAACCTCTCAGAGAGAGACGTTCAGATGTTTTTACGCTGTTTTTCTATCAAAAATCAGCAATGGCGCTTTACAAATATGACTTTCTAGGCTGTCTTATTACGGACATAGCGTTACTACATATTACCTATTTACATGAACATGATTCTAGAGCATCTTTTGGAGTTAAAAATGTAGTTGTTATTTCGATATTCAATGATATATTTTTTTCAATTAAAAACAATAACAAAAATGTATTTTTGAAGTGAAAACTTCTTTAGCACCGTTGAGATTTGAAACTCATACAAACACATGAATCTAAAGGATTTACCGTGTGAGAGAATGCGATAGTATAATCGGTTTCCTCTACGTCTATTTTAGTTTTCTGAAATTTTCACTTCTACGGCGTGTGAATCGTGTACTCTGTTTTTTAACACTCTTTTTTTTATCCTACAACCAAGCGCATCACGTGATATGCACTTCGTCTCGCCACAGACGTCGCAGAAGAGCTAGAGCATGTACATTGAGATATGGAGCGGTGTGATCAGTGGCGACGTGTAAAACATTTTTTTAAATATTTAATTGTGCTCAGGAATATGCTTACAAAACGCTGGTTAAAGTCCTTCGGCTCTTGCACCATGTATATATATATATATATATTATCGTTACTACCATTACCTACATAGGTATAATTAATCATAGTGATGCACAACAAAGTAACGCAAAATGGTGCTTTTTTTAAATAGATGCTTAGAAATACTGCGAGTTGAACCTATTTTGCCTTTGAAAAGATCGAGAATTTTTTTAAGTCTTTTTATAAGTCCAGAAATAAAAGGATCAGGCCCACAAAAACTGATTTAAAGTTCAAAATCTCATTCTTACGAATCCTTTTTCATTTGTGGTTTTATTGTACAATGTGAGAAATTTAATTCTTTAGAAAATGATCATAAGTCATTTAAATATTTGCAACTTAACTTCTCAAAATAAAATAAAACAAGCTTTTTGTCGATGCTTTTTTCTTCAATAAATCAACACTCTTTGTGTTATTGTTAGCGACGCGATCTCTAACTTTATGACGTGGTGCATCACCTTAACATTTTATAGATTTTTATTTATTTGTCTCCGAAGGGCCTTCAAGGGGTGCTCCATCCAGGCAGCTATGGCATTGCTTATAAATTATAGTAACGTTGGATTGGCGAACTGCGTCACAGGCATCCCAGGCGAGGGCGGAGAGACGCCAATTAAGTGAAAAACTTGTTCTTGAAAGGGAGTAACACAGTACAAGTTGAGAAATTATAACCTGTTCCGTCAGACTGCTAATCGAACGTCCTACACAACTGGTATCGAACACCTCACTATGCGTGTTTCCCAATAATCAAAAACAATAATTTTGGTTGCCGCATGCCGGTCTTTTCCTCTGTCTACTGCCTGTGCGTAACTCTGGTTCAACGAACTAGAATTTAAATGTCATTTTCAAAATAAGAACTGATTGTCTCAAGAATTCAGTCAAGCAAAAAATATCTCTCCTTTTTTATTTTTTTGCAAAAAAATTATTTTGGTTCTGCGTTCGAAATTTGTATTTTTTGTTTAAATTTCTAAAGTTTAATCTTGACCACGTCAAGTTTTTATAATTTTTTTTATAATTTTTCGAGGATTTGCGCAAGTTCAAAATAAAATTGTTATTCATGAAAAAGAAAAAAAATTGACTTACGTTAATCTACATTAAAATACGCAAGTGCGCACCACGGTTGAATTTGACAGCCACCTCTGGTCTGGAGCCCCAAAATACCTGAAAAATACCCTCGACTCTGTGCAAAAAAGTGTGGTCCGTTTGATAGATTCTCCTAACTTAACAAACGGATTGCAATCCGGGTGGGAATGCTATCCTTGTTCTATCAGTATTTCAATGGAAGATGCAATGAGGAACTAGCGTCATTGATCCCTTCGGCACCGGTGCATGATCAGGAAACACGCCAAACGCGTGCCCAACATATGTACACGGTTGACATTTATCACATGAGAACGGGTCGCTTCTTCGACTCGTTCTTGTGTTCAACAGCTCGGTTGTGGAACGATTTGCAGGTATTTGTGTTTCCTCCTTCCTATAACATGGGTCTCTTCAAAACCAAGAGAAAAATCATTTTCTTCAAGGCCTATGTCATCTGTATTGAAAAACTGGAAAAGCAAAATTGTATAAAATGTATATAATACAGTTTTATTTCATTCAATTTTCTCGAGACTCTTTGCAGTGTAGTAGATAAATAAATTAATATAATGTACACCTAACACCTATTAATTATTAAAAAAAACATGTTTATTTATGTCGGTATCTACTCCTTATTCTTTCGGTCATCAGACCATGAAAGGTTGTCTATGCCAGGTAATAGATAAATCATGGATAACATGTAAGCGCGTTACATTTTAATTGGTATCTTGGCTGGTAATAAGCAAGTAATCTACTTAATAAAACACCAAAAATACAATAATTGTATGACGCTCGTAATGATGGGCCACGGACCCTCCTGTTCTACCATTAATCTCACTTTTCTACCGGCCCACGGAAGAAATAATTTCAGGGTGTCGGACCGCGACCAAACTAGTTCCCTAAGAACACCTGATTCAGTTTTCGGTATTGTATTAATCTATAGTCAGTAACTGAATCAACATTTCGTCACAAAGCATCTTTGTTTCATATTTTTTATTCTATTTCTGTATTGTTGGTACATGTATGAGTTTCTATCACACTCTCGTGCACCGTATAAAATTTAACATTTCAGAGTAACAAAGAAACGCTGTATTGTGTTTATCGTTCTTATGATATCTGTATATTTGTTATTAAAGCAGGTGGGACGACATCTTGTTAGAAATTAAGAACTGGATCGTAGCTCGTGATGGAAATAAGGTCCCTAATAAGGTTGTTAAGTTTCCTTGTACATTATATATGGCTTACTAACACTGAATGCAGGGACATACGAGGTCTGGATTCGTTCTAAACTAAATGTAGCTTCGTTCTTTCAAAAAAATTAGAGTCCTTGCGAGAGCCTTGAAGGAGTAACCATCTGTTACTTATACCAGGGCGGGAAGGTGGTGGATAATCTCCAATGTACATTACAGAGGGCAAAAGCTTAATAAATATCATAATTCCAGTTCGGGTGTTTTTTCCTGTACCAGAAACAAGAACAACTGTAGAGCTCATGTGTCAGGTAGGAATGATGTCCTTGTTATAGGTATTTCAATGGAAGATTCTCCGAGGAACTAGCGACATTGATCCGGTACATAATTGGGAAACACGCCAACGCACGTCCAACATTTGTATACATTTGTCACATAAGAATAGATCATTCCTACTACGCGTAGAGTTCAACAGCTATGTTATGGAACCAATTGGCGATCTCTGTGTTTCCTCACTCCTACGTCATGGGTCTCTTCGAAGCTCATGACCACTTCTTCCTCTCCTCAAAAGACCCTGAGGAAAATTGTGTTTTTCAGATCCTCCTGTGTGGAGTTAAAGTTAAAAATAATGCTTTAATCCTCTTACATCGAGCGAGTTTACTAGCTACTAGCCGGCGAATTCACTATCTGCTAGTAAACTTGTTCAGTGTAAAATCTGCTAATTAGCTAGTTGCTAGTATGCTAGTTACGGTTGACATTTGTCAGATAAGAACAGATCATTCCTACTACACGTAGAGTTCAACAGCTAGGTTATGGAACCATTTAGCGACCTCTGTGTTTCCTCCCTCCTACATCATACACTTTGAAGCACATGTCCACTCCTCCTCTCCTCAAAGAACTCTGAGGGAAATTGTTTTTTCAGAAGTTTACAAGCTACTAGCCTGGAAATTCACTATCTGCTAGTAAACTTGTTTAGTGTAAAATCTGCTAGCTAGCTAGTTAATATGATTACACTGAGCGAGTTTACTAGCAGATAGTGAATTTCAAGGCTAGTAGCTTGTAAACCTACTCAATGGAATCGAGGCTTTACAAATGAATTATTGAACTCACGACGATAAATCAGAAGACTGGCAATAAAGCAAAATCGCTCGTACATCTGTTTCATATTTGTATTTTTTTTTCTATGCAAAACGATTTTCAATTACACCGTTGATGGTTCAAAAGAAAATAAGACTTTTACTCATTTCAAAATCAAATCTGACCCACTGCAATACCTAGTTATTTATTAACTATACAAATTACGTACACAAAATGAGCTAAATATAAAATATACATAAATATACATTAAACTATAACAGTTTCTGCAAATCAATGTTGATTCATTTGCAGAAACGTTAGATAATGTGCAGATAGTTGTACCATTTCCGAATTGAGATTTCAAAGCCAATATTCGTGAATAACGCAATAATAAAACCATATTCGGTTACGTAACCGTTTTCACGATCTGGATATGCGAGACGGCTCTACTTAATAATGTATTATTTGTAGATTTACGCAAAATAAACGAGACAGCTTGCTCACGATGTCTTCAATAGCACGATGTTACGAAATAAACCATACAAGTACTACTAACAAACAAATCAATGCATGACTATTGAGTGCCTACATATCAAAGCAAATTGTAAGAAGCATGGTTAAAACAATAGGCTCTTTTGAATAGCATATATATAAATAGTTTGACCTACTTATAATGAACTCATTTCGAAATGTTATTGTAATGGTAAAAAACTATTTATAAAATTCTACCTAATACATAGGTACTACAGGGCTACGCTGAAGAGTTGCATTAAAACATGTGACACAAACTTTAAAGTTTTAAAAAGTTTTTAAAGCTCTGAATGGAAGTATTTTTGCGAACTGAAAATAGTGATGCATTTGCCGTGAAAATACAGAAAGAAAAAATGTGTAAATGTTAACTTAAATACAACAGAATTGGTAATAAAATAAAAGGGTTTTTTTTTACATGAACTCCACACTGGAGGCCCTGAAGAAAATAATTTCCCTCAGGGCCTATGTCATCTTTGAAGATGCTGTGTGGAGGGTGCTTCTGGGGAGAGGAAGGAGTGAACAAGGGTCTTGAAGAGACGAGAGGGAGGAAACACAGAGGCCGGCAAATCGTTCCACAGCCGAGCTGTTGAACTCAAGAACGAGTCGTAGTCATTTAATTCAATTGTCAACCATTGACTAATGTCAACCATGTACGCGTGTTTGGCGTATTTCCCGACTATGCACCGGTGCTGAAGTAATCAATGACGATAGTTCCTTGGAGCATCTTCCATTGTAATACCGGTAGAACAAGGACAGCATTCCCACCTGACGCCTGTGTTCTAAAGATTGCAATCCGTTTGTTAAGTTAGGAGAGTCTATCGAGCGAACCGCTCTTTTCTGGACAGAGTCAAGGGCTTTTTTCAAGTATTTTGGGGCTCCAGACCAGAGGTGGCTGCCAAATTCAACCGTGGGCGCACTTGCAATTTGTACCTACAGGGTTAGCAGTTGTGTACTATTAAAGTATCTGCGGGCCCTGTAGATGTAATGGCTGTTTTTGGTTTTATAATCCAATCCGTGACGACTTCCGTGGTCGGGGGGTAAGGCTCTCGACTGGCAATACGAAGGTCGCGGTTTCAAATCCCGGCGTGCGCAAGTAAATTTTATGTCATTGATTTGTGTTATTTCACAATTTAATCATATTTAATAATATGAGGTATATTTGCGGAACGTTTCAGAGTGGAATATACTCTCAGTATCGTCCTGGTGTAAGACCACCATCCAGATCTGAAACGTTGTTTGAAATGGCTTTAGCCGTGTTTGGTGACCAGATCTGAATAGCCAGGTACTTCCCACCTTCCTCTTTCCCATCTCCTTCCCCTCCCCACTACCTTCAGCCTCACAACATACCCCAATTGGGGATGTCATAGTCTCACTGGCCCAAGACGGGAGTAGTGGGGACTCTTGTGCGGTAGTCACATTAAAAAAAACACAATTTAATCATATGAAATAATATAAGGTACGTTCCAGAGTGTAATGTACTCTCAGTATCGTCCTGGTGTAAGACCACCATTCAGATTTGAAACGTTGCTTGAAATGCTTAAGCCACGTTTGATGACCAAATATGAATAACCAGGAACATCCCCATCTTCCTCTTCCCCCCTTCACTACCTTCAGCCTCAAAACATATCCCAATTGGGGATGCAATAACCATACTGGAATAGTTAGGAACAGTGCGGATTTCATAAAAAAACATTTCAATCAGTTTGCACCGCGGGAATTTGACTCGAGTGGACCGTAATACGAGTACATTATCTGAACCAAATATTCTGCAAGTTACAATTTTTAACACGAATCAGATGTACTTCGTATACTTTATTTTTTCAATGTTTTTAATTTACATTACCGTAATTTGTACGACATTTGTGTTAATCCTAGAGGTATCTTAAATACTACTTTATAGTAATATTCGTTCCATTTTCCACTCGTGGCAATAAAAAAATATAGTTATTATAAAGTGGCACATATTACTTAATACAAAAAAATATATAATTATACACTTTAGCGTCACGTAGAGGTGTTATGAGATGCGTTCATCATGAAATAGTATCGTGCCGGTAATTGTTGGCAATTCATCATGGAAACACGCACGTTATTGGTAACTGTGACTGTTTGTTATTAGAAGACAACGATAAACTTGTGTCGAGTTCAAGATCAAGGTTGTGGGTTCTAATATCATGTATTACGATAACTTATTCGATGGGTGAGACACACAACACCAACAAAAAATGAGTTTTTAAGATAAGGGTGGAGAAACACTCAGTATAATCAATTATATCAGTAACAAAGATGCCTCTCCTTAAGGTGAAGCTTCCGGGTCAAAAAGAAGAAGATGGAGAGATATGTAATAACGAATGTTGGACAGAGCGCGCTAATATTTTCAACGATTAAATTGAAGCGAAAATTGTGAAAATGCTTAATAAAATATGACTCGTTTGAAATGGAGCAAAAATCTTGTGGGGTTGTCTAAAACAACGTTCAAAGGAACACTGTGATTTTTTTCATACATATAACTTGTTAAATAATAGAGACAGGTTTGAAAATAAAAATTTTCGGAACATACTTTGCAATTTTATTATATCGAGGGAATTTCACATAATTTGCGTTTAGGCGTGAGGGTTGTATAGATATTATCTTCAAAAATAACATTTATTTTTTAAGAGCTTAAAATTTTCAAATGTTCAATGGAGATATGCAAGAAATCGGTAGAAATTCGAGTAGTGGAGGCTTAAGTACCATGGGTAGTAAAATAATCCAGAACGTATCTCATTATTTGTATGTATGAACTTTATATTTTTGTGATTTCTAATGCTATGATGTTCGTCTTGTGAAAAGTTAGAAACAGAGAAACTGTTCCATGACAGTTAATCCCCCGACAGTTGGCACTCCGGAATACTTAACATACTCAGGGAAAATACGATATACCTAATAATACCTAATAATAATACACAAAATATAACCTGAAAAGATGTGCATAGAAGATGTAAAGCCGAATAACAAAAGAAAATAATATGATTTTCATTCAACAAGACTCAGGACTAACATTATTTGTCTTTAATATTGTGTGTAAGTGCAAAAATCGACACTCTAAATAAATTTGTTTGATGTCCATACCAAATTTTTATTGAGTCGATTTTAGGTTTGAAATTGGTAAATAATGCACAAAAATTCAAAATTTTATAATGAATATCGTTTTGGGGGGCCAATTGCCGGGGGATCAACTGTCGGGTCACCCACATAAACGTACCAGGAACTTAAGTTTTTGGGTTACCAAACGAAAGGCTCACAATATCTTCACGCGGCGGTAGCGCATTGGAATAATTGATTGACTCTTTAGTTTTCTACCTATTAACTAGTTTTTGGTTAAACAATTCAATGTATCATTAATTTAATCATGAAACAGTTTTCATAAAAAAACATTTAAAAAGTTTAAAGTACAATCGCTGTACAACTGTCATAATTAACTGGATAAAACCTAGCTAAAATAATATCGTAACATACTTCAAGTTGAGATTGAAGTAATGTTGATAAATGGATTTCTACCAATAATGAACATTGATATAATTGGAATATGATATTAGAATTTATTTTATATCTTCTCTCTTGGTTTTTTTGATGTGTTAATTTTAATATTTCTGTGTCTTTTGTTACAGGTATGTTCAAATGGGTTAATTGAAAATATTTGCATTTTGACAAACATTTACAACTTCACAAAGGATAACTTAGTACAAGTAAGTCAACACAAAACATATTATTTTTTTTTTTGGCAGCCACGTGCTGAATACATACAGTGTCTGAATAACTGTAAATATCAAGATTTTTTTCTACTGAACAGACCATTTAGCCAGAATAGAGCTAAGTAGTCGTCTATAAAAGAAGTTTCCTGTAGTGTGGATGAATGTTGGGAGACTTGTGAGTATTTCCACAGGCTTCTGAAAAAACCTAGTTTATTGACATAATGTTGATTAAATCACACATTTTCAGCATTGCGAAGCTGAAACAGTCGTTTCGTTAATAATTATAATAGTGGGAAATTTCGTCTAGCGCCATTGTGATTTGAAACTCGATGAAACCGAAGCGAACGACACCAAAAAGAGAAAAAGGCATACCTACATCAATAGGATTTAGCATGCGAGAGAATGAGGTACCAATAAAATATTAATTTATTTCACGGGTACTCGGTTCCAATATGATACGATAAATCCACGCAGACCTCCTTTGGTTTAGTGTTATGCAGCGCCTGACGAACTTAAGCGGCCATATATTCATCGGACCAAAGTTCGATCCTACGAATTCCAAAAAAAAACATTTTGATAAAGTCAATGTACAATCTTCAAACCACTTCAAAGTGAATAGGCAAGGAAAACACAAAAGAAAAAGAAATCTAGCGACTCCGAAGAAGAAAACACAAATACTAATATAAATGTATACGAAAAATGCACTGGAATTCGACGACTTAAAAAAAAGTCCTTCGTAGTCTCCCCACGCTTTTTTTAATTCTTTCTTTTCTGATTTTTTTAATTCTTTATCATTTATTTAACGCCATAAAAAGGCTTTTACATAACAATGATACGTAAGATTATAAGTAACAGTGGCACAAAGGAGTGTATCAGTAGTATTACTGTAGTGGACAAAATAAGAATGAATGAGACAAAAATAGTATGTAAGAGAAAAAAATGTTTTTTTTTAAACTCAACCGTTGGTTTTTTACAAAAATATAATTGAGACAAAATATAAAAATAAATGTGTACTCATGTAATAGTTATAATAACAGAATGACAATACGTTAAGAAAGGTATCTTAATAGCAAATATAATCATGCAAAGTAGTCAACATCAATATCTTTTCATACATCATCATTTTAGCTGTGCTAAATAGCGCTATTTGATGTAACGTCGTCACTTTGAATCTTCTATAAATCGCACCCGGGGGATAACAATGGCACAACTAGAAAAATTACTTTTTTCAGGAGAGCAGTTTGAATATTTCGTTTGAGTGTATTGAATCAGTTTTTTAACCAATAAAAATACATTTTTTCACAAAAGCTGAAAAGCAGTAGATTAATATTTATCAGGTTTAATATTATAATAGTTTTACAATGATCATTATGCCACTATTTTTGCTTGAATTCGAGTAAAACATTATTATATAATACCGGCATATTCGATTTTAAGGCCACAATAGCATTTGTTGAAATTGTGTCTTTTTTGTCGAAGATAGAATAGATATCCAGGAACGTTTCTGCATACTTAACTCAAAAATGCATTTTTTGACTTATGCCACTGTTATCCCTCAGGTGCGAAATGATGTATCTAGCAGAACTAAAAAAAGTTATAAGATAATAAATAGCGTTCTGTGAACTCAGCACAAAAAGAGTTCTAAGGAAATACCAATTTTAAAGAATGTCAATGTTAATCACGATTCACACAAATAGTCAGACTCGACGAATGTACGATTAATCTGTGACTAAAGCCACGTCTTGCCGGAACGATTTGAAATTTCACACCGCTGCAATTATGTGGTAGCCAATTCGAGGGCAGAGTGGCTCCCCGGTTCATTACACAGCCTGTTGGAAGAGTTGTTAACACTTTTTATGCTTGTTTAATATGTACTACTGGTTTTAATTTAAATAAATCATCTCGGAGTAATTAGGTAATAAAACCATCACAATTATAACTGCACACAATCATTAATTTAGAACGTAATCGAAATATTCGTTTTTAGTACTCTCGTTTTTTTTAATTTTATTTATTTATTACTAGCGAGTTGCTATTTGCTATGCCACTTAATAGAGAAATTGTTTCTTCCTGCGTGTCCTATCCTATTCATCCTGCGTGTCCTATTCATCCCGTTTCCCTTCCGCCTCTCCTCCCTCTCCCCAATCCTCTCTCTCGCTTCCCCCGTCCCGCGAACCCCCTCTCCCTAGTTCCTTTCCACACTCCCGCATTCCATACATTCAATCCCGGTACAGTAAATTTTTAAAGAACTCGCGTGCCACCTATTGCAATTTTTGTATACAAATTTCATAATGCCAGAGCTCACCAGTATTTATAGAAACCATCGCTGGCATGCACACATCAAATCTCCAAAGTTTCATCGCAATCGGATGAATGATAAGCACTGCATAATTTCATGACACCAGAGCTCATTATTGTATACAGAAACCATCGCGGGCATATGCACATCAAATCCCCAAAGTTTCATGGTAAACGGATGGATGGTTTAGTAAGCCAAAGACATCTCATTAATCCCCAAACACATTTTGATTTTTATATATATAGATTTGAATTTACAATTCTTGGAATCTGCGGTCACATTTTTCTTAAAGAGTGAATATTATATTTTTTAATATAAACAGAAGATGAGGTTAACTACCAATCAGTTTTCATTAATAACACACTATTGCTTTTTTCCTGACAGGTTTATTTCCAATAAGGCTTTGGTTCTGCCTCGAAAGTAGCTTTGTGTGAGGCTATCACAAGACAACTTGTCCAAAGTGGAAATCACTGTGACTCAATCACCGTTCCATTTAGTGTAGAAAAGTTCAGTTTGAAATGACCCTCAGTGTTATGATCTGAACAGTCGGTTTATTTGCAACTTTCGCTGTCCTTTTCTTCTTTCCTCCGAAATTATTCCACATTAGCTAGAGGCACCAAAAGCTGGTGTCAGGGATCAGGATTGAGAAAAAGTTGCTAATTTTCAAACTTTGAAGGATTTTGACATTCTTTGACACTTGCAGAAAATTGAAAGCTGTTTCCTTATAAAAAAAGAACCTTGATGGACTTTGTTTAAACATTATGCACTTTTCCTCAGTTCTCACAGAATTTTAACAATTCGTCAAATATTAAAGTTAACTTTTAAATTTTTAAGTCCTATTCAAGTTCTTTTACTATTCGAGTACTGTGAAACAACCTGCCCATAATTAAATAAAAACCGAATATGAATAGAACTTTAAAATGTATTGAATAGTTAAAATCCTATGAAACAACCCTTCCTAACACAATTTTTTTTTTCATTTTTTGAACACCATTTTTAATTTATTATTAAAAAAAAACAAGAAGATGAAGATGCCATAATTAACGCATCTCACTGCGAAAAGCTTTTTCCAAAAACGGTAAATGTTATCTACAAAAGTTTATATATCATTCATGAGTTTTGGGAAGTCTCATTACTTGGGCGTAGAGAGTGATCATTACCCCTTCTGCTCCAACTATTATCTAAACCCATTCTCACTTACTTTTTTACCGAACAACGTACAGTTAGTTTCACCAAATATAAAGTACACCGGAGCAAGATAAAACCAATCCGGTTATTATAAAAAACAATTTATTTTTTATTATCCGTGATTTTATTGTATACTGCGTATTTCAACTGTACTTGAAAATAAATCCATTTAATTTCACAGACGCATCCGAAAACGCTCACACCATATCGTAATTACGACGATTGCTCCCGAAGAATACCTTACGGAAGTCAAATATTTTATAATACAAATATAGCAATCTTTATGACTTTGAAATAAGGTCTCATTTTGAATCTTATTGATGCTTTGAGTTAACTTCACAGTTATATAAACTTTCTTAACCATAACCAGAGACACTGATTCATAGCTTTAATTTTTAAGAAATGTAGCATTAATTATAGAAAAAATTGCTTTTATAGCTTTAATTTTGCGTTTTCATTGCATTTATAGCTAAATAGGATAACATCAAGGAATGGGAGTCTGCAAGAGGGGAAAAACAATTAAATTAGCAAAAACACTTGAAAAATGTTTATTGTAGGTATTATTGATTGAAACTCAACATGTATCTACAGTAGAGTGTGTTATGTTCGTTCTACGATCTGTCAACGCAAGATTATAGTGACTAAAAAATTTTTCTGCGTCAACACTATTCACAGAGGCCCACACAGTCATCAGAGTTGCCTCAGCAAATTCTCTGTGAACTATTTTTATAGTTAAGAGTAGTTGCATTATGTATATAGTGACTCCATCCCTCGCTTGCTCTACAAGCTGTTTTTGAAAATAGCGGATACCTTCCAGGAATTTACTGTCATCAACAGATTTAAATGTTGGCGCAAGCCTACTTTTACTTGCTAAAAGAATAGCGTCTGATCGCTGGACATTCTGACCTACAATCGCAGGATTGAACATTTTATCTGCGTGCTCAAGAAATAGATTAGTGCTGTTGTCTTGACAGTTCAGCATATGAGATGCCAGTTTCACAGAACTCCTCTGACAACTCTCTCTTATTTGGGTTAAGACAACCTGGTTATTTACCTCCTGCACAACCTTTAAGGTTTTGGCAGGGAAAACACCATCACTCAAGTTCAAAAACCCGAAATTTGTACTTTTGCTCGCATTACTGAAAAGTTCGCGTATTGTTGAGTTTTGTCGTAAAAATTGCTGCTATTTTGCTATATCGCGTTTTAACGTATTTATCGCTAAAAACACAATTTATCGCTTTAATTCGTGAAAATATCATTAATGCTGTGAATCAGTGTCTCTAACCATAACCATCAAAATAAACCTTAATAATTGTTCAAATACAATTCAAATAATTCTTAGGTATGCAATTGAAACTTATAATTTAATGACCCGTTGTTATTTGTGTAGCATTATCTGTATTTCATGTATCCTTAGTTCGGTCGTAAAATAATAATAATATATTTAAAAGTATAAAAAGGCTTGAAAAACATCCCAGTAGCCGACAAGGAAAAGTCAATGACCATAAAATGTGTATTATAAAGTGAAGTCCCCAACCACACGGAAATTGTAAATCAAAATCCATTAACTTAAACGCAACCGCAATCTATTTCACGCCGGAACATCCCACTTTTATGTTGAATCTCCAATTAATTTTACCTAACATCTTTTCACTTTGTTTTAAACAATATTTAATGTTACTGTTAAAATATAAATAAATCTTTTCCAGGTATGCAGCAATTTGCTTGAATTTAAATTCAGTTAGTTTGGGTAAATCCGTATCTTCCACGGAGGTCTACTAAATAATAAAATATGTTATATTAATTTGTTACATCATAAAAAAACGAGTACTTTAAAGTTTAGCGGGATTGAATGCATTTATGCATTGTAGCGAAGCCTGCATATTATTAATAATGTATGCACTCGTAAACTGGCGATGTTATGTGCACCTAAATCAGGTGAAACATTAACTTTATCTGTTTTCATAACTAACGTAATAACTAGAGATACCAGCGAGGGGTACCGCAAGAATCGATGCTTGGGCCATTGTTATTTGCTATATGTATATACAGTTAATATGATCCAATCTATTGCACACCATAGGTCGTACAGACGAATGTGTATACAGGTAATTAGTTTGTTTGTTAATTTATTGTTATAATCATAACTAACGTAATAACTAGAGATACCAGCGAGGGGTACTGCAAGAGTCGATGCTTGGGCCATTATTATTTGCTGTAAGTATATACAGTTGATATGATCCAATCTATTGCACACCATAGGTCGTACAGACGAATATGTGTACAGGTAATTAGTTTGTTTGTTAATTTATTGTTATAATCATAACTAACGTAATAACTAGAGATACCAGCAAGGGGTATCGCAAGAATCGATGCTTGGGCCATTGTTATTTGCTATATGTATATACAGTTGATATGATCCAATCTATTGCACACCATAGGTCGTACAGACGAATATGTGTACAGGTAATTAGTTTGTTTGTTAATTTATTGTTATAATCATAACTAACGTAATAACTAGAGATACCAGCAAGGGGTACCGCAAGAATCGATGCTTGGGCCATTGTTATTTGCTATATGTATATACAGTTGATATGATCCAATCTATTGCACACCATAGGTCGTACAGACGAATATGTGTACAGGTAATTAGTTTGTTTGTTAATTTATTGTTATAATCATAACTAACGTAATAACTAAAGATACCGGTGAGGGTACCGCAAGAGTCGATGCTTGGGCCATTGTTATTTTCCATATGTATATACAGTTGATCTGATCCAATCCATTGCACAGCATGAGTCGCACAGACGAATATGTGTACAGGTAATTAGTTTGTTTGATAATTTATTGTTATAATCATAACTAACGTAATAACTAGAGATAACGCGTGGCGTATCGCAAGAATCGATGCTTGGGCCATTGTTATTTGCTATAAGTATATACAGTTGATATGATCCAATCTATTGCACACCATAGGTCGTACAGATGAATATGTGTACAGGTAATTAGTTTGTTTGTTAATTTATTGTTATAATCATAACTAACGAAATAACTAGAGATAACGCGTGGCGTACCGCAAGAATCGATGCTTGGGCCATTGTTATTTGCTATAAGTATATACAGTTGATATGATCCAATCTATTGCACACCATAGGTTGTACAGATGAATATGTGTACAGGTAATTAGTTTGTTTGTTAATTTATTGTTATAATCATAACTAACGTAATAACTAGAGATACCAGCGAGGGGTACTGCAAGAGTCGATGCTTGGGCCATTGTTATTTGCTGTAAGTATATACAGTTGATATGATCCAATCTATTGCACACCATAGGTCGTACAGATGAATATGTGTACAGGTAATTAGTTTGTTTGTTAATTTATTGTTATAATCATAACTAACGTAATAACTAGAGATACCGGCGAGGGTGCCGCAAGAGTCGATGCTTGGGCCATTGTTATTTGCTGTAAGTATATACAGTTGATATGATCCAATCTATTGCACACCATAGGTCGTACAGACGAATATGTGTACAGGTAATTAGTTTGTTTGTTAATTTATTGTTATAATCATAACTAACGTAATAACTAAAGATACCGGTGAGGGTACCGCAAGAGTCGATGCTTGGGCCATTGTTATTTTCCATATGTATATACAGTTGATCTGATCCAATCCATTGCACAGCATGAGTCGCACAGACGAATATGTGTACAGGTAATTAGTTTGTTTGATAATTTATTGTTATAATCATAACTAACGTAATAACTAGAGATAACGCGTGGCGTACCGCAAGAATCGATGCTTGGGCCATTGTTATTTGCTATAAGTATATACAGTTGATATGATCCAATCTATTGCACACCATAGGTCGTACAGATGAATATGTGTACAGGTAATTAGTTTGTTTGTTAATTTATTGTTATAATCATAACTAACGAAATAACTAGAGATAACGCGTGGCGTACCGCAAGAATCGATGCTTGGGCCATTGTTATTTGCTATAAGTATATACAGTTGATATGATCCAATCTATTGCACACCATAGGTTGTACAGATGAATATGTGTACAGGTAATTAGTTTGTTTGTTAATTTATTGTTATAATCATAACTAACGTAATAACTAGAGATACCAGCGAGGGGTACTGCAAGAGTCGATGCTTGGGCCATTATTATTTGCTGTAAGTATATACAGTTGATATGATCCAATCTATTGCACACCATAGGTCGTACAGACGAATATGTATACAGGTAATTAGTTTGTTTGTTAATTTATTGTTATAATCATAACTAACGTAATAACTAGAGATAACGCGAGGGGTACCGCAAGAATCGATGCTTGGGCCATTGTTATTTTCCATATGTATATACAGTTGATCTGATCCAATCTATTGCACACCATGAGTCGCACAGACGAATATGTATACAGGTAATTAGTTTGTTTGTTAATTTATTGTTATAATCAAAACTAACGTAATAACTAGAGAAAACGCGTGGCGTACCTCAAGAATCGATGCTCGGGCCATTGTTATTTGCTATAAGTATATGTTGATGTGATCCAATCTATTGCATACTCTAGGTCACACAGATGAATATTTATACACGTAATTAGTTTGTTTATTAATTTATTGTTATAATCATAACTAACGTAATAACTAGAGATAACGCGTGGGGTACCGCAAGAATCAATGCTTGGGCCATTGTTATTTGCTGTAAGTATATACAGTTTATATGATCCAATCTATTGCACACCATAGGTCGTACAGACAAATATGTATACAGGTAATTTTTTTGTTTATTAATTTATTGTTTAAACGTTAAACTTTTATGCATTATGGGAATCACTAGCGCATTGTAACATGGGCTCTTTATTTGTTGAGTTAATCCCAATTAGTAAGTTGAGCGAGTTAAAATAATCGTGGTGAAAGTTTATCAAAACAATTTAAATAAAAATCATGCTGGCGGAAAATGTTTGTGGAAAGTTAACTGATCTTTTTATTTGTCAACAAATAAAATGTTCGTGCGTGGTAAATAAATAAATGTAGATTAGTTTAAAAGGGAAATTTAAGATGCATATTAATATTTTTACGCAGATGTCTCTTTTTACAATTAAATGGTTTGCCGTGGGTCGTGATTTGCGATTATAAACGTGCGTTAATTTATTGTGTTTCACTTTTTATATTATTTAAACAAGCGTTTCCTTTTCCGTTTTTGGATGTTATCCAAATGGTTTGCGTGTTTTGAGTTCGGAATTATTTTTAGGTTAAAATAGTGAAGTGAAATGCCTCTTTAAAGATATACTCAATTAAATGAACAGTGCAAATTAAAGGTGTGACTACAGTACTTACCTACATAATATGTGTCTTGACGCGATTATATACAACTGATTATTTGCTCAATATTGAAGCCAAGAACTATTTGTAGGTGTGTTCACAATGTCTGAACTGTTTAAGTGTAAATTGTACAAATAGAAAAATGTGCGAAATTCTATTCCAGTAATAAATAGTGCAAATATTTACAAATATACTTGATACTTTAACAGTACCTACGGTACATTATCACGAGGCCTCTAATAGAGACACTCCACAATAGCAATTTTTTTACATTAGCTCCACACTCTGGCCCTGTGGAAAAATATCCCCCAAAGTCTGTGTCATCTTTGGGAATGCTGTGTGGAGAGTATTTTAGGGAAAGGAAAGAGAGGAATTTCTGGGAAGGAAAAACGTATGAGGGGTGATAGAAATCTGTGGGTCAATGTGTCCAGAAGCAACGGACGTACAAATTCATTCCTCTTACTGCGGTACAAGGCGATGGGTCGAGAGACTCCGGCTGGAGAGGTCAAAAGGTCTCGATAAGCCACCCAGTAGGTGGGTATACACATTTACCACTAGACAAACCTCAATTCATGAACCCGGGCACCCCTGCTAAGTCACCAAATGAAGCGAACCACTTGGGATGGATGTATCGATAAATTCCTTTAATGATTTTTGTTTAAACTAAAAGTTACGATAGATTAAATAATGATAATGTTTTATTCCAGGATGTGGAGAGGATAGCGCAATCCAACACATCCCATATAGTTTTACACATTTATAGGGTTATATGTGAAAACGATCAATTTAAAAAAAAAATAAAAAAGTGAGACATAAATAAATAATAATTTTTTTAAGTCTTTAGTCGATTTCATTCGATTCGATCGTATCGAGGCACCAAAATATGTTCCTTAACTTTTGTTTCATAAAGTAAACACTATTTCATTCTAACGGTGGTTAAATTCTCGTCACAGTAAAATTAATTACTTGCGAATTGTCAAATACAAAACTGTGTTCGACCAAATGTACATAAAAAATGTGTGTAGGTATAAAAAATTGACCCGTAAATCAATATGTACATAGTTTAAAAATTTTGGGACATTGACCCATGAACCAATATGTACATAGTTTAAAAAATTTGGGACATTGGAACATCAAATAAATAAACACATTAAAATATTTAAGACGAGTCGTTTCGCAAAATTTTAACAAATTTCGAAGTACATTTTCAAGTTCTGTGAAAGTTACATTAAAGTTCTGTTATTATTTTAGTTTTGTAAAGCAACTGGCCAATAATAACATAAAAACATAACTCGAAAACTACTTTCACAGATCTTGCAAATTAACTTTGAAATTCGATGAATAGTTCAAGTTCTGTGAAAAAAATGGCCCTTAGATTTATAAATTTGTAGAGCAGCAGTTTAAATAAGCTGACTAGCGAAGAGTTCTTGAATTAAATTCTTAGGACGTATTGTTTCGCAGAAATTTAAATGTAATCATTTCAGCTTTTGAACAAATTGTGATCACCATAAAAAGACTACAAAGTTGTTAATACTGTCACTTTATTACAATTTTATAGAAAGTTGAAGTGCACATAGAATCAGCGTTTCAAATGTAAAAAAAAGAAAATAGTTGCTTTCAAATTTCTGTGAAACAACTGACCCTTCTCTTCCGTATTACAAAAAAAGGTATCCGGCAGATTCTCTGGATTTGCAAAGAGATATAAAAAAAAAGTATTTTTTGTTAAAGTATGCAAGAAATTTTCAATTTCTAATTTCTATTACTTAGACTGCATGAGGAAAATCACACACTGACCGATATATTCATAATTTTTCCGCTCGGGTAAGAATAAAAATTATAGTGTAAGCAAACCATTCGTTTCTCAACCATATAATCTTATTGTATATTCAAATGGTGACCGTATTCCTCTGTATTTAGTCGTTTGTATTTCATAAGCCAATTCTCACAGGCGTCGACCAGAGTCCACTGAATTCTAAAAAGTAGGTACCGGGTAGATCCGTAAGTCCATACATTACATGCTTACATAAACAACTCGCGAAAAACAAATCATGAAACGGCGCATGTAACATAATGTTCTCATGTGCTTAGGTAATGAATTGACTTTTCCTCGGTAATTGGGTATGGCACATTCATACATACATGTTGAATGGACTGGAATAGTTACTGAGGTGAGTAGATATGGAAATCCAGTTGACTCTGATGTTAACTGTATTCTTCGATTCGATTTCTATTGGAACTGTTTTTATATCTGCTACAAACACGTGAATGAGTCACACCTGATTAAAAATACTGAAGTCCATTGTAAATTGTCTAATAATATTAATATTGCAGAAAGAACACAGCAAATTTGTACAACTAGAATTGGATCTGCTGGCCCTCTAGCACAGTCGATCGATAAGGATTGATACGATAACTTCTGGTAACTTCTCATCGTTCCCTAGCACGACTGCAGATCGACAACGAATTAGTAACAGTTCACAATGACTAAATGTTCTTAATATATTCGATGTCAACTGTTGTTTGTACGTTAGCGATCTGGAATTATCCTGAGATACGATGAGAAGTTACCGAAAGTCACCATATAAATTCTTATCGATCTACCATGCTTTTTTGATCAAATAAATTATTTGTTTCATGCTCCACTTATATTTAATAATATTATTAAATATAAGTGGAGCATCTAATTTGTCATTGTCATCTTATTGTCATCTAATTTCTCGTGCACTTTAAAAAAGATTGTTAAATTACTTGTGTTAGCCGAGGATTGCCAATATTTTTTTTCATGTTTGCCCTTTCCAAATTAATAATAAAATATATTTTATAATTTTTTTTTGGCGTATGTTTATTACACATAAACATTTTTTGCTTTTTCTTTTAGTCCTTTTCCAATTAATAGCATAATTTAATATTTCAAATCAAATTTCAACAAATGGTCACCCTACATGTTTACATTATAATGTATTTGCTTGCGTAATAAATATTAATTTAACAATATTGTTTTATCAATATTTATATTATTTGATGTTATTTTTATTACTTTATAAAATTATTAACCTCATCACAGGCTTGTTCTATTGAGGTAAAAATTTTATTATAAACAATAATACCATGTAAAGAAACATTTTTTTTTAAATGACAGAAAATAATGAATTCGTTCTTCTGAACATGGCTGGGCCAATTTAATAAAACGTCGAATAAAAAAAAAATTACATATGAAACCTTCACAAAACTAAAGTAGACAAGGTTGGGGAGGCTACGAAGCACTGCACAAAGAGGAGATCGATTTTTCTATCTCATACTCTCGCAGGCTTAATCCTATAGATGTAAGTGTTTGTCTCTTTTTAGTGTCGCTTTTTCGTTTCATCGAGTTTCAAATCACAACGGTGCTAAAAAATTTCCTCAAAAATAAAAAAAGATTTTTAAAATGATTTTTCTTAATTTATTTTTTATTATCCGATCCGATGTTAAGCTTACATTTTCATGCCGTCATAAAACTGTGGCGGGAGTAAGTTAATGTCGATTTGCTGATTGCTGAAGGATGCTGTATTAGGTTGCATATTAAATAAAGTGATTTAATATGCAAACGGATTAACTTTTATGAAGCACTCAAATTTACAAAAACTATGTTATCAGAAAAGGTTGGAAACACGAATGGTTAGTAAGAAGTACAATGTTTTAACGCGCATTCTTTACAGTGTTGAAAATAAATGAAAATTGCCTGTTTTAAAAATCATATTACAAGTAGTTCCTACAAGACGTTGTAGCATTTGAAAATATGATGATAACAAGAAGACCTAAATAATATATGAAGTAGGTAGGTACACGTTAAAGTTGTTTTATTTCATACTAGCTGGTACCCGGCGTGCGTTGCTATGCCATTTAATAAAGAAATTGTTTCTCCCCGCGTGTCCTTTCCCATTCGTCCCGTTCCCCTTCCCCTGTCGCGGTCCCACGCCACCTCCATCACCTTTTCTTTCCCCACTGTACTCCACCCCTTTCCCCGTCCCGCGAACCTCCCTCCCGAGTTCCCATCCCCCCTCCCGCATTTCATACATTCATTCCCGGTTCCATACATTAAGTTTTCAAAAAGCTCGCGTGCCATCTTTTGCAAATTTCACAATTCCAGAGGTCACCAATAGTTTTATACAAAATAACGAACACAAAAAAAAATATCCGATTCGATGCAGTCGTTCGGAAGTACGCGCGTAAATACATTTCGGCGATAGCCTTAAATAAAAATTCCCGCAAATATATCAACATCGTTTCCACGGCAACGATTTGTTTTGCTTAGCAATAACTCGCTTTTCTTAGGGAGAGAAAACATACAATAAATATAAAATATTAATATTTATAATTTCACAGCGCCAGACCTTTCCGTTATATACAGCCTATATTACTCGCATATAATTTAGCTTTCTATTGGTGAAAGAATTTTAAAAATCGTTTTATTGTTTTATGCGTGAAAGCGTTACAAACAAACACACGCAGTTTCGCATTTATAATATTAGTATAGATTAATCTTCTAATGCCCTTTCTTATTGAACATTGGCTTATTAGTCCCACTTAAAATTCAAAATAATATTTTTTTGCGTCTGTTAAGTTTATTACAGTCGAGAGAGTTTTCACACGAAATTTAATGGCAAAATGGGATTTAGTTCATTATTAAAATTTATCCATGAGAAGTAGCGTTACTTCAAGAATAACCTTTAAAATATCAATTCTTTTACACTTTTTCTCGAATTTCACAAGATTAGCCAAAATTGTAGTTAGGAAAAAAAAGCTACTAGAATTGGACTGCTTTGCATACGGATTCCATTAGCATATTATGTTTCAATGGAGCGGAACGAGTGAAAGTCATTCTCCCCTGTAAAGAACAATGGTAAAAATTCAATTCAATTAGTCCGTAGAAAAAACTCCCACAAGGTGGCGAGGTATTATTTCTGGAATTGTCTTAGAGAACGGATAATAAATTGGGTTTCACCGACTTCTGATTCAGTCATCGGCGTTATAAATCGTGTAAATCTCACGAATAAAATAAATAAATTACTTACCTACATTGGTTTTTATAATTCGTGTTTTAAATAAACCGGTCTGTAGAAAGTGGTTGCTTTAATCTTTGTTTGCGCCAATCAATGTTCTTTTTTGTTTGATTTAGTACTGGAAAACTGCTTATTCCTTTGTCCAGTTCCTTTACCCAAGTACCTACCTTTCTACCTTTCCACCAAGTTCCTACCCATCGCACGCCAAGACAAAACAAAATAAAACGTTCGATTTCCGCATTCACTTGTTTTTATTGACTTGTTGAAAACGCACACAATTCGAGTGTTCGGAGAAAATTTGTGCATTCTTCCTTAATTGAAAGTAACGCCATAAGTTCAATTTGGGAACTTATTGGATCACCTGCCGCTGCTGCAGAAGTAACCGTGTTTACTTCTATAAGTGAACTATTATAAAGACAAAGTGAGAATTGTTAAAGGACCACAGAACCAGCGGCAAATGTCTAGTGGACTCGGTAAGTTTTGGCAATACCTATCCTTTCCTTTCCTTTGAGTAGTTTTTCAGTAATTGTTGTTTTAGATTCGCACCGCACCCGCCTGCGAACGAATTGATTTGCGCAACCAATCTTCTTCAATCACGTCTTTGGTTATGCCGGAAACCAACGGATCAATGATCATTTTTTAAAGGTAGGTAGATTTATTTTACTTTATAAACCAAAGTTTAAAAAAATACGCATTGTTTCTCTATCAGTCACTCATCCAAGAAAGTTAGAAGTCAAGCTGTTTTGCGCATTCTGATTAGACTCCATATCCGACCATCCGACGTATGATAAACGATTTTATACTACAATTAGATTGCAGGCTTTTTATCTCAGTTACTTACAAAGCCTTTTCAATAGCTTTACTGTAATAACTAAAATAACGTATTGTCAACATTTGCAACAAATTTCCTTTCAAAATTATAAATAACAATGTAGAATATCTCCCCTTCACCATAATCAAAATCACCATCTACTAAAGAAAGCCTAAAACTTTCCATATTCATTTTCAAATACAGTAGACCCGTGGTAACCCTAAAAACGGTTTTGCAAGGCGGTGTCGGATGATCGAATTTGTCGGACTACTATAGGGTATTGCCACCAGCCCCTTGTAGTCCGGAATTTTTTTGAAAAGTAGTATCTTGTAATCCGACAAATTACATAATTAAAATGATAACATGAACTCTATATGTACTACATACTGTTATAGGAGGTCGTGG
This sequence comes from Glyphotaelius pellucidus, assembly GCA_936435175.1. Classification (NCBI taxonomy): domain Eukaryota; kingdom Metazoa; phylum Arthropoda; class Insecta; order Trichoptera; family Limnephilidae; genus Glyphotaelius; species Glyphotaelius pellucidus. Next base: position 30,856,115 of record OW386544.1, read on the forward strand.
CGGATTATAGGGTGTGCCGGATTAGACAGGGCTTGGTTGATTGCGGGTCAACTGCAACCAACTTAACCTTCCCCCAACCACTTGTGCGAATGTTTCAAGTATTATGTGGCAAGATTCTGAACATATTTAGCAATATATCGAAACCTTACCAAATTTCTCGAATTTCTTTTTCTCACTTAACTTACTTATGTGTTATACCGTGTTGCGCTACCTCCTTCTTTAGCCAACGTTTCTGCCCTGATGATGGACACTGTAACGCTGTCCGAAATGTTGGCTAAAGAAGGAGGTAGCGCAACACGGCATAACACCCCACAAATGATTTTGGCCGTGAAAACCTAAAATCATACCTTTATCGTCTCTGGTTTTTTTGTTGTTGTTTTACATGACTATTGTTTTTTTTGTTACATGTTGTTGTGCACCGTTATAAGATGTTATTATTTTAATTATTAAATTCTTGCAGTCAAAAAGCTGATTTACAGAATTGTTGTAATGCACGCTACGCATATGCTTTGTTATGGTCCATTTGAAAACCTAAATATTTCACACAAACATTTCCTACATAAAATGCCTTCAAGAATAATTAATCTGAATTACTCTTAAATTAAAAGCTGTGTCATTTGATATTTTCTGCAGCAGTGGTATCTATTTAATTACTGCCAATTGATTTATGTGTGCTCACAGTAATTGCCAATTGTCCGATGTAAAAATTCCTCTGTACCGAGCGCCTTTGAATGTGATGCGCCATGTAAAAATTAAAACAACATAAAATAATTTCGAATTAATGTCCGAACTCCTAATAAATTAATGACAGATGACAATCCATTTACATATCGAAGAAATAAATCTGCCAGATGACGATAATAAATCTTCATTTTATGGTGGAATAAGTGAATAATGTATTGTGTTGTCGTGGGACGACTTTTATATTAAGGCGACAATATACCCTGAAATATATTCAGAATCTTAATGACGTAAGTAAAGGAGCCGTGTACACAAATTGCGACTCGCGACCCGTGTATTGAACGGACCTACTGTCGAATTTGCTCTATCAAAGAGAAGAAGAAGATAAATAATGTGAGAATCTTAACGACGTAAAGTGAGGAAAACGTGTAAACAAATATACGCCCGCGGCACGGCGTATTAGACGAACGTACCGTCGAATTCGCCGTAGCGGGCCTGGAGATTCGACCTTTCCTCCGCGTTCATGTTAATTAATACTGAAGAACGTGTTACAAATATTTACGATGTTTCTTTATGAATCCCTCCCGAAGTTATTAATTCGTCTAGAAAAATAAAATCTGGTGATCACCGCAAACTTTGTAGTTTAAAAACTTGTTGTAAAGTTTTATGAATATAATAGTTGTACGTAAAATATATTAATGTTAAGGTATTGTTTTTATTTATTTTAAATATGAAGAACTTACATCCCCAGGGGTCTGTCGGAATAAAAAGTTATTTTAGTTACGAATTCACCGGAAATGATTAAAATGTGAGTTTTGAGCAAAAAAAAATGTTAGGGTTATGTTGGTTAATTTTAACCGGAAGAAGCGTCTACAATATGCAACCTACACACCGCTTAGACACGAAGTCCAATTTCTGAGAAATTACTGTAAAACAGTGGTTATGACCATGTGGCTGTTTTCTCTGTTAAGTTAAACTGCCACTTACACTCCCAGTTTAGTAAGTTTTCTAGGCATGTTCGTACGGTAAACGTTTTATTCCATCAAATCTAAACAACCGGCGCGTGTTGTGGAGGTTCTTCTGGGGTGTTATGCCGTGTTACGTTACCTCCTTCTTTAGCCAACGTTTCGGACAGCGTTACAGCAGATGACTCATCTGCCCTAATGACGGACACTGTAACGCTGTCCAAAACGTTGACTAAACAAGGAGGCAGCGCAATACGGCATAACACCCCAGAAACAAATAACGAAAATATTTTTGGCCGTGAAAACCTAAAATCATACCTATTTTGAAGTTGTTTATTAATGACGAAATCACGGAAGCTCTTATCACGATAGTGACGGTCTCCATGGTCCAGGGTAAAGGCTCTCGACTGGCAAACGGAAGGTCGCGGGTTCGAATCCCGGCGTGCGCAAGTACATTTTATTTTTTGATTTATTAATTAAAAGCAACACATATAATATTTGCGGCACTTAGTGGAAGAAATTCTCAGTATCGCTCTGGTGTAAGATTGAAGCGTTGTTTGGAATGGCTTCAGCCGTGTTTGGTAACCAGATTTGAATAACCAGGCACTTCCTTACGTTTCCCTTCCCCTTCTCGTTTCCCTCCACACTAACTTCAGCCTCACAACGTACCACAATTGGGGATGCCATGGTGTAACTGGCTCCAGATGGGAGCAATTGGGACTCTTGTGTGGCATTCACATAAAAAGAAGATACTTAATAGTATCATTCTTGTAAAAACGTTTAACTTTTTAATCGTAATATACCAAATAACCGAGGTACGCAGCCTTTTTCTTGGCTAATAAAAAAAGATGAACACAACATTTGTGCAAAACATAATAAAATTAATTTTTCCGAATTTAATTCGAAATAAACATCCATATTTTATCAATTTTTTTACATTCATTTCAATTTCCTTCGTCATTCAATCATCCGTTACTCCTAGACACACTGACCTTTAGATTTATACCCACCTCTCGTACCTTTGTCCATCACAGAATTTCCTCTCCTTCCTTTCCTTCAAAATACCCTCCACACAGCATACCCAAAGATGACACAGGCCCTGATGGAAATTATTTTCCTCGAGGCCTCTTGCGAGGACCTAATTTAAAAACAAACAAAAAATCCTCATTTGGTATAAGTTGTGAAGGTTAAGGGAGTAAAGAGACCAAATTGGAATAGGAAGATTGAAAAGTACCTGGCTATATACATCTAATCACTAAAACGGTTAAGCAACGTTAAGAATCCGAATGGCGGTCACATTCCTTATACCGCTCAGCTCTTCACCGGACCTTGTTCCTTTCCATTACTCCCACAGTACCCCGAGCTGCCAATTACATAAAATAGTTTGAAAAGTCATCTTAATGAAAACCCGGCAGGTGCCAAGCAATTTAAACATTTTTTGCGGGTGTGGGAAATAGCGAGAAAAGCTAGCAATCACAGACCATCAGGCATACCTCCGCACACCGAGCTGGAAGCTCCCATAATCTCAACCTCTCATTTACTAAACTTTATAACTTCCTTGGTCTGCCGTACAAGTAACATTGTGCAGTAAAATACAATATCACGTAGCTAGGAGCAAAACGCCCACGACAAAACATGAGAAATCTTCTTGTCCATGCGACAAAATAACGTTAATCTGTCGGTAACTTGTTTTAAGCAAGCGAACAATATCTTTGAAGCATTATCATAATGTATCTTGTAATCGAGCAGTATTTATGACATTATTTGTTTCTGTTTATAGATTCACAAGTTTTACACTGACCTTTAAGATAGGCAATTCACTATCATGCGTAAAAAGATAATGTCGTTTGTTTTTACAACAAAGAAGCTGTGAAAGATATTAATCGCGGTGCAGATTTAAGAGACGTTTTTGTAAGATGCATCAAATTTATCAATTCATCTACCAATTAGCTTATCACGACAGCGTTCAAAATTTGTTAAACAACAGTTGATGTTCTCATTTCTTTTTTTTATGAAAGGTGGTTATTTAGGCAAAGATTTCAAAATTTCTTCAATCGTTCTATCGAAAACAATCTATAGGTACTAATATTATAAATGCGAAACTGAATGTGTTTGTTTGTTACGCTTTCAGGCATAAACCAATAAACCGATATAAAAAATTCTTTCAACAATAGAAAGCTACATTACATGCGAGTAATATAGAATATATATAATGGTAAGCTCTGGCGTTATGAAATTATAAATATTAATATATTATATTTGTTATACATTATCGCTAACAAAAGCGAGTTATTGCTAACGTCAGAAAACAAATCGTTGCCGTAGGAACGATGATATATTTTTTTTTATTTCAGGCGTCTTAGTTAATATCTATCTATCCGTATAAAGATGAATCTTCGAAATGTTAGTACGCGCATAACTTCCGAACCACTGCACCAAATTGGATAATTCTTTTTTTTACTATTGGTGAGCTCTGGCATTATGAAATCTAGGTGGTACGCGAAAACTGAACGTACCGAGAATGAATATATGGAATGCGGGAGGGGGTAGGGGAGGAGGGGGGGGAGCTACAGTTATTTCCCCCTAATAATTTCACCAATGCGAGCGAAGCCGCGGGGAAAAAAGCTAGTAAGTTAATATAATTTTAAAAATCTGTGGAAATTCAAATCTATCGGATTTAACTGTTCCACTGCACTATGGTCCACAAATTACGGTGTGAATTTCATTCATCTGACGATCTCCGTCTGATGCTAAAAATTATCTTTTCATTCTGTAAAGGCTGTTTTCAATATTAATTTTTCAACTTTCGTACCCTAGTGTGGCTGTCAAAAATGTTCTTTGCAAAATAAATAACGTCCACTGGCAGAATTTTTAAAATCTATTAAGTTTCAGCTGGCTATAGAAAGATGCATTTTAATAAATACAATATATTTCAAAAATAGAAAGAAAAGAAATCAGAAACCGGTATTTCAATTGCAGATGGCATAAAAATAACATAAAAATTAATATAGGCTAACAATACATAACTTACAAGTAAACAATAAGAAGATGAACACGAACAGAGCATTTATACAGCCCAAGCAACCAGCGTACGGCACGGCGTGCAGTACGGTTAGCTTGCTGACGCGCGACGCTTTGCGATTCAGTGGGAACGCGCGAGCAGGTTGGTACCGGGTTTGGGTACTGATGGTAAATAATTCTAAATACGGCAGTCGTGCGATTCCGACAATTTCATTCTAACGTTGCTTTACCCAAGAAGAAGATGTTGGAAGAGCCATAATAGCGGTAAAATCAGCCCGTGCGACATGGTGGCAGGTGCAACTTAAACGACCCTTTCAGTTTCATCCTACATTAATTGTATTGTTTTAACAGATGCAATTAAGTATTGTTTTTTCCATTTGAATTTAAATGCGAATGATATGGAATGACCGAGGCATAACGAAGATTTCCAAGATGAGACTATTATTTCCCATATTTCTATATGGTGAAGAAACGTGGACACTTAAGAGTAACTGGAAGAGCTGGGCTTCCACAATGGGCTTTCAACTATCTGCCTACAACGCACCTTAACGCAACGCAATAGTTCTTTGGACACTTGCTCGCCAAATTGAGGAATTCAACTTGGAGAAACTCATAGTCACTGGCAAAAAGGAAGGCAGAATAGATAGAGGAAAGTCCCCATTGCGTTGAATGACCAAGTATCACTGGCGTCTAGTCAGTGGCGTACCTAGCATGGATGGCACCTGGGGCGGATAACGTGGTGTCACCCCTCACCCCCCCAAAAAAAAAAAAACTATCCAATGTTTGTTTTTTGAACAATAACAATAAGAAAATGACAACTTTTTCAACAACCAATAGGTAATTATTCCCTTCACGATATCAATATTCTTTTTAAATTTTTTTCCACGGTCGGGTGTCACCCCTCATCGGGGGGCACCCGCGGCGGGCCGCCCCCACCGCCCCCTCTAGCTACGCCACTGGTCTAGTATGTCGGTGTCCGCAGCTCTCCGCGCAGCGCAGGACCCCAATAAATGAACCACCATATGTAATAATAAAAATCAAATGCATTTGGTATATGTAAATCAATTAGAAATCAGCTACGATTTCGTTTCACACCGACCAAACAAAGAATAAAACACGACAACAATTTCGCTTCATTATGGAAGCGTTTTTCGAAGCGATATCCCAAGATCCAAAATACAACAAAGCCGCGGCTCTGTACCAAAATAGCTGTAAAAAAAGTTCTAAAAGAGGAGCTAATAACCTGAAAATAGTTAATATATATCTTCTTGTAATGGACTTGACAGCAGACTTGAACAAATAGCCCCTATTTACAATATTACTTAATTGCAATGACACAATAAAAGATTTTTGTAATGAATCAAATAACTCTAAACCTAACCACGGAGTAGTAAACCGGTACGTTTTGTCAGTTGTAACTCATAACCCATCTAATAACCGTCAATCTTAATATTAAAATAACCAGCTTCAATGCATATGAAATATAGGATCGTAAGTGATGAACAGGATTTTATCACAGCTTATAGTTAAACAGACCATATGGTTAAATTACTGAGTACAAGTCATTGAATCGCTGATTTGTGAAAAGGGAGTATTTCTGAATAGGCGTTCCTTAATGTGTAACGCATAGCATATGTTGGGTTTATAATAAAAATATTGTAAGGCGGTGTCGATGCTCGTTGGTTTCCTTTCAAAGTTCAGACGGCAAAAACACTTCTTGAATGATGCGAGTAATCGATACCAAATAGAGAAATTGATTCATAAAGGGAACAGTGTCGAAGTGTTTTTATTATTTGTAATATCGAATGTTTCGTAACACTGCAACGTATCATTTTTAATGACAACACTTTGTGAAGGTATCTTGCAAGATGTAAAGAGATATGCCTGTCGATAAGTCAATTTAATGTTGACAACATCTGGAGCAGAACAAAGCCTTGATAAATTAAATATTGTATCTTGTAATATTTTTTTTTGAGGTGATAACGTCTTATAAATCGATGAACGCCGGCTGCACTCACGGAAAAGTATGACTCATTGTCACGTTCCGCCTGAGCCGAGCGTGCGAGCGGGAGCGCGGAACAAGCGTTCGCTTGTGACGCATCTATCTCTCTTCCACTCCATCGTTATTAAACTAAACTACGAAAAAAAATCTGTTAAAATAGCATGTAGTTACCTACTTACTTTTTCACTTCACACAATCTGTTCCAATTTTCGACCGGAGTGGTCTAGGGGTAAGACACTTGACTCGCAATCCGAAGGTCGCTGGATCGAATCCCGGCTTGAGCGAATAAATTTTATTTGATTAATTGGAGTTATGTCACAATTGATTCATTTAAAATAATATATAGTATATTTGCGGCACGCTCCAGAATGGAAGATACTCTCAGTATCGCCCTGGTGTAAGACCACCATTCAGAATTGAAACGTTGCTTGAAATACGGCCTTGACGGCCGAATACGAAATTGACGGCCTCCGTGGTCCCGAGGCAAGGCTCTCGACTCACAATCCGAAGGTCGCGGGTTCGAACCCGGCGTGCGCAAATAAATTTTATTTGATAAATTTGTGTTATTTCACAATTTATTCATTTAAAATAATATATAGTATATTTGCGGCACGTTCCAGAGTGGAAGATACTATCAGTATCGCCCTGGTGCAAGACCACCATTCAGAATTGAAACGTTGCTTGAAATGGCTTTAGCCGTGTTTAGTGACCAGATCTGAATAGCCAGGTACTTCCCCACCTTCCTCTTCCCTATCTCCTTCCCCTCCCCACTACCTTCAGCCTCACAACATACCCCAATTGGGGATGCCATAGTCTCACTGGCTCCAGACGAGAGCAGTTGGGACTCTTGTGCGGTATTCATATAAAAAAAAAAAAAAAAAATAGCTTTAGCCGTGTTCGGTGACTAGATCTGAATAGCCACCTTCTTCTTCCCCTCCCCACTACATTCAGCCTAACAACATACCACATCTGGGGATGCCATAGTCTCACTAGCTCCAGGCGGGAGCAACGCCTTGTGAGGTATTAAAAAAAAAATTGAAATTGGCACTTAAATTCAAAGCAAATTTGAGTTCATTGAACAGAGCACTAGCTAACACGCGAACTACTGAATTTAGTATGTTTGATGTTTAGTGAAGCTTGCAATACATAATATTTTATCGTGTCTGTAACCCCTGGTCTGCGCTTAACTGTGATAAGCAGTTCTATTAAAATTTTCCTGCCTAACGGTGTACCATAATAGTATGTAAGTGGGAAGCGCTAAAATATTGACGGCTTTCACGAACCTACATTTTGTCTGAGAAACGTAATGGATAACTTCTTCTATAGACGGTTCCAAAAAGCAAAGGATCGTAACCTCTACTCCATGATGTACAAAGCCCTCCACTCCTCGCGGTCCGCAGCTCTCCAGGCTTATGACGCCAGTGATACTTGGGCACACCAACGCATTGGTGACCTTCCTACGCTTCTTCTGCCTTCCATTTTGCCAGTGACTATGAGTTTCTCCAAGTTCAAGTTCTCAGTTTGCGAGCAAGTGTCCAAAGTATCTTACGATGCGTTGTTGTAGGCAGAGAGTTGAAATTATAATAATGACAATAAAATAACTTTCTTTAATTCCACTTTATTATATTTTTTATACCGGTTTCAGTTCGACCTGAACCTTCCTCAAAGTAAATCATTCTACAGCCTCTATGGGCTCTATAGCCCCTGGTGGGTCTTGGCCTCCTCAAGAGTCTTCCTCCATTCATCTCTGTTTTGTGCCAGCTCTCTCCAGTTTAGAAGCTCCAAGGTAAATAAGTCTTTGAGGACATTGTCGCTCCATCTTAATCTTGGCCTTCCCAGGCTCCTTTGTTCTATCGGTCTTGAGTTCAGCAGAAACTTTGGTGCTTGATGCTCGGTCATTCTCTCCACATGACCCAACCACCAAAGTCTTCCCAGTTTTATAAATTTTGTGACGTTTAGCTCCTTAAACAGAGTATAGAGCAATTGTTGTAACGTCTGCGCCAAAATCCATTTTCTAGAACCGGTCCGAAGAAAACGCCTCAAAATGTTCCTTTCAAAAACGTCCAGTGCTCCCTAATTTCTCTTAGTTAATGTATCAGCTGCGTACGTGAGCACTGGTATAATATCTTGATGTTTCTGATCAGCAGACTGGATTTTATCTGCTCCTCTCAGGGTGAATAAAATATTTTAATTAAAATACAGAATTACAGAGTATTTAACTAACTAACGCCGTTTCCCCGCAGGGAGGACGGACCGCCAAACAACTCGATCACACAGAGTATTTAAATGAAAATTATAGAGAGAACATCAATTTTCTTGAGGGGCGAGGGGTAGGTACCTAAGAGAGAGGTAGTAAAAGTTGGCGTGGGTAAGGGAAACATGTTAAAAAGGGGCCGCTTGACAAATCTGTTTGCTTATTTGGTATATGGGTTTTATTTATTTTTAACGATTTTCTTATTTCAAGAGCTTCTAGATTATTAACCTATCCTATAGATAGTTGATAGCCTATTGTGAATGCCTAGCTCTTCCAAAATAGACACAATTGTGCGTCTGACTATCCACGGGATTCTAAGTATTTTTCTCTAGTAACATATTTCGAGGGCATCTATCCGTATATTGCAAAACAAAATATGCATTTTTTTAAATATAAATTATTGACTGTAGACCAGTGATTCTCAAAGTGGTCCAGGTGGACCCCTAAGGGTCCACGAGAGACTCGACGGGGGTATATACGGGGGTCTATATCCGACGGGGGTGCTAAAAAAATGGGGGTTCACAAGTTGTAAGTTTGAAAAAACGAAAATTTATCTGGTTTCAATCCGTCGCCTTAGTTCGTATTTGTCCAACAGACCATTAGAAAATTTTACAGAAAGAGAGGGTTTTCTTTCATTATTTCAATGAAACATTATGATAGGTGCTTAAGATAAAGCTATTTCTGTAAAGGTAAAGGTCTTATTAGTTTAAATATTTCTTATTTCTTCAAAATAGGCATATTTACTTTGGGGTGTCATCATTTTTTTAATGAAAAACAAATACCTTTGTATAACACCACTATTTTATTACCAATATCAACATGTTTCGAAAACTATGTTTTCTTCGTCAGGATAATAATTATTGACTTATTATCCTGACGAAGAAAACATAGTTTTCGAAACATGTTGATATTGTTAATAAAATAGTGGTGTTATACAAAGTTATTTGTTTTTCATTAAAATAAATATTTCTTAATTAACTTATTAACTATCATTTTTCATACTTTATTTTTAATTTTAAAGTGGATATTGAACAAAAACTAAAATGGTCTGTTGGACAAATAAGAACTGAGGTGACGCATAGTAAAGAACAAAAGTGTTGACTCGGCTTTACCTATCAATGTAGGCAGATAATGAATGCACTTCTCTAAAAAATAAAAAAGCAAAAAAAATCCAAATTTTTCAGTGATATCTGACAGCCTGTATTTCAACGGTGAAAAATGGTCGTATTGAGACATTAAAAAAGGATTTTGAAGCTTTAAGATTCTAATTTTCAGATTTTTGGCTATAATTTTTTATGAGCTAAGGTTCTCGTACAATCTTAACAGATAGCGCAAAAAAATAATTTTGCAAATTTTGACGAGTTTTGGGAATATGGTAGAAATGTAGCAATAGGGGGTCCACCGAAGCCAGTAAAATTATAAAAGTGGTCAATGAGAAAAAAGTTTGGGAACCTCTGCTGTAGACTCAATAAGTAAAGTGCCTTTTTGTATCCGCAAAGACTAATACGTTTATCATCATACGCACAAAGTTAAGGCATTCTAATGAGTTTATCTTCATTAATAGACATATTTACGCTTTTGATGAAGTTGTGAAAAATAACATAAATACTATAATTACATAAATCGTCAGTCCATTGTAGTCCCTGGTCCGGTGGACACGAAGGTCACGGAGGGCCATTAATGAATTAGGTACCCATGTTATATAACTTTGTAATGAATAGTTAAACGAACTGTTTACGGAAGAGCACGAGCTCGGGCTTGAAGGCTTAACAGAAAATGTAAACCTAATTTGGATATAACGTGTAAATACATTGTTGATATCCATTTTAAAACTAGATAATTTACCTTGTGAAAATGCATTATCTCCAGACAGGTGGATCAGAGGAAAATAAATTCCATCAGGGTCTATGTCATCATAGGGAATGCTATGCGGAGGATTTTTCTGAGGAAAGGAAAGAGAGGATGTTGCGGGAAGGAAAGGTATGAAGGGTATGCTGGAATCTGGGGATCAGCGTGTCGAGGAGTGACGATATTTGAATCTATCCCTCGAACTGCATGATGGGTCGAGAGTCCGGCTGGAGAGGCAAAAAGCCTTCCTCAACATCTCAACAAGTCACCGAAAGTAGCGAGCCATGTGGTGTTATCCAATAAATGGTTTTTGAGGCGTCGGCACTCATAACAGCCTCCCAAATTGAACCTTTGTAGCACCATTGAGGTAATTTGTCAAGAAAATTGACTTTTTGCATCAAAATTATTAGGCTTTTTCTCTTCAAAACTATTAAAAGTAAGTTTGGAGTAATTATGTATTGAAGTTGTATTTAAAACCCTTTAATATTTATATTATAGATCCATAAGGTTTTATTTGAAAATTTTACATACGTTAAACGCCAGCTATAAATGACAAAAATTCAGAAAACACTGAGGAATGAGGTATAAAGTCTAAAATTAAGTAAGCCTATATTGCGAATATGCAACGGTTAATGAACCTGTTAAGAATTTGTTGCACAAATTGCAGTTATAAGGTCCATTACGTAATTTAAGTACCTTGGCAGTTTTATTGGCTTTAAGAAAGCTTGTCAAAACGGTTTTTTACAACCAGTTTCTGTCAATAATCAGGGCAAGTCCGGTGGATCTGATGCAATGCTTTGCTGCATACGGTTTCAGTGCACATAAAACTGACGTACATAATTATAACACCAACCGCCACGCTTATGTTCGCCTGGTGGACCTTGGCAATTTCGGAATGGAAAATTCACGTTTTCAACGGTTTTACGTTTAGCATCGCTTTCTGAAATAAGTCGGCTTCCGGCACACATATAATATAATATAACTCGATAGTTAGGTGCACTATATTTATTGTTTGGCCTTCGAATATTGATATAATTTACGGTTAGGCATCTTTCATGTTTGCAACTCTACGGAAGCGTCAAAATTAGACGCAATTGCTAAATTTGCAAACGTTTGCCTTCGTTACATTTTTGAAAGCTGAACTTGTATAAGACTTCATAAAGTTTGATAGTAATTTCTCAATTTATCTTTGCTGAATAAAAAACAAAAGGTTTTAACCACTTAGACCTCGAGCAGATTGTTTCAGAAGGTTAGAGAATTTCGATTTTTAATAAAAAATTAATTAAATATATCTGAACGTAAAAGTGATGAAATACTCTATTTAATTTTATTATTACAAATAAACAGATAGTTTTTAAAACATTAAAATTTTGAACGCTAACATTAAAAAGATTAAAATTTCTGATAATTTTATTAGACAAATGTATGATAAGCGTTACTGTCACCTCATTTTTTTGTGTTTCATGTAAAAATAATTTTTAAAAAATCCCAAAGTTCATAATTTATTCTCAAATTGCGGTCGGAAACTTTGGTTTCATATGTGTGTGTATTTTAATTCTTCTTGGGTTATTTTTTTTGTATTTGAATAAAAAGAATGGTGTTTTTTTTATTTCTAACATAATGTTTTACACCGTGGTAGTAAGGGAGACACAACGATTTCTATGAGATCCATACAAGCTCTTCCCAAAAACTAACAAATTAGCTTGAGGGGTAAAAATCTCAGGCAAGGCCAAGAAGCAAAATTCAACAACAATATAACACTTACAAATCATAGTTTTGTGTCATTTTGCTTCAAGTGCGCTTTACCACAATAAACATTAAAATTATCATTCTGTAACCCCTTTTAATGGTCATGTTCTTAAAGGAGAAAGATAAGTCAACCTATGTAAATTACATGGAATGCTAATGAAACACTACTGAAGAAATGGGTCATTATTCTGGATAGAATAATTTGAAAATGCAAGTCTTGAACTGAGGTGAGCTGTCGAGCTTTTCGCAAACGCGAAAGGAACTTGTTCTAAGCTGTTGGGACAAATTTAAAGCAATAATAAACGAAAAAATTAAACACATTGATTAACACGTTCACATTCAACGATTTTGTAATGCTTTTCATTTAAATTTCAGACTATTACGTGCAATCTTTCATATGTAAGTATTGATTTTATTTTTATGAACAAATGTTTTTACGAAAACTTGCTTTCTTCAAAAAATTATGTAATGCTGTCATACTAAAAAGATAAAATATCAAGATAGGTACCTACCTACACAAAAAAAAAAATTAAAAAAAAAAACGATTAACTTTGTTGAATAACTTTCACAACAAAATAATGTTCTTGAAAACACGATACACGATCGGTACAAATGACCCGATAAAATTTCTACAACCGCTACGTGATCGACAAACAAAACATTGACTCCTCCAGATTACCTAGAATTTCATTTGACCATGACAGAGCAATTATTATTCTTTTGCAATAAGAATCATTCTCCAAATAATGGCTATGTTTGTACTGGTACCGGGTACCTACTTCCCCACGGTACATCGCATGCACATGGCATATGAAGTAGGCAGTAGGTACGCCTCGTACCAGGTGACCCAGTAACACGGTTAGACATTTTGTGCGGACATCGTGTATGGCTTTATACTGACAGTATCTTTTAACGTACAGACTTTTTCAATGTTAAAGAATGTGTTGATAGGTGTCTTTGCGACATGATTAAAGCCAACGTTATTAATGAACTCATTCTGTCAGATCGATTGTAAGCGGAACGTTTGAAAATAAGTAATAAAGGAATATACAACCTCATCGTAATCAGATACACTGCGTGTAGGCCTTGGCAGTCGATATACTTCTTTATTATTTTTTTGATCTAGAGAAGGCTTCTTACAATGTGGATTATGACGTATTGGTCGAAAAACTGGAATATTTGGGTATTCTTTGTGCTACTCTGGAACTTTTCCGATCTTACCTATCAAATCGTTTTTTTGCTGTCGAACTGGGTGAAGACACTAGTGACTTAAGTAAAATAACATTTGGAGTACCCCAAGGATCGCTTTTTGTACCGTTGCTGTAGCTGTTCTATGTTAATGACATAGCAAAGTAGGGTATTAATTATGCGGATGATAAAAAGATTATTTTTAATAACAAACTGAATCTAGCGGAGCTCAAAACTGAAATGAATGTTGATATTGATAAACTCGTGAGATGGGTCACGAGGTGGTTGAGAATAAATAAACTAACCCTTAACATTAAAAAATGCATGTATTTTAGGCAACAAGACATTTTTTTATTAGGTAGGTACTAATGTAATGACGGGTCGCTCTAAATGTGTGATATTTTCGTACTGACATGTCGAAAAACTAAATAACTCTCACGTTATTTCACCACACGGCGGCCGGCGTAGTCCAGCGGTAAGGCTCTTGACTCGCAATCCGTAGATCGCGGGATCGAATCCCGGCGTGGCAAATAAATGTTTTTTGATTAATTCTCAATTTCAAGTGTTATTTCACAATTTATTCATTTAAAATAATATGTAGTATAATTACGGCACGTTCCAGAGTGTAAGATACTATCAGTATCGCCCTGGTGTAAGACCACCATTCAGAATTGAAACGTTGCTTGAAATGGCTTTAGACGTATTTGGTGAACAGATCTGAGTAGCCAGGTACTTCCTCACCTTCCTCTTCCCTATCTCCTTCCCCTCCCCACTACCTTCAGCCTCACAACATACCCCAATTGGGGATTCCGTGGTCTCACTGGCTCCAGACGGGAGCAGTTGAGACTCTTGTGCGGCAATCATATAAAAAAACACGGGTACGCGGACAAAGATTTTTTTAGATATGTACAAAAAAAACCATTGACTGCCAATAATTTCTATTAAAAAGTCCAAGTCCATTGGACCTGTAGGTAACGGGTGTAAAAATGAACTACACAATATTAAGTTTGCTAACTTTAAATAAAAATTAAGACAAAGGCTTTCAACATGCATTAAATGACAAACGTGAATGCCTTTCAACCGAGTCCATTAAAACGTGTATTAATTGAGTCTGTCGTTTAAAACGCCTCGCAAAATAACACAAAACATTACCGCGGTTTGCGACATGCCGTGCGTTGACATCTATTACCGTACGTGATGTCAGTAATGTCGACTTGGAATATTATTACATTCATTACCTTACACATAATGTGTGACAACTTTTTGTTCTCGGCATTATGTGGTCATATTCATAGCTTAGCCCGCACAGAACTTGCTTCAACTTTCAGTTCACAGCGTACCTCTTTTATCTCATCTCCGGTTAAAAGAAAAACGGAAACATTAACCTTCCGCAATTTATCTTGTATTCTTACGTCTACTTTACAATCGCCATAGGGAAAATGTTCACAAGATGATCATATATTATATGTCAAAGTTATAATACAGCACAATTAGACGTACGATGAATGTAGAAATCGTATCGAATATTTAAATTTATGGAACATTCTGTAATATGTAGTGGGGTTATTGATGTTTTTTTAAATAATTTTATTTTATTTTCACAGTGTAATTGATTAATATGTTATTAGATGTGGTGTTATGTAATATTTTTGAGACCTTCAAAACGCCCGCAAAAGGGCGCTAGCGCCCCGGTTAAGAATCACTGTCATAAAAGGTATAATTTAAGTAAATGTAAATATTATTTTAGATTTTCACGGTCAAAAGTATATTGTGGATTATTTTTGAAGTATTGTGTTTTGTTTCAATACTTTCTTACTTAGCCAACGTTTCGGACAGCATTATGAGAGAGAGCAAACGCCAGAGCAAACGACAGAGCAAGCGTGAAATGCGTTTACACAATGTGATTACACATTTGACCTGTTGAAAGACAATACTGTCCGAAACGTAGGTTAAAGAAGGAGGTTGCGCTACATGGCATTTTTTTATGTGAATACCGCACAAGAGTCCCATCTGCTCCCATCTGGAGCCAGTGAGACTATGGCATCCCCAATTGGGGTATGTTGTGAGGCTGAAGGCAGTGGGGAAGGGAATGAGATGGGGAAGAGGAATGTGAGAAATACTTGGCTATTCAGATCTGCTCACCAAACACGGCTAAAGCCATTTCAAGCAACGTTTCAATTCTGAATGGTGGTCTTACACCAGGGCGATACTGAGAGTATCTTCCACTCTGGAACGTGCCGCAAAAATACTATACATTATTTTAACCTTTTAAATGCCATAGGAACAAACGGATAAATTTCGCGATGTTTTGACTTTTACGTAATATTTTATGGGTTTATTTTATGCTATCTTATGTAATATTTACCAAAACACATTCCTTGAACACTAAACTATGCATAAAAACAATATTACTTGCGTTTATTCGATGAATTTATACGTTTTACGATCTTTTCATCGACCACGGCGCGAGACTGACGGACGCCAATCTGACACCTGAGAGGCGGGAAAAAATCTTGGCCCGTGGGTTCAGGCAATTCACCCTAAAAAGAGTACTATGTCACGGTATCTTATACCTTATGAACAAGAATCCCCCAAGCGATTCTGACCTTCTTCTTCTTACGTTTTCTTTATACATAAGGGTTAAAATCGCATTACAAAATTATTTTTTTGTGATTATTTTGACCTGTGTGCTGGCGCACCAGTGGCAATCTAGCGGTTTTAAATGAATAAATTATGAAATAACACAAATTAATCAAATAAAATTTATTTGCCACGCCGGGATTCGACCCCCGACCTTCGGAATGCGAGTCAAGAGCCTTACCGGTGGACTACGCCGGCGGTCAAATATCCCAAAAGTAAATCACGATAAGTAAGTTTATTTCTCTCCAGGTGAATTTCCATCCATGGGTAATTCTGGCGGTGTAATATATTAGTACGTGAAATTCGTCCTGTATAATTTCGTCATGTAACCTGTATTTATAACGACGTGGAAATAATGAAACTGCAATATCTTGGCCACATTATTAGAGGCCATCAATTAATACTGATAATACGGGGGAAGAAATAAAACCAGTCAGAGGAAGAAGCCACACCTCGTGGCTTTGTAACCTGCTTAACTGGTACGAGTTCAGTTCTGGAGAGTTGTTTAGGACTACAACAGTCCTCGGGATAAAGATTGTATCGATGATGAAGCAAAAAAATAAGACTGAACAGAAAAACATTACCAACATGCATTGTATTGATATATTCTTCTTTTAACGTGACACTTTGCAAGGGCGTCCCAGTCTGTACGGTGTTAAGACGGGGAAACTATTTCGCCACAGGTTGGGCAGCGTTGTGAGGCGTGTTAAAGTTGGGGATATAGGAACAGATTCATTAATGCGGGTGTTAAAGAGGCCAAAATTGATACCGATAGCTCATTCCTCATGCGATCCGACTTACACAAAACGAGTCGAAGAAATGATCAGTTCTCATGAAGCCAACATCAACTTTGAACGAGTGATCCTCTCGTGTCCGTCCATTTTCACGTACCTGCTTATATCTACCGATGCACAGAGGAATCAATGCTGCTAGCTCCTTAGAGTAGGCTCCATTGAAACACACGTAAAGTGGTTTCGATTTTGATTTTCTTTCATCTGGATTGTCAATCAGATGAACTGCACTCCTTTGCATGAAATCATGTACGTATTACAAGTATTATGGGGCTCCGTCCCAGAGGTGGCTCCCACATTCAATTCAATTATTGGTTAGCAGCTGAATACCATTTAGAAACTGATGAAGCCAAAAAATTTGGCTTTGATAATGCATATTTTTGCATTGTTAGAGCTATTATCTATATTATACTCGTAGCTGCTGTCAAATCGATTGTTATCTTCAAAATTCATTGGGGATCCGACAGTTGATCCCCGTCAGTTGCCCCCCCCCCAAATTGTAATCATTATTTTTTTAAATAATATCAAATGAATTTATTTACAGTGTCGATTTTTTGTACTTATATGCTGATATACACACATACACAATATATAGAAAAAAATATTTTTCCTTGATGCATTGGAATGAAAATATGTTTTATTCAGCGGTACACCTTCTCTAGGGAAATTCAGTTATATTTTGTGGGTAAACCGTATTTTCACCAAACCTGCTGCATATCTTATATACAAAAATCAATTTTAGTTTGTTTGTTTTTTGTTTGTTCGTGAGTTATGCGCTGCGTTGTGCGCACGCCCGCGAAGTTTATAGGCTATATATAAGCCTAGCGTCATGAAATTTGTATACATTACGGGGCCTACTATTCGTATTTCGACCGATTTCTTACATATCTCCCTTAAACATTTGAAGTTTTTAAGCTCTTAAAAAAATATATGTTATTTTTGAAGATAATATCTAGATAAGTTCCACGCCGAAACGCAAATTATATGAAATTCCCTCGATAGAAAAAAATCGCAAAGTATGCTCCGAAAATTATTTAAAACAAATCTATTTCTTAAGTTATATTTGTGAAAAAATTCACAATGTTTCTTTAAATGATACTTAAGATACTTTCCACGAGATTTTTGCTCTATTTTAAACGAGTCATGTTTTATTAAGCTTTTTCGCAATTTTCGCTGCTATTACACGACTTAAAATATTAGCGCGCTCTGTCCAACATTCGTAATTACATATCTCTCCATCTGCTTCTTTTTCAGCGCCGTGCGTTTCAACAATGCCGCCTTAAAATGAGTATATTTAATATATTTTAGTGGCAGGGGGAGGCTTTAGGGAAAGGATAATGAATTAGGTGGAGTTAGCGGGAGGGACGACGAGGGAGGAAAAAGCGTGGAAAGCGGAAGGGAAATGCGGGGGGAAGGGAACGCGGAGGGGAACAGGGACGCATGGGAAAGGAAATACGGGGAGAAATAATTTATTTCTTTGCATTGCAACGCATGCCGGTACCAGCTAGTTGTGTATAAAAATGCCGGGGTGCCAACCGTAGAGGATCAACTGTCGTGAAACCCAAATCAAAATAGTGTCTGGTAAAAAACCCGAAACACAAAGTAACTGTCTTAAAGTCTAATAATTTACCACAAGGTAATAAAGCCTACTTTGACAAAGGCCTAATAAACTTAATGCTGGTTTTAAATAAATTATGACCATGAAATAATGTTAGAACTAAACTGATATTTGTATTGCTGGTACTTATTATTTTTTCACATGCATTTGCTGTAATAAATTTACCGAGATATTTTATGCCTGTCGTCTTAAATAGTGAGCGTTGATTGGCAGTAAGGTATCTGCTTCATAAAAGAATACGGTCTTGCAGTTAAAACCACAAAAATATCTCTACGTTTTATTATGGATGAAATTAGTGTGGTTTATAAGTAATAAAACATGTATTTACAGTTCAATGTCATTTAACAACATGACGTACCTACTGTTATTTTTTTATAACTGTATGCACACAAGATGTACGGAATATGTCGTAGATACAATGTAAACATGAAATAACTAAATCATTTGTCCATGATACAAGTACCCACTGAGGAAGTTCTTTCGTAAATTTATTAAACTACATCTATAAATCTATTAAACATATTTCATACTATTAACTTTTAAAAAAAATTCTGATTAAGCTAGTTTACAAGCCGGTAAGTTTAAAAGCGGGTGAATCGGCGAGTGAGATTGTCATGATGACACACAAAACCGTCCACTCGCTCAGTAGCAACAGTAGCAGCTGAAATAACTACTCCCGCGCCATGCAACTCTGTCGACATTTTATACGTAACTGACAGCTCGTAGCTCGTAGCTCGTAGCTACACGCTAGCCAATAACGGCTTCCGCCCGAACTAATTCTGATGGACGAGTTCAGCTGTTGGTGGGTCGCCATCTTTAGGCAAACACCAGCGAGTAGCGAGTAAAGTTGACCACCTTTCAACTTTTTTTGTAGATTGTCCACAATCTGCTAATTAGCAAGTGATACGATGACACTGAGTGAGTTTACTAACAGATAGTGAATTTCCCAGATAGTAGCTTGTAAATACGCTCTATGTCATCGAGGCTTTAGTAGATTCTCATGAGAGTAATAAGTACTTAGTTTTTTTCGCAATAGAATGAGTTCAGCTGAACTGACAATTTTTTTTTGTAAAACATTTTTGAAGCACCCGGCGTTGCCCGGGTTTTACTGTGCTTAAAGGGGTAGGAAAAGGGAATGGGAGTGATTTTTATAAATCTCAGAACAAACGAAATTAGAAAGAGTTTAAAGAAGAATTTAAATATTAGCAATAATAAAAACTAATGATACAAATTTGTTTCTGTTGTAAATTGCCAACCTTCATCCACTATATCTTGAAGTTTAAACGTTTAATTAAGTTTTAAGTAAACCCTGAAGAAACATTGAACATTGCTTACGAAACATGTCGGTATTTTTAAATAATAAAAGTGATTACAACAAAGTGTTGAATATATTTTTAACTCATCTTTATAATTTTATGTGGACAGATAATGCCATTTAAATTTGCCAGCTTTTGTTGAAAATTTGTAAAAACATTCCACCATTGAATTCCCAGCGAGAATCTCCATCTGTCAATAGGCCTTGCTTTAATCGTTAAATCTCGCTAATGAATGAACCGAAATTAATTGTCTACTCTTTATAGCCGAAAATTATATGGATTTATTCGTAATTAGCGGAGCTTATTGTGACTACGTGTCAAGGGTGTGCATTCAAGATTTATAGGCTTTGATACAATCAATACACGTGAAGGCAAGGTACCTACTTAGTGTTATATTTGTGCTCATTATGTATTAGTTTTAATGTGAATTAAATCTCTGCGAAGGCCTACAAAATCACATGTAAGAACGTATCTTAATGTCCCTGGGTAATTACGTTAATTGTTTGGTGTCGTTTATAATTTTTAAAACATTGTGGCATATTAAATGAAAACGAATCACTTTGTAAAGCACCACGCAATCAATAAAAATTATGCGTGTTTTGATAATTTTATATAAATTAAGAGCGTTAAACAGTGATTTGTTTTCTTTTAATTAAAATTAAGCTTTAAAGTGATTTTGCAAAGATTGAAGAAGTTATATTGTTGTCTGCTTTTTTAGTTCAGTTTCCGTACGGATCGTCTTGTTCTTTTGTTTGTTGATTTATGTACAATTTAAGATGGTGAACATTATTTGATATCTGTCGTCAGTCGTTGTCTCACTTAACCATGTTAGGGAAATTAGTCATTTATCACATCTTTGGGATGCTGTGTGGAGGGTCTTTTAAGTAAATGAAGGAGAGGAAGTTCTGGGAAGGAAAATGACATGAGGGGTGGGTAGGAATCTGGGGATCAGTGTATCCAAGAGTGTTGGACGAATCCATCCCTCCCACTATGATGCAAGGCAATGTTCTGAGAGAGTCCGGTTGGAGAGGTCAAATTGACTCCCTTAACCATTCTCTTCCAATCCGGCCAACCATGCAGCTGGTGGTCAGACTCCTCCGCCGCCAAGATCCGTACAAAACTCACCAAGTGAACCCGGACACCAAACGTAGCGAATCACTCGGGATGACCTAGGACAGAGGTGTTAGTTATCCAATAAATGGTTCTCGGGGCAGCCGTACACGTACCCGCCTCCCATGTTTAATACTTTCCCAATAAAATACCGATTCACCCCTCTCCTCTAATTTACACAACCTTATCTCTATTTCACCTGATGTGAAGCCTTTGTTAATACCTGGGAATTTTGAGATAAACATAGCAAATTTCATTTAAGCCTTTCTGGGGAAAGCCAATGATCTTCCTACTTACTTACCGAATGAAGAAAAACATCGTTTGACCGACGAACTGCAAATTTTTTCAAGTTTTTACTAAATATCAGTTCCGGTCGGGGTGTTGTGAATTGCGAATGTCATTGTGAAGTTTTGTATTTTCTGTGTGGTCTGCTTCAGTAACTGTACTATTAATGGCGGAGTGGTCTAACTGTTCGGTAGATTTCACGATTTTTTAATGAAAATTTCACGCCTTTATATTTTGAAAGAAATTTCTTTTTCGAAAACACGCATTTGAAAATCACGAAAAAAAGATGTTACTGTTATGAAAGCAATTTGTTAAACGCCAGAATCATCGGCTACGTCCAGACTAAGCCATACAACTAACAAATGAATATTTAAGCAGTCAAAAGGGCAAAAATAAAGTGCATGAAATCAATTTGTGTCAATATAATAGTAATAGTGTATCAAAGGATTAGCCCTTTTGACGGCATTGCTTAGTTTCCTGTAATCTTATAATTATTATTGTTTCCGTTTGAAATACACCAGATGCACTAAAAATAAAAATTATTCCCTTTATAAAAATGCAAAACAAACAGATTATCGGTCACAAATTATTTCATACATTCTTTTGACTTTTTGAATAAAACAATACTTGGCCCTTTCCTGGATCCGCTCTCCGCGGCTTACGGCGAGGATAATATATGTGATATAATAAAAACTTTTATTATTATATTTTGCGTGTTATTCTGATTAGATACTTAGCAATTGAATATTTAAAATTGGTTAATTTTCACGCTTTTTCACGTGGTTACTATGGTGTTAAAAATCAAAACAAAAAAGTTATTATTCAATTTAGATAATTTAAGTAGGTTTTAAAAACGCTTTTTTTATCAAAAACAACTGTAAAGTTAATTATGTTAAGTCACTCAATGTGTCACATGAAACGAAAAAATCGCTTACCAGATTTTTTGCACTGCGACGGCAATCAAACCCGTAACCCTTTAATTCACAATATGGTGCCTGTTTACCGAAATGCTGATTTCTCAATGTTTCTAACTACAGCTGCAAAATCAATTATTACATTAAATTTATAATAGGTTTATTACTAATAATCATAAGCGAATATAGTACGTAAATGAAATGATAAAAATACTGATTTTTAATGTACCACGACAATAATCTAATCCGCAACCCTCAAGACTCAAAGTAAAATACGTCGATATATTATTTATTTATTTACTTGTAAGAAGCAAACAGCTTTTATTTTATATTTAATGAGGTTTAAAAATTTTATGCTAAAAAGTTTCTTATTGGTTAGAGAGATGAATTTTATTATGCCTTAAAATTAATAAAAAAGTCAAACGGGGAGGGGAATAGGAATGTAAAAATAGGATGGGAGACTCTCCAAATAGGTTGGATATTTACACATTAATTATTTATAATCGTTATTTCGTTGTTAAGAATGTGAATATTATGAAATTGCGTTTGTCCACCGCCGCCGTCATCGAGAACGAGATGTTGTTGGCGAAGTAGCGATATAGGTATACTACATTACTATAGCCAGGGGTCCACCGCGCCATCATCTCGACCGCTGAGATCGTGATAAGTTCGACGCTCGGTCGGTTAGGCGACGAAATTATCCATATGCAATACTCATCGAAGCCACCAATCCGAACTCGGTCCGAAATAATCCTTGTTTCTCATAAACGGTGGGGTAGACAAATATTAATTGAGAACATCTACAAGGAATTGGGGAATTTTTCTTAGTTTAATTCTGCACGCGGTTACATGAAAAAAAAACGTTTTGCCGGATTGATCTTGACGTGTTATACGTGGATTTTTATAAAATTGATAATCTCAGGCAAGTTCAGGCCATTATTAAGAAATTCAAGTAATAGGATTTGATCAAAAAACGTCGTATCCCAAGGGAGTAGACGTTGTGGAACTTAATGGCCATTATTATAAAAGTCAGACTGACTGTTTGAATGTTGGTAATAAAAATACTCTAATTTCACGCAATTAGTACTTGTGTACGAGAATTTATTTCCATTGTGTCACCGTCATTGCAATTGAGAAAAAAGCTGTTCAGAGTCCTTGTCATTTGACTTAAATGTCATTGGGTTTAATCACGCTCAATACCCAGCCTCCGCGTAAGTATTTTGTGAGAGGCAGACGACATAAAAATAATATGTGGAGCTTTATTTACACGTAACGAGTAACGATGTCCCCTTTTTGCCGGCGGTAACGAATCGGGGGCGACACATCGGGGTCTTGCGTAACTGGCTGATCCAGTATTTAATTTGAAGTCGTGTGAACCGAAGACAAGTTGGGAAACTTGCTACAATTACGAACGATCTGTAAAGCATTGCTTAATAAAAGCAAACATCATCAGTTTTGTTCACATTATAAGAAACCACCTTTTAAATGCGTTGAACGTCGATGTGTTATTGAAATTAATACTTAAAAGCATGAAAATTATTCTTCTCTCCGTTTAAAATCAATTTATCTTGCTGGTGAAAGTTGATCTTTATGGGAATGTCATATATTTATTTTAATGAGATGTAATTCATCCCATTGACACTAATTTATTTGAATTGAATTCTTTATTAAGCCCACGGTAGAATGAGACTTGATTTATACGGTCCCAATTCAAAATGATTTTTAAAACAGGTTTGTGTGTTCACTCGTGAAAAAAAAGTTAGAATTTTACTTTTTTATGAAAGAAATGATGATTGATACCGATTTTGATATGAATAAACTTGGGGGACGGTACCGAGATGAATGCTTCTTGTCTCCAACATGGTAAGAAGACGACCATAATAGACACATCAAATAAGGCAAGACTGTTAAAATTGACCAATTGAAAGCTCTTTTTTAATTCTCCAGTAGTAGAGAAAAAACTGTTGGTACTTTAAAGTGCATTACCATAGTGATACAACGTACGCTATCGTTATAATATTTCTGTTACTGCTGTGCGTACACACATAAATATTATTATGTTTTTTCGTTCGCAAATGAATTCTAACAAGTCAAAGGCCGACAAGTCAAAATCTGACAAATCAAAGGTCCGTTTTTGATTTATTGACGGTTGTCCTCTCCTATTGTAATCAATAATAATAATTTCGGTGGGATGCCCTTGTGTCTGTGCGTAACTCCAGTTCAATGACCTCCAGAACAGAGGTTTCCTAAATTGAAACCAACTGTGAGAATGATTCAGACAAGCTTAAATTAGCTTAGTACCAAAAGTGTTTTTTTTAAATTATAGTACTTTATTTAAAATGTGTATTTCTTTTGCTTAAATTTTTGACAGATTTTGGAGTTTAGGTACTAACAGTGTCCATTTGAAAGGTAAATATTTGATCGTTGCTAAAATTGACAATGATTGTTTTTGGAAGGCAATGATCCCTAAGCAATATTTTTTTATAAATACTTTCAACTTTACAAATCCTACAATTTTGTTACAAGTGATTTTTAACTGGTCTGCGTTATAACACAAAACGAAGTTTTCACTGTGTTCGGTAATCGAACAATCTGATTAATAATACGATATATTAACATGTTACACGTAATTTTTTCTCCTGAACAATTGAACTTGTTTACTCCTTCCGCCCGTTAACTTCTAAAGTACCGACCGAAATAAATATCATTATAAAAAGAAATCTGATTAAATTCAAATAAATTCTTGTGGTTTATAATCTAATTCGATTTATTCAAACGAATCTCACAGAAAAGCGCTGCTCCAGTTCGTGTCTAATCGTTCACGTCGGAATATTCGATTACCAAACGCAGGCCTAACATAGCCTTCATCGCTTAGAAGTGATGGAGATTACCCAATACGCCGCTAATCGTAATCGTAATCTTTGGATCGTGGAAACTGTATTGCATCGGCTGATAGGATGCATGGCGGCCTTGGAAACCAGACGAAACCCATGCATTATATACGCCATATCTTGCCAAGTCCCAGTTAGTTAGGAGCAGTCAAAGTAAGTCAATCGTGGACTCGGAAGAATGGAAAATGGGCAGATATTCGATGATTACCGGTAATCGGTCTGTATTTGGAGATACAATCGTGATAACGCCGATAAACGGTACTAATGATATTATGTTTTGAGTTCGAACTAGGTCAATAGTTAGTAAATTGGTACGCTTTTGGTATTGATGCGGTTTGTAGATTATTGTGAGTCCTTTACAATAACCCGATCACTTCTTTAAGGCATTAGCCATTTTTTTTTTGTAATTTTTTTTTAAATTCATTTTCTGAAAGATGCATTTGTTAAAAATGCTCTGACTATTTTTTAAAGAAATTTGTAAAATTGACGGAGATACAGCATTTTATGTGAAACCTTTAGAAACAGTTTGTATGTTGAATTATCCTTCAGAAAAACTTTGAACACGTTTTTCTCGAAATTACTTTTCTCTACGAGAGCTTATTAAAAAAAACTATGCATTCGATTTGCATGCACCAAGTCATAAACTGTTCCAAAGTCCAGTCTCTATGTCACCACGTAGGGATTTTTTTATAAACGGCTCCCTTATATTTTATTTTTTTTTATGAACGATGAAAATTTTCCATAAAAATCGGAAAAAAAAAATTCACTGGTCCGCCATTTTTTTTAAGATATCGAAATTCCCCTACGTGGTGCTATGAACCTTTGTGTCGTCTAGTTTCTAAATATTTTTTTATTTTATTTTTCGGATAAACCGTATGGCTTAATCGCTGTCAACCATCGAGCAGCGATTTCGTCGGAGTGTCCCTGTTGAAAGCGGCATACACCGCAATCCATGCTTTATATTCGTGTACAAAAATTTGTTTGTCTTCTATATGTTTATATTGACTATGAGTTAAAATATAAAAAAATCCATTCATAGTTTTTTTGAAAATAATAACGATAAATACACCCTTTTACCGCCCACGCACAGTGGGCTGTCCCCTTAAATCTACTATTCGGGTTATTCACGTCAATTTTTTTTATTTCGTGAATCGGATTAGGTTTAACGGTAGTCTTGAGTCTTCTTCGATCATAAAATATCAATCAAAACATCGGTTTTCAGTCCCTTGAGCGAAGTGCCCTGCCTGATGCAATTTCATTGTTGCACTATTCAATCGTGTCGTTTAATTTCGTGGATTTCTTTTGACATTAATTTATCTTTAAACTATGGGGTAGTTCCTAACACTCATCTTTACATTTATTCTTAACACTCCACTCTTAACTAATCCTTAGTCATTCCTCCACCCCGTCTTCAACACCTAATTTCAATCAAAATAATTTTGTAAGTTTTTGCCTACATGCTTTGTTCTGAAGAAAGAACTTTGTTTCGAAACCGGTCGGCAATAAATATAAAAAAATATACGCAGATAGTCGTTTAAAACGAAGTAATATAAAAACTCATTTTTATAATCTAGTGATATTTCTATCTCAATATTAAATAGTAGGTAGGTAACTCATCCGATAAACCGTTAATTGTCGAATATTTTATCCCATTAAACAAAGGGAAAACATCTTTTAAAATTCAACTTTTGTTTGGCTCCATGTGCTGGATTCACTTTCTGTGAGAACCAGTTCTGCCACTTACGGAGTTTGGAGCCAAACTTCACTGACCGACATACTACCTTAATTTTATATTATTATGTGGCCACCCATTTAAACATATTACCCATACGTGGCCCACACAATACACACATATTCGGTACCTATACACAAATTCTGAAAACCAACTCTGTGATATTACAGTCACTGTGTGTGTTCGCTGGATACAGTAGTTTCTGAGAATTGAAATAAAGTAAGAGTTTTGAAAATTAATCATAATTTTTTCCGCTGTCTCCAATATTGATGAATTAATTCACAAAATTATGGTAAAGCTCAAACGTATTGTTTTTTCCTCTATTTATCAAATTTTATTGCAGTTATGAGTATTTTGACGTAAGTTGATTATTTTTGTGAAATGGCAATCGCGAATACCCGGCATGCGTTGCAATTCCACTCAAAGGAAGAAATTGTTTTGAAGAAAAAAAAAAGAAGAAAAAAACCTGCATTTTCATGGTTTTAGGCATGGAGGACGGATCACCAAACAACTCTTCCTTGATACAAACTCCTCACCTCGTTCACATTCATACATCGTCTCACACATGATTATTCTGACTCTTGACATGTCCCGAATCAAGTAACTGATTCACTTGATCATGCCATGTCTTCCTTGGGCGTCCTCAACTTCATTTACCGTTCTTATTTGCTTCTTATATTCTCCTTACACTCCTTTCTTAAGAAGAAGTTACTCTCCAAGTTCTCAATTTCTCAATTTAAGTTTTGTATGAAGAAGGCTGCGCTGCCGTTCCCCAATGCAAGCAAAATAATATAACTTCTGAATTACACGGGTATTTAGACTCGTAGGTACGTGAAGCTACAATTTAATCATGCATTTTATTGGACGGCAGTTTATTCAGGGCATCTTGAAAGTCACTCCACTGTGATAAGTCATTATACTGCCGGCATTATGCAATTCATCATATTGGAAATTCTACACACAGCGCGGCGTACCGTTCACACTCTTCTGTGATGCTCTTCAAATAGCCTGAGAAATAGTAGCATGTTCCTTACACTTTCTGACATTCATGAGAATACTTCTAATGATACGGTACCAATTATTATTATTCATGGTTTATGTAAGACCATAAATTATAGAGGTGAACAGATGCCAGCGCGTAATGTGTCAAAAATTAACTGACGCGCGAAGATCGGCGTACAGCTATGATTTATTATTTATTGACATAACTGTAGTGGTTATTGTAACATGATATTATTGTGTGATACAGCGATGGAGACCAGGGCAAAATAACAGGAAGCTGCGTGAAAAGACGGCATTAACAAAGAACCATTTTGTAAATAATACTAGAATACTATTCATAATTTTAATAACATTCTAGTTAATTCTTTGTTTATTTTTTCGGAGTTAATTTCGTGAAATATCACCTTTTGCTAATATTATTAATACAATAATTTATTAAAGTATTTTTGCTTGTTACCCTTTCACGCATAAACCACTAAACCGATTTTTAAAATTCTTTCACCAATAGGAAGCTTCATTATTAGCGAGTAATATAGGCTGTAATGGTAAGCTTTGGCATTATGAAATTTGTATACATAAAATTGTGTGTATTTCATATATTTTAGCGGCAGGGAGGAAAGGCAGGGAAGGTGAGAGAGAGTTCGCGGAGAGGGGAGACAAGGAAGGGAAAGACAAAATCAGTTCCTATTCCGAAAATGAAGCTCAAATTCAAAGCAAATTTGAGATAGTTGAACCAGATTTCAGACAGAAATAACACAACAAAGACAACCGAAAATAGTGTATTTGGTTCTTCAGCCTAATTCCTAATTCAGTAATTTGGTTCTTCAGCATATTTTTTTTTAACCCGTTTGATCACAGAAATTTGTCACAGCACATATAGGTCTTCTATAAATCACTGCGTCTCCCTTACTATCAAAAATAAAAACATAATTTAAACGGTGTTAGAAAGAAAAAATACCACGTTTTATATTCAAATCTAAAAAAATAACCACAAAATAGTAAAATGTACATATTTATAACACTGAAGTTTCGAATCGCAATTTGAAAAAATATTTTGAAGTTTTGGATTAATTATTTTTACATGAAACGACAAAAAAGTGAGGTTACAGTAACGTTAATAATATTTCTTTTTTATAAAATGAAATATGTATTTGTTTTTATTTATTTCATAACCAGTAATTTTTGATGAGCAATTTTAAAAACTTTTAACTTATTATAAAATTTAAAAGCGTTTTTCATCAACTCTCAAAAAGAGTTTTTAATTTTCGGGTATGATCAGAAATATTCCATTTATTTGGCAGATACGGCAGATTTCTGAAGGGAGATTCAAATTTTCAAAACCATTAACGAATGATGTATTTTTTATACTTTATGTTTTGCTTTGTGTTCTTAACTACCTTTCATTTCACATTAGCAACCGCATTCGCTACTTCCTATTCTTCGAAGATGGTTTTTGCTGGCTTACGAAGTGACTGCATTTTAAAAATGTCTTCTTATTTGCAGTACTTAGTTAATACATCTAATTTGCTGTTGGAAAGCGGAAACGAGGAAGCAAGACCACCTTTCCCAATTATCTTTGAGTATAGACGGAAGAAGGCAAGTCTGTTATAAGAACAAATCCAAGATCATTGAGGTGATTTTTCACAAAAACGGCGCTCTACAAATTGTCCAATTATTATTATTATTATTATCATGCGCTACAACTAGACCGTATATCGACATTAAAATAACATGTACTTAATGAGAAAGCCGAGACGATAATGAATACACACATGGATTAACAAGGCCCTTTTCTTACTATATTTGAGGGTGCACATAAGTAACCCAGTCTGTTAAAAGAAGTAAAATGCAAACATTTAATAAAACCAAATACTTAACATTTTTTTACATTTTTTTTTTACGCAGGAGGCCCCGAGGGAAATTATTTTCCTATCTCCTCGTAGGGGATGCTATGTGGAGGATATTTGTATGGAAAGTAAGGAGAGGAAGTTCTGGGAAGGAAAATGTATGAGGGGTTGGTAGGAGCTTGGGGTCAGTGTTTCCTTGAGTGACAGACGTATGAATCTACCCCACGAACGGCGGTGAAAGGCGATGGGTCGAGAATTCAACAGACCTCCTTCAATCAGTCTCTCTCGATCCGACCTGCCACGCAGTAGGCGGGCAGATGCATCCGCCGCCAAGATCTGGACAAACTCGCCTATGATACCGGGCACTCCTACTAAGTCACCAACTACTTAGGGTGAACTAGGGTGCGCCAATTATATATAAAAGCAATACTTGACAAAAAATTTAGACCAGGTAGACAAGCGTACCAAAATGCATTATTCAATTTTTTTATATTGTGAAATAGAGGCTTCAGCACGGAGAATGCCCCTAATGAGGTCCACATTATCAAATAATGTTTTAAAATATGAAAATTATTGTATAAAATAATATTTAAAAAAAACGGGTCAAATGAGCACGTTAACAGCACCTAAGAAAGCCATACTGAGGCAATAATTACTGGCAGTTCTCTGAATAGACCTCGGATCCAAAAACATTTTATAAATCAAAACCAATATTTCATTGAAATCTTAAGATTCTTTAAGTAGGTACTTCCCGCCTTCTTTATTATGAACTACATATTTTAAAAAAATCATATAAAGAATTATACAATTTGTCCAAAGATCTGGATGATAATTCTTTTTAAAAACATTCTTTAGGCAGGTACCATAAAAAAGTCCAAATGAAGACGTCGATTTTGAAATTGGAATAAATAATCTTTACTGAGCCATAACTGTCACCATCTTGAAACGGAAAAAGAACGTACAAAAGAATAAACAGACAAAGATAATTGCTAAATTGCAACAATAATTGGAATATAATACATCGTATTTGCTGCTGGAAAGCAGAGACGAGGAAGTAATAAGAGGTTTTCCAATTATATTTGAGTATCTGGAAAGACGCCGGTTTGGTATCAAATACATCAAATACAAGATCATGAATCACATCAGAGGCATAGATCAACATTTCAACCACATCTACTAAGAAAGTCGAGACGATAATTATTACACTTAAAGTAAAAGACGAATCGGTTTCAGGCCATCGCAACAAACCGGGTGAGGAAAATTGCATTCGTGTGATCGCGCATTAAATTAGCAGATCTGGCAGAAGAAAGTTTACCCAGATCCAAACCGGTGGTTAAGAGTTAACAGCGCACTCTGCAGGCTGCACCACTCTTTATTAAGATATTATAGTAGGCTGCACCACCGATGGTTAAGAGTGCGGTCTAAGCCGGGTATCAGCGGCATCTTGTCGTGTTCTGGCTCACAGCCGGCGAGGAGACAAAGATGTTAACCCACTTACAGCCCGCTTTGCTGAAGGTCAATTATTTAGCGCAGACGAAAGTAAGCTGTGCGATTCCTATTGAGTGCCATTCTACTGGCCAAGGGATGGCTTGCAACGTGCCATTTATGTTTTTGAATGTTTACTTTTATGAAGTATTCCCATCGATATAGAAATTGTGAATTTCGCTCGATTTGTGTACGACGCTTAATATTTCTTGTTCATATAGAAAAGATCTTTAGATCAGCTACAAAGATGTTGGATTTTGTCATACACAATTCAATGGAGTGTATCATCCTTGCAGTTGTAAGCCTGCTTTACTTTAGCTTAGTGCGTTGCATTCTCGAGAGTGGATCTCGGGTATGGGGGTCAGAGGAGTTTGCTAATGGTTCAGAAAATTCAAAAGAAATTTTTACGATACCTCTACATGAAGTTAGGTTTTTACCTATGGCTGTTTTCAACAGCATTTATCTCGGGAATGCTGGGAATCTACAGCCTTAGTTTCAGAAGGGATGTCACCTTACTGCTGATGGCTTATAAGCTTCTGAATGGTTAATTAGCAATACCAGGCATTCTGGCTAAAATATTATTCTGTCCCGGATAATTTTCACTGACTTGGTATTTTTATATAAAATTCTAAATGATTTAGTTGATAGTCCGGTATTACTTGAATTGATAAGCTTCCGAATTCCACTTCGTAATACTAGAAGTCAGGATTTATTTCATTGCAGAAATTCTGGGACTAACTATCATATGTATTCCTCTTTGCCCAGAATACTAATGGAGGGAAACAATTATACCAAGTCAGTGGACATCTTCAATTTATCTTTGAATAAATTAAAAATATTGTTATTGAGGCAGTTCAGTTATGTACAATAAAATGTTTTTTCTATGCTATATATGTAAAAGCCCCGAAAAAGGGCGTTTATTTATAAATAAATAAATAAATAATTCATTGGTTTTCATGCTTTTTTGCAAGTAAAATAAAATAAATATTTAAAAAAATTATAAAAAATAAGTTCTCGTGTTATGAAGTAGTCATAATTTTCCTCAGGGCCTATGTCATTTTTGGAGCGGCTGTGTGAGGATGAAGTGAGGATGGCAAGACCCATGTTGTAGAGACCATAGAGACCATGTTGTAGGAAGGAGGAAACACAGAGGCCGGAACATCGTTCCTCAGCCGAGCTGCGTTCTCGAAACGACATTTTCTCATGTGATAAATGTCAACCGTGTATAAATGTGAGGCGTGCGTTTCCCGGCTGTGCACCGGTGCCAAAGGGATCATTGATTAATTCCACCAAGCATCTTTCATTGAAATACCGGTAAAACAAGGACAACATTCCCACCTATTTGTTGTGATATGGGAATCTATCAAACCGGCCACCCGTTTCTGCACTGAGTCGAGGGTTTTTTTTAATACAACTCCGTTGACTCAGAGTCAAGAGTCGATATAATAGAAGAATATAATTATAAAAGACCATTTATGTGAATGAATAATGAAATTGTATGCAACGATAGAATTCTGTGGCGTTTAATCAAATCTGCCTACCCCATTGGGAAATGATGTTATTATTGTAAGAAAACTGAAAAATCTAGAATATTTTTTTGTGTTCTCCTGATATATTTGTTGATGTTATAACATACGTTTAAACGATATATTAAATTGCTGGCCCAGTATTAATCCCAAGCAAGTCTTAAAAACCATGAAATACGAAATGGGTTGCAAAAGATTCGCCAAAGTGGGCTCTTCCCAGTTTTAAACAGCAAACAAATTAATAAAAATGTTTGACTCCTTCAAACTTCAAGTCAAAACTGTTTTGAAAATAACCGTCAAACCTACAAAAAAAATTTCGAATTGTTTCAATTTAAATATGACGAGATTGTTTTAAAAACAAGGTTTTGCATTTGAGATAATGTAGAAGTAAAATATTGATTATCTCAAAACAGACTTGATTCAGTTTAATACTGGGCCATCTTAACTTAATAATAACACGTAATATTTATTAATAGCATATTATAAATGCAAGACATCTAAATAATATGGATAGTTCTAAATGTTAAACGCTTTCTAAAGCCTCTAAAGTGTCACCTGATTGGTGTTAAAAAAATTATCACATCTTAAAATAATACATCAGGCAGCTTTCTACTGCAGCGTGAGGCGGACCGGCCTTACCGGGGAATAGTGGATAGTAGATAGTGGCACATCTGGCACAGTGACTTGTTCAAGACAACTGCAACTGCACTTTTATAGACTACTGCCCCCATCTCGAGGAAGGTTACCGCCCAGCATCTACAATATACATTCCATCTGTATTTGTCGCAGCCAGTTAAGAGGAACATTTGCCCGGCCCGTTTCATACAAATATTAATTTTGGATTTTAGGCCAAAATACCCAACCAAACTGAAAAACTATTTTTGTATTCAAAAGGTCTGTCAAATATCTAGTACGGGTATGAGCTACTTCTTTAATTTTTGCTTTAAATTATAAAATACACGTCATTAAAGATTTTAATGTTTCACGATTTTAGAGGCAACTTGGCGAATTATTTGTGAGTAAATGAAAAACACAAAAAAAAAAAATGGTTTTACTCTGTTGATTGTAAAAATATGATGGAATATAAAATAAGTAATAAAAATTAATAAAATAAATCATTTTGATGTTTATACATCAAAAATTTGTTGTTTATACATTAATTACTACGCAATAAAATGCATTTTGGTGGTTGTATTTTCACCATGTTTTTTTTATTATTTTTTTTATTTTATTATTTCAAAACAGAAGACAGGGGAGAATATTAATTTTTAATAATTATAATTAACTCACAAAAAATTGCAAGGTTGCTTCCAAAATTAAGCAAAACTGATTTCTTTCAAAACTGATCTTCATTTAAAACAAAAATAAATAGAGTAGCACATATTTCCACCAGATATTTGATACACATATTGATTAGCAAAATAATTTTTCAAATTGGTTGGGTATTTTGAACTCAAATCCAAAATTAAGATTTGTGTGAATCGGGCCATGCAAACGTACCTCTTAATGTGGTAGTGTTATTTGGGACCCATGTGATGGCAAGACGTCGCCGTCGATGAATTTTGTCAAATTAATGTTTTGTCAACAATAATAAATAATCACGTCGTATAAAATTCAGGCTTCTAACAATAACATTTATTATGTAAATGGCCATAAGGCTTAAATTCCAGTTTAACACCAGCTGCCTGTTTTGATTTATTAAAAAAAACATTACCAAAAG
Organism: Glyphotaelius pellucidus; assembly: GCA_936435175.1. Taxonomy (NCBI): domain Eukaryota; kingdom Metazoa; phylum Arthropoda; class Insecta; order Trichoptera; family Limnephilidae; genus Glyphotaelius; species Glyphotaelius pellucidus. The sequence goes on from OW386544.1 coordinate 30,890,700, forward strand.
CGTCTTTTATTTCATTTTGAAAAGCTCAGGCACAACTATTTAAATGTTTTACCATCATTTTCTAAGGGATTTAATTTTCTACATTATACAATAAAAACATAACCGAAAACGGGTTCGTAAGTAGGAACTTTAAAGCATCTTTTATGAGCCTAACATTTTGCTGTTTCTGGGCTCAAAGTACTAATTAAAGAAATACTCGTTTATTAAAAAAAAAAGAAATCTGTTCTACTCCCAATGTTTAAGTAAAGTTTCTAAAATATTTTTAAGTAATCCACTTTTCTAACCAGCATCACAATTGAAATTGAAAACCTTATTTAAACTGTAAAACAATTAGACAACAATGAAATAATTTTCTTTAATGAAAAACAAATAACTTTGTGTAACACCACTATTAATAATAATAATAACACTAATTTGTGTAACACCACCACTAATAGTGGTGTTACACAAAGTTATTTGTTTTTCATTAAATTAATGATGACGCCACAAAGTAAATTTGCCTATTTTGAAGAAATAAATAATTTTCTAACCTTTCTAAACTGCAAACGAATATCAAGTAAATAATATTGGAAGAAGAAAAAATTACCCAGCTTAACCCAAGATTTGCACAAAAAATATGGAAAAGTTATTTATAAGTTTCTGTGCTCATGGTGGGAATAATGTTACGAGTTTAAAAAAATGCAATGAACTATAAATTCCATATGTAAATATAATGTACAAAACGCCAGAACTCGACGCCAGGACTGATGCCAGGACTCACAGATAAAAAAAATTTCATCAACAGATTTTCTGCGTCATGGTCTATATTAATCAAATTTATGTTAATATAAATTCATTCATTTTGTGTTGGGTTCTACAATCCATAAAACGGTTTCTTTTTAAAAATGCATACAGTTTACCATAGATATATAGAACAGTTTTTGCAACATCCATCGCTGTCATTTTGAATTGTGTAGTAATGCTTGTACATGAATACTCTTCTGTACATAAATTTTCAATAGCGGCGAATCTTTTATGCAAGTCCAATGTTTAATGCATTTTACTCGACGGAAACTGAGCGATGCTAGAGACGATGTAATCGTGGAAACTTATGATATGATGGTGTATTAAACGCAGGTCCGTTCTCATGCGGGTGCAATTGGAGCAGACCGCAGCACCTAATTAATCAAATCCAATATATGATAACTTTTGTACTCGCCTGCCCTAGCAACTTTCACACACTTATTCTTTTTTTTTTAATCCTCAAACACCTCCGGAAAACATTTCACTGTCAGGTCTTGCTTTTAATCAATTTATCTATCTTAATAATATAAATCAAATCGTTAGAAGAAACTATCAAAATAGCGATCACTTTTCCATAAACTATGGAGTTCTTCAGGGATCAATATTAGACCCACAACAGTTTCAAATCCTCATGGATTTTAAATTTTATTGACTTTTTAGATCAGTTGTGGAACTAATATAGATGTCTCTTTCATGTTTGGCATTGTGTCTTGTCTTCACTGGTAAAATCCTTTAACCAGTCGCCACACATGAAAGAGATCTAATGTTTTTTTTTTCACGTCAAATATTTGCAACTTCGGGCGTTATTATTTGAACGCGTATGAATGAGTAAGATCTCACTCCAATGAATATACCAATCTGAAATGTGGGTAAAATCTTAATCTGCTTCCAATAGTGGAACATGCGCACGTTTTGTGCAACTTCCATGTTAATGCCTTTTACTGATCGATGATAGAGGATGGATATAGATAACACGACGATCCGAGCATTACTCACAATGTCCGGTGAGCGCTGAACATGTGAGATCTATGCGAGTAAGCGTGTAGTCTGCGACCTCATTTTTGAAGAGGTTATAATATTTATGTTGAGAACCAACGTAGTTGAGTGTGCCTTTGAAATCTTTAATAATAAATAAGTTATATCGTTCAGACTCTCACGCAAAATACACGCATATGCACATCTTTTCTAGAAAGGAAGGAAAACTTGAATATTAAATCAATAGCCCAATGGGAAGAGCAGAAGCCTGGGCAAGGAAGGTCCTAAATTAAATTGCTGGCGGTGACAAAAAACATATTTTTTCACTTTGATTTTGGATACAATATTCTGATTTATATTTTTACTAGCGCAAACACATAAAAAATTACGGGATATTATAACCGAGGGATATTATAAATTTCTTAAAAATTCGCAAATTCACTTTGTGGCGTCTTTATTAATTTAATGAAAACAAATAACTTTAAATAGTGGTGTACACAAAGTTATTTGTTTTCATTATATTAAAGCTACATTTATTTACTTTGAACGAATCTAGACCTCCAATGTCCCTGCATACGTTGTTAGAAAGCAGTATGCAAGTGTTTAACAGGAAAAAACAAATTCTTGGGAGCATTGGAGGTTATCCACCACTTACCCGCCCTGGTATAAGTAACAGGTGGTTACTCCTTCAAGGCTCTCGCAAGAACTATAGTTTTTTTTTAACGAAGCTACATTTAATTTAGAACGAATCTAGACCTCCTGTGTCCCTGCATACGTTGTTATTAAGCAGTATGCAAGTGCTTAGCGGGTTACAATACGTGTCAGTATGACAAGTTACAATAAGTGTCAGTATGACAAAATATAGACAAGACAATAGGACAGGTTGGTGACAGTCCACGATGCGGCAAGCGCTGGGTGATTGCATCCTACAAGCACCTGTACGGGAGGAAGACACAGTAAACAAATTCTTGGGAGCAGTTGGGACTCCTGTGCGGTATTCAGGTAAAATGTGGGTGTTTGAACTCGCAACCTTAGGTTCCAGTGTCCATTAGTTTACAACTCGCAACAGAGTTTGTAATTATTATTCTAAACGTAATAAAATAAATTGCACGTGATGTGTTCGTCCATTCATGCCGTTTCAATACGGTGTATTTGTGAAATGATGAATTCAATGACCTTTCCACCCACGAGGTCACGGTTCGAATCGCAATGAATATTGAACTGTATAATATATTGGCACGAATAAATAGGTATGAACAGTACATGTGCCTGTAATACATTGTTTAACCAACGTATCATAGCGTACCTGCTCATTTAACGGTCTATAGATTTATTCAGTGTTTGTGCTCAATACAAAAACCATTACATTTTGCTTTGTTTACGTCGAGTTCAATGAGTTTTGTGTTGCTCTTTTTCTATTAATGCTTTCTTATTTGCATTAAATTACCTAGTCTCAATTTTGAAGGCGAATACGGGTTCCGCCACCGCCGGGAACAATTTAATGGATAGCCAGCACCTCCGCCATAGGTCACCCCAAGTGGTTCGTTACGTTTGGCCTCTGGGGTGCTCTGGTTCATAAGGTGAGATTTGTATGGATCTTGGCGGCGAGTGCGAATACCCTTCAGCTGCTGATGGGAACGATAGGGAAAGACTGGTTAATGAGACCTTTTGACATCTCCAGTAGGACTCTCTCGGAAAATTGCCTTGCACCGCAGTGGGAGGAATAGGACACACTGACTCAAAGACTCTTACCAATCCTTTATATATTTTTCTTTCCTAGAACTTCCGTTCCTTCCTTTCCAAAAATGGCCCTCCACACAGCATCCCCAAAGATGACATGCCTCTTGTGTGGAGTTAATGTAAACAAAAAGTTTGAACACAACACGTGGGTATAAATGCATTTGTGAAGTAAAAATCAATATTTTGACGGAAAGCGGTCACTTTGTGGTTTGAAATAATATTAATGAAATAAAACAATAACTTTGTTTATAACGATGCGTCGTTAGCCAAATTGAACCGTCGCGACGGTTCAATTTGGCTTAACACAAGCCTCAAAAGAAAATCATCGTTAATTAGTTTGTACCCTGATGATTTTTTAATAAGTGAAACCGGTAATAAACAAATTTAATGTTTTATTTCATTAAAAATCTGTACTTCGATTGAACGATGTAATATTTATAATATATCTGCACGTCTCGTGTAAAAATGCTGTTGATTATTAAAAAATATTATTACAATACGAATTATGAATTCTCCCTAGAACGATTCGAGTTGTGTTCAGAATTCAGATTCACCTATAAATACCATAATTTTGGGATGGAGATTTAACAGAAAATAACTTTGATAAGTGCAGATTTTTTTTTATTGAATTGAAGAAGAATATAATACTAATAAATCTTAATGAAACATTAAGCAGAATACTACAGCAAACTAAAAAGGGTAATGGTCGCAATTGAGACTCGAACTAAGGATCTTTTGTCTTACCGGAACGCAGCGCCTTTAAACTCGGCCTTTGGGATCTATATACTTTCTGTCATTTTTGTCGATCTAATATTTAAAATTTATAATTAAAAATATTTACCTCATCTAGTTTTTTGCTACATAACAAGAGATTCTGGAACCCAAGACCCTAACAAATGTACATGGTTGACATCCATGAAAACGAATCGCTTCTCGAACGACTCGTTCTTGAGTTCGATAGCTCGGCTGTGGAACGATTTGCCGACCTTTGTGTTCCTCCCTTCTACAACATGGGTCTCTTCATGTTCACGCCTTCTTCTCCTAAAAAAAAAATCCACACAGCATCTTCAAAGATAACTTAGACCCTGAGTGAAATAATTTTCCTCACGGGTGTAATCTTGAAAATTTACCAGTTAATTATTTAGTGTAATTTTTAACAGTTTCCAATTAAAATTACACATTTTTTTTTAACAAAGACAAACATTTGTGTGTTACGAATAACCTGACAATATTTGAAAATCTACTACCACCACAGTAAGCGGAAAATGTTGTTTGTGTTAGCCAGCCGAGAAATCGAACATGAGACGCCTAGGCTAGGTGGGACCCAAACGTGATACCAACTCAGTCACTGACCGGTCAATATTTTAGTTTACTGGTAAAGCTAACCAAGAACTTTCTGAAATGCTTTTGAATCCCGGGAATTCAGCACACATGGTGTATCAGATCGTGCTTTTAGCCTATAAGGCATCTGCTAACAAGGTCTTTGCGAAATGTGTGGGCAGTGATTTCGCCTGTACAAGAAACCTCTGCAGATATCTTCTCGTTTCTTGTTGACCCAAGAAGGAAACGATGTCTCCTGGATTGGGTAGATTTACATCACCGCATATTATTTATTTATCTTCGTTTAGCGACGTGGGTCGGCTACATCGACTATTGATTATCATATTAATAACTGTCGAGTTCCCAGCATACGTTGCAATTCCACTTAAATAAAGAAATTGTTTCTCCCTGCGTATCCTTTACCATTCGTCCCCATTCCCCTTCCGCCTACCATACCTCTCCCATACCCCTCCCATACCCCTCCCTCACATTCACCGTCCCCGCCTTTCCCCTCCCTCGTCCCCTTTCCAGCATTCCACTACCCCTTCCGGAATAACCCCCCCCCGACCCTTCTGCTAAACTATATGAAATGCACTCATTTTTAAAACAACTCATGCCACCTACTGCAATTTTTATTTAAATTTCATTCGCCAGAGAACACTATTATATATAGAAACCATCGCGGGCATGCGTACATCAAATCACAAAAGTTTCATCGCAATTGGATGGAATGGTTTAGGAACACAAGAGGGACAAACAAAAAAACATTCATTTTTATGTATGACGGCCGGTGTGGTCGAGCGATAAGATTTTGACTCGCAATCCGAAGGTCGCGGGATCGAATCCCGGCATGGCAAATAATTTGTGTTATTTCACAATTAATTCATTTAAAATAATATATAATGCACTTACGGCATGTTCCAGAGTGGAAGATACTCTCAGTATTACCCTGGTAAGACCACCATTCAGAATTAAAACGTTCTTGAAATGGTGTTTGAAAGAGAAAGTACAAGAACAGTGTGTGGTATAGTTGTGAACAATGAATACTTGGAGCAGGTGGATGAGTTTGTGTATCTGGGTAGTATGTTTACGAGAGATGGGAAGGCTGATAGAGATATCGAAAGAAGGGTAAATGCCGGTAACTCCGTTAATGGAGGACTGAATGCCGTTGGCGCTAATAAAAAACTGTCAAAAGGAGCGAAACTAGCAGTCCAAAATGGAACCTACCCTGATGTATGCATGGAACTGGCAGAGGAAGGATGAAAGTAAACTGAATGCTGTAGAAATGAGATCCCTGAGGCGTATGTGTGGTAAAACCATTTATGATCGTGTGATAAATGTGGAGATCCGCAAAGAATGTAAGGCTGATGTAAGCATAATGAGTAAGATTAAGAAAGGGACCCTCAGATGGTTTGGGCATGTAGAGCGAATGAACGAAGAAAGTAGTGTAAGAAGAATATATGACGCAAATGTGAATGGTAGAAGAAGTCAAGGACGCCCGAGGAAGACATGGCACGATCAAGTGAATCAGATACTTGAGTCGGGCCATGTCAAAAGCCAGAATAATAGAAGAGTATATGAGACGATGTATGAATGTGAGTGAAGCAAAGAGTGTGTGCCAAGACCGAGTTGTTTGGCGGTCCGTCCTCTCTGCCTACCCCTGCGGGGAAACGGCGTGATGGTTAGTTAGTTAGTTGAAATGGCTTTGGCCGTGTTTGGTGATCAGATCTGAATAGCTTGGTACTTTCCCACCTTCCTTATTTCCCATGTCCTTCCCCTCCCCACTACCTTCAGCCTCACAACATACCCCATTGGGGATGCCATAGATTCACTGTCTCCAGAGGGAGCAGCTGGGACTCTTGAGCGGTATTCGTATTAAAAATTTTAAGATGACGTGAATTCCAGGTAACTTCCCGGTGTTAAAGTGTTCTCCTTTCCCAGAAAGATGGCGTGTGGATGCCGGTTTCACAAAACGAAAAACTTACTAACGAAACTTCTATTCCTACTAATGCTTGAGGCTCGATTCCATTATTTATCAATGATCGCCGAGTACTCCATGATTTCTTCTAAATTTATAACCATATCAAGGGCGTATACGTAGGGGTTCATCCACCCTCCCTCCCCCTAAATTTTCTCCCATCTATGTCATCTCACCCCCCTTTCTCCCTTGAAAAACAGTATTTACATTTATACTTAGCACGGCATTCTCTCAGTTTTAATTTGTAAAAGCGACCGCTAATCACGTGGGTGCGCATTTTTTTATCTCTTATCGATTGATTATGCGATCTATTTATTATGTAGATGTTGAAGACTGGATTTGACCACATAATATAGCCAATGTTACAATTAGATTTAAAAAGCATATCGACCTAGAAAATACACGTCTGACATGATTCGAATTGTGATGTCATGCGTAGCATTAGCACGGAACCATGTTTAACACTGAATTTATTGATACTATTAATTATAAACATCTTAACAACTTGTTGTGCATACGAAGACAAAAATGACACTTTGAAAATCAATATCTACTAAACTTGAACTTTCACATTCCTTTCCAAGGAACCAACTTTATCTTCACTTCTTGTATGAATGTGCCTGGATGTGTATGTAATGTAGTATTGTAGATTATTAATAGGTATGCTGTAGTGTAGATTACGGACATTTAGCGTTAGCCCCCAGAAATTTTCATAATATATCGAATCTCTTATTTTTACTTAATTTCACCAACTTTATAGTCTCATGTTGTTTTTTTACATTTCACATACAACTTATCGTTTTATTAAATTGTTGTGTACCGTTTATGTACAGTTGGTATTAATTAATCTTTTTTATTTCCTTATAATTTTTTCATGTTTGGTGTGTACATTATAAATTGTTAAAAAATATTGTTAGAAAATAAAAATAAAAACTAACATTAAAGTATCGATGGAAAAAACACAAATGTTCAAAGGTGGTTGACAGCGATGAAGAAAGAAAAATAAGTAATTATCGAATCTAAACAAAGGTTTAAACATAATCTGAAACTACAACAAAAATTTAAATAAGTTTTCGGCACTGAATCTCTAATGATAATACCTGATTTAAACGTTAAGTAACCTTTCGTACTTGATGGTGTATGGACCACAACTCTGGTTTGGGGTAGCCCCCTTTAGATTGTCACAGAGATCATCAATAAACTATTGTGCATCGTACAAAAGCATGCGTAGGAATTCTATGATAGTTCATTGTATACTACGAAACTAATCAATCACTTTATTTGTTTGCAGGACGATCGAGCTCGTGGCCCTCATGGCCATCTCCTCCACACTGTTCCTGTTTCTCCACACGCGGGACTTGAGCACGAAGCTGAGGCAAATGGAGGCTGAATCTGCCCTTTCCTCGAATCAGATCACAGGTATGTCAAATAATTTAAATCCAAAACTGCTTACGATTTACAGCTTCATGCACTTGTAATGGAATATAAATACTAACAACAAAACGACACGAAATGGTGTTTGTTAGAATTGGGTGACAATGTGTAGGAAAAAAAAGGTACGCAAGGAAAAGGGATAACCAATCACTTACCACTGTATCACTGCGAAGGAGCACACGACATTACCACAATGTAGCTGTACAGTTCCACCGCTATACCTCGACGTATTAATAAATTAAAATTAGTCCAGTCATTAGAGATTTTTGCCTTGCAAAAAGTGGTCTAAAGGATATTTTGATTTTATATTGTGTGGATTAAACCCTCTAGGTATAACACAGTAAAAAAAACATTATTTACTCTACCTCTGGTGTGGACATGGGTTCACAGAATTGTCAAAATTAAGTAATGAATAGCCATAAAATTCCAGCAATTCAACAATTTATTTTTATGTTTTTCAAAATTATTATATATATATATTTATTTTTTTATCTTTCCGCTGCTGTAACTTGTTGTATTGTATACTTGGAAAAAGTTTCACAATCCTTCTGTTTGTCTTTAACAACCAGATCAACCGTTGAGGAAATATTTTGAAAGACCACCCTTTACGAAGCAAATGCCTTAAAATCTCTACTACTTTCTTTCCTAACGTAATATTATGTTGTTTTAAGACCCATTCAGACAGTTTTGGTCTAAAAATACCTGGCTACAAATATTAAATTCAATAACAACTGTCGTTGTTAAATTCTCGGAAAATCCTGATTGTTGAGATTAAAAAATTCATCACGAGTACCTTTTTATATGCCTCTTCTTACTGTTTTATGTTTCAGTTCATTTCAGTGACAAAGAAATGACGTTTTCTTTCTCGTAAATGAGGCTAGTCACCAGCCAGTGATTTAAAACCGAACAAAACCGGTTTTGTTTGTCCGCAAATGTTATTATTTAATAGAACTAACCGGGTTAGGCCGTGACATTGAATCATTATTTTAAATGCAATGTGGATTACACTGGTACCAGCCAAAAAAACTGGCTCTCTTTTCCTATCCACCAGCCTGAAACAAAAAAGACTCTGAGTATGTACGAGTCATAGAATACATACATCGTGAAAAAAAAAAGAACGAATATATTTATTTTGTAAGACGGCGGCTATCGGACGTTAGCCGAATAATCGACGCCGCCAAAATCAAGCACTTTTGAAATAATTGACTAAGCGTAGCAAAGTCCTGTTTTTATTCGATAATTTGGCATTTCATCTTTATGAAAATTCCGGCTTCAAGACGGTTAGAAAAGGTTCGGTTTTCAAATGTGAAATAAATGTTTTTTTTTAATATGTAGGTACCTACATGTTTAATTACCTACTTAAAAAAATTATTATTATTTGGGAAATTTCGGTTTTATTTTAAAATGAGATAAAATTAGGAACATCCTTTTTGGACATTGTGGACGTGGGGTCTATTGTTCACAGAACCACTGGCATGCTTTCTCCGTGGTCAGAGACGATTTTAATGATTTTAACCAGCAATCCGGAGGATGCGGGTCCAAATCACGACGTGCGTAAAATTGTGACTGTTTTTAGTGTACTTTTTAAATAATTTCTTCTTGGTATACAGAGCATAAATAATTTCTTCTCGGTGTACAGAGCATAAGTACAAACTCGTACATTGTGTACATTTTGCTCGTAATTGTTAGTTTAAGGTGCTAAAATGTAACTATTAGTAACAATTTAAATTTGAATGGTGTTTCTTTGTTATCTCACTCATTCGTTGAGAAATTGTAGGCCTTGGGGCCAAACAAAGTGTTTTGTTAAAAAATATAAGGAATTATTATTGTCTTTAGGAAGAATGAACCTTGACCACGTGAAATTATTTCAAACAATCGGCACTTTGATTGAGTATATAACTATCGCAAACATGTTCAGTTTCCAAACTAATTGCGTTTTAATTATGGTACGTCGCCCGTCGTCTTGAGAACTAATTCCATAAACGGCTAACCCTTGGAATGTCGAGGTTTGAATGATGACTTGTCGAATTAAAATTTTTAATGTAAAAAAAGTATGGCTAAATAAAGCAATATTTCTTTGTTTGAACCAGTAGATTTTTTTTACATACGACGACCGGTAACAGAACAACCGTTCCTCAGGGAAAAATATAATAACTTGACATAATGACATCATAAAACAATTGATGAACATATTATGTTATTAAGAATTGATGTGGGGGGTGGGGGTGAAGGCGTGATTAGGGTTTAGTGAAGAGTGAGGGGGGACATACAACGGACGGTGAAGGGGAACATGTCTAAGATGGGACTTTACGATCAATTTTTTTGTTTATTGGTAATGGACTTATTATTATAAAGGGATTTTTTTTATTTCTAATGCTTCTAAGTTGCCTTAAGTGTTTTGATTTATTAATAATTTGAAGAATATTTAATTCTGTATTTTAAAAAATATATAATTATTTGGCACCTTAAATGTACTTTCATTCTAATGTCCAAATGACTTTTTATTTAAAATGAATAATTACAAAGTTACAGCTTCATACAAAAGTAAAGTTTACTTTAAACTACCTAAATACATGCCCAGTAAAAATTTTGATGAAAATTACGTTGTTTGATAAAAATAATTTGCTGGATTAACTAGAAAATTCAAAGAGAAAGAATTGGGTGTCTTTTATAACGCCATAGCCTACATTTCAACATTTTTTTTACGATTTGTTTTTATTAACGTAAATTCACATAACATTCCCAGCTGCCAGGAGCCACTGGATCTATGGTTTCCCCAATAATTGAGGTATGTTGTGGCAGAAAGGGATGGTATGTTTAATACAAGATTTGATTGGCTTTAAGAATTTGTAGCATTTTGTAGTGTTTTCAAACAACGTCGTTGTGTTATGTAGTGCGTCTTTTTCTTCTTCTGTGTGTGTTTCTTCAATCCCAGTGATTGGGATTATGTTATATGTTCCTAAATCTTCAATAAAGCTCGACGTTGGTAGTGATTACAATTTTCATGTATTTATTTACGTTTTCATGAGGTTAACAATTAATAATTAACTGGACCGAACGTTCACTCTAATGGATGCTCTGTGTAATTCTGAAGCAAGAATTGGAAGACCCTGAAGGTGCCCAGTTGTCGATCGTATATCATCGGCTATTTTCGCAACCGTTCGGGAATTGGACACGGCTAAAGTTGCCACTCTACTTAGGTACTATTTAACTGTCATCTGTTACGACACCTCAAAACTACTGCACCACATATACTAACGACATCTCTTGAAGGACATTGAAACAATCCTATACTGCATATGTGACAAACATCGACCGATTATATCGATAGTGTCAAATCTTTTCAGTGCAACCAATTATGATTTTCATTATTGTGCGTCTAAGGGTTAAATAACCATAATACTAATTATTGCAGTTCTGATGTAATAACTATTGCGTTAGGTGCTCATTGCTTTTATGATGGTAATGGCTTCAGTCAGTTAAACCTCGTTAGAACATTTGCTAGACTAAAAGGATTTCCGTGTTCAGGTTTACTTGGAGCGAAGAAACCTCATCATCCATGGTAACGTCTTACACCATCATTACACACGCCAAATTCAACAGTATTACCATCATTACACTCACACTACAGAGTACATACACTGTTAGCAAACACAAAGATGCGTCTAGCGAATTTTATCAAGTTCTACTAGTACCATTTGGGAAATTTGAAAGGGTTTTTTTTTCGTTTCTATATTCAATATAATTATTATTCATTTTATATAAACAGTTTATTTACAAAACAAATTCTGCTATGTAATTATTATTAGTTTCGCCTTCTGAAGACATTATCAAACTGTGGCTAGGCCACTTACAGATGGCTTATTTATATAATTTCTGTAAAGGTACTTATAATGAAAACTCTTGGCTTTTATTTTTACTACCCTTACTCTTATCAGTTTCCTAGCAAAATGTCGGAGATTATTAATAGTTAATACCCTTTAAAGTTTCCCCAATTACTGAATTGTTTAAATCAAACTAATGGTCTTTAAGTGTGATATTTAAAAATGACGTTTCTTTTCACTACTTAATTAAGAATTTCTTAAGTGTTTCTTTTCACTACTTAATTAAGAATTTTTGTCGTCTCTAATAATTGAACTTGGCATCTAGAAGGGGCGAGCGAACAGTATTTATTTGTTCATTTTTCAAACTAACTTTTGTAATATTTAACTAACCGATTTTTAAAATTATTTTCTTTTGATTTAAAAAGAAAGACAAATATTTCTGGATTGCGAATTATTTAATAACTAGCTTTTCCCCGCGGCTTCGCTCGCATGGTATTACGGGAAATTACTGTAGCGGTTGAACTTATCAATTATCCCCCCTTCTCCTCACCCCCACCCCCTCCCGCATTCCATACATTCATTCCCTTACATTCAGTTTTCAAACATCTCGCCTGCCACCTAAATTTCATAAAGCTATAGCTCAAAGAAAAAAAGAATTATCCAATTTTGTTAATTCGTTCGGAATTTATGCGCTTAAAAACATTTCGGATGTTTATTTTTAATTGAATATTTGGAAGTTTGTTAATATAATTAAAAAATTACACTATTTATTATTCAGTCTTTATAATCGTTACGAATTATATTTTTAACGTAGGAACTCTTATCTGACATTTATTGCAAAAATTTGTCCAAAAAAAAAAACGAATTCTGATATTTGAATTTTCTGCAGTAGTAGCTGACCAGTAGACTGAGTATCTACCAGCATAGAGCCCAAAATATATCAACATTGTTTCCATAGAAAAGATTTTTTTCTGACGTTAGCAAAAACTCGCTTTTGTTAGCGACAGAAAACGTATAACAAATATAATATATTAATATTTATAATTTCATAACGCCAGAGCTTACCATCATATACAACCTGTAGTCTGCGCATATAATTTAGCTTTATATTGGTAAAAGAATTATTAAAGTTTTTATATTGTGTTATGCGTGAAAAGGTCATAAACGAACTCGAGCAGTTTCGCATTTATAATATTAATATGGATAATTTGAAATTATCCTAATACCACCATGGTTAGCTGAAAATATATTATGTGTCGTTAAGGAGGATTTAGGCAGCAGAGGAAGTGGACTGATGACGTCTGGATGGGACTTAGACACGATGCCAACTCAGCCACTGACCGTGACCATTCAATGTTTTACGGTTTTGTGTTAATAAATATCCCATTTGAACGTCGCTTTTGACGGGCTTTCGACCAGAGAAATAATATAATAATTTTCTCACGATATTGTTTGAACCAGCCAAGCGTGTAATGTAAACAATTTTCTCCTCGAGTCCTTGAAATAAATTATACAAATTCATAGTCCGTTTATTGGAAGCATGAACTGCGGCGCTGTGTAACAATATAATTTGTCCGGCAACTCGCGATTTGCGGTGACGCTGAGTATTATTGTGTTAATTAATGAATCAACTGCGGGAATTACTGTGTTGAAATTTTTGACAAGTTCACTGGTCTGATGGAGGAGGTGCCATCAAAAAACCAACCAACATAAATATTTTCATCATTTGGATCATCATTTTTTACATTAACTCCACACAGGAGGTCTTGAGGAAAACAATTTCCCTCAGGGCCTATGTCATCTGAGATGCTGTGTGGAGGGTTTTTTTGAAGAGAGGAAGGAATGAACATTGGTCTTGAAGAGACCCATTTTGTAAGAAGAAGGAAATACAGAGGCCGGCAAATCGTTCCACAGCCGAGCAGTTGAACATAAGAATGAGTCGAAGAAGCGACCCTTTCTCATGTGACAAATGTCAACCGTGTACATATGTTGGGCACGCGTTTGGCGTGTTTCCCGACTATGCACCGGTACCGAAGGGAACAATGACGCTAGTTCCTCAGAGCATCTTCCACTGATTTCAATGGAACGGTATTTACCGGTAGAACAAGGATAGCATTCCCACCCGACGCCTGTGCTCTAAAGATTGCAATCCGTCTGTTAAGATGGGAGAATCTATCAAACGGACCGCCCATTTCTGCACATAGTCGAGGATTTTTTTCAGGTATTTTGGAGGTCCAGACCAGAGGTGGCTGCCAAATTCAACCGTGAGGCGCACTTGTGATTTGTACAGGGTTAGCAGTTGTGTACTATTAAAGTATCTGTAATCATATTTGTAAACCAAAACAAAATTTAAATTTAATGAAAACAAGTAACTTTGTGTAAAAACTTTGTGTAAAACAAATAATAGTGGTGTACACAAAGTTATTTGTTTTCATTAAATTAATAATGACGCCGAATTGAAGTGAATTTGCGAATTTTGAAGAAACAAAATTTAAATGATCATTGTTCTGGTGCAGTGTCCCATGGGAGGTTGGCTTTTGTTAAACCGATCTTCAACCTGCAGGCTTCAACCTGGAAAACTATGCCTGTTATATTTTAGTTTGTTTTTGAAACAAACTTTATTAAAATAATTACATCTTACATGGTTGCATGAACCAGCGAAATTTCCCCATTAAATTCATATTATGTATAGAAAACAAAGATGATTGAAGAAAACATAAAAGGGAGTTGGTAGAAAAAGACAATTTAAAAAAATGTGAATATATGAAAAAAAACATCAAAGTACACCGGATAGATTATGTCAAATTTAAATACGTACCTCTGAAAGATAATACATTTTCATATCCTTCAAAGATAAACATGATAAAAAAAAGAAAAATAACCTAATGAGGGTGAGAAAATATCTTTCAGCAGGGAAAGAGGGTTCGTAATAATTAGAAACCTTAATTATTAATAATTTGTTTTATTTTTTTAATATACGTTTAATACATTGATCTAAGAACAAACGGAAAATATCAGCGTCTAAAAAGATATTATTGTATTTCGTGTTCTTCTGATTATTATGAATTAATGTTGTGTCCTGTTGGCGGCAAACATTTATTTAGATTTTACAATAAACACGTGGCTTACCCGGCTTTGCCCGCATTTTAGAACAATTTTCCGGAGTTAATGAAAAACATTCGTATTGTTTTTTTAAATGCACTGAATATTGAAATCGCCGTACTGCGCAATGGAAATGATATTGTGAGCTGAAAATAGTTTGGTTGACCTATAAAATCAAGTCAGAAGAAGCTAGGCTAATTTCATATAGTCAGAGCTCACCGTTTGCAAGTTTTTAGTGGTACATACGTACGTAGTATGGTTAAGATATTATTATGTTTACTCAATACGAATTTGACATTTAGAGTTGTCGTCGGAAGGCGAAAACAACATCACGGTTAAAAATATCTCCACCTTGCGGGAAATAAGTTCATATGAACACAATACACGATAAAGGAGTATATGCTACCGAAAAACGAACATTTTATAAGAATTAAATACGGCGCGTTATCTTGGGAGGTCTTCATCTAATTTTGTGGCAAAATTTGTATTTTTGGATATTCAAAGAACAGTTTTGTTTTGAAAACCATCAAAAAGCGTTTAAAAAAATTCTGAACCTAAAAACATACGAATAAAGCTACTCACAACCACAACACATTTGAAAATATTACCTTCGTTATGAAAGATTTTTAAATAAAATTATTTTGTATAAGTAGATACAGAATGATTGGAACTAGTAGGCGTGACCAAGTGAAATACCTATCTCTTCAAAAACGTATTTCGTTGAAAAATTAAAACCTTTTTATTAAAAACAGCGGTACGTGGGTACTTAACAGTTATCTATTTGTGTAAGGTACAGTATCTGTGGCGGGCGGCCTGGCTTTTATTCCGATGTACATGAAATTACGCACACGAGGAACGTCACTGTGTACATTAGATTTCTAAAAACTGTGCGAAAGACCCGGGCGACGCCGGGGACTTCAGCTACCAATTAATAATTGTAACAATACACGCATACAGGGTAATTAAGTGATGTTATTTCATTCCGAGTGCGCTTTACTATAATAAGTAGCTTCACCTATAAGTACTATACAATTACATAGATAATCTTTTCAGCTTACAGCTATTTTATCAACTTGAATATTTATGAGGCAATTCAACGTCAGTTGTGATAAATATCATATTGATAATGTAAAAATTAATAAGATGGCCTCCGTGGTCGAGGGGTACAATTTGAAGGTCGTAGGTTCAAATCCTGTGCGCAAGTAAATTTTATTTGACTGATTTGTGTTATTTCACAATTTAATCATTTAAACTAATATCTACCTACGAGGTAAATTTGCGGCACGTTTCAGCGTTAAAGACACTCTCGGTATCGTCCCGGTGTAAGACCACCACCTTTCAGAATTGAAACGTTGCTTGAAATGGCTGTAACCGTGTTTGGTGACCAGATCTGAATAGCAAGGAACTTCCCCACCTTGCTCTTCCTTCCCTTTTCCACTACATTCAGCCTTACAACCTACTCCGATTGGGGTTGCCATAGTACTGGCTTCAGGCGGTTGGGAGCAGCTGGGACTCTTGTGCGGTATTCATCACGGATCAGATATCAAAAATCACGGATACTCTAAATTCTCGACAAATAAATTCCAATTTTGAAAATAGTATTCATCCTATAATTGATTTAATAATCTTAACTGCTACCACAATCGCCCTATTTTTAATTCATTGATCTTAACCGCAACCCTAATTGTCCTCTTATTATTTCAATAATCTTAACGGCAATTGTATTTTTTTTTCATAATCTTAACTGCAACCGAAATCATCCTATTATTGATTTAATAATCTTAACTGCTATCACAATCGCTGAATCAAGTCTGAATTTCCAAACAGACACTTCACATTTTGAACATTTCAGTTGAATTCAAAAGTTCTAGAGTTCATTAAACTGAAGTTGCAGACCAACATCACAACCGAAATTAATATTTTTTAAAGTTTCCTTTACCTGTTATTCGATATTTTGAAAATTTATAAGGCTAAAATATTGCATTCACCGGTTCTTCGATCACTGATACAAAACTACATGTACAGAGTATATGAGCAACCATAGTAATTGCACCCCCAAGCCTTCAAATCAGATTTTTTTATATCCTACACTTGATTATGCTTGTGTTGAGTACAGACACAAGTATTCAGTAAATATTTTCCACTTTACGTATCTACACAGCTTCAGAATATTACGTAATAAACGAATCTTCGAGATGCATCTTTTCTGAAGTACGTTTTGATTACACCTCTTTATGGGAACACAGTTTCGGATAAAATTTAATATTATCTATTCATTAATCAGAAAATTATAATGGTGAATGCTAACCAAGTTCATTAACACTTATTAAAAGAATTGAGTTTATGGATCTCTCTCGAGCACTTCTCAGATAAAAGAAAAAGTGATTGGAAGCGATCATTAACGAAATCTTAACATAAATTTTCTAATTAGTTTTTTTCCTGGCTATTATTTCTAAAATGATTGGTTCTTTAATGATTTACTGATGAGATATGGAGATATTATATTATGTGGGGGTTTATTATGTGGGATAGCTTAATGAGTTAAACTTCAAATTTAATCATTGAAGACAATATTAGCCAATTCCTAGAAGCGACCTAATATTTTTCTGATTTTTCTCTTCAAATTTTCGTTTCAGTCGAATTATCTTCGATGATATCTCTACTTATTATAAATTAAAGTCCTCCGCCGCGTCTGTCTGTCTGTTCGCGATAAACTCAAAAACTACTGAGCTGATTTTCATGTGGTTTTCACCGATAGATAGAGTGATTCATTATGAAGGTTTAAATATTTAATTTGTCAAGGTTTTGGGTAAATTGGTTGAAATATATAATATATAAAGAAGAATGTCTGTATGTGGTGGACGAGTGGGCAGGCAAGTGGAGTGATTCATGATGAAGATTTAGGTATATAATTTGTTAAGGTTTTGTGTAAATTGGTTGAATATCTCTACATTTTATAAATTAAAGTCCTCCGCTGCGTCTGTCTGTCTATCTGTCCACGATAAACTCAAAACTACTGAACGGATTTTCATGCAGTTTTCACCAATAGATAGAGTGATTCACTATGAAGATTTAAATATTTAATTTGTCAAGGTTTTGTGTAAATTGGTTGAAATATATAATATATAAATGAGAATGTCTGTACGTGGTGGACGAGCGGGCTGGCAAGCGGGTGGTGTTGATTTGATTTATATGCAAATGAATAGATGGCGGTGTGAGTTAATTTATCTATAATTATAAAGGTTGGGTAATGCAGTAGATGGCGTTGTATTTCGTTAGCCACTGCAACGCGTGGCCGGGTCAGCTAGTTATTTGATAAGATTAAGAGGAAACGCGGACAATGTTTTGTCAACACAAATTTCCCGGTTTCTTCTAAGGATGATAAAAAAATTGCGGAAAACAACCAGTAATTAATGATTCCACAGACAGTCGTTAAGACGTTTAAATTATTGAGCTTCATTTTATAATAGTTAATACTACTACTGTCCAGTAGTATTAACTACTAAATGAACGCATGACTGCTCTATATACTTGCAGTTGAAACAATATGATTGCTTTCAGAGACCCCGGTAAAGACAAATGAGTTGAAGGCTATTAATATCACGCAGTTCTAAATGACGTCAAAACATTTGGTTTTCTGTAAAGTCGGTTTACGGACGATAATTTTACGTAATAAAGTCATACGAAAACTTTTACATAGAATTTTACAATCACAAGCCGAACGCTTAGGCCGATTGTGCCTCTCTATCGCTTGTTCCGCGCTCTCGCCGAACGCTTAAGCCGATCGTGCCTCTCTATCGCTTGATCGATTTATAAGACGTTATCACGTCAAAAAGTTGGCTCTTGATAAGAGTTCCAAAATAACCTAGTGATCAATGAACAAATCTACTGTCTGCAGAATGACAGTTTTAACTGCACTCCACCAACGTGTCTTAAAAGCTTTATAGTATAATTGTGTGTGTTCGTGAAAATCAGTTCGTGGAATTCATTAGGAAAAGAATTGAACTTACAACAAATACTTAAGGAAAGAAATAATAAACATAAGTTTGCATGAAATGTTTATTTATTTATTTATTTATTTATTTAAGGAACATTAACAGTCTTAGTAATACAATAAACATAAGAGGATGATTAAAAAACAGACCAATCATTAATGTTCACAGGTATTTAGAAACAAGACTAACTGAATATAAACTAGAATATTTAAAAAAATAATAAGAGTACAAATGTGAATTCAACAAATGGTATACTAATACACAACATTAAAATAAGTGTGATTATATTTGGATTGGGTTGGGAAGGGTAAGGGGAGGAGAGGGATAAGGGAAAGTTGCCACGCAAGTAATATAAAAATATTAGATACAATTAATTCATGTGTTATTCGCACCTAGAATGTTATACAGTGAAGTTCTGTAGCGTAAATACGTCAGCACGTGTGTCTATATTTGCAAATTTGTTGTTATAGTAGTTACATGTCCTTTGTATAAATTCATTTTGATTGGAATTGGTGTTACATCTGTCAATATAGAATGGTAATACAATAATAATCTACGAGTGTGAGCACAACTACGAGAGGGAGCGCAACACATACGCGTCCCATGCTATCCGTTCAAGAATAGTATTTTCTTTAAACTTTTTTCTGGTGACGTGGGTATTTTTCATACACCGGGCACCATAAGTAATCTAAAAGATTTGGGCATTACCGTGAATTAACTAAAACTAAAGGCTCGGATTATTTAAGATTTCAATCTCCCCCGTCATTAAGCTTTATGTACGCAACGGGGGTACCAAAATCAACTGGCCATTAGAAAAATATAAGATCACAGAAACACTGAACTTAATGGCCAGAAACTACATTAGCTTTGTTAAAATGTGCGAATAAATAACTGTGAACATCCTTCTTCGTCATTTCAAATTCGTTTCGCCATTTGGCTTTTTGCACATTAGAGTCATTTTTATTTATTCAGTCGAGTATGATAAAATCATCTTATTGTCAATCTAACTGCTCTCGTTCTGTGTGGCTTAGTTTCATTCTTTAAAAAAACTTAAACATAATGGGCTGTGTTTTCTGCTCCGCAAAAACCATTATTTGATTCATATTTTTATCATTGTTCTTTCTGAATGTTGCACTCTTTTCTCTGAAGACCGAATACATCAAATTTTGATACCAAATACTTTGAAGATGATAAACCAGCCAACGAGATTGCTGACCTAAATTTATAAACATAGCATTTTTTTCAAACCACAAACTTATTATGGTTGATAATGCTAATAAAAATACTGCTCGTTAAATGAACCATGACTTTGATAATCACTTGTAAGTCAGTTGTGGTGATCGAATTGCATATGTCCGCTACCTTTATGGAACAAAAAGTTTAATTATTATTTTTCGTTCAACTTTTAGATTCATTCATGTTAATCATTAAGACGACAAAATACGGACGGATGTTTTGGACGGACCTACTGTCGAATTTGCACTATCAAAGAAAAGAAGAAGAAGAAGAATAATGTGGGAATCTTAACGACGTAAGTGAAGAAAGCGTGTAAATAAATACGCCCGAAAGACGGCGTATTAGACAAACGTACGGTCGAATTCGCCCTAGCGGGCCTGGAGATTCGACCGTTCCGCCGCGTTCATTTTAATTAATTCTAAAGAACGTGTTACAAATATTTATGATGTTTCTAGTACCCCCCAAGTTATAAATTCATTGTCTAGAAAAATAAAATCTGGTGCTTACAGCTAACTTTATAGTTGAAAAACTGGTTTTAAAGTTTTAAAATAGTTGTACGTAAAATATATTAATAATAATGTATTGTTTTTATTAATTTTAAATATAAAGAACTTACATCCCCAGGTATCGGTTGGAGTAAAAAAGTTATTATAGTTACGAATTCGCCGGAAATTATTAATATGTGAGTTTTGAGCAAACAAAAATTATTAGGGTTGTGAAGCGTAAGACTTTCAACTGCTCAGAGCAAGTGCAACTAAGTAGTGTCCTCATTTGAATCTGAGGGTAGAAAGAAATTTGGGGAGAGTCTTAATCCGTAAACAAAGCTAAGCTCATTTCAAAAACGGAACACATTGGTTCTAAATCATGGTCTCTCATTGGAATATCGTCTCTCCCTCCGGTAAGAGTTGCAAATACCATTTACATTTTTTTGATGGCTGATAAAACTGAGCAAGAAGATGCAAATTAATGATGCATTTTTTTATTCTTCAAAGCTTTCTAGTGTTAAGATTTCGAGACAGGTATCCATCAAATAATGTCTCCGGTTTTTTGTCCTTGGCCTTTTTCTTCAGTACGAAGAGGTCAGGTTTATGCAAAAATCAGTCTGTCGCATTAATGAAAGATGCCATACATAGAAATTTATTTTAAGCTATTTTGGCAAATTGTATCTCCATAACCACTCGAACGATGGGTCTTCGGTTTTCGATTTGGCCATTTGATTTTATTATTTCTTTTTCTCAACTTGGTTTCTTATTCCAGAGGATTATGACTTACTCCAATTTCCAGGTGCGACAAGACTCTTCTAAGACCGACGTACTAGATGCAAGATTTAATTAATATCTTACCTCTAAATATCAATATGGAAACAAACCTACCCAGGGTAGTCATTGCTCGAGTGCTTATCCAATACCTCTTCCTCTAGGGAATCGTTCGTGTTATCCAGTAAAGCGATAGAACATTTAAAAAAAATTTAAACAAACAAAAATCAGAGTGTGCAATTCACACGCGGTAGAAGTGAAACTTTCAGAAAACTAAAGTAGACAAGGTGATGCTACAAAGCACCGCAAAAAGAGGAGATCGATTGTACTATCTGGTTCTCTCGCCGGCTAAATCCTATAGATGTATGTTTTTGTGCCTTTTTAGTGTCGCTATTTTTCGTTTTATCGAGTTTCAAATCCCAACGGTGCAAAATAAATTTTCACTTCATCATCGTACCTCCGAATACAGAAAAAATTATAGCAACTGCTTATTGTGATTTATGGCCAACGAATCCACCTTTATTTCATTGTTAACGGTTTATCCCATATTTTTAGATTTCATGATTTTTTTTTAAACTGAATTATGTATGTTGGTTTCCGAAATTGCCCACTCTTGTTGGGGATATATTTAATATCACTATTCCTTGTATGTTGCCCGACGTTCGTTTTTTAGAAACCAATTTTAATCGCCTTGCTTCACGGTGGAAGGGTTAGAATCATGCGTCGGCTACTCCTGGACACACTAACTACCAGATTCCAACCCACCCCTCATACTTTTTTCTTTCCAGAACTTCCTCTCATGCATTTTCTAAAATGACCCTCACGTAAAGCTGAACTGATGTAAAAAATGGCATCTACACGCAGACTACCCGATACAAAACATTATCTTGAATATTCCAAGACCATTAATGATATCTTCCGGTACCTATCAACGACTACACAAATTTGCGAAGCTATCGCTTGAGTCGTTCATGTGGTTTTATAGACAATAAAGCTTATTCGAAACACATATTTTAATGACTTGAGAAATCACCAATTCAAATCAAATAAAATAAAAACTAAAATCTTCACTGCGTGCAACTTTCACAGCAAGAACCTTTGCAAGAACCGCATGCAGCAAACATGGCGCAAGTCTTGGTTCTTACTTCTTGAAGTGGGATCACGTGACGGGGTGACGGCTACAGTGACAATTTACCGTCACGCGCGTGGCCGCACACAATGGTGACATTTATTCACTTACCAAAAAGACAGACCCGCGTCTTATTGTCTTCTCGTCGTAATTTATGCCCGCCATTTTAAATTGTCCCCATCGCGGTTTCCTCGGAATTACGCGGACAAATCCGAAACGTTTGCAACCAGCCGGGTTGTTTGTTATTCTATGATGTAACTTGTAATTCATTTGAATCAGTAAGCTTTGTGAGGTAAATTACAGGATGTAACTTTATGATCCAAAATTATTACTATGATTTGGCTAAGGACCTTGGTTAGTTCAATGAGGTCAATAGAGCAAAGATGAAGGTTAGCCCTGTTAAAGAACTGTGGTGAACAAAAAGGAGTTACTTATATAGGTGTAGATAGATGTATTTTTTTCTGTTTTAAAATCATAAATTTCCTTTTTGGCAGCCCTGAATTATTGCAATTTATTTCATTTCATATACCCAATAGAGTCACGCTAACTAAAAATATCTTTAATATTTTACTAAAAAGCTACTATGCGCTGTATCTTAGTTTTGTAAGCTTTTTCATTCTCTCTGTCTTTAAAAGTACTAGAGTCGTAAATAATAAATAAAATATCTTTGTTTTGGAAAATCCAACACCATGCTTTTGCATAATTGCTAACTTAAAACATGTTCTAAGTGGTGTTAAACTATTTCGCTTTTATAAAGATACCAGCTTAACTGAAGCTCGAGACGATCTTCAACAATTTGAAATATACAGTCTCTCTGAACCTATAATGTTTTATGTTAAAGCATCTTTGCGCTACGTACAACACTGCACAAAATTGCATTTGAAAGCGCACGTGAAAATTGACATAAATCACCAGCATTAAGATGTCACAGTAAACCCATGGAATCGCTGCATTCCTGTTATGGTTGCACTTTTCATATTTCATCATTCTATGAAGTCAGCGATGACTTTGTGACTTAAGGGGCCATGATATATGAAATATCGACGAAGACGTAGTGCCAATTGTTTCTAAGGGTATTATTAACCTGTTGATTTTTTCTCTTTCGTAGTGTTGAAAGACTGGAGGGTCTTTATGAAACCTTGTGGAATGTAAAATTGTACGCGCGGTTGTGTGTGGATTTAATTTAAAATAAGTCTTTTTAAGCAAAGTTTCAATTCTGAATGTTGGTGTTACACCAGGGCGATAATGAGAGTAACTTCCACTCTGGAACGTGTCGCAATTATGGGATATATTATTTTTAACTAATTAATTGTGAAATAACACAAATTAATCAAAAAAAAAATTTTTGCGCATGCCGGAATTTAAGCCCGCGACCTTCAGTTACTAGTCAAAATCCTTACTCCTCGACTTACTTATTTTACTACGCGGTTTTAACGATCTATTCGTGATTATACGATTAATTAACAAAAGAGTCATCTGAATATTGAAATTGTTCTGTTCTGCCAGAAGGTTTTATTTAGGCGACAAAAATCCATATTTTTGATGGAAGTAGAAAGAGCTGAATTACATAAATTTATAATTATACTCGCCGCCAATACTTGGAGCAGGTGGTTGAGTTCGTATCTGGGTAGTGTGTTTACGAGAGATGCGAAGGCTGATAGGGTAAATACAGGTTACTGCGTAATGGAGCACTGAATGCCTTTGGCGCTAATAAAAAAAACTGTCAAAATAAGCGAAGCTAGCAGTCCACGATGAAGTGCTGGTACCTACCCTGACATACGGCAGTGAGACATGAAACTGGCAAATGAAGGATGATAGCAGACTGAATGCTGTTGAAATGAGATACCTGTATGGTAAAATCACGTCGTGTGAGAAATGTGGAGATCCGCAAAGAATGCCAGGTTGATGTAAGCGGAATGATTAAGATTAAGAAAGAGACCCTCAGATGGTTTGGGCATGTAGAGCGAATGAACTAAGAAAGTAGTGTAAGAATAATAAATGACGCAAATGTGAATAGTAGGAGAAGTCGGGGACGCTCGAAAAAGACAGACATGGCACGATCAAGTGAATCAGATACTTGAGCCGGGCCATGTCAAGAGTCAGAATAATGTATGAGACGATGTAATGTGAATGAGGCAAATAGTGTGTGCCAATACCGAGTTGTTTGGCGGTCCGTCCTCTCTGCCTACCCCTGCGGGGAAACGGCGTGATGCTTAGTTAGTTAGTTAATTACTCGCCGCCAAATTTCACTGAGATCAGATAAGACAGATGGAGGAAAGTCAAGATCAAGGGCGGAACAGCGGTAGACAAGTTTAGATGCACCGGGGGAGAAGTCGTGACCGAGGTGCACGTTGGCCTTTGCGACCATATCTACTGCTATACCCACACAACACCGCCCACCACACACCACACTGAAGTGTGCTGAATATCTCCACGATAATTGCGTGCTTCGATTCAAACCGAATTATTTATAGAGGCAATATTGTTGAGTGCAGCCGTGTTGGTTTATTTAACTAGCGGGATGGATCGAGAGACACCGCGCGTCTCGCGCCGTGTATTTTCATTTACTATGCAGGCTATGATATGCATACAATAATACACCTTTATGATTGGAACTAAATTGAAGTCGTTGATAAATGGATCTTCCGCATAAATTGAAACATTTGTACAGTTTTATTATGCATTATATTATTATTTTTTTACATTAACTCCACGCCTCCTATGTCACCTTAACCCGTCTAATCACAGGAGACCCTAGTTGTCCCAAAACATCATATGCCGTTATAATAACAGGAGACCCAGATTGTCCCAGAACGACCGAGCGTCATTAAAAGTTAGATATCTCTCTTCCTGTCAAGCAAAAATTTGTGATTTCTTTTATATTTGAAAGCGAAAGAAATATTGCTTCTTATTGCCTTAGGAATAAACGAGCTATATTGATCAGATATTTTACAAACTCGATCATAAGTGACGATTTTATTTTGCGCCAATGTGTGACGTAATAAACAATTAATTTAAAAATAAAATTGTATGAATGTGATAAAAAGGGAAGTGACAGTTTTATTACAAATTTTCTTAAAAAAAGGAATCTGTATTTAAAATTTAAATTTTCTTTTATTTTATGTACTTTTTTGGGGAAACCCCAGGTACGTAATTTTTAAGCTAATTCACATTTTCAATATAAAAATTTTAATATTTAAAAACAAAAATCTTAATTTTTGATAAACACATCGGAAAGATTATTTTATCTAGATTTTAGAACAATTTTTTTTTTTTCAAAAAGATTAAAAAATAACCAATAAAAATTAACATTTGAAATGCATGGGAAGAACCGAGAATTTTTGCGCGCAAACTTTGACAGGCAAAAGTTCATAGATATTATTTTCTCATTATTCGAAGGGTTAAGGTGATATTTTGAAGGAGTGAAAGTTCAGGAGAGGAAAAAGAATGAGAGGTGAGTAGTAAAATGGGGGTCAGTGTTTCCAAGGGTGGCGGACGTATGAATAACTGCGGTGCAAGGTGATGCGATTGGTGGAGAAAGTCTGGTTGGAGAGGACAAAAGGCCTCCATCAACCAGTCTCTCTCAGATGCGCCCGCCGTCAAGACCCGGATAAACCTAACCCTATGCACCCGGGTACCCCTGCTAAGTCACCAAACAAAGTGAACCGTTTCAGGTGACCTATGGCAGAGGTGTTGGTTATCCAATAAAGACAACTATTAAAAATACAGTTTTATGGCTAAAATTATAAAAAATCTTTCTCATATAAATATTCACAAAATAAATAAAAAAAAACAGTTTTGCCCTTGAAATCGTGATCTCTGGAGTCGGTTTGCCAAGCGATTTTTATGCTTATTACCTACATTTGTGTGGCGATATATGGCACGCTAAGAATACATACATGGTGTAGCTTCCTCTTGACTCGATAACGAGAAGGATTTAAAAAAAAAAATTATATGAATACCGCACAAGTATTCCCAACTGCTCCCGTCTGGAGCCAGTGGGACTATGGCATCCCCAATCGGGGTATATTGTGAGGCTGAAGGTAGTGGGGAGGGGAAGGAGATGGGGAAGAGGAAGGTTGAGAAGTACCTGGCTATTCAGATATGGTCACTAAACACGGCTAAAGCCATTTCAAGCGACGTTTCAATTCTGAATGGTGATCTTACACCAGGGCGATACCAATAGTATCTTCCACTCTGGAACGTGCCGCAAATAAACTATATATTATTTTAAATGAATAAATTGTGAAATAACACAAATTAATCAAATAACATTTATTTGCCACGCCGGGATTCGATCCCGCGACCTTCGGAATGCTAATCAAGAGCCTTACCGCTGGACTACGCCGGCCGCCAAGA
Organism: Glyphotaelius pellucidus; assembly: GCA_936435175.1. Lineage (NCBI taxonomy): Eukaryota > Metazoa > Arthropoda > Insecta > Trichoptera > Limnephilidae > Glyphotaelius > Glyphotaelius pellucidus. The sequence continues at coordinate 30,917,831 of OW386544.1, forward strand.
TGTTAGAGTATTACCAAATACCGAATGAACACAATGTTTGGGTCCTCCAAAGTGACCTAACAAGATTGGAATATTATGGTAATTTGCGTTTGGCCGATTTTTACAAAGCACTTCGTGAATTCCAAATCAATAAGCAAACAAGTAAAAGCTTTAAAATTCGGTAACAATCGGTTCAATGACAAATCAGAATAGTGACAACAATCATAATAAATGTATGTTGAATGTTTTGACGTTGTGACAGATGTCAAGTTGACAGATTTCAGTACAAAAAATGCGCATTCCGTTGCCGCTCCCTTTTTCAACTGACCCCCTCTCCTACCACAGGAAGAAATATTTGATAGCCTCGTGTGAAAGCACAAAAGATAAGCGCTCGCGATTCAACAGATATCTGCTCGCAGATTTATAGCTCTGTGTGAACCAGCTTTAAAAGTGAAAAAAATACAACCGCTTTTTTGGCACACGTTTGAACCTTTAAGGCCCGGTAGTACCCGCTCAAAAAGAAATATGAAAGTTTTCCTTCAGCCTTTTCTGTTTCGCAATAAAATCCAACATATTGTTCTTTTATTCAAATAATTATGAAACTCGAATGTGACAAGTCCACTATCATAAACAACTTCACCGGAAGTAACAGATGGTGTAGCTTCCTCAGAGCCTCCTGTGTGGAGTTAATGTAAAAAAAAAAAAGATGTGATATCCCACGTAATACGATAGAAATATCTAATATGGATATGCGGAACAACCTATAAAATTACACCTGTACACGGTGTCCTGAAACTAATGGTACAAGCGGGAACATGGTGAATCTGCATCGTATTTGGAGTTGATTTTGAAGAATAACTTTTTTTGATTTGAGCCTTAGTTTTCGAGTAAATTGGGTCCGGCGTTAGATTTTCAGATCACTTTCATGTGTTTATTGACTTTTAAAATAAAAAAAATAAAAATTTACACCTTTTAACTAAAAAAAAAATTAATGCGCACTTCGCTATCTGTGAATGTCGTACCAATTTCTGGTTCCATGACAACTCAACAAAGTGGCATTTCAACATCCTTTTTTAAAATTCATCAAATTTTTTTTTAAAAAATAGCCCATAAACTAACCTACCGTAACCTACGCAAGCTACTTTTTATATTTTTTTATTTCATAAAAATGCGTAAATGATACCAGATGAAGATGATAGGGCGCATTGTCACCGACAACGAGCTTATATGTAGAGTTTCAGATCGATGTCTGGAGATGGAATAATTTCCACTTCCAAGACTCATTACTCAGTTTCATTTATTCAAACAAAAGTGAAACTCAAATAAATGTATTTAAAAACAGAACTATTATTATTTTTAAATGTTTTTTGATGCTCAATTAAAAACATCTTCCACAAAAATTTATGTTTATTTCGTGTTTGAATACAATTAAATTAAAAACAATTAAAGACATATTATGTTGATCAAATAGTGTTAATATTTATAAGCAGAGCATTGTTGAAGGAAGATGATAAATATTGTAACGCTGTAAACGTTGGCTAAAGAAGGAGGCATACCACGGCATAACCGAAAAATTAATAAAACACAGTGTTAAAACAAAATACACACAATATGAAAAATTTTACAATATCGGTCTAAATATTTAATAATAATAATAATTTATTTCACATAAAATTATACAATAAAACATAAGCGGAAACTTTGACTAGAGAACTAGGAATGGATCCTGTTTTAGGCCAGTCAAATTGACGATTTTAGTTCATACCATAATTTCATTTTATATTGTTTAATTATATGTAAGTGGTTGAGTGGGCATCGCGTTTGGGTCCCAACCGGGCGTCCCGTGTTCGATTCCTCGACTGGCAAAGTCCTCCATCACAACACAAACAATATTTTCGGCTTTCTATGGTTGTAGTAGGAGATTTTCAAACATTGTTGGGTTATTCGTAACACGGGAATGTTTGTCTTTCTTTTTGAATAAAACAAAATAGCATATTATTTAGAGAAGTAAAAAAGTGAAGAGAAAAAATAAAATCTTAAAATACAAATTTAGTATTGAATGCTTAAGTTTGACAATAGATTTATATAAGTTCTTCAAGCGTGATTACAAAATGATATAATTAACGTGGATGTTTAAATCGCTTCAAAAATCGAGAATCAAGACATTCTTCAAGCGTGATTACAAAATGATATAATTAACGTGGATGTTTAAATCGCTTCAAAAATCGAGAATCAAGACATTCTTCAAGCGTGATTACAAAATGATATGATTAACGTGGATGTTTAAATCGCTTCAAAAATCGAGAATCAAGACATTCTTCAAGCGTGATTACAAAATGATATAATTAACGTGGATGTTTAAATCGCTTCAAAAATCGAGAATCAAGACATTCTTCAAGCGTGATTACAAAATGATATAATTAACGTGGATGTTTAAATCGCTTCAAAAATCGAGAATCAAGACATTCTTCAAGCGTGATTACAAAATGATATAATTAACGTGGATGTTTAAATCGCTTCAAAAATCGAGAATCAAGACATTCTTCAAGCGTGATTACAAAATGATATAATTAACGTGGATGTTTAAATCGCTTCAAAAATCGAGAATCAAGACATTCTTCAAGCGTGATTACAAAATGATATAATTAACGTGGATGTTTAAATCGCTTCAAAAATCGAGAATCAAGACATTCTTCAAGCGTGATTACAAAATGATATAATTAACGTGGATGTTTAAATCGCTTCAAAAATCGAGAATCAAGACATTCTTCAAGCGTGATTACAAAATGATATGATTAACGTGGATGTTTAAATCGCTTCAAAAATCGAGAATCAAGACATTCTTCAAGCGTGATTACAAAATGATATGATTAACGTGGATGTTTAAATCGCTTCAAAAATCGAGAATCAAGACATTCTTCAAGCGTGATTACAAAATGATATAATTAACGTGGATGTTTAAATCGCTTCAAAAATCGAGAATCAAGACATTCTTCAAGCGTGATTACAAAATGATATAATTAACGTGGATGTTTAAATCGCTTCAAAAATCGAGAATCAAGACATTCTTCAAGCGTGATTACAAAATGATATAATTAACGTGGATGTTTAAATCGCTTCAAAAATCGAGAATCAAGACATTCTTCAAGCGTGATTACAAAATGATATAATTAACGTGGATGTTTAAATCGCTTCAAAAATCGAGAATCAAGACATTCTTCAAGCGTGATTACAAAATGATATAATTAACGTGGATGTTTAAATCGCTTCAAAAATCGAGAATCAAGACATTCTTCAAGCGTGATTACAAAATGATATAATTAACGTGGATGTTTAAATCGCTTCAAAAATCGAGAATCAAGACATTCTTCAAGCGTGATTACAAAATGATATAATTAACGTGGATGTTTAAATCGCTTCAAAAATCGAGAATCAAGACATTCTTCAAGCGTGATTACAAAATGATATAATTAACGTGGATGTTTAAATCGCTTCAAAAATCGAGAATCAAGACATTCTTCAAGCGTGATTACAAAATGATATAATTAACGTGGATGTTTAAATCGCTTCAAAAATCGAGAATCAAGACATTCTTCAAGCGTGATTACAAAATGATATAATTAACGTGGATGTTTAAATCGCTTCAAAATTCGAGAATCAAGACATTCTTCAAGCGTGATTACAAAATGATATAATCAACGTGGATTTTTAAATCGCTTCAAAAATCGAGAATCAAGACATTCTTCAAGCGTGATTACAAAATGATATAATTAACGTGAATGTTTAAATCGCTTCAAAAATCGAGAATCAAGACAATCTTCAAGCATGATTACAAAACATTATAATAAACGTGTGCTTATGTTTAACAATATTCGAATGTTTATGTTTAACCATAAATGAATGTTTACTTATTTAGATTGCTTGCAAAAATCGAGAATCAAAACATACATTTGAACAAAACAAAAAAAAATCAAACAAAACATACATCAAAACAAATTTGTTTCATAATATTCTTCTCACGTAAAATATCGTTTGACGTAACTAATTATCTAAGATCAACGTATTTCCAGTCGAAGAATTATGTTAAAAAGGTAATAAAACTGTTATTTTCTTTATGTTATTTCATTCATTTTCATCTTTTTAAAATAAAATTGTCACAACCATTCTTAATAACAGGCGAGACGTCATGACTTCTCATTGTTGAAAAGATCTTTTATAAAGTTTTTTGAAATACACCGCCTTTTACATCGAAATCTTCAATTATCATTAGGCGACAAACAGTTTTTCCGTGTCTACGGATCGCTCGAATAAAAATTTAACCATCTATGACGAGTACATACATACCCACCGCGTATCTAACAGTCGTGATTCCACCGTTTAGCAAAAAACGGGAATACAATGGCATTATAAATGGCAAAGTTTAATGAACGCCAATGTTGATGTCAATGACCACCGTTAGATGGCAGCCGATGTATATAGAATGACACTAGTTGACAGCTCTACCCTTTCTCTGTAAGTCCGAGTTGGACATGAAACCGATCCGATGACGTCTTATTGATTTCCCATGCCCTAAAGCGGAATCCGCATAACAGTGATGTCATCTTAAATATTTAGCTATGTGTATCAAAGCACGTGATGTTTTATGCTTGATGAATTCATGCTTTTGTTCTCTCGTCACAGTCAAAAGCTGACATCAATCAATTTCATCTCTCAAATGAAATTGACATTTCAATTGCTTGCAAAGAAAACGTCGGCGCAAGTTGAACTTGCATAGAAAAAGCTCTATTTTACACAATTCTTAAAGAAAGTAGAAATCTACGTTTTAAGTGAGGCCAACAGGAGGCCCTGAGGAAGACAACATCATCTTTGGGGATGCTGTGTGGAGGCCTTTTTGTGGAAAGGAAGGAGTGTACCTTGGACTTGAAGAGACACACATTGTGGGAGGGTGGAAACACAGAGGCTGGCAAATCGTTCCACAACCGAGGTGTTGAACTCAAACTAGAAACGACCTGTTCTCACGTGACAAATGTCAACTGTAAACAAAGGATGGGCGAGCTTTTGGCTTGTTCCCAATCGGTGTCGAAGAAATCAACTAAGCTAGCATCTTTCATTAAAATACCAGTAAGTTAAGAGCAGCATCCCTACCGATGACTATGCTCTAAAGATTAATAATATGATGTTTGTCTGAAGCAGCTTAAACTCTTAAACGGTGAGCTATGGTATCACAGCTCAATTGTTAATAGCTACGCCAATTTACGTCTTAGATTCGATTGATAACTGCTAATTGATCGTTAACTGAGGTAATTAAAGCCTTTGCAAGTTAAGGCTTCTCATTAATTGTGGGATTGATGGTATGGCACGATGAAGTGCTCTATCAAAATATATTGATAAAGCACATAGACGGCATAGATGCAGCGGAATGATCGATTCGCCGTCCTATTGACAACCGTTTGTTAAATAAATTGCTTTATCTATAAAGCCCTTCGGAATTCAGTTTAATCTCGGTACGAGATTTTTTTTGGGACACGTCCCCATCCGACCTGCTGACGAAAGTGGCGACATCTTGTGACGTATTCTTGTATTCTAAACCGAATTACAACGGTAGCTTTGTTTGAAATTCCACGTACACGGATGATATTTGTGGCGCGACGCGTACGGCATGGCGTCAACATGCACTCGAAACTGGGTTCTGAAATTCAACCACGCAGACGTTACCCTATTAATTCATACTCTAACCTTCGTCTGACAGCCGAGCGTACCATCTGGCAAAATAAATATGTATAGAAATGTGTACTAATTTCCAGGTGCGGACCACTTCAATGGCAAGCCCCGGGCCCATGTCCAGACAGTCGCTACTCCACTGAGCGCTCTCCATGAAACGAAATGTAAAATAATATGCAACGGTGCTTCTAGTCAACCAGTCTGACGTTTGACTACCTTTATCTAGACGAGTGTTCTGTTTCAAGGTTTCCACATAGATTAAAATGCACTAAATCGAACTTCCCTGATAATATTTAGTTACCTCGCTTTGCAAAGCCGATGAACAGTAAAGGCCTCTCCGTTATAGCAATAAAAGACTTGGTTGTCAGGAACGTGATCCCATGTGATCTTTTACTCTTCGGAAGATAGGATCTAAAGCTAATCCTTGTAGTAAACCTGGACAAATTGCTACTTTATCAGTTCGTGGGATGATAAAATCCTGCTTCTCTATTCCAATATATTTGAAAGTAAAAGATGTCTCTTGCAATGTACCTAACGTTGTATTACGTAAACTCCATGAAATGAAATGTAAAAAAAGAAAGACTCTCGTGTTCTGGTACACCACGGCCAAAAGTGCTGTATTTTAACTTAACAAATAATAATAACACACGTATAAAAATCACATCTAAAATTAATAGTAGATACTACAAAATGTTTTACACAATCAGTATAATTGTTCCGCCTCAAAAATACAAGATAAAAGCTAGCCAGAAAATTATATAAAAATCATTGAAAGCCACTTCTGTCATGTAGATGTCGGTAATATAAAATCTATAAAAATGGTAGATCTCTAGTTATATATTTATAGAACTTTAACAAGTTTTATCAGTAAAAACATGCAAAATCTTGTGTTTTTGGAACGAAAATTTGATTATCTGGAAATATTATTGATGCTTTAATTTTACTTAAATACTTAATGCCCTGTGCTATAATCGAGTATTTTTACTGACAAGCCTTTTTATAAGCCTAAAAAAAGTATCAGGCCTATAAAAAATACTCTGAAGTGTAAAATTTCTTACTTATAAAGCCCTTTTCGAACATGCTTTAATTGTGGCAAATTAAGTTCTTTGGGTTACATATGATTTAACACTAGAATTTTTGTGCCTGACTTCACAAAATAAAAGATGCATTTTGGCCATGTTTTTTTCATAAATCAAAGCTAATGGTCGGTGATTTCAAGCTTGTCGCCATCTGTAATAATAATAATTATTGGATGATTTATATAGCGCCATTTTCGTGAGAAAATCACCTCAAGGGCGGACAATATAGGGGGTAGGTACGTGTTTTTTTCCTATTCCGAATGTAATGGAGCGTGTACTATATTGCAAGCCGAGCCACGAAACATTGGAAAGGAACAAACAAATGCAAAATAGATCGCCTTAAAGTGTTATTCTCTCCATATTATAAAACAAAGATAAACTCAAATACTACTCAACGGATTTTCATGCGTTTTTCATCAATAGATAGAGTGATTTATGAGGAACGTTAAGGTATACAATTTATCGATGTAAGTTGGTTGAAATGTATAATATAATGATGTGGACGAGCAGGCTGGCAAGCGGGCGGTGTGGATTTGGTCTGTATGCAAATTTAAAGTTTTATGCCGAGGTTGATGAAATTTTGCACATTGCTTCAAAACAAGAGAAAGGTTACTAACTACATTTAATTTCGAAAACTTTGTATAAAGCCCGGGCATCGCCGGGGACTTCAGCTAGTTATTTATAAAATCAAATATTTAACGCACATAATCATAACAATTAAATACTCGTAACACGTTTTCATGCAAAGCATCTATAAATGGTTTAGCCACTGTAATACAGGTTAGGCATAACTTCGCCAACGTAACTAGTTTAAAATTTGATTCTAACACCTTCTGTTGAAGTTGGCTTACACCTTACATACCATTATATATCAGATTATTGATTCAACTGGCTCGACCAGATTTAAATAGGGATTAAATATGTTCTTGTTCACAGTATCGTGCCTATATAAGCCTGGCACGTGATGTGTTATGAATACATAACAGATGTTTATCAGGTAATGTACCAGCACACTGCACATTGTATACGCTTAATACGTGATATAGTAATAGCATATTTTGATAATCATTATAAATTGTGGTGTACTGGATTATCAACTGATTGGAATTCCAGTTGGTGATCAGAAGTTTGCAATAATAATTGGTTCGTTGCGATTACAAGTTTGTTTATTATTATCGTTATCGTGTTTACATTGATTAACTTATTGGACTCAAACGTTCGTTCTAAATGGTGCTCTGTGTTGATCTGCGATGCAGACCGCTGAGCTTGCCCGTCTATCGGATATAATAGAATGACTTAGAATTAGGCCTCAATAGGCGACAGTAGTTGTCTCTCTCATGTAGTACTACTACCTCTGACCTCTGTCGATACATCTTTAAACTATGTTTAACTATCCATTCTAACGATATCTGTTGAGAGATATTGAAATTGTTCTTTGCACACAAAAAACGTTAAACAATTACATAGCGTAATCTACACCTGGCGGGTGAGGCGAGCGGAACCTCCATCGCGAACGGCTGCCACGCCGAAACTAAATGTGGGGGAAACAGGCTACACCAGACCGAATCGCCCGTAAAATCGTTCCTCGTGACCGCAGCACCTTGGAGACCTTATTTTACGGACAGCCCTCGTATATTAACTATTACACGAGTACACATTTCTTTGGATTTTCTTTTCAGTATTAACACATTGTACTTCTAATGCTCGCGCCAGACATGTGTTCAAAGAAATGTTCAAATAAGTGTTCACATGTGTGGCACGGGCATTTGATACTATTGTCACACATTTGAACACTTAAGTGCGCTTTGCCGTTCCGTGTCGGTCTTTTAGCGCACATCAAAGGGATCAGTGTACAAATGTTTGTGTGCCTGCCACACTGCGCGGGGCCCAGTTGAAGTCTATTTGAAAACTGTGAGCTCAAAGGAGTGATCAAATCTTTGAACACATGTCTGGCAGGTACAACAATATGTGACCAAATGTGTGAGCAAAGTCTTCAAATAAGTGATCACTTCTTTGAATTTCTGTCTGGCGCCGGCATTATAACAATTGTACCACTTTTGCGATATTATTTTTGTATTCTCATACATTTTTATTTTGTCCTTAATAGTACTGGTACCCTCCTGTGTACCACTGAATACTTATAATATCACGTATCATTTTTATGTAAAAGCCATTTTATGACGTTTAAATAAATATGAATAGAATTTGATGATTTGAAATTATTAAATCATTTTAATATCGGACAAACCCCAGGGCGTTAATGATTTTCCCCCTTATGTGTGGCGTCAATATGTGGCGCGTTGAGTAATCGGTTTATTATAGTTATGCTAGTTAACTTCAGGAACATCCTTGCTTGTGGAAGCCTCAAAGGAAGCGATCAAAGCCTTACATGATAAATAATTCCATACAGATTAGGTGAATCCTTTATGAAAGGTTTCGTTTTGAACAAGAAAAATCAATTTCGAACCAGTGTTCTAGTGTTAACTTTTTAGTATGATGAAAAGCTCATTGCATATTGCACAGATTCCCAGTGCCTACACACAACAGATTATTAGATACCTATAACAGGTATGTGATTAGTACAGAGGTGTAGTAGGTACTACATCAAGTCATCGACCTTGTTTCTCATGTTTACATTGCGTAAAATCGTGCTCCTATTAATCTGTCAAACTCGCTTTTTCCACGGATCGCAGTCACTAAAACCTATTTTTAATGGGCTTCGTGTGCTGCATATTTATGGTAACTGTACCAAAAAAATTCCGTTCAGTGATTTCTTTTCTTTCAAAAACGGAATATTGTTGATATTGCGCAACTAGACAGTTTTATTCAAGATGGAGAATTAATTGCCGGTCGAGATAAGTATTTTGGAGAATTTAAACATTATATAAAAACAATATTTGATCGTTTTGTTTTTGTATTATTATACAAGAATCCGCCTATTTTTATACTCCTGAATAACTTATGTATAAAGCTTTCGGATACCACAACGTCATACCAGAAGTCAGGATTTATTTCAGTGCAGAAATTCTGGGACTTTTTACCATATGTATTCCTCTTTAGGAAAAGTGTTTGTATTGGTAAATTGTATATTTAACCTTGCCTTGGATTTACAGCTAGAAGCCTTTCTTATAACTGTAGCTGCGATTGTGTGTAAGGAGAATTTTTGCCAATAATAATTCGGGTTTATTCGGTCAAATATTTACAATTAAGCTTCGTACAAAATTAAATTTGTCCCGACTAGAGTACACTGGAAGAAATGTATAAAACGGCTGAAGCCGATGGACGTGAGCAATGGAATAAATTTGCAATCTCATCCACTCAGCCTGTCGGCTACTCGTGGTGATACCAGTCGATAAAATTTTGTTTTTAATAATTGTAAGGTTGATCCGCCATACCTCTTTACCCAGAATACTAATGGACGGAAATAATTATACCAAGTCAGTGGACATCTTCAATTCATCTTTAAACAAATATAAAATATTGTTACTGAGGCAATTCAATTATGTACAATAAATACTGTTTATTTCTTATTATTTATGTGTTAAAGCCCCCAAAAAGGGCTTTAATAAATAAATAATAACGTGTACGTGTAAAAGTTTTCAACGCGTGAATAAATAAATTATTAACTTTAAAAATAGATTTTATACTTCCGTGATGGCCTTTGTGGCCGAGGGGAAAGACTCTTGACTCGCAATCCGAAGGTCGCTGGATCAAATCCCGGCGTGGGAAAATAGAATTTATTTGATTAATTTCTGTTATTTCACATTTTTTTCATTTAAAATAAAACTAATATGGAAAATACTTTCAGTGTCGCCCCGGTGTAAGACCACGATTCAAAATTGAAACCAGATTGTGACCAGATCTAAATAGCAACGTACTTCCCCACCTTCCTCTTCTCCATCTCCCCCCGTTCTCCCTCCACTACCTTCAGTCTCACAACATACTCCAATTGGGGATGCCATAATCTCACTGGCTCATGACGGGAGCAGACGACTCTTGGGTGGTATTCACATAAATAAATTTAAAAAAAACAATAACATTAAAAATACAAAATTCAAAGTTTCGGATCCAGATTACAGAAATGAGCGATCATTTGTGTTCCAATCCATTAAGCAATCAATAATTTAATAAAAAGCATCTTAGACATTTTTTAAGTCTACAACATTCAATAATGTTGACACAATAATGCGCCATCGAAGTGATTTATTTACCAAATGACGCCATACAAATTCATCCAACAATAATAATAATAATTTTCTGTACAGATCGCATTCATTCAATAATAATTCATTCTCGTGACCAAACTAATTTACAAAATTTCTATTCACCAAAAAAATTGTATTGACGTGCAATCATTTTCTAACAAATCCATATGGCGCCACGGCGAATGGGAGAAAACAGTATCTAATACTTATACCTATGTACACTTTTAAAATACAAATGAAACCTGATTGTTATTTTAAAATGTGTTATGGGGTCAACACTACCAACACCAATACAACCTTGGACTTGAACCTCCACGAACTTATGTTCGCCTGATTAGCGATTTGTTACGATAGCGAATTAGCATAAAATAATATAACGTTACATTGACTTAGAAGAGGCAAGGCAGAACTTAACGACTAACGAAATGATCTCCAATCGAATCATTTATGGAAGTTTTCTTTTTGAAATTCTGACACGAATGTTGCGAATACAATCCAGTCGTGGTTCAACAATGATTTGTTTGCGCATAAAATAAGCGAGCTCCGTGCCAGAAAGGTCACGGGTTCAAAATCCGATGAAGATCAAATCAAATTTATTGAATTAAGGCTTTTATTTTTCACGCATAATAAATATGAGTGCAACCGTTCCAGAGCGGATGATTCGTACATATTATAGTCGGTATGGTAAGAGAATACTATTGAAGTGACCTTCGTAACCTAATGACATTGAATCGGAATGTTGCGCGTTGTTTACCGAATAATGGAAGAAAGCGTAAAATCTGTGGATCTTATGGTAAATATTTGATACGTTATCCGGACCTCATGTAAAAGGATTTTCAGCTATTGAAAGAGAGATGATAAATAATTTAATTAGCAAAGAAAAATTACTCGAAATGGCCCTAGTTTTTAACAACAATATATCAGACAAGCCATGTTTTTCCCAACGTCACTATTCCTCTTTTTTTGCAAATTTTTACGATGTTAATATTAGTAGTGTACACTCTTCATAAATAACGGTTAATTAAGTATACTTCTAATTTGTATAAAGGTTTTATACTTTGTTAGACCGCGCATGCTCGGCTTAGGTAAATATTTATGCACAAGTAGCAAATATTTTATAAAATAGCACTGAATAGAACAAACAAAAAGGATTTCACATGTATTTTAAAATGTTCCATACCAACTCAGAATCAAGTTAACTCAACACCTCTTCGAAAAGTTATTAAAATCTATAAAAAAGATATAGAAAAATAGACCGTAATCTATTTCTGTTACCAATTTTTAATAAATTTTTTTCATCACTTTTAAGGCGATACACAACCCTAATAATTTTTGTTTGGTCAAAACTCACAATTTAATCATTTCTAGCGAATTCGTAACCATAATATTTTTTTATTTTTTATTCAGACCCCTGGAGATGTAAGTTCTTTATATTTAAAAGTATAAAAAACAATACATTTCATTAATATATTTTACAAACAACTATTTTAAGATTTATAACCAGTTTTCCAACTATAAAGTTAGCGATAAGCACCAGATTTTATTTTTCTAGACTATGAATTAATAATTTCGGGAGGGAAACGTTTAGAATCATCTTAAATATTTGTAAAACGTTCTTCAGAATCAATTAAAATGAACGCGGCGGAAGGGTCGAATCTCTATGACCGCTACGACGAATTCGACCGGACGTTCGTCTAATACGCCGTGTCGCGGGCGTATATTTGTTTACACGCTTTCTTCACTTACGTCGTTAAGATTCTCACATTATTTGTCTTCTTCTTTTCTTTGATAGGGCAAATTCGACATTAGGTCACTAGTCGCAAGTCGCAAGTCGCAATTTGTAAACACGGCTTCTTTACTTACGTCGTTGTTTCTGAATATATTTAAGGGTATATTGTCGTCTTACTGACTTTTTAAAGGAGATGAGGAGTTGATTTCATTCTGAGTTGTCCAGTCACCATTTTGAAATCAGTTAATTGGTTTAAATTTTGTTTCCTAAGGCCTGATTGTAAATTTTAGATAATTTAAAATAACATGTTAGTATGTTTACACAATATTATGATTGTTTTTTAATGTATTTTATGTTAAAAAAAAATATTGTTTAGAGTTCTGTTTTATGTTTGCAGTATAAGATAAATAAATTTATTATAAGATTTATGAAACTGAAAAAATTTGCCTCAAGAACAAAAAATATGCTCAATTTTTCTAGAACTTCGTTCAGAAATCAACCTTTCGAATAATAGTCCAGTTACCAAGATTAGACTTCGTTACATTTTATTTAACGATATGAACAAATCATGCGCATTTTAGTCTTTGATATGAAAAAGAATTCGCAGGTTGATTTCATTAAAAAATGCCAATCTAGTGTATGTTGCTTTGATGTATCCGGTATTATTATTGCCATGTCATTCATTGCCTACGAAACTGAGCGTGTTGCTTTAAATAGTTTTTTTTTAACTCGTGTCCAACTTTCTCGCAGCGTCATTTTACCCGCAGTTATTCCGTGTGTGCTTTTCTTCTATTGTATTCTTATAGATATGTAGAAGTCAAGTAAAACAGATTTTCGTTATATTAGCTTCATGTTAGACAATGTTATCTATATACACTTTGCATGATACGAGGGGTACCACGTGCAGAACATTATAAACAGTGAGGAGCAACCTGCGGCCCACGGGCTAAATAAAACTTCAAAAAAATTGCTGTAAAAATATTCAGAAAAGTTTTGAATCAGCCGCTCAAAATAATAAGTTTTTTCTTACATGAAAAGACGAATTTCGCGATTCGACCTTAATTTTAGAAAAAATTTCACCTTCGCGGTGCAGCGCTTTTTTTTGGCGCTTTCTTTGTGATATTTTTCATGGGTTCTGTTTAAAAATGGTTCGCTTCCAAATTATGTTTCTGAAAACATATTTATTTATTTATTAATAAACGCCCTTTTTCGGGGCTTTTACATATATAGCATAGTTAGAAAAATACATTTTATTGTACATAACTGAACTGCCTCAATAACAATATTTTATATTTATTCAAAGATAAATTGAAGATGTCCACTGACTTGGTATAATTTTTTTCCTCCATTAGTATTCTGGGCAAAGAGGAATACATATAGTAGTTGGTCCCAGAATTTCTGCACTGAAATAAATCCTGACTTCTAATATTACGAAGTGGAATTCGGAAGCTTATCAATTCAAGTAATACCGGACTATCAACTAAATCATTTAGAATTTTATATAAAAATACCAAGTCAGTGAAAATTCTTCTGTCTGACAATTTAAGCATATTCATATCGTTTAAAATAGTGTTGTAGTTTAACATATTTGCTGGAATACCCATTTTAAAATTTAGAATTTATGTAGTAACAGAATAGAATTTTGATATTTCTTATAATCATTCGGTGTGCTATGATTAAATATTTAATTTTTCTAAATCTGACTTACAAAATTAAAAAGGCTTTCGTGAAAAACTTTTGTTTGTAAATCCGTTCTTCTCCTAAAACATCACCGTTTTAGAAAATGCATGTGGGTTTACGACACCATACGACACTACCTTACGACTGCAAAATTAATCTAGTCAAGCTGAACGTGCCCTACCCACTGCGACCGGTGAACAATTATTGGCCCTCCGACTAAAAAAAAGCTTGATGATCACTGCTGTAAAAGGTACCGACATCTTCTTAGGAATCTCGTCTGTAGTGTCGGGCTTTTGTGAAAGAAAACACTAGGAACACAGCAAAGGACTGATGACTGAATGTTTGGTAATAGTTCTTCGTTTTATTTACGATTAGCATACAAGCTCACGTAATTATTTTAATGTTTCAAAATGGATTTTTGACGAGTGTTATTTGATTTTAAGGTGATTTTTAAAAGAATTCGTAATAAGCTCTTTCATAGACGGGCATAGTTTAATTATTTTAGGAAAAAACACTTTTTGCCGGTTATGCTTTGACGACTGGCGAGGTCTAGGGGTAAGGCTCTTGACTCGCAATCCGAAGGTCGTGGAATGGAATCCCGGCGAGGCGTGGGCAAATAAATTTTATTTGATTAATTTGTGTTATTTCACAATTAATTAGTTAATTGTGAAATAACACAAATTAATAATATACAGAATATTTTCGGCACGTTTCAGAGTGGAAGATACTCTTAGTATCGCCCTGGTATAAAACCAGATTCAGAATTGAAACGTTGCTTTAAGTGGCGTTAGCCGTGTTTGGTGACCAGATCTGAATAGCCAGGTACTTCCCACCTTTCTCTTCCCCACCTCCTTCCCTTCCCCACTATCTTCAGCCTCACAACATACCCCAATTGGGTATCACTGGCTCTAGACGGGAGCAGCTGGAGGTTTTGTGAGGTTTTCATATAAAAAAATGCTTTAAAATATTAATATGAATCAATTGTTTGCGCATAAATAAACTTAAATCATCCAAGAAAGGCTTTTAAATACGACATTAACATTGAACATACTATACAGAATGAAACCCCGATACAATAGAATAGTGGGTATGGGTCCAAATCACCTATTTTGAAAGAGATCGTGAAATGTATGGTGGTAAAAGTATTGAGGTATATCTATGATAAAATATATATTGAAAAACTATTTAACAATTTATACAAATTAAAAAAAAATCTCCCAACTAAAAAGTCTCCCATGTGCGTAGTAGTGTGCACCTCCAAGTACCATAATAGATGTTTAATGTCTCTGGCAATACTCTCCGCAACTAAAGTCTCTCGTCTCTGGCACCTTTAGATAACCGAAAAATTTGCAGCTGGGTTCAGTTCAGAGCATCAGAAATTTCTCTTTTCCATTCCGAATGAGTTCTTCGGAAAATTCCTCACAGAGAAGAAAACACATCTGAAGTGAGCTGAACACTGAACAGACCAATCTTAGAAAAAAGTCGCATCTCTACTGTAGGATGCTAGTTCAATAACTCTAGGAAAAATCACATCTGTCAAAAAAAAAACTAAATACATATTTCAAATACAAAATTACTATTATTGTTTGAAAATAACTACTCACCTTCTTTATCATCTGTCTGAACAATCAGTTCCAATTTTGAAAAGAACACTAATTTAAATTATTCAAAGGGGTCGTCCATTAATCACGTGAGATTCGAAAGGGGGGAGGAGGGGTTCGGAAGAAAAAACATGAAATATCACTAGGATTGGGGGAAGGGGGGGGGGGGCATAATGAGATATCACGTGTATTGATTTTTAGTTGAACGTACGATTTCTAAACCAAACAGCAGCGCGTGGCCTTGACTCACCGTTGCCAGACAACGATTTTTCCGCGCGTTGCGACAATCGCTCAGCTCATCAGTCACCAGTAAGTCTGTGATTTCGACGCCGAATACGTGCGTAAATCGTTGCCGCGTATATTTTGCCTCAAAACAATGTTTAAACTAAGAGATCTGTATAAAAACCTATTTGCAATGACAATTGACATTATGAAAAGGGAAAAAACCTAGTGCAGCTTAGAAAGAAAAATATATCACAAAAGAAGAAGAAAAATATTTGTTTCTTTTACACCTTCCTTAATTATTTTTATGCCAGTCATAAACATCCTGCAACCTTAAGGTCTGTCTGGACATTAAGGTTGCAGGCTGTATTTAAAGATAATATTCTGAATATTTCAATGTACTTTGTACTAAAAAAAATACACTTGATTTTGGGGTATTGTATCAAACCGGAGTTACACAAAACCATTTTTTTTTAATAAACATTTTTATTTTAAATTCATTGTAAATAATTTAATATATACAGTATAAGGTTATTCAATGAATAACCGCAAATAATCGCATAATATGAACGCCACGCTCTTGGCGGATTCTTGCATATTACTCGTATTGTAAAGTCCCTCCGCCTACTTGAGAATTCCCTTTTTTGTGTGTAAAATCCACCTTCATTTCAAGGTGTAACGGTTTGAAGATATAAATCTATGGTTACAGTTAACTCCACATTAAACTTAGTGAGTGCATTTTTCAATCATGTTCAATGGATGTGGCAGAATCGATTTTGAATGAAATTTTCCGAGATTATCATGGAAATTTCTGCGACTGGGAGGCTGTATTAATAAATTATGTTAGATTAAATTTGAACGCAGTTTCCGTAAAGGAGAGATCGAGTGATTTCACGTTCTTAGAAAAGGGATTATTCCGCTTTCTATATGCAATGTGCAGAGTGGATTTGCCTCGGGGACAACGCTAACTTAATGCTTGACACTTCCGAGGAAACAGTCATAGAAAAACGTAATTCTGCAAATGCCCTTTTCTATGAATACAGGTTAGTGCTAGCTTGTTCGGAATCGCATGGTAAACATGTGAATCAGGTGGTCGGTCGATAAAATCCAAATTGTCATCTATGAATGGTCAGTTATCAATATTTGCGAGCACGGTCTACATAATTTTAGCGTCCACAATCAGATAAGTTTCGGTTAACTATCAATATACACATATTTTTTAATTATGTCGTTCGTTATGCAAAATTACTGGCTATTTAATGAACGTATTGAACTAACGAAGCTCTTAGAAACGAGAGAAGTCGTATACGCGATTCATAGACTTAAATAATGCATCTAGGATGCGAACAATTTATTTCGATCCGTTATTTATTTCTGTTCGATCTTCGATGTTATTTGTTAATATTTCAATTCAGCATTGGCAATTTATTAGTACTTTTACGTAATTGCTTGGCGTCTGACATTTCGTAGTATCAATTTTTTTTAAATATATATACTCAGTGTTGCCAGCGTATATCGATGTCTTATTTATTCTCTGTCAATATCGGTTCGGCTGTCAACAGTGAAAGCATGCTAGGGATATCGATAAAAAGTCATCGGAAGTTACGCTTATCGATCCTATATCCTAAAGTTATCGATTTCGCCGTATTATAGAGCTCCTTGTTACCGATAAAAGTAAAAAATTCGCTATCAAAAGAAGTCAAAAGAAGTTTTGATAATAAATTAAATTTTTTAAGTATTTTTTGGTATTTCTGGAATAATTTAATGAGTAATACCTAAAATTGTATTGAAGAGCTTTTATGAATTTCCAAACGTTTGTGAAAATGGTTTAAAAAAGGTTTTTGCAAATAAATTACATTTCGAGGTTTTTTTTGTTGTTAACCCGTTGCATTGCTGCGAAATTATTTGACTTCACATCTCGTTTACATAACTTCATTGGCTCTTCAGTTTCGCAATCGTGGGAAAGAAATCTAAACGAAATAGTTTAAATGAGTAATTTTTGTTCAACACTTAAGCTTCAATAACTCAAATGTCTTGACCATTTCAAAAGCTCGAGTTGCTAACTTATTATGTGGTGGATGTGGGTTGTAAAGTCATTAATTTGTTACGCTTCCGTCACAACCTCAGCGGCCTAAGTTCAGTACTTTGAACTGAAGTGTTTAATAGCAATAACGAAAATATAACGGCCTATAGATAAAGGTTTTAAAATTAAAAATGAAAATGTACATGCGACCTCCAAATGGAAAAAAAAATTATATCCCCTTATGTTTTTTAATCGGAAGCCCTTGCCCGTAATAACTTTGTATCCAAAAATATTTTTGTTTTAAGAAAGGTAGGAAAAACTAAACCAGCTAAATTTTATTACATTATTAATTTAAAATACAACTCTTCAGAGATAACGAAAGGTGGCGAAGAAAAGCAATTAAATTAGAATTTCATCGTTAATTCAACATTGATAGTTTTGTCGGATACTACCTTATTCCGGGCAAGGGCTAATTTTTTTTTTTACATTAGCTTCAGGGTCCCGAGGAAAACAAATTTCCATCGGAGCCTACACATCTAGACATCATAAGAGATGCTGTGTGGAGGTTCTTTTTAGGGAAAGGTACAAGAGGAAGTTCTGGGAAGGAAAAAGGTATGAGGGATACGTAGGAATCTGTGTGTTCAGAAGTGGCGGACATATGAATCCATTCCTCCCACTGCGGTGCAAGGCGATGAGTTGAGAGAGTCCGGCTGGAGAGGTCAATAAGTCTTCCTCAAGGGAATCTCCCGGTCTCTCCCGATCCGGCCCGCCAAGAATTAGGTGGTAAACGCAACCGCCGCCAAGACCTAGACAAGCCTCACCCCATGAATCCTATCACCCCTGCTAAGTCACCAAATGTAGCAAACCACTTAGGGTGACCCACGGCAAGGGTGTTGGTTATTCAATAAATGCCATAAGGGCCTTCCAAGTTGTACCATAATACGAAGTTTTAATTAATTATGAAAGTTCAATTTTATATATGAAAAACTCTCTGTTTATAACTTTTGAAAGTTATTCTCATCAATGTAATATATTTGAAGAAGAATATAACAATAATAATCCAAACGAAATATGAAAGAGAATAAGACACAGAAAAATAGAAAGAAAAAAACAATGGTCGCAATTGGGGCGAATTGGGAAAATTGGGTCGCAATTGGGACAATTGTCGAACCTCTCTGAAAATGGATGGAAAATGGAAAAAAGAATAAGTTGAAGATAATATTGTTAATTCTAAAATTTAAAATATGAGATTGACAAATACGATAGTTTGATAGAAGGTGGCAATAGCGAAGTTGGTTATCGCGCACGTTCCAGTTAGACGAGAGGTCTGGGTTCGAGTCCCAGTTGCGACCATTGTCTTTTTCTATTTTTCTGTGCCTTGCTCTCTTTCATATTTTCGTTTAGATTATTATTGTTTTCTTTTTCTTCAATTATTGGTAAACAATTCACATTTATGTCGTATTTTCAAAGAAAGCAACATTTTTGCAACAACCTTTAGCAATAAAAAAATGTACACGATGTATGATATGTAGATCCTCTTTTTTCGTGGTTGATTATAATACTGTTCTGGCAACTTGGATTTAAGTGTCTGCGTCATTTGGCGACAAATAAATGATTTACCTAAAGTTAGTTAATGATCGACCCCAAGTGTTCAATACACAGTAAATCACGATATCAAGATAACGCATGTAACATTGAAAAAACCCCACTGATTTATTTCATGTGATTTTCTATAGATCACGGTTATAACGTGTGCGTCACGGAAAGTAAAACAGTATGAAGATTGTTAACCTATGTAGGTAATGTTACGTAAGCGGTGCTGCCTAGTTACAAAATAAAGAATTTCCCCAGAAGCTCAGAGCGTTGCGTGCTGTAAGCAGATTACACCCACTTTAAGAAAATAACTTAACCGCAAGCGATGGCGCGAACCCTCCAGAAACTCCGTTCTTAATAAATCGTCGGCTTCCCTGTAATTTCTCCATATTACCACCATTCCTGCGCGCCGCTTTACCCCGCAAGTTCACATATTATCCAACTCCTTGTATGCACTACTATGCCACTGAGAACTCTGCGTTAACCTCTCTTTCTGTTGCACGCGTGGTTCATGGGAAAGAAGAAGAGGTTACAAGGAAGCTTTCAGCGGAATGCCTAAAGCTGGGGACGTAAGGTCTCGGTCGTGATTAGCTTAGAATCGTGCACCCGGCTACACCTTTGCATGGCTTATGCTCGCTACTAGCTCAAGGCTCTATTCTCATTTCCTCTATCTAATCTAAAACACTGTCGCGAGTGTTAGTGGTCTCTTCCTGCATCATACCGCAGAGCTAGCAGCAAAGCCTCGCCTCCAAATATAGCAGCGGTTGGTTAAAACCACCGTTAGCGAGTTGAGGATCACTTATGGGAATAAGATACCAGGTGAGTTAGAAATAACAATCAAAATGTTTAAAAATATTAGTATAAAACTACCAACTTCGGTATCAGTGCGCGAAGTAAAATATCTCTTCCTGAAATTATTCACGTTCATTAATTAATTATTTGAGTTATTAACTTTGAAATTTTTAATATTTCAACTGATTGTGTGAATTCAGATAAGCGATATAGTAGGTACCTACTACCTTGTCTGAATGCAAATCCTCACGCCTTCTACCTTTAATCAGAAAATTATTTTATTTTTATTGAATCACACCTAATTCTATATTTGAAACGTGTATTTAGTTTTTTCCAATTTTTGACAGACTTCGTGATTTTTAATTCGTAACGTAAATTTCTAACTTTACTCTTTTTGATTCCGATGGTCCAACAATGTTGGATGTGCAATTTTGTAGTTTTGCAGTAGAGCTGTTAAAAGTTTTGAGATCAAAAAATAGAGTGTTGTTTTGATATTTGGCATTTAGTTTGACTTCATTCAAAATTCCGAAAATACAGACTTTTGAATCAACAAAATAAGCCCACAGAGCAGTTTTTATTTTTAGCAGATTTGACATTATTTTTTGGGACCGTCGATTTCTAATTGTCAATAAAAATAATTGCATTATAAATAAAGTTGATGATATTTGTTTTTGAAAGGCAATTTTTTTTTTTTTTAAAGTTTTCTTTACTCATTGAATTGTTTGTTACATAAATTTTAGAATTTTTCGACCACCATGCTAGGCACATGCCCGTGTTGTGGTGGTCGAGTTGTTGTCGTCGTTGAATGATTCTAAAGCAAATTTTTGAAAAATACGTTCATCTCCACAAATCTAACAATTATATAATATATAATATAGACAAAAATGATAATAATGGCTGTAAATTTCAGCTTTGTGACAAACACCTGTAAAAATATTTTTACCGAAAACATTAAACCGGAGTGCAATGCCAATTTTGACACCGTCAAAGAATTCTTTGTCCTTTTTAAAGTACGTTTTATGTTTTTATTTACAGTGGCATTTTTTTACTTCGTGTTAACAGATTTTTGCCACCCTCTCTACGTTTCTTCTCTCCTATAACATGGGTTTCTTCAAGACCCACCTTTATTCCTTCTTTTCTTCATAAATACCCATCCTGCAGCATCCCCGCAGACGCTCTATGTGCAATATAGAGCGTTGAGTTTAGATTTTTTTCAATTTCAAATATATTCTTTAGATTTGCAGTTGTGAATAAGGGCCTTTCTACATTCATCCGCCACCAGCCTCTTGTGACGTAGTTCGTAGGAATATCACCGCCCAAGAATTTACAGTTTGGAATTCAGAAGACAAAACCGTCGAAGGTCTGCACTGGTTTAAATTATTTTTAACTCGGAGGAATGTGTATTTTACTCTCTGATCAGTTCACCGCGCAGGTTATGCACTACTTACTCACTAAATAATGTGTGTAAAGCAAATTATCATTATTTGTAGTAACGCGATGCACTAGACAACATATTGTAGTGGAAATAATTTTATAATAGTGTCATTATTTATTGGTAATAATTACTTTGTACCGACAGGCACAATAATTGGATAGTTAACAAATATGCTACTCGTATTTCAATATTGTGAAGGCAATGCACATTGCGTGAAGCAATTTGGGAGGCGGGTGTAGGTAACGCTGCTCCTGGAACCATTTATTGTATAACTGACGGTGACAACGGTGATAGCAGGGGTCCCCGGGTTCATGCGATGAGGTTTCGGCGTTCTTTTCGGAATTTCCGGGTCTCGTCGGCGGATGCGTCTGCCCTCCTGCTTTGTGGCATGCCGGGTTGAGAGAGACTGGCTGAGAGAGGCATTTTAACCTCTCCAGTCAGACTCTCTCGACCCGTCGCCTTGCACCGTCGTAGTTGGAGGGATGGAATCATAGATCCGTCAACCCTGGACACACTAACCTCAGATTCCTACCCACCCCCAAATACCTCTTTCTTTTCCAGAACTTCCTTTCTTAAAAAAATCTCTACACAGTTTCCCCAAAGAAGACGTAGGCGTTGACGGGAATTATTTTTCTCCTGTCTGAAGCTAATGCAAAAAAATGAAAAATGGTGAAAAAAGGCAATCAAATTGAAAGTTTTGTTGGATACAACCTTATTCCGGACAAGGGCTAAATTATAATATAATAAATAAAGTAGATATTAAAAAGATTCTCTCCTCCCTTTCTTTAAAAAGACCCCCATGCAGCGTCTCCAAAGATGACATAGGCCCTGACGGAAATTGTTTTCGTCAGGGCCCGTCCATGTGGAACTAATATTTAAAAAAATTGCCTTTCTTTGCTTCTTTTTGCTAACTTTTAAGAATTGTATTATAAGTATAGAATATAATAAAACAGAACTGATCAATATGCCACATCTGCTCTGATGATGAACACTGTAATACTGACCGAAACATATGGCTGAAGAACGAGGAAGCTCAACACGGCGTAATAACCCAAAAATTAGTCACAATACTTTTGGTCGTGAAAATCTTAAAACATGTCATCATACAACATTTGATTAATTTTTTCTCACCTTTCTCAAAACAAGAATATTTAAGAATGCAACGTTATTTCGGGCAAAGGTTGAATTTAAAAAAAAAAGTGATTTCATCAGAGTACATAAATTTTTTTTTCATTCACAGGCAAAAGATACATTTTTATTATAATTTAATTTTAAAACCATGATTTTTTGTTTTTGTTGTTAAACATTTCAGTTCAAATTGCTGAATTAAGGCTTCAGAGATTGTGACGGAAGCACGACTTTATAAATCCTCAACCAGCACGTAATAAGTTAGCAACCCGAGCTTTTCAAATGGTCAAGACATTTGAGTTATTGAAGCTTAAGTGTTGAACAAAACTACTCATTTAAACTAATTCGAATAGATTTTTCTTTCCCACGATGAAACTGAAGAACCCGCGAAGTTATGTAAATGATACTTGAAGTGATATAATTTCGCAGCAGCGCAACGGGTTGACAATAAAAAACTTCGAAATGTATTTTACTTGCTAAAAACTTTATTAAAACCATCGTACAATCATATACCTTTTAAAAATTCGTCAAAAATCGTCAATACACATAAACAAACAATAAATAGCCACAAATAAAAACACAAGAAAAACACTTATGGGCGTGTTTCGTTAAACTATTGTCCCAATTTCGGCCTAAATTTTCGTACAAAATTGAGTTTTACCACAATTACAAAATTCAAATGGAATAGCGACATACAATTTCAGGCAAGTGCAAGAGAGACATATCACGTGCTAAGTGATCTAGAACCAAAAGGTACTTAGCCATTGGCACATTTGTTTTCATTTAAATTTGTACGGAAGGTATTTCTAGTGTTGTATTTTTTAATCAATGGTCACAAGTTAATTTAAGAGTCATATTTCTGCTTATTTTGGTTAATAAGATTGATGGAAAACCCATGTGAAACCCATGAAAATCCATGAAAACCCACGTGCAGTATTTCTATGCTACAGCCTGAGCGGCGCAGATTGCCGTGGTGATAGCCAACCTCCTGTTGGAGAGGATAAAAAATAAGCGGAAGAAACGAAGTATAACATGATCACAAGAGGGAGGTTTGCGCAGCCCGTTTCATACAAAGTTTAGTTTTGGATTTG
The DNA here is from genome assembly GCA_936435175.1 of Glyphotaelius pellucidus. Classification (NCBI taxonomy): domain Eukaryota; kingdom Metazoa; phylum Arthropoda; class Insecta; order Trichoptera; family Limnephilidae; genus Glyphotaelius; species Glyphotaelius pellucidus. Next base: position 30,942,109 of record OW386544.1, read on the forward strand.
AGGCCAAAACAACCATCCAACTAAAAAAAAATGTTTAAAAAAAAGTTATATTAAGTATACAGTACGGATTTGAGCTACTCAATTTTTTTTATAATTCAGTTTTGCTTCACTTTGGAAGCAACTTTGGAATTTTTGTACGAGTTATTAATAATTATTAAAACAGTATCAGGCCTTATCATCTGTGTTAAAATAATGAAAAATAAAATAAAACATCTTTAAAAAATTAGTGTTTTTTCATTGTAATTTTTTTTATATAAACGACTAAATTTTGTTTCAACGTTCAAAAAAAATTATAATTTAAATGTACACCCATCAAAATGATTTCTTTTATTGTTATCATTTTATTTTAAAGTAAATATAATAATAAATATTTTTTTAAATGTTTTTCATTTTCTCACAAATAATTGCCCAAGTTGCCCTTAAAATCGTAAAATAACACAATCTTGAATGGCTTATATTTTATAATTTAAGAGCAAAACTCATAAGAAACTCATATCTTAATTTGATATACGTTTTGAATAAAAAATAATTTTTCAGTTTGGTTGGGTATTTTATCTCGAATCCAAAATTAAGATTTGTATGAAACGGTCTGCGTGAACGTTCCTCTTAAGGCAAAAGCAAAAGATTTTTCTTCTTTAAACCTAACGTAACAAATCGTAGCATTCACAAAGACTGCATGGTTTAACGAATCGTTTTAACAGTACTCGACAGAAGACTATCTCGTAGTATGGTAACAATACTAAAAGACATGCATCAACGGGTTAACAACCCACTTACTGAACATGTCACGCCTTATGACCACCATTAGACACGAAGTACCACGCTCTGCCGCCAGGGAATGGGTCAGCAATGTTGCTAGAATGACTAAAGACGAATTACCCTTTCTATTTTTTACGCTAGATTCGTTTTTTCGGTTTACTGGGTCAGGCAAAAAAGTGTGAATTGTTTTCTATGCACCGTTAAAAGAAACTAATTAGGAACAAAGATAAATAATCATTAATAGATTCTCAGTTAGTGTGAGAGTTTTTTGTCAACTTTTACAGTCTTTTTACTGTTACAACATATTTTGCGTGAATATTACACAAAGTGCTAGCACGCAATGCTCTGAACTAACAAGATTATGTCGATGACCCAGTGCACAATTGCATGTTGTATTTAATTAATTACTTGGGTTGTAATTTTACTCTAACAGAGTTGCAGCCTTCATTGTTGTCAATTCGCTTGCTGAGGATTGATTTAAAATCCTGTATTTTTGAGTTTTTTCTAAGTTTTTTCTAAGCCGTGAATTGAAGTATATGTTAGTTCGTTCAAAATTCAACCACATGTGTTGTTATTTTATTTATATATAGATTAACCCTTTTTTAAATATTTATAACAATTAGTTTGAAAAAGAGGAAAAAAATTTTTTTTTTGAAACTTCAAACTTTTATTTTTCAATACGAGTTACAAACCAATCCTCAGCAAGCGAATTGTTTGTAAACTTCCAACAAAAATCGTCTGTCATAGTGTGCATATCCATCGAACTTTGGAATGACGAAGAGATAACGGTATTTCGCGGAGTTTGACGTAGGTAACTAATATCGTCTAGAATTATCAGAGCGTGTCACAGATGTCTCGAGAGACGATGTCTTCTTCTGACGTAAGGTCGACGTGTTGAGTAGTTTACGGTGGATATAAGATTGAAGATGCCAATGCTGAACAACTGCCAACAGGAAGAGCAAACTTCCCTCTTGTTAGAATCAATTTGTGGGTGAACCAGGCCGTGGAAAGATTGTGACCTTTCGATCAGCTAAAAGGTATCTTTCTCTGGGTTATTTATCAAACGTGAAGCTTAATGGATGGTTGGTATTCTTGCTCTAGTTCGTGCTTGAAGAAGATTGATATTTTTACTTTTTTTGGTTTGTGGGTTTTGGTAAAACGCGCGTTGAAATCATTTCGTGTGAAAGCTTTTGGCATTCAAAGCCATTCTCAAACTGCATGTGAAATTTGAATTAAAACAATAAATAGTAGATGGGGATCTGAAAATTAAAAACCAACCCTTTCGAAACCAATGGTTTCTCGATAGGATAAATGACAACTTTTAATTATTTTATACATTGGTTTCGAAACATGTCCATAATTTTGATTAGGTATGTGGTGTGTACAAAATGATTTTTTTAAATTTATTTAAAAAAAGTTTTATTCCTCACTTACCTTACGTACACTTACTTCCTCACTTACTTTAAACTTTTTTTTTGTTCGGGCTGACGTTAAACATTCATTATCAAGTACCTTCACATTACCAATTACACAAAATTCAAGTAAATTTGTAGGTAAACTTACATTTTAAATATGAACACTCTGCTTCTCTACATAAGCACTACTTCAAAGAAAAGCCTAAAATTGTAATTGAATTATTTGATAAACGAATGAAATAAATTTCAATAATAAAAAAAAAAAATTGTCTAATATTGTCTCAGTTGCCCGCATATACCACTTTGCAAAATCTGCAAAGGTTATCAAGATTACGTATAATTGATTTTTTATTACACGAATAGTAAACAACTGCTGACCATAAACAAATCGCATGTGAGCCCCACCATTGAATTTGGCAGCCACCTCTGGCCTGGTCCCAAAATTCGTGAAAAAAAACCCTTGATTTTTTGCAGAAACGGGCTGTCCCCCTAGATCCCCCTATCTTAAAAAGCGGAGTACAATCTTTAAAGCACTGGAGTCAGGTGGCACGCTGTCCTTTTTTTTTTTTTTTTTAAATATGTTTATTCAGTTTTAATTTTACAATATTTTATTTTACAAATCTTACGAAACTGATCAATCAGTTTGATTGTAAGAAATCTCCCATTTTTTTATAATTATTTAATACAGTATACTTTTCAGTTTTACATAGTATATACTAAATATAATACTTAATATTAAAATACTAATTATTACGACAAACTAATTATCTCAATGTTTTAATGTTTATGAATTGCGTTCTACTTGTTCTCCTTGTTCTACTGGTATTATTTTTTTATTATTTTATTTATTTTATTTTAAATGTACATTTACAGTTCAAAACCAATTACAAACATACATTTTATTATAAAGTAATAATAAAATTATAATGGGAGATACTTCGAGGAATGATGTCACTGATCCCCTCGGCACCGGTGCGTAGTCGAGAAACATGCCAAACGCGCGCTTAATATTTATACACGGTTGACAATTATCACGTAAGAATAGGTCGCTTTTACGGTTCGTTCTTGAGTTCAACAGCTCGGCTATGGAATGATTTGCCAGCTTCTGTGGTTTTTTCCTCCTATAACACGGGTCTCTTTAAGACTCGTGTTCACTTTTTACTCCACTTCTCTTCAAAAAGACCCTCCACACAGATTCTCTAAAGATGACATAGGCCCTGAAGAAAATTATTTTCCTCCTGTGTGGAGTAAATGTAAAAAAATGATGTTTTGAATTTACATCGACGGCTCGACCACACGGCCAGGACGGCCGGCGTGGTCGAGCGGAACGGCTCTTGACTCGCAATCCGAAGGTCGCGGGATCGAATCCCGTCGTGGCAAGTTAATTTTACTTGATTAATTTGTGGTACTTCACAATTTATTCATATAAAATAATATACAGTATTTGCGACACGTTCCAGAGTGGAAGACACTCTCAGAATTGCCCTGGTGTAAGGCCACCATTCAGAATTGAAACGTTGCTTGAAACGGCTTTAGCCGTGTTTGGTGACCAGATTTGAATAGCCAAGTACTTCTCCACCTTTCTCTTCTCCATCTCCTTCCCCTCCCCACTACTTTCAGCCTCATAACGTACCCCAATTGGGGAAGCCATAGTCTCACTAAAAAATAATCACTGATATTTTAGAAAAATAAGAAATGGTTTTTCAGTTTCTTCTAAAGCGTGTAACAAAATATTGACGTCATTTATTGAATCAAATATAAATTAAGCACAATAACAGTTATCCCAAGTTTGTGTATTACATACTCGGAACTCAGAAAATTATTTTTCTGACAATTTAAACAATGAAGCAGAATTGCTGATGAATAAAAAGTAACACCACCGACAGGAAACCATAATTATGATTAATATTCATTTAACAGCGTACTCTTACTACTGCCGTGTATACCTTGAACGGTATAAAGCGTGTGGCCCATTAGAATGACAAAGTTCATTAAAAAGCAAGAACTGTTTGCGTTTATTTTTCATGTGAACCTCTTCCTTAGTACCGTAAACAATTGGAACCAACTGTGTTTAACTCCTGTAGAACTAACAATAAAATCTTGTAAACGGTTATGCGTCTGAATAACTTTTATTGCTTTGTGTAAGCAGGTCTTTTGTAGCAATATAATACATAATTGTGTAGCAAATGAAGCAGCGATGTTTATTTGTTGAAGTGAGTAGTCAGAATCAAATATTTCCGTAGCTTACTTCTAAGATAAGAAATCGATTTTTCAGGGGTGTTTTTTTACGTAGTTTTTCGAGCTTTGAATAGCTATAGCATTGAAAGTTTAAAGTAAGAAGAAATCAATATTGATCATTTTAGCATTAAAGGCCATCCATAAATTACATCACACTTTAAGGGGGGGGGAGGAGAAGTTTGACATTGTGTGACAGGGGATATGGGGGAGTCATCAACTCTGTGATGTCACATGTAAAAATCTAAATGATTAAAACGAAAAACTTAAAAATATTACCAAAATTGCAATATACGTGACGTCATACTAGGGGGGATGTGTGACAGGGACGGGGCGGATCAAAAAATTATGAAATTTGTGAGACGTAATTTATGGATGATCCCTTAGAACGATACCCAATAATTGTGAAATGACACCGAAAAAAATAATTAAAAATGGGAGGATGAGATAAGATCTGCCATGATTTATTTTTGACCGGTCAGTGGCTGAGTTGGTATAGCGTTTGGGTTCCACCTAAGCGTCGCGTGCTTGATTCCCCGGCTGACTACGTCCTCCATCATGACACAAGCAACATTTACCGCTTTTTGTGGTAGTAGTAGTAGGATATTTTCAAATATTGTCAAGTTATTCAAAACTTGGGAATGTTTGTCTTTCTTAAAAAAAAAACAAAATTATTGAGCATGGCGTAGTCCTGTTTTATAACAACCATTTGCATTACGTTCCGGTTCCGGTTTAAGTTGGTAGCCTTGTTGGATAATATTTTTTATTCGGCCAGAGATTGACACGGTCATGGTTCCTACGACGAGCTGTCAAATCGGAAGATTTAATATTACGGTACTTAATACAGGTATTTCAGAGAAAATTTTAGTTTTGAACCACCGGGAGCCAATGCAACCATGGCAATGTAATTGGGTTATATTTAGAGGCTGAAGGTGGTGAGGAGGGCAAAGAGATCATTAGGAAAAAGATAAAGCTAAAGCAATTTCAAGCATCGTTTCAATTCTGAAAGTGGTTTTTTACCAGGGCAATATTGAGAGCATCTTCTACTTTGGAACGTGCCGCAAATGTATCTTATTTTATTTTAAATGGTAAAATTGTGAAACAACACAAAACAATCAAATAAAATTTATTTGCGCACGCCAAAATTTGACCCCGCAACCTCAGGGCCCTAAACCCCTCGACCACAGAACTACTAGTTTACATTGAATTGATAAAAAAAATAACGTTTTATATGCTTGAGGTCGTTGGTATCGGAAATTAATTTATTTCAACTGGACTTCCAATATACCCCTGGAGAAAAATAGAGAAACAGATTAATGTCAAAGAGCTTAGAACTAAGATGCTGTTCGTTGTATCAGCCCATCTTGACAGTTGTTGTTACAGAATTCGCTATAGGGGATCCCTAGCGACTCAACTGGCTGAATGAAATCGGATGCTCTCTTCACGAAGTCCCAGACAAATAGGTCGAGATGAGCTGAAGGATGGCTTCGTGACGTGATGGGAAGTGAACTGAACTGGTGATGGGAGATCCCATGAGTCACGATCATCAGCAGGTCAGGCCAAGAGATGGAACAGCCACAACCTTTGGCATTGATTCTACTTGGAGTTTAACCATCTTGGATTCTGAAACTCCCACTATTGATTTCAAATTCCTCAGTGGGAAGCAGATTAAGGTCAAGAGGATTAAATCATCTTCAAAAGTGATAAGGTCATCCAAAGAAACCGTAAATGCTGGAGTAATAAGATCCAAATATTTGTGCTGTTTTTATTTATTTGATGTTTATCTGTTAATATTTTGATGTACGAGAAGACTTTAAAATCGTAGTAAACTGGTGGTGTTCAATCAATCAAAATTCAAGAGATTCGCGGAAACGGAACGAGAAATGCAAAGCAATTTAGGTTGCCAACAAGGAAGAAGCAAGCACTCAAAAATAACTAATGCACCAGGTCGCCCTTTATAACAAAATCCCGATGAAATAATTGAGAATGAAAATTTGTTTCAATTTAAAAAGAAATTTAAAAAGTATGACTACCTTAAATATTGAAGCTTTATTAGTGATTGAATACAATTAAATTTAAAATATTTGAAGTTATGTTATTGCGGTTTGCCAAAAATTGTCTTGTCTTTCTTAACTGAAATTTATCCGGATTGCAATCTAATGCACTGGGTTTGGGAAAGCTGTTATTTTGTGGTTAATTTTTACATTTGTAACATTTACGATAACTTAATAAGTCAATTAGATTTTCATTAAAACCGACTAATTTTTCTTAAATTTTGAATACAGGAAAACTATATTCAAATACAATTATCAGACAAAATTTTAGAACTTGTGTTTTGTTCGTGTTGAGTGACAGATTTTGTGATAAAAGCCAGTTTGCTATGGATTGACAAATTCGTCAACGTCTCCATTACATTCAAACAACAAAGCGGTGTCATCAGCAAACATTGATCATTCTGTGCCAGCAATAATTGGAAGTTCGTTTATGTAGATAAGGAAGAGGAGAGGCCCAAGAATTCTTCCACGTGGCACACCCTTGTTTATTGTTTTCCATACAGTCTTTAAAGCATTCGAATCCAAAAATGCTACTAACGTATTGTTGTGAAATTTGCGGAAAACGCCATAATTTCGGGGGAATAACTCCGAATCAGGTTTACTTGATTTATCCTCATCTAAGGTTATGTCTTCTTAACTTGAAGTAACTGGTTTAGGGAAAATATGGTACACCCATTTACACAAAACAAACTAAATGACCCCGAAAGGGAATTCAGAGGAGGTACCGCTCTTGATTGCAATTTTTCTTGTATATTTATGTTTCTCAAATTATTAGCATACAACGATGTGAGCTAAATTAAGATGAAAAAACAAAACACAAAAGAAAAGTTGAAAAGGAATTTCAAGTTATAAATAATAATTACTGTTAAAATGGAACAATATTTCTCACCAGGTTTCCTTGAACGATTTTTAATTGTCACAACTGAGAGACATTATTGTACATAATTAGGCTATGATTAAGTTTTTTCAAACATGAATTAAAAATAAACGTAAACGAAAAACGTTATTTATTTCTATGGGAATTGACTCACCGACAAAAGTTAATCAAGACTCGCGGCGAAACTCATTTATCATTGGTAATTGTTTTTGACTCGTTACATTAAACGCTTTTGCCTTCTAAATGCACCATCAAATTAAATAAACCATTAATTTTACCTTCAAATGAAGTGAGAAAGGGACAAAAAAAACTTTAAAAATTACAATAATTTGTGATGAGGAAGACTTATCATACATAAATTTTCCATTAATCTGTGTTCGAAAGTCAGAACAAACTATTTAATTTAGATGTAGTGAGAAAAGTACATAAAACAAACACTAATTTGAACTACCTCGGCTGGTAGGTGAACCAAATTTAACGTTTACATTAATTTATATTATGAAACAATATCCATAGTCTGTGAAGCTTTCGATCCCTTAAACACCATTTAATAACGAAGGGTGTGGGCGGACTGCTTTTATCATACCTCCCGCCCCGCCCTCTCATCTCCCCCTTATTTCAGCGCTAAAGCCTTATAATCTGCGCACGCGCTCTCTGCACGATGCCTCAAAGTATACCATCTACTTCCTTATTTGCAGCATTAAACTGGGAAAGATATAAAATCACCCCTTGTAACTTGTATATTAAAAGGACACAGTAAAGATTCGTAGGGTACCGTTCAGGTAAAATAACACTTTTCAGAAAGCAGATGTGGCTTTCAGATAGCTTCATTTATGCTTCCTCCATTCTTTCATCATGTCGTCGTTTTGGTTGGATAGGGTTCTAATAATAATAATATTTGGATGATTTGTATAGCGCCGTTTTTGCGAGAAATCACCCCAAAGGCGCTGTACAAACTTAAAATATATTTCTAACTTCACTTTATCTTGTTGGTGTTAAAGTTAACAAAAACGACTTCTGAATTTGAGGTTGAATCTCGTGTGAAGTATTTTTAGTTAAGATATTACAAAAGAAAAAATATTTAAATAGGACGTACACTTACCATTTTAGAACATACCTAAACGTGCAGATAGATCAATGCATCCAGTAAGGGCATTTACTACATTTCCCTAATGCCATTCCAAACACTAAAATACTTCAAACAAGTTTGAACTAAGAATTCGAAAAAGATTACGAGAATTCATCTTTGCAAACTTTGGGTACCTCAGAACATGGTAAGGTGAAGTTTTAACCCTATCCAATTAAAGTGTCATTTGGATTTTAATTTCCCGCCCTTTTGCAGTCAACACTAACTTGACCTTGTTGTGATTAATTATATGCAGTGTATATTTTATCTGTCACATTGCAAAGAGAGTGTACTTCTTATCAGTTAATAAAACCAAATTATATAAACTAAGAGTTTATTTCTGTTTAAATCATTATGCCTGAATACACTACGCCTCGTAAAAACTGTCAACATTCAGATACAAACGAAATTGTAATCGCAAAAGGGTCAACATGATTTTAGCACTTTGTAAAATCAATAAAATAACCTTGATGCTTTAACGTCGTCATACAAGGATCTAGGGAAATGTTAATTTAGCAACGTTCTTTAAAATTTGCTTTAGAACCAACTATTCATGATTAAGCAAATAATAAAATCAACATTGTTAATATACATTCCTCTATAACAAATTTCATAGTACCACTTAGTAAGCACTTCTGTTTTACCATTATTATACTAAACTAATTAACTCCTTTGTACTTTTGTTAGCATTGTAAGTTTTCATGATAATGATACTACATACCTATATATTGAACCTGCCTATATCCTTAATGTCCAGTTTATTACGCCACATATTACACGCTTATAATTACACTCCAGTATAACTTATGTACCTATAATAACGTGATATTGTAAAAGCTTTCAAGGCGTGTATAAATAAATAAATATAACACAGATGGCTCTGAAAATTATTTCGGTTATAGGAATGAGCAAAATGTATGGTCTTGCATTAAAAAATGTCAGTTTTAAATTATAACCTTTTCTAACTGCGGTTATCACGGCCACTCAAGAAGATGTGATAAATTGTTATGAATCATATCTTCCTTGGTATCTACGTGCATTCCCTATTCAAGAGTGGTTTGAGGTTGGTAGCTTTCGCGTGATTGCGTTCAGTTCTTCTAGATCAAATAAACGTGTTATTGAGTTTCCATAAAAGATCGCCACGACTTTATTTGAAAGTTGGCAAATGCTAAACATGAATGGATCCGGTGTTCGCGACCGTTAGTTGACATTAGAATAATACTTTTATTGCGATCGCTTGAGACTGGAACGAGTCAGTACAAATACAACTGTTGTTTTTACAATGTACTTTGTCAACAAGTGTTTCGTAGCAAAAACAAAGAACTTCGTTGAACGTCGCGAATCGGAGCATAAAATTGCACAACTTTTTGACGTTGAACTCATCACTTGCTTTCATTTTTAAAACCACATTGTTTTTAACCGATTTTTTCCAGAATTCTTTATCAGAAAAATGTTTTTTTTTCATATAAAGCCGCATCATCAATTAAATAAAATTATAATTTCTTAAAGGTAAACTTTTTTGATGATTTTTTACGCACTTATTTTTATTTTTTTTTACATTAGCTCTGTGTGTGGAGGGTCATTTTAGGAAAGGAAGGAGAAGAAATTCTGGGAAGGAAAAAAAAATGAAGGGTGGGTAGGATTCTGGGGGTCAGTGTGTCCAGGAGTGAAAGACAAATGAATCCATCCCTCCCGGTGCAGAGCAATGGGTCGAAAGAGTCTTACTGGAGAAGCCAAATGGTCTCCCTCAACCAGTCTCTCCCGATCCGGCCCGCCAGGCAGAGACACCCGCCACCAAGATATTGCTTACCCCATGAACCCAGACACCCCTGCTAAGTCATCAAGTACAGCGAACCACTTGGGGTTAACCATAACAGAGGTGTTTATCCAATAAATAGTTCCAGGAGAGGTGGTACCCATTGGCCGAGGCATCCCAAAATAAACAAGTTTTCTTAGAATCACAGTTTTTCAGTTGGTAGTATCAAGAGTAAGTTTCAAATTCTTCTTCTTCTTCTTCCCCTTTTCCTATTTGGGACGGGGACCCATTGCATCGACAAGGCTCCTCCATCCTGTCTTGTGATGATTGTTCGGCCTCCGTCCATGGCAGTCCCATCCTCTCCTCACGCAGTTTCTGGAGTTGCCTCTGGGGCGGCCCACTGGACAGTACCCTCTGAAAGTGCACTCAGTATTTTCCTAGGAATTCGGACTTCGGTCTTCAGACATTCTTAGTACGTATTCAATTGTGATTTTTCTGTAAAGAGTAGCAGTGGTTCAATGTTCAGATCGTCTCGGATCGTCGTGTTTCTTATGTGATCCCATTTCGTAACCCCTGCCACTCCTCTCAAGTACCTCGTTTCGGCAGCTTGTACTCTAGAGCGTGTTCGTTCGTTTAGCATCCATATCTGGTGGCCGTAAATGAGTGAAGTTTCAAATTGATAGTATAAATCATCAAATAAAACCCATATTTAAAAACTAGGATAAAAAATCAAAATCAAAAATAAAAACATTTCATATTTCAATCATCCCACATAGTTAAATATTTTTAATAAATTTAGAAGTGTTAAGTTTGTTACCGCTTTGAAATTAGATTGAATAATCAATCCGTGCTCACTATTTTCCACAACACTTTTCCTTCATTAAAATAACTTGTACGGACCACTTATGTACATCCACTTCTGCTTTGATTTCATTCGAGTTGTTTACTTTTTTGTCACCTTTTAACGTGACTTTCTTTTCCATGAACACATTCAATTGAGGTAACTACTACAAATGTGTTGTTTAATTAATTTTGTAACATCCAAGTAGAAAGTTTCTGGCCCCACAATTCTTTAAAAAACAGTTTTTATTAATGTAATAAAATCAATCTAACATTACTAATTTTATGATCACGATTTTTAACCATTCTACGATAGACAGCATGAAAAGAAGAAGAGAATTTATTGTTAATTGTTTTAAGCAAGAAAAATACATATTAAATACTGAACAATTAATTGAACGGTTTATTGTTATTTTCGATTGACCTCTGCTACTAATATCGAACGTAATCGTGCCCTTTTCAGGAAATTTTTAATCCTCACAATAAATATTAATTAATTAAATAACATATTTTTTTTACATAAGCTCCACACAGGAGGGCCTGAGGAAAAAAATTCCCTTCAAGGTCTACGTCATCTTAGGGGATATTGTGTGAAGGGTCTTTTTAGGAAAGGAAAGAGAGAAAATTCCGGGAAGGAAAAAGATATGAGGGGTGGGTAGGAAACTAGGGATCAGTGTGTCTAGGAGAGAATCCATACCTCCCACTCCAGTGCAAGGCGATGTTCCGAGGGAGTAGTCGGCTGGAGAAGTCAAAGGGACATCCTCAACCATTCTCTTCCGATCTGACCTGCCATGCAGCTACAGTGGGCAGACGTATCCGTCGCTAACACCCGGACAAACCTCACCCCTTGAACCCAGGCACCCCTGCTAAGTCACAATTTAAATTATTGTATTGAACTATTAACGATTTGGTACTTTTGAGCGAAACTTTCTGGCGTCATTTTAATTAATTTTATTTTAATTTACTTCATTTTAATTAGGTAATGCCTCAATGGGTGCACCTGATTTCAAATTATCACATCAAGTAGTTTTTTATTAAAAAGTTGAAAATTTATTCGTTTAAAATACATTGGTTCCTCAATGTAACATAATAAATTAGGCATATGCTTGGAAATATATTCAATGCCATTATAAAATAAAATAAGAATAGGCTTGAATATATATTAAGTTTCAATTTATAATATAATAAAGTAGGCATAGGCTTGGATATATATTCAGTTCCATAATAAAATATAATAAATTAGCACAGGCTTGGATATATATTCAGTTCCATAATATAATATAATAAATTAGGCACGAGCTTGAAAATACATTCCCTTCCATAATTCCATAATATAATATAATAAGTTCCATAATATAATATAATAAGTTTTGTTGCTTTAGATGCTGTACGATTTCATGACGATCTTCGTAAACATGTTCCATGTTATAAAACTGAATAAATATAAAGTGAATATACATCGATTTAAATTGAAAAACGTAAACCCACTTTAACAATTAACCGTGACGGATTAAAATTAATTAAAACAGTTCGCTGGAGGCAAGAATACACAAATGATAGATGATCCAAGTCTTCCAAAACTAAATTCCATATTATATTTGCAATCTGTTAAGCTGTCTGTACGTGCCTATAAATATAGTACAAACATTGTAATGTGAAAGCACGCATTCTCTCTATTTTAACAGTGCCAAATAAGTTTTAATTCAATTTATCTTCAAAAGGGTAAAGAAATTGCCATGCTTCGTCAGTTTGTGAACTTATTGCGATTTTCCACTTTCGGTGAGTTCTCGCGACTTTGTTCTGTTGTTACTCTGACCAGAAAGATGATGGTACACTTCACAATAGGTGGGTATATCCCATATATGTATACATAATCCCAAACGAGATTTTAATAAAAGTAAAAGTTACAAATGGAGTGTGTTCTGCCAACTCACGTACGAGATCGGAGATAGTATTATAAGTGATTCTAGTAAAATAGCACTAGGGATCCGTCCAGTCGGTTCTTTGATCTTAGTTACGAGTGTGATTTAAAGTCAATAACTTCAAACAAAGATGTCTTGTTTACTGAAATGACAGTTTTCAATGATCATCCGAGGTATTCCAATGCTTTTATTATCCTCGACTTTATGTCAGTCCTCTAAACAATTTCAAGATGTCTTTTGTCAAATCAAGGTAATTTAATGGCCTCAAAAAGTAAAGTTTTAGCTTGTTGGGTTGTTATAAAAATATGATATTTGTAGATAGTAAACGGTTAACCAGATTTTGAGAAACAAAAGATAAATCAGGAGATCTAGCATCAATAAAATCCTATTTCAATAGAATATAGACGAAATCCGTCAGTTATCAATATTTGTGAGCATGATAAATAAGATAAATTGATATTATAAGATATTCTGAGTGACAGATACTCGTAAGCCGTTCATGTACAAAAAATTTTGAATAATATCGTTCGTTATTCAAAATAATTGGTTTATTATTGAATGGAGGTGAACCAACGGAGCTCTTAGAACTGAAATAAATCGTGCACGCAATCCATAGAATTAAATAATGCATCTAAAATGCGATCAATTTATTCTTTCCGTGGATTGGAGAAATGAAATCAATTGAAATATGATTAAAAATCTCTTCAACTAATTAAGTCCCGTTTAATGCAAAGCATATTTAGGTTAGTTTAGGTTAGATAATATTTCAATTCGACATTGCTAATTTATTCATATTTTTACAAGTGTTTGGCGTTCGACGTTTCGGAATCTCAATTCGTAGAAAACAGTTATATTATAGCTTATATCGATTTCTTATTTATTTCCTGTCAATATCGGTTCGGCTGTCAATAGTAAAACCGTGCTCGGATTATCGATAGGATAGGAAAGGATAGGATAGGATATCATCGGAAGTTATGTCTTTCAATCCAATATTGCAAAGTTGTCGATTTCTCTTTGTAAGACTACCTAATCACTTCAATTGAAAAGCAATATTTGATCCCATCCCGTATATTTATGATAATCGCAAAAATTAATCATTCTTACGTCCTTTTACCAGATCCTTAAAAATAAAATTATTACCATGACCCACAAGTTGGTGACTTAAATAAATTATGGTAACTATTTTATGGCGTGTACTTAATCACAGGTAAGAATGAGGAACAACTCGCTTATGCTACATTTATGAGTATTATTTGTACGCTCATAACACGAGAACAATAATTATTTAAAGTACCGCGATAATAAATCGTTCTCAAAAGTGGGACAGGTTATTTGCCACTTACGGGAATAAAAGTGAAAATATTTGACCCGAAGAAAGCTGCGTTCCCAAAGAGGTCACTGACACAATACTTGTCTTTTATTTTAAATTCATATAGGAACTCGTGGCGTTATATACAAGTGCCTGCTTAACAGCCTTGAGAGCTCCTCGTGGTTTGAATGTTATGGAAATTATATGTAGGTGTTGGGGAATACCCGCGAAGACAAGGTGGGTATTGTACGTAGTAAGTAGTTTGCGCAGAGAATGTGATCGGAGAAATAACTCATCTCGCTGCCTGGCCAAGTGAGGTAGAAAGTTCACCAACGATCACAGCCTCCTGGCGCTCATGTGACCCGATCACTCGTGCGCATCTTGACTCCCGCCAATTCGCAGAGATACTACTTACAGAATATATTTTTAGGTGATCCACAAGAATAAATCCACTAAAAAAATAAATTCTCATTTTGTATGATTTTAGGTTTTCACGGCCAAAAGTATTTTTGTTATTTATTTTTGGGGTGTTATGCCGTGTTGCGCTACCTCTTTCTTTAGCCAACGTTTCGGACAGCGTTACAGTGTCCTCTCATCTGCCCTAATGATGAACACTGTAATACTGTCCGAAACGTTGGCTAAATAAGTAGGTAGCGCAACACGGCATTACACCCCAAAAATAAATAACAAAACTTCTCATTTCTTTGATTCATATATTTTACAATTCATTCACTTAAAATTGTGATTTACAAAAATAATAGTATAATCGATTGAAAGTCACAACGGTCAAAGAAAGAGTCGTCGTATAGTAATAATATTTTATTTGTCTACTTTTGATAATGCATTAGCAAAGCGATATATTCTAGTAAAGGTATCCCTGGGCTTATCAATCCAGGTCTCTTAACGGACGTAAATATCTCTCAAACAGAACTTATAAAGCAATAAAATACATACTGTTTAATGGATCTTAACGGATTTTATCCTGATAACATACAAAAAAACGTTTCAAGAAGATTCTAATTGAATTCCCAGGATGCAGAATAATATATTGCATTAGTTTTATCAGTGCCTAGATTAAAAACAAGGCGACACATCTATCAGAGACGAAGTGGCAATCCTATAACATAAACCATCTACATTTCTACATCCTGTTTTATAAATTTAAAAAAATAACAGCGATGGATTCCGATGAAAACTGTTGAATGAAGATCACTGATTGTTATGTCAGTCATATTTATTATCGAATCCTTTCCTTTTATAATATTATAAAGAGAAGGACATTTCGATCACAAGCTGACAAAAATTCGGTCTCGTAAAAGCAAAAGAAAAATGGTTGAGATGATAAAACAGGAATCTACAAGTATTGAATGAAAGAAAATGGTTACCATGGTAAAACAGGAATCTACTAATATTGATAAATAAATGGAACCACAGAGACATCTATTGACAAAATTAGTTGCCGATATTAGAAAAAAATTTGGACTTTATAATGATTGCTTTGTTTGGACCTTAAATTAAACAAATACATTGAATTGTTCATTGTACTCTCCCTGTGGGATTTTCAAGTCTCGCCGAGAGAAAGCGATGGAAGCCATTTCGATGGGCATCGGTCAATGTTTCCTTTTATATTATTCAGCGACGCGAAATTTATAATATCTAACGTTTCCTAACTGTGAACTCTCTTTTTAACTTATTTCTTTACAATTTTCAGCAAAGTGATTAGTTAATGTTGCGAAACATCTTCCGTGTGGCCAAAAACTCATTTGTATCTTTGTAATCATTTATCATCATTTTGCGAAAAAGTGCAATCTTTGCCGTAGTAATAATAATAATAATTGGATAGTTTGTAAAACGCCGTATTTGCGAAAAATCTTTATCTAATTTTGTTTCTTATTATTTACAAACAGAAACAGAAAACATACTTACACTTCCGATAAACACACTTTTATTAGAAAGTTTATGCTTGGAGGACACTGTATTCAAAACACTAGACATTGCATGATTTTATATTTGCTACCCTATTACTGTTGATATTATATTTAAAGAAAAGATTAGTGGCAAAAGTAGAGATATGTATTTTGAAAGCCTGGAGAATTTAGGACACTTTAGGACTAGAGATTTTTTATAAAATTAGCTTAAAAAGCTTTCATGGTCTTATTTACTTACATTTTTACACAATCAGTTATTTACAATGTCGCAGGCTGTGAAGGTGAAGGTAAAAGGTTTTTTTGATTGGTTATGAATGAACTTTGCAGTTTTCACTAAAGTCAAAAGTTGTTTGATTGCCCTGAAGAATAATGAATTCATAAAAAGCTTAAATTGAAAGAAAATTATAAAAATAAAACTAATGTACATTGAGGAAAAATTAGTAAGCTAGTAGCTAATTAGTGAAGATATGTTAGTTGTCATTTACTACTTTATTAAAGTATTCATGTCGAAATAATTAAACGCTGGCAACTTTTCTTTTGATGGTGGATTAGATAAGAATTTAGTGACTAATACGACATATCAAGTGCACCATTAGCAAACTGGGCTATTACCTGTTCATTGGTAGCCATTTGATATTTCCTCGTCTAAATCACGTAACTCGTAAACATCTCAGAACAAGTGTATTTCCGTAGTCGGGAGATTTTTCTCAGTGGTTTAGCTATATTTGGTTAAAACATCTGCAATTAAACGCATTTGGTGTGAAGTCTAATAAATTAGTTTGTTGTACAAGCAATAATTTCGTAACGTGATTTTTTTAATGTTTAACTACCTACTGTACCTATTCCTATTTTTACTGAAAATTGAAAAACGAAAACAGCTTCAAAAACGTCAACAATGTCAACAAACAATTTCATCTAACTTTTCAAGTATAGTCAACAATTTCATTTACTTTTTACTCCAAATAATATCAGAAATCACTGGTTAAAAGTGTGAACCTAAACATCCTGTAAACATTATATATTCAACGTAAATCATAAAAAAACAGTGTGTATTGGACAGTTGGGGGTTGGGCGGTTACCTACTTGGCTGAATGACCAGTGGAAGATATTTTTCGTTTGATTTTGAAAAAAAAAGTCACTGTAGAGCAAAATTTCATTTACATTTTTTTCTTCAAATGTTAGGAATTACTGATAAGTCAAGTACATCCCTGTATAAAAGTATCTTTTGGCTTCCTTTCATCAAATTTATCTTGAAACCACGTTCGCAAGGACTTCGCCCACGTAAAAAGTAGCTTGAAAGAAAATGATGTGTTTGTATAGTGTTGAATAACCACACCATTGGTTATTCAAAGTTCCAACTTCAAGGATATGAAAACAACGATATCCAGGAATAGATTTTTGGTTGAAAAGATTTTAACATCTATTTTCTCTTTGTTTCAGGTACGTCGAAATGAAAATAATATCTTGCATATTGGTATTTCTTCAAACATGAGCATCGTGGACTATATAAACTGCACACACGTAAGTTGATATAAATATAAATACGTCTCGTTTATATGTTGCTGCTGGAGCGAGATGGATTGCTTGTCAAGTGATCCACATCCGTGATATGCGACACGGTGGCGTTAAGTTAGGCCCAGTGGTAACGTAGGATAAGTAAGCCCAAATATGGATGAAATCTCTTGGGTGCATGCTGTTACACCCCTTGTACAGCCCATTATATTTATGTGGGCTGTCATGGCATATCTCTGAAGATGGATGACAGCAGAACATCTGCACAATATTGAAAGCAGGAAGTGTCACAAACTCTGGAATGGCATAATCAATATCCTGGTGATTGCATTGTTATTTCAAAGTGTGTCTGAAGACCACGACATCCTTCCATAAATAATATCTAGTCGGCTTTAGGACTATATAATAAGTTATAGCATTCTATAAAGAGCAAAACGATGCAATAATTCATCTGCCTGCCCTTATTTCAGATGGAGTATTTACCATAAATCTTCTTGGTATCTGGAGCACAACCGGTTTATCCAGCAGAACTATTATTTTATCTTGAGCGTACAAGTACCAACAGTTCTCCATTACTTCTCAGTACGCGTTTAGTCTGCGACTAATGTAACACACAGGTAATAGGTACAATACTTGATTCTTGTTGTTGTGGTTTTCTTGGAATAATACTGCTGAAGTGCAGAGATGGTTTAGGATCTTCCACTCCTTTATAAATACTGTCGCCCTCGAATTGGCAAAGTCATGGAAATGGACTATCCTCGCCATACCTTTGTCGATTTATCCGGTTACCACCATATTTTGAAATAAAAGTACCTCTAAGCAAGGCAAGTGTCTGGTGATAGGGCCAACCTTTTCAACTTCTACGTCTCAGAAACTCACGTATAACTGAGTAGTCAATAACTTCTAAAACACTTTTATGAAATATCCTCCCCAACGACGACACCATTGAGATCTTTGGAGTGAGTATCGCAGAACATCTCAAGAAACGGAGCTTCATTGATATCTAAACAGTGTTAGCAGATTTTTTAGTAGTGGCAAATAGTTGACAATTTGAGAGGTGGGTATCCCCTTATGTCAATCCAAGTGGTTCGCTCGAGGAGAATTTCTTGGTATGAGAAGTTCTTTGTAGGAATCTGAGGGTCGGTGTATCCAGGAGTGACTTATGAATTCATCCCTCCCGCTGGAGTGCAAGGCGATGTGACGAGAGAGTTCTGCAGGAGAGGTCAAAAGGTATTCCTCAACCAGTCTCTCCTGATCTGACCTGGACAAACCTCGCCCCATGAACCCGGGCACCTCTGCTAAATTATTCGGATGACCTATGGAAGAGGTGTTGGTTATCCAATAAATGGATCCCGGGGCGGCGATATCAATTAAACATTTTAATTTAATTAATATAAATAATTTTTATTGTAGTTGTCACGTAATGACCTGAACTATACGAAAATCAGTAGGTACCATAATAGAAGGCATCGTTTTTTCACACCAAATTCATGTGAAAAGGTGAGCCACATGAAAAGAGGACAAGAAGCATAGTGTAGAACGCCCCATAAGACTTTTGATAAGTTGATATAATTTTTTTACCCACAAAATGAATTAACAAAACAGTCCATGGTTTAATTTGATGCATTTACAACTTTATTGATTAACTTTATCGGGTACTTACCGACCTAACAAATAAAACGGGCCTGTTCGCCAGGCGTGGTGTGGCCATGTTAGGACTATTGGCATGTGGCGTGTGGCAAGTTAGCACTATTATTGGCGTGCGCCGTGTCGGACTGCGCGAAGTTAACACTATTCACGTAAACTACACTTCGCTCCGCGTTGTGAACTTTATGTAAGGCGTGTTTAGTGTCCAGCAGTAGTACACGAACTGCGTAACTAATTAAAATTGATTGCAATTCCCATTTGCTACAACGGAGGTATCGCCGGCATCGAGTTACCGAGAAATCAAATGAAGAGCAAGATAAGGGTCATAAATTAAAATATAGCTTTAATGAAAACAAATAACTTTGTGTACACCACTATTTAATTAACAATATCGACATGTTTCAAAAACTATGTTTTCTTCGTCAGGATAATAAGTTAATCACAAATAACAAAAGACAAACAAGTATAGACAAATGAGAACATAGACAAAATATTTGAAAGGAGAGGTGATTAATTACTTAAAATATCATAAAAAACAGTTATATAAAATAAAATATAAAAATTATTTTAGGATGGGTAAAAAATTAGATTTACATAATAAAAAAATCTTTTGAAACAAAACAGGAAGTCCTATTAACAAAATAAATTATTATAAATATCAGTATTAATACGAAAATAAATTTAAAAGATGGCTATTTTTAAACAAGGTTTGGTTATTTATAATATTTAATTTACTATTAACACTTTTCCTAAAGTGTTAATAGTAAATTCCTAAGTTCTAAAATTTCTAAATTATCTAATTGTAAACCCGTTGTGTTAGTATGTAAAATATTTAAACAAATTTTTAAATATCAAAAGAATGACTTGTTGCTAAAATGTGGTTGGCAAATTCTGAATAATTATTTTTACTTAAACATCTTAGATATTCATTAACTCTAATGTTAAAATTTCTAGAAGTCTTCGCAATATAAAAAAGTAACAATCATTACAAATTAATTTATAAACCCCAGATATGTTCAAAAAAACACCTTTGTCCTTGTTATTTAATATATAATTTTTTAATTTGTTATTGGCGTAAAACATGTCGATATTGTTAATTAAATAGTGGTGTACACAAAATTAATTGTTTTCATTTATTAATAATGACGCCACAAAGTGAATTTGCGAAGTTTGAAGAAGTAAAATATAGCTAATCACTGAAGACGATATTAGGGACCCTCAATCGAAAACTTGAAACAAGGAAAATCAGAAAATTCATCCTAGACTTGCATAAAAGAAGACAGGTGTCGCACATTAAATAAAATAGATAAATTTATACAAGACACTATCTAGATAGCACCAGTTAGGAAAGAATCTTGCAATCATTCATAGAGATAGTAACCAATAAAAACATGCGTTAGGAAAATGAAGATAATGTTGGTAGTTCTTTGTTAAAGTATTAAAGAGTTAAATATGACCGAAGGTCGAATTAACTCAGTGGTAGAGCTGAGCCTCGGCAAGACTAGGGTCCTGGGTTTAATTTCTAGATGCGACCGTACTTTTCTGAATTAAATTTTCGATTGACTGATTTAAAATTTCTAATATTGTCTCCAGTGATTAAATGGCCGGCGTGGTCTAGCGGTAAGGCGATTGACTTGCAATCCGAATGTCGCGGGATCGAATCCATTCAAATAAATTTTAGTTGATTAATTTATGTTTTTTCATAATTAAATCCTTAAAAATAATATATGGTGTTCCAGATTGGAAGATATTCTCACTATCGCCCTGGTGTAAGACCACAATTCAGAATTGAAACGTTGCTTGAAATGACTTTAACCGTCTTTGGTGACCAGATCTGAATAGCCAGTTTCTTCCCAGTGAATAGCCAGTACTTCCCCACCTTATTCCTCTTCCTCATCTCCTTCCCCTCCCCATTACCTTTAGCCTCACAACATACCCCAATTGGGGATGCCATCGTCTCACTGGCTCCAGACAGGAGCAGTTGGTACTCTTGTGCCGTTTCATATAAAAAATATATTAAAATTTGAGGTACTACTTCATCAACTTGAAACAAAATAAAATATGAGTTTTATTATTTTTTTATGTGACACCGCACAATAGTCTCACCGACCGCAGCCATTGATTTATGGGACTCAGGCATAAATAATAGTTTTTACGTTATTTAAACTACTTCTAAGCCAGGTACAAACCGTACGTGCGCCCTACTCTTGCCTTTTATAACAACCACAGGTACCTACCGGAAAAACAACTTTGATATTTTGCAAAAACTGGTAGTCCACCTGATAGATTCCCTTGTATTATTCGGACAGATTAAAATCTTTGATAAGGAGACGATGACCGGTGAGAACAAAATGTTTGATCTACCGGTAGATATTTCAAATCCGAAAAACAAAAGTTACCTTCAGTACACCTAGTTCAGTGTTCCGCAAACATTTTTATGCTAGCTTTTCCCCGCGGCTTCGCTCGCATGGTATTACGGGAAATTACTGTAGCGCTTGAACTTATCAATTATCCCCCCTTCTCCTCACCCCCACCCCCTCCCGCATTCCATGCATTCATTCCCTTACATTCAGTTTTTAAACATCTCGCCTGCCACCAAAATTTCATAAAGCTATTATAGCTCAAAGAAAAAAAGAATTATCCAATTTTGTTAATTCGTTCGGAATTTATGCGCTTACAAACATTTCGGATGTTTATTTTTAATTAAATATTTTGAAGTTTGTTAATATAATTAAAAAATTACACTATTTATTATTCAGTCTTTATAATCGTTACGAATTATATTTTTAATGTAGGAACTCTTATCTGACATTTATTGCAAAACAGAAGCTTGTCCAAAAAAAAAACTAATTCTGATATTTGAATTTTCTGCAGTAGTAGCTGACCAGTAGACTGAGTATCTACCAGCATAGAGCCCAAAAATATATCAACATTGTTTCCATAGAAAAGATTTTTTACTGACGTTAGCAAAAACTCGCTTTTGTTAGCGACAGAAAACGTATAACAAATATAATATATTAATATTTATAATTTCATAACGCCAGAGCTTACTATCATACACAACCTGTAGTCTGCGCATATAATTTAGCTTTATATTGGTGAAAGAATTATTAAAGTCTTTATATTGTGTTATGCGTGAAAAGGTCATAAACGAACTCGAGCAGTTTCGCATTTATAATATTAGTATGGATGTCGCCAAAAATGTGCTAGCTCTGGTTCGAAAAATTTTGGTTTTGATGTCCGATAAGTTTTTAGTTCTATTAATTCTTCCTGCTCTTTTACCGGTAAGTATACAAGAAAAATGCTATCTGAGAATGGATTTCGTACCCAGTCCATAGGTTGCAGGTCAAAGTTAGGAAAATATGAGTTAATTTTTTCTGCTAATAGCGTTACCACTAAATAAAAATATTATTAAATTAAATTTTTAAAAACTTAAAAGTCTTTATTTATATTGTAACCTCCATTGTAGTAGCAAGATTCCGGACATATTTAGCGCTAGCCCTCAAAACACTTCACTAGTTTTATTCATTCATATTGGTACACTGTGATTGGTATTTTCATTTTCATTTATTTATTAACGCACTTTTTAGGGGTTTTTACATTATTACTTTATTTTTTGATATTTATTTATATTTTTTTTGCTTACCCTCTGTGGTGTACATAATATTTGTTTTAAATGTGCAAAAAAAATATTGGTCCTTAGGTTGTCCACAGAGCTTTTTAGAAGGGGTTTTTCTTGAAATGTAAAAAAGAAAATAAAGGAAAGAGAAATATAAGTAGGTAGTTGCACTGTAGCCACTATTAGTTGAAATATAATTAAGTACTAAACAAGTAAGTCCTCATTTTATTTCTGAATACGTATTGCACATAGGTAGATACCATCGACATACTTACATAATACTTGGTCGATGGTAGGTACGTTATAAATGGAAAAATCTCGTATAAAGTATTCGATAATCGACGGGTTTTAAACCTGCCTCACAACAATTTAAGCTCTGCCCATGATCTTGTTAAAATAAACTCTCGTTTTTACGTTGGCAGTAAAGTTATTCAAATCTAAGATAAGCAGTCATCAGTAATTGAAAGTTCAGGAAATCAATAGGCAGTACACACACTGAGATCGAAGATAGCGCCTTCTGAGAATCAGACCACATGTACAGGCTTGGAATAAACTCCCAACCGATCTCAGATGCATAAACTGCAACATAAAAATAATCATATCCGTTAACTATTAATTAACTTAGTAATTTAGTGAATAGGTCATTAATCATTGCAATCTTCTTGTAAAGAAAGAATCTATCTTAAATTATGTTTATTATTTGTTAAGTGTCTTTGATAATTGACGTGATTTTTTTTGGTTTTATGCCGCGCTGCGCTACCTCATTTTTTATCTCACTAACGTTTCGGACAGCATTACATCCATCATTATGGCAGATGTGTAATTTAAGTTGTGGCGAAGTGTATTTTTGCTGTATATATACGTAGATGCAATACTATAGACGGGCTCCAATGCTCTAAAAACTGGTATATTTAGTTAATTAAAAATGGTTAAATTAAATTTAATTTAATTTTGGTATAGCTGGCCAGTACCGAATATCAAAAACTATCAAGAAGATTAAAAAGATACCAAGAACAATTCTGTGAATTTGTTTATAGAAATCTACAATCGTTTCGTGTGTCTTCACTGATTTTTTTAATCCCGAAAAAATTACGATAAAGATATTGTTTTAATTTTATTTTTACAAAAAAAATGTTATATAAATAATTAAACGATTTTAAATGGATTATTTTTGATTTGCGCTAGAGCGACAGGTTCGTTATTCGTGAATATCGTGGCGTTGACGTCACGCGGGGCAACGTAAAGCCTCGATTACATTGAGCGAGTAAAATCTGCTACTCAGCTAGTAAATATGATGATACTGAGCGATTTTACTATCAGATAATGAATCGCCGGCTGGTAGCTTGTACACTCGCACAATGTAATCGAGGCTTTAGTGATAGCCGTCTCAACAGGAAGTGGCGTTTTCTACGTCATAATGACGTTGTACCCAGTTATGTGTGCGGTTATTCAAATCAATAATTATGAATGAACATAAATATTATATTTACATATTTTTAGTACATTGAACAGCATCAGAAAAATAGACGTTAAATCTTAACGTTAATCGAATAACGTTAACGGTAACGTTAATCGTTAAACATATTTAACGGTATTTATGGTTTGTGATAGTACACCATTATTTAGCTATGGGTCCAAGAGTTCAAAAGACAGGATATATGTTGATAGTCAATACTTCAAATTATTTCTACGAATTTTTGGAAAAGTTGTGAAGGAACGTATGTAGAATTAAGTTTAGTAAAGCAAAATCAAAAAAATATTGCTTTAAATTTGCGATTGACAAGCCTTGTTGCAGTTTTTCTATAACCTTCGTTGAAATCGCTCATGTGTTTCTCTTATTCTTTAAAACATCTCGTCTTCCCTCTTACTTTCAGTAAATTCAACTGATAAGTGTTGCGCGGGGTCAGAGGTGAGTTTAAATTGTTTAAGCTTCGCGCATTGATTGCTAGTTCATGTCCCGGAGAACAGAAAGCGGGAAGGGAATGGGTGTGGGGTAGGAAGGAATGCAGGCTCCGCCGCACTGCGAGGGTGCGAACAGGATATTGTCCAGGATCTCGTCACGACGCGCGACGCGAGGCGATACGGCCGCGGCACGGAGTGTGAATTCCTGCAGGAATCGCAGGATCTGAGGACCGGGTTTAGGCATATCAAATAAGGGAACAGGGGATCTAAACTGCGATGTTGTATTTTTTTTTTAGAAAAATATCAAAAACGTTTTCACGAAAAGACTATGTAAAAAAAACATTATTTCTTTATTTAAGTATAATCACAAACTCAACATAAATGCTTATGGCCAACGTACGTTCTTATTTCCCTTTAAACATATATTTTTTAATCACAGAATTTCTTAATTAATTTCTTAATCTTATGTTTGGACGGCCTGGTACACAAGAGATTTTCTGTTTCTAACTATAGTAAATAAAACACACTGAAACAATATTTAATAAAAACTTGACACAGAAGTTACAATTTTTCAATTAATTACGATGGGTTTAATTTAAGTTAAATTTAATCAATTAATCAGGATGTTTTTTTTTTATATGAAATACCATACAAGAGTCACAACTGCTCCCGTCTGGAGCCAGTGAGACTATGGAATCCCCAATTGGGGTATGTTGTGAGGCTGAAGGTAGTGGGGAGGGGAAGGAGATAGGGAAGAGGAAGGTGGGGAAGTACCTGGCGAATTACGAATGACCAGGCAATATTTGAATATCTCCTACTACCACCACAGTAAGCGTTTTTGAATTTGAAAGTGGGCGGTCACACAAAAATGATTGGAAACAGGCGAATAAAGCGTAGCTCGGCAAAATACTTGGCTGATCGGTGGATCAGATTGATCTATCGAAAAGTTGGAAAAACGGCCGTGTGATTTCACATAATGTCGCGAAGTTAAGTCTGAAGATACCCATAACGGTGTAAAAATCAGTATTTTCTTAAATTTAACATTTTTATTTGTACGCACTACGGGAATTAAACTGGAAGTCCCTCAATTAAGCGCTATAAGAGTTACAAACTTGAAAATAATGTACTTCCATATTTATGTCTGTCCCTCCAGTTGGAGAAGATTGTTGTTATTGGATCCAAATATGTACACAAGTGCACAGGCGTGTGTGTATTGAAACCACGTGAGAAATGTGGAGATTTGCGAAGAATTCGACCTTTGCCAAACACAGCTATAAAAGATAAAAGATCATGTGGTTTGACATATCATCGCTCGCCGTAAATTCCCAATGGGAATATATAGCGTAAAGAATGGGACGCTTAGATGGTTTGGATGGTTTTACATGTAGAGCAAATGAACGAAGATGAAGTATAACGACAAAACAAAATGACGCGAATATAAATGGTAGATGAAGTCGGGTACGCCCGAGGAAGACATGGCACCATTAAGCGAAGCAAAAACTTAGTCGGGCCGTCTCAAGAGTCAGAATAACAAAAAAGTACAGTAATGAATCAAGGAGTGTGTGCCAAGACCGAGTTGTTTAGCGGTCTGTCCTCTCCGCCTACTCCTGCAGGAAACGGCTTGATTAGTCGCATATAGACAAAACCCTTCCAATAAAAACGTTGAGATTTCCTGTAGTCCCTCAAAACCCTACAATTTAAATTATGCAATGATACCTAATTTACGATGATAGCGAAATCCTCCAAAGGTTACATGAATAATATGGAAAATTTAATTAAGGGGATTATTGCGGCAGAAGTTGGTTGGACATGCAGGCGGAACGTTCATTTATGGCTGCAGATCACAGATTGGAATGGTTGCTGGTTTCTAGGGAAATGCCCCCCAACATAAATTTATAATTTCGTGACTAAATATTTTGATGCGAGTGCGTTACATTTAACTTTATTTTTAATTCTGTTAGCGGCCACTACACAGTGTGTGCAATTCACAAGCGGTGGAAGTGAAACCTTTAGAAAACTAGAGTATACAAGAGTGGGTAGACTACAGAGCACTTTTTTTATCAATGAAAGATAATTTTTTCCATATTTTGTCGTCGAATTCCAGTGCACCTCTTTCCATGCATTTGGTCATCTTATTAGTATTTGTGTTTTTTCTTCGGACTCGCTAGATGTCGCTTTCTTTTGTGTGTGTTTTTTTTGCCTGTTCATTTCGGAGTGATTTGAAGATTTGATATTGATTTTACAAAAATTAATTCTTTTTGGACTTCATTGGATTCGATCTTTGGTCCGTTGAATGTCTGGCCGCTGAGGTTCGTCGGGCGCTTTATTCGACTAAACCAAAGAAGACTTGCGTGGGACCGTGGATTTATTGTATTATATTGGAACCGAGTACCCGTGAAATAAATCTATATTTTAGTGCTATCTCATTCTCTCGCAGGCTAAATCCTATTTGTCCTGTTTGTCTCTTTTTAGTGTGCGTTTCATCGAGTTTCAAATCACAATGGTGCTAAAGAAGTTTTCCACCGAAAGTGAGCGTGCTTTTGTGACGGTGTTGTCCTAGAAGTGCTTAAACATAGAAGTTAGTGAATTGCTCCAATTTAAAAACGTTTATCATCACACTGCGTCTTCTGCAGCGCTAATACAGTTCGACCTCTAAGCAATAAGCGGCAATAAAGTGCGGCGATCTGCGCCTGAGCGAATAATTGCGCTCGTCTAATCCTCGATGCCGGCAGCCCGGTCCAGTTACTTTATCCTGACAGTACAATCAGAGAGGCTGTACCGTTTTATTTCTCGTAAACTGTCTCACTGTTAGCTGCCATTACCCCGGAGCCTATTGCCTACCAGGATCATCTAACAGGGAAATGAATCGTAATGAGTATGCACGAACAATTTATCAAATTAAATCAAACTTTATGCTTCTAGAGATTTTGTTTAATTTTATTAAAATTCCAGAATGAGACTTTTACCTTTACGGAAAAAGTTTTATTTAAACCATATCGTAGTATTTCATTGAAATAATGAAAGAAAACCTTTTCCTACTGTAAAATTTTCTATGGTCTGTTGAACAAATACGAACTAAGGCGACGAGTTATCACGCCGTGTTGCGCTTCCTTCTCTAATTCTATCGGGGCAGATGTGATGATGGATACTGTAACCCTGTCCAAAACGTTGGCTAAAGAAAGAGAAAGCGCAACATGGCATAAAAACCCAAAAATTAGTCACGATATTATTCTGTCCACTACAATTAACTGCTTTACATTTTAATTATTTTTAGTACCTAATACGTCTCCATTTTATCAAAATTTTGGGTTTTTATTATTAACTGTTATTCAGAGAGCTAATAGAAAATTTATTTAAGACCAAATTAAACTTATTTCAAATCTTATTTTTTCCCTGCCAATCATCTTCAATAACGAGATGTTTTTGTTAAATATTACGTTTAACCTTTAAACGTAATATTATCGAGCTGGATGTATTATAATGAATCAAGTGGAGATGGCATCAGAAGAGAAAGGCCGGTAAACGATTCAGATTAAGTTCCATTTCTTAAAAAATAAGAGTGCTTTTAAGAACTAGTGATTCGAAACGATAAAAATTGATATTCGAAAGGAAGTGCCGAAGATTTACTGACCAGACAGGAGAAAGTGTGAGAAACTGACGAAAAATACGTCGTTTAGAACGCATCAATCGATGAAATGATATAATTTCATAGTGATCTATTACTTCTGTAAGTCTTTATGATAGTTATCTCTTTTGCATGGAAATAATCTTTCAAGGTTTGAAAACACAAAAAACCATAATACGTCTTACATATTCTGTTGTTGTTTGCTGTTTCGTCTTCCCTTTTATTTCCGACTAGCTGGTTCCCGGCATGCGTTGCTATGCCATTCAAAGAAATAAATTGACTCTTCCTCCTTATCCTTTCCCGTGCGTCCCCGTTCCCTTCCACCTTCCCCGCCTTCCTCCTCTCTCCACGAACCCCACCTTCCCCCTACCTTTCCTCCCTCCTGCAAATATATATGAAATACACACATTTTCATTTATACAAATTTCATAACGCCAGAGCTAACCATTATAAACAGCTTATGTTACTCGCTGACAATGTAGCTTTCTATTGGTGAAAGAATTTTTAATACCGGTTTAGTGGTTTAGGAGTGAAAGCATAACAAACAAGCAATCAAATCTTTCCTCTTTATAATATTAAGTATAGACATACATTATTAAAATAGTCTGAATGTAGTGAAAACGTATTTACTATTGATTATTTTTATTTATTTTTCTTTTTGTATGCCTATGGGGCCTTACATTGGGAACAAGAAACGATTATTTATTTATTTATTTTATTTATTTCTATACATTACAGTATTTACCTTTATAATTTTATTATGTTGGGTGTAAGGTAGGTTTGTGAAGGTGAAACTGTGGATAGGTATTGTTGTATGTTTCGTGAACACCTCACTAGGAGAACCTGTGCTGAGGTGTTTACGTGTTTATTTATGTTTATGTGTGACAAGTATTTATGTGTTGTAATATAAAGTTTTATAGTTATTTTTTTACAAATTTTAACAGTTATTGTACATTGGTTATATGGAAGAGAAAAAAAAAGTATTTAAATATATTAGAGGAATATAAAAAAAAATTATATATATATAAACATACACATACATACATACACATCCATATAAATACATGTACCTGCACACATTACAATCATTGTTTACACAAGGGTTAGAAATAAACGATGGATGCATAAAATAAATACTTATTTTGGAATTGTTTACAATAATTTGGAAGAAATTAAAAAAAAAAAAATTATCCTTTAAATTTACGTCTGAAAAAAATCTTTGGGTGTGTTTTAAATTTTAAATTTGTTACGTTGATATCATTTGTTTTTTCGTTTGCTCTACGTAGGCAAGGGATTTGCAAGTTTACTTGATGTTGTTTGTGATCCCCAACGTTGAAATAGATCCTTATGCCTAGTGTGTCGAGTTGGTGCTCTTATTTGAACTAGACTCAGGGGTTCAAAAAGCAAAACTAATATTCAAGAAAAGGGCGCTTTTAGACGGTTAGGACTTGTAGTGCGAATTAACGGAAAAAGGAGTGTCAGAGAACATTTGCACGGATAACGGTGTATGACTGGATGCGGGATGGAATCGAGGGACGCCTCGTAAAGGCATGAACTGATCAATTTCATCAAATACCTACGTAAGCCGGGTCATGTCAACAGTCGAAATAATTGAAGGGTGTGAATGATTACGGAAGAAGAACCTTTTGTTGTAATGTGCTGGTTGAGGGAGTCTTTTAGACCTCTCCAGCAGGACTCTATCGTAAAGTAGTCTTGCACCGATTCAAACATCCGCCACTCCTGGACACCAGACCCCCGTATTCACCTTTTACTTCCCAGAACTTCTTCTCCTAAAAAGACCCTAAAATTCCAAAGATGACATAGGCCCAGAAGAGAATTATTTTCTGAGGCCTCCTGTGTGAAGCTAATTTAAAAAATGTACCATTTAAAACACATATGTTTTTAGGTTTTCACGGCCAAAAAGTATTTTTGTTATTATTTTTGGGGTGTTATGCCGTGTTTCGCTACCTCCTTCTTTAGCCAACGTTTCGGACAGCGTTGCAGTGTCCATCATCAGGGCAGATGAGATGGCAGATGATGATGATGGCAGGGCATCTCATCTGCCCTGATGATGGACACTGTAACGCTGTCCGAAACGTTGGCTAACGAAGGAGGTAGCGAAACACGGCATAACACCCCAAAAACAATAACAAAACCATTTAAAATATTTATATATAGCGAGTAAAAAATGTGAATGAAATCTTGGTCTCCGGTGACACTTTTGATGTTTTTTTTGTTTTTGTTTTCAATTTACAACATAAAAAATTAGCAGGAATTGGAAATTTAGTGGTGGGGTGACGGGTTGGTCGGTTACACGGCTGAATTTGCTCGATTTTGCGTGGAAAAATATTTTTATTTGTTTTGAAAAAAAAAATCATCAAAGTCACCGGAGACTAAAATTTCGTTCACATTTTTTACGCTAACTAATGTCTGAAATAACTGGTCAAAATGAGTAGGTTCCTAACTTTTTCATCTTCATGTTTACTTGGTGCTGTTTTTTTTTTATTGTTTGTCTGCGTGTTATTTTTTTACTTACCCCGTCATCATAATTTGTTCATGTTTACTTATCCACGTTTTAATGTTGTTTTTTAAATTATTTGCCTCCATGATATTACAAATTTCATTTGGAAGGGCATTCTATAATATTGTGGCATCGAATTATAATATCCAATGATACCTTTATCAAAAGCCAATAATATGGCCTTGTAAACAACCATAACATTTTGTACCGAGCGACCACCACATACATTATTGAACAAATCACATTATAACATAATATTATTATGCAGCTAATTGATATCAATCTTACAAGTAATATAATCTTTCTCTAGAAATAAGACATTCTCATAATCTGACTCGAGTCAGAATGGTTCTCATCAGAAGTGTGCTCAGGTATAAGTTAGCACTTAATAAATGCGAATAATGCATGTTGGTTAGTAATTATGAAGCAGTGGCGGTTTGTGAGATTGAAAAGTGGAGAGGCACAAACAAAAATTTTTAAAGTATTATGTATATGTAACAACAACTCACCGTACAAAAAAAAACAATGCAAACTATTACCTATAACACCTGTAGTAATAATGATATGCAAACATGATCAAGTTAATTGCCAGACCTAGACACAAATACGAGATAAACCTCGTCAACTGCAAATTCTCCATACTGAATTAATCCAAATCCTTATTCCGCAGGCACTGCCACATATATCACAAAACGAAACAAATCTCTGTCACAAGAGCTAATCGTAAATAAACGGTTTAATACGAAAGTGTTCTTTGTTTGAGGCACGCCTAAAACAAAACAAAACGCGACCGCGTCAACTATCATTCCATGTGGCTTCCCCACCCCATTATTCCTACGTGAAATCATCGTCTCTCGGAGGCGGGCCCTATCTCTGCCTCATTAGCGTAATTTTGTATTACTTTGTGTATTTTCTGTGTAGTAAATGGTAGCTGGGCGAGCGGAAATCCACATGTGTCACTCTACTAGTTGATGAGTTGCATAAAAAAATCAGACTTAGTGATATACAAAAAAATTTAAGGGGTAACTTTTAAATTAAGGCTTATACAATTTATAAATACATAGGTAATATTTAAATTGAAGTTGCATTAACTTTTTTCCCTTTTCACATCTATTTTTTTAGAGAGGTACAGCCTCCCCTGTCTCATTGTACGAACCGCCACTGTTTTGCGGGTATATTATGAATGTCTGTTGGCCATCGCCAGTACCAGGGGAACACGCGAGAACAGGAGCGGAGCAAAACACGCACGAGTTGCTTCTACCTTGTCAGTTTATACTATTAATTGATATTGTGCAATTTAACCTAATGTTCTTACATTAATTAACTTGATTGATGTGATAAACAATAGATTAAAAGATTAGACTTAAGCCCGAGTAATTTAAGCATGATTTCTTCCCCTAAGGAATATGAATAGCTCTCTGATGTAGTTTGTATGATCAATATATGATTTTCATATATTTGGCATTTCGGTACTTATATTATCATTGTTATACCTATCTGATTAGTATCCATTCTCATTCTAAAAAAAATGATTATTAAGCTACGAATATAAAATAGTTCATAAATGTTTTTCTAAAAGTCTCAAATCGAACGCTGATTTCTTGAGACCGATCCCATTTGTCGCTAACCCAAGTTTCTGAGAAGATAATAATTGATATGCATTATACGATGGCCTCCGTGGCGAGGGGTAAGGCTCCCGATTACGAATCCGAAGGTCAAGGGTTCAAGTCCCGGCGTGGGGAAGAAAATCGTATTTAACTGATTTTTGTTATTCCAGAATTAATTAAGTAAAACAAAATATAGTACCTCTATTTGAGGAACGTTCTAGAGTGGTAGTTACTCTCAGTATCGCTCTGGTGACAGATCACCATTCAGAATTGAAGTGTTGCTTGAAATGGCTCTAGTTGTGATAAGTTTTTAGATTTTCACCGCCAAAATCTTCGTTATTTGTTTTTGGGGTGTTATGCCGTGTTGCGCTACCTCCTTCTTTAGCCAACGTTTCGGTCAGCATTACAGTGTCCATTTTCAGGCCAGATGTGTAATTGTGTTACATTACACCCACACATTACACACAATTACACATCTGCCCTGATGATGGACCCTGAAACGCTGTCCGAAACGTTGGCTAAGCAAGGAGGTAGCGCAACACGGCATAGCACCCCAAAAACAAATAACGAAAAAGGCTTTACATAGTTGTGTTTGGTGACCAGATCTGAATAGCCAGCTACTTCCTCACCTTCCTCTTTCTCATCTCGTCCCAATCTCTACTACCTGCAGCCTCACAACATACCCCAATTGGGCATGCCATAGTTTCACTTGCTCTAGACGTTTGGGATCAGCTGGGACTGTTGTACAGTTTTAACGTTTCGAAAAATAACGTTTTTTTTCTAATTTCGCTATTTCAAACACTTCCTTGTCCAGTATTCCCTACTCCGTCTTAAAAGCAGTACCATATAAGTATAACTTTAAAGAAAGCTTAGTTTCATTTCTAAAACCTCACATAATGAATGTGAGGTTAGGGTACCCTCAGGTGAGTGCGGTGGGGCAGTTAAGGACTAATTAAAGAATGAAACAGGAGGCGAATCTGAACAGTTACCCGTAGATTAGGTTTGGCTGAGTTTCTTCCCTGAAGGCACGTAGAGAAGATAACTAACGGGTACATCTAACTATGACGTAATACGGTATATTCATAAAACATGTCCGTTGTAAGTGTTTCGCATATTTGTAAAACAGCATACAGAAATTTACTTTGTATAAATTACATGTTTCCTGTCCTCTTCTCAAACACTTGGATGTGTTTACCTTAAGGCAGACCCCCATTAGCTCCACACAGGAGACCCCGAGGAAAACACAATTTCCCCATGTCATCTATGTCATCTTTGGGGATGCTGTGTGGAAGGTATTTTTAGTGAAATGAAGGAAAGGAAGTTCTGGGAAAGAAAAAAATATGAGTGTTTGATAGGAATCTGGGGTTCAATGTGTCCAGGAGTGACGAACGTATGAATCCATCCCTCCAACTGCGGTACAAGGCTATGGGTCGAAAGATTCCGGCTGGAGATATAAAAAGAACTCCCTCAACCAGGTTCTTCCAATCCGGCCCGCCACGCAGTAGGTGGGCAAAGTGCATGTGCCGCAAAGACTTAGACAAACCTCACCTCACAAAACGTAGTGTACCACTTGGGGTGACCTATGGCAGGAGTGCTGGTTGTCCAATAAATGGTTCCCGAGGCGGCGGTACCCATACCCGCCTCCAAAATTGTAATTCATTCTTACAAGCACAATATAGACAACCCTAATTTACTTAACATCGATTAATATTTTACTTAACACTCGCTTGTACCCACATAGTTTACTTAAATAAATGAGTAATACGTGCACAGATGTGGCGAATCTATTTAATTGCATGGAAGGTAGACACAAGAAGACTATAATATCTGATCTTTTCAATCAAAATTATTTTAACCTACTTCTACTATATATTTTGTATTTACTGTATTATTCTAGAGATTTTATTCATTTTATACTTTCTGGTTCCAATGCACCTACTATATGTGTTAACGACACATTTATGTTTATTTAAAAAAGAGTATTTTCTTATATGATTGTAATTGTAATATTAATTCATAATGTTGATGATAAATAAATAAATTGATATCCAGTAAATAAAAATTTCCAAATTTCTACTTTGAATCTACAAAATAAATAATGTGTTGTGATGTTAAAATGGCCTGCAAGTAATTGATTTCCCATGTTGGTAGAAATTTTTCAATCCGTTGCCCTGTACTATTCTAAATCTCAAAACTCTGAAATAATTATTTATTCATTAAATAATCGATCATTAATGCATATGTAATGGTAGAAATAAAGAGTCCTCACTTTGGCCAATATTGTAAAACTGAAATATCCAGGTTTATGCAATGGTAATTTTACCATTAAGAGAGCACGAGGGATTTTCAATATTTTATGTTGTTTGCGTATCTTTAAAATCACCCGTGCACATAACAGAGGCAAAATAAAAAAAAAATTACAAATTTCTTTTTTTAGATACAAGTGTGTTTTATACCACCAATTAAAATTAAATATTTATAAAAAATACTGTCTTACTTTTAAAACAGTTTATAAAATGTCAGTTTTCAATAAATCGTCAATCGACCTTCAGATTTTTTCCATCTACAATCATATACAATATGAAAAAAAACTATAAAAAATTAATTGTATTAGAAAACATCTCGGCCTATACCACCTCATTTATATATTTTTTAAATGTAGCTTAATAATGACGTATTTTAATTTTTTTAAACTACGTAAATCCACAGTGTTTAAAACCATTTATTTGTATTAAAAAAAAAAAAAATTTTGCAAATTAAAAATATTACCTAATAAAACAGTACTTTAACTATAAAATTAATAAACTAAATTTAAAAAAAAACGGTGATGTATTGGGTAATACATAATTTTTCTGTGCACCCAAAAGACATAAAAACGATGACATCTTCGATTTACTTTCATTACGCGAAAATCTTTCGCCACGAGCGGTCGTCCGCGGCGCTATGTTCTGTAAGGTAGTGTTGAAAATATTTTTGTGTGTTTGTGCTAAGATAGAATACATATACATTAGAGGAATCAAATCAAGCAATAGAATTTGTTCGCGTAATTTGAGGAAAGCATGTCAAAAAGTTATTCGAAAACGTGCGCGGCAAGGACACGGATGATTATATGCTTATATTTTTTTACGTGTTCACTACTATTAGCGTATTTTTATGAAGAATATAATTTAGAAGGAGTTATGTCAAAAGGAATTAGGTAACGAAAGTGGCGAATACGTGACATTATGTAGCAACTTGTACCTTTTCACATCTTGGGTTGTAGCTTCGCACAGGGACCCAAATGTGGCCCATCTGAAGGTAATATGTGAAAAGAGACAATCCTATCAACGCCCGCGCTCGGAACAAATTAGTCCTTTCCACGTTCTCTCTTCTAAAAATGTTCGAATATTTGGTAAAAGCACAAAGTACAGTCATCACTCGGTTTTACGAAATGATTTTTAATTATTGTATTTATTTATTTGTGTTTGTTTATCGCGCTTTTTAAAAATATTTTTAATATTATCTTTAAAATTTTCATATTCATAAAGGATACCTAAACATCAAACAACAAACAATTCCAAATTTTGCTCCTTCAAAAATTCAAAAAACTATCTGTAAAGTGTGAAATATGTGAAACCCAACGTAAAAATGTCAATTTCTACAAAAAATATTTTCTAAAAACAGAGCCCAGATGTAATAAAAACTAAAATAAACCCAATTTTTTGCTAAATGCCGATTTGTTCAATTTTTTTTTAACCACTACTGTTTAATATCTACTTACTATAATACTCACGCAGAGGCTTCGCCTTTGTGGGATTTTTTGTTACTCCCTTGTATTTTATATTATTATGTATGTACTTGTGTGAATATGTATCAAAAAAAACTTTGCCAATAAAAAAAATACATTACTGTTAAAGAAGCTCTTTTTAATTATATGCGTAAAACAACAGTTATTGTTTTGGTGATAACTTGGGTAGGCAAAACAGCTGTTATAAGTGATGGCCAAAACAATATTGCTTTATTTTTTCTTGATATGTTATATAGTTAATTTAATCAATATTAATACTCTACGATAGTAGAGCCGAAAAACGAAGAAAAGAGTGTAAAGAGAGGATATGACGCGATTTTGAATGGTAAAAGAAATCCGGAGAAGACATGGAACGATCGAGCAAACACCGTTGTGATTTTTCACTAAAACGGCGCTATATCATCCAATTATTATTATTAAATGTTGAGAGTCAGAACTGAACCAAACTTTATAATATTTTTCGATGTCGTCATATCAGACAGTAAATCATTTAAAAATAACCACTTTGTAAAAGCTCATCAGGGTGTTTATAATGAATAAATATCCGTGTCGTCCCAGTATTTCGAAGTATGTAAGTATTTCAACGGGTTTTATTAAAAAGTGAGTGTCAGGTTTCAAACTTCAAACTTGTTCACAAGGGCTGTGCAAATAAATGGTTGATCATTATTATTCTTTTTCTTCATAATTATTCATAATATATTATTATTATTCATAAATTATTTAACTGAGCTATTAAATGCGCCCTTGGTTTTAAACAAATTTAAATAAGTTCATCATCTTTGTCAGTACACGTGTAAAAATACCCGGAGTGGCTCGGGGTTGTAAATGTTTTGGTACAAAGTTTTGAGGTTGAGAATTCTAGTATACCTGAAAACTGGGTGTAGTTTTAAGGTGGAAATAATATTATTGCTAAGAATTGAAGAATTTTTTTTTAACATTTGTTTCACAAACAAATAATTATTTGATTCATCTCTTCCTCGGGCGTCCCCGACTTTTTCAGCGATTGTCTTCGTGTAATTAGATTGTTACTATTAAAAGACAGTTACATGCAGTACCAGTACAAGATTGTTACTACGCTATGTCTATGATACTCTAGACTGGAATCTGACATATTTATTTATTTATAAGCCTAAAAGGCGTTTTACATAAAAGTAATAAAATTAATCATTTTATACAGCGCATAGCATAATTTCTATATTTCATAGTAAGTAATAATAATAATACATAACCATACTAAAATATAATAATCGCTGTTTAGTATTGAAGTAGCTTTATGTTGTTGTTGTTTTTTTTTCTATGGCTACTTACTCTAAAAACCTAAAATTTCAAATAAATAAGTTTATTTTTCTGCGTTGTTTTATATTTCCATTTTGTGACAGCCCTAACAGTCCAGAAGTAAGTGGACTCGCTCAGTGCATGCAGGTGTTCTTCTGGGTTGGAAGTCTTCAGAAAAATCCCAGAATTTATGGAAAATTGTGTTTATATTGTAAAATGTGGGAATATTAGTATACATGAAAAATTTATTAATACACCTCCAATATTAATTTTATAATGAGAAGATGCAGATTTTTAAAGAACTTGTCGTTTATATTTTTAAAATTAAAAATAAACGTAGATTGTGGTGTTGAAACAGTGGCGGCTCTCCCCTTGGGACAATGGGTGTTTGACCCCCCAAAATTATAAGACATAATAATAATATATTTTTACGGATCAAACTGCTCGACCCATCAAATTCTTTATTTGTAATGAACCGCGAAATAACGGGCAATGGGCAGCTAGCGGCGACGACGCGCCGATCTACGAGCAGTGACATCTATCGTCTCAAATGGAAGCTCTCATTCAAACATTATTTACGATTCCTGGGTCAATTTTTAAAATGCCCTCGGCTCGGATATCTTCTGTCCCTATGCGCGCCATACAAAAAACGAAATGGAACTATGATTTCGCCTGGAGTTAAAAATTCTCCCGCAAAGGTACTAAAGAATACCTAGCGACTCCTGGGTCATGACCGAATGTCACGTGAGGGAGACAGCATTATGCATTGTTTTGTGTTGCTTATGTGTTGTTGAGAGAGATAGTAATATAAACATAGGTCGGTTTTGCATTTTTTCGCATGCCTCGCTTGAAAAAGTGGTTGTTTTTGTATTGGACAGTTCGGGACTAATTGTTGGAATGATTATTTACATTATTATCAAAGTAATTTGCGACGTTTCAAATTTAGTTTGGTGGAACATTGAGAAGTAGATCGTTTTAAAGATTATTAATTATTATATTATTATGATCACCTTTCAACGGTCATAGAAAACGGCTCGATTTAAAACAATGTTTGTTTTTTAGGTTCTTAGCCTAAGTGACAGCAGATTCTATACACTTAATTATCTAGTTACAGGTAAATCATTTTAAAGGGATCCTTGCTTGCTTAGTGGCGTATTAGATAGATAAAAAAATCTAATATAATTTAATAATAAATCTGTTTTAAAAATTTTTTGTAAAAATGCAAAAAAAAACAAAAAACTTCTTCAAATTGAAACGCAAGTCTAAATTTAAATATAATTGATAAACATCGTTTTTCACCCAATATCTTTGGGTATTTCAGGGGTAAAAGGGGACTGCGGACGGGTGTTCCAAACTCAATTTTTTTTTACTTTGGATATTACCGGTGTCTATTTTTTCTAATCTAATTTTGAATACTTAGGTACTATCGGTGTGCACAACTACATTGAAAAGATCCCTCTTTAAAATTATGTGTCTGCAAGTACATGAATTATGTAGCGATTTTGCAATTTACAAATAATACCTACTTATGTAATTTAAGTAGCAGATTCATGACCCTACCTATCTTTAAATTGATATAGATAATAATATATCGGCAATTTTTACAATATCAAATAAAGATGTAACACAATTTTTTTTCAAATGACCTTCCATACCTGGAGCCCTAGAGCCGCCTCTGTGTTGAAACCCCATAAACATTTTGCAATTTATTTTTAAAATCATACTATTTGAATCGTGAATATCCGCCGATTAAAAAAACTGTTTTTTTTTTTTTTTAATTATTTTTCATTGTAATAGGGAATCTCAAGGGAAATTTCCCCACTTTATAGGGAAAAATCGAAATCTAGCGATCCACGAAATCGGCAAAGATGTATTTGTCGTTTTTTAATTTTTGTTCGGGAAAGATCGTTGTAACTCGGGATTTTACGAGCAGATATACTGGGGTCAAATCCGTGTCAAGTAACAAAGTACAATAACATTTTGCGGAATCCACTTAAAAATGCGACGAGGGCGACACAAGCGACTAATTTTTTAACTATTTTGGCAAATTTCGACAAAATCGATTGCCCTGCTGGGCTCACCTTAAGTTTTTAGAACCTGGCAACACTCTCAACTGTTTCAACGTGGCGATTTCTTCTCAACTATAGGTGGGTTTGTATAAAAAAATATTACGTTGAAAAAAGTTAAGGGTTACATTTATGTCACGTATATGTATAAGATACTTTAGTATACATGTATATGTATATGTTTTGTTGTTTTTAAGCGTTTTTAGGACTAAAATTAATATTCGAAATGTTAAAAGCAAATTGAAGTTATGTGCCGGTGTTTTTGTAGTTTTAGTTAAAATTTAACATTCCCTCACGGTCATTCCCTCACTGCATTTAGGAGTGAGGGGATGACGGTTGTATGAGTATCTACATATACATTATATACTAATATATATATATGTATTTTATACAAAAATATGGAAGACCAATACTCCTAAATAAATCTCTTATAGCTGCATTTTTGATTTCTGCAAAAAATATCAATTTTTACAAAATTAAGAAAAAGTTTAATAATATCAGAAATTTCTAAATTTGATAAGAAATACCGATACAAGTTGTTTTTTTTTCAAAATTCAATAACGAGGTTCCAGACAGAACGCTGCTTTTAAAATTAAATTGGACTTTAGTAATCATTTTTTCCTTTCCTTTTCACAAAAGCTAATTAACATTAATACTATAAATTACTGAAGATATTGTTTAATGTTTTGTTTGCAATCAACTATACATTATATTAAAACATTAGTTGGAATTCTAACTAGAAAGGAAAACTAATGTCTTAAGAGTACATTACTACATACTCGTAACAGGCGTACACTTTCATTTTCATCGCTTAATTACAAGGTAGCTTTTCAATAATTCAAGTCGGTGTTCACCTATTTGAATAGAATATGATGCAAGTACAGACAAGTGATGATAATTTATTTGGTAGCAAAAAGTAAGACTTGGCAGTCGGACAGGTGAATAAAGGTGCGCCTGCTTCGCATTGTATCGATGGATCAAATGAACGTACTGACTTCCTACACATTCTAGAGCTTATTCAATCAAATTTCTCCGTGAAGTTCTTCTCCAGTCAATGGACAATGGGTAGGTACCATATGATATCCACAACATAAATTATTGGTTTGGTTTTGGTTTGTATTTTTGTTTTTTTTATTTGAGAACCACACCAGTGTCTCGACTGCTCCCAACCGTCTGGAGCCAGTGAGACCATGGCATCCCCATTCGGGGTGTGTTCAGTGTTGTGAGGTTGAAGATAGTGGGAAGGGGAAAAAGGAAGGTGAAGAATTAGTAAACACGGCTAAAGCCATTTCAAGCAATGTTTCTGTTCTGAATGTTGGTTTTTCGCCAGGGCGATACTGAGAGTATTGTAAGTAGGTACTTATTAGAGCGATATAAGTAGGTATTCATTATTTATTCTCTCTGGACACTTTTTATATTTTTGTTTGGTTTAAATTATTACTTGATGAAGCACAAAGCTAAACTGGTTGGTAAATAAATATAAAATAAAATTAGGTATAAAATAAGTTCATTTCAATTGTGTGATAATGTGTCAAACAACAAATTGATTGATTTCCATAAAAACAGAAATCAAAAACATTTCAGCTAACCCGTAATTGCTTGTGTTTTTTTTTGATCGCATTGGAATATTACCATTTACTTTTCTAAACGTCTTCTCGTCATCCATCTCGGAATTTATCACAATAATTTCTATGATTTTGATGATCGGGAGTTTTCAATGATACTA
The DNA here is from genome assembly GCA_936435175.1 of Glyphotaelius pellucidus. Classification (NCBI taxonomy): domain Eukaryota; kingdom Metazoa; phylum Arthropoda; class Insecta; order Trichoptera; family Limnephilidae; genus Glyphotaelius; species Glyphotaelius pellucidus. Next base: position 30,983,617 of record OW386544.1, read on the forward strand.
CGGTTCGTCGAGATTAGGAGTCTTGTTGTATTAGTATCGTGTTTATAATTAATGTCTAACTGGACTTAACGTCCGTTCTAAATTATGTTCTCTGATAATCTGCGACGGCGTGAAGATGAAGATGAGATGCCCTTCGCCTGTAGATCGGGTATGATCGGATATCTGCGTAACCGTTAAGGTATTACACCAAAAGTTCCTACGGTTGTCTCTATCGTGGAATACTATCAACGACACATATTGAGAGATAATAGTTACATTTTTACAATTATATAAAATAAAATATAAAAATGTTTATAGAAATATAGATAAAAGAAAAATTATGAAAACATAAGCCAACAATTTTAAAGTCTTTAGAATAATGTGTGATTGTAAGCTAACACAAATTAATTATTTCAGTAAGCCAAGTCTTCAGTAAATTCACCAATTGTTTGTTTTGGGCACAGTTTTTAATTTCAGGAGGTAACATATTTAAACAACTCAAAATCACGTAATTTAACGTTCTTTGTCCATATTTATGTGTATGCTTAGGTACACTTAGTCCTTCATTATAGTTAAATGAGTATTATGGTTGTGTTCTAGCCTGTTTATATAGAAAGTGCTGAAATATAATTTTGTACCACAGAATTGCTCTCATTGAAAGAATTTTGAGACTGATAAAAGTATGGAATATTATGCCTTCCTTTGTATAATTTTTTTTCAGCTAATAAATAACCAATGAATTAAAATTACATATTCTGACGACATCTGTTGAAATTATACACTCTAACGATATTTTTTGAGAGACATTGAAACTACACAGGGTGTTAAGGGACGTAGTTGACTTGCTTTAATCAGTGATCTCTCAATTTATTTGGAGTAAAAAAGCAAACGAAATTTTAGTGTCCGGTGACATTTTTGATGTTTCTGAGTGACCAAAAATAAAATAAAGTTAAATTTTTTACTCCAAATAATGTCGGGAATAACTGTTTAAAGTAAATCAAGTACGTCTCTTAACACCCTGCATATTAACAAACACACATTACACAAAACAAACAAAAATAATTGTTATTAAATTGTTAGAACCACTTCCTTAATTAAATTTTCACTTTCACACTACTCATCGTAAAAGTAAATAATTGAAATGCTACTATAGAAAGGGCAATAAACCATTACCGTCCAAATAGCTGTGTGAAGTAACCAAAAAGCCGGCGGGGACGGTAGGCGGTTTCTCTCGACTCCACATTCAATGTTAACCGTCTTCGCCTTGAGATGCGCGGTACCCGAGATGCTGAATGCTGAAGGCCGTCCAACAGTGTGCAATTGCACGGGGAACTAATGGCCAAGTAAACACTGACTGCGAAGCCCGATGACCCCAGAGACAACGGACTACTAATCTGTGACGAAAGAACTATCAATAATCGGTTCCTGATTGAAGGCGATGCTTAATTCAAAATTACTGTTTTAGATTAATTTTTACTACAAATCGGTTTACATCGCAAGTAAAACAAAATATGCTTTGGATAAATTGAAGCTTTCTCTACCGTTTCCATTGAGTAGAATTAAAATTAAATTGTTAAATACTTAATAAAAAATATAAGCATTCACTACTAAATAAATTGTTTTTTCATTATAAATTCGACGGCCGGTGTGGTCTAGCGGTAAGGCTCTCGACTCGCAATCCGATGGTCGCGGGATCGAACCCCGGCGTGCGCAAATAAATTTTATTTGATTTATTTGTGTTATTTCACAATTAATTAATTTAAAATAATATATAATATATTTGCGGCACGGCACGCAGTACCTATCGCCCTGGTGTAAGACCACCATTCAGAATTGAAAAGTTGCTTGAAGTGGCTTTAGCCATATTTGGTGACCAGATCTTCATAGCCAGGTACTTCCCTTCCTTCTTCTTCCCCATTTTCTTCCTCTTCCCCTTTTCCTTCCTCTCCCCACTACCTTCAGCCTCACAACAGACAGTTTCCATTGATTAACTTTTTTTCTTTCTTATAAAATTATTCACAAAATAATAATAAATGATTTTTAAGCATATTACCTATATTCGCGTCGATGTTTAGGCACACTAAGAATACATCCTTTTTTGAATTGTGGATTCCTGTCTTTTTGTGCTATTGTAATATCTAATTGTTGTCCGCGCTTTACGCGAAGTTTTTTGAAATCATATGTTTTGAAATTTTTCTCTTACTTTGAAAGTCAAGCGTGCAAAACTTTATCAAAAAGCATCAGAATCCAGCTTCAAGGGGTAGGAAGAAGGAATCAGGACAGGTTTTCGAAATCTCGTTTAAAAATTGATCTTCAAATTTTGAAGTGAACAAAGTGGACTTCAACTGAACTTGACAACGCCAAGCACACCGAGACACTCTTCTTTATACTTACAGATTGTGCGATTTTTACATCGGATTCTCTTAAAGATCAATTTGAAAACTGAGGCACTAAGACATAACACAACAATGCACCGGAGCCTCATATTCTAAATGTCCTTCACCGTTAAGGTTTTAATTGTGTGTCAAAGCCTGGCGCCGTAGTGTGCGGTTATGTGGGTTGCGGATTGTGGGTTTCGCGTTGACGAGCGTCGATGTTCCTACGAAGATAAACCGTTGAAAGAAAACACGCGAACATTAGATGAAACGTTAGGATAAACCTTATGAGCTGCGAACTGTGACGTCCCGTCAATCCCACATGTCAAGACTGTCTATTTACAAATATTACGGTTGTTACTACGTATGTCCATTTCCACAGTGATGGATACCCTCAGTATCGCCCTAGTGAGAGACCGTTCATAATCTATCTACGTTGAAAGAGGTTCACCTACACGTCCCTAACTAATATATGGGTTGGAGATCTCGTACACTATCAATTTACGCTCCAAAAGCGAGAACTTCTGGTTATCAGAATGCGCCAGTTAACAGAGTTACGGTTCGACTGTTTAACGATGCTGCCATTGACTGTTGATATTGTTAACGTCACTTACAGACAGTTTATCGACTATCTTTTGACGTATGTCACAACAGAGCCGTAAAGATATCCCTATAACCCTCTTATATCTTGTAGCTGTTTTCTTTTGTACCATTTCTCTCTCTTGTACTATTTTTGTTCTGCGCTTGTGACGTCTTTAAACATTTGGTGAATATCTGTCTCATTCTTAATGAGAAGGACTAAGAAAATATCTTACATCTGTTTTTATGGAATATTAGTTTTTTTTTTTTATCCAGAAACTATATTATTTTATTTATAATTTTAAAAAAAAAATAATTATACTGCAGAAATTTTTATAAAACTGATTTTTAATTTAAACTAATAATAAAATACATTATATATATTGTGAGTTATGTGTTTATTTCCCCCTTTATCAAATGCAAAATATTTTATGTGATTGTGAACATTCTCAATATTATGAATCTTTTAACGGCGACTTTTGACTGATGTTGAAAGTGTAACATGTGCGGTTTAATTTGGTCTAACATATACATAAATAATAAAAAAACGCATTTTGTGACTTATGTTATTGTTCACCCCACGCATAGAAATAATAGATGTGAAAACACAAAGGTCTCTACCACTTTGACGCCAGTGGTCTTTTATATTTAATATATTTACTTATCACGGAATCTTTTTGTTTACATTTAGTAAAATGTGTGTATTCTTCGAGTGGAATTTAATGTAAATTTGAAAGTGAAAGTATTCAATTTATCTCAAGTTCTTAAGGTGATCCCATAGTCCTTGAAAAATTCGAAATCGTCTGTTTTGCGAGGGATTATAAAATACTTGAGAAAACTTGACAACCAATAATAGACAAGGGGCGTCAGGCTCATAAATCCCGAGTTCCGCCCTCAAATACACTGTGGTAAAATTTGTGAAAAATATGAACATTATAATTATATTGAACACTTATTTATGATTATCAAAATACACAGTAAAATTAACAAATCATGGGCCTAATTTGTAGAACAAGTAACTTTCATTTATCAAATTTTACAGGAGGCAGAAAAGACTGTTTTTTAAACCCATGAAAAAAAAAATCTTTTTGCTTACTGCTACTGAAAATTAACGTTTTTTTGTACTCCTTTGTAAACCTCTGTAATCAATTGTAAAATTGTGTACTCAAGAATAGACATAAATAAATAAATAATAAAATAAAAATAAAAGACTCCACCTTCCAATAATATTAAAAACGCAATAATTAACACACAAGAAACATTTCACTTAACGGAGTAGATCGCCAGCGGTCGCAGGTATTTACTGTCTGTTACTGACGACCTATAAAGTTCGCAATAGGTGACAAAAAACGCACACAAACAAAAGGTCATTTTCAACTGTCAAACAAACAAATAATAATCTCAAAAAGGTATATCCCAAGGGCTCGAACAAGATAATATCGTGCGAACGCATAACTGACCCTTTGACTAATGGTTGCGTTTTAGAAGAGAAATATTATTACTTAATATTATCTTGTTCAAACCCTACTTTCGCTAGAACCAAAGTTTCGAAATATTTCCGAAGAATCCCGAAGATCTTCGGGTGGCCGTGCGGCGCGCGGTTAGTCGTTTTTTAGATACGTTTAGTACAGAGATGGGCAAACTTTTTAACGAAAGGGCCAGATAAATCAAAAAATTATCTAGGCGGGCCGGAAAACAATTTAATAAAATAATTTTTTAAAAGTGATATACTTTATTTTTAAATTTTTACATCAAACATAATATTAAGTATATTATATGCTACAAAGGCAAAAAGTAACAAAAATTAATTATTCTTTAGAAGAGTATGAAGGCGTATGTGACAGATGAAACTGTGACTGAGCTTCTAAAAGTTTTTCATAATCTGGTAGAAACTGGGATGAGCTGATTCGCAGTAGTGAAGCTAAATGGTGGTCAGTCAATCGGTTTCTAACGCTGTTTTTGCGAAGCTTCATAGTAAAAAACACCTGTTCACAGATGTAGGAAGATGCAAACATCGCAATTATCTTCTGAGCGTGAAATTTCAGGTTTGGGAAACTTGATTTTGACAGGGCCTTGTAGAACTCAATTTTGGATACGTTGAGAAACAGTTGCTTCAATTCAGTGTTACATTGCAACTCAATCAGTTCGAGCTGCAATTCTGGTTTGACTGATTCACAATCTATATTAAATGGCGTGCTAAAAATGTCCAGGTCCTGTTCTATAACTTTGAAGTCTTGGAATCTTCGTTCAAATTCATCCTGAAGACATTTCACTCTTTTCTCATAGTTCTTAAGTTGGTCCTCCCTAACTGCAATAGTTTTTAGTCTTGGAAAATGAGTAAAGTCTTTCTTGACTAGTTGTTTGGAAAATAGATTCAATTGCATTTTGAAATACCTGATATGATCCCAAATATCACTGATTAATTGATTTCTTCCTTGGAGTTTAAGTTTAAATTTATTGATGTATCTGAGAAGATCTGTAAAAAAATGCAAAGTCTGAAAGCCATACAATATCTTCCATATGTTCACATTCGTCCATTCCTTTTTCTTCCATGAAAGAGTCGTCTTTTAAATCCCAAACTCGTCCGAAAACTCGTCAATTGGTAAATTGTGGTAGGGTTATTCAAAACAATGTCGCGGGCCGGATTGACTAGCCTGAAGGGCCGGACTTGGCCCGCGGGCCGTACTTTGCCCATGACTGGTTTAGTATGACATATTTCGACGTTTTGGGATTTTTTACTACGAGCTTCATTCAAGCTACGGGGCGCTTTGTTCTGGCGCGCGGATTGGTATGTACCTACCTCGGTTCCTCGGTTCCTCGTTCCTAGCCGCCGTATTAGGGGGCGGGCGGGCGGGAACACTGCGTTTATTTGGCCGCAAAACATTGTTAGATAGGTAATTAATTGTGATTATATTTAAAGATTGTGCTCAATTTTATAATTAAACACATTACATAGAAATACAACGAGCCGAAATAAGGTAAATTGTTGTTCAATTTTGTTGGCGGTTCAGCGCACCATTGAACGTTTGCGCCAGCCGCGCCTGCACAAGAGTCTCAACTTCTGCTATTTGGAGTCGGTGAGACTATGGCATCCCCAATTGGGGTATGTTGTGAGGCTGAAGGTAGCGAGGAAGAGAAAGAGATTGGGAAGAGGAAGGTGGGGAAGTACAGTAAGTAAGTATTCAGATCTGGTCACTAAGCAACGTATCAATTTCGAATGTTGGTCTTACACCAGGGCGATACTGAGATTCCGGAACATGCCACAAATATACCATAATATATTATATTTAATTATTTGAACCCGCAACCATCGGATCGCTAGACGAGAGCCTTTCCCCTCAAACACGGAGGCCGTCAAATACATTTGACCAGGAGGCCTACAATTATATTTGAACTGCTAATAAATTGGATTGTTTAAAATTCTTCTGAACAATTTGCATTTATTTAAAAATAAAAATATTGGAAATAACAATTTTCAACAAAAATATTCACCAACAGCTTAGCGGGAAAGCTTCGGACTGTAATTTAGGTATTAATAAACAAAAAAATATATTTAATCATTCCCCGAAAGTAAGAACTTGGCAATAAAAGTTAATTAATCAAAGTTAATACGTTTCTCTTCTACGGAGATTTGATGTGCATAGTTAGATTTATGCCAGTGTTATCAAGGTAAAAATAATTAAGTTAATCAATGTTACGGCGGAATTTTAAAAATCGCGTTTTTTTAAATAAAAATAATATAACTTATTCAAAATGTGAATCGAGTACTTCAAGGAAGTCGTTTTATACGGAAAATGAAACGAATTTATTAATATTAAATTGTTAACCGTGTATTGAAATTTGCTCACTGTGCGGTACTGTTGTCACTGTTTAATACTCAAAAGCGCGCCAGATTTAAAATTGTAAATGTCAAATCATAGGCAAAGTTATTGCCTACTTCAAACGACATTTGGAAACAGAATTATATTTTTTTTTTCAAATACGAGTATTATTATATAAATAAAGTAAATTATAAAGTGGTTAACCGGTTCATTCAAACATCTACATATATAATTAGGAAATTTAAAAATCGATAGTACGTAAACTCGAATAACATTTTACGGCGCAGAGAGTCACTAAGTCGAAGACAGGTCTGTCCACCACAACGGTAGGGTGGAGAATGCGACAAAAAGGCGGTGACGATTGTGTGGTCCTTATGTCCATGGCATAAGGTTCACTTTGAAATAACATTTTGTCGAATGCCGGCGGTCTTGATTGACGTCAAAAATAACAACGCGAAAATGCACATTTTATTTTATTTCGTGAAGTTCATGCATAAATATCAACTTTTTTCGCGATTATCATAAAAGAAACTAAATTTGCCACATTATGCAATAAAACTAAATCCGAAAAAGGGTTTATAAGTAGGAGAGTTTGCACTTGAAAGTGTTTTTTTATAGACCTAATACTTTATTTTTTTCTAGGCTTATTAAAAGACTTATAAAAAAAATGACCGATATTTTTAAGGGCCAAAATACGTTCTACACGCAGTATTTAATTGAAGCATATATATACTTCCAAGCGATTAAATTTTCAAAACAAAAATACACGATTTTGTATGATTTTGCAATACGTCGCATGGCTTCATCTTAAGCACGCACTTATCTATGAAAAGGAAGCTGCTCAGATTACCATAAGATCGGTACCTGTCAATGAACATCCCGTCCATGTGTTGGATGTTTATTCTTAGCATGGCCTTAATGACACACCGAATCATCAAATATTATTAAAAATAGAAGTTTGTATATTTTAAAGACTGCTTTCATATTGTATGTACTTCACATGATGCTAATGAATTTCCGTTTACACAATCGGAGTGTTAGTATTTATTATTGTTTGTTTATTTTATAAAGAGGATGCAACGCCGTTATAGTTTACATCTAAACTAGTTTTTGTAGCATTTTCAAATTTTGTATCACGTTTTTTCGTTGATCAGTAATTACGTATCATTATTTCAACTATCACTATTCCGGTTTTTGATGTACATCCTCCTACCATTGTGTTTGAATGGTCGAGCTTGCTTACAGTTGTATTAATGTCTGGATGCGAATCATGGACAATTCATGTGAAAGAGGTTCACTCACTAAAAGTAAGGCAATGTGGAATAGAATGAAGGGATTGGGAAAGAGAGAAATGAATGAATAAGAAAACGAACTGAAGTAATCGACATAATTGTAGACAGATTTTGTAACAAAAATAGGAAGAACAAATTTATCTGAGTCTGCACAATTGATCGCAAGTGTCAAAGTGAATTGTCAAAGGTGAATCAAAAGGAACGAATGTGTCACTAGATCAAAGGAATCGAAAAGATTATTTATTTATTTATTTGTAAAGCCTCGATGACATTGAGCGAGTTTACAAGCTACAATCTGGGAAATTCACTATCTGTTAGTAAACTCGCTCAGTGTCATCGTATTACTTGCTAACTAGCAGATTGCGGACAATCTACGAACAAAGTTGAAAGGTTTTTTTTGTTATTGTTTTTGGGGTGTTATGCCGTGTTTCGCTACCTCCTTCTTTAGCCAACGTTTCGGACAGCGTTACAGTGTCCATCATCAGGGCAGATGAGTGTGACTCATCTGCCCTGATGATAGACACTGTAACGCTGTCCGAAACGTTGGCTAAAGAAGGAGGTAGCGAAACACGGCATAACACCCCAAAAACAATAACAAAAATACTTTTTGGCCGTGAAAACCTAAAAACATACCAAAGTTGAAAGGTGATCAACTTAACCAAATAATAACCCAACACTGTTTGAAAATCTCCTACTACTACCACAGAAAGTGGAAAATGTTGCTTGTGTTGTGATGGAGGACTTAGCCAGCCGAGGAATCGAACACGGGACGCCCGGGTGGAACCCAAACGCGATGCCCACTCAACTACTGACTGGTCAAATGGTATTAATTCCACGTATTAATTTACTATCGTATCGTATGTTTCTTTTAAGGCACAAAAATAAAATCAGAACAGTATTAATAGGCCAGAGACTGCACGGTAGAAATTTAAGAATCCGGCTAAGAATGCAAACTGTGATGCCGTGCTAACTCTGATACTCTAATTTAAATACATCCCTAATTTGTATACATTTAAAATCTTCACTTTAATCATAGAAATAAAAATAAAAATCAACATTATACCTACGCACAGGATTTTTTGGTTCATATATTTTACTGTATTAAGCATTTTTATATAGTTTTCATTATTTTATAAATCTATTACATGTTTTGTATCAAAAAAAAAACTGATGGTTTTTTTTTGGCGGCATAAAGCTTTTGAGCATTCAACGCAAATGTAGTTAGTAGTAAGTGGCGACTCCTAAGGCACTTAATACTCCATGACGAAAGATTGTTTACTTTTTGTTTGACTTACACCTACACCTACCAATAATTGCAGTAGAATTAACTTTACTGTACTTCTCCTAATGTGCACGCATTGCACGCCTACCATGAGTGAACGTGTTTCATTGTGCTCTACGCCACCACATGAGGTGCCGAATACAATTTATTACATATCTCCCGGCCACAGAAAGTGTAATTATTGCGTGAGTCTGCAGTTCCGGATCGTACGTGCAAAGCTACCCACGTTTCTTAGACTGTCAGAACCACGTCAGCGCACTGCTTCAAAAATCCTTTCAAGTTTCTTGATTTGGTGTCCAGGATAACATTACCTTTTTTTTCAATGTGAATACCTCACAAGAGTCCCAGTTGCTCCCGTCTGGAGCCAATGAGACTATGGCATCCCGAATTGGGATGTGTTGTGAGGCTGATGTGGGGAGAGGAGTAAGATGTGGAAGAGGAAATTGGGGAACTACCTGACTATTCAGATCTGGTCGCCAAACATGGCATAAGCCATTTTTGTTATTGTTTTTGGGGTGTTATGCCGTGAGTCACTCATCTGCCCTGATGATGGACACTGTAACGCTGTCCGAAACGTTGGCTAAAGAAGGAGGTAGCGAAACACGGCATAACACCCCAAAAACAATAACAAAAATACTTTTTGGCCGTGAAAACCAAAAAAAAAAATATGGCATAAGCCATTTCAACGTTTCAATTCTGAATGGTGGTCTTACACCAGGGCGATACTGAGAGTATCTTCTACTGTGGAACGTGCAGCAAATATATTATATATTATTTTTTAATGAATTAATTGTGAAATAATCCAAATTAATCAAATAAAATTTATTTGCCCACGCCGGGACTCGATCCCGCAACCTTCGGATTGTGAGTCAAGAGCCTAAACCTTTGACCACGGAGGCCGTTTCTTTAATACTGTTGAATCTAGGGAATTCAACACAAATGGTCTAGCAGCTCGTGCTTACAAGAGCCTTTCCCCTCAACCACGCCGGCCGTCCGAACTAGCAACATTATGTTCATCTTCTTTATTTGCTGCTACCTTTATGTATGATAGAAAAATCCTTCCTGAACTAAATGCAATCTAGATAGTGTATCCATTATAATGTATTATAATAAAAACAAATATAAAACTTTTTTCCACTTTAATTTTATTGACCGTAACCGGTTTCAGCTTGTTAGAGCCATCTTCAGACTGGTAGAAATTATTCTTAGTCTACGGTTTATATACATAACATATGGGGGAGGTGAATAGGGGTGGTCTAGTGATTTTAATCAATTATATTAATTACATTTGTTACTTAGTCGTTTTAGACCGTCGATTTTCTAAATATTTTGGTATTTCCAGTAGGCTAATTACCTTGGGTTTGTAGCTCACTTTAATATTATTCAAGGGAAAACTAACAAGTAATACGAATTATTACTGACCTAATTTATTGTCAAATCGTTATGGGATTTTTTTATTGATTTTTGAAGGGTTACATGTTTACATTGGAGTATTAATGGTCATTATATAACCTAAATGCATATTTTAATTTCGAATTTATTATGAAAATTACAATGGATACAAAGGGGGAGACTAAGCAAATGATTCTAATTGTTTATTCATTATAAAGGTGGTCCATAAGGGGGTTTTTGAACAAAGGCTTATTGGAAACATGCTGGATGACCACAACACGTCAAACATGTTAATACACACGTACTAACACTATTTTATATATAATTCATCCCGTCTTCATAAATTTAAATATAATTGAGCAAATGTATTGTGTATTTAAGTGTGCAATCATCAAAGTAAATTGTTTTATTTTTGTGATGAAAATCGGTCTTCAGCCTACATAATGGCATTTCTCTGCCCGAAGCCATTAAATCATTAAAACGAGCAATTTCGAGATGCGTCGGAAGATTTCTACAAACATCAATACAAACTCTTCACCAAGAAGCAGTCACTTAAGATTTACTATTTATAGAAATACGAAAATTTTATCACATAGCAACAAAATTGAAAATAGTCAGACACTAATAATATCTTTATATCTTTGTAACCAGTAACAGGAAAATAAAAATAAATCACAATAAATTTTTCATAATCATTTAATCTAAAGTTATTTAAATCTTTCTGTACGGCAGCTTTTTTGGGACTTTAAATACATGCCTGAACGACTCTGCCATATTCACTAATAAATATATAATATTTTAGTATATAATTGAATAAGAAGATCGTTCTTATAAATTTAAACTTAAATTTTGAAAATAGGATAAAGAACAAGACACAGGAAAATAAAAAAAGGTAACGTTCGCTTACCGGAATAAACGCCTTAACCGGCTATTGACACCTCTCATTTTAAGTTATTTTTAACAATCTCATATTTCAAATTCAGAATTAACAATAGTATTTTCGACTAATTTTTCCCATATCTTCAGCTGCTACCTTTTCAAATGATCACAAAGATCTAAATAATTGGTTTGATCACGTAGTTCCAAAGAAAAATAAGAGCCCGATGATTGAGTTGGTTAATGTGTTTGTTCCGGCAAGCCAATAGATCTTGGGTTCGAAACGCACCGTTACCTTTTTATTTTTATTTTATCTTATTATTTTTCTTATTTTCGTTTAGTTTTGTTAGTTTTATCTTCTTCAATGATCGTCAAAATTATTTTAACAAAATTTATTCCAACGAAATTTTAATAATTTTATTATTAGTTTAAATTAAAAGTAAGAAACTCACTTCTTAACTATTTATAAAAATCAAAGTGAATTTTTAAAATCATACTTCGCGAACTTTCTCGGCAAATTTTTTTGCGTCGACGAATTTTGAATAAATATATACGAATACATTAATACAATGTGTGCACATAAGAGCACACATTGAAGATCATTTAAAATGTTATTAAGATTACCAGCTATAGATAAAACTAAAAAAGTTGATTTTTTCGTTAATAATCCGGACCAACTGCAAGTTTTTTTATAATTCATAATACGAATATTGTTCACCTCCTAAAAAAGCCACCTGTTCCGAACAAAGCTTAGAAAAAAAACCGATCTTTAATTTTCAACGGACCCTCAACTTTCTGTATGAAATATTAATTATTCAATACCTATTCATTTGTTTGAAAGAAATGGTAATCAAAATGTGTAATTAATCAAGACACAGGAATAGTATAAAGTTTATTTTTTTTATTCATCTTTAATAATTCCATTAAAATTGGTGATGTGCTGTGCCTGTCTCACCAGGAACTCCTGTGTTGAGAACAAAAATGCAGATAGCTTCACAATATTACAGTTTAAAATAAAAGACAATCAGCATCGTACCATTGGAAACCCGTACTTACAAATTGGTTTTGATGATTTGTATTTGAGATTCAAGACTTGGTGTCTGATTTGTATTTAAAATAAGTCATGTCTAATGGCTAGTGGAAGTGCATTGTATAGCTTTTTGTAAAACGATGTTAAAATATCTTAACGCGGAAGACGCGAAAACTAATTGGGTAGGTAAGTATTTAATTTATGAAAACATTTTGATTTGCATCGCAGTTCAATAAACGTTAACAAGGCATTGAGATCAAGTGCATAAAATTTCATTAGTCTCAGAATAGAACTGTAGATTTTAATAATAAAAAAGACAGAACCACGCCGCGGTGCCGCAGATAATCTATTTCATACGTTTGTGCCCCGGTGTGGGTTTGTTTCTTAAATAAATCTACATTTTTATTTCGAAATTAATTAAATTTTGCTGAATGACCTTCAAAACAGGAGAAAAATCACTGTACATGTGAGATTTTTAAGAACTACACCAACCTGCTTTTCTAATCCCAAAGCAAAAGTTTGATACTTCTTGATGATATTTTACACACGTTCAAAATTAGAGGAAAATTACTGTCTACATCGGATTCCGAAAAATTGTGCAATTCCTGGACAACGCTGGGCACTTCAGCTAGTAAACTTGAAGTAATAGACAAGAATATAAATTTTTCGATGAAAATTTAAAAAACAAATCGAAAAAGCTAAGAATATTGGATGTAATTTTATTGAAATTTTGATAAAATATTCTGTATTGTATTAGTAGGTTGGAAATATTACGTGAATTTTCCTGTTATATTACGTGAATGTTTTTATCTCTATCATTATCTAATGAATTCGGCAATTGCAGGCTTCAAATGTGCATCGCAGGTGTTCATATCACTTGCTACATTGTTAATTATTTTATTTCCTCATCAAAATGATAATTAACCCGTGACTTTTAGTTTAATCTACTAAAGGCACTTAAACAAGCGAAATGACGATTGCGAAACGACGTTTCGCCGTCATTTGGGCGAACTCCATCTTCCAATCACATCTTCAATGATAATTATTGAAGGCATTCTCTTTTCCGGCCGTTCACTTTACATTTGGACAGCCCGATCCACATAATATTATTTAGTTATATGATAACACTTTCTACAATTTTAGTGAACAACAGATGTTTCCGTAACATTTCCGGCAAGAAATGCATTAAATTTAATATTGTGTAAAGATCTGATTGCAAATAATAGAATAAAAACGTTCTAGTTTCGCTTACATAGGTGTTTTTACCAAACGTATATCAAGACATTATGTAATGTTCAATATCAATCATATTTATTGATGTGAAATGCAACTATCACGAATATGTACATTCTAAAATCATAACATAACGTAAAGATTTGGTCCATCCCGCTTGTTCATAATTCGTATTGAGAGAAGGAAAATCCGGTATAACAGATATCATGTTTCTCAAGACGTTCTCACTTGCGTGTCGAAAATGTCAAAAATAATACCATTTAACGCAACTTGTAAGTCTCAATACCATGGGTGGATGACACAGCATATCTGAATTGCAATACGGAGAACATATGAAGCACTTGTCCGCAGCATCTTGGAATATAGCTCCATTATTTGGGCCCCCTCTGAACAAAACCATTTCCTAGAAATAGAAAGAGTTCGAAAAGGTTTATGCGTTACCTGTATATGAGGGAATATACATACTACCTATTCCTGTATCTATCGTTGTTCTTCACAGAAACGCTCGATCTTAATGCATTAGAAGCCCGCCGAAAATTGGGTAAACACTTTTTAAGCTAATCTCCGGCATTATACTGAATCCGCCCATGTTGAAGGAGATCAACTTATATGTCCCTAACGCGTACACTCGTGGGAGATCCCAAGCACTTTTTTATACTCCGAAAGCGAGAACTTCTTCCTATCAAAATGCGCCATTAAACAGAGCAATTCAGCTGCTAAATGAATCTGTATTGAGCATCGACATCTTCAATGTCACCTACAGAGAGTTCAGTAACTATCTTCTGATATACGTCACAAGATAGTGAAACTCCCCCATACACTTTTTTCTTTAAATTTTGTAATCTTCTCCGTAATATTCTGGTTTATAAATAAATAAATATCAAGGGAGTACATTTAATGTTATTTAAAATATCGTGTACAACCCTCTTGGCTTCGGATGTACTAGGTATATGGAAAAGTTCCTTTAGGTATTCTTTCAGAGAAGGTACTTCTCCTTCGAATAAAAATTCAATCCAATAATGTTTTATTTTTTCATACGGCTGTCCAGTGTTGCACGGTTTATACCAAATTTTTATGGTTGCTTGGGTCATTTATACCTTTGCTGTTTTATGAAAAAAACATGTCGAAGAAGACATGTTTTTCTACGTGTTTATTTTATCCTTCAAAACATGGTTAAACATGTTTTTTTACATTTGTAAAAACCAGTAAAAGGGGCTTTTAAAGAAATAATTTTGTTCTACACATTTTTCTTCATATTTGACAATAACTGAGTAATAAAACTAACAAGAAAGAAAACCGAACAGTTTCGCCTCACAAAACAATGTCGCAACTTAACGTACATGTGCATGTTTAGAAAATAGTTTTATTAAAAACAACATTCTTATAATCTGAGCACAATAGCGGTCCGCGTCATTTGAGCTTAATGGTCACTTATGCATTTCAAATTCAAACCGGTGTTAATGCTCGTAAAATTGGTGCACCGCGGTCGATTCCGCATTAGAATGCAGCAGCATTAGTAAAAGTGGGTCCGGAGTCTACTTTAAAAAACAGTATATAGTTTTTAAATAACATGACTGATAATAGATGAGGTGCCGGAGAAAGCATTATTATAACTACATTGTTTACTTTAGTCAGTGGCGTGGCGACTATCTGGGCAACAGCCAGCCCAAGCCAATTTAACGGCACAAATATTTAATAAATTTAAGCAGCAATAAGAAAATCCGAAGAACCTTGATAACCATCAAAGATGAATGATGCCTCAAATTTGATTAAATACCCGTTTTTCTATTGAGCAGTACAGTGAACTCCCAAAGAAAAACTATTGCGAACAAGATTCACTTAGATTATAATATTACTACAGTTTGAGCAGCGTACCACCACACCAGGGTCGGTACAAATAGCGCGCCAAAATTCCATTGTAAAAAAAATCCACAATATTTAACTGGGCATACTGTACAGGGCACGCAGATACTTTAATAGTACACAACTGCTAGCCCTGTACAAATCGCAAGTGCGCCCCACGGTTGAATTTGGCAGCCACCTCTGGTCTGGAGCCCCAAAATACCTGAAAAAAACCCTTGACTCTGTGCAGAAACGGGCGGTCCGTTTGATAGATTCTCCTAATTTAACTAACGGATTGCAATCTTTAGAGCACAGGCGCCAGGTGGGAATGCTGTCCTTGTTCTACCGGTATTACAATGGAAGATGCTCCGAGGAACTAGCGTCATTGATCCCCTCGGCACCGGTGCATAGTCGGGAAACACGCCAAACGCGCGCTCAACATTTGTATACGGTTGACATTAGTCACATGAGAACGGGTCGTTTCTACGACTCGTTCTTGAGTTCAACAGCTCGGCTGTGGAACGATTTGCCGGCCTCTGTGTTTCCTCCCTCCTACAATATGGGTCTC
The DNA here is from genome assembly GCA_936435175.1 of Glyphotaelius pellucidus. Lineage (NCBI taxonomy): Eukaryota > Metazoa > Arthropoda > Insecta > Trichoptera > Limnephilidae > Glyphotaelius > Glyphotaelius pellucidus. Next base: position 30,999,886 of record OW386544.1, read on the forward strand.
TTCAAGACCCATGTTCACTCCTTCCTCTCCTCAAAAACACCCTCCACACAGCATCCTCAAAGATGACATAGGCCCTGAGGGAAATTATTTTTCCCTCAGGGCCTCCTGTGTGGAGTTAATGTAAAAAAAAAAAAAAAAAAAAAGGCGCGACGCGGTTTCATACGTGCGGATCCCGTAACGCACCTATTATGTAAAAAATCTTATGGGATAATTCATGCAATATCAATAACGTATTGAACGATGCCGGAACGTGCGTCTGAGCCAAAATTCGGGATTTGGGTGGGCAAAGAGGAAGAAAACGTTGGCAAAGCGAAGAGGAAAATATTTGTTATATTCTTTCTGTGTTTTTTTCTGTTGCACTGTGTGAATTCTATTCATATTATTATATTTATTGATCAGTACAAATATAAAAATAATAAATACCCAAATAAATAAACAAATGTATTTTTTAAATATTATACCCACACAGATGCCCAGAGAGAAATTTCCCTCGAAGCCTTTGTTATGCCGAAGGCTCGAATGTTATATTTGGGGATGCAATGGAGGGTATTTAGGAAAGAAAAGAGTCTTGGAGTTTAGGAGAATCGGTATACAAGAGACTCATGTTATTTGAGATAAGAAAAATAAATGCCTGCTAACATACATTAAACGAGCCACAGAGCTACGAAGAAACAAGTAATATCCACACAAATGTCAACCAAATACAAATATTGGAAATACAATACTTACCGTATCTCCCAGCTGCACGTCATATCTTAAACATATCATTGTCATGAAAGAGTGTGTGCCTTTGTAAAAATCTTTCCCCAGGGCCCGTTAATTTATGGCTACGCCATCGCGCGCCACTGTACAAGATGGTCGTTCCAAGAACCCTTTCACTAAAATAAAACGAAAAGTATTCAGCATCGTAATTTGGGTTGCGACATACTTAACGTTCAAAAAAATAACACAAGAACATTATGTAGGTGCACATATAGATTAAAACGGTTTATCTCGTAGCAAGCAAATAATCTGCAAAAGGCCAATGATATAATAGCCATTGTAAATGGAATTTATTTTACCCTTCTATGAAAATATATTTCTTTTAAATAACGTTATAACATTGAGAGTGAGAGCGTGTTGTTCCTAACGGGATTTGTTATTTTATAATGGATTTAGAGGAAATATCAATGTGGTTTTGTTTAGTTGCTCCACCAATGGCTTTCACTCGAAGGGATGGATCGCAATTCAATTCAATAAATTTATTCATTTTACAAACATTACAAAATTAGTATTTCAATTCGTTTTTAAAAGACACATAATAATAATAATAAGCCTTTAATTTTTTGCAAATAGGTATGTAACAGAGTTATAAAAAAGTATAATTAATGCTATGTACAATCTTGTTGAAAAATGTAATGTAGTTATATTAAATTATTCGTAAGCAAGAACCCTTCTCTCAGGTGAAGGTGAAGGCCTCCTCTAAAGAATTCCATTTATCCCTCTCTTGAGCTATTTGCGGCAAGCAGAGGCCAGCTATTTTTGTTATTTCGTCTGCCCATCTCGTGTGAGGTCTGCCTTTAAGACGCTTACCGTATGGACCATTCCACTTTGTTGCCCTGCTAGTCCATCTGTCGTCCTCTAGCCTCGCTATGTGCCCTGCCCACTTCCATTTTAGTTTTTTAGCTTAGTGCATCTTTGGTTTTGGTGATTTTCCTGATTTTCTGTGACGAATTTTTTGCAATTTTTTAATATTAAACATGTTTCGTTCCATTACACGTTGACAGGTAATAATTTTGTTTTTAATTTTGGATGTGTAATTCCAGGTTTGACATGCTTAGATTAGACATGGTAGGAGGCATGATGTCATAACTTTTGTTTTGATATTTATTGGCATGTTGCTTTTAAATATTTCTCTTAAGCACCAGTACTTATTCCAAGTAATTTGTGCTCTTCTTTCTACTTCTAGCTCATTTTGTTTTCAGTCGAAGCCAATTTGTTTTCCAAGATAGATGTATTTTTCTGTATATTTAAAAGTTTCATTATCTACTGATATTCTTCTTTATGGTGTTTATCTTGACCATTGTTTTGGAAAGATTCATTTCAAGGCACATAAGGAAAAATAAGTGCCTTTCTGATAAATGCGCTCCTAACCCTGCAAAACTGACAAGCAACCATTTTAGTCGTGTCGTGCAAAATCCAAAACACGCCCATCAGGAAGGGAGTAAATGTGTAAAAGCAGATTGTATACCATCAGCAACAAAGCATGCCATCTAAATTCTGCTTCGTTGATGTTAAATTTATCGATATTCGAAGTGATTCTATTTAACAACAAGATAACTCTCCCCACCGGCATGACCATTTACAAGTTAGTCCTGCAAGCCGGGAGATAAAACAGTATATGCTGTCGGTGACAAATATAACCATCGGGAACATAGAAACGAATGCTCTCCATGATAGTCGAGTTTTCGAACCATGCACGAATCAGTCAGAAGAAATGTAAAACAAAATGCACATCCTTTCTGACACTTAGATGGTTCATTTCGAGCATGCCCATGTATTACTCCCACAAGTGGAGAAATGTCAGAAATTACCTACCTACCTTGTATCTATCTACGCTTTACTTTTTATCTCTTTACGCACTTACTAAAATGTCGTTCTATTTTGGCATGAATATAACCAACACCATTTTAGCTAGAAGTCTAAATTCTTCGTAAAAAGTCTAAAAAATGGATAAAACCATACATTCAAAAAAAGTGTGGTGATGCTATCACTGAAGAATTTCTGCAGCAACAAAGCAAACTGCCCTTGACAAGAAGAAATATGGTCCATACGGTTGGGAAGTTGGGCATGAGGCAAACTATTTTGGATGCAGCTAAATGCCGAGGTGACGATTGGGGAAGGTCCATTGAGGAGCGCCTCCTCGCCATTAACAACTTGGTTTCTGCAGATGGGACGTACCACAGATTGTGCTACACGAGACTGCTTAAATTACCATCTGCTACTGGGAATAAGAGAGGGTATCGTCCAGCCAGTGATATTGAAGAAGCAATGATGGAGTGTGTGTACGATTACCTATTAGAAAACAGTGATGATTGCCAATTTTTTTTATCACACCTTCTGCAGCAAATTAAGGTTGATTGTATCCCTGATGTCAGAACAGCGAAAACTCACCTCCAAAACGTTATGGCGATGACATAGTCACAGTGGAGATGGGCTCAAACAAAGGGATACTCGTCTGCTTCAAAAACACCAGTCATAAAATTTTGTATGATCATTGGTAAGTTCATATTTTTTAATCTTAGCACTTTTACACTTCTAGTCATGAGCCGCCAGTGGCATTTTCTACAACTCCTAACGCGGAAATTACTTTTAAAAGTCGGAAATAATACAAAATATATATTAATATTGCATGCAAAATAGATTAATCATTTTATTTCACGTACTCTGATAGCTGGAATGTTCTCATTATGCACAGATGTTTTATGTAAATTGAAGCACACTCTGACGAGAGCCTTGTACGGATAGCTTTATATGCTTATGGTCATTGAAAGTAAATAGATTACCGCGGCACAATTCACAATTGAGTAACAATGTGGCTGTGCCTCCACAAGGATGCGGAAATTGCTCTCTGTGGTGGTCCTGATCTCCCGGCACTTATAATATTCTCGTATGTCCAACAGTCCTGCAGGAATAATCCTGATTATTTTAGGCCCGCGGGCGCAGAAACCATAGACTATTATTATTATGGTCTATTCTACGCAGACCGCCCCATAGACAAGCTATTCAACTCCTGCGGCCATATAAATCACCCGGCGCTGTTCCCTTGTCTATTAACTCCGCATAGAACAGTATAATTCGATCGTTGCTCGCTGCTATTTTAAATTATGAGAGATTCGAAACGAGCGTGAAATTATTATTGTTAGTCTTGAACGGTTTCAAACAAACTTGCAAGTTTATTGCTTGGCTCTAGCTACCTATTCTTTCATTTTCTAAAGCTTTTATGGCGAGGAGAAAATGTGGCGTCGGAAGAACGAGACAATTGATAAAGAAGCCTTCTTTGCGGAAGTAATAAAAAATCTACCAATGGCTGCGGTGGTATCTGAATGCGATCACATGGAACTTAACGAGTGAATTTCGTGAAATAGATCCGTGAAACTAGACGATATGGTCAAAAACATCATTTCTAGATTTATTCAACTGAAAACTAAATCAGTAGTAAATTTACTGTACTACGTAATCAGAACTCAGTTCAGGATACCAGAACAGATTTATTAGTGCCCTTTTGGACTTTTACATAATGATTTGAAATTGAATGAAAACAACAGAAACTTAAACAAAATAACATAAATAAAATAACATAAGTGAAAATAAAAAATAATATTAAAATAAAGCATTAAATACAACAAACAGTTAAAAGAAGATATGATTTAAGAATCCTTAAAAATTATATACTTATGAATGATAAAAAAAAACGAAAAAAATATTGTGAATACTAAAGAATATGCAACATCATCAAACAGCCTTCCGTCTGCGTGGTTGAATTTCAGAACCCGACCCCGATTGCATGTCTAACGACACGCCTTACACTCCGCGCCACAAATAACATCTGTGTACGTTGAATTTCAAACGCAGCTACCGTTGTAGTTCGATCAAGAATCGATAGTTGTAGTTCGAATCAAAAATCGTCACAAGATGTCGCCACTTCCGTCGGCAGGTTGGTGTGAACGTGCCCCAGGCAAATATAAGTACTACGATTTAGTGAACTAACCCTCCGAATATGGAAAGATTGACGGTAATACTCAGTTATAAGAGCGGCTATATATTACATGTGACGTCATTGCCTATCTCGGTTACTTTGTCCCGGTGACTATCACTGGATGACAGTGAGGAGACAGACCGAGGAACAGGGTATTTTTGGAACCAGTTCTTATTGGATTTATATAGTGGTCACAAACACTAACTGGGCGAAGCCGAAAGAAAAGCCCCTGCAGGGCCTAGTAGCAAATACCTGCGGAGCGGGTTTTTAACTGCTAGTAAATTATGATTACCTTCTCGTTATTTACAATAACTTCAAAAAACTGTTGAACTGATTTAGCTTTGAATGTGTCAAGTTCAAATTGAAAATATTAGCGACATCTATTAGTTCATTGCCCAGTCTATGTATTTTCTCCATAACAGAATTGTAAACGAAGTTATTGTTGTAAAAAATATATTCCATCTAGTAGATAGTCTTCTTGCTCAGCCATTTACCTATACTTACATGGAAATTATACGGAAATTTTTACTGTTGAATAAAAATTGTGTAAATAGATACGGCTGTACAAACTAGTTAAAAATAACTTGTAATAATATTGTAAATATGTACCTACATTTTTTTAAATGTTTATTAAGGTTTTTCTTTTTAGTGTTTCCAAACTAAATCGCAACCAAAAGTACCTACCTAAGGGAAAAATTATTTGATTTATCTCATCAAAAAAGTCATAAATAAAAATGAGGAATTATTTTCGAGTGTGTTCGGATTTTTTTTAAAATTTAAAATAAATCAAATTTAATAGGTATTATTGTTATTTAGTTCTGAGAGTGTTAGTTTTAACACACTAAAAAGTCCCCGGCGTTACCCGGGGTTCACACAGAGTTTTTCGAAATCTGATGTAGACAGTGACCTTCCCTTAGTTTTGAAGGTCAGGTGCGGAAGATTTCATCAGTCTCGGAATAAAATTATAGATTAAATCAAATTAGATCAAATCCACGCCGCCCGCCACAGATTTTTTTTTTATATAATAGAAGATTATTGTGATGGCAATAATCTATTATTATGACAAGCTGTGGTTACGCCACAATGCCCAAAGTGGCAAAACCACAGTTTGATAATGGACTTGGACTGGAGCGCCGAAATAGCTGTCATAATAATAACAACTAAAATACTTGCAGAATTTATTATATTAATAAATTATTAAATTAATTTATATTTTGGAAAGGTGGTGAAATATGTATTTTTATCCTGATTTGGATTGGCAGCTTACAGCCTTTCCGAGCACTGTAAACTGAGATGCGTGTGTAGGGAAAATTTGCCATAAAGAACTCCTGATTATGCGGGTCAAATATATTTACTAGTAACGTTGTATTTTATAATAAACTTGATACAAAATTAAAATCTAACAACTAGAGTGACATGAGATGGAATCTAAAAGAGCCGAACTGAGCGGACGCGAGAACCTGAATAAATTTGCAATATCATGCAATGGACCGGAGAGTGACTCACGGATACCAGTCGGTAAAATTTAGCTTTTGTAATGTTTTAAGGTTGTTCAGCCATAATATTATTTATTTGATTAATATTGATAAATACTTTAAAATTGATTTACTTTAAATTGAAAAGCAAATTTAAATACAATATTATAAGAATATTTAATCAATGAAGACAATATTAGCGACTCTTAAAAGAAAATTTTATAGACATTGAACCCAGGACCCTTATTTAGCCTTGCCGGGGCTCTGCTCTAAGCACTGCGCTAATTCGACTATCCTTTTCGGTCATATTTATCTGTATCGTACGTCGACTAAGAACTATCATCAACATCTTCATTTTCTTAATTGCATTTTTTTATTGGCTGCTATCTTTATCTATGATTGCAAGATTCTTCCCGAACTAAATGCAATCTAGATAGTGTCTTTGATAAATATATTCATTTTTATTTTTTGATGTGTGACATCTATTGATTTTCTACAAGTCTGTGAAGAATATTTTGTTTTATTTTAAATTTAAACAAAAACATCAAATAAGTATTCATTTGACTCTTCTATTCAGAAGTAATTACTTTTAATAGTGCTAGCATAACCTTCCCAAGTTCCCCACCTGAGGTTCTTCCGAGGAGCTTTCCTTTAAAAGTGGTTAATGCAGGTACCAATTACATACTTTCTCTTTATTGAAGGTATCAGAGAGAAATGCTTACATATCTTATTTGGTGTCTAAGCATTAATTTGTTGAATTAAACGGAATTATTGTCTTTTAATAAAAAGAAAAAATAAATTTACATTAACTTTTCCCTGAAGAAATTTACAAATACGTATAATAGGTAATTATTTAAAAAAATATTTAAAATTAACACAGGATACTTAAGATGACTACATCCGTCGTTTAGTGGTTACCGATGCTCGGCTACGAATCCGGATGTCGCTGATTCAAATCCCGGCGTGCAAGTTTAATTCACAATTTATTCATTTAAAAAAATATTTAGCATATTTGCTGCACGTTCCAGATTGGTCGACACATTCAGTATTGCCCTGATGAATGACAACCATTCAAAATCGTAACCTTGTTTGAAGTGGCTTCAGCCGTGTTTGGTGACGAGATGTGAATAACCACACATTGGAGGACCCACCACTTACCCGCCCTGGTATAGGTAACAGATGGTTACCCCTTCAAGGCTCTTGCAAGGACTCTAATTTTTTTTATAAAAACGAATCTACATTTAATAAACGAAACTAGACCTCCATTGTGCCCGCATACGTTGTTAGGCAGCAGTATGCAAGTGCTTGCTATGAACAATGTTAGTATCAAAGAAAAGTATAAAATATTACCTGAACCTCTTTTGGGTAAGGAAAAAATAAAAACAAAAGTAGGCATTATGCCTACCCTGCCTGACCTTTATGCACATATTAGCACAAGACATAAAATAAAAAAAAAAAAAACCAAAAAAAAAAAAAAAGATGGATGATAGATCCAGAAAACGGAGGCGGCCATCACAGATCGCCTGGCAGTCCTGTTGAGTGTGTCGGAGATCGGGCAGGCCGGATACAAGTTTCGGATTCCGCGCCCTTAAGCCGACTTCCCGGTGGTGCCTCGACGAGAAGTAATTGGGAAGTGGGGGGATTAGACGCCCGAAGACCCAGAGGATGTCAGCGTCGGGTTGTCGGAGGCTTTTGGTGGAGCGCTCACTTGATGAACTGACTCTAACTTGCTGCATTCAGGAGCACCACCACGGGCAGTTTCGAGAGTGTTGCAATAACAACAGCAAAGCGGTCCATTCTGGAGCAGTCTCAGCGCCAGACTTAGTTCCAGTTATAACTTTCTGGAGATAATGGGAAAACAAGTGAGAAGTGGTAGCAACAAGATCAGTCCAAACAGCAAACCGGTTTCCTGGTGAGAAAAAAAAAAGAAAAACATGCATAAACCAGCTTAAAATTTAGAATAGAGTTGCAATAATAACAAGAAAGCGGCATATTGCTGTAGCGTACCCAACAATATCATGAAAATAAATTGGAACAGTAACCACATCAAAGTGGCTTGTCCGCTCCGGCAGCAGTAACAACATTAAAGTGGTTTAGTACATACATGTCTGCCAAGCGCAATAAAACGAAAAAGAGAAATAAAATAAAAATAGAGCAGTAACCACATCAGAGTGGCTCGACCGCAGGAGCAAACATAACCATGAGGTGGTATGATATAAATAATTAGTCTGTCCATTACAATTAAACAAAAAGAAAAGAAAAAAAAAGGCAATAACTACAACAGAGTGGCTTAGCCGCTCCGGCAGCAGTCACCACATCAAAGTGGTTTAGCACATTTATATTGTTAGCTAAGCACAAAAGAAAAATAAAAGTAAAAACGAAGGGTAAATAAAACAAAAATAGAGCAGTGAACACATCAAAGTGGTCCGACTGTCGAAGCAGTCATAACTCTGAGGTGGTATGGTGAGATAACTGTAATAAGTTTAACAAAAGAATAATACGATAAAGAATAAAAATGTAATCTGGCATTAGCAGTAATAGAAGAGGAAACAAAAAGCCGTGGACCGTGGATTCAGGAGCTTGTACACCCTTGTTTCTGTTGAATTTACTCTAGTCGGCGACTCTGAGATCAGACCATCTCTCAACCCAAGTCTTTGTATACTTCTTCAGACACTCGAAATTCACCTTGTTAGAGACGAGATCGGCGTTCCAGACCGGTCTCGTTACTACGTTCAAACCACCCAATAATTCATCCCGAGCATCCGTCATAATCTCACAGTGCCACAGAATGTGCTCGGCTGTTTGATCCGTGCTGCCACAGGCGCAGTTTGAATGGGGAGACAGTGAGAGTCTATGTAGTCTCCCTCTGAATTCCCCATGTCCGGACAGTAGCTGGACCATATAATGATCTAGGTTAATAAACGCCCCTTCCATCCTGAGTTTAACTGAAGGGAAGAAGGAAAAGGTCCATCTTCCCTTATTCGACCTATCCCATCGAGTTTGCCACTCGTTGAGTGTCAACTCGCGCATTTGTTTAAGTAGACCAGGGAGGGTCCCGACTCCACCTGGTGTAATTACTACACCTAGATGGGTAGCAGGGAGTCCCCTGGTCAACTTCTTTTTAGTAATCACCTCCCTAATTTCTAGATCAATTGGCAGAATACCAGCCAACACAGGTAGTGCGTCCGAAGCAACTGTTCTGTAGGCACCAGAGAGTGCCAGCAAGGGGGTTCGCTGGCCTCTTTTGAGAGCCGAGAGTATGAGAGAGTTATCCAGGCGGTGCTCCCACACAGAGGCGCAGTACGAGACTTGCGTCACGTAAACCCCTCTGTATAAGAGCCTGAGCGCCGGCCTTCTCAGTCCCCACTCGGTTGTCGAGATTCTCCTCAGCTTAAAAAAGAGGGCCTGGGCCTTGCTGGAGACTTCCTTAACATGTGCCAAGAACGAGGACGATCGATCTAGAGTAACACCAAGATATTTCGCGGTTTCAACAAATTTGACTCTGGAATCTCCCATTTTGATGGCAGGGTTTCTCTCTCTGCTGAGGAAACCCTTCATCAGGAGACCCATGGTCTTCTGGGGAGCGAAAGTCATTTTATTTCTCTTCCCCCATTGGAGGATCGTGTTCAAACCGTCTTCAGCCTTGCGTTCAATTTATTTCCTGCTGTTCCCCGAGACCAGATACAACTTATCATCCGCGTAGTCCACCGAGATACATCCCTCAGGCAAGGGTAGCCTAGAGGAGTCATCAAACTCGATATTCCAAAAATCAGGACCCAAAATAGACCCCTGAGGGCATCCCATGTCGACCTCTCGTTCAATGGTGAAGTCCCCGAAGGAGAGGATGATAGTTCGGCCACTCAGATAATCCGCACAAATTTTAAAAAGCCACGGAGGGCATTTCCTGTTTTTGAGTTTGGTGCATATCATCGGCCACCATGCGTGATCGAAGGCACCTGTGATGTCTAAGAAGATTCCTATTACGTACCTCTTAGGGCAAACCTTCACCCAATCAAGCGCATGCATGAGGGCATGCTCTGTGGATCTACCGGGGACAAACCCAAATTGACACGGACTTGGGGGGGACAAGGTGTGCCGGAGCCGTTCCCTGATGATTTTCTCCAGGATTTTCCCCAGGACCGGCAGCAATGTGATAGGACGATACGCCTTTACGTCCGATTTGGGCTTATTGTTCCCCTTTGGTATAACCCTAAGCAAGCCCCTCTTCCATTCAGAAGGGAAAACTCCTCTTCTCAAACACGTCTCCATCACCTGGAGGAGTTCCTCCTTAGCGTGGACCCACACTTGCTTCGCTATCACGCCATTGAATAACCAGGTACTTTCCCATCTTCCTCTTCCATCTCATTATCCTCCTCACTATCTTCAGATAGCCTCACAGAATACCCCAATAATTGGCTACGCCATAGTCTCACCGCCTCCAAACGGTTGAGACTCTTCTGCGGTATTCACATTTAAAAAAATACATAAACAAAATTATTGAAAATTAAATCACTAGTAACAATTGCAACATAGTATTGAATGACGAATACTTGGAGCAGTTGGATGAGTTTGTATATTTGGGAAGTATGTTTACGAGAGATGGAAAGACTGATAGAGATATCGAAAGACGGGTAAATACCGGTAACTCCATTAATGGAGGACTGAACGCCGTTTGCGCCAACAAAAATCTGTCAAAAGAAGCGAAGCTAGCCGTCCATAATGGAGTGCTGGTACCTACCCTGATGTATGGCAGTGAGGCATGGAACTGGCAGAGAAAGGATGAAAGTAGACTGAATGCTGTAGAAATGAGATCCCTGAGACGTATGTGTGGTAAAACCATGTTTGATCGTGTGAGAAATGTGGAGATCCGCAAAGAATGCAAGGCTGATGTAAGCGTTATGAGTAAGATTAAGAAAGGGACGCTCAGATGGTTTGGGCATGTAGAGCGAATGAGTGAGGAAAGGAGTGTAAGGAGAATATATGACGCAAATGTGAATGGTAGACGAAGTCGGGGACGCCCGAGGAAGATATGGCACGACCAAGTGAATCAGATACTTGAGTCGGGCGATGTCAAGAGTCAGAATAATAGAAGAGCATGTATGAGACGATGTATGAATGTGAACGAAGCAAGGAGTGTGTGCCAAGATCGAGTTGTTTGGCGGTCTGTCCTCTCTGCCTACCCCTGCGGGGAAACGGCGTGATGGTTAGTTAGTTAGTTAGTTAAATCACTAGTAAGGAAAACCCCTTTTTAATTAATATGTAAATAATAAAAAAAACAGTGTTTCATCAAAATAGGAATTTTGTAATACGTTGTATAACATGTATTGGACAACGGATGTTGTTTTTGATTTAAAAAAACATGTATTGGAGATTTCAGTTTAAACATGGGGTCCGTATATTGTGTGTTTTGACAGTGGTAATTACCGCGTGTTTTCATTTGCATGATTAACTTCGCTACACATTTCCTTGACCAATTTGTAAATTTGCCATCAATATAAAAAAAAACTCCTTAAGATTCATTCTTTAATTTATTCTAAACATCGGTTGAAGAATGGCGCTACAGGAAATACATCTTAATCAGGCAAAAGTCGGAGAAAAAAAAAACAGAATAGACCACCAAGGGTACGAGCACAGTGAAATCGATAACTTTACAATGTCGGTACGATAAGCGTAACTTCCGACGATTTTATATTGATTTCCAGAGCACGGTTGCACTGTTGACAGCCTGACCGATATTGACGGTAATAAATTTAAAAAATCGATATACTCTGGCAACACTGGCAGATATGTCTATAGATTTACATTCTTAGACGTAAAACCGCTACGAAAAATCAAAAATACCAATTAATTGACAATTTCGAATTGAAATACTAACTTTAATATACATTGTCACTTTGTTTGTACTTTTTGACTAAAAGGGAGTTAATTACATAGTTAATGAGGTCTCTAGTCACATTTGTTAGTCAACTACTTTCGTTTCTCCGAGATCGGACGGAATAAAATAGTTCAGTCGTGGATAACTTAATTAAGTATGGATCGACTATACGATTTTCTTCAAATCTAAGAGCTTCGTTAGTTTACCTCTATTCATTAATAAGTCAGTTATTTTGCATAACGAACGGCATTATTAAAAAATGTGTATATTGACAGCTTATCTGACACTCAAGAGGCCGCGTTAAAATTTGTCAATCGTCGGTCGGAATATTTCTTATCAATTGTTGACCGTGCTCACAATTATCGTGATAGATGACAAATGTAGACAATATCGTATGATGTAGGGTTTTATCGATCGTCCGTGCTAGACCTCCAGATGAGGTGTTCGTTTCGCTTAATGATTATCAAGACCCCTAGAGACCCCAGAGTAACAGAGTAACCAAGACCTTAAGACTTATTAAAATACAACGTTAAATAATAAAATACAATAATAACCCTGCTGAATTTCTACGTCAGTAAGCAACAAAATAATTGCAGAGGTCAAACCATTTTTAAATACATTTATATGAATTTCGATTTTATTTTTGTGAATGAGTGCAAATCTTGGAAATGGAAATTAACCCACTTTCCGAAATCCGATCGAGCTGAAACTCACACACACACACACATTTCTCAGAAATTGGATAAAATTATGAAGCAACTAGGCCGGAAAGTTGAAACGTTGCGAATGCAATTTTTTTGTATTTCGATCATTTTTTTTCAAAAACCAAAATTGCCGTGGAATCCCCAATGCCACAACCTGGGGTTCTCGTTGCCGAGGCGTCAGTAGGTCTACGCTCAAATTAATTAATGAACTTTAAATGAGAGATTCATGATTTTTTTGCACCCCTTGGCCTAGGAGATATTTATCATACACAGTTCAGAGCGCTTAAGCGATTTATTCGATTATAACCTTGTTGATAAATATATTACTGTTTACGTAATTCATAATTTTGAGATTAAAGACAGTTCCCTTATCTTTTAGTAGAACCGGAATCACCATTATGCGTATTAAAAATTGTGATAATTTGTAACCGCTAAGCTCCTGCAAGTAGTATATCAGCAATAACTTAGTATAATTAACGTTATTAGGTAGATAACAACAAAAACTATTAACCAAATTTCTAATATGTCCTACATTAATTATAGTCAGATCAACAGTGGTGGGCACTAAACAATTTGGGAGGCGGGAATGGGTACCGCCGCCCCGGGAACCTTTATTGGATAACCAACACCTCTGCCATAGGTCACCCCAAGTGGTTCGCTACGTTTGGTGATTTAGCAGGGGTGCCCGGGTTCATGGGGTGAGGTTTGTCTAGGTCTTGGAGGTGGATGACCAGGACACACTGAACCCCAGATTCCTACCCACCCCTCAAACCCTTTTCCTTCCCAGAACACTCCTTCCCTTCCTCTCCTTAAAAAAACCCTCCACACAGCATCCCCAAAGATGACATAGGCCCTGAGGGAAATTATTTTCGTCAGGGCCTCCTGTGTGGAGCTCATGTAAAAAAAAATTAAAACAGAACCAAAACTAGACAACGTCTATATTATGTTGACACGCCTTTATTTGTAAGCATGAATTTGTTTATAAAAAATCCTGTGTACGTTATTTGTCGCTCTATCACGAAAATAAGTCAATAGTGTCAACAACACGCACGCATGCTTTTAACTAATAATATATTAATGTAAACATTATTATTAACTTGCGAAATGAACAAACAATGCTACATTCTTTGCTGCGGTAAATAAAAACTTCACTCTCTGCAGAATGACATGCATTGTCCACGACACGTTTTGCTAACGGCACGGTGATTAACTCGCGCGCTCGAGGTTTTATAATTTTCACAGCTACGGCATGGCTACGGCATAAAAAAAGAAACGTACGTGCTTTAGCACAATAATGCTGTGGCTCTTTCTCATACACTAAATAATAGTGAGAAAAACGATGAGACTTCACATCTATTTCCTCCAAAGGAAAAAAAAATCCTACATCTCCCTCACTTGCATTCAAAAAATGATATGCCGCGTGCCGTCGCCGTCGCCGTGCCGTATCCGTGGGAATTATAAAAGCAGCTAATAGAGAAAGTTACGGTTAGCGTTTTCGTGATGAGAGTATTCTTGTGCTAAGCTGATGACGTTAATTACCACGACTATCAATAAGAAATAAACACGCCCTTGCATAGCTATAACAGAAAGTTTAAAAATTAGCAAAAAATAATTTTAAAATATTACGATAACTGTCCCATAATAGCGACCTTTTATGTTGCAAAGTAATTAAATCTCTTTTGGGTCCAATTCCAAAGTCATATATTTTTTAGTTATTTTCAAACCCAAAACCGTGCCGCGACGTGAAAACGTCCGGTTTTGAAAACAAGCTCTCGTGTATCTCACAGTGATGTCATACATCACCGTTAAATATCTCACCGTGTGTTTACTTTACACGTTGGACTGGGGATTTTGATAGTGGCTAAAACAACACTGGTCAACGTACAAATACGAAGTGAGTCCGACGGAGATTTTCACGTTGACAAAAAGTGCCGTGGACAAGAGACCTAAGAATTTACTTAAGAAATATTAATCATTGACGGTATTGTAAATAAACGCGTATTTTAATTATCTGCTTATTAATGGCGAGGTATCTTTGGTCTGTTATTAGAAAGTATATTAAATTGAAAACGATAAGAAATTCAATACAGACAGGAATGGAAAGGTAATAATGGAGAAGTAATAGAGGCCATTTCCCTTCACAAGGAAGGGTGGTAGTTTTCTAAGATTCGCACGATGTAAAGAGCCAATCAATCTAAATTACTCTAAGATTATCCGTATAAAATGGTAATCAAAAGGTCCGACCTCTCTAACTGGTTTCAATGTTCATTTTATAAATAAGCGAAACGAAATGGAAAAATCATGAAAAGGAATGTAAATCGATAATAGTAAATAATTTATTCACGATCTGAGTGTTACTACATTTTTTTATTTGATTCAGAAGGGCAATATTTTAGATCTTTAGATAATGTGGGCCTAACGCTTTGCCCTTATTGAGTCCCTAATTTTACAATATAATTAAAAATCAACAAAATATGATAAAATAAATTTTTATCAAATAAGAAAAAACTAAGATGAAATAACATTAAATGCATATCTAACAGTTAAAATGTTTTTTTTTAAACCGGCATACATTAGGAGGTACGGTTTTATATAATAATGTGTGTTTTATAAAGGCATTGTGTTTTACTTAAAGGTGTGTGTTATATTATTTAAAGTTTTAATTTTTTTGTAATATTGCCTTTTTTTATTCATTAATTCATCTTTTAATTTGTATTTGATTTTTTTTCTGTTTTATTCATTTTTTTAATAAAGTGAAACATTTAAAAAAAAAATATTGGTGTCTATGTCCAAAGCTTGTGCTTACGTTGTCGGAAATTTAACGTGTTTTCATGTACTTTTGTCAAACTGGTCTAATAATAATAGTTCGTGTTTGTAGAAAAAATTTTTTGGTCAAAAATGCAGTTTAGTAGCGTTTTTATGTACAATAATTGGCGTATATCTAGTACATCAAAACTGTTGAATATTTTGTCTGGTGTAATAATTGGCGTATATCTAGTACATCAAAACTGTTGAATATTTTGTCTGGTTGTCTGGTGTGTCATTCTAAGTTTTATAAAACTGGTTGATCTTGATGTTTTCGAAAGCTGAATTAAAAAAAATATATCTATAAATATATACTAAGGTGGTCCAGGCCCTCATAGTAATTTTTTTTTTTTCAAATATAGTTGTCGCCACCCCCTTGATTTGTTACACGTACCATTTTTATTATGTGTAATAAATTTCAGCCCCCTATCTTATATACAAGGGGGTGCTCATCGAATTAGAAGTTTCTGTCAAAAGTTCAGGACTTTAAGTAAAACACGTAATTTAAGGTTTATTAATATTACAAGTATTATAATCAAATAAGTACACGAAGTGTTTAAATGTGAACGAAATTTGGTAACAAAGCAATAATTAACATAATATTAGTCACATTCTTTAAAACCATGTTTGTTAACTCCTTTTTGGATGTTTCAGTAGAAACGATTTTTCTGTTTTGTTCAACGATGTGAAGTAAAAATGAAAATTCTTCCTCGTTCTTAGTGAGTATCGTGTTGTAATCTTCAAATAGTTTAACACCTCTCTCATCATTAACAACACGTAAATTTTTGACGCAGCTTTGCCATGAAGGTAATCAACATTGTCATTCCAAGTATCAGGGGATAATTGCAAGAAAGTGTGCTTCATATCCAAAACTGACAGCGTTTTCAATGTTCTTTGTGTTGCAAAAAGCTTTTAATGTAACCTCTGAGGCAAGCTTAGCAGAATCACCTCGTACTGAACGATAACCGCTATCAGAATTTATTTTTGAACAATGGCCTGTTTCAGTATCAGACAGCTTGTCAGAAAACAAGGCAAATGCAACTAGCTCATCTGACAAATACCACAAGTGACGCTCTAAAACACCCCTAGCTGCTATACTGATTTCGGAAACAATGGCTTCGTACAATTTTAAGTTCTTCCATAGTAATAAGCCATTTACTGGTGCATCTGCTGCCAAAGGCTCTTCGATCCAAACTTTGGTGTAGACGAGCACACCAAAATTAACAAATCGAACAATTTGTTTTTTTTTTCTTTCTTGGTTAGTTTAAATGCTTGTAAATTATTTCGAAAGAGAAAAATCTTCAAAGCATACAGCAATTTCGCCATCCAATGAGCATGATGAATCGAACCTGGAGCGCTCCAAAATATGTTCGCAGGTGGTTTGTTCAAAACAATCATGGTGAGCTTTATAAGCTCTTCGTAATCATCACGAACTTGATTATCTCCAGATAGAGCCATTTCTCTCGCATCTTCAGATCTTTGTTTCCGTTTTAGAGAACGTTTTTTGACCTTTTCTAGTTTCTTGACGATTGAGTACGTCTTCTTACGTTCTACTCTTTGATCGATGAGAAACGCTCTGCCTTCTGCAATTTTTATCAAATTCAAAACACTTGCATGGGCAATATCAAAAAGTTTGTCTACTTCTTTTGTAAACAAATACTCTCTTTTTCTTTGTGCTTAAGAATTTCTTCCTTTATTTTTCATCAATAGCAGCCAGTTTCCATGAAACTTAATCAATTTTTCAATGCATTGATTTTGTTGTCTGGTCGGAATACTAGATTCACTCTCTACTTCCATGAGTTCTTGAATAAGTACCTGCACGGAATCTTTCACATTTTTGGAGTCATTTAATATGTGGTGATAATGGAGTAAAACTTGCCAAAGAGTAGGAAGCTGGTTAAGCTTCACAATGGCTTAATATCTCGAACCCCAATTTATTTTCAATATATCGAACCCCAGAAAAATTTCGTCTTAGATGAACACATTTTATTGCACTGATTCACACACACTCCACAGTCTACTAAATAAGTATCAAAACTATTAAAATTTCTCTACAGAACTCTTCAGTGGTGTATTTTAATATTTATTTATTTGTTTAACACACGAAATTGTGCTACAACAAAAAGTAAAAATTAAGCATTTTACACAAAAAATTCAAAAACAACACTCGATTGAGCACCCTTTTCTACTTGATATATCTCGCTGAAACTTTATTATGTTATTACTATGAATACATGTAACAAATTCACGGGGTGGCCAGATGAAAAATAATAAAAAAAAAATTTTGGACCACCTTAATATATACGTACGTATTTGTTTTAAATTATTAGCTTGTCGGTTTAATAATACATAGTATTTTTAAACCGACAAGCTGTAGATTAGTATGCAGAAACAATCCGTACGGTGCTATGGTTCTACGTGAAATGGTGAGAGTAAAATCTTGATGTGAATAATTTCTCTCGATTCGCGATTCAAGAGCAATCAAAAATACAAGTTCCAAAACTATCTCAGTAAACTGGCCAAATGCAATATGTACGTGAACTGAACACAGTCACAAATAATAGCACAAAGCACTTGCTTTCACTTTTATGCAAAACTTTACAATAGATAGCTTCATTATTTGCGATGTTGCGAAGAATTATTGTGTTTTGTATTCATTGTTACAAAGAAATACAACAAAGAAAAAATATACGAAATAGTTTCAAAGCAAATTTGCAAACGACGTCTTACGCAATAATAGTCCTATTCTTTTCTTGTTTTGTATTTTAATGCATTATATTATTATTAATTGGTTGTTTATTTGGTGATTTCAGGCGGAAACAGCGGGAGCGCTTCTTCGCTAGAACTCAGCACTTTGGCCAAAATGTTAAGAACTTCTGGAAAAGTAAGTGCTTTTATGATTCATATTTATATTTCAAATCTAAGATTAGAAAATTTATCACTGCAATTATTCGCCAAATTTGATGATTACACGTGTCATAACTTCTTAAATTTATATTTCCTTGTGTAACATCATGTATTATGCAAAGAATCAAATGAATATTTCGTGTTGATGCGATTAAATATTATATAATTCAGATTAACAAAGTAATAGAGTGCAATGAACCTTTATTTGCCTTCAAATGTGTTAAAAATTAGGAAAAACAATGCCAAATCAGAATCTACTCCACTTTAAAGCAAGGATAAATTAATGTACTTTAATTCAATTATTAGCACCTACGCTAAACGCGAGCCCGGCACGTGTGTACGATTGACAATAGTCACATGAGAACAGGTCGCTTTTGCGACTCGTTCTGGAGCTCAATATCTCGGCTCTGTAACGATTTGACGGCCTCCCTGTTTCCTCCCTCCTACTAAGTCTCTTCAAGACCCGTTTTCACTCCTTCTTCCCCTCAAAAAGACGTAGGTGACATAGGCAACAGGGCATTTTAAGTTAATATTTTAAAAAAATATTTGAGTCTTCAATCTTGAATTAGCATCCGAAAAGAATTTTACAATAGGTAAATATGTATTACACCAGCATTTTTTATAATTTTTTGCCTCTGTGTGGTTTGTTTTTATGCCCGAGATTACCGAACATGAAAATCGGGATATATTTTTAAAAATGTAGTTTAATTGCCAAAATTCGATGTCAAACTATATAAGTTTTTCGGAATTCGCCTTTAAAAACCAAGTTTGACTTTTACAGCATGAAGATGCAGTAAAAAGAGAAGTCTGTATTCAACCGCAAAAAATGCACAGCTTTTTTTCTTATTTGGTAGTTTTCTTTAAAGAGTGTATTTAAAATATCACCAAAACAAGATTTTTACTTCATGTACCGGAGACGTTTTTTGTTCCAGTTGAATACGAAATTTGGTTCAAAAATAGCCGGTGAAATCTGTGCAGTGAATACAAAGGTCATTTTGCATCTATTTATAATTCGCTTTCAACCATTAAATCTTTTCTTTAGAACAAACAAAACAATAATTTTCTCTTGCTTACTTAAGTTTAGCTGGTTAACTTTAGTTCTTTCATTTCAATTCGCAGAGATTGCATTTATACCTTAAAATATTTCCACCGTTTATTTAATATTATGGTAAAGCCCATTTACTATGTGCTTTGTCTTTTCCAGTGAAACAAGTCGGAATATTGTTCTAGAATTTAATATTCCATTTACTTTGCACGCATAGGAAATGTGTGTTCGTGCACGTTACATTATGTTACAAAATGTTGCAAGTTAATTCATTGTATCCAGGGTCGAACGGGAAACAAAATTATGTTAAGAAGAGTATTTTTCAAATCAACATTTAACTTAATTTAATGAAAACAAATAACGACGCCACAAAGCGAATTTGCGAAGATTGAAGAAACAACATTTAACTATTTATTTTTCGTGCTTGCATAATGCACGGCAGCAAATGGCGCACTTTAGCGTAAAGACTATGGGCCGGTGCTTACAGGCTACTTATTCCCGAAGAATTCGAAACATTTTTATTTATTGCGCTTAATAGGGTACTATGTCAAATTTTTAATCAAAAACTTTATAAAACCGTAAGGATTTCGCTCGTGTTCTTCCTATTGTCACAGACACTAGACATGTCTTTACTACTGGTTCGTAATATTAAACGATCTGGTGCCCTTGATTATTTTGTAATAACTTATCGACTCAAGAATTTTCATGATTAACCTGTGACGTTTAATTTGACTGGATGGATTAATTTGATTCGATGGAGCTTCCACCCAACCCTGAGATTTTTTAAAATGATAGTAGAGTCTTAAGGCCTTCGCTCACGGAGAAACTGAAATGAAATCAGTTGTCAAAGCAATTCGAAATTCGTGAGCGCTACCATGGCAATCTGTTAACAAGGCAACTGAAAAGCAACTGCCACACAAGCAAAAGTGCTGGTGCGTTGACAACTGGTTTCATTTCAGTTTCTCGGTGAGCGAAGGCCTTAAGTCCATCGATCATCGTCCAATCTAATCTTGTACAATCGGTTGATACGATAAATCTTTATATTCATACAGAATGAGTTTCATTTCATATAAATAGATTGACATTAATTTATTTTCATGTTCTGGTTTCACGTTACACTTTACATCTTCACACATCTTTAATTAACTATTAAATTAATAACCCTATATTTTAATCGATTACACTGTTACGAAAAGTATGCTCTACGGGTAATTCTTCACACATTTAACGTTGTCATGAGTAAGGCCTCCGCACCAAATTAAATACATAAATATGCTGAAGTAAATCCTGAAAAAAATCCGTAACTATATTTGTATGGAGACGCATGGAAGATATCCGATTTTCAAGCCCTGTATGGCATTACTTGGGGCAACGAATATTTTTAGCCTATTAACCAGACGTTACGCAAATCCAACAAACTTAGTTTTAATTTAGTGCGTAACTCTATTGATAGTTCATTCCTCTTGGAAAGCTATGATGTAAACGTACGTGCCTAAAAACTTCAGCCGTAGTCGTCACCATCATTTGTTAAAGATACGACATAGCAGAGCAGATGTGCTAAAAAAACATAGAATAGCAAGAGGAACGGTACTATTGAATGAATTTGCTAAAAAAACATAGAATAGCAAGAGGAACGGTACTATTGAATGAATTTCTAGAACGGTGGATACCTTTAAATAACCTTAAAACTTTTTGAAGTAAAACTTCTTTACGCACGCTTGACTTGGGGAGTAAGCTGGTGATGCGTGACGAGAGCGTTACAAAAAGTGTCGGGCGAGGCGAACGGAAGTTGAAAGGGAGATATAAGTTAGTAAAGATAGAAAGAGAGAGAGTTACGTTTCGTATATTTCTGTAGGGGCAAGAGAGAAAGCACACATTTTCTTTCTCTCTTTCTCTCATAGCCAGTTACGTTTCGTATATCTAAGACACAGTGCAGGTCTGTTGTCTATATCACACTGTAGGAGCAAGAGAGAGAAGTACGCGCGCACATTTTCTTTCTCTCTTTTTCTCGTAGAAGTTTTACTTCAATCGTGTGGTCTAAAGCACACTCGTATTTTTTTTGTAGGTAAAAGTAACTGAATGGATGTAATAATATAAATAAAATATAAAAATATATCTTATCTTCGATGGACTGACTCTTGCGGGCATTTGTTTTCATTAAAAATGCTAATGTTTTTCACCAGATAAATTCCGGTGGCAAAAAGGTGCCATTTTTGCCGTGACGATCCGTCCCTGGTCGGATCGCATCACTGACATTATTTACAAACCATTGATGGTCGAGTCGTGGCCATTGTTTAAAATGTACCAATGTCTCGATGACAATCTTACGACGCCGTGGACCAGTCCATCATTAATCAGGCGCAGAAAGCTTTCTACAGAAAGAGCTTTCAACATAATATAATATGAAGATCCGAAAGCTAGTGTAGAGTCCGACCTTCAAAGCTAGCAAAGTGCAGATAACATCCATACACAAGTAAAAATTGAATTAATATTTGTGTTTTAATGAATCACATGTACTTTTATTATTATGACGATGTTTAATGAAAGACAGGTATTTTTATAAACATGTTTTAACGAAAGACATGTATTTTGTAAGTGAAAATTTCTTTAGCTCCGCTGTGATTTGAAGCGACACTAAAAAGTGAAACACCATCTCTTGGATTTAGCCTGATAGAGAATGAAATGGCAATAAAATATTTATTTATTCACTCAGGTATGTACTCGGTTCCAATATAAAACGATAAATTCATGGTCCTACGCGAGCTTCCATAAGTGTAGCGCTTAAGGGGATCCAATAGTCCAGGGAAAAATCGAAGTCGGAATTCACGCCCATTGTGGGAGGAGTTTAAAAATATTTGAGAAAAAGCTTTTGGAACGGTTGAAAAAGGTATTTGAGAATTTTTTTTTACAGGTTGATTTCGTAAAGACCTAAAAAAAACATTAACTCCTTTTTTAAACATTGTTTATTGTAACAACAAGGAAATTTAAAATTAATTTCACGGAACCGAGCGACGTGGAGTCATACGTCTGTTCCCTGCTCCGGCCAGGGCGTTTCTGAATGGAAGTGGGGTGTGACAAGCCAGTAGTCCTTCGGTGAACGACATAAAGGTCACTTTGAAAATCCACATTCGTCGGCTGCCAGCCGTATTGTGAAATAACAACGCAAATATGCATATTTTATTTTATTTTGTGAATATCGGGCGTAATATCATTTTTTTTTGCGATTATCATAAAAGAAACTAAATTTGCTACAATAAGCAATAAAATTATATCCGAAAAGATGTTCATAAGTAGGAGAGTTTGCACTTGAAAGTGTTTGTTTAAAGACCTGTTACTTTATTTTTTTCTAGGCTTATTAAAAGACATAAAAAAAATGACCGATATTTTTAAGGGCCAAGATATGTTCTACACGCATTATTTAATTGAAGCATCTATAATATTTCTTAGCGATCAAATTTTCAAAACAAAAACACATGATTTTGTGTGATTTTGCATTATTTACTATGGCTTCATCTTAAGTAATAAAGCGCCTGACGAACTTCAGCGGCCTTCAACTCATTTTTATAAACGTGTTTTAATGAAAGACATGTTTTAATGAAAGACATGTATTTTTATAAACGTGGTTTAATGAAAGACAAGTACCTATTTTTATAAATGTGTTTTAATGAAAGACATTATTTTTATAAACGTGGTTTAATGAAAGACGAGTACCTATTTTTATAAACGTGTTTTATTAAAAGACATTATTTTTATAAATTTTTTTTAATGAAAGACATGTATTTTTGTAAAGGTGTTTTAATGAAAGACGAGAATTTTATTTTTATAAACGTAATAAAAGACAGTTATATTTGGTGAATTCTTAAACGAAATCAATTATAATATGTTTGAAAAATACATGAAAAAAGCTTAAAGCGCAACTTAAGATGAAGCTATACGTGATATCCTATTTAGATATTATTTAGATTCATCTTTACGACGAATTGGTTTACATTATGAACATCAAAAAATATGCTACGGATAAATTGAAACTGTTACTAGCCTTTCAATGTATTGGAATAACAATAACATTATAAAAAAATATAAGCGTAAACCACTAAAAAAAATGTTTTTTCATGACTTTACTATAAGAAACATTTTTTTTAAATGCCCCTTTATGGCTAAGACCGTTTTTGAGGTTTCGTATGTTCTAACTTTTTTCATTCCTATAAAATTAGGCACAAAATAAAAAAAAACATTTTAATATTTTTAGCGTTTTTATATTAATCCTAACACAAAATTGTCCGCATTCTTGTAATTCTCCCGTGAGGTAGCGCTGTAAGTTTTGGTCCCACCGACCAATCACAGGGCGTTTAAATTTCTTACGTTACGGTTTTAATTTTTTCCAGTGACGATTTATTAATTATTCATGTAATTAAGTATAAATAGAACTAGTATAAACAGAATACATAAAAAAAAATCAAGCCTTAATTATAAAAATTTTGTTCACTCAAGTTTCTTATTGCGGGGGCAACTGAAATTCCATTTTTAAATTTTAATAGGAAATAATAGGAAACAAAATTTTAATAAGAATGACGGGGCTAATTTTTCCCATGCTCTACCAACCGGCACGAGTAGGCTGGTTGGTCCTGCGCATCGTTATCCAGAACAATCCGAATTGTCGCCGCCTCGGGTAACTGTCCGGGACAGGCAAGCCTTATTAACTTTCTCTGGATCCATGAGAAACCTGACCAAATGCTTAGTCTACATTAATCAAATTGCAGACCTTCCTACGTTTATTTCACCCTGGTAGTCATTGAACTTTGAATCTCACAAGTCATGACTCATAAGAGTCCGAAGAAAGCAAAAGTCACGACATTTAATAATTATTTAAGTGTGTTGCCGGTTAGTGCCGCGAGAGAGTTCTGTTATTGGTCCGTACAAAACGCAACAAAAAGCTTGGGCAAAAAATATTCAGATAAGCTGCGTTATTTTCACATCAATGTGTTCAAATGCCAAACTTAATACATGCTTTAAAAAAACTAAATCACTTCAATAGCCTAATTTGTTTAGATTACACATTAAATGATAAAATAATTTAAATAAAGTGGTAATTAAAAATTAAGAATTCTGTTGAGGATTACAAGCCACCAGTGGCGTGCGGTGACCTCTTTCATATTTCGAAAAAAAGATTTTTTTAATGATATAATTTACGCTGATATAAATAGTACGCGTTCTAACAAATTATGGGTTTTGCAATTCTATAAAAGATCGCAGCGTTTTTTTTATTAGCTGATTATTATCAAGTAAAATTAAATAAATAGAAATCAGAGTGCAATTCACACGCGGTAGAAGTGACATCTTAAGAAAACTAGTGTATCTACATTGAGAGTGGGGAGACTACGAAGTACCGCCCAAAGAGGAGACTGATAGTCTACAAACAGAAAACCGATTATATTATCCCATTCTCTCTTAGGCTAAATCCTATAAATGTATGTGTTTGTCTCTTTTAGTGTCGCTAATTTTCGTTTCATCGAGTTTCAAATCACAACGGTGCTAAAGAATTTTTCACATCAAAAAAATTGAATACCAGAAAGGAGGTGTCCTTGCCGACAAAAAATATACACCAATAATTATTGAAGACATTATTAGCGACTCTCAATCGAAAATTTGAAACTGAAAAATCAAAAAAAAGATTCAGTCGTATTTAGGAATGAACCTAGGACCCTAGTCTTGCCTGGGTTCTACTCTAATCACTACCCCCTTTGGTAATATTTAACTGTATCATACTTCGACTAAGAACACCAACACTATCTTAATTTTTGAACGTATATTTTTATTGGCTGCTGTCTTTATGGATGATTGCAAAATTCTTCCCGAACTAAATGCAATCCAGATAGTGTCTTGGAGAAAAATATACATTTTTATTTTAATGTGCGGAGTCTATGGACTTTTCTACAGTTTTAGGAATGAATGTAATTTTTTTTTTGGAATAGCTTAATAATTGATCCCTCAAATTGTTACATTTAATCATTGAAGACAATATTAGCAACTTTCCAACGATAATTTGAAACTGAAACGAGCAATATTCATATTAAAGTTCCTAATAGACGTAATTTAAGAAGTCATAAAATATTCCATCCTGATTTATTTAATAACAATATTGCATGCTTCAATCCTCTATCTCAAATGTGTCGTCTATATAAAACCATTGAATGTGACCACATAGATATCTACGCAAACAATCTCACATATTTCAAAAAAACAAATTATCAAACTCCTACCACGACACTTCGTGGAGAACAGTTATGTAGCTGCTTTATTGTCATACTCCTTCTTTCTTTCTTTTTTCTCTTTCTCTGCAGGTAATGTATTATATTTGACATTACTATGTTTTGTATTTCATTTTGATTATCATTATTTCTGTTATCACTACTAGCATTTCCATCTAGTAACAACTAAACATTGATTACTCATGCTGTGAACATTTCTAATAGGAGTGGTAATATCTATATACATTCCAACGGCAATTCGATTATTGTAATAATTTTTAACACTCTGTAAATGTTTCAAACAATAAATAAATATATGTACGCCTATTTTTAATATTGGTTTCCAACCTTAACTATTTGTTCTGGAAAAAGTCTTGACCGCCACTGCGAATCACTGGTGTATAATAAATCCTAATTAACTTAAATCTTTAATCTTCTAGCTTGTATTAGTTTAATTCTACATTCTCAATTCGGGATTAGCCTCATTATGTATTAATTAAAAATATAAAAACACTTAGGTACTGTTTTAAGAAACTTGATCTGTCCATCAATTCTTCTCATTCAGAATATATATGGGATATATTTGAATATAACGGGATACTGTGTTCATCGTTAGATTTTATACTAACACAATTATAAATGGTTCGTTTCCTCGTTTGATTCTACGTTTTGCGGAAAATGCATTTTCGAACTGTAAACCAGACTTGCAGTCGATTACTTAATTATACGAAGACTTCCAATTTAACTCTTCACCCATCCATCCCACTATTCATGGTCAATGGGTTCCGTGGAAATAACTGTCAGTACGATATGCAGACTTAACACCTAGCGGATATCTGCTAATAACTACTTATGTGTTGCGAAACGGGCAGTATTCATTATGCTGAGTGGCATATTAGTTTAAAACATTCAATATTCAATATTCCAAAATACAAAATATACCAATATTGAGCAAATGAGTCGAATAAAATTAATCAAATACTTTTGTCGAGTTATGTTGTGGGTCAGTATGTCAAGAACAATAGAAGAGTGTGTATGAATGTTAATGAGACAAAAAGTTAGTATCAATACAGATTGTGTGGCGGTCGATCTTCTCTGCTTATCCCTGCGTGGAAATAATGTGATTTTATTTATTTATTTCAAAAACATACGGCACAATATGTGCCATTAACATAAATTATATTTATATATGTATTATAATACAATAACAAACGAAAGTAACAACATAAATTAAAGTTAAATAAAAAACAAAAGGTAAAAAAAGGAGTTGAGGTAGTAAGCAGTAAGTAAAAAGTAAGATAGATAAATGAAAGTATAAAGTAAAAGCATAAAATTATAAAATATAAAGTATAATGAAAAGTTACAGATTGAGATAGAAAGTTAAAAGGTAGGAAATAATACAGTCAAAAGTAGAATGTATAGACTATAAGATAGATTTGGCTGTCATGAAGAAAAATTAAGTGTTTAAAATAAAAGTCTAATCACTCTGTTTATTTTACTAGACGTGCGGTAAAACAACACACAAATCAGTAGTAACAACGAGTATCAACAACAATTCGATGGCAATGACATGATCATGTGACACTTGAAAATCCATCGTGGGTGCTGTAGTCGGCCTTTGAGTGTTCCTCACATGTCAGAATTCCGTGGAATTCGTCTTCGATAATATTAAGCCCTGGTTTTTACATGTTGTAAATAACTTTTCGCTGGTTAGCTTTATGAGTTCATTAACTCTACCTAGAGAAGTGTTTCGTGGTGATAAGTTAGTTGGGTTATAAGTTACCTTAACTTATACTTAAGCGTTAGAGAAGAATAAAGTCATATTCTACTGTTTTTCTTTATTGTTGGCTAAACTTGTTTATTGTGTCCCACATGTTCATTACATGACCTAGACGTTCAGGTATTTTTTAGCTTTAAAAGTGATTTAGCAATAATTGTGCCATTAGATGAAAAACCTTGTTTATATTTATTTCTTATCATCTGGATCACAGAAGATATTTTAAATAATAATCATTGATTAAGATTAGAAAACTACATTATATGAAAATCTTGATGTCATAAACTAATTTCTGCAGCAGAGATATAAACTACATTCCGAAATATAAACATCTTTCGAATCAAAAATTTCTTTCTTGAAATTTTTGTGTTGTGCTAAAAGTTCTCACAGATCCAAATATTCAGTTTTTTTTAGTTACATCAGAATTTAACATAATCGATCAACATCTGTGAGATGAAAATGGTTCAAGTTCAAACATGGAGTCATGTCCATCATATCTGCATCCCCTTGGGGGACACAAAGCATTATGGTTTCTGAAATTGTTAATCAATAACTTGTATTAGCCTGACGTATATTGACTTTTGTATTAGCCATCTCTTATTTTCACCTGTCATTCAATGCTAACCCTCAAACTTTAGTAAGTATATTGTTCACAGGTTACTAAATGTATTGTTAAAAATGTATTATGGTAAAACAAAATAATAGATTCACTCATGAATTTTAATTTCTCAAATACAATGGATAACAAGTTTTTACTTTTTACTGAAATGTTAATTTCATCGCCACGCGTCACTAAATAATGACTGTTCCAAGAAAGGTGACAATATAATTTTTTTTAATAAATCTTGTTTGAAAACATTACATGTTATATTATGAAATATAAATTAAGAAAAATCGTAATTAGATAGAATTAGAAGATAAAACCTTTCGAAACACATCGTCCAAGGGTGGGAAAAGTAGGAACATAAAAAATACTTAAAACCACGTGCAATAAAAAAAAGATCCAAATAAATTAAAAAATACATTAAAACATTTTGAATATAAAAGACGAGCAATAAACGCACGAGCTTGGCTCCTCAGATTGTACATTCTGTGGTCTAGAAGTGGGAACTTTAGATCACACAATTTTTGTTTGTCCCTCTCTAAACAAATATCCTCTCTTTTATCAAGCGTGATCTAAAATTGCCTCCCCTCCATTCAGCATCTCATCTCTTTTAAGTCTAAACTCGACTCCAATCTTCATTTTAATTTTGAAATTTTGCCCATTTAAATAAAATTAATATTTAAATTCATCTTTCATTTCTCCATAACTTTAAATCATGGCCTGGAACACCGTTCAAGGAAGCAAAATACATGCTTAATTTTTGATATTATTAGAGAAAAGAGGGTTTACTAATAACTATTTGTTCACGCTTTTATTGTTGCACGTTGTGCAATTTGGGAAGCGGGAATGGGTACCGCCGCCCCGGGAACCTTTATTGGATAACCAACACCTCTGCCATAGGTCATCCCAAGTGGTTCGCTACGTTTGGTGATTTAGCAGGGGTGCCCGGGCTCATGGGGTGAGGTTTGTCTAGGTCTTGGAGGCGGATGACCAGGACACACTGAACCCCAGATTCCTACCCACCCCTTAAACCCCTTTCCTTTCCAGAACTCTCCTCCCCTTCCTTTCCTTTAAAAAAACCCTCCACACAGCATCCCCAAAGATGACATAGGACTTGAGCAAAGTTAAAATCTTTCCGCCGCGCCGCCCCTTATCTCGCTTGTCACCATTATATCACCAAATCATTTCCAAAATCTTTCCACCACCTAACACTTACCTTCCTGGTGTAATAAGAATAAGTGGAATGTAGGAAACAGTTTTTTTGGGTAATTGAAATTATAATAAATAGATATTAAAACCCGCATACAGTCCATTCGCGCCTTAACACGTGTGATGCCCGTCTTTTTTTGTATGTGGTGAATTTTTTTTAAATATAATATGACCATTTATTTAAAATATCTAGTATGTTTGATTGAGTCAAATGTATGCACTTAAATTTATACTACGTGTTTTTGTCAATCAATAGAATTTTTATTTGTAAATGTATAAAGTTATTACTTTATCCGCAACCGTGTGATATACCTACTTCATCCCATGCAGTATCCTGGCGGTTGTCTTTCATCGTGGCGGTTCACTTTGAACGCTGTTTTTCGCAAAAAACTGAACACTCTTCTTTAATTTGTTCTACGTTGTCGACATTAAAGCTATATCTGCAATATTTCCTTAAATCATTTTTTTCTAAGCATTTAAGTTTTTTTCGTATTCCAACATGACGCCTTAAAAACATCCCAATCACGCTTAGGTAATATGAAATATCCAATCTTCAACACTAAAAATAATATCACCACATAAAATTCGCTAACTTTTAAATACCTACATTTCAATGATCCGTTAATCTTAAACGTTTTTCTGATTAAGCCATCGTATAAACTTATTACAGCTTAATTTTGGTTCTGTTTGACCATCAAGATTGAACCCCCGACCCCAACATGAAGGCATGATTACTAACTAGTCAACTATCAAAACGCACGAATCATTTTGGTGTGAACTTGGTCTTGACACCGGTTAAAATTTATTTGTTCTGACACGAATCCTCTCAATCAGAGATCACGGGTATGCATGTAATAAATTCATTAAGTTTATATTTTCGTAAGACAACCAGCTATCAAGAAATCACGTTCATTATAAGACGGGACGCTTTGATAACACTATTTTTTTTGTTTAACCATATTAGGGTTTTTGTCCGAAATCAAACTTTAAACGTTTATTCAAAAATGGCCAATCTAACTCAATGATGAACTCGAATGTAGATTCTTACCAGTGAGGAGCCATGCCTTTTTTGCTACTTTTAAATCGAAGACTTGTAGACGAAAGATACATTGGTTCTGAAGCATGCATTGGAAAGTGGATAAGGGTATCGCCGTCCCGGGAATCATTTATTAAATTACTAATACACCTGCTATAGGTCACCCCAAGTTCGTTTGGTGACTTAGGTCGGATTAATGGAGTGAGGTTTGTCCAGATCTTGGCGGCAGATGCGTTTGCCGGCCGGATCGAAAAATATTGGTTGAAGGATTCCTTTTGACGTCTACAGCCAGACTCTCTCGACCCATCGCCTTGCACCGCAGGGATAAATCCATCACTCCTGGACACACTGTCCCCCAGATACCTACTCACCCCTCGTAATTTTTCCTTCCCAGAATTTTCTCTCCTTCCAGTGCAGATATATTTTTATTGAATTGTGGTTTAAATAATGTTATTATTTTCATTTAAGTTCAATTTGTTCAGGAAGAGATGAAAAAATTTATTTGTTAAAGGAAATTACTTCGATCAGCTGTTTCCAACTTAGAAAAATTCGACCAGAAAAATTTTTTTATGAATGGTTATTTATTAAAATAACCAGTGTTCAAGATCACACGAGAGAAATATTGCACGTTAATAAATACATCGAAATAAAAAATAAAAACAACCCGATTTTATCAACAGTTACGTTAAACTATTCTACATAATTACGTACATGATTATAAGAACTTACTATTAAAAAAAAACGTTCCTGTAAATAGTTTTCTCAAGGCTAGGTCGAAGGGTAAGGTTCTTGACTAACAATCCGAAGGTCGCGGGTTCAAATCCCGGCATGCTCAAATAATTTCTACTTGATTAATTGGTGTTATTTCACAATTAATAATTTTTAAAAATAATATTTTGTATATTTGCGGCACATTCCACTGTGGAAGATATTCTCAGTATCGCGCAGTTGTAAGACCACCATTCAGAATTGAAACGTCTTTAGCCGTGTTTGGTGACCAGATCTGAACAGCCTTCCTATTCCTCATCTCATA